>JABFTP020000103.1:20000000-22400000 GCA_013387265.2 Cryptolaemus montrouzieri
TTTCTGACAGGCATCGCCTTCTTCCTGGAGTAGAGAATAAAAATGTCTGTTCCAAACCTCACTCACGGTAGCTGAATGGTTTTCCTGACTTTCCAATTTTCTATTGAGAATATCCCAGACGCGTTCGATGGGATTGAGGTCCGGATTTCATGTAGGCCACTGAGTGAAGTGATTTCATGATCTTGTAGGTAGTTTTTAACGATACGAGCTTGATGAGATCTGGCGTTATCATACAAAAATACAAAGTTTTCACTCATATTTGCCGCACATGGTACAACATGTTCTTCTAAATGGTCCGTGACATTCTGTCAGGAAAGCTCACTACTTAAATAAATTGAAATAAATTTAATAATGAGAAATAAAAATTGTTGCAAAAGTCAATGTCCCAAAAATTGTTAAACTCGACTTCCTACTCTTGACGAGAATAACTGCCTGAAATCTATTGATCATACTAAAAATCAATGCAGCATTCTGATCCATTGCGTTCCAAATATCGATGAGTCTGATCCAAACCTATTCCACTACCAGGAACATTTTGGAAACAATTAAATGAAAATTGAAATTTTCATGAAGGCCATACATATGTGGTGGTTTCTTGAAAAATCTCAATTCATTTCTTTCATTTTATTTTTCATTAGAGCAACATGTATGATAAGAGTAAAACATCGAATTTTGCTGGCATATGTTCGTACATATCTGAAAAAATAATGTGCCAATAATTGGTTGCGTACCGAAAAAGATATTTTAGATATCAAAATTGCGCGTATAGATGGCGTAAGTTTGATAGCTGCGCCAAGCATAACCGTTATTAATTTCGTGGGTATTGTGAAATCTTTCACATTAAAAATTGATATTGATGGAAAGAAGGGAATGCTCTCGAGGATAGACCATCATCAACATATCACAAGGCCAATCGTGTGAAACTTGCTCAATTTACTTGCAGTTTTGGATCTTTTTGCATGGATAAATCTATATCTACCAGACTCTTTTTGTAAAATTGATATATCTTGCCGATATCTTCTTTGTTAGAACGTGAGTCTACCAAAGAGTGAATTATAGGGCACCAACCAAAAATAATGGAAACCTGAAGATTTTTCCGATATATCGCGGGAAGCTATGCATCCATTAATAGAAACAGAAATTGAGTCAATGGATCAGTTTAACTCTTGAAACTTTTTGAATTAACATTTTTCCTTAAGAGATGTAATTTTTAATTATTCAATTTCATACATTTTGATGGAGGGCATTAGGGATATACTGGAAAAATACACAGTCTCATTGATAATCTTCCATTTTATACGACCATATGTTTGTACGTATTTAAAATTATATATTTGTCCGTTTTCTATTGATTGGGTTAAAATGTGCCGTTCCGCTCCTGTAAACTTGCCTCCTTGTTGGGTATTCTTAAGAATAGCTACTCGGCATTTGTGGAATAATTATTGGAGCAACTATGTTGATCGTCGGGTATGCTGTTGGTATGTGCAATTACAATATATGTTACTCCGGTTTTGAAGATAAATTAGTTCGTTGTTGGGGGATTGTAAATATCTACATGTGTAAGAGAATGTTTAGTCCCTCTTCAATTTAATTCAATTAATTTCATGGCTGCAGAAGAAAAATTGGAACAATTACTTTCTCTGGTGTGAAATGAACGAAAGAAATATTTGAAGACGCTGATTTTATGAATTACTTTCAATATTTTCATACGTGTTACGAAACATGGCAAGAAAAGTATATGGGCGTTATTTGAATAATTTCATTCTATTCATAGACTCATCAATGTTTTATACCATCCACTTTAACTATGCATTGATTTTCGTGTTGTTCAACCTCGTGGGCTCACTATGAAGTATGACTCCAAGAAGTGCAGCTATAACAAAATAAAGTGAATAATTCTATAGTGTGCATTTGGTATTCAACACCGTTGAAGAAGGTTTCAATAACATCAAGCTCGGTTCAACACGGACGCACACCATAGAATAGTATCAACTAGTAGTTCAACTAATATCAGAAAATATAGGATACCTCCAAGGTGCCTGAAGCTATTCTAGAATGAATTACTGAGGATGACACAGTCGTTGTCTTTTTAAATTTGGAGACATTTAGCTTGATGAATTTCATCCTCACGGGTAATGAAATAACGATTCTCAACATACTAGAGCGATTCCGAGGTGTTTTCGTAGATTAAATGAAATACATATCTTTTTGTAGAGAAAATGACATTCGTAAGCATAGTAAAATGATTATCAAGAATGTGAAGTTACTTTTGATAGATAAATGCCAGAAAATATTTTTTCGATAGATCTATTAAATAGATTACTTCAGGTGTTGGTTGATGGTGTAACGAGTGAACCTTTTCAAGTAGCAGGAGTACTCCAGGACAAAAATTTCAACACAGCATGTCACTAAAATCAGTGTTGAGTCTTCACTGAATTGGCTATATATAGGGTGCGCCAGAGAAAACCGGACAATTTTTTTTTGCATTATAACTTTCGTAAATTTAGAGCTAGTTCATTCGTTTTTGATTCATTGGAAATCCAAAGGACAAGGTTTTTCAGAAATTGTATCGAAATTTCACCTCCGGTGAAATCCAATATGGCTGACTCATTCGAAAATGACCAATATTTCAAGATCGCTGAAACAATTTTTTTCACTAAAATTCGAATTAATTCAGTATTTTCTGAACAATTTGACATATTGATCTTGAAAATTTTCTAAGCATTGGTAAAAAAGTAGCGTGAAAAATTTTTAATTTCAGCTTTTCAGCTGAAATCGAAATATTTTTTCACCTCTTGCCGTTGGCACTCCTGTAGTTGTTGTGTTTTTCATGGATGTTCTAAAGAAACAAAAAAACATTTTTTACTAAAACTAACCTGAAGATTTCCGTTCGAATTCAATATAGCCGACTTCCCAAAATATTAACCATTTTCCCCACGTATTAAAATATTTTTGGCGGTCGTAATGAATCAACTGCGTAATTCAATCACTAGATAGAAACTTTCCCATCATTTTTAGGTGTCGAACTCGAATATTGATCCAGAATTGTGGCGATTGCCGTCAATAATGTTTCTCTTTTCCACCATCACATGCACCTCCCATTGTGAAACTTCTAAACATAGACTGCATGCATTAACATGCAATTCTGCTTCTGCAAAACTCAGTTCTCTTTTCAGAGCTAAGAAGTACTTCACCCCATCACAACTGATGGTTTCATACAAGGCACATGAGCGGTCTGATTTGGCATACTGTTCTCATGTGTGGTACTCCGTACCCAAACCTACATTACTTCTATTGGATAGTTTACGCCGTTGAAGAAGGTTTTTCTACCATTAAGCTCGGTTCAACACGGTCGCACACCAGAGAATAGTAGCAAATAGTCGTTCTACTAATATCAGCAAATATAGGGTATCTCCAAGGTCTATAACATTGTTGAAAAAGGATTCTTGAAGCTATTCTAGAACGAATTAGGGAGGACAGCACAGTAGTGAAATTTTTAAATTTGGAGACATTCAGCTTCACAAATTTCATCCTCACGGGTCCTGAAATCACTCTCGTATTTTGGAAATTTTGGAACACTAGACGATCGCACTTTTGAAACTAAATATTTTCGAATTCAAAAAGATTCAGACCATGATGTTCTTACTAATTAGTCTAATTACTTCAATAATCAAAGATCTTGGGCGGTACCCTAAATTTTCCGAGTAGATATCAGATTTGCTAGGTTCGTATTGTATTTCCACCGGCCGCCTGTAATTGTTATGAGCAAGCGGTTCAGGCAATAAGTCTTCAAATATAATCATAAAATGCTGTTTATTATTGAAAGTAACACTTATGATCTGCAGGAGCAATTAGGCAATGTTTTCCTTAAAAATTCGCAGTAGTACAAGTTGAGCTTTCATGCAGAAATGAAAAACTGACAGGAAAAAGGGGGAAATTTGGGAAAAAATTAAATAGCGGAACCGTTAAATGACCATAATTTTCTATTAGAACGACAAATATTCTCCATTTTATTTGAATTGGTGGTGCAATCATTTTTTGATTTGATTAATACAATACTCATGAATTTGCAGAAAAATTCAAACAAAATATAGATAGGTATCCGTTACCACCTTGAAGTCGTAACGAATTTGGATTATTACGTCGAAATTGAAATGTTCACCTAAATAGAAATTATGAAATGATTGATGTTACCTCTTTCTAATTTCAAATCAACATATTATCGCAGTGGGTGGTGAGTTGCTACTGCAAGTTTGATTAATTGTGTTAGATGACAGCCTATTGATTGAAGAGAATGAATGGTGATACCTTTTAACTGATCGCCAAAGATTAAACAAAGAAACATTATTTGTTTGGTTAGGCATTGGGAGTTACTTTTAAGCAATAGATTTTTATCTGAAGTTACCAATATGATAAATTTTGGAGACGAATGTTTCCCATCACAAGATGCTCATATTCATGCAATAAATCACTGGAACTAAATTATTAAGAGCTCTTTATTCCAAAGATATATACCCTTGATTATTCTGGGTAGATTGAACCATTTATCATTGTCCTTTTTTTGAATTGGTTATTCATTTTCGGAGTTTTGAATTGACTGAACAAATATTTCAATGGATTATGAGTATCTGTACCTGAACACAATATTATTGGTTTTTTACTATTCGGCTTCTGATTGGCAGTACAATAGCTAAAATATTTACAAAGTCCCGCACCAAGGATTCTGTAAGAGCTTCAAGACATATTCAGAGTTACAAACATACTGCAGCTTATTGCTAGAGATCTGTCATAAAACATTGACTCAATCAGTATCAGATACTGTTACTAAAGTTGGAAGCATATAGTTTGGAAGTTTGCACCTCGAGAACCATGAAGTCTTTTCAGAAATATTAAAGTCATTTGAGACAAAACTATAGAAAGAGAAAATTTTAAATTTTTGGTGTGCCGTAGGGATAAATTTTATGCCCTGATTGTCATTATATATAGTGGTGATCCTAAAATTAAAAGATAATGTTACATGTGCATTGAAGGCTCTCACTAGTTTAGCCCTAAAAGATGTACCAGGGCGGTCTGCGAAGTTTTCCACCTAACGAAGAAAAGAGACAACTTTTTAGAATATTTCTTTCAACATATTCTAGATGTAGCTCTACACATTTCACCAGTAATGTTCCCGTCATTGTCACCCATCCAATTATTAATAGGAATTTTTCTTTGCAAAAAGACGGAAGGTCCAACTGTAATTCGTTGATGTTCTCATTTTGTAAATGTGCCAGTTTTTCCGCAATCTCAATATGCAGCTTGTCCAATAATCATGCGTAGTATTTTTACTTTTTGAATATAATCGAATTTCATGACTTTCTTAAAAAAACATTCATCCTTTTCCCAACCAAAAAAAAACAGTTTATGCTTTTTCTGGAACCAGTTCCCACTACAGTAATTAATTGGGACCAAAACTCGGATTTATAGTGCCCAAGCTGTGCCAACAGAGCATTGGAAATATTCATTCGAATACACGTACATGTTCTTTCGACATACTTCTAACCTCTGCTATCTCATTAACTACAATTCGGCGGTCGTCTAGCAATCTTGCGTGAACTTTGGCGATGTTATCGTGGACGTCCTGAACATTCATCGTTTCCCAAGCTCAAGACCTACACTTTTCATCAAAAGCAAACAAGAATATAACGATACTGGGCATCATAGTAGACTGTAAAATGAATTGGCAAACCCACACAGAAGAATTAATTTCGAAAATATCATCAGCAATATACATATTCAGAACTTCGAAAACAGTGAGTTGGCTTGAGGCAGGTAGAACAGGATATTTCGCTTATTGCCTCAGCGTTCTGACAGACGCAATCCTCCTTTAAGACCATCGCCTGCTGCAAGGGATGTTTCTGTCAAACAGAAATAGGTATGTGTAATCTGTGGGTTAGAAAAAGAGACTGTTGTAGAGGAGCATTTGTACAATACTCACTATTCTGGCTGTAAATATGTACTTGAAAATTCAATCATTACCATCAAAATAAATTTATAATAAACGGCGAATCTCATAAAATGAACTCGAGAAATCGAATTGTTATCTGTTAATTAGTGAAAGCCCAAACTCTACAATAAAATACTATTTGATATAAGAGGCCTAAGTCAAGATAGTTTTGCATTGAAGATCAAGAGCGAACTACTCAAAAATTCAGAATACAGTTTGAAGGAATAAATGGAAAATAATTTCTTAAATTGTGATCTCTATCAAAATTAGTTTTAAAAGTCATCAATATTTCACATTTCCCCAATACAAAACTGAGGTTAATTATGTAATGAGGAATTATTTTTCAATTACGATGGTATACCTATTAGAAATCGGGTATAGTTGTTTATATTTTTATTATCTTATGGTTTAGAGCATAGGTTCCCGAACTTTTTTATGTCGTACACCCCTTGCCATGTTTTTCGGGTTTGGGTAGACCCCCTACTTACCTGATATTGATTTTTTGTGAATTTGTAACTGTAGTGAAGTCTAGTGTCAAAATTTTCAAGCAAAAAGACATGTTAATTTATACATTCATTAATTGAATTTATATTAAAACTAGTCAAAATAAAATTTTGAATCTGTTATACAGGGTGTTTCCGAATAAGATGTCATAAATGAATAATGCGAATCCCTGAATGATTTGAGCAAGAAAGTTCGAAGAACCAATGGTCAAAAAATGCTTCGTTGCCGAGATACAGGGTGTTAAAGTTGAGAAAATTTTTCGATTTTCTCTCGATAAAACCTAGACTTCTCAAGATTTCGGGCTCAAATGTTCCACATAAGCTACTAAACACAATCTGAATCACCAGGTGAGGCCAAATTTTGGAACAGTGTACAGGGTGATACTTTTTCATGGGCCATGTTCCATTTTTACCCTCGGAACTTTTTTTTGGTACGCCACTGGCACTAACAAAAAATAACATCGAATAGATCATTCAATTTGAATTTTTTTTTGACTCTTGCATTTTGATCGTAACTATCACCGTTTGTGAGATATTCATTATTGAAAATAATCCAATAGTTTTCCCATATCCAAGCCATGGAGATATTATCTTAATAACTGATGCAATTTTTCAGAAATTGAGCTAAAACTTACATCAGATATCTCCTTATTGTATGTTTATAACAAAATGAGGCAAAAATTCTGACAGTATACAGGGTGTTATTTTTTCACGTGCATTTTCCTCTTTTGCCCCCTGAACTTTTTTGTGTTGCGCTACTGGTATATTCTGAAAACAGAATCAAACAGATTATTCAATGCGAAAACTTTTCTGTTGCTTGTATTTTTCCGTATCTGCCACCATTTTCGAGATATTAATCAAGAAAAGTAATCGTATAGTCCCTTCCGTATTGAAAGCTTGAAGATATTTTTCATGTTATTTCGGCAATTTGTGAAGACCTTGAGCTCGAATTTCAAACGAAGTTCACATTTTAAGATCTGCACCACTAGATTGGTAGGATTTATGAGAAAGTATAAAGGGTGATATCATTTCCTGATCATTGAATTCGAATTCAAAATGTGTTTTATTGAGTGTATAAATCGGAAGTAAATGAATAAACAACATAAATAATCGCGAATGATTTCAATAACAAAACTCATAATGATGAAAACAAAATTGAACAAACAGAACAAATCAAAGAAGATGTTGAAAATGTCCTCCACCTGAAAGAATACATGCTTCTGCTCGTCTCCGCATATTAGTGCGCACCCTCTGAAATATTCCTGGGGTATTTCTGATGACGTCACATGATGCTGTAATTCTATTCCTCAATTCTTCAAGTGTATTCACGGGAGAGCTATAAACCAAAGTTTTCAGATGTCCCCAAAGAAAAAGTCCAAACTGTTTAAATCTGGCGACCTTGGAGGCCAAGCTTCTGGTCCACCACGCCCTATCCAGCGGTTATTGAATGTCATATTCAGATATTCTCTAGCTTCCATGCTGAAGTGCGGTGGTGCTCCGTCATGCATAAACCACATTCTATTTCTAGTTTGCAGCGGCACATCTTCTAGCAACACAGGTAAAATCTCTTTTAGAAAGTGGCGATATAAGGCTCCATTCAGCCTGTCTGGCAAAAAAAAGGGCTCGATCAGGAAATCCCCAATTATTCCATCCCAGACATTAACCGAAAATTGTTCTTGATGGTGACATTCCTCAATCATATGGGGATTTTCTTCAGTCCAATAGTGATTGTTATGAAAGTTACTGATTGCATTTCTCGAGAAGGACGCCTCATCTGTGAAGATGATTTCGCTATCGAAAAGGGATTATGAGCAATGTTATGAAGGAACCATCGGCAGAAATTGAGTCGCAGAGGAAAATCACGGGGTAGTAGAGCTTGGACGCGTTGAATATGGTATGGGTAAAGCAAGAAATCATGGAGGATTTTCCAGACCAATACAAATGAGATATTCAACTCTCTTCCAATTTTTCTTGTACTCAGCTGAGGATCCTCATCTATACAATTTAGGACTGCCTCTTCGATTTCCGGGGTCCTTATTGTCCGATTTGCCCTTTCAAGTCATGATTCGGTTTGAATGTACCCCGTTCTCTCAATCTTCTGTGGATGTCAGAAAACGTACGCCTATCAGGAATGATTCGATTAGGGAAGCGTTCTTGATACAAACGCCTTGCGTGCACTGCGTTTCCTTCAGCCACACCGTACATGAAATGTATATCGGCCATTTCTGCATTAGTGAAAACCATTTCAAAGATTATTGGTTACTACTTACAGCTGTTTCAAATGTAGGCACAACAAACTGAATGACAAAACTTACAATCATTGGAGTGTCAAGTTTTTTTTCTATGATTTCATTTGCGAAATTGTATCAGAGCCTACTAAGCCTTTTGAAATCACCAACGTGTTCTGATATGAGGAAGACACGATAAATTCTGATGATTTTCAATTCAAAACGGTGAAAGACATGAGGATCAAGATGAGCACAAAATTATCCGAATTGAATGAAAAATCCGTTTCTGATTACGAAAAACGTCAGTTATGCACCGAAAAATAATCTGTTTGATTCTGTTTTCAGAATATACCAGTAGCGCACCACAAAAAGTTCAGGGGCAAAAGAGGAAAATGCACGTGAAAAAATAACACCCTGTATACTGTCAGGAATTTTTGCCTCATTTTGTTATAAACAAACAATAAGGAGATATCTGATGTAAATTTTAGCTCAATTCCTGAAAAATTGCATCAGTTATTAAGATAATATCTCCATGGCTTGGATATGGGAAAACTATTGGATTATTTTCAATAATTAATATCTCAGAAACGGTGATAGTTACGATCAAAATGCAAGAGTTAAAAAAAATTTCAAATTGAATGATCTATTCGATTTTATTTTTTGTTAGTGCCAGTGGCGTACCAAACAAAAGTTCCGAGGGTAAAAATGGAACATGGCCCATGAAAAAGTATCACCCTGTATACTGTTCCAAAATTTGGCCTCATCTGGTGATTCAGATTGTGTTTAATAGCTTATGTGGAAAATTTGAGCCCCAAATCTTGAGAAGTCTAGGTTTTATCGAGAGAAAATCGAAAAATTTTCTCAACTTTAACACCCTGTATCTCGGCAACGAAGCATTTTTTGACCATTGGTTCTTCGAACTTTCTTGCTCAAATCATTCAGGGATTCGCATCCCTCATTTATGACATCTTATTCGGAAACACCCTGTATAAAATATACGTAACATCAAATAAACGAAGCAATAGTTATATATTTTTATTGGGAATGATGTCCAGTCTGATTGTATTTTTCTTAAGAAGATTGGTAATAGCGCTGAACCCCCTTTCCACTAGGTATGACGATGGTAAGAAAATTAAAAATTTCCTCGCTATATTGCACATAATACGGGATAAGTAACGGGAATGTTGTTGTGCAGCCAGAATTGCTGATATCCGTTTTTAAACTGAATCTTGAGTTCGACGTTTGTACTTAGTTCAGTCAGTTCCTCTTGTATTATGATATTCGTTTTCATTATGTCACCATATGGATTAATTATCCACGGTGGTATTACCATGGTCAAAACATCCTCAAACTTAGTTTCAAAATCTGAATAGAGGGCATTTCAATGTTGAACGTAGGTTGAAACGTCGTCTTCCTGGCAGTTTGTCTGTGACGAACAGGGGAATTGAGAAAATTCGCCCCGTCCAATATTTTTCTTCATTAGTTGAACTCTGGCAAGAAACGCTCATAAGATGGACTTTGTTTTAATCAAATTTAAACTGTCGCCTTGTAAATTTTGCAAACAAATCTGTTAAAAAGGCGATGTCTGTCAAACATAAGCCTTTCGACAGCTAGCGTACTTCAGTGTGAAAGAGTAATTGATGAAAGTGTCCATCATTTTCTTCACACAATTGTGCAAATATTCGGATTCGGTTTACTGCATCATTGACTAATTGAAGAGACTCATATAATCTAACATGAGAGTATAGAGAAATGGGTCGTTTGCAAATAATTACTCAAGAAGCTATCAATATCAGAACTCATTTCATCAAAACATCTTTCAACTGTATTATTGCTCAAGGGAATTCTTTTAATGATACAGATGCAGGTTTGTGTCAAACAGTTTTTAAAACCTCTTCAACAGCTGGAAAAATTAACTTCTCTCCGATAGTATGCGGTTTTCCGGATTTTGCTATAAGTCGCGAGATATTGTGAGATGCCCAAAACCATCATCGTTTCTTTGTGACGTCCAAGCGAACATTCTGTCCAGTGTGGGTCTCTTCTGAACTGTATCTTTGAGTGTTTGCAGGTATTTCAAATCTTTATCTGTTTTATAAGGGTGACATGTTCTCAGATGATCCTGCAGCTCAGATGGTTTCATAGCGTCATTACCCAAAACTTTGTTGCATAAAAGGCACATAGGCAATTGGTTGTCCGACAATGATGGAATGAAGCCAAATTTCAAATAATGAACGCTGTACTGTCTACATTTCTTTTTAGATTCGGACATGGCATCAGTCATCTGTGGACAAAATTACATTATTTAAATAAGATATAAACACCAGCAGCTGTATATTAAACAAGTTTTTTAGATTTTTCCGAAAACATTCCATAATCCGAACCTCTCCTTGCAGCAATTAGCTCGGATTACGGAAATTGCACTGTAATTATAATAGCCGCTTGCTAAATCTTTCAAAACGAAATTATATATTGTACTCTTGTCATTCTCATTGCTTGGAAATTAAACTACTAATAACTGAAGTCATGATTGGCGTAATTTATTGATCTTTTCTAAGTACGAGTACAAAACTAAAATTTAATAAAAAATAATGTACTTACTTTTCTCCGGCACTCTCAAACAAAATAACACTGGTTCACTGTAATTTGTGTGATAAACTACCTGTTTATATTTTTTTAAATATTTTCTCAGCACTTTACTTTTCAAGATTCAGGAAACGAATAAACGTATTTGTCCCACATTCGTATTCATAGGGTGACGAATTGAACAAGTCTGTGCAAGTTAGCGAAGCTCGTACAAGATGATACTTGTATTTTATTATATGCAGATTTTTACAAGTTCAAAATTTATTGCGACAACAAAACAAATGCCTACATCCTACAACTTACACAATTTTATAAACATATATATTAAATTTTTTACGTCATAGATACTTTCATAAATAATGTATATGTCTTTATATTATAAGAACGTATGATGTAAGTAAATAGGTACTATCAGTGTATGTGTTGAGATCCACTATCGTGGACCCCGATTTTCTGTTCCATAAACCCCTAATTTTTTTTTCGTTGACGTAGACCCGTTGCAAGTTGTCATAGACACCTGGGGGTCGATATAGACCACTTTTGGAATCACTGCTTTAGAGCATAAGCTTTATCCAAAAGAATGAAGAAAAAAATACTAGGCCAAATTGAATATAAATGAAATTATAGAAAATGAATTAAACTTAATCGAATAAAGTATGAGTTTCTACATTAATTTGGATCCAAACGAGCACTAAGCATCAACAGAAACCAAATCCACAAGTTGTGATGACAGCACATTAAATTGACCACGTTTCTTCGTGGAGCTGTTTGCTGCTACTTGTTGCGCTGCGAAACGAATTGACTAGATAGAACTTACTATGTTTCAAAATCCCATTTTCTGGCAGCGAATTGAAAGTTTGATATAACCAGAGATACAGTCTACTTCTATTGCACCTGTACACGTACGAAACCAAGTGACTAGCAAGTGAGTCCAGCTTTATGCTCTTACATGCTTTCAAGCAGCTGGAAAAAGCTGCTGATATCAAGTCAAGCAAAGCAGTTTTCAAACTGCTTCACTTGATACAACCCTATCGGAAGTCCAAGTGAAAGTCAAATACGGTATATCTGTAAGTCACAGACGAATGAAAATGTCTCCGGCTATTAGAATATCATTCAAGATGACATTGGTTCTTGTGTTATTGTAATTGATTGACAATTGTAGGAGGTATAGGTTGGGACAACCGATCTTTCAATGTAGCCCAAATATGCTGTGAACCTTCAATGTATAACAAATACAAGTTACTTCATCCACGAAATGGTGTGATGGAAAAGGTCTTGAATATCCTTATTTAATTAACTGTTCTGGCCATTTTCAATTTTATTGTATCTTGAAAGCTGGATAGTCGTGACGTCTATCTCTTCCACCTGCGGCATTACCAGACACACCCTGAATAACAATAATTGATGGCATAGGAAAATAATTCTACCAAACGACCTTCCACTTCATTCTATTCACACTCTGAACCATTCATGTCTGTTTTCCGCAACCCTCACCCCTTTAATGGCGATATTACAGACGTTTTTAATCTGATAAGTGCATCGTTTTGTGTGCCAGATATAATCGAAGACGGTGGCTGGGATCTCGCGCCGGAACGCTGCCGGCTGAGAAATAATATTATACAGGGAGATAGATACATTAAGTGCATCATGCGAAACCGAGCCAAGGGGGAGCATGGAGAAGATAATGTCGGTCTCTAGGGGGAGTCTCTATCCGCAAACCAAACCGAGAACTAATTGGGTTGCTTTCTTGTTTCCGGATCTGACACAATGATATAGAGTTATTCAGTGGCGGGGAACAATATTTTATGATTCGAATACTAAATTATTGTATGCAAAATGAGAATCCTCCAACTTTGTTTTTTTCAGGTATTTGAATATTTTGTAGGAGGTGTCCCAAATTCGATGTTGTGTGGGGCAACTATGTGAAACATTGCAGATGGAAAAAAAAGAACCCGTTTATCGATCTTGATTTTTGAGAAAACCTTATTGGTAAAAATCAATTTCAGTTATTAAGGACATATCTGGGGTACTAATTAAGTTACGTAATAAATATTTTTACATTATTTAGGCACTTTTTCGAATCCATGGATACATGCGTATAATTTTTCTACCCATCGATTTTCGACCTAAACATTTGTTTTTTCAATACCAACAATATGCAAAATTGGTCGCATTTAGTAAGGTACTTTTAATCCTTTCCAAAAATATAATATGATGATATTATTTTGGAGTATTTCACAAGAAATTAAAAGTCATTTTCAACCGAAGCTCGTTATTAGATGGAAATCTTACCATTCGCCAAATAATTACTCATGAAAATATTAGTTAATCTATGAACTTGGAGAGAAAATAGAATAATTCGGATGAACTATCGATGCTGCGTAGATAAAGACCAAATCCACAGAGAACGTTTTGTTAGCAAGAGTTGGTAACATCAGGAAGTGAATTCCGTAGTATTGGATGGATCAAAAATATAATGCAATATGATGAAATATAATCGTCATCATCATAATCACCCGATTAGATGTTAACATGTTAGAAATTAGATGTTAGGAAACTCCCATAGAAAGCAGGATTTCCCACAGTTCAGGCCACTTGACGTTATCAAAGGTCTTGGAGTAGTTTACATAGCAGATATAAACTGTAAAGTAATGTTCTCTGGCCTTTTCAATGATCTGCCTCAAGCTCAAGATCTGTTCGCGCGTACCACGTCCTTTTACGAAGCCTGCCTGCGCCGGAGAAATCTGCCAGCCAATAAAACTCTCCAAACGAGACTGTAAAATATTTAGTAGAACCTTACTTGAACGAGAGACCAAGGAAAGTAAACGATAACTGTCTGGGTTTGTGGGAAAACCTTTTTTATGGAGTGGAACAAAAATAGACGAGCACCATTCATCTGGCCAAACACCAGTGGACCAGACTTTATTACAAAGACAATGTAAAAGAAAGATGCCGTCATTGCCCAAGCATTTCAAAGTTTCGGCAAAAACGGCATCCATGCCTGTAGCTTTGCCCATTTTTAGTTTTTCAGGGCATGTTCCACTTCTGAAAAAAGAATATCAGGCTCGTGTTCATAATTCAACAAAGGAGCCTAGATGCCATCATCAAAATAAAATATAATGCAATACGATATATTATATTTTTCAATTGAGAGTGTGATCAATGGTTGAGCTTCTGGTGATCTTTATATCAAAAGAAATGCTTTCACAGCGGAATATTTAAAAACCAGTTCTGGGACAATGCACTATTTATGGGGAATTTATGAATTTTTCAAATTTTGCTTTCGAAAATGTTTCACAACTTAGAAAACCAAGAGCACAATTCGGAGATAAATTTTCTACCCGTAAACTTCCGATATATAACAAAAATACAATTTCCTCATTCCAACTGGTAGCCAATTGAAATCTTATAGTAATAAAAATACAGCTATTTAAAAATATATAGGTCTTCTGACTTGATTATTTAATGAAAAACCAAGACTAATGACAATGCTAGTTTTAAAGAAGATACTCGAATTGTTCGCCCAAGTCGGTTTATCAAATCCTCCCTGCTTTCTGGCAGCGTGAGGTAAACTTTGTTCTTGATAAAACTCCATATTTAACTGAGATCAGAGGAACTCGCGGGCGATGTAACGGGACCCCTTGCGTCTCTTCAGTGATTTCACAGAATTTTGTTCACTTTTTGAAAGAAAGGGCCTACATTATGTGAAGGTGCGCCGTTCTGTTGAAACCACTTCGTTTCGAGATCTACAAGCGAAATATTTTCGAAATATGGATAAATGAATTGAGTCAAAATGTTGTAATACGTGATACCGTTAACGGAGTCCTCAAAAATATATGGTCCTATTTTGTGTTGTCCAACAATTGCCAACCATGCATTGATGCCTGAGTGCGATTTCTCTCTTGGGAAAAGTGGTGATTTTCATCGGAACAATGATGATATTGAACTACTGCTTATCCTAACCTCATCACTCTGAATAACGTTTCTTTTCGAACATTTCACAAAAATTAATTCGCCGTCGTAATCAACAGGAAATTGCTGATGAGTCAATCTCATCCTGTACGATTTAAACTTATGTTATTTTCATAATATTTTCCAATTGCGGCTTTTCGAGACATCAGTTACACCTGTTATATCTCTCTTCAACATATTTTGAAAATACGTTTGTCATGCTGGCGTCGCTTCGGTAAACACTCTTAGATTTCAGTTTTTCCTCGAAAAGTATCAGGTCACCCAGTATTGCAGAAGCAGTTTTTATCCTGTATTTTTTAATACCACTCAATTCACTCTATTCTTAACGGTTCCGGAGTTCTAGTGGAAAATACCTAAGCAATTTTTGCAGAGTTTTCCGATTCACTAATAACAATAACTACGTTGGCGATGCAAAATTTTTGTTCATATTTATAATATTCTGTGATCATAAAAATATCAGTGTGTTAAAATTCTACTGTTGTTAATTATCGACATTGCGAATTATCGAATTCAGTTTTGAGTATGACTCAATGCACCCAAAATGAAAAAGTCGATATGCTCCTCATTTATGGAGAGTGCAGGCAAAATAGTTTTCAAGCTGAAGAATTATAAGAGAACGCTATCTGGAAACACTTCATCCGAATAGAACCTATTTGTCTAAAGTTGAAAAACGAAAATTTCGCGAGGTGCAACCGGCCGAAGAGGATTTGGTTATGGACGAAGATATCGAAATACGTATTCACATTTGTTGATATTAATCTAACCCAATCAATAAGGGAAACTGCCGAGGAGCATGAAATTAGCCACCAAAGCAGATGGAGAATTTGGAAAAAACATAAGGTCATTTAAATAGGCAAAATACCAGGTACTGGTCGCAACAAAATGAGCACAGATATCAAGATGGAAACTTCCAAGAACTTTTGGAGTTCAATGTCTTGATGGGGATGATGGGACGATATTTCATAAGGCCTATAATTTTGGAAGGCTCATTGACAGATATTTTGAAGTTTTGAGGACCCAAATAGAAGATGAATTGGACGAGTTGCCATCAGCTGTTGTGAATGAAATATATTTTCAACAGGATGGTGCACCTTCTCACAACACAAGGAAGGTCTCGCGGTATCTAGACGAAATTCTTCCCAGAAAATGGATACGTACAAATGGTTCAATAAGATGACCAGCTAGATCGCCAGATTTGAGTCCAATAGATTTCTTCCTGTGGGCCATTTGAGGAATGAGGTTTACCAAACACCTGTTTGAACCCAACAAGAATTGGAGAATCGTTTGAGACAGGCTATTGCAGGCATTACAGCCCATCAGTTAAATAATGTTGTGAGGGGAACCATTAATCGTGTGCTATGTTGTTTTAGTGAGAATGGTGGTATTTTGAACATTTATTATGATTACTTCATTTTCGCTGTTTGCTCTTTTGTTATTAACTTTAACACTCCGTAAAAATTGAGCAATTATATTTTTAGATAAAATCTTGTATTTTCGTGATAGGAGATGTTAAGCTAAGCCAATTGTAACTGTTCATTACCTTCTAGAACGAAAGATGAAAACTGCAAAAAAAAAATAAAGTGTTTTATTTTTCTTTTAAAAATATGTCAATAGGTCGTAGGATGAGTTGAAAAATTGAAATAAGGAAGAATGTACAGGGTGTCCTATTCGAAAGTTCCGACATAACCGGAAACGAAATGTCAAACATATTGATGTTATCAAATATAAAATGTTGTTCTCTATTCGATTCCCGAATTTCATCAAAATATTCCAAATAGAAGAAATGTTACAGGGATGGCCCTAGTTTCAGTTACTCGGTAGAGATGTTCTTCAAATCTTGGTTCCAGATTTCATCCTGTTTGTATTACGTAAGCTGTTTGGCATTCTTTGCATTCAATCCTGCATATTTCAGACTGAATTTATTAGTTCTTTGTTTGGCATTGAATAGCAATTTTCTCATGTTGGGTTCTGAGTAGGAGGTTGATAAATCAAATTTGGAAAGACAGTTGTTGATGTTAGTAGAGAGGGGGCAAATGTTAGTTAAACATGTGTATTTATTTTCTGGTTTTCTATAATAGGATATGGAAATTGAGGAATTTCTATTTGTTCTCTGCACTAAATAATACTTTTCATGTCGGAGACTGGAATAGTATTATTCAATACAATTTTCCTAATGATATCGATTAAGTCAATTATGAATACGAGAATGGAAAATTCTCTATGAATCATCGAGTTATAAGCGGGTTATTTTTGTATTATGTAGTTCAAAAAACTTTTCATATACACACAACCAATATGGAATATCCAATATTTTGAATATTACCGAAGAGATTTTGGAAATTTTGAAGGATATTAAAATAGATCCTTTTGAGATATTGCACTTGAAAAAAGAAATAAATTGAGGTTTATTCTGAGAAAGAAACAAAATAGCGATTCCCTCTGTTTCAAAATAATGTCTGGTATCCAGAGGAGCATTATCTTGCTAAAAATGAAAATTTCACCGTAAGCATCCTGCCAAAGTCTCACTATGGGACCCAGCACTAGGTCCACGTAATTTCTAGCCGTTACACAGGAAATGAAATCAAATGTTTTGCTTCCCAGAATAATGCCACCCCAGAACATTACACTGCCCCCTTGGTATATCGAAATTTGTCTTGCTGCTCGGAGTCTAACTTGTCTTCCAAGACACCTTAAAACCCGAATCCAGTGGTTATCTAATCGAACACTAATTCTGGTTTCATCCAAAAAGAGAACATTTCGCCAATTCTCAATATTCCAATTTAGGTGCTCGGTACACCAATTAAGTCTGTTAATTTGTTGGTATCTGGTTAGCTCTGGAACCCTTGAGGGCATTCTGCTGTATAAACCCCTCGAATGAAGTCCTCGACGTATAGTTTCGTCTGATACACAGACGCCTGTTGCTTCCAGAAATTACCTTCGAGGTGTGGGGTGCAACGCACTAGGACCTCTTTTCGCAATTTGGCACAGACGTGGTCTTGTTCTTTAGAAGTGGTCTTTCTACGACAACTTCTAGGCCTATTTTGCGGAGATTGTAGCTCCACGTATCGGGCGTAGGTTTTCGAAAACCTTCTGTGATTCCACCTTTGTGGCCGCTATATACCTCTGTGTCACCCCTTCTTCAACGAGAGCAATTATTCGACCCCTCTACTCATCGAACAATCCAACGTAAGGCATTTTTCAATTAAGATTATAGGCTTTTTAAATTTTGAAAATCACAGTTTCAAATCTCAGCGGTGACTGAGTACAATATCCCGAACATGTGGTGATAATTCAAAATTCTTCATCATTTTATCCAGTTTTTTCACAACAACAATCTTCATACTTCACAAGTATTAAAAGATGCATGGTTAAAAACAATCAATAATGAGAAATACCAAGCGATTCCATATCAATTTGGTTGTGTGTATGTTGTGAGATTATATATTGAAGTTTAGTGACGGTTATATCAAGGAATATTACACATAAATTAACCGCTTATAATTCAATGATTCAAAGAACCTTTTGCATTTCCTATCCATACCTGACTTTAATGATGCGGAATTTAATATCATTATAAAATTACATCAAAAAACTATATTCTAGTGTCCCACATAGACAGTACTCTCGAAGAACATGTACATTCTTCTATAGAAAACCCAGGAAATAAATATACATCTCTTACTTACATTGGCACTTTCTCTAATATTCAATGCCAAGCAAAAAATTAATTCAAGCGGTCTGGAATATTGTGAAATGAATGCAATGAATGCTAATGCTTACGTAGGACAAACAGCTCAAAATATTCTATCAAGATTCAAAGAACATCTCCCCTCAGATCACAAATCCGCAGTTCTTAAAATATTAATTCTACAAATCACGTAAGTCTATTAGATACTATGAACATTCTCCAAAAATGCAATAAAGGGTGACAATGCATCTATTGGAAAATTTGAAAACTAACAGAACTTTTTAAATACCCAAAATTCACTACTCTCAATAGTTCAATAGCTAGAATTGAATCACTCTCCACTACTGAACATTTAAAATAAGTATATTTAGCACATCATTCCTCATGAGATACTTGAAAATGACTGACGTAACTGTCGAAAGCGATCGTGTTTATAGAAAATAAACATAGTGAGAATCAACCAGAAGTATTTCATATAATTTATATTATGGTCAATTTCCAAAAGTTTAAATCATCTACAATATCATTAATTAAAATTTGGTAACTTTTTTTATGGTACGTTGCAAACAAAGCTTACCTTATTATTCTGTTGGTTCTTCAAGGAATTAATCAATGAAAGATTATCACGCGTCACGGCGTGTACAGTAAAAAAAACAAATGTAAATAATGCTGTATTCCCATTATTTCATTCCCCAAATCTTAGACAGAGTTACTATAAATTTCAATTATCTAAATATAAACTAACGAAATGAGCTACATCTCCTACTATGTCAATATCTCATATTAATTGAATTCATAGCAGGAAATATCATTTATCTAATTGCGGCGACGCGTTTGTTTACTTCAATTACAGCCAGATCTTGCTCATATCGAAGCCAGATGCAAATAGAATTGTTGATGGAATATTACCTTAATTGAACAGTGTAATTGAATTGCATAAGAAGTTAACCAGAATTAGAACAAGTAATCGAATAGAAGAAGTAGACGAATATAGTTTCCTTATTTCTCACGTGGTAAATTAGTATTCTACCAATCACACAGGATTTGTAGCATTTTCAAATCGAGCGGAATGAAAGTTACATTGATTTAGGTTCATTCTAGCTGCTGAGTATTGTTGATCCTCGATAGAAAACTATGAAATATTCGTAAATGTTGCAATTTACAAGTGAGGATTTCGTTCTCGACATCGTTGTCGACAAGGGTCTTTCTGCATCTAATTTCATTCCTATCACGGATTATTATTGTATTTATACTGAAACAACCCAGAACGATGGTCTATTTTTTGTTTATTTGCTAAAATTATCCATATTTCTTGGATTTTGATTGAATATCATTGTCAATTATGAATAATGTATCGTGTAGATTTACCTATAAAACATTTCATAAATATAATCTGAGCACAAAAATAACCGTCATACAACTCATTTTCTGGTTGAGGAGTCACACCGACAAAGATACCAACAGTGCATTTGTCATATTTTTAAAACGACTTCTGGCAAATTTTTCTCAAACAAGAAATAATATATGGGAGATGTCAATTCAAATTATTGGGTTCATAATGATTCTAGAGCATCTATATATAATAATCGGCATCACTTAGAAGACTGAACCTAGCCACCGGGGCTCTCTAGGTCAAACAGAGACGGAATTGTTTTGTTGAATTTGAATATTGAAGGGATTTTGCGATTATACTTCAAAATTGGCAAGCAAGAACAAGGAAGTGATTATGTTCCAGGAGACGCACACTGCGAGGGAAGAAGATCACCTCGAAAGAGGAAATATCGCAGGTTAAGTATTTTTTGATTATCTCCTTAGTCCTCTTTATGGCCTTGCTTGCCATGTAAAATTTTCTCTTAAATTCAAGTGTGTTTAGACATATAAGAGTCAGGCATGATTGTTGAAATATTTTTCTGCTGATTTTCTTTTTCAATTGTTACAGATTCCTGTCCCAGACCCCCTTCCTTTCACCCTTGTTTCCGTCTGGAAATCATGGTGTGCAAGATGAGAATTGAAGCTGCTAAGCAGAAAAATCTTTGGTACTCTTTATGCACACACGTCACTAACATAACATAAACAGACAAGCTATTGCTAGTGCATTAGCGACAGGAAACGAGTTTTTCCCTCAGGTTTTTTCACCTGTTTATTGAATCATACGCAAGATAAAATGGTTTCCCTGTTACATTTTCTTGAGCTCACACTTGCGTTTTTCTGACACACACTAAAATTATAGATAAAAGCATTTTTGTAAATCCAATTATTCGAATTTTGTAAATCCTTTCTGTTTTGAAAGAATATATATATATATATATATATATATATATATATATATATATATATATATATATATATATAAATATGTTGTTGCTGATCTTTCTTTTCCAAGGTGCTATGGTAAATGATCTGAAAAACTAAGAGGTTTGATTACATATATATATATATATATATATATATATATATATATATATATATATATATATATATATATATATATATATATATATATAATATATGTTGTTGCTGATCTTTCTTTTCCAAGGTGCTATGGTAAATGATCTGAAAAACTAAGAGGTTTGATTACAGAAAGAATCCAGTTCCAAACAAAAACGAGCTCGCATACGGTCCAACTAGCTATGCCATGATGTACCTCTCTATAAAAATTGTTTTGTTTACACAGCAAGTGTGCTGTGGAACTCGCTTTCGTCGAACATCCTTCCGATAACTTTCAAACTGGCCCTATTGTAAAAGAGAAGGAACACACATTAAGTCTTGGGCTACCACACCTACGGTATGACAGGCATCGCCTTATCCCAAGAGTAAGGAGTAGAAAAAACAGTGAGAAGACAGTAATTTGTCTGGATTAATCAATTTTTCATCTTGAAATCTCATTATGATGGAATATTATGTATTTTTGAAACAGCTTACAATCATTCGAAAGCGTTAAAATTGTGTCGTTGGAATGCAGCCAAAGTCTGATGAGAAATCAGCCGCTAACGAAATTCGACGCTATTCCGTATAGTTATTATTAGCGGCCGTGGTCGCAGACACCATCTGGTATTCCTTATACAGCAATCCTTGCTTCACGACGAAGTAACGCACTTCGAAAAAGCCCTGTGTAACTTGTAATTAAAAACCAAGGGCAGAAGGGAGCACGGGTCTTAGGACTTGTGAGCAGCAGTTAAGAAGATCGCGATGGCGACGTTACGATTATTCAGTTCCCGAAGATCAGTGAATTTATTCTGTAATTGTTGCTGGTTCTATTGTCAATATTTCAGTTCCTCCTTGACGCTTGTAGTGGTCCAGTTCACTGTTCTGGTTCCGGAAATACAACTCAGAGTGATCGTAGTGTTCCTCTCCACTCGCACAAAAACAGTTGTATTTGTGGATGCGGAGTAACGATGTGAATTTTCCTTAGGAGGCTTGCTGTGGCCCTGTAGCCTCGGCTGCGAAGGTTGACAAGGATATGTTGGTAATCCGTTCTCTTTATCAGTAAAGTATATGACCAAGTACGCCTGAGGCTATCCACTCTTCTTCGGTCATGTATGGTACATTAGAACACCCAGAAAACCGAAATGAATCTTCAGATATAATTTCTTTTCCAAATTCATAAAATTCTCGTGAGCCTAAAATCTCCCTTTCGTAAAATATACACGATTCAAAATTGTTGTTTCAAATTATAATTACTTCGGGTATCAAGCGGAAATCAAACTACACCTATTTTCATGCAAATGCTCAATTCAACATCTTTCACGACGTTATCACGCTGCGAAAATTGTAGCAGTGCAAAATAAATCGACACGTGGTTTTCAAAAAAAAAATTAGTTTAAAAGATTTTCAACATCTATTTCGATCCGTGGGAATCCAAAAAACTGAAGCTAATGCACTTTTTTAGTGTACCGAGAAATAATGAAGCCCTTAGATGTATTAAGGTAATTTATTCTATTTCATCCCTAGGAAAACTATCAACGTTCATATTGATTTTATATTTTATATTAAGATATTTTTATCATGATCTATATTTTTTCTTGCAAGTTGTAAATAATAATTTGATTTTTTGCACTGACTCTTTCATTCTTTGGCAGAGCTTTCGCCGTATAATATGACCCCCACAGCTTGAGTTATCATCAATAGGGTGTTGGCAATATTCACATGATTGCTCGAGGTAGGTTTTAGAGTTCTTGCAGTGGGCCAGTCCACTCACATAAATACATGTACTCCCAATGGTTATAAAATGAATTCGTTCCGGAATCTCTCGGTTTGGTTTCGGTAGCTTGCAGTGGTCCAATCATCTCAGCTTCAATGCCAGTTCGGGGTTATCCAGGAAGTGTCCATACGTATCCAATTATTTATACAAAAACCAAGTGTAAGTTAGAGCGTGGAAATATTAAATTTCAGACTTTTAACCTTTTATCTGTTTTATCATTCGATTAGCTCACGTGAACGTGAATTAGAATTAAAACTAAGTTTGTTTAATTGCACGTAACGTAAGGCCCAAAATATGAAAGACGCAGATTGCACCTCTCTGAGAAGCCCGATAGGGAAAGAAGAATTCCAGTTTCCTTTATGTCCCACAGGTAACTTTCATCTGACTCTTAGTCAAAATTTCCATTCAATAGTTAAACTGACCTAGTTTTCTCAAGATCTTGATATATACTATGTAATTTTTGAATGCATTGATGCTGAAATAAAATAATTCTCCAAGGAATTCATGCATTTATAATTTGAAAAACTATCTATTTGAGCTGCAATTAATTGTCTGATCATGATTGTGAATTTATTTTCATATACGGAAATTATTCTATGATTATTATAATATTTGTTTGAATAACTTACCAAAATTTGAAATACACTGAAATTATTTAATATTGATTATAACATTAATTTTCATAACTTGGAAAATTGTTAGAAACGCTATGACACTATTGTATATTGATTTCGATAACTTGGTAGCAATTTGTATCTAAAGAAATTTATTGATGATTCTATCTTTACTTTTATAACTCAGAGAATTGATCTAACTGGAATCCTGTGAAACTATTTTATATTTTTGGTTTCTTAACTTGATAAATGATATATAGAATGTAAGGAATATTCAGTATTGTTTTTCAACTTAGCTGATGTTGCATCAGCCAATTATCTGTCATTATATGGCTTAACCAATTAC
The DNA here is from genome assembly GCA_013387265.2 of Cryptolaemus montrouzieri. Classification (NCBI taxonomy): domain Eukaryota; kingdom Metazoa; phylum Arthropoda; class Insecta; order Coleoptera; family Coccinellidae; genus Cryptolaemus; species Cryptolaemus montrouzieri. Next base: position 20,024,122 of record JABFTP020000103.1, read on the forward strand.
TCTGTATGAGTATTACCTTAACTTTATAACTAGGCAAAAGATTTACTTCAACTCTAACCCAACCTTAAGCTTAATGAGAGAATCTTTCCCTGAATTAAGGTGTATTGCTTGGTTCTGAATTATAACCTGTTTCATTAGTGAAGAGAAATAGTTTTAGGGACGATACATATGTATGAACCTACAGATATTGAGACGTGTATGCTCAGTCAATATGGAGATTTCGAAGAATATCTGAGTTGGTGGTATGTACGTGATATTTGTGGTATATACAGTTATATGATTAGAGGAAATGATTAACTGGTTGACAAGAGCAAGACTATGGGAACCTGAAGTATGCTTTCGGAGTCTATGACACATCATGGCGAGTTGGTGCTCAACTGAGCAGAGAGAGCACTATGGCGTTTGCGTTTTACAGCTTGGCAACTCAAATATATTGAATTCGAGTGAAATTGTGCATGTGGATTACTCAGATGGCCAACCCTCTGTGCCTGTTCCTTAGAATTTCAATATTTAATCTCTGGGTTCCGAGTATCAGGGCAGTTACTCTTAGACGGTCAGCTATCACTCATAATATGGGTGAGGGACAATCAGTCCTGTCTCATAACAATCTGATATCCCAGCTACTCATAATATAGGCGAGTGCCAATTAGGCCTAAGTCTGAACGATTTAATATCTCAGTAAGTTTATTTAAGAATGCCAAATATTGCAGAGGAAAAATTCAATATGAATGTTGCAAAAGTCATATAGACATTGTGAACGAATCGGTTCTTGATTGTTCCTTTTCCTTACCTATGCTTTGATCGACGATGTCTTGGTCATATCACATGAAATCTAACATAAAACAACATGATTAGGTTTCTACGAATACACAACAAAATATAAGGTCATATTTTATAAAACAAATTTCAAGTTGAGTTCAGGTACTAGAGGATCACATGGTTCCATTTACCATCTTATTTGGTCTTAGGTGCAATTATTATGGGAAAAAAAAAGAGAGTAATTTATTTTCACCGCTTTCTTGAATTTTCGCGTTTCAATGTATACATTCCTGTAAATAATTTAACATTTTGTTATTCGCTTTCAGTAGTGTTAGTATATTTTTATGATAAAAGTGCCTCTGGAATATTCTTAGAAGAATCAATAAATTTATTGAAACTTCGATAAGATGTCTCTAATATTAGCTAGTTTAAAAAAATTTAGTACATATGAAGGAATCTAGCAGAAATATAATTTGACGGTTGAGGTTATTAACCTCAACAAAGTTCCAGCAAAACATAAAGAGTTCTTATCAATATTTTCACACTGAGAATTCCAACAGAGAATATCCCATCAGGTTAATTAATTCGACAAATAGCTCTCTTCCACCCAAAGTACGCTGTAAAATCCCTTTTAGAGAACGACGAATCTATAGATCTGAGAGAGCCTAATCTCATCGGCTACAAACATCAAATCCCGATGCTTCTAGCGAAGAGATTTCTGTCCTTTTTATGACGACATAAAAGCAACCCCAATTTAATCCTGGAGTGCTATGAGCAAGGCATCACCCTTAATTAACGTAAACACTAGCCCAAGGCTTGCCAATGTCATGCTTGAAATTAGAATTGCATGAAATTTTCCTCTTTCGTGATAAACGAACAAATTTATGTTCAAAAGTTTAGAAATGTGTGAATTATGTAGAATATAGTGTAACAGTTTTATTCTTTTTTGTTTTTTCTAATTCACTTGTTACGTTAATTGTGTTTCAAGTGTTTCTCCTATTTCATTGTTTTAACACTGCACGCTGCGAGTTTTTTTGTGTCTTTCATCACATAGTTCGTCATTTTTTCTATTCAATCTGATTAAGTAACACATAAAATAACTACAGTCTCTGTTTTAGTTGATGAAATATTCAATAGAAAGGAAATCAATAAAATTTTATAGCCAAATAGATTATGCAACGTTTAAAATTTTACGAGTTTCTTTTGTAATTTTAATTTTACTAGTCATATTGTTTTCTTGGGATATTTCCGAAACATTTCATCATAACCGGCTGCAACGAAAAATTGTGAAATAGTGTGAAATAAATAAATGCGCGATATCATTCACTTATCATTAAAATAATTAGGAGAATAATACACACAACAAAATTTATACGGAATCACTCGGTATTTCACATTATTGATTGTTTTTATCCATGGATCTTTGAATACTTATAGAGAATGAAGTTTTTGTTTTAGAAAAACGTATGATGGTGAATTATCACCACATGTTCGGGATATTGTACACAGTCGTAAATGAAAATTGAAACTGTGAATTTCAAAATTTAAAAAAGCCTATAATCATAATTGAAAATGCCTTACGTAGGATTGTCCGATGTGCAGAGGGGTCGAATAATTGGTCTCGTTTAGGAAGGGGTGAAACTGAGGGATATAGCGGCTACAATGGCGGTATCACAGGGGTGATTTCAAAAACCTACGCCCGATACGTGGAGCCACAATCTTTGCAAAATAGGCCTAGAAGAAGTCGTAGGAACATCACTTTTGAAGAACAAGACCGCTTTTTGTGCCACAATGCAAAAAGAGATCCTAGTGCGTCGCACCCCATACTCCAAATGGAATTTCTGGAAGCAACAGGCATCAGTGTATCAGTCGAAACGATACGTCAAAGACTTCGTTCGAGGGGTTTATACAGCTGAAGGTCCTTGAGAGTTCCAGAGCTAATCAGACAACAAAAAATCAACAGACTCAATTGGTGTATCGAACACCAAAATAGGAATATTGAGAATTGGCAAAATGTTCTCTGCTCAGATGAGGCCAGAATTGGTGTTCGATCAGAATACCGCCAGATTCAGGTTTCAAGGCGTCGTGGAAGACAAGCTAGGATCCAAGCAGCAAGACAAATTCCAAAATACTAAGAGGACAGTGTGATGTTTTGGGGCGGCATTATGCTGGAAGACAAAACAGATTCGATTTGGTTTCTTGCGAGTGTAACGGCTATAAATTATGTGGACCTACTGCTGTAGCACATTGTGGGACTCTACCGAGGTGCCCACGGCGAGAATTTCACTTTTGTGCAAGATAATGCTCCTCCGCATACCAGCAACCTCGTGGACAGTATCTTGAAACAGGAGGAATTGGTACCTTGGATTGGCCAGCTTGCTCTCCAGACCTGAATCCTATTGAACATTTATGGTATTAGATCGAAAGGAAACTTAGATCGCGCCAGAATGATCCAAGAACCAGACAGCAGCTCATCCAAGCTGGCACAGAAGAGTGGAAGAATATCTCCCCAGAGGAGGTCGAAAACCTAAGCCAAATCATTCCTAGACGAATTCAGGCTTGTATCAAGGCAAGAGCTACTAATACAAGCTACTGAAGACGAGAAAAGTACCTACTCCGTGAGAAAACAATTTTCACTATTTGTACTACATGCGGAAAGAATCTCTTATTCTCTTTTATTCGTTTTTCTTAAAATAATCCTTAATTTATTTCTTTTGTCAATTAAAATATCTCAAAAAGATCAATTCTAACAATCTTTTGAAATTTTCTAAATCCCTGAGCCAGTATTCAAAATATCGGGTGGTTCCATATAAATTTGGTGGTGTGTACTTTTACGTATTGACATGGTTATTGAATAAAAAAGTAACGTTGAAGATTCAACGGAATTATTAAAATAAGAATGTTTTGAGTATACAAAAAAACTTTCATGATCCTTAAAGTTGATAAATGTTCGTGATATTAGATTTACGCTCGAAGTTGTATCGAGAAAAAAGAAGAGTATACCGTGGTACCGAACTTATATGGCCTATTAAAAGTTTATGGAGAATGGGTTGAGGTATTTTCCTAAAATTTTCAAAGATAAATTAGGTTTTCAAAAACTACATTTTAATATAATCGTCAACTGTTTCCGATTACCGGTTAGATCTAATGTTATTATAAACTTTCTTATTTTGAATGAATCATATTATATATCCTTAGATAATTGAATTGGCCTTTCAATACTGATTTAAAAATGTACCACCTGACAGAAACGAATAGTACACTTTGAAAAATATTTCACTTCGCAGAAAAAATAACATGACCCGAAAATTTTACGAGACGAAAAAATTTAAATTGAATTTTAAGGAGGATTTCACATTATAGCTAATATTACCTTATATGTTAAACAACATATATATCCAATAGGTGAACACCAAGACAAGAAATTCGATAGTTTAACATATATATACAATATTAGCAATAATGTGAAATCCTTCTCAAAGATTAAGATTTAAATATAGCATTCAAAACATCAACAAATTTAGGTTGATTTATCAGAAATTATAAAGCTCCAATTAATAAAGAAAATAAATCAGGTGTTTATAGATTGGATTGTGCATATTTCAATTGTTTTTATATAGGTGGAACAGAAAGAAATTTAAATGTTAGAATCTCTGAACATAAACGCAGTTTCATAAATGGAAAAACCGATTCAAATTATACAAATCATCTTAGGAAAATGGTCACTCTTTCAATACAGAATTTAAATCCTACATTCTGAGAATAGAGGTATAAAACTCAACCTTCTGGAAGTACATGAAATTAACACATTTAGGTATTCACCAAAAATTCTTAATGATCAGGTAGACATAAATAACTCACCCCCATTAAATTAATTTCCTAAACATTAGTTCAAGTACAGATAGCTCTGAGTAGATTGCCTCTTGAGTATATACAAAAATTTGATAGTGAGATATATCTGTAGTATTCATTCGCTCTTGATAAAGATACTGTGAATCGAAACGCGTAGAGCATTTACCAATATATTTTAGTACCAATCATCGTTTACTTGTATCTGAGATTATTCTAAATTGATGTATACTGAATACTGAGCGCATGCATTCAAATTTACCCAACAGAGCTCTAACTTTATTCGCTACATATTCAAATAGCAGTATACTTTATATAACTTGACAGTTCATTGTAAAGAAAATGTTCTCACATATTGTAGCTTTTGGCATGAGGATATTAATGGACATTTGGTGAGTGGATGGATGGAAATTTCATTGTCAGACAGTTGCATGCCACAAATGATGAAGTTCTTCGAAAGGAACAATTTCATCAGAGAAATACATCAGAAATTTCGTGAACTAGGATATAGCGCCCTCCAAGAAGTTACTGCTGTACACGGTGTAGTTGAAGGGCATTTAAGACCTAAAAACGTTTACAAATTTCTTTGTTCTGACATCTGCTCGATACAAAACAAAAAAAACTGAACTGAAAATGCCGCAGATGACTGCGGATACTTTTCACGATTTTCAGTCTTGTTCTAGTCAATATTCTTTTAGTTTCGCCCATTGTGTCAAATCAAACATCTGATTCATAGGAACAGCAGTGTAGGTATTAAATTAGAGTATTGAGTCATGGCCCAAAATTTTTTAATAGACATGTTAGTATAGGAAGAAGAGAAATGACATCACTTAAAGACAAAGCTTGGAAGGTCATTACAAATAGAGATCAAATGCTCAAATTAATAGAAAGCTTTTATAAAGAATTATTTGATTCCAAATTACAACCAAACGCACAGCAAAAGGAAGATGGAAAGAGAAAAATATGTAATGTCGGATCTGAGGATATTCCCGAAATTACTGTTAATGAATTAAACTCAGCCCTGAATAATCTTAAAAATTCCAAGGCAGAAATGCTCAAATGTGGAAGTCCTCGCTTAAAACAAGAACTGGTAATATTGTTCAACAAATGCTAGGATCAAAGTCAAGTCCCCCAAGCATGGCTTGAGTCTGAAGTAATTCTTCTCCACAAAAAAGGCGACATAAGAAACCTTGGTAATTAGAGACCAATAAGCCTTTTATCTCAGCTATATAAATTATTCACCAAAATAATTACCAAAAGATTAACGGGAAAAATAAATTTCCAGCAACCCCGTGAACAAGCTGGATTTAGATCTGGGTTTAGTACGCTGGATCATATTCATGCAATTAAACACCTAATAGAAAAGTGCGATGAGTATAATTTAGATCTTTATATAGCCTTTATAGACCACCAAAAGGCCTTTGACAGTATAGAAATTTGGGCAGTCCCTAATTCTCTTAATGCATGTAGAGTGGACAGCAGATACACGAAGCTGATAAAAAACATCTATTCTTCCGCCATAATGCATGTCCAGTTATGAAATAAAAACAACGACATTCCAATAAAACGAGGTGTTCGACAAGGAGATACAGTGTCACCGAGGCTATTTATTGCAGCTTTGAACGAAATCTTCAGAGAAATGGATTGGCATAAGAAAGGAATCAACATTGATGGCGAACGTCTACATCATCTACGCTTTGCCGAGGATATTGTACTAATAAGTAGTAACGTCCAAGAATTACAAGATATGATCCTAGACTTGAACAACCATTCAAAAATGTTGGCCTAGAAATGAACATCAGCAAGACGAAGATAACGACTAACACAAACAATAACCCCGTAATCCACGTAGAAGGTCAACAACTAGAGAATGTCGAAAACTACATATACCTGGGACAAAACTAACTACTAAAAAGACAACATGACTGACGAGATTACACGAAGAGTGTCCCTTTCGTGGGCGGCATTTGGCAAATTAAAACATGTCCTGACATCAGACATACCCCACAACCTCAATAAAACCTCTACAACCAATGTATTCTTCCTATGCTTACATATGGAGCCGAAACATGGTGTCTTACTAAGAAGTTGGCCCAAAAATTGACGAAAACCCAAAGAGCCCACGAGGAATAATATTAAATATTAAACTATCAGATCGTATAAGAAACACTTGGGTAAGAGAACAAACCAAGCTGACAGATGTCATGGAGAGGGCAGCTCAACTAAAGTGGTCATGGGCAGGTCACGTAGCTCGAAGAAATGACAATCGGTGGACCAAGAGGCTCATGGAATGGAGGCCAAGAGTGGGGCATAGGAGTATCGGCAGGCCAAACACAAGGTGCAGAGACGATATTAAAAAATCAGAGGGTCTCCTTTGGATGAGAGAAGCTATTAGCAGAAAAAAAACGGTTCAATATGGGAAAAGCCTACATCCAGCAGTGGATTGAAATAGGCAGATCGTGATTGAGTCATGAACCATGCACTTCAAAACATTGATGTGAATCTCTCAAAATCCCTTTGTGTAATCAAAGTCAATTATCTCCTCAATAATTCATATTATTTGATAATGGACAATTCAGAATTATATTTGACATGAAAGATACTAAAATTCGCTTGGTTACCCTTGATATAGTGGCTTCATCAAGTTACAATGGTTATTCGGTAAATAAATATACCTACACGGAAATTACATTATCCATGCAGATCTTTGATTATATACTTGAGCTCAAACTAATTAAAATCGGATGAAATTGATTAGCAGGCTGACAATGGGATATTTACTCGTATCAATTTAACCCGACATTATCGAGGAGATGTTTTCAAATGTAGGAGATGGTTTTTCAAATACAATCATGGATACTATTGCAATATTTCTCAACAGTAACTTAATTGCATCGTTCTTCAATCGAATATGACCTTTTCTTAGTCTAGTGCAAACGAATGGCCCGTTTCACTACGGTAGGATTTTCATTGAAAGTTCGGGGATAGAAGTTTGGGTATGACCCACCTTATTGATTCTGCTGACAGTTGAACATGTGAATCAACGTTATTCATACTGAGTAACTTCATTCAGAAATTTCAGAAAAACACTTCAGTTAGTTTATTAGAGAGTTGACTCATAAAATCAACCAACGAATCACCGTATTTCGCTAGTACATGATATTTAGGAACACCTGTAAATAACAAGCTTACCATATTATTTTGGTCTACTCGACAAAAAAAACTTACATTCTTTACGAAGAATATAATAACCAGAAATAATAGTAATAAAAGAATAACGCTTTACTAGAAGATATAATAACTAGGAAGGTTAGTTAAAACCGAATAAAGCCAATTAAACTTAAGTAGTAGTAAAATGCAGATGAAGCGGAAGATAACGGTGCTGTAAATTTAACATTTTCGATCGTTAGAAAAATTTTATTGCTCATGACTCTATCGGGGTCTACTCGTATTTCAATTGGAATAATAGAGAATGAATTGGGTGATGATGGGTTATATATCCATCGTTCCCACATTCATCCATTCAGTAATTAAAATGACAACGAAACAACGGGCTAAAAGTTGTTGTTTCAAAAACTTGAGATACTCAAATAACATTTCATTCCACACCTGACATTTTTGTTTAGAATATAATTTCCATGTAAAGAGACTTGTCAAGAACATAACGATTATTTGAATATTCATAACATCTTCTGCGTATTCGATTGTATCAAAAAAATAAGGAGTGACACCCTATTTCATTCTTATTCATTCCGTTCTGGATTTTCTCGCCTTGCTGGCATAGTTTTTATGAATTCGCCCGCCACTCAATCAAGACTTGTCAGCTCTCCCTCAGGTCTGCAATTTGCATGTAAATGTTGTTTTAATTGACCGCTTGATAACTCTTTCCACCGTCACCGTGGCATTGCGTTAAGATTTGCCTCTGTCTAGTGGTAAGTTGATGGATTGGAATGTCAAAGGTCCACACGCACCTTGATAAGTCAGGCCCAATATAAGTCAAAAATAGAACTCGGTCAAGTGTTTTTGAAACGGGTGTTAACTGGTTCACACAGTCAGAATTAATTATTTAAGGTGAATTTAGCTAGCCTTGCGTATTTTTAGATCAGTATGCTTATCCAGGCTTAAGTTTTATCGAATACTGGAAATCTTTGCCCGTTAAATGTGGATAAGACCATAAAAAAACTTTTTCCTTCGCGCTTCATTGAAAAGATTGTTGATAACTTTCTTGCAATTATATTTAGGAAGCTCATGAATAATGAAAATTCAGATAAGAAACTGAGAAACCAGTATTCAAATTATGCAAATAAATAAATAAGACACAAGCAAAATTTTGGAAATATTCTGGTCCCTGTAAATCCTAGAAGAAAAATAATGTAATGCTTTCGGAGCCGTCGCTCTGTGTTGAAATTGAAGAGTAAATGCTAACAAAACAATACTTTCACTCAAGGAAACTATTATGGAAACTGGAAGATCTCGATAAATACTATGGCGATTCTTCCCCATCAGTTAAAATTAATCATAAGTGGTTTTTTGAGTTTCTTTGCGATAGAACAACCACATAAGATGCCCAATTTTGGTAGCAACTCCAAAAATGATACTGAAAGTTCTCTATAATATGTTAGACGATCGCCTAATGAAGTTGATGGAAGATTGTGAGCATCTCATATAAACGATTTTCAAACATCTTGCATGAGCGTTCGCACATAACAAAGCTATCGGCATGATGAGTGCATCGTTTGTCGATAATTGTACAAAAATGTGAAAGAGTGAAACTCACCCCAGTTTCGGTGCTTTGGACGAAATCCAGATGAGTATTTGTGTCATCGTAGTAAAGCATTTCTAACATGGCTTGACAACATGGATGTTGCTGGCAGTGCATCCAAGACAGCCAAAGTTGAAGCAAGATGATGGCACCGTCTACAGGAACCCAAAGGGTATTAGCTCAATCCTCTCAAAGAAAGAGGGGGGTTCTTCACATCACTGATAGACCAATTGAACAAGGAAATCAAAATAAAGCGGTGATATCTAGCCACGAAGAGAATCATATTGCACCACGATATATCCCCAGTCCAGTGTTTGCAACAGCCAACATGATAGATTAACGACGTGAATTGCTACCTTATCCACTTAATGAAATTGATGAAATATGCATTCTATGAAGATCCAATTCAAAATATGAAAAATGTCAGTTTTACAAGTTTATTTGTTAACAGTTAGATTAGGATACTAACTTAGGTACAAGATTATTACAAGATATATTTTAGTCTTAAATGCAAAGCAGGGGTAAATAATTGATTTCAATTTGGCTATTGAGAGTATTATTATCTGAGGTTTTCCTGATTTTACTAATTTCCAAACGATTCATTCATCTTTCTTTATTGCATTTGTGGAGGATTGTCTAAAACTACTGTGTGCTTTGTTGATTGAATGTGCTCTAATATTGTGAGTTGCTTGTCTGATGATTTATGTTCATTGAATCTGCATTCAAAATTTCTACCTGTTTGTCCTGCATAAGCTGAAGGGCATTCGATTCATTCCATTTTGAAAATACCAGATTGTCTCAGTTTATCTGATTTCTGTTTAGCGTTGAAAAGGTTTGGTTCGTTTGGGAATGAGATGGTTATTTTGAATGTGAAAAGTAATGTTTTATTTCATGAGAAAGTGGCTCTACATAATTAAAGCAAGCATATCATTCCTACGGTTTTTCTTGAATGGAGTATAATTAATAATTGTAATGGTTGATTTTGTTTTTTGCGTCTAATGATTTTATTTATGAAAGAGGATGATATATTGATGCTGTGGGCTCTTCCTTTTATGGTATTCATTTCAGTTTTGAAATCTTTAATTGAGGAGGGGGGATAGTGAACGCTCAGTGGACCATAGAATTATAGGCGGCGAATTTATGTTTTAAATGATTGAATGAGTCCGCGGGGACTGTTGGGTCGGTGAACGATTCTTTATCATTAATATTATAAGTAAGGATATTGCTTATGTTTGTCATAGTTAAATTGGGAAAATTCATGGCATTATAATTTTCAACTACTACGGTAAATTCTAAACTATCGTGAGATTTATTGAGGAAGTTCAACAATGTATCTAATTGTTAATTTGAGCCATAAACACCAAAATATCATCAATGTACCGGTACCAGAACATAATATGGCTAGGTTAGGTTAGTTCAGTGTTGTTGTTTAAAATATCTAACAATAGGGAGCTTTTTGATCAAAGAATTCATTTCTAAACTGGAAATAATTTTGATTTAATCATATTTTAATATCTTTCAACATTCGAAGGAGATTTGTGGAAATGTGTTGGTTTTATGTAAATATCTGAAACTGAAGGTAGACATTCATTTGTTCAAATGTTTGGGTACATGTTTTTTATATTAAACGAAAACGGTTGAAGTTATGACTGATTTTCAATAAGTTTCTGAATGAGGTCGTTGGAATTTAAAATGGTATGTTGTGAGCAAAATTTCATGAGTTCTATATACTTATGGTTAGATGTAAGATACTGCAGACCTAGCAGATTTTCCTTCTTTGTGTAGCTTGATCTGTCCGTACATTTTGCGTGATTGAGGGTTAATCTATAAGAGCCTTTTTTTCTATTCTGTATGCGCTACATGTTCCAAAGTTTCCTCATCTTTATTGATGGAAGTCTTCGTTTGGTCAGTTGGTGATTTCTTGATCTTCAATGATTTCAATATATCTTCCAATTCGATATTGTATTGGTCTACTATGGTTAGAATTATGGTTAGGACTGCTATGCTATTGCTTTTGTCTGCTTTAGTCATTTAAAGTGTTTTCCTGGCATTTTAGTGGCTATTTATTAGATTCGTCGAAAAAAAAACTAAATGATGTTCCTCATACATACCCTGTACCTGAGATTTCAAGTTTTCAAGTTATGGCGAAAAAACTAATTTTACGACCCTACCTGAAGTTGGCAAAGATTAGATTTCTGCACGTGCATAGACATATCCCAGTGCATAGACAGGCTCCTGAGTACAGAAAACAAACTATTATTGTTTTAACTATCAGTCGAATCAATTCGAATAGAATGGTTAGCTATACAAATGAGCAAATAATTCATTTTTCATTCCTGGAGATGAGAGACGGAATGTGAGTAGAACTTTAATGAATCATATCAAAATTTGCCATCGATAACAGCTGAAAAATTCAGGAGATACGTTATAAATTTTCCTTCGACTGGAACGGTCCAGAATAAGATGCCTGTAGTCAACAATGAAGACGACAATAAAATTGCCGTTCTAGCTTATCTTAATGTTAATCCACGTGCATCATTGGCAATAGCGGTGCATGATCTGAATCTACCTCATAGTAATGTTCACAAACTAAAAAACTGTAAACTACATCCTTTTTTTTCATTGGTCCAAACTCTACAAGCTGGCGATCCACAGCTTCGAATAGAACTGTGTGAGATCCTTCTTCTCAGAAGACAAGATGATTCCAAATTTCTCAAAAGGATTATCTGGACGGATAAGGCCAAATTTTCTAATGAAGATGTTTTTAACCGGAATGACTTGCATTTTCGGGCCAATCAAAATCCTCATATTACGATGGAAAGAAATCCTCCAAAAAATTCAGTTTTAATATCTTTGCACTTTGGAAGGACAACAACTGTTCGTATTTTGTGTATGATGAAAACTCAAATGGTGAAACTCATACGAAGATTTTGAGGACGGTAATAAGTGACTTCGTTGACACTTTATCAGTTGCTGAATGAAAGCGTTGTTTGTACCAACTCGATGGAACTCCAGCTCATCGCACAAATGAAAATGATCGAATTTTAACTGATATGTTTAAAGATAGATGAATTGGAACGACCAGTCCGTCTTTGTGGCCTCCAAGGTCACCGGACTTAACGCCTATGGATTTTTATCTCTGAGGAACGCTGAAAGATAAAATTTATTCTTAACTTATGACTTCAAGATATGATTTGCATAATAGACTATAAAATGCTTTCACGCAGTTGGATGTGGGGGAACTGAAGCGCGCCACATCACAGGGTGTTATGCGTCTAGTAGAACTATATCTAGAAGTGAATAGTCATCACTTTGAACAATTTTTATGAAATTTAGGAAAATAGAGTTTAATTCCTTCCGATATTTTTCAATTTCGAAAACATAGTTTTCGATGTTTCTTCATTTCGACATGTGTGGCGGAAAAAAGAGCACTCTGTATACTGACTGAGATTCAGTCGGATATAAGTTATGTGTCGCATGATTTCTTGTTTGCAAAACTTCTTTCATTATTTTGGTTGCTCACGCCGTTCTCTAGATATATTAAATTTTTTAGAAAGCAAAAAATCTATAATTTCCAAGTAAAACAAGGATATTTCATGAACGAAACGAGGTAGACTTATGTGTTAGGTGTTTTTATAATTGGAATAACAAGATGGAACCAGTCATCCATATACGGGGTGTTCTGTATTAAATAACAAAGTTAGTATGTACTTCCGGTGTAACCGGAAATGCCATTGAAATGGAAATATTTTAGAAATAGAGTTCTTGTCCATCTGAATTAACTACTAAAATTTCAGAATGATGGCATTATTTGTTCTCCATAAACGTCTCATAGACCACTCAACTTGGGATACCCTGTATAGACACTGAAATAAGTTAAAAAATATTTTTTTCGAATAACTTTATTGAAGTACAAATTTTAGATCTGAAAGTTGAAACCGAACCAAAACAATGTGTCTGCTGTTGAATGATCCAATAGTTTTGAATTATGACAACTACCGCATTTATTTTCCTCGAATGACACACTCCGCATTTCAAGACCTATTCATCGCTCAGAAAAGTAGGCTTTTCACGATAAAAATAGAAAAATTGGGGTTAGTCTAGGCAATTTGATAAATAGTGGATGACATCTTGGAAATTGAGGAACAAATTTGACTTGACCATCAAAATTTTGCTTCATTAATACTCCAAGAAACTTCTGAGTACTTTCACATTTCACACTATCATTATATTATATTAATAAGTGAACTTCTCTGATTAAAATAATGATTTCAAGTTGAAAAATATACAATATATTTTTTCCAAAAACTGATTGTGTTTCAAATTTGCTTTCAGCCGACGGTTTGATTTAATTACTAAGCATTCATCTATACGTACAATTATTCGAAATTAAAATTATTTTATCCCCAGAAAATTAGAATTTTTCCATTCAACAATTTTCCGCTTCTTTCGAGCGTGAATATTTCATGAACGTTGAAAGTGCCACAATTTCCGTAATTTCCACAGCAGAAAAATCGATCATAACTTGTTATTTCTTAAAACCTTTCCGCAGCTTTAAAGACCAGAGCGGCCATAAAATTATTGAGATTATTAACATTCCTTGAAGGTTTTATACCGGATACAATTTAATTCAATTTATGAGCTGCGAGTACGTGAACAATAATTTTCGAACGTATCTAGAAGTTTAGCTCGCTGAGGGATTCATTATAGTTGAAATTTGAAGAAATAGTCTGTCCGTCGATAAAATATTCTAAATTGCTGAAAGGAATTGTGGGCGATTCAGCAAAGATGAGGAGGAGATGAATCATTTTTATTCAATAAAATACAAGCGGCATTTTCAATGTTTTGTAAACAGATATATAAAAATCGGCACTAATAAAGTGAATTAATCTGAATACAAAGCTTCTTTGTGAAAAGGATTCTATTGAAGCTACAACAAAATATGGTAGCCCAGTCACCGACTGCATCTTTTATATAAGCGTAGTTTTCAGTTTCTTAAGCTATTGAGAAATATTAGTCTTCAAAGTTTATTATTATTTATTATTATTATTATTGAAGTTATTTAAGGCTGAGGACAAGTCCTATAAAAGCCTAATAAAAAAAATAGTTTCTATAGTATTGCAAGCACAGCTTAGCCATAATTAAATATGCACACATATATAATAACTAAATCCACTTATGTCAAAAACGAAATCTAATTAAACAAAAGAAAGTCCAACTTATTTTTGAATACATTAACCGAATTTGAGTCCACCACATCACTAGAAAACCTGTTCCAATCATCGAACACCCTATTCACAAGAAAATACTGTCTTTGTCTCGACAAAAATTTTTCTTTTTTCAGCTTCAGATAATGACCACGCAAACGAGTATCAGCACCCAAACTAAACAAACATCTCAGGTTGGCGTAATTGTGTTTAATTATACGATAGCACAAGATTAGATCTCCGCGATGTCTTCGCTGCTCGAAGGTTATGAGACCAGCTCTAGCCAATCTTTCATTATATGAAGGACGAACGACCCCAAAAGTCATACGTGTAGCACGGCGCTGGACACCCTCAAGCATGCTTTTATCCCGAGCGAGCACCGGGCACCAAACCGAGCCAGCATACTCCAAAATAGAACGCACATAAGTTTTATAAAGTGTAACCGAACTAGAGAAGGACAACTTAACGAACGATCTACGAATGAGATAAATTAAAGAATTAGCACGTTTACAAACACTTAGGACATGTTCCGACCACATAAGGTTTGAAGTAACGGTTACTCCTAGATCTACATGTGAAGTAACTGAGCGAAGTGGATGATTGTCAATCGAGTATTGACGGGATGGATTATTGGGTCCTATATGGAGCACAACACATTTATCAACATTTAGTGGTAGGAGCCAGTCGTTGCACCATCGGTTTATTGCGTCAAGATCGTCCTGGAGAATCTGTCTCTCGGTGAGCGGGTTTGCATACAACTTGGTGTCGTCAGCGAAGAATGACTTGCGAGATTTAATGTGTAATGAAAGATCGCTGGCGAAAATGACAAATAAAAGTGGCCCAAGGACGGATCCCTGAGGCACTCCGCTCACAACCGGTCTTTCCGACGAAAGAACCCCACCAACCTTCACCACGAATGTTCGCTGCGACATATAATTAGTAGTCCAGAGAAGCAACTTCCCGCGAATACCAACGATATCCAATTTGTGAACTAATCTTCTTACAGTGACTCTGTCAAAAGCCTTGGCGAAATCGAGGTAAATGACATCAGTAGGGATCCTTTGATCATAAGCATGCGTCCAATCATTAACGCAAGACAAAAGATTTGTGGTAGTTGACTTTCCCTTTACGAAGCCATGTTGTTCTGACGGAATGATAAAGTTTTTTGTCAAGAACTCGGTTGTCACTTCGACTATTATGGATTCCATCACTTTTGATGCAACAGACAGAAGGCTTATTGGTCTATAGTTACATGGGTCCAGTTTATCACCTTTTTTAAATATAGGAGTGACACTTGATTTCTTCCAGTCCAGTTGTGAAGCAACTGGCAAATGCATCTGCCAAAATTTCCGCCGATTCGGCATCAGAGCCACACATGCTCCCATCGTCTTTTCGTAGCAAAGGGGCACTGACCTTCGATTGCAAATTGGCACGAATAAATTTGTAAAGTTTTCTGTTATTGTCGGAGGCAGCAATTGATTCCTCATATTCACAGCGTGCAGAGCGCAGAGCATAGGTCACGTGATTAGAAAAATCTCTATGACTTGTAAAATCTTCAGAATTTTTAGTTCGTTTATATTTCTTCCAGAGACGTTTTTTGTGTTGTATAAGTGATAAAAGTTCCGAGTTTATCCATGGTTTAAGAGGGTTCACACGTGAGGTCCTTCTCCTGGAGTGTCTATCTATAAGGGACAGTAACGTGGAATGGAATTTTTTCCACATAATATCAGCGTCGTCTGCTGGATTTAAGAGTCTTTGCCAGTTAACATGCTGAAGCTCCTCTGAGAGCGAATCAAAGTTGGTCACGCTGTATTCAACGCAATTGGATTTTTTAGGTATAGTAATATTAAGCTGAAGGGTTGAAGTGATAGCTGCATGATCGGAAATGCCAATCAGTGGATGGTATTCAGGGTGTGTAATGAGTTGTTCTTCGTTGGTTGAAATGAGGTCAAGTGTTGAAGGCTCATTGTTTCTTCTGAATCTAGTTGGCTCATTCACCAACTGGATAAGATTCGAGTCAGCAACAAATCTCACAAAGTCGGCAGCAGGGTTGGACGCCTCAGAAACGTTCGCTATTGGCCAGACGATATTTCCTATATAACTCTTCCCAACATTAACTAGCTCTCTTGCTGTGTAAATTTTCAATATCCCGAGAAGTAAATGAGATAAAAAACACAAGGTTTAACTTTAATCTACACTTTATTTGAAAAAATTCGACGACGTTTCGCTGACACAGCAGCTTTATCAAGAGTGTCAGCGAAACGTCGTCGAATTTTTTCAAATAAAGTGTAGATTAAAGTTAAACCTTGTGTTTTTTATCTCATTTATATCATGGATCTACATCAAGTAACGGCCTCCTATATTCAAATCCCGAGAAGTCTTAGCATGAATGCAGTAAAACGAAGTGGTCATCTCACTGCACCTCTACTCCCTATCCGACTACCTCCAAATTTCAAAGCAACTATTGAGTGATTGCCCTTGTTTGGTTTTTCATTCGATCTTTTGCATGCATTTCTAGATCTGCTTTGGACTATGTGGAAATAGGAAAGAAACTTTCGAAGGATATAAAAACTAAAACCCATACTAGTGAACAATTGCTGGAAAATAAGATCATTAGGCAGACCAGTTCTATGTTTTATGAGGCTGTTTCCCCCGGTGAAATCGTTTATAATGTATGGAGCATGAAAAATAAAAAGTCTCGGGATATTTATGGCATGTCGGTTGACCTTCTTAAAAAATCTGTGTTCTACTTAGCTGAACCACTAAGCCACCTCATCAATCTAAATTTCCACGTCAATTGAAGACAGCAAGAGTCATTCCAAAATTAAAGAACCGATGCATAAATGAAAAGTATTTGAAAGCGCCATCAAAATCAGACTCGCCAGCTTTCTAAATTCCAATGAAATTCTTTGCGAAAATTCCATGAGAACAAATCAACTAAAACTGCTCTCAAAGAAATTCTGGAATACATTTTCGAAGCGTTCGACGATATGAAAGATGTCGTTCTCGCGTGTCTTGATCTAACCAAGGCATTCGATTGTGCGAATCATGACACAATGATGAAAAAACTGGAATGCTGTGGGGCAAGAGGTCCAATATTGAATTTCTTAGATCATATTTAGAAGATAGGCATCAGATTGTAGGGTGGAAGGGGCAGAGGTCTGTCAGAAGAACTCACTAGAGGAATCCCACAAGGTTCAATCTTGGGACCAGTTCTATTTATTATTTGTATGAATGATTTATTCAAAAATGTACCATGCGATAACGCAAAAATATTTGCTGACAATACGACATTGATAAACAGAGCAAACAACAAGTAAATTCTGCAAAGTGAAGATGAAACCTCAATGTTGAGGGCAAAAGAGTGGTTTCAATCAAATGAACTGTCATTAAATCTTGAAAAAACTCAAAGAATTATACTTACCACCAAACCTTGTGAAGTGACTACCCTAAAGTTTCTAGGGTTTGTTTTCGACAATTCACTCAGCTGGACGCCTCATATTGATGCATTATGCAAAAGATTGGCTACTGCCTGTTTCACAATCAGGAGAATTAAACGTATTGTTGGCGAAAACGCAGCCTTACTTACCTATCATCCACAGTGCCTGTACTTATGGAATAATACTGTGGTATTCAGCAGCAGAGGGCACAACAGTTTTCCTGAAACAAAATAAGGTGCTACGAATATTGTCCAGGGTTTCTTCAACCTCCAGCTGTAGAGGATTATTCAAAAAAATGTCAGATTCTTACCGTTCCCTCGTGTTTCATACTTGTTGATCTATGCAATTTCCACGAAAAAAAAAGATGCTTGCAACAAGAATGGAGAAACACACAACTACCTCACTCGTGGTCGGGAAAAATTTAAACTACCAAGGCACCGTCTCTGCAAAACACATAAATCTTTGAACTATATCGGAACGAAACTAATTCACAACAGTTATAGAGGATGAATCCTAATAAATTTAAAAGCGCCGTTAAAAGACTGTTGGTCGAGAATGTATTTTGGTGTTGAAGAATTTTTGAACTCCAATTTTCTGTGATAAATATTTCGTACCTTTCACAACTTATATATACAAAACTATGTAATTCTATTTCTTCTTTCTGGAGATTTCCTTTTGACAGACCTTGTATTTTTTTATGGTAATAAAGTTTACTATTACTATTACTATGAAAGCAGAACCTACTAATTTTCTGAGAGTGTGCCCTCTATTGGTTTCAGTTGACATTTGCCTAGTAGAGCTTGCCAGCAGAGTTCATGAGACAGATTGGTCTGTATGTAGTATTTTGTTCAGCCGTTTCTTGGGTTTCTTTAGAATTTAACTTGTATAGAGTACCTAAGTATGGTCCAGCCTGCAATATTTTCCAGTTGAATCATACCAGATTCCTTCTAAAGTAAACCAGGATTGCATATCCTACAAATACAGAATCTTATTATTACTACCGCTTGGGTTCTGGATCACCAGGCCATGCAGGTAACGAAAATGCGGATGTACTGGGCAGAATTAATTTCTAGGAAGAATGAAAACTGCCGATGGCATTTCCTATGAGAGTGTGAGCTCAACGATGGGGACAAGGTTGATTGGAAATATTTTTCGAGAAAACAGACCGCTTGAATATGAAAGAACTCAGTAAAAAATTATTTGGTCTTGTCGAAGAATACTGCTACCTTCATCTACGCCTTCGACTATGTAGAACATATGACATGGATTGAAGGGAACAAATTTGAAACTTTGACATTCAGAAGATTAGAGCACCTGGGCTCAGTTGCCACAGAAACAATTATTCATAATAATTGGAATTTACTACTACAAGAACCAAATAGTTAACTTACAGAAGGGATTATATAAGAAATCCGTAACACCTCGTAACTTAATCTCCTTCTCAATTCTTACAAAGAATTATGTGAAAGAGCAACGGGGTATGTGATGTACCTAGCATGGCCTTGGACTAGCGACAACCTCAATAATTTAAACAGTGACGCCTATTGAGGCAAGGCTAGTCCCTCAGCCTGGGATCCCAACAGCTGGCCCTGAAAACAGATCTTTCTTTACTCCTAGACAGGTCAGACTATCCGCAATCTCATTTTCTCTGATCCTGATATGAAAAGGAACCCAGAGGAGATGGATATGGTTGTTTACAGTCAGTCATTTCAGTGCTGGAAAGCATTCTCAGACCACCTTAGATGTAAGTAATGTACAGAAAAGGCAAACATTACATGAGATCCTTCTGGCACGACAAGACGAATTAGCAGACTAATGACCATAACTGGATTGATCACTCGAACATACACACATTGACATAGGACCCACCCACTCAGAGTTGATGTACCCGTCGGGCCAAACTGTACGTGTCTATAGATTAAAGCAGATTACAGTAGATTCTTCAAAGGAATTACGTTAACAACTGCTTTTTATGCTAGAGAATTACATGATTATAACAGGTAGTTATCCGATCTAGGAGATGATGCACTAAGGAATCGTAGCTAATTCAGTTTAGGAACATAGTGTGGTATACAAAAGCTACTCAAACAAGCAAGCTATAGATGCTAGAATAGATAAGTTAACTTCTAAAAAGTCCATTATTCTGAATCTAGACCGAAACTACACCGTCTGCCATGTAGAGTGGTTGCTCTGGACTTTCAGGAAAAAATAGATCTAGCATTTCCTGACGAAGCCACTTTCAGCTGTAATGATTATAAAGTTTCGAATGAAACCCTTGAATCATTCCGTATAATTTCTGAAGTAGACAAGGATTGTAAGCATCATTTGAAATGCTGATTTGGGACATTGTTTGGGTTCCGGATCACTCGTACCATGCATATAATGAAAAAGCCAATCAACTGGTCAGAATTTTGTCTGAGGCACTGCTAGTAGAACTGGAACATTTTTCATCATTTTTCCCCATCTCCTGCGGTAGATTATTTTGTAGTTCAGGTCTTTCTCTGAGTCATCTCTCGTGTTTTCGCAGTATATGCCATTGGGGTTTTCGATTCTCCCGATCTCAGCCAAGTATGTTTGAAATATTACGTACGCTTTCAGCATTTGAGTGATATGCATCTGCCTATGTCTTCTTTTGTACCAAGGTTTCAGATATTTGATAAGTATGTTCACCAGCCAACTATATAATCATTCCATATCTCTTGATCTCTTCTAAGAATTTTCATGTATCTACTCATTGTTGGCATCATGGTTATGACTATCCTTCCTTCCGTCAGGCTACTCTGATTCTTGCATGCATGCACTATTTCGATAGCTAGTTTTCTTTGTAGAGCCAATCCATACAGGTGACACGTATAGAACTATTGATTCAGCAGTGATTCCCAATACTTTGCTTGAGCTCTCTTTTGCACCTCTTGTTGCCGCTTCAACCTGATAAAGGAAGGGGTTCTCGTGGTTTTCTTAGTGATTACACGTTTGACTTGCTTTAAAAACTTCAAATTTTGTCTAAAATAGTATCCAAGTAGTTGACTGAAGGTTTCGAATTTTTATGGAGGTTGATCTAGGTTTGGGCTTTAGACAAAACATTCCATTCCTTCTATAATGATTTCGGCATAGATTTCTTCCTCTCCTTCGGACTATGTGACAACTGCCGTACAAGCAGAAATTCCTACTCTGCCAGAAAGTGTAGGACGTAGTCAAGGAGTATGTTTATTATTTTATTTGTTGTAGTTAATTATTTTTCGCTCTTTCAGATAATATCCAATAATTTTTGCAGATTTTCTGATATCCTTTTGTCTTTCAGCCCCTTCGTTATAGTCGTCCAGTCTATACTATTGAAAGATTTTGTTATATCTATTTATTTGTTTCAGTGCGCTGATCGAGCTTGGCCATGAGAATGATTGGTTCAATCGTTTTATTGGGTTTCTTTATTCAATCTTGCCTTTTGCATATTTTTAGGAATTCTGCTTCTTTTTGATAGATTATTTAGTATTTTAACGGTGAGCTTTTAAGGTTTTTTGATCGATTATCTCTTCATGTGTCCTATTCTGTTATCTCCGGGAACTTCCATGTTACTTTCTTCGAGAGAAAGGATGATTTAGTGATGATTAGTTCCTACCTAATCTGAGTCCACTATGGTTGTTGGTATTGTCAGTTTATCTTCTAACTATATTGTAAACTAGACTAAAGACGTCAGTAGCAATTTTATCTATCTTTCTTTCACTTTCTCCCATCCCCTTTCTAGTTCCAGTTTAATCGTTTTCTTGAGTTTTAGTCCGGCATTTTTGTGTTCTGCATCATCATGTCTTACCTTCATCCTGGTTAGTTTTTAGTATTTCCTTATCAGAGTGTCGCACAAAGCGGGATAGATGGCTCGAAAAAAGTGAATTTTAAGCCTGGCAATGTATGTCACAAATCAGATTCATGTAGTAGAAAATAAAACAGGCTAGACTCCAGACTAACCTGGTACAGAGAAGAAAAAGATCGGAGATGGTTTTTCAATAGCACAATCAGAAATCGTTAATATAGTTAGAATAGTTGCGAAATCTGAACAGCTGAGTTAGGCTTAGCGTAATTTATGCACAAAGCGCTTGCGAAACGAAAAAAACGAGTTTACATTTTCCCATGTGAAAATTTCCTGAAAATTCCACAAAATTCGGGTCACTATCACCAAGTTCTTATTATCCAATAGGTTATTTTTATTAAACTGAAGGAATTTCATTACGCTATAGCCTTCCGAATGAAACAGAATATTTCATCATGGATATGTTTCTCGTCCTCAGAGAATTGCCTTCTACGATATTTTCGGAAATATACCAGAACTATACACACTCGAGATGAGACAACACATGGAATTACATTTCACACACTCGGCTTTCAGCTCGTCTTATCCGAAAATGGAAGTAATATTCCTATCCAATTTGGGTCTTGAAATTTACTTATTCTGACAGGCGAATAAAATGAAAATAGAACGTTTCGAACTGGCGGAAGACGAAAGCCGACAAAATCCCCATTCCGAATCGAAACGGTTGCAGTGTCTTTGTACGCCTTTGTGCCGAACGAACCAATTCGTTATAACTGAAAAGTCGCAATAGAAATTCTCTTCATTAACGACCCTTTCTAGTTTTGTTTTTATTGAGCAGAACAGAATTGGTTTTACTGGTCGGCTTTCGCTTTCCGTATATTGAAAATGGTAAGATTTTGGATTCCTTGAAATACAAGTCTAAAAATAGTAATCTAACCAAAATCCATTAGGAAATATTAACAGATTCAAAATTTGGGAATATTATGTTTCAGATGTTATAAAAAAACTAATTGTTGTTTGCATTTTAAGTTTCTTGTAACATAAGTTTCAATCACCTTCATCATTCAAGTAGATCACAAAATTTTTGAAAATATTTCACATCAGGATATAATATTATTCAAAGAATAGTGTTGGTGACAATCAATTTCTGAGAACTGTACAGGGTGTCCCAAGTTCGATGGTTTTGTGGGCAGCTATGTGGAATATGGCATAGAAAAAATCAGCCCCCCTTTCTCGGTCTCGATTTTCAAGATTAGCTTATTGGTGAAGACAAATTTGAGTTCCGGGATTTGAGAAAATATATCTCCGATACTCATTTAGTTACGTAAAAAAAATTTAAGGCACTTTCTTTAATAGAACCCATGCATGCATTGGAATTTTTTTCTACGAAGTGATTTTCGAGAAAGTTAAACTTGCCAGCTGAATGTCGTTATGAAATGGTAATTTCACTTTCGAAAATGTGTCCGAACGTTGAAAACTTTAAACACAATTTCGAAATGAATTTTCAATCCGGAAACTTCTGGAATTTACCATAAATGCAAATTTCTCCTTCGAACTATCAACCATTAGAAATATTATCTTATGAAAAACTCAGCTCTTCGAAAATGTGTGACCTTTCTGTATTGAACTATTGAATGAAAATGAAGGCTGATGAGAAAGCAATGCCAGATTGAAAGAAGGGGCTGAACTTGTCATCTCAAATTCTCTAAGTATAATTTGCATCTTCTTCTAACCAAATTCACAACATTCAGTAGTTGAAGTATATGAATTTGGTCAATGGCATCCTGGAATCAGTTAACCAAATCCTCTTCACTTGCCAGCCGCGTGCTCTAATTTAGTTCTTGACAAAACCCCATATAAGAAAGTCTAATCGGCTGATATCAGGGAATATTGGGAGCCATAAGACAGGAACGCTTATACCAATCCAGTGATCCCCCAGATTATCAATTTTTTCACGGAACTGTCTTTAATATGCGCAGGTGCGCCATCCTGTTGAAATCACTTTATTTCGAGGTCTGCAAGCTGCACAGTTTCCAAATATGCATCAACAAGTTCGGTCAAAATATTCAAACACGTGTTAGCCTTTACAAATACCTAAAAAGGTATGATCCTATCATAACCAGATTCGGTTGGAAATGAGTTTCCATTTTTCTTTAAATGTGGTGAAAAACTCAATGACCCATTTCGCGTATAGTTTGTATTAAAAAACACAAAAAGTGAACCTTATTGCTCAAAACCCGTAGGGTAAAAACAAATTTGGAATGCATCACTTTTATTCAAAAATTTTAATTACTACCTGAGACACGGTCATTTACTCCAATCTCGGAAAGTCAAGAATTCCGGAATAACTCGAAAACCAAGAAGGATATGTGAAATTGTTTTTCAATAATAAGGTTTTCTAGTCGAGACCGATAATTTATTTTATCTGCAATGTTTCACATAGCTGCTGCACAAAACTATCAAATTTGAGACACCCTGTACGTGGTGAACATAAAAAGTTTGACAATCAACACGCAGTTTTCGTGTATAGTTCAGAAGTGTGATAAAAATTTTCCCCAGCGGTAATAGAGTTATAATTCGAACATGCTTATTATTGAAAAGAAACTTCAAACGATTCCATTCTGGATGAATGCAGTATTTTGTTCTTCTTCAAAAATAATATATCACTTTCGCATCCATCGCATTCACACATGAAATCGTAGGTACTTGAAAACAGATCCCAATTCTACTTTTGAATAACCATATGGATTAGCGTAATAAACGTATATACAACTGTTTTATTTGAATTTCCGGAAGGGTTTAATAATAAGAAAATTTTGATTTCGTTACAAAATGATTTACCATAATTGCAAGAAGATATACTTCTTAACATTTTTCACAATATGTGGTATCATAAGATGAGTTGCCAGACAATTTTCAACGCCCTGTACACTAAACAGATGCTTCTGTTATCTTGGATCCATATTATGATCACTTCGTTCTAAGGACCTGAATTCTTTAGATTTCTTTCAGTCGAGTTAACTAGAAGATGCAGTTCATTCAACTCCTATTGAGAAATTAAATTTTGTGAATGCATCATATTTTTCGATGGGGATACACCTGTGAAAATTGGTTATGGCATATTTGAAACAACCAGCATGAGAAGCGAAGGATTAGAAATCAAATTATAACTTTTTCAGAATTAATCGAAGTGTTATTCAATATTGTATAACTGGATGAAGATAGAGAGTAAAATTCAAAGAATGCATTACATATAGGCACATTTTGTTACATGAGAGAAAACAAATAGATTAGGTTAGATTTCAAATTATCTATTTTTTTTCAGAATAAATTGAAGTGTTGGGTTATTCAATATCTTATGTTCCGATGTCAAGAAACAGTTCTGATTAATAAAGCATTTCCTTCCGTAAACTCGGAACATTTGATCTAATTTAAGTAGGAATCAGTTTAGTTGTTGGATTTGAAATGTGAAAAACCTGTTCATTTGATAGTTCTATTAGATTCCTATGCAGTTTTGAACTTGATTTGAATTTAATGATCGGCTAATGTTAATACTGGATAAGAATGCAACGTTATTTTAGAGACAGAGAAGTATCATTTAATTACTCCAGGTATGAGGGTCTCTTGGCAGAAAATATTAATCATATTTTAAAGAAACGCGGAAGACTGAATTAATTATAATTTTGTAATCTCTAATAAATACGCCAACTCGTGGGCAAAGTTGAAAAACACGTGTTTGCTTTGAGTTTGGAGTGCAGTAGGTGGTTCAGTTTTTGCGGAATACACAGCGATAGTGAAAATCAGAAATGTCGGAAAATTGAAGTAGGAAAGTATTAGAGAACACAGCAGGGTAGAGGTTTTATCTATTTCAACTGAAATGACCATAAATCGATAACGAATAATTTTCTTGACATTCTGCCATTAGTGGGGTCAAAATAGATAGCTTTTTTCCATTTCTGGGATAACGTAGAGATGTGGGACACTTTCTATGTAGAAAATCAATTTACGATACGAAATTGCATTCGTCTATTTTCTGATAATATTCTGAGAGTCCGTTGAACTACGCTAATGGTGAAACAAAGCTTTCTCATTAAAGTTTCATGAAAATTTGTGTTTTATATTTTAATTACTCGCGCTTTAATTGAAAATGAATTCCGTTCCATCAATTTACGGCAGGGCTATTCAATAACCCTTTTCTTCCATCAATTCAGTCTGAGCCAATTTTCATGCTCATAAATCCTTTTCTACATACAAATTTCTACTTCTACTGTAGAATAGTTTCAGTCCCGAACGTACAGAAGCGGAGACATTACTCAGTCGGTATTTTAGATAATCGGCGCACGTATTAAAATAACACGTCCGCAATTGAATGAGGCAGAAAATTAAATAAATCCGTGGTTCGCTTTACAAGGCATTTAATTGAAAATCAAGTTTTCAACCAGGCTAGAGTTATTACCAGCACTGGTGCATTTATTCAGCTCTAATCAGAGAGTGCTGGGTGTACGAAAGTACGTAAACAAATCAAGGCGCATCTTCAATACGTGGCTACTCTGTTTCTGCGCACGGAATGTGTGTTATCTATATCCCGCAGAAACTTTTTACGTGGAATTGAACTATGTGCAGAAGTTTGTTCCTTGTTCAACGGTTTCTGAGTTATAATGAAAACTTGCGCTTTTTTATTTATGAATCAGAGACAACTTTGATTTTCTTCGTTCTTCTTCACAAAAATATATCATGTGTGCACTCAGTTTTCTCATTCAGGATGAGTTCTAATGAAAAACCGGAAATTGTATTACTTTTCGAAACTTTTAGTATTTCTATGTCCATTCACTGAATTAACACAGATTATTTGAGATAGCTCGAGTATGTTTTGTGCCTCATTATGGTTATTCGAAAATTAATTATTACAATGATAGTTCAGATAAATTATTCAATATGATTTAACCAAGTTACAACTTTGTGTGAAAATGGCATCGTTCGTAAAAACGAAGCGATTATACCGCATAAAAATTTCGAATAGTAACATGAAACTACCAAACCATCGATTTTGAGCAAGCAAATTGAAATGCGCAATTTCCGCAACTGGTTTCTGGAGAAATCTGAATAAAATCTGCAGAAAAAAGCTAGCTTTAATCGCTTTGTGGCAATTTTTCCTCACTCAAAAAGAAAACAGAAGAGGGAGGAATCATTTTCCTTCATTCACAATATTTCACATAATCCAGTAATGAAACGTGAAAATCTGTCCACCCTGTACAGTTTTTTCAGTGTGAAAATTTGTATTCAGCCTATTTTGATTTTGAAAATAAGGGTAATAATTATTTTCTGGAATTTTCTGAAAATTCAAGCCGAGGAAGTATCTCGTGAACGAAGAACTTTTCAAAATATTTTTATAAGAAATTATAAATAATAATTATTCGATGAGAGAAGAAAAGAAATACTTGCACCTGAAACACCCAGTATGCACAGCGTATGAAAATTTAGAAAGAGTGGAATCGAAAATTCCATCAGAATGTGTTGTGTAATTTCAACTCGGTATTGCGGTATTCAATAAGAATAGAATAGACCGAAATATTCAACGGACGGATCACGTTTAGGCATATTCCGTTACACGAGAGAGAAAAAAAATATGACGTAAGGTGAAGTATACAGAGTGTTACATAACGGTATGTCACAGCTTGAGTTGGTAAATCTACGTGCAATTTTAAGAAAAAAAGTTTATATAAACATAGGTCCGCAAAAGCTTCGTTGCGGAGCTACAGGGTGTTGAAATTTTCGGGAAAAATTGGTTTTTTCTTAAAAACTCTTGCAGTTTTCGAGATATTCAGCCCAAATTTGAAATGCAAGCTATTTTTACATCCTCCATCATTAAATGTCCTTAATTTTAACTAGAATCTACAAGGTGTTCTCTTTTCCGGAGCCATTTCTTCTTTTTACCCACTCAAAATTTTTTTGCAGTACGCCACTGGTCAGCGTACAATCAATTTTCGTTATCTTCGTTCAATGTAGAAACTTGTTAGGAAATTGAAATTTTTTCGTATCTCCGACCGTTCTCTAGCAAAAATGATTAAACGATTGTATGCATTCGCTGAATTGAAAGCACTTCTAATTGGAAAAAAATGACTAGTAGGCTTTGATTTTTTTCATTTATTCATTTATTCTGATAGTGGATAAAGCTGAACCAGTGTCTGCTCGAATTGTTTATTGAATTAACGATTAGTTTTAAGACTTTTAAAGTTATTGCTGTAAGAAAAAATGGCTAATTTTTCTAACGCTGAATTGGCTGATATCCATTATATGTACGTTCTGGCTGACGGAAACACAACAGAAGCTGGGGGATTATATCAGGTGCGCTTTCCAAATCGAGTAGTACCAGACAGCCGGACATTTTCAAATATCCACTGAAGGTTAAGGAAAACTGGTACTTTTACTGCAAATAATAATTTAAAAGGTGCAACACAAACTACGAGAACTCCAGATATTGAGAAAGCAGTTTTGAATTGTATTGATTGGAATCCTCATGTGAGTACAAGAAAAATTGGAAATCAGTTGAATATTTCACATGTTCTAGTTTGGAGGATTCTCCACGACTTTTTATTGTACCTGTTTCATATTCAACGCTTCCAAACTCTACTTCCTCTAGATTTTCCTCTAAGACTGAATTTTCGCCGATGGTTCTTAGATAAAATTAGAGAAAATGCACAATTTTATTGTGAGATAATGTTCACAGACGAAGCCAACTTTTCGAGAACTGCTATCACAATTTTTCACAATAATTATTATTGGGCTGAGGAAAGCCCCCATTTGATTAAAGAACCTCATCATCAAGAACAGTTCTCACTCAATGTCTGGGTCGGGATAATCGAAAATTATTTGATTGGGCCATTTTTTCTTCCTATCAGACTAAACGGTCCCGCTTATCGGCAATATCTTGAGGGGGAGTTAACATTAGTGCTCGAGGATGTGCCACTTTTGGTGAGAAATATAATGTGGTTCATGCAAGACGGGACACCAGCATATTTCAGTGGAGAAGCTAGGGAATTCTTGAATAACACATTCAACAACCGATGGATAGGATAGTGGGCAAGAACCATGGCTTCTTAGGGCCCCAAACATAAATAATTTTTTCTTATGGGGATATCTCAAAAGTTTAGTTTATACCACTCCAGTGAACACTGTAGAAGAATTCAGAAATCGAATAATAACCTCTTGTGACAAGATAAGAAATACCCCAGGAATATTTCAAAGAGTGCCTGAGAATATGCGAAGAAGGACAGAGGCCGGTATTCTTGCAGGTGGAGGACACTTCCAGCAATTTATTTAGTTTTTAATTGTTCTTTTTTCTAGTTTGATATTGAAAAAGTATAAGTTGTGTCTCAGAAGAAGGGCTATCAAAATAAAAGCAAATGTGGGCATACCTATCGAGTATTTTTAATGTTTTTTTAGCGAATAACATACAATTCGAATAATTCAAATCCAATAATTTTCTACAATTAATTTTTTGCCAAATATATTTGGGGAAAATTTTTATTTTGTGACAATGACCCATTGGCTAAAATATCAATTTCATTCTTTTTCTCACCATTGTTTTTTTCATGATGCACACGCAACAAATTGAGAGACCGATCTTAAATCTGTTAAATGGTATTCCTCGTATGTTCTGTATACAACCAGTCTTTTCTGGAATTGTTATGGTGAATAAAGTTGCCTTATATGCTCAAGGCGATATGTGATACCGTCGAAATCGTATTAAGTTTGAACCTGCAGTCTGCCGCTTCGTTTTTTGGCATCCTGCTTAATTCCACTATCGAGATTTTTGATGGCGACGTGCATGGAGGGCAGATTTCAATACCAAATGGGAGCTTACACTACACTACTCGAATGAGTATTCTTTCGCTAAAAGCTAATCGAATATTTACTCTAGGTAATGGTGTGACATTCTTAGAAATATAAAAAAGCGATTGAGGCTGACAACTTATAATGCTAAGAAAACATTGCAAAAATACAAGAGAGGTCAGATGACAAGAATACGATACCTCCGAAGATCTGGTATCTTATCAAGGCAACATCAATTAAACAATCAAGTGAGCTCTAGATGGAACGATGCGCTTTCTGTTCATTTTGAATTCGAGATATTAATGAACGGTACATACGGTCATATATAATTTTATTTCAGTTTTTTCTCCATCTTCAGGCGAGGTTAGATTTCTAGCCAAATCAATTCAAATGATGCACTTATTAACGAAATCAAGGACATCAATCATATTGAAGTCTCCTTAAACGTAGTTATCGTCACATGCGTTCCAAAGGCAAACACGGACTCACAGACAAGACCGCACAATGCAAATTGTCTCAGAATTTGTCTAGATTATCGAGTCCGCGTTTTATATGTTCACTTTGTTCTGTGATGTACATCGATGGCAAGGACTATCTGACAGAGGCTATCTTATGATTCTCAATTAGTACCCAAATCGGAGTCTTTATATCGGCTTGCGTTGAATTGTGATGTCCCTTAATGGGCTTTTGCGTTTATGGCAACGAGACGGTTATCTTTGGCTTTGAGGAAATTTAGTGGTTAGATAGTGGGTATTTTCCAGATTTAAGCTTGTCTGGTTTGCAATAAGAGGATATATTTTGTTAGAGAATCTTGTTTTAAACTATAATTATTTCGACTTGAGCAAAGACTTCTCCTATTCATAAAATATTTTTGGATATGCAACGTTCTTACTTTATTCACATATTCGGTAAATATCAACTATAGCGAGAATCAATGATGGCTCGTGGGAGTCGGCATAGTCGGCCTGCCGTACCTAAAATATTCGACCAGCGAAGTCACATTTTAAGGAGATAAATCTATGTGCAATTTAAAAAAAAGAAGTTCATACCAACATAGGTTAGCTTAGCTACAGGGTGTTGAAATTTCTGGAAAAAATTGTTTTTTTCTCCAGAATTTTTGCAATTTTTAAGATATTCAGCCCAAATTTGGAATGCCAGCTATTTTTTACAGCCTTCATCATTACACGTCCTAAATTTTCACTAGAATCTACAAGGTGTTTTTTTTTCCGGAGCCATGTCTTCTTTTGGCCTCTCAAACTTTTCTGTGGTATGCCACTGATCAGATAGCAATCAATTTTCGTCATCTTCGTTCAATCTAGAAACTTTGTTGTGATTTTTTCGTATCTCCAACCGTTCTCTAGCAAGAAATTATTAAACGATTTTATGCATTGGCTGAATTGAGTCACTTCTAATTAAAAAATGACTAGTAGGCTTGGATTTTTTTCATTTATTTATTCATTTTGGCAGTTGCTAAATTCGAACCAGTGTCTGCTGGAATTGTTCATTAAATTAACGATTAGTTTTAAGACGTTTGAAGCTATTGCTGTAAGAAAAAATGGCTAATTTTATTAATGCCGAATACTCATTTTGATAGTGAAATAATGTTCACACACGAAGCTAACTTTTCGAGAACTACTATCACAAATTTTCACAGTATTCATTATTGGTCTTAGGAAAACCTCCATTTCATTGAATAATCTCATCGTCATGAACAATTCTCATGAATGTCTGGGTCGGAATAATTGGAAATTATTTGATTGGTCCATCTTTTTCGCCTAAAGGACTAACCGGTCCCGCTTATCGGCAATTTCTTTAGAAAAAGTTACCTTTATTGCTCGAGGATGTGCAGTTAATGGTGAAAAACATAATATGGTTCATGCATGACGGGGCACCAGCACATTTCAGTAGAGAAGCTAGGAAATTCTTGAATAATACATTCAACAACCGATGGATAGGTCGGCGTGGGCTAGAACCATGGCCTTCTAGGTCCCCAGACTTAAATTATTCAGACTTTTTCTTATGGGGATATCTCAAAAGTTCAGTTTATACCACTCCAGTGAACACTATAGACGAATTGAAAAATCGAATAATAACCTCTTGTGACACGATAAGAAATACCCCAGAATATTTCAAAGGGTGCGTGATAATATGCGAAGAAGAACAGAGGCCTGTATTCTTGCAGGTGGAGGACAATCCCAGCAATTTATTTAGTTCTTAATTGTTCTTTTATTTTTAGTTTGACATTGAATAAGTAAAAGTTGAGTCTCAGAAGACGAGCTATCAAAACAAATGCTAATTTTGGGCATACCTATCGAGTATTTCTATAATGTTTTTTATTTAGGGAATAACATACAATTCAAATTATTCAAATTCAATAATTTTTCAATCGAAAACGGTCGGAGACACGAAAAAATTACAATTGCCGAAAAAGTTATTAAATTGAACGAAGTTGACGAAAATTGATTGTACGCTGATCAGTGGCGTACTGCAAA
The DNA here is from genome assembly GCA_013387265.2 of Cryptolaemus montrouzieri. Taxonomy (NCBI): domain Eukaryota; kingdom Metazoa; phylum Arthropoda; class Insecta; order Coleoptera; family Coccinellidae; genus Cryptolaemus; species Cryptolaemus montrouzieri. The sequence continues at coordinate 20,056,266 of JABFTP020000103.1, forward strand.
AAAGTTTGAAAGGGCAAAAGAGACATGGCCTTGGAAAAGAAAACATCTTTTGAATATCAGTTAAAATTTAGGACGTGTAATGATGGAGGCTGTAAAAAATAACTTGCATTCCAAATTTGGGCTGAATATCTCAAAAACTGCAGGAGTTTTGAAGAAAAAACCAATTTTTCCGGAAATTTCAACACCTTGTAGCTCCGTAACGAAGCTTTTGCAGACCTATGTTTAAATAAACTTATTTTCTTAAAATATCACGTAGATTTACTCCCTCAAGTTGTGACATACTATTATGTAACACCCTGTATATTGAGGAAAATTTCAGTCACTTTCTTTTGGGAATAATTTTCAAAAGAGTTATGCTTCTGCTTCTTAGTATCAAAAAACTTCTCAACCCAAAATTGTTGATAACAACATGTCTGAGAATATTATAAAAACTATATTGGCTTATATTGGTTCCTGCCAAAGATATGATGGTTTGAATTTTTCAACCAAGTAAATTATGTCCAGTGGCAACCCCTGCTGACATTATGGCACTTTAAATGACAGTGTGAAGTTTGGTGCAGGTCGGAACATAACATCTTGGAAAAATTTCGAAAACCGCCAGAATTTCAACTATGAACATGGTAGTATTTCTTATGAAATCTACTTGAAATGAACAAAATTTGGTGTTAACGAAAATTATTAATTTTATCTCCAAAAATATGAATAAGACACACTGCTCTAAGAAATTAACGGACAAAATTGAAAATTGAAATTCAGAAGAAATTTAGATGTATTGAAGTATTATTTTTCTGCTAATGCAACAGCACTAAGCAATGCTTAGGAACAATTGAAATGAAAATAGTACTCATAGAAATTGAAATAAGCTAAGACCCCAAACATCTGTTAATACCGGATATTTCCACTCTGGCGGGAAAACTACATGACATCTACCATTCATACTCAAAATCGATGATGTATTTCGTTCCAAATTTCGATCAGTCTGTTCCGAACTCAATCACAGTAGCTGGCTGGTTTTGCCCGATTCTAAATCTTGTATTAAGAATATCCCAGACATGTCGATAATATTGAGAACAGGGCTTTGAGCAGGCCACTACATCGACGTGAGTTCGTGATCTTGAAGGTAGTTTTCATCTAACCTAATGATATGAGCTGGTGAGTCCTGGCGTTATTCTGCATAAACAAGAAATTTTCACACCTGTCTGCTGGAGAATTTATTCTAAAATATTTGTAGCGTACCTATAAGTATTTAGGTTTCCACTATTTACGATGACCAAATCATTCGAAGAAATTCGCCCTCTCGCTATTATTGACCCTTCACCTAAACCAAGGGGGAGTGAAAAGTTTCACTGGGCTGATCTATCATTTCGACGTCTCTTCCCAATAGACGGTCGATTGCAATAGAAAAGATTAAGTCTCGACTCATATGTGAACCAATTATCCTAACCAATTGACATATGTCCTAGTAAAATTCAATCGGACTTTCCGATGTACTGTTGTTAGAGCTGGGTCTCGAACTGTGGTACGAAGCCTCAAATAATATACCCTGAGAAGTTACCATATCGATTCAGTGCTAATTTGCACTCGATTGCTCTGTCGATGCTGCATTTGAAGGTGCCCAGCTGCAACGAACTGTTGTATCAACGAGGTAATTCTTGAATACAATAGAATGGAACAATCCAATTATTTGGTCAAATACTGTGTAAATCCTACCTAGGTTATCTAACGCCACCTCTTCAGCACATTCTGTCGAAGTCAAATATCGGAACTCGCGTTGTATCAATAGCAAAAATTTCCAAAAAGAACGAACGTGACACGCAAAAATTGCTATGAATAACGGACGAATTCTCGAAAATCTAGTTAATCATTATGTTCGTCCAGAAATACACATACCACAGAAATTGTCGCATCACCTGGTATTCTAAATTCCACAATCGCTCAAGCAGCTCGATCGCAGTTTCTTTGTCAACATATGTTTTTGGACATATGAGGGGATAATACCTTCTTTATGTAGTAACATTTACTTTTATATTATCTCAAACACGTCTGAAACAAGAATGAGTTTATTTGACTATCAGTATTCATTCAACTTCTCTTCTATTTTCACGCTAAATTAATGAAAGTTTTCTGTGTTTCTTGTTGATTTTCGTATTTTGAATTTATTCTAATGGCTGCTGAACGTTCTGGACGCTCTTTGAGTGATCATGAAGTGGTAAGAATTGTAACACTTCTAGAGAATGGGCGAAGCCAACGTTACGTGGCTAACTTGTTAAATTTTAACCAAAGCACTATTTCAAGAGCAATTAATCGGTAACACGAAACAGGGGAATATGAAAGAAGGGCCGGACAGGGAAGAAATCGGATAACAACACCAGTTGATGATCGTTGGCTTCGTTTAACTGCACTAAGAGTTCGGCACTGTACGTCTAGAATGCTATAAAATGAACTTGCACTTTTCAGAAATGTGCATATTTCATTGCGAACTGTTAGGAACAGGCTCAGAGAAGACGATATCAGACCTAGGGTGGCTTCTACCGGCCCGCATCTCACCAGAGAGAATCGAGTTGCACGGCTACAGTTTGCGAGGGAACATGCAAATTTGGGTATTCCAGAATGGTCGAATGTTCTCTTTTCCGACGAGTCCAGGTTCTGTCTAGTATCAAATGATAGACGCATGCCTGTATGCAGACGACCTGGGGAACGGTATCAATTATGCAATATCCGGCAAACCGAAAACTTCGGAGGGGGCTCAGTAATGGTGTGGGGAGGCATTTCTTCCAATTATTCCTAGTGAAGAAGAGAAGAATGATAGTGGCCAGATACATCGCAGATATTCTTGAACCCCATGTTGTACCCTTTTGTCCATTGATTGGCGAAAACTTCATTTATATGCATGATAATGCTCGGCCTCATGCAGCTAGAGTAGTTACAGAATTTCTGCAAAATGCCGAATTTGGTATTTTAAGATGTCCAGCGAGATGTCCTCACTTGAACATGTTTGGGACAACGCGGGGTGGTAAATTCAGCAACGTAGGATACCTTGTAGAACACTATAACAACTAGAAGATATGCTTCCTAAAATTTGGAAATCAATTACTCAAGAGTACATCCAAAATTTGTTTGAGGGGCTTCCGAGACGTATACTGGCAGTAATTAGGGCCCGCGGAGGAAATACTCGATTTTGAAAATGATTAGTAACCATTCGATGCTAGTTGAATGGTCTCTTCCAAATGTTTGAAGATGGTAGAATTTCTCAATTATTCCTCAATTCGAAAATTGTTGATAATTTCCATCATAAACTCATCGCTTTAGAATAATATCTTCTTACTTTATACTTCTGAAAGTTACCAAGCGACTCTTGAATGGCCAACCTAAAAGTTTATATAGTATTATCGTAAAAGTAGGGTGATGCGACAATTTTTGTGGGGAGTGTAATATTGAATCATGTTACTACTACTGCCTACTAAGGAAGAAATTACAAATAGTGAAATTCTGGGTTAATTTCATTGCTCAGTGTACTATTCGTTGAATCATAACTAGCACCATAAATGTCATCGATTCCAATCACCTAATCTAACGATTTTTGCCGGACGACGAATTTTGATTGAAAATATTTTCTTTCTATATACAGGGTGATATTTCTTAGGATACCACGAAAAAGTGTACCTCTCGAGTCCGGATCTGTGTTATTTAATTTTTTTCTTGGTAGCTGCCTATTGAAAGAAGCGGACTGAACCTTTCACCAAAAATGGTCCAATTAGTTAAAATTTGACCACTTTCCAGAAATCACCCATTGTCTTCGTCCCTCCGTCAAACACCCTTTTTGCTTACTTAGCCAATGCCCGTTTGGTCAAATTGATGAGCATCATATATTCAATCAATTGCTTTCTTCATGAAAGGACAACAAGCTCAATACCTAATGTTAAGAAGTTTTTGGGTTGACGGAATGCAGTCTAAAATAAAACAAAACGAGTTTTAATACTTATTACCTCTTGCAATTTCATTCCTTAAATGTTCAAATTCTTTAAAAGCAGTCAAAAGATGTCCAGACAAGCAACAATTGAATAGAAAGCCACTTAGTTTAGGAAAGATTGAACAAAATGCGAAACAATAAGACTTGACTGGAAGTTTCCTTAATTACTTCGGCTATAGGAAAGAACATTTGAATGCTAAATTTAACTTCTTCCAGCATTTCGGATTTACCATTCAATTCAATGGTAGGGAAAATTAGATTCATTAGTAGGATAGCTTTTCAAGGATTTTTTTTCACTGTAACTTCACTATAAATTCTATGTCTTTATTGCTTGAAACAGTCTTATAAGAATGGAAAATCGACAGATGGATTTCTATGTAACAAAAGCTGTTTTTCCACTTATTCAATTTTGAGTACTTCCTGCGAAGAAGCTTTAACTTAAAACGCTGTAGAATGAAAGCATCTCATTCGCGCTTTCTACATTCGCTTTTTCACTATTCGCGGATAAAAACAATGAAAACCAATTTCTATATTCGCGACTGAAAATTCATTGATTCGCGGATCCAATCAGTACATACATTTGTATTAATAAATAGGATTCTGTATTCTTTGCAAACTCGTCGTCAAATTGATAAATATAAAATTAAGATAGACCTTATTAATTAAGCATAAAGTATGTTTTTGAATGATACCGCCACATTGGTTCGGCTTTCCGTTTGACATAAGCCGTCTTTGCCGCGGTCGGTGTTTTTGAGAATGTAAATGAACAAAATGTTTGAGTAAAGCGTCCTTATTACTCAATGCATAAACAATATTGTCAAATTCCACTTGCTAGACGTTACTTCCTTCGGTAAAAGCCAATTTGCGTTTTTTGTTGTTGTTTCCTTAACTTAGAATGTCGCTTAGAAAATTGAGAAATGAGTTACGACACGAAAAAATCAGTTCTACCATTGAAGATAGAAATGCTTGTTCATTTACGCTTTGGAGAGTCGTTTGCATTCTCATCGCGCTCATTCTATATAATAAACATCTACACGTCATGAAACTATCGGAAACCACGAATGTCGTGGTTTCTTAGAAAATGACAAAATAACGGAACACACACTCTTCGAATGTCCCGCTCATAAGGATAATAAGGATAATAAGGATGATTTAGGAGGCCTCCTACAACAGTCTTGCAAGCTTCATCAGGAAGTTTTTGCAAGACAAATAACAACTGAACAAAACAAGGCAAGCACAATGGGCCAAATGGCCTGAGGGCTGCCCATATGGGCGCCGTGCAGGAAGAAGAAGAGATGATGAATCAATACACCCAAAGTGAAAAAGTCGATATGCTCCTTATTCATGGAGAGTGCTGGCAAAATAGCGTTCACGCTGAACAATTATACAGAGAGCGCTATCCGGAAAGACTTCATCCGAATAGAACCTAATTCTCTAAAGTTAAACGAAAATTTCGTGAATTGCAACCTGCTGAAGAGGAGGATTGCGTTATCGACAAAGATACTGAAATAGACGTATCGAGTTTTGTTAATATTAGTCCAACTACATCAACAAGGAAAATTGCTGAAGAACTTGAAATTAGCCACCAAAGGTCATGAAGAATTTTGAAAAACATACGTATCATTCATTTAAATATCAACTACACGGACACCTGTATGGTACCGATAGTGTTAGGCGACTCCAGTACTGTGAAGAGAATCTTAAGAGAATGGAGGGTGATCCACAATATCCCACAAAGATTTTATTCAGTGACGAATCACATTTCACGAACAATGGAAAGTTCAATAGGCAAAATACCAGGTACTGGTCGCAACAAAATGAGCACAGATATCAAGATGGAATCTTCCAAGAACGTTTTGGGTTCAATGTCTGGATGGGGATGATGGAAAGACATATGAAAGGGCCTATAACTTTTGAAGCTTCATTGACAGGGGAGAGATTAGCTGTTGTGAATGAAATATATTCTCGAGAAGATGGTGCACCTCCTCACAACACAAAGGTGGTCTCGCGGTATCTCGACGAAGTTTGTCCCAAAGAATGAATCGGTACAAGAGGTCCTATTAGATGGCCAGCTAGATCGTCAGATTTAAGTCCATTAGATTTCTTCCTGTGAGGCCATTTGTGGAACGAGGTTTACTTAACACCTCTTAGAACCCAACAAGAATTGTAGTATCGTTTGAGACAGGCTATTCTAGGCATTACAGCCCAACAGTTAAAAAATGTTTTGAGGGGAATGGTAGTATTTTTGAAAATCCATTATTATTATTTCGTTTTCGCTGTTTGCTCTTACGTTATCAACTTTGACACCCCGTAAAAAATTAGCAATTGAATTTTTAGATACAATCTTGTATTTTCGTAATAGGAGATGTTGAGCTAAGCCAATTGTAACAGTTCATGGCCTTCTGAAATGAAAGATTATAATTGCAAAACCAAAATTGTGTTTTGTTTTTCTTTCAAAAATATGTAAAAGGTTGTAGGAAAGATGCACAATTAGAATAAGCAAAAAAGAACAGGGTGTTGCATTTGAAAATCGAACGTTGGTATCGTTTTCATAATAACCAGAAACGAAAAATCAAATATATTAATGTTATCAAATTCAAAATGTTGTCTTCTATGCGATTCCCAAATTTCATCACAGAGCTTATACTGTACTCAGAATTAAATAGGCAATCGAAAAAAAATGAAATATGTCGTTATCATTTGAAAAGTTTAAGTAGAGGTTAATTTTAGGAATTCCCGAAATATTCAGACCAATAAAATGGTTCAGGGTATCACTCAAGATGTAATTCAGCATTTATTCACGATTACCCGCTATATCAAAAAACTGTCATAGATACATCTTTTCGAAAATTATTCGGTGAAGAAACTGTAGAAGACAACATTTTGGTCAGATAAACCTTATCGTCAATTTCAAATATATTTTGAGTATTCAGAATTAAATTTGTTACTCACCTTATCCTAGACGTGTTGCAAGATTCAGTTCATAGCAGTAATGTAGACGTCCTGTTAAAAGCGGAATAGATGTTAAACGTCTTACACATATTTTCACTTAGAAAAGCGTAGTATAAAATAGTTAAGATCGTGAACATCGAGCTTATTCGCAAGATTTTTAATCTTATTGTGATCGCAATTATATATAATCTGATGGAAACGGCTTAATAGCAAAGCAATTCATCAAAAATAGACGCTCATGCAATTACATTCAAAAGCAAAAATTTTTGAAACTTATTATCTGAATTTATCGGAAAGTCAGACGGCCTAGTCAATTCCAGGCCAAATCTGTCAGGGATAAGGATAGAACTAGCAATAAATTAGGATAGATTTTCCGGGAGTTGGAAAATTGGATGACCGTAAATATGTCTTCACGATCGAAGTTAGAGCGTCGTCGATTATTCTTTAAAAAAGAAATAGAACGAAGGGAAGGTAACGAGGGTGAATTCTTCCAGAGCAAATGAGGTTTTTAGCAGGAAGAAATATAGCAGATGGAAACCTTTGTGCGCAAGTTGCATAGATATCTCCTTAGGTATTTTAGTGGAGGAATAAGAACGTGGTGAATGAATGAAATTTAATTTTTTTCTTGGGATAATTCAATAATTTTTAAAGTTAAATTAGTCGAAATTCAGCATAAGAAATATTTTTCCATTTCCTCTGCAGCAAATAAAAATTTCATGTATTCAAAATTGTTCACAAATGCTAATTCGATTATGTATACAGGGTGTATCACATAAGGCTTTACATGGCTTGAGGAAGATAGACGTGACTGAGGTGATTTCGAAACATCCCCCTATTAACCCCCTGAGGGGATTCGTTTCAGATATACAGGCTGTTTTCTGAATTTCACTTAATATTCAAAAATTCACAACTCTGCAACTGTTACACCGAATACAAAGAAACCCGGCACACAGGATCACCTTTGCAGGATCTATCCAAAGCGGGACATAAATTTCGAAAATTTGAGGACCGGACTGAATAAATGTACAAAATTGTGTTTGGAACGATAAAACACCCTGTATAATGTTTTTCAATGATTTGTTCACTGGTGCTCGAACCGCACAAACAGTGTGTACAAACTATGTAATAAAATCTTTTGGCACCATTGAAATGGCCTTGAAATAAATTTTCGATTTTGCTGAAAGACGAAAAATCCACCTGAAAAAAATTGTTATCGCTTTCTACAAGAAATAAACGTGTTTGAAATCTGTTTATGAGTCCATTTGGTTTTTTTTAATGTAGCATCATTTGAGACCTCAGTTTTTCTGTTTTATCTACGTATGCTCTTTGACTCACAATACAGGTCCGGACTATCAGTGGAATATTTCATTGCTTAAATGAAGACTGTTGCTATCAAAATGATAGAATATTGATGAATAAATAATATTATGTATTCATGACTCTACTACTAATCTTACTTGTGATGTGTTAATTCAGTTTTAAGCTCTGGTAAAGGTACTGCAGTTTGTTTTAAATTCAGACTATGCATAAGTAAGCGAGTGAAAAATTATTTTTAATTATTACTGCACACGGAGAATAATGAAACATTATAAGGAATATAGAAATACATGTCGTTTCAACTGATTACAATACTAGTGTGTGAATATTTCAGAATAATAACACAATAACAGAAGGAAAGTACTGACCGCTAAAACTAATGATTTTCGACACCCAATTTCAGAGTTTATGCTTCCACCTTCATGAATACATAGTACCGAATGTCTAAAAATATGCTTGGGTGCCTTCTGGATAATTTTAGGGTGTCCTCTGACGAAATAACAACTCTCTGTGATTCCTTCTAAGAGTTATTCCCTTGTGTGAATTTCCCCGTGGTAAATTCTCTCTTTTAGAAAGCCCTAGAGGAAATAGTTAACCGGATTCAGATCCGGTGACCTAGGTGACCAAGCGATGGGACCTCCTCTGCCAATCCATTGATCCGTATGCTGTTGATTCAAATAACGCCTCACTGGAAGTGCGTAATGAGGACCTGCCCCATCATGGTGGAATATAAGACCCCTCATATCAACTTCCGCCATTAATCTGAGCAAGTCGTTTCTCAAAAATTCCAGATACCGGTCCCTGTTAGGAGTTTCATTGAAAACATGAGGTCCCATTAGTCGTCACCGTAATCAATATTTCTATGGCGATCACTTTTCTTCTCCGCAGATGGAAATTTCTAACCTAACCGCAGCTCGTGCATTGCCGTCGCAATATCCATAGACGAAGAGAATATCAGCATATTCTTCATTAGAGAATTTGGACATTGCGGTTAATTGAGAACTCTAATATTTGGTTTTTCTAAGAAAGAACGAAAACCTACCATTTTCGAATTTAAAATTATTCATACTGACATAAGTCTACTTCCAGAAGATCTACGGTGACAAGCATAGAACGCTCTCATAGAAATGAGTACCTATCATTGCTTTAGTGGTTTGAAACTGAAAATGGATTGAGATGCTTCTTATAAAGAATGAAAGGTTATGCATGTTTCACAAACTCACAAAGTACTGAAACGACTGAAACTGTTTTGATGCTCATACACTTAATATCAGTTTGCTCTCAAGTTCCATTATTTTAAATAATCATTAATTTATTCAACATGCACGGATCACTTAGTTTAAATTAAACAGTACACCTATTCTCTGGTGACTAAGAGACATCTAACTGCCAAAGCAGATTTATGACAGAACGCCGAGGAATTATCATTCATTTGTTAATGTTACCAGTATTTTGATGGCGACGGTCTTCATAATATGAGCAATAAAATATTCCACCTACAGTCTGGACCTGTATTGTGAGACCAATACCATACACAGATAAAACAGGAAAAACTGAGGTCTCAAATGATGCTACATTGAAATAGAATTAAAATATATTCATAAACAGGTTTCAAACTCGTTTATTTCTTGTAAAAAACCAAAACAATTTTTTTTCCGATGGATTTTTATCATTCAGCAAAATCAAAAATTTATTTCAAGGCCATTTCAATGGTGCCAAAAGATTTTATTACATAGTTTGTACACACTGTTTATGTGATTCGAGCACCAGTGAACAAATAATTGAAAAATCATTATACAGGGTGTTGTATCGCTCTAAACATAATTTTCTACATTTATTCAGTCCGGTCCTGAAATTTTCAAAGTTTATGGCTCGCTTTGGATAGATCCTTTGTGCCTAATTTCTTGGTATTCGGTGTAACAGTTTCAGAAAACAGCCTATACATCTGTAACGAAACTCCTCAGGGGGTTAGGGTGTTACGAAATCACCTCAGTCACGTCTATCTTCCCTCAAGCCATGTAAAGCCTTATGTGATACACCCTGTATATATTATTACCTTTCATAACGGTAACAGGATTACATATTTTATTTTATATTAGAAATTCCCTTGCCATTATGACTATATTTTGGAACTCCCTTTATATTCACTGTGTTATCTGCAGGCACCGAAAGAGACCTTATTATACAGTGATTTCAATACACCGTATGCAGTATGCATCAACTTCCTATTTCAACTTCGGGAATATCTTGTTCGAAATCTTTACCGAAGTGCTCCGTTTAAAATGCGAAGTGTGAACAATGAAGTAAATTCTGAATCTTATTATACTTTAATATGGTTCTTTGAATTCGAACTTTGCGGCAATATGTTCGTTCGATCGTCAATTTGGTTAACAAAGTAGGTAGCCAGGTTTCGAGGGAGAAATGAGCATGTATTTTGAAGAAGAAACCCGTTCCGAACAGAACGTGTACGAAAAAATATTGTGAGTAACTATGCTACTCGCGCACAAAGGGTTCTGTTGAAAAACATTGTTCAATATTATTGGTGCTTACTATGTTTACGAAGAAAAAAATTTGAAACCACATTCAATGACTCCACTTCCAGCAGTCCTATTTGGGAGAGATAGAAAAGGTAATAGACAAGTGTTCTTCATTTTATCAATTTTAATTCAACTGCATTTTTTGATTAAACTTTAACACCCTCTAAATCGGTAACTAATCATTTGCGAACCCATGTTTGAATTAATTTTTTTGTTCACCTCTTTAAATAAAGCCGTATCTTTTTAAACACCATGTTTAGCTATATGCCAGATTTATCCATACAAACAAATCAAAAAATTTTTGTCTTCAATATATTCTGGACGAATGAACGAAAAAAAAATGAAGTCGTTACTCGATGAAAGTCGATATACATATTTTCAATGAAATAAATCTATGCTATTTAGATTTTCACTATATTAACACAACTATGACCGGTTTCACCACACTGAGGCTTCATCAGATAGAACAAACTAATGAACAGATTATTCCATATATATAAGTATTATTTCCAACATGCCCCTTGTACTTGTTCCTATTGTAATATTCCTGTTTAATTCCTACTTAATATTACAATAGGTACAAGTACAACGGGTATGTTGGAAAACCCATCGGAGTTGTTCATTTTATGAATTGAAAAGATTGAGTAAAGGAGAAGAATATAGATCTAATTGACTATTAAGTAACCTACCTGAATCCTTTTCTTTGTTGATCTCTAAAGTTTCCAATAGATTGAGTTTTTGTCAATTATTTTCATTGTGTAAAATTTTGAAATTATCATTAAAGTTATGATTTTTTCGAGTAAATGATTAGAATAATGGAAATCTGATTTATGATAATTAAAACTACGTTTGTGCTCAGATAATCTAACTTTGAAATTTATGAAAGTTCTACCAATATAAATTTTATTACAATCCCCGCAAGACAGTTTATAAACACCGGATTTATTACCTTTATAAATTTTAGATTTGCAGTTTTTGATATGTCGGCCTAAAGAATTATCAGTTCGGAATGCTATATTGAAATTATAATGCGAGAGGAATGATGAACATGTAGTTTGTGATTGTTAATAATTTCACTCACCACTTCACAGAACATGATGCAGCGATCAAAATCATCCTCATTCAGTTCTTGAACCAATCGTTTCTTTAAAGGATGAAAGTTATGTTTTCTTAAAATTCTCATGATTGTTGTGCGTGAAACACCAGACAAATTGGACCATTTCCTAGTACTAAGAGTCGGATCCATCGTTACGTGACCTAAGATTGCCTCTTCCCTCGTTTTGTCTCATTCATACACCCTCTTTTTGTTGCCGACTGAACCAGCAGCGTCAAATTTAACAACCAGTTGAACAACGTAAGCAGCGGATACATTTTTTCAGGATGTCGTTCGTTAAATAAAGCCACTGCTAATCTCGCACAGTCGTTATTTCTGAAGAATAACTTCATCATTTTCATCTTTTCTTCTACGGAATACACCATTTCAATGGTCTATCCACTTTCTCGAACAAAAAATTAACGAAAAAATTAAAGCATTGCGTACCTTGAGGTAAATTCAACATAAGTTAGCCATACACCAGCGTTCTTCACTACATGGAAGTGAATGGTGCCCATTTACAGCACTTAATAAACTAATCACAAAAGTAAGTAATTAAATAAAAGTACCTATAGTTTCTTCCTAAAGATTTATTAAGGTTACTAGTTTCGTTCTCTATACATCAGAGCATCTTCAGACCAGTGACTACAAGAACAAGAACAAAGAACAAATATTGAAAGTATAAGGTAACAAATTCTGCTTTTGAAAAAACTTATCCAATCTTTTCAGCAAGTAAAGTCAATTATAGTAAAATTAGAAGCAATCAATAGGACAGACATTTCACAACAAATTAAAATGGTATTTGATCAATATACCTATTAAAATTTTGAATTGAAACTTAGGAAGAAACTATAGGTACTTTTATTTAATTACATAAACTTCCTACTAAAGGGTTGAATATTTATAAAAGTAAGTAGTTTCACTTTTTTAATTTCCATTTCGTTAACGATGAGAATCTTGAAGCGAAAATTTTGGGTCAGATAGTATTCGATGAGATCATCCAAATTGGGTATCGCAACACCCCTCATTTCTAGTCAAAATAAGGGGTTTTGCTCACGACCTTTAGGGAATTGAAATTACGGGGTTGAAAAAATAGGAGAAATCGTTCCCCCTCGAATCAAGAATCGGCGGGCCTCAGTGATTCTCCATATTTTTACCACTGAATGAAAAATGGTCACTAATCTTCGTAGATTTCATAATTTGCAAATACTACACACTGTCCTGATATGTAGAAATTTCAATTTCCTGAAATTAATTGAAATTTTTAAATCATCTAATGATGAAACTTACAAAAGGCAAACAACTTATATAAATCACAAATTTTTCATGTATTAAAATAATAACTCCTTGTATACTCACAGTTTTTTACCCCAATTAATGAACACCACGGCACTCTATTCTTAATCTTATACTGTCCGATGATGAACAAGAGTTAGACATCCCCATATTACTATTTCAATCATTATAATTTATGTATTGGTAGTAAGAAGATAGTAAAACATATTTCATAAGTATTTTAATCATGCTAACTGCTAAACACTAACGGCTAAGTTAGACAGAGTAGAAAGAAAGTTTAAAATTTCCAAAAATAAACAATTTATTTCGCCAAGAAATAATGGTTCTGAAAATGAGAGTGCAACTTTTTTGTGCAATCATTACTCTGATGATTTCAACGAGAACTGTTTTTCCGCGCTAAAAGGGATGACAATCTCATCAAGTCATTTTCCACCAAAATATTCAAATTATCTTTAAATAAATCTAAAAGTTTGTAATCCTACATCTATAATTCCAAAATTTAATTTCACGAGAAATTGAGAGATGAGCAAAGTTCCTATTCGTCATCTAAAAGTGCGATCTGCTGAAATGCACATGGGGGAGCACTCTATTTGCAGTTCTCTCTCGTCGTGCGACTTAATTTCAAGATTCGACGAATCCAACTTTTAAACCGCTTAATCCAATCGAAGTCTCGATCGTTACACCAACTAGATGTGCGTTTCTCAATTCTCTTTTCTCTTTTCATCACTTTTACAGTGATCTCAGAGGTATTTTGTCGATTCGAGTTCAGAAGTTTCCGGAGAAGTCATTAATGTATCAAATGATTCAGCTAACTCTTAGCCGGAGTTCGTACAGGTGAGCTTTATTTCTTACTTCCTTCAAACTTTTGTCTGGAGGCAAATTCGTTTCATACTGAATTAGATTCAGTTGATACTCAGGAACTCAGAAGTTCATTCTTCCATAAAACGGAGCTCTGTAATTGATCTTTAATAGTTTTGAAGATAGTGAATCTTTTATATAATGATGCATTTTATGAACAATTTTGTACGACAGCACTGTATCTTAATCAGACAGTTATAAAATATGCTATGGTACTTGATATTCATTATATGATTCACAAAAGCATTAGAACTGAATAAATCTACCCAAGGTAATTTCAAAATGAAATTAACACGTCACGAAGTTGAATCGAATTAAGTAAAAGAAAATTATTGTCGTAATCTAGTCGATCCATCTATGATTGGTTATAACCTTCAAATATATTGATTTCAGGAGACTGTTATCATTATTATTATCGATATTCACCCTAAGGTGTTTCGCCACCTTAGCGAGGATTCAGCTCTTATGTGACCCTTTCTGGGCTATCAGATCATAGTGGCGTAGTCCGGTGTTGAAGCGTTGTTGTTTCCCAGTAAGTTGAAGATAGCGAGAATCAAACCTATATTTAAAGAAAACGGAGATCCCAAGAGTCTCTCTAATTAGCGACCAGTAATATATATATATATATATATATATATATATATATATATATATATATATATATATATATATATATATATATATATATATATATATATATATATATATATATATATATATATATATATATAATAATAATAATAATTTTCTTTATTTCAATCACTCTACAGCATACGTATCAATAATATTCTAGTATGTTTACATAGAATATGGAACAACTAATACAATGAAACAAAGACGTAAAATTGAATTCAATATTATTTTTATACCTAATTAAGCAATAGAAAACCATTGAAGGTAGCCCTTGTGCATGGTTTTATATGCGGTAAGTATTTAACAAAGAAGCCTTAGTAAGAGAAATACAAAAGAAAAATTCGACCAATACAGAACACGAAAAAGAAAAATAACCATTCCCAGTGAAAACAATACAATTTTTTTTGTAAGCGGTTGGTTTCGATTGATCTATCTGATTGGAGCATTTTTAATGTCGACCATAGATAACATCAATGAGCGTGGATTCGATAGTAGCCACTTTTTAACTTTTTCTTGAACAAATTTATAGAGACTAAATTTCTTAACTTTAAAGGTAGCATATTAAAGCTCTGGGCGCCAGAAATGTGAAACATCTCTGACCCACTGTTTTAGCCATTCTAGGAAGCAAATAACTTCCTGTTGCATATCGGGTCCGAAAACCATGAGAAATTAAATGATCCTCACTTTTATTGCTTACAAAATACACAAGCATTCTACTACAAAAAAGCTGCCTCAAATCCAGTAGCTCAGCTTCATGAAATAATTCGTCTGATGGGTAAGTAATATTTCTCCCCAATATACATTTAATGACTCTTTTATGTAATACTTCTAATTTCTTTAGGTAGCAAGTATCTACACCACCCCATACAAGGATCCCATAAACCAACAAAGACTGAACCAATGCCGAGTAGAGGACCTTCAATTGAGTCACATCACAGAATTCCCTACAGTATTTGAACAAATGTAAGAGACCTCGTACTTTCCTTGACACTAACAATACGCGAGAGTCCCATCGAAGATGAGAATCCAACACCACCCCGAGGTACTTGACTGATCTTGTCTGTCTTATTTGAATAATATCATTCTCCACTTGAATATTTAAATGATTGTAATCTGGCAATGAGGTTATATAACTCGCAAAAGGTACATATACAGTCTTTTCAGGATTATGAGTGAGACCCTTCTCCTCAGAAAACTCAAGATCAATTCAAAATCAACTTCACACTTCTCCTTGAGAGATTTCCAAGAAATATCTTGGTAAATGATAACTGTATCATCAGCAAAAGATATTATTTCCCCAGAAGTATTCAAGGCAAAGAGGTCATTAACAAAAATACAAAACAATATTGGTCCCAAAACTGTCCCTGAGGAACTCCACATTGAAGTATTGTCTCAGAGCTTCTGACACCGTCTATCTCTACAACTTGCTCTCTTTTACTCAAATAATTTCTCATTAACTTATGAGAGTTACCTCTAAATCCAATATTTTCTAGTGTTTTAAGCAAATCACAATGACAGACGGTGTCAAAAGCCTTCGATAGGTCAACAAATATACATAAGACTGGGACGCCTCCATCCATTGCCTCATAAATTTTTGATAATAGGAGTGCCGTTGCATCCTCGGTCGATTTTTCAATTCTGAAACCGAATTGTCTAGATGAAAGTACCTTAAATTTTTCCAAAAAACTATTAATTCGTTCCTTGAGAACTCTTTCAAAAATCTTTCCAAACATTGAGATAACCGAAAGTGGCCTGTAATTACATGGAAGCGTCCCATCACCTCCTTTTAAAATAGGTCTAACAATAGCAATCTTGAAAATCGAAGGAAAATCACCTTCGTTAATACACTTATTTAAAATAAATGCCAGAGGATGAGAAATCAATTCAGACTCTAAGAGTTTCCGCACTTATACCGTCATAACCTGGTGACTTACCAGATTTCAATCCTCTAATAACACATTGCATTTCCTCAGGAGAAGTCTCGACAAATCCAAAAGAATTGGAAGTAAATTTTTCTTGACGGTTTGCGTATTTCTGACGCCATCCTGGTTCCAATCTCGGTAAAATATTTATTGAAATAATTTGCAATATCTTCTCTGTTTGTTAGGTAACTGTCATTTTCTCCCCGTATGCGATCAATATTAGTCGTCTTTAGATTTTTACCCCTTATTTTGTTCACAGTCTCCCACAAAAGCTTAGAGCTACTTTTATTCTTATTTATTTGAGATTTGAAATAGTTATTTTTAGTTAATTTCATTAAATTGTTGAGTCTATTCCTGTATTCCCTATATGAATTATTTATTTCAATATCACCTGGATTCAGAAGGACTTTCCTGTACATCTCATTTTTATGATTGATGGACTTCAATAAACCATCTGTCACCCACTCTTTTCGCTTTATCTTTTTTTTTTGGTAGTTTTATTCTTGCAGTACAAGCTTCCACATAGCCAATTACAGTTTTGGCGAATACCTTTGAAATCTCTTCCGTATCAGTACCACAGTATACAAAGCTCCATTTCTCCTCCTTCAGACATCCTTTCAATTTTCCGAAATCAATTATGTTTTTGAACTTTTTATTGTTTGTAGGCACCTGTGGCGCTAATGCATCAGGACATCTAATACCAAGGAGAGTAGGATTGTGATCCGTTATATTGATTCTGCATACTATTGGGCAGAAGTCACTGAATGGAAATGAACTCTTTATGAAGATATGGTCAAGACATGTCCTTGTGTTGCCCTGGGATCTAGTATACGTATTTATTGCTGAAACGTAGTCCTCCTCATAAAGTATATTTAGATATTCTTGTGTTACGTTATTCTCATGATCAAGCATATCTATATTGATATCCCCCAGAAGAATGGACACGTCATGATTTCCCCGACACTGGCTGAGAAACGGCTTTAGGTTATCGACAAAGTCGGATGCTTTCAAGCAAGGTGGTCTGTAGAGAGCTAGTATCTGGACAATTACTTTCTTGGAAATATGGATATATAGATTTATAGCATTTATTTCAGAGATTTTTATTACTTGATGTTGCCATTTAAATTTATCTTTAATAAATATTATTGTTCCGTCATTCCTGTTTATATCTCCTGCATTATAAATGGTGCTGAATCCTTAATACGATACAGATCAACATTATCGAGTTGGTGCGTTTCTGTAAGTACAATACAGTCAAATTCGGTTTTCAATCTATCCAAAGCAATACTCAACTCATCCAGATTTTTAGATATACTTCTTATATTATTGTGGAAGACCCTGAAACCATTTCCGCACATCAATCCGTCGCAATCCCCAAATCATTAATAACTTTCGTCTCTATAATTATAGGTCAAACATCCCGGACGTAGGCATCCATATTCAATATCAACAAAATACTACTTAAGTGTGGACCTTGTTACTGGGCCCTTTTTTCCTTGTTACCTGGATGTATTAAGTTTTCACTAAAATTTTTCGGTTCATCAGTTTGTATTTTGTCCCTCGATTATAAGTGTTCTTCCTTGTATCTATGCTTGTTTTTCCCTGTTTCTGGCTTCATTCATAATTCATAATATTCATATATTTTACTTATGTTTGGTAATATATATATATATATATATATATATATATATATATATATATATATATATATATATATATATATATATTATCTACTTGTATACTTTTGCTCTTCTGGAAAATCTGGGAACTTCTCAGTATGGATTTAGGAAACACAGATCTACAGTCGATGCAATATATTCGGCAATAAAAAAGATAGTTACCTCTTTGAATGATGGGAAATGCACACTTGTTATGTTCTTCGATTTGAGTAAAACCTTTGGGTCAACGATAAAAGGCTCTTAGAGAAACTGGAAAGATACGGTTTTCGTGGGGTGGCTCTGGGACTTATAAGATCATACCTCTATGAACGCAAACAGTATGTGGCCGAAACAGATATTGAAGGTGAAGTAATTGAATCAGAGAGTGCTTGGGTGTATACGGGGTACCTCAGGATTCCATACTGGGGCCTCTACTATACATTCTTCATACTAATGATCTACCTGAAGAACTCCAGGATACAACACACACATACAACAATACGCTGATGATCCCTTATTTGTGTAGTCTGAGCATAGAATCGAAGCTCTCAAGGAAAATAATAATAGAAAATTACTTCACCCAAAACCTTCTTAAACCCATCTTAAACTAAACACAGCGAAAACTCAGATAATTTGTTTTGGACATAGAAGAGCATCTGAACAGCTCAGCATTGAATGTAATATAGATGAGACACTAAAAATTTAAAACACATTTACCTTCTAGGGATTGATTCGAGACTGGACTGGACATGCCAGGTTGAATATGTCATTGCAAACATAAGCAAAGCATGGTATACGTTGAAGATGCTATCAGAGATAGTAAATAAAAGGACTATTATCTTACCATGCAAATGTGGAATCTTACCTCAGATATGGTGTTATTTTTTGGAGGAACTCAATCATAAGCGAGAGAGCTTTCATACTTCAAAAACGTTGCATCAGAAACCTGTATGGATTGAGCATAAGGGAGAGTTGTAAACCCTCTTTCATTTCTGGGAGAATACTTAATCTTCCAAGCTTTTTTATTTCAGAATGCTGCTTATATGTAAAATAGAACATCAACTCATTTCATACTTGTGGTACAGAACATAATTATCCCACAAGGCACAGAGACAACCTTATTACTTTTAGACACAACTATACCTATTTGCAAAGAAACGTAATATTTATCTCGATTCAACTCTATAACAGGATACTCTTACAGACACGATCCTTGCCAATTATGGTTTTCGAACGAAGACTGAAGAACTGCCAGCTAGAAAGATACTATGATGTCTAGTATTTTTTCGACGAAAATTTTGTGTAGAAATCATTTTCGTATTTCGTTTTATACAATATTTTAATTTTATTTATGTTACATGGTTTGTTTTTATATTGAAATATTTCACTCTTCTGATTTTCTTAACTATTCATGCAATTAGTGTGATTTGACATGTTCACTGTAGCTATGTGTACCATACTGAACTGATAAAATTTCTATCTATCTATCTATCTATTATATACTTCCTGACCGTTCTAGCTGTCGCTTACGGTACCGCTTTATGCATGGGTTTGTTCAGAGGTTCTCTTGGCATGTTTCAGCTCTAAATTTTTATTGTTAGGGATGACCAAGTCTATCGAAGTTACCGCCCTACAAAATTTATTTATAAGTATAATGTCAGGTGTATTGTGTACGACCAGAATTGGTTCTGGGATGTATTTGTAGTATGGGGCCTTAGTTTCTTGCGTGAGTTTATGCTTTCGTGGCAATTCTTGGTGCACGATTTTGGCCATTGCGTTGTGGTCCTCTTTATATTCTGTCGACGCGAACGTCTGACATCCTTGTGTTATCTGTTGTATCTCTTCAGAAACGCAAATTAGTCTGCCGTGTAGTGGTTTCTCCTTCCACATCTATAGTTTTTCATCGTCGGTCTTTTGACGATTTCAATCTTCATGTTCGTTTAGAAGTGAAGAAGTTGAGTCTTTATTTCGCTGATAGTTCTATGGAGAATTGAAGTATTCGCTTTATGTTGGCAATGTTCCGCAAGTTTGATATCTGCTGTTCCAACTCCTTCATGATATCGGCTAGTCCTCTGTCTCCTGTCTCGGCAATGCAGTTCTTTCGGTAGCGCACCTTGGATGGTGTTTCTGTACCTTCGTTAGCAGCTTTCTCAGTTTTCATTGTAGATTATAGATACGGTGTTGCTCCAGGTAATAACTCCAGAGGAATAAGTCAGGATTAGGCATGCGTATGTGTTGATTGCCTTAAACATATTTTGCTGTTAATATTTGTACGAACCAGTCGACTAAGCCCTTCTACAATAAAACAAATGATAAATATGGAATAAAAATGAAAACGAAAAACAAAAGTGAAGAAAAATTTCAAGTAGAGTATTTACTAAGAGATAAGTAACATATTAGCTGAATGAATAAGGCTTTAGCAGAAACTGAAAAAAAATTCAAATCAAAATTGAAACACGTCTGCCTAGCGTATTTTTGAAGACAGCAACCGCAACAGTACCAACAATTTCCCCAGGAAAACCAATCTTCTCGGAAAATACCTTGCTTCAGAAGAAATTCTTTCTGCCTATTGAGACCAACGGTTCTATTTTCCACTTTAAGTGATGGCCTCGTAAATGATGGTCACAATCGAGAAGGAACATGTTCTTTAAATGCCCAAAACTATTCCTTAACACTCGAAACTTGAGTAAAATCACTACAGATTCGGTGTTGCTGAAAAGTAAGTAGTTTAGCTGTATTAAGTGTCTAGTAGCTGGGTCGCCTGCGTCCCAAAGCCAGTGGACTAGCATCGCGTTGCACATTTTTGAGAACATTCCTGTCACAAGTGGCACACTGTGCCATAATATTCAAGTATCAGACGAAGTTATATCTTGTGTACTCTAATTGAGTTCACCTCCGAGGAGAGTTTACTTAGTGAGAACACCAAGGCTATCTTTACAATGTGATATATATGTTCTGACGTGCTTAGACTATGGTTCACTATCAGTCTAAAATCATTGTAAGATCTTACCATCTTCAAAGAAACGCCTCATCGAGAATCATTCTTTCCTATGTGGTGAGAATGAAACATTTTTCGATGTTCAGTGGTAAGTGTCAACCGCGAATCTACTCATATATTACAAGTAGATCATCTCTGAGTTGCTGGTAGCCAATTACTGGATCACGGAATTTTTTTGTATCTGCGTAAACACAGTCTTACACCCAATGACACTATCCAATTCGCTAGAATAGGCAATTGTCATGGTGTTCACTATTTTTCATAACCATAAATCGTTCTAGGACCCTATGACCAAGTAGAGCACAGAACGTCGTCAGTTTCTACTTGGCCCAACGATTTGAATATTCGGGCTTATTAGAAGTATTCTACGCGTGTGTAACCCCATCTCGGTAGCAAGTGAAACACAACGTGTGCTTTATGGCATGGTTTCCTCCGTTGAGAAGAAGAACCCATCACCCACTGAGTTAGCCGATGAATGGTGATAACGAGAAGCCAAGTGGAGAATTCCGCTACTTCTGCACACGAGGTGAATCCGACGCATGTGGAAGGCCTGACGCCAGCAACAAAAGCGACACAAATGGATAAAAAGCCAAATATCGGTATGTAATCTCTACAGTTGTCTAATCTTTTAAAAGCAGCTGATTTCATTGAGTTCCAGAGAATCACCCACGAATAGATGTAATCGCTGGAGCTAACACATACTGGATCGATGTGCAAGGTAATACTACTAAACTTCACGCGGATAAATCTGGCTAATTCATTGCAGCAGCCGTGAAGAAAGCATTCTGTTTCGGAACGAAGGCAACACCAAGTGGCGGTCAAAATCACCCTGCAGCAAAACCACCATGATGTTTGGACATACTGTATGTGACGACGAGTGTGTGGGTGTAGTGGTTCAAGACGACTATTTCGCTAGTGAATCTACTGGCAGTCGCAGCTTTTCAACGCATGATGAACTCATCATGTGACTAAGGCTAGTCGATTATTTGTTTTTCAGCACTTATATCTCTTTCAGACTCTTATAATCTTCAAGTTTCACGTAACCGAAAAATGGAGATGAAAAGTTGATGTGTTTCAGTTCCCCTTTTCAGGTTTCATTATTGTAAGGTTTCCTGTTGTTGATAGTAGGACCTTAGACCTACTGCACACAAGTTCGTATCTAATTTAAGTGTAACTTGGATAATCCGATGAAATGTTATTTTTCAATGGTACGATGTACACAGATGCACACGACTTAATTAAGGCATAATATAGTTATATTACCCGGTATTGCAGTATGGAATCTTCTAACCATGATCTTCAAAGGAGCACCGTGTTACCGTTATTTTCCAACTATTAATCGCACTAGGACCCCCGTCAAGTAAACGGGCTCTTCCCAAGGATTTTTTCTGGGCTGATTTAAACGCTCTTTTTGTCTTCGCCGATTTCATCGAGGTCACCTCGTCTCCGTAGATTGTCTACATTACGCGTTACCATGAGTCGACTCTACAGACAACCCACGCCGTCTTCCATCTTGCGACAAACCACACTGCCAGCCATATTGCCAAACCGCCGTTTTCTTCTAGCGAACCACATGTTTCATTTAATTCTACATTTACGTTTATCACAACTGGCATTTTGTGTGAACTGGCGAAATTTTTTTCATGTGCGACCCCTTCCCAGTATCAAGTGGAGTTCAACGTGCTCTTTAGAGCCTGGTTTTTTTAAAGTTTCATGCCTTGAGAGACAGACTTAGTAAAGGAAAGAAACAGGTTGGACGAAGTGAGGCCAGTATCAGTAACTAAGACAACAGTAAAGAGGCGTTTAAGAGAAATTGCCTTTCATGACAGAAGACCTGTAGCGAATCTATAATTCAATAGAATATACTGAACGGCGCTCATTCAATTCGCCAGAGTACATCAGCATTATAGCAATGAAGAATGAGAAAGCGTCCTCTTTACTTACTAATTCAGGTTTTTCTTCAATCTTCAGATGTGCGTCTCCGACCTGATGAACGTGTCAATCAAGACAATTTTGCTACAAGAATCGGTTATGGAGGCAGGTCGGTAATGGTTTGGGGTGGCATAAGCATGTAGGAAAAATAGAATTCATTACTTTTGAATTGTGGAGGCCATTACTTGATGTAGATCCATGATATAAATGAGATAAAAAACACAAGATTTAACTTTAATCTACACTTTATTTGAAAAAATTCGACGACGTTTCGCTGACACAGCAGCTTCATCAAGAATGACAAACAGAATGAAGAGTATGGTATTATAAACAAATCGTAGAACAAGTTGGATGAATAACAGGAAAATCCACACCGAGCCATTGTACAGTTAGTATGAAAGGTAATAAAAACTAATTAAACAAGTTAAGTAGGGGTGAATAATTCACATCAACCTGCTCATTCAAAAGCTTGTCCGAATGTTTGTATCTATTTATTTCTAATGCTTCTAGGAGATCTAATTTTGAACTTTTTGATTTTATATGTAATATGTCAAAGTTTTTAATTGAATGAATGGTTTTCTTTTATAAGGTGGTTTGAATAATTTGAATCAGATTTATTTTATCGAAGCTACGTTCATGTTCAGATGTTCTTATACCAAAACTCCTATAGGTCCTACCGATATAAATTTTATCACAAGAACCGCAATTGAGTTTATAGATTCCTGATTTACTTGATTTTTCAACACGAGATTTATTATTTTTAATATGTTTACCTAAGTTATTAGAAGCTTTGAAAGTTATATTAAGTTTTGTTTGACGAGAAAGGATTTAATATTTGTACTTGCAGAACCGCAGAATGTTAAACTGTTGAATATTTTATAGTCTTCATGAATAGGATATACTTCATTTATTGCTTTCTGATACAGTTTTTACGAATGATTAGATCTATCATATCCGGATTATATGAATTATTAATTATTCTATCGTGAATTTAATGTTCGAATGGATGGAATTAATGAAATTAAGAAATAAATCTAATTGACGAGTAGTTCCAATGAAACATACTAAGATGTCGTCAACATATCTATACCAATAAAGAAATTTGGAAATGAGTGGATGTGTATGAATTTTCTGTTCAATATTATTCGTCACACATAATTGAATCAGAAATATTGAATCTGTTGGACGTTTGCATTGAACAAAATTATTTTTCTTTCAACAACATCTATTACAGTAGTGAAAATGGTTTGATCATGGGAAATCCTTTGAGTCCACTTTTAGCAGAGATTTTTATGAATAATATTGAACAGACAATTCATACACATCCACTCATTTCCAAATTTCTTTATTGGTAAAGATATGTTGACGACATCTTAGTATGTTTCATTGGAACTACTCGTCAATTAGACTTATTTCTTAATTTCATTAATTCCATCCATTCAAACATTAAATTCACGATAGAAATTGAACAGAACGATTCCATTAATTTTTAGACTTGAAAATCACTAAACAAAATAATAATCATGTTTTTCGGTCTTTCGTAAACCAACACCTACTGATACAATTATACATAACTACTCATTACATCCAATTCAACACAAAGTTGCAGCTTTAAACAGCATGGTACATTGGTTACTCAATTTACCTTTATCAGTAGAAGATTATAATAAAGAGTTAAACATCATCAAACAGATAGCCATTAATAATTCATATAATCCGGATATGATAGATCTCATCATTCGTAAAAACTGTATCAGAAAGCAATAAATGAAGTATATCCTATTCATAAATACTATAAAATATTCATCAGTTTAACATTCTGCGGTTCTGCAAGTACAAATATAAATCCTTTCTCGTCAAACGAAATCTTAATATAACTTTCAAAACTTCTAATAACTTAGGTAAACATATTAAAAATAATAAATCTCGTGTTGAAAAATCAAGTAAATCAGGAATCTATAAACTCATTTGCGGTTCTTGTGATAAAAATTTATATCGGTAGGACCTATAGGAGTTTTGGCATAAGAACATCTGAACATAAACGTAGCTTCGATAAAAATAAATCTGATTCAAATTATTCAAACCACCTAATAGAAGAAAACCATTCATTCAATAAAAACTTTGACATATTACATATAAAATCAAAAGTTCAAAATTAGATCTCCTAGAAGCATTAGAAATAAATAGATACAAACATTCAGACAAGCTTTTGAATGAGCAGGTAGATGTGAATTATTCACCCCTACTTAACTTGTTTAATTAGTTTTTATTACCTTTCATACTAACTGTGAAATGGTCCGGTGTGGATTTTCCTGTTATTCATCCAACTTGTTCTACGATTTGTTTATAATACCATACTCTTCATTCTGTTTGTCATTCTTGATAAAGCTGCTGTGTCAGCGGAACGTCGTCGAATTTTTTCAAATAAAGGGTAGATTAAAGTTAAACCTTGTGTTTATTATCTCATTTAGAATTCATTACAGTTAATAGAAGATCCATGTCTTCTGAGAGATACATTTGCCAAGTTTTAGATCCTCAAGTTGTCCAAGTCACTCGTAATAATATGGACGAAAACATTATGATAGTGAGTGATCACCTTGATGATATTGAGAATAGATCGGCCGGCAAGAAACTCAGAAGTCATTCCAGTTAAGCATGTGTTTCCGCAGAATTGAATGAAGTCAAACCAAGGTGGTAACAACCGCTAGAGAGTGGGTCTTCATTTTATCATTTTCTTCTCATGTTCTTTCACTTATTTACCTCTTACTTCGTGAATAAAAACCTTGCTATATCTACTAATATTGATTATGAAAACAATGTATCTTTTGTAAATGATCAGCTAGTGCCACGAATCAACTATTGCGTTATTCCAACTGAAGAAGCTTTAAAATGAAGATTATCTTCATGACAAAATGAAACTCAAAAATTCTACACGATGATTCATCATTCTTGACAAAAAAGAATTTTTGGTTCACCCTCGTATATCGCTGTTTAATATATTTTTCATATTTTCACACACGAGAAATATCAATCACTATTTTGCCTTGAATACTCTGTAACGCAAGGAATATGGAACGACATGCCAGAGAGTACTGGAGTTTCAAACTAGAGGATAATTTGTATATACTACTAGCAATCTCCGAAATGAAGTAATTTACTAGCGGTAATATAGCAATTATTTGAAAATCATCACATTCATTAATATTTATTCAACAATCTACAATGTAATAACTAATAGATTTGATTTTGTGCCTTCGGAACGAGAGGCACCAAAACAACTTCAAATTTCCTACCAAAAGCTAATGACATATTATTACAACCGAACAAGAAAGAATTGTAGGTCATTAAATCCCATACAAGCTCAGTAAATATGTCCAAAAACTACTGTACAGGTCGCCGTACGAGTGGCCCAATTAAAACAAACAGCTCGGTCGATAAAGTAGAGCTTATAAATCCTAGCATTGTTCCAGTATCTAATCTCAGATCAACATCGGCTATCTTGGTACTCTCTTGGAAAACGCCCGACTTGAAGGGATCCATTTAGAATACCTTCACCACCCTAACAAGCCAAGTACATGGCTACGAGTCTGTAAAAATATCGTCGAATACTTTCTTTTCAGGTCTGCAAAAAAGGAATTGGATTGGTCACTTCGGTTTCATTACAATTCGAACACGACGTAGAAGTCGATTTATATAAGATAAATTGTGCGGCAGTTTTCAGAACAGAAATGTAAGAGATCCTACTCTTTTTTAGATGAAAAAGTCGCGGTTGATGTTAATCACATCAGCCATGATGGGTGTGTGAATATTGCTTGACTGTTTGTTCGAACATGAACATAATATTGAATTTCTTGATACAGAAAGCTTACAAAAAGATTTCTCAGAATAATGCACGACAACTAATGTACAGAGTTTCAAGTGAGAACTTCATGATGTTGCGAGTAATGTTATCAACGCAATGATATCGAGATATACTCACAGCAAAATGTGAGGATATTACGAAAATTATCTTTGAATTCAAAATACCATATCAAACTGGGCTTTATTCCATGAAGCCCTGTTTGAATATAACTATATTTACGTATTTATCATATAGGATAACGACAGATTAATTAAAATCCAATATCAGTATTCACTGATCGACAATCATACAAACTAAAAATCACTAAAGCTATATAATTTCAATGGAAAAATATAAGATTAAATAACAAAATCGAAATTGGAATAAAAGGAAATCAATTCCAACAACAAAAACAAGAGCAATATCAAATTTCAAGATCAATAAGTACATGAAGTAGTATATAAACTATATAAACAAAAACTATTCAACAATTCACAACACCCAAGAAATTGAACAAGAAAATAAATTTTAAGCTATTTTTCATTACTGCCCTATAATTAAGGAAAAAGTCTAAGTTAATACTACAGAATTTAGAAGATTAA
Organism: Cryptolaemus montrouzieri; assembly: GCA_013387265.2. NCBI lineage: Eukaryota > Metazoa > Arthropoda > Insecta > Coleoptera > Coccinellidae > Cryptolaemus > Cryptolaemus montrouzieri. The sequence goes on from JABFTP020000103.1 coordinate 20,083,875, forward strand.
AGAATATGATACATTGGTGAATTTATGGAAGTATTTCTGTTTCTCAATTTGAAGTAAAAATGAGACTGTTGACGAGGCAATCGGTTTGGCACATGAATAGTCACAAAATTAAGATTGATGTTAGAATCGAGTAGATTGTTGAAGTCTATGTATGAATAAAATGTTCGTAAGTCTTCAACGGGTTATTGTCAGGATTACTTCAAGTTTGATAAAGTTACATTTAGAGCTAAGAAATCTCAAAAATCTTTCCTGTACTTTTCCCATCAATATAAACTGGGTATTGAGGATTCCATATGGCGTTCAAGTTACCAGAAATATATGCAAAATAAAGGATTATGAATGCTTTCTTCTCATTAAAGTATTTGCATTGTCTCATTAGATCCACAAACTTTCGGCTACTAGAAATAACTACATAGCCGAAATGATAACTGAACAAGGGTTCTGTATCAAATACCACCCCCGATCTTTTAAAGTGTCGATTCTAGATATCGAAGTGCAATTCGAGGTGCAAGGATGTCTTGAGACATTCCTTCCATGAGTATATGACATTATTTTTTTAGATTCCAATAAAGGCTGTCAATCTCACAAAAAAGGTGAAATTGTCCAACTCGAACTGTTGAGTTGACTGATCCGAGGATGAATAATTTTCATGAAAATCTTGAGGTTATCGGTGGATAATGTTCTGATTAAATTGAAACTACTGGATCTATTCTTTATATACATGATAAAGAGTGGGGGTCCCAAATGGGAACCTTGAGGCACATCGGAGGATGAGAAGAAGGACTTGCAGTCATATCCGTTGACAAAGACAAACTGCCTTCTGCTCATGAGGTACGACTTGAACCAGCACAACATTGAACCACGCAAGCAGACACCAGCAAGAATATAAGTAAGGTTGTCAAGATACATTTTATCAAAGTTAGTGTGTATAACATCAACTGGCGAGCGCTGCCCCAATCCATCCTGCAGATTCAAATCGATCTGCCTGTATAAGATACATGTTGTTTGTGAATAAGCAGCGGTATAATAGAAATGAGGATATACAGGATACTCTAAAAATTTTTCCCCATTTTCATGGGGTAATAGTTTGAAATCAACTTTTTAGTACCAGCCTTGAATATGGGGACAATAGATGATAACTTCTAACAGTCTGGAAACACACCGTATTTTATCGAGTTATCATTATTATAAATACAAGTTAGTAATATACTGAGAGAAGATAACCAAAGATAATAATCAAAACGGAAATTATATCAGGCCCAGCTCCTTTGTTCATATCCAACCTCAAGAGAACTGCCACATATTTGCCTTTAATACGTGTGAAGAATTCAGAAGCAGAAGGATAGAATTCACTGTATTATTGTAAGAGTCAGGCTTGATGTATGTCCAAAGTATTCGACAAATGAATCAGTTATTAGGAATTATTTGTCCATTTTTATTATTTGTAATGAAAGTAAATGGTTTCTTAGCATAAGAGTTATTTCAGATTGAACTAAAGATGTGTATGTGTTTTATGTTACTTCAAGAAAAGGCAAAAATAATGGAAAGGCGTTATTTGATGAAATAAACAGAGCGGTTGGTATGTTGGAGAGTACGACAACACCTACCGTTGCACAAACTATTGCCACCAGTGAAAGTATTATTTGGCTGTTGATGGACCGGCATAAAGAAGCAGGGAAAGTTCGAGAGCAACATGAAGTTACATTAGGTTAGATCACCTGTTGCAAAAGCATAAGATATCTGCTTCACCGAATCGCTAACCGGAATAAAGGCAATAGGATGCATGAAGTAAATTTTTGCTTCAGAAGACCTTGGGAGTGATAGCCCTTAGGAGGGAATGCCGGTGCTTTACTAAAATAAGATTAAAATCATATAGATTGGCAAATTCATAACTGATTCACTATTGTATTCTCGAATAAATAAGAGTTTGAATTGCACTCGGATTATAGACAAGTGTGACTATGGAGATACCATGGTAATGTTGTAAGCCTTATCAAAGTCCAATGAGTACACAGTTACAAATGAGTGTAATGGTTTTATTTCATGAATATATGAAATTGGAGAAGTATTTCCATTCTACTTGAAATAAGAATTTTGAGTAATGAAGTTGAATGACAATAAATTATAGCAAGGCTAGTTGAAGTGAAATTACAATTGAAACTACCAATGAATTACCTATGCCTAGCTACATCAGAGTCCCTTTATCTCGGTGTGTGAGATCTTCGTCTAGAACCTACGTCCTAGATATAGCCTTAGAAATAATACTCATCACTTCACTCAACTAGCTTTATTACAGAATAATTATCGAAATCACAGTGACTGACTAATAAATTACTAACTGTAATTAAGGTAACTACTGCGAAAAAATCTTAACTACAAAGTTTAACCAATTACAATAAAGGAGTCTCAGACGAGATAAATTTAAACTACATAAGTACTAATTTTCAATTTAGAATAATCTGAGCTTTTCAACAAAACGAAACTCAATGATAGAGCTCAGTCAACGATTAATGAAGATAGAAGAGAAGAAATGAATCATAAAGAACAACACTTAGCTCTTAGGAAGACGGTTGGATTGTGTTTTATATCGGTTTTCTGGTATTCCTGTATCTTACAGCTCACAGGTTACTTGATTGGCTGAATATGGTTCACAAGGTGACTGCCCTAGGTGACAAGACTAGTTACCTAAAGACGTGCTTAACCAAGTCGTGAAATATCAAGGTTTGGCATAAAGATGAAAACTCGTAACAGTAAAATATCTTGATGGTGGAAAAAATCCTTGGAATAGCAGATATCGAGCTAGGTTAATATAAATAAGTTAATAATAAATTCGAAATCTCTCCACTATCTAATTGAATTCGTTGTCGACGAAACCCGACAAAATTACCGACTAGTTATAACGCCTCAGACGATTGGAATTCATCCAGAAAATCGAAAGAATACTTTTTCTGAAAATTATTCACTCCAATCGCTACAACACAGCTCCAATAAAATCACAAACGACTCCGAAGATTTTTAAATGGAAAGAGAGCGGATATAATGAATTTCGAACTTATATAGACTCGGTTCTATGAAAAACTATTGATTTTCAAGAAAAACTAATGAAGAAGCGAAATTATTCTCTTCACAACAATTAAGAGGAGATGAAAAACAGAATGAGTGCTGCTTTCCATTCTCCCACAGAAACGAGAAAACGATCTTCTTTCAAGTACTGACTTACAATTAACCGGTGAACAACCCAGATCAAAACCAGCGACACCTTAAGGATATAACTCTAATTTTCATTGGGTATCATTACCTCTTGATTCTTGATTCGAATTTCAAACTGTTTGAATATTTAACTTGATGATATGAGATTGCATTATTAATAAAATTATGAAAACTGAATTTAGAAGATGTAAATGATTAATTAGAGAAATCGGACAGTTACAAGAAATAATGTGATTGTTTTGGGTGCAATTGTTTTGAACGTTGATCTTACTTCATTTTGGCAAAGAACTCTTCGAAAGCAAACATCCTATAACATAGCTGTAGAGCAATGGGGGATAACTTGGTATGAGAATGCGATCCCTCCGACTGGAGCTGCTACGACGATATCTTGAATCATATCCTTCTTAATGTGCTTTTCTGGTTCGAATATTAGCTATCTTGACTTTATTCACTGCAGCATGGAAGAGCTGAATGATTACTTAGTTCAATCATATCTTCAAGTTTTTGATCCAAGAGATCCTACGTTTTACGGATCCTCTCACTTCAAGCCTACTCTCGTAAGATTGTATGCTATAGATAAAACCACCTTCTCTTATCTCTACTTCTTTGTTCATTTCCTGAAGGACTTCTATGTTCGTGATCTTGTCTCCCAATAATATTTGTAGGACTCTGTAATACAGCCACACTTCTCATGCCCCCATTTTTTAGCTTTTGTGAGAGCCTACACTTCAACTTCATAGAGAAGTTGTTGGTTTTTAAATATTTTTGCATGCTGTTAAAGGTTGATATGACTCTCTCAATTCGGAGCGTTATCTTTATTGATGAAGCTGCAATCACGAGGATATTTTTACTTTCTTCACGGGTATACATCTATTATCAAATTTTCTCTACCTGTTTTTTTTTAGATGATTATGCTTTTCATCTTTTAATTTCAACTCTTCACTATTCTGAAACTGTTCATTATCATGTGTAAACTGTGTGGATTCTTCTAGAATGTCACTGTATCGTCTTGGGATATAATAATATTAATTTTTTCTTCATTCAGTTATCCCTTGGTCTATACAGCATGCTTCAACGAAAACAAAACAGAGGCTATATACACCAAGATATTCATTTCTGAACAAAACGCAAAAACAGGTCAATTTTTGTTTCAAGGGGGACATCTTTTGAGGTACAATACTTGCCTAAAATATCAACCTTCTAAGCGGGGCTTGCAATCCTGAACATTTTGAATAAGGAAGATGGGTCAAATGATGACTCAAAAAAAGGTGGTATCTTTGTTTACATCGCCTTGAGTGAATTTCCATTTTTAATTGAAAACTGTGAAAGATACAGGGTGAGAAACTGAAAGATAAGGAAGACTATTTTCCTGAGACTATTCAAGTTTTAGTGAAGTAAAATGGAACAGATCCATGCTGATCAATGGCAGTCATCATCAAGTACCATCCTCATCTCGAATTTCAACCCCTACCGCAGGGGTGACCACCCTTGAAAATTTGGAAGAGGGAAGATGGGTCGAGTGATAACTCGAGAGGAAGTTATTATCTTTGCCATTGATCAGCATGGATCACTCGACCCATCTTCCTTAGTCAAAATGTTCAAGGATTTCAACCCCCGCCTAGGGGGTTGATATTTCAGGCAAGTTTTGTACCCCAAAAGATGTCCCCCTGGAAACAAAAATTGACCTTTTTTCGCGTTTTGATCAGAAATGAATATCTTGGAAGATATAGCCACAGTTTAGTTTTCGTCGAAGCACCCTGTATATCCCAACTTGTTCTGAGTAAGCATTAGAAATTAAAGGTGATATAGCGGAACTTTTTCGAATCCCTTATAAAATATATTGATGTTATTTGTGCTTTCATATTCTAATCTGAAGAAGGAGACCTGTTCCAATAAAGGTTTGCAATAATTTGAATTATTGTTGAAGGAAACATAATAAGTTTAAATTTGACAAGACATAATGAGTGAAAATATGTTCGACAAATGTTTCGGGATTAATCCCATTTCAAAAAACTTAAAGGAAACTAAAATATTACAATGTCATTTATACCTAAGAAACAAATGAGAAAAGTGGGGACAAACGGAAATCAAGCTGGTCGTTAGGTATCTTGTTTTTGATACCTCAATGAAAAGTTTGGGTTTTTGTGAATTATAAGAAATGATTTTCGTCTACATGGTATTTTAAAGAACAGTTGTTTATTCATTATGAATTTTTGATTTTTCAGTCTCGTCCACTCTTTCATGGAATTTGATCTATTCAAGAAGTAGGACAAACATTACAGAATAATTTATACATACTTCTTTTCCACCTGTATCAAGTCCATCTTTGTTATTGACCAAGAGTGAACATCATTCTCATTCGTACTTATTGTGTTAATTTATGTATGCATTAATTTGGTACTTATTTGTGGGACAGTTATGCAGTGATATTCATTGCTTCGTGGATACATATTGTCTCATTTTTCGCAAAATTTAACTATAAAAACGTTTATAGTATTTTTATTGAGGGATTTTTTTGCAATTATATGATCCGTGCCCATATTACTTGATCTGAGCTAATCATAAATTGATCTCTGCTTAGCTTCCAAAGGTTAACATCAAAGAAACGTATGAATACGTTACAAGGGACAATATAGATTTGGACGAATAAACATTTACTCTTATTTTAAAAAGTAAATAACCAAATCTTCCATCCGTACGTACCAATGCTTTTCATACCGAACCTGTTCAATATTACAAGGTAAAAAATATACTGAATTTTTTAGTCGGCGTTGCGCCAAAAAAGAAACCCCGTAATTTTTATGTGATGCAAGTTTCGTATTGACTTACGCATATTTAATGTGGCTCTCTTATACGCCGCCTAGTCACGGGATCATATATTTTTAATTGAATTTATCTTTTACAGATCCGTTTGCACGCAAATGACCCGTTAAGTATTTTAAATAACTCCAAATACGACAGTGGTCTCTTTTGCAAGTTTACATATTTCATGTGTTCGAAAATATATACTGCTCACACAATATATTTTCTCCGCCATATTTATAATTATAGAAGATTGAGTTGAAGTTCATGGTACCGACGTCAAACGCATTATGCATTCATTACTCAATGTTAAACATTCAGCTGAATAGTCAACCAAATTACTCGTTGGTAGATGTAAACCGATACTAACCAGGGAACTATTCCTTAGTCTAGTTCAACTGTTCATTTAGTTCACAGTCATTAGTAAGCGGGGATTTTCTATAACATAAGTTGATTTCTCTAAACCACTGATGATTTTGATCATCAGACTTGCCTCACTATCAGGGTACACTTTTGTAACAAAAACTATGAAACTTAAGAGTATAAGAGAGATTTCGATCGATGTAAGAGAGATACTGGTGACAAATGCTTTCTACTCTGCGAATGAGTTTCTTGAATATTTCTCTTGTGGGACTGTCATGGTTTCGATATTTTCCATTTGTAAGATAGCTAAATGCTGGGTTTCCAATTTTTAAATTTGTCTGAAAGGGTTAGATGGTTTTCTATATCATTTTGATTTTGAACATGTATCAATTATTGTTGGGAAAGAGTGTTTCTTTCCTATCTTATCCTAAATGAGTCGAAGACTGTAAAAATACTGACCAATATTTTATTTTCAATATTATTGTTCGCATGTGAACGTAATATTGAAACATTTGAATTGTGGAGGCCGTTACTTGATGTAGATCCATGATATAATGAGATAAAAACACAAGGTTTAACTTTGATCTACACTTTATTTGAAAAAATTCGACGACGTTTCGCTGACACAGCAGCTTTATCATTCTATTTTTCATTCTTGATAAAGCTGCTGTGTCAGCGAAACGTCGTCGAATTTTTTCAAATAAAGTGTAGATCAAAGTTAAACCTTGTGTTTTTATCTCATTTGTAATATTGAAACATTGCACAATATGTTGAGATATTCATGTAATCATTCTGATAAAGGTATTGACTCAGCCAGCTGGTGTAGTCTTATAGACCAATCTAGGCCTGTTCACTGATTCTGTCACAATGAAAAACATCAATAAAGCCAAGAGGTTCATCAGTAGGAATTATAAATAGCAAACAACAGGTCAGAAAATCACTAATCTAGGCCTATATATGACCAAATTCTAAGCAAATCTTAGATCCAAACTAGGGCGCACTGGCTGATACAATAGCAAAATCCTCACAGTATTATCAAAATACTGATTCCTATTGCTGTATTCCAAAAATACAATGGAACTGACGTATACCTGTGATGAGACTTGTAGGGAACAATGGACTGACACGTACTAATTCGTACCACTCAAGTAATGAAAAGGCAGATCAATTTACACAAATTGGTACCTCTCAACCTCTAGTGGGACCGGAACTAAGTTCAGTCATTCTCGAATGACTAGGCAAGCAATAACGACCAGTATGAAGAATAAATTCAATTTATTCCAACTGATTCACCCTATAACCTAAAACACTCGAGCTTTTCTTATTTTTTTCCTATGGGCGATTTTCAATGTTCCATTACGTCCATATACATTTCAGAAACATATAGTCTCTAAGAGACTCAAATTGGAAACCAGATGTGTCACATTCAAACTCTAGATCCTCCTAACTGTATGTGGCTGTGGATATTCCCAAAAGCTATACCTCTGTTAGACTTGAACTGGTTCCACGTGTGCCATCCTCCTCATTTCCAGAAGAAGAAGGCTGAAGAATGGAAAAGGTTTCATCGAATCGACTTTTCGAAGAACCAATCAATATATTGAGCAGAAAAGAAAGATATGATGTTTTCGTTGTTGGATTTTAAATCAGAGAATATGAAAACTTTCAGATATACGTAGAACTTACCCTAATGCTGAATCCGAATAAAAAAACATTCACTCGATTAAGGCAAATTCTATACAATGGTGAAATGTATCAAGGACTTTCAAAAGAATGGAGTTGGAGTACAAAATTCAGCTGGGCTGTTACCATTGAAATCAACTGTTCTCTGAAGGCATCGCTTGAAAGTCCAAACTTTCGTGCAGAAAAGAAGAAGGAAAAAGCAATGCTGGAAATGAAGCTTCCAAATGTTAGGGATCGAAGATATTTGTTTCTACTATATTGCGAGAAATAAAGTACGGAATCTTAAAATAGGTGTAGTTCTTCTGAATTGCTGTGGTAACTATTTCTTATAATTTTCGAACCATCGATTTGCAGGATAATTTGGAGAATTTCACGTGTTTCTTGATTCTTGGCAAGCTCGATCTTTCTTCCATAAGTTCTTTTTCCCGTCTTCTTCATCTGGAAACTCATAGACAATACGATGATAATAAAAGTTTCTTCAACATCCCTTTGCACGTGTTACCCTAAGAATTACAACCTGGTTAGAGAAGTCTCAATTTTATTAAAAAATGTTACTGTGGAAAACTTAAAATTAGGTCTGCCTAGATATGTTAGCCGTCAACAACCAAAAATGCCTTCAAAAGATTATAGAAGTATTTTTTTGAATTTAATTACCATTAAATTAATCATCGATAACTACAAAATTTTTAGAAGAATATCTCAATATTATCGAGCAGAATTTGTAAAATATAATTCATGGTGTATAGATGATAGTGAAATGTTGTACAATACTTAAACTGTTCCAGGAATCGGCGAGCATGTTACACCCATGAGTGGGCGCCAGGGAAGAATTAAGGTGTCTGTTTACTCGTAACTGGAAGAGGGCCAAACTGTAGGATGTTAGGAAGATGTTGGACGGAAGCGAGTTCCACAGCTCATCGGCCCTGTGAACGAAAGAATTCTTATAGAGAGTGGTTCGAGGGGTCGTTAAATGTATCGCCATATGCTGAGAAGGACTTGCCAGCCTAGTGTTGGGGTAAAACATGAGCTTTTCTGGCACGAGCTCTTTCAGCTCCTTGGAGCATCTTCCGTGGAAGTATCTGGAAGGTCAGCAACTTGTCTCCTGAGAGCTAGCGGTTGGAGATCGCGGGTGACCTCCGGGTGGTCGATGAGGCGCACAGCCCGATTTTGCACAATATCCAACATCCGCAACGAATGTTTGGGAGCAGATCCCCATACATGGGAACAATATACCAAAGCAGGTCGAATCTGCGCCTTATATAGAAGCAACAGCTGAGATGACGTGAAGTATCGCTTGGTTCTGAAAAGAAAACTAAGTTTAGCTGATGCCGACTTAGCTGATACATGCTTATGACACCAAAACCCGGATTTCACCGTTATTCCGAGAAGGTGCATCAAATATTTGGATGCAATTTGTTGGCCCTGCATCATTAGATGAGGTTCTCCGGCGGGGACCTTTCTAGAAAACTTAGTTGCTTGTGTCGTATTGAAGCTCACCATGTTCAACTGACCCCCACTCTGATATCCTCTGTAAGTCAGAGTTTAAGTTATTAATTTGTTGACATCTCTGACGCTGAGATTCCACAGCTGTAATCGGCTGCAGACTACTGAAAGACGAATCCAGGGTACAATCGTCTGCAAAACCGAAGATCTTGTTCTCTGTAGATGACAGAAGAACGATTATTTATAACAGAAACCAGGAAGGCGAAAGAATGGATCCCTGAGGTACTCCTGCTTGCAACTGGAAACAAGCAGATGTAATACCGTCGAGCACAATCTATTTGAAAGAAAGCTACTTATTCAACCCCGCACTCTTTCAGAAAGCCCATATGCAGCAAGTTTATTCAACAAGGCTGCATGCCAAACCCTATCGAAGGCTTTAGAGATGTCGAGGGCTATTGCTCTAGATTTCCCATGCTTTTCGATCGCTGATGTACAAACATGAGTGATGTAGGCGAGCAGATCTCCTGTCCATCTTTGCCTGCGAAAACCATACTGACGTAAATAATTCTCTGCAACTCAAGATATGTGATGAGTTCATCATTTAAAACTCTCTCCATGACTATGGACATAATGGCAAGAAGTGCAACAGGGCGGTAGTTTTGAGTTCTCGCTATTTTCCAGCTGCTCGAAATAGGAAAATATTGTGTTATTTATTAGCAATATTATACCATATTTCGTTTGTTATCAACGGATGGTCGAGTACACGTCATCATGGGTGATGAAGAAGTGATTTTAAGTGCAATAATTATGATAATCGTATGAGAAATGTGAAGCTGTATGACATGTTGCTGGAAAGTTCCTTCCTCTTGGAATATTGTTTTTTTCCTCGCACTGATGCCTACAACTATTAACAAAATTCAGTGTCTATCATGATTACTTAGTACCAGAAGCTATGAGTTATTACGTTGAATACAGCTGAACGATTAATTATTACGCTTGAATCCAATTACTGTTTAATAACATTGAGCCATAACCAAAACATGCGATTGTTTTTTGTATTAAAAAATTGGGAGTAAGATCAAAGTAAAGGAAAAGAAAATTGATTACGATTTTTGAACATCATTTATCATAATATTGCCCTAATATATTCTGTTTTCACCATAACTTCGTAAGTGAACCCTAACCAATAAATTTTAGTTAACCAGTTCCTTGACTAAAAATAACACGGGATTCATACCAATCCATGATCTAATTATTCAATATAAAACTCAATACTTAAGTGAAACATTTTCTGTTCTCCCTCCTTAGAGTCATGCAGTATATAATTCATGATCCAGCTAAATAAAAGCAGGTTCGAGAAGGCGAGCCTTCCGATTTATGGCGACCACTTGTCGATGGAAATATGGATCGTAGAGGTCTTTGCATACAATGGTCGCAAGACCCGATTGTTATCTTCCATGGGTTCGACACTTTTTTGTTATTCTAGTGGTGAAAAAGTCGTGCGAAAAAACGTTCAATCGAGGGCGTTGCCTGCTTTATTAATAGTCAATGCGCTAGCCCAGAGGCGTTTTCTGAAAACTGAATTTCTGGTAAAGGATCAAAGCGATATTAATATCGTCCGATGGTACTAGCTTCCATATTGGTGAATTAAAATGCGAGTAAAATATGCTGGCGTATGTTAAATTTCTGTGAGGCAAAAATACTCAATATTGATTAAATTAGGAATTGGCTGTAGAGACAAAAATTCCAGAATGAATTGTTTTTCTTCTAAAATTGTTGGAAGGATGCCGATGTGAACCGAAATCATTCAGTCTGGAGATACAGGGCAGCATATTTAAGATTTTTTCACCTAGGTTGAATGTGTTCTAAAAGAATGAGAAGAAATTTGGTAACACATATCAAGCTTTCAAAATTTTTAAACATAAAGTATTGGTTCACGGGTGGGCTTTGTGTGGAGTTCTAGCTGAACTTCCACATTCTTAGAAAATAATGGATGGCATGTGTGAATACTCTGTCTGGGACGCCTGGAGGTTAACCCAAAATAGACGGAACTGGTTGTCTTCACGAGGAAGCATACGATACCATTATGTTTGAGTTCCCATGTCTCTGGATCCAGATTCGACATGAAGCAAGCGGTTAAGTACTTGGGAGTAGTACAGGAAAAGGAAACTTAACCTAGAAATTAAATATGCATACTGGCAAGATTTTTGGCACTCCATGATATGCAGAAGGACCTTCAGCACTACCTGGGGCTTGACACGTCCTGTCAAAATCAATTAGCCATCCTGTGATATAGTGGAGGACACGAGATATTCCCCGTTTTCTGAAGCTTCTACCTGCTACCATCTCATCGGATAGCACCACGACAAGAAACCACTTCGGTATAAGATCAATAGGGAAAATCTCATCCATACGAGAGTAGAAGGAAATGAAGAATTCCTTGCCATATAGAGCGTACACCTGGTACATGGATCGCTAGAAGAGTGATCAGGTAACTGAGTTTACTGCCGGAGAAATGGGAGGAGTTGATACCTTCAATTACGTAAGCATAAAACAGTTTCTCAGTTCAAAATGATACTTGGCTTAGCCCAAACACTAACAAAACTGGATACAACTAATGAGTGGATGACAATCGGCTTTCCAATGTGGCCTACTGTGGGAGCCCTGGAAGCACACAGGTTTACTTCTGATCTGGGAGTACGTTGAGGCACTGGAACAAAGATGATAGACAACCATATCCTTTTCTTTTTGGCTTTGAGTCATACCGGATACGTATTAAATGAAATTGAACATAAGATGATCTGTCTAGGAGCTAAGAATGCTCTAACAGGACCAGGGAACGTGGACGGAATCTCAGCCTGTGTTGTTGGGACATGTCTGGGTGACTGGCTTCCGGAACAACATAGAGACACATCAAGTCGCCAATTCAAGGAAATGCTGAGTACATCACTTAGTAAAATCTGGGCAATGTTTCCACTTGAAGTCAGTCGAACTAAGGCACGACTTCTAGTTCAGATAGTGACAGGGTATGGCAAGTTCAGATATCACCAGTACAAAGTTGGATTGGAAAATAAGCCTGAGTATGGGTGGTCTGAAATTGGGGTTGAAACATCAGTACATTCGATCACCATATGATCGGCATGCATTTGCCTTAGGTTAGATTAGGCGTAGCCGACTGGGCCCAGAAATAATTGAAATGAGTGATCTGCAGAAGGTACCCCTTGTTCTATTAGAGACTTCTTTGTAAGGATTGAGCAGGGGATGTAGTTACAAGTAAGGGCGACACGAAGAGCCACCAACACCAAGAGGTGTTGTTATCCATAATCCCTACTAAAAGTTCACTATTTGGTTCTTGTTATAAGAAATTACACTCATTATATACCTCTCAGCAGAAAGCTTCAGGCATCTCATTGAATCCAAATACCTAATTGTCACATACTTATTTATGAGAAATGCTGATAAAATTGTGTGAAACTGTTCAAATTTTCATGAAAAATCACTACTAATTGTTTCATTCCTTTAGAATAAAACAGGATCATGAGTTCATTGCAGATTACCATCGACATCGTGATTAATAATCATAATTGAAAGCACTGGTTGGATTCTAAGAATTAAAAATTTTTTAAGGAATTACATACATTACGTACTTCAATGCCACTTGTGGTACTTTAAGCAACTGTATTATTATTTATGAATGAACAAGCAACTAGATAAGATGAAGAGGTCACGCTGATTATGCCTATCATTTTCAAATCTTCGTTGACACAATCTAGTCATCCAAATATTGGTCTTTCCTTCCTTATTGTGGCGTAGATTTCAGCGTAGAGAGCTTTTCTGGGAATACTAGTTCGTAGATAATAATGGGATGTCTTAACCACTAAATTATCTGGGGATGGTGTGCTCTTGGAGGTAGATCTAGACTTATAGTGATATGGTTCCTGGACCACTAATGGAACGAGAGCAAGAGTTCGTGATTCCACTGCCGAATCCCTCTGGATTGACTTATAGTCAATGATAAACTTACCCTTTTCTGGATACCAAGCCTGCAGGCTACGTAGTAACGAAGAGTTGTCTTATTTCAAGCTGAACATCTTCAAGTAATTATGATTGAGGTGTCATGGTATACTAGAATAGTCGATAAAGATGCCGTGAAATGGATAATAGCTCACTCAATCTCTATCGATCCATTAATCAAGTAAATCGTTCAAATTCATTCCAAGTAGAGCCACAGATTTAGATAATTGCATTTATATTAATGCATCTTTTGTGGCAAGAGCAAAAGAAGTCATTTGGTCAAGCCGAAAGGAATATTGAAAAGAGCGAATATCAAATATGTAAATGATTGGACAAATATACTGGAATTTCTATTATATTCAATTTAGAGCCCCCACTCATCATATTATGCAGACTGTTTGGAATTTTCGTTCGATATTAAATATTTGCAGATGTGTTTTTGGATGGAGAAGACCGAACGGTTGGAATTTATTAGTAAGTCCCGCGGACTATTTTCAAAAACTGAACGTGCATTTCGAAGTAGCGGATCATAATTCGTCCGAAGAATGCATGGAGGAATGACGAAGTGATATATTCCAGTTACTTTATTGGGTGAAATAGAATAGGATTCGCTAGGAATTCGCTCATGAATATAAATGAGAGTCGTTTCGCTTAACGCTTCTGGAGCATTCGAACTTGTCGATAAGGTTTTGAAAATCAATTTTCGTTGGCTCGAAGAGCCGACGATCTAAACATAAATGTATACAAAATTAATAAGAACCAATTCAAGATATTCGATAGCACTAATACAGTGAGAAAATGGATATAGAGAACTTGAAAATCAAATAAGAGGTGAAATGCGCATGTAACGATAGAACTGATAATTGTGTTTTCTAGATCTAGTATGTTGGATGGGGTGTACTACTCAAACCAGAATATGCAATTAGCTCAAACAATTTTCGTAAAATATCTGTCCATTTTTTCATTCCTACCTCTACTACTTTCCAAAAAATTTAGGAGATGTTGTTGAAGAGTAAGGTGAACTGTTTCATCAAGAAACTAAAGAGATGGAAAGATGATAACATGGAAGTGGCAGGAAGAAATATGTTAAGTGCTAACTAAAGAATATATTTTAGTAAAGAAAATAAGTTTTGTTATGCAGTAATAAATTTAAGAAAAAATTTTAGTCTTTAATCTTAAATTTTGAGTAAACTTCTTCAGACACATAAATAGTCAGATAACGTGACCAATATGAAGTCTTTTTCGGATACAGCACACCCAAAAGCATAAGAAATACGGAAAAATTTCTCAGTTTTTTCTGCAGTCTTGTGTTATGACAGAACGGGGAGGTTTGCGATTATTCTTTGCAAAACTAAAGCATACTCAGGATAATTTTCCGTCTATCCATCAATTATTTATTTATTTTATTTTTTCAAATATAAGACTACAAATCAGCCAAGGCTGTTGGCATAGAATTTTATATCTAATATACAGGATGTATCACATAGGGCTTTACATGGCTTGACGGGAGATAGACGTGACTGAGGTGATTTAGAAACACCCCCCTATTTACCCTCAGAGGAGCTTCGTTTCAGATATACAGGCTGTTTTCTGAATTTCGCCTAATATTCAAAAATTCACAACTCTGCATTTGTTGCTTCGAATACCAACAAATTCGGTACATAGGATCACCTTGGTAGAATCTATCCAAAGCGGGACATAAATTTCGAAAACTTCAGAACCGGACTGAATAAATGTACAAAATTTTGTTTGGAGCGATACAACAACCTGTATAAGGTTTTCTTAATGATTTGTTCGCTGGTACTCGAACCGCACAAATAGTGGGTACAAACTATGTAATAAAATCTTTTGGCACCAGTGAAATAACCTTGAAATAAATTCTTGATTTGATACAAGAAATAAACGTGTTTGAAATCTGTTTATGAGTCGATTATGTTTTTTTTCAATATAGCATCGTTTGAGACCTCAGTTTTCATCCTCTCTGGTCGAAGGAGCATGCAATGATGTCAGAGCCTATTTTCATGAATTTTCACGGAAGAAGAAGATTGTGACGAAACTACTCACCAAAAAACTTATTACTTAAAGACATTATAGCAGAGATTAGGCCACTCCTGAATCTTGAACAAAAAAGTGGTCTTCCAATCTGCAAAAACCACCCAAGATATTTTATTTAATTGAGAATATTGGGACAACCTGTTTACTGCAAAATAAATTGCTGAAGTAGATTTTTACTTTCTAAATACAATACCGTTCCAACAAAAATGAAATCTTCAGGAGTGTACGAACTACAGAGAACCGCGCCACTTGTGAATCACCCAGTATATTAGTAAAAATAAAATTGTGGAAAGCATAAAAAGTATCCTATTCATGGATATTACTCATCAAATATAATTTATATTTTTTATTGTGCGACTTCAAATTCAAGGTTGAAACTCAGTCGTTACTCAAATTTCCGTCGTTGAATCAATCTTTACAATTTTAAAGAGTATTTGAAACATTGTGGAAATATTTCAGCCGGAAATCCACCGAAACAAAAATTTGACAGATGTTTCCAAAAAAAGTTTGAGAACTTCTGACATAAATATACGTTTTGAGTACTTTCTATTTCTATTTTCTATTCATTTATTTCCTAATTGCACTAAGATACCACATTTTCATTCTTCTTCGCATCTTTCAATCAATCATATAATTGAATTGAAATTAAACTTTTCTTATTTATCATACGTTTAAAAATAAATCCGTGCCCTGAACGTGGCACAACTTCGTTAACTTACGAGAACTCTACGAATAATGACAGACCAATGATTGATGTGGCTTAAATAAAGACATTATTTGGTCCTATCGTTTCATCAGCACGCGAATTACTAAGTACACAATTGATAGAGAAAGAGAAAGAGAAAATGAATGGGTTTAACGTTTTGCTTATATAGTTGTTTTCTTTGTTCACCTTGAATTAAAATATCATTTTTACAGCTCTGAACTATTAATGTCGAAATCATTATATACCTGACTAAATCATTAATAAAAACTTCCTTTTGATAACAGTTGGCTTTGTTGATTATTGATGATTAGGGTGCCTAGGAAATTTGCTTTCTCCACGATTATCACTGAATGTAATAATTCTGAATTTATTTTCAAGAATGTAATTCCAACATTCATACTCTTGGGTTTGAATATTCATTCTGAGACACTTAACTCTTATGTGCTTTTTATGTATTTTAATTCTATAACTAGATCCGGAAAGAACATTCCGTAATTGAACCAAATATCATCGATAGCCATGAATTTCAAAACAGCGTCAGTGACCGATACTACATAATAATTATCTCCGAAAAAGTTAATGTTTAAATAAGATTTGGAGTGAAAAACCGAATGCATCCCATAGATAACTTGAAAATATTCAATGTAATGGAGAATTTGCTGACGCAGAAATAAAATATGAATACGAAAAGTTTTATACACTGTTCAGAGAATGGCATCAAGAAAAGAAAACAAACTTTTTTTCTGAAAATGTTTTCAGAAATTCGCATTTATCGGTGATTTATTGAAAAGATGGAGATTCTCAACTCTATGGAAATTTTATTCAATCCTAGGATGGTGTGAAACACGATATCGAAATTTCAAAGTATATAAATTTCAAATCTTTGTTAAAACAATCTTCTGAACATTATATACCTACAGAATCGACTATTTTCGCAAGAGAAAATATTAAATAATATTTGAAAAGTGCTCTGGATGAAGTATATTCAGCTACAAAGTTAATATAATATAATTTAGATAACAAATTTTATCAAATTCAGTTTATATTTATAGGGCGTCTCTTTGTTGTTGGTGTTTTAGGGGCTTGAACATCAAAATATTCGACATTCAAGACTAAGGTTCCACGATGATAATTGCAATTCCAAATACAAAAATGAAAAAACCAATACAGTTTACAGGTTTATGATATCGTAAAGAAATATAGTGCTCCCTGTAACACTCCCCCTAATAATTTTTTCATTAATCTCCAAAAACTTGATGTATACGGCAAGGAATTGGGCGAAATGCTCTTGGTTTTATGCCTAAGCAAATTGCCACATATCTGAAACTGAACATTCAGAAGAATATACTGTCCACTCTTTCGGTTGTACTTTAGCGGAATGTTAGTAAATGCAGGTGTGGATGTTACAACACTAAAGAGACATGGAGGCTGAAAATCTTCTCAAGTAGCAAAAGGATGCATAGAAAATTCTCTGCAAGGTTTGTGATGAAAAACTAAAAGGTGTAGTGACTTTCACCCATTTGCAGAAAATGCGAATAAATGAACAAATGCTGGCATCAAAGCCCTATCAATCTGAATTTGCAGAATCTCAAGCTAATTGTATATTTCGTTTGCGGAGGAAAAATAATCAAACATATTTTGTCTTCTTTTAGAGCTGTTATATCTCGAAAAGTACGGGTAGGGAGAAAATAAGTTATTTGAGAAATAAAACCGATTTTAGCTGAGAATTCACGACCGGAGCTGAGTCCGCTTACTTAATAAACAGCCTGTATTTATAAATTAAATTGAAGATGTTAATTATTTTGGAAAAATTAACACTGTTTTAAAGGGTGGTTCGTTAAAGTATATTTGATAAACTCAACTAATTTCAAGAATTTAACCCACAAATATGATATAATCTACTCAACCTAGTAATGAAAATTAAGCAATAAAAATTTAATTTATATCAAATTCTTTTACATTTTTTCCGTTTAAGATTATCTGAAATACAATTACTCATAAAAAATTTGGACAGCTGTTTCCTGTGGAACATTTGTGGCAATAACTCAACTCGTCAGCGAGAAGAAAATGAACCAAAACCCGTGTTTTATTGGAGTGTTAGCAGGGCGGCGCGAATAATCAGTAGAAAAATCTAGAGTCCTTGCTATAATTAATTAATTTGACACTGACCATGTGACGCATTTCTCTGATTCTTACGATTGCCTGAAATGTTTATCTCATGGTTGAAAATGAAAATAGCTTTAGGAAAAGGGCGCCATAAATAATCGTCGGGATATATGTGAAATTATTACATAACATTTCAGGTTTATAAGGTCTTTCTAGTATGTACGGGGGTAGGCTATGAAGTTAAGTTATTGACTTGATGAAAAACATTCAAATTGTATTTATAAAGTGACAATTCACACTTCTGAAGGGCAACGCTTTATTATCATTGCACAAACCTTTTGTTGCAAAATTCCAACATCGGATCACGATCATCTTTAATAAGTTCGTCTACGAGAACCATTTCAGATGGATGCCATTTTCCAATTTCACATACTTCATCACCGACGTCTGACTGATCTCATGGTTCAAAGTAGGTAGCCGTGTTGGTAGATGTGGATGTGGAACATTTGTGGCAATAACTCAAATCGTATGTGCGAAGAAAAAGAGCCAAAACCCGTGTTTCATTGGATTGTTAGCAGGGCGGCACGAATAATTAGTAGGAAATCTAGAATCCTTGCTGTAATTAATTAAGTTGACACTGACTATGTGACACATTTCTCTGATTCCTACGATAGCTTGAAATTTTATCTCATGGTTGAAAATGAAAATAGCTTTGGGAAAAAGGAGCCATAAATAATCGTCGGGATATATGTAAAATTATTACATAACATTTCAGGTTTATAAGGTCTTTCGAGTATATACGGGGGTAAGCTATGAAGTTAAGTGATTGAGTTAACGGAAAACATTCAAATTTTATTTATGAAGTGATAATTAACAAATCCGAAGGGCAACGCTTTATTATCATTGTACAAATCTTTCTTTTCAAAATTCCACTTTCCGATCAGGATCATCTTCGTTAAGTTCGTGTACGAGAACCATTTTAGATGGATGCCATTTTCAAATTTCAGATATTTCATCACCGACGTCCAACTAACTCGTGGTTCAGACTTAGTTGCCGTGTTAGTAGATGTGGATGTGGAACATTTATGGCAATAAGTCAACTCGTCAGTACGAAAAAAAGGAACCAAAGCCCGTGCTTTATTGGAGTGTTAGCAGGGCAACACGAATAATCAGTAGGAAAATCGGGAGTCCTTGCTATAATTAATTAAGTTGACACTGTACATGTGAAGCATTTCTCTGTTTCCTACGATTGCCTGAAACGTTTATCTCATAGTAAAAATGGAAATAGTTTTGGGAAAAAGGCGCCATAAATTATCGTCAGGATATATGAAAAATTATTACATAACATTTCAGGTTTATAAGATCTTTCAAGTATATACGGGGTAGTCTATGAATTTAAGTGATTGAGTTAATGTAAAACATTCAAATTTTATTTATATAGTGACAATACAATTCTACAATTCTAAAGGAAACGCTCTATTATCATTGTACTACTCCTTCGTTGCCAAATTCCAATTTCCGATCTGGATCATCTTCGTTAAGCTCATGTACGAGAACCGTTTTAGGTGAATGCCATTTTCCAATTTCAAATTTATTTATTCATTCATGTATTTATTCATACATTTATTTATTATAACATTGGAATGTACACGGCCAAAGCCGAATCGACGTCCACTGAAACAGTTTGAATCGAAGTGTCTAGTCAGAAGTATTGCTTAATATACAAATTAATATCAACAGGTAAGTAACAAAACAAATGCAAAAATTCACAGCAATCAAAATAAGAGGAAATCAAACTCAACAAATAATCATAACCCTTCAACATACTATAACTAGCGAAACATCATTCGAAGGTTCCTCTTGAACGAAACTAGAGAAATCCCGAACAAATTGAGATTTGGATACAGGTTACACAAACGAACAATTCTATCAGGTGGGGAGTTTTGAGCAGTATTAGTATTACGATACATAATGGAAAAAAGGTCATGATGCCTCAGTATTCTGGAGGGAATGTTGAAAACTATCTCCTGTAGAATATCAGGTACTTGAAGCAAGCCGTTTAAGATTTTGAACACAATCAAAATATGGGAAATAATTCTACGATTTCAGATATTTCATCATCGACGTCTGACTAACCTCGTGGTTCGGAGTTAGTTGCCGTGTTGGTAGATGTGGATGTGGAATATTTGTGGCAATAACTCAACTCGTCAGTACGAAAAAAAGGAACCAAAATCCGTGTTTTGTTGGAGTGTTAGCAGGGCGGCACGAATAATCATTAGGAAAATCCAGAGTCCTTGTTATAATTAATTAAGTTGACACTGACCATGTGACGCATGTCTCTGATTTCTACGATTGCCAGAAATGTTAATCTGGCAATGGTTGAAAATGAAATTAGCTTTAGGAATAAGGCGCCATAAATTATCGTCGAGGTATATGTATATCACCGACATCTGACTAACCTCGTGGTTCAAAGTTAGTTGCCGTGTTGGTACATTGGATTTTCTTGAAGACCGATGAGGACGGCTAGAATAATATCATCCGAAACTTTTTGAAGATCCTGTTTTTGAATGCCTGGTTTTACTTTCTATTCTACTCAACGTAGATTGATTGGAGACCGATGTAGACATCATCAGTGAATCAAATGCAGACTTTCCTTTGACTGCATTGTTCATTACTGCAACCGAAAAACATAAAACTTTCTGTTTTTTTCACTGAAACATAATGAAATATAATAAATTCATACAGATATAGAATGAAAGAAATTCATTTCATCTTCAATATCAAACGATACATAAGAAAATATAAGTAGAAATTTTCATGAAGTAACTCTATGTAATACATAAATAACGTACAAACATATGAAACAGAAAGCGTTAAACAGACAAAGCAAAATTGAAATTTTCGTTATAAGAATTCGCTGATTGTGTAGATTGATTCATCTGATGAACCTCTCTGACACATCTTATGCAGTTATTTTCATCCAGATTTCTCTGTTCAATAAGAATTTTGTTGAATATTTTAGGACCCGAACTATCGATACTCTGATAGGTGTTTCTTTATGTGAAATGGAATCTGCAGGTTATCTTGCGTTCTCGTATTTACCTCGTGGAATTCACCATTGACCATGAATTTTTCTTGTTCTTTTTTTCTTGCAACTCTACCTGTGTCTCATACAACACAACACTCTTACAGCCAATTTTGGTTTGACAAACACTGTTTCGGCCGCTGAAGATGTGCCCTAGATCAGGACTGCAGAAGATAGTAGCCTGTGGAAGTACAAGAAGTAGGCTGTTACTGCTGCGTCATATGTATTGCACTTGATAGTTTCGAATTAGTGTGAACATAGCCACATTTTTGTGTCCACAGATTCTGACATGGAGAATGTTGAATGTGGAATGGAGTGAATACTGCCCGCTATGTTGCCAAATCTAAAATATTTCCCCTTCTTCAGGGATAATTTCAGAATATTTAGCTACGACTACACTGCTAACTGAGGACAGTAAGCCTTTCGAACAAGGGAGGCATGTAAAATTAATTTTCGAGGTAACTAGTTTAGTACATACCACATCATTTGATTGGTCAGTGAAGTTGAACGGACATGAGCGGATAACCTTCTAAACGTTCATAGAACTAATGAAACTATTTCATTCAAACTAGGGCAAGTATCACCATGAGCTCAGTCCTGGAAATATAAAATTTCAGAGGGTTCAAAACTATGATTCTAACGTTGACGAACCGTACAGGACCGTACAAATGCAGGAAATCATCTAAACATTCATAGAACAAAATGCACTATTTCAGTCAAACTACAGCGAGTACCAGCAAGAGCTCATGCCTAGAAATAGAAAATATAATGTGTGATCAAGCTGATTCCTCGAATTAGGTTGACAAACCGTACAGGTCCTTTTCAGAGCGGAATACCACCTAAATATTCCTAGAACTTAATGAACTATTTCACTAAAAGTACAGGAAGTACAACCAGGAGGTCAGTCCTAAAATTAGAGCATATACAGATAGTTCCAATCGATGTTTCAGATAAGGTTCACACACCGTGCGGGACCGTACAAGAGCGGAAATTTATCTGAGCATTCATAGAATACCATGAAATATGTCAATTAAATTAAGGTGAGTACCATCATGAGGTCATGCCTAGAAATCAGAGAATACACGATACAGAGAATTCCAATCGATATTTCGAGATGAGTTGACAAACCGTACAGGACCGTACAAGGATAGATAAATTTCATAGAATAAAATGAACTATTTCATTCAAACTACGGCGAGTACCACCTTGAGCTCAGGGCTTTGAAACAGAACATACGCAGAGAGTTCTAGTCGATTCTTCAAATAAGGTTGACAAACCGTACAGGAAAGTACAAGATCGGAAAACTAGCCGTGGTTTGAGCGAAATAGTTCATTTTTTCTTTGTACCTTCAGATGATTTTCTACTCATGTACGTTTCTCTACGGTTTGTCAACCTTATTCACGAAGCTCTCAAGTTTCTGAATCTGGATTCTAAATCCAAAATTCGTATTAGGAATCCTTATATAAGCGCGCAGGTAGGTCAAAAGTATCGAAATGAAAATTTCTCCCAAAACACTTTAGGATTCTACTCGTAGTTTTTTCGAATACACTATGACGAATAAAAGGAGTTTATCTTGAGTTGATTTCACATACTACTTGACCGAAATTCCCTATTCTCATTCCCACATGAGGGTGCTTCTAGAGGGATGGGGGTTGATTTCATATGTTTAGAATGAGAAATTATCATGTTCGAAGCAATTAATCTGTCGGATAACTCCAAATGAGTGAATTTATGCCTGTTTAAATCGATTGGGATAGCCTGTTCATCGAAATCTACTCATCTCTGACTCATACCATGTGGTATTTAAATAGATAGAAGAATAAACACTTTATCATAAAAATGAAAATAATTTGAAAAGAGGATCGAGGACGCCATAATCGCCAAAAACGCGTAAAATCCAAATGTTTTCTTAACCCCGAAATTTCCAGGAAAGTTCGAAAGTTGATCCATCATTTTTCACTTCATCAAAATAAAGGGAATTTTATGCATTATTTTACACTTGAAAGATATAACTCACTTTTCATAGAAGCAGAAAATTGTTGTCTTACCCTCGTATACCTCTATCACCTCAAGCAATGAGGTCGAGTCCACTGTGCACATACGCTAAAAATAACCGAGAAAATCGATTCGGAAAAATGAGACATGAAACGACCATATTTCACCTAGAATGGTTTTCTACCTCCGCGATATTTCATCAAGTGTGTTTTTATTCAGAATTTCCATTTTTTCTGCATAAACGACGTGTATTGGATATTTTCCAACATTCTTCGTTCCCCCTGTTTTTTTGCCTGAAATAAATTAGAGAAATGCGAGCTGCTTCATGAACGAGGTGAAATTCAATTTCTCGCCAATAATTGGTAACTGAATATTTTCAGTGTAACGAGGAAATGATATTTCTAAATTGAAGCCAATTCAGTGGAGTATTTTTAATGTATCGATACTTCACAATAAGAAATCTTAATAGAGTTCATTCGGTTCTTGTAGTCTGAAACCGTCTGGAAGCTATTTTTGTGATGAACATTCTACACAGCTCCAAAAATTGACGCACAATTTTAATATTTCAAATTTCATTTTTGGAGAGCAACTATTAACCAACACATGTTTTTTTTCGGATATATTCAGATATGAACCAACAAAATTCAATTTTTTTTCCACATATGTTTCACTCATGAGAATCAATTGAAAGTTTTACAGAAACCACGTCATATTGATAACAGAACAACATTTGAGTGTAACGATTGATCTTCTCACAAATTCCAATTTACAGTAATAATGGAACGCCAATTATAAAATTTGACCCTCGCAGAATGTACTTAAACAGTGGTGTTAGATGATCTATATTGGATGTATTTAAAAAAAAGTCAAAGACTCGAGGTGTCCCATTCAACTGTTTCCAGAATGCTGCGCAGGTAAAGAGATACTGGTAGTAATGAAAGAAGATCTGAGAAAGGACGACCTCGAGCAACAAGCGTTCTACGACCGCTATTTATGAATTTCCTTATTGAGAAAACAATTCAGTACTATTAGGCACCTTCGAATTCAGCTTCGACAGAACTGAAGATTGCAAATTAACACTAGATTTCGTCTTTTTCATTGCGATCTATTGTACAGACGTCGAAATGACAGATATGCCATTGCATTTTTTACCTTCGTATGGTTTTGGTAAAGATTCAATAATGGTGCGGAGATGAATTCATGGTCACCATAAATAAGGGAACCCTGCATGTTCGGAGGTACGTTTCCGACATTAAGAGGAACAAATGTACCATTGGCGGCAAACATCCTTGAGAACTACCTTCAAGATCACTTAATCACACCAGTTGGGTATCCTACGCGAAGTCCAGACCTGAGTTCCATCTAACATATCTGGGACATTCTCAATAGAAGATTAAGAAGGTTGGAATGTGTTGCAAAATTCCTGGCTTCGGTTGAAGTTTCTTCTGGATTCTCCAAAGCAAATCTCGCTAGATTGTTAGCTATATTGGATTGAGGACGTGTACTCTCGGAGGCGGAGATAGGTAGTCAATTCGTTGATTTTATTAGTGCATTTTCATGACTGTATCTATTCGATGCTAAAAGTGTTTTCTGAGCATCTACTCAACTAAAATTAATTTTCCGATAATTTTGACAATATTTTCGCATCAGATTTCAAGAATTCCAGCAAACTGTTTAATTGGTCACCGTGCACGAGGGTGGAATTATTATTTGAAAGAACTAATAAAGCGTATATCATTTAATATACCCTGAAGACTATAGCTGTAATTCTAACAAGAAAATCTCTTATTGAGAGTGAATAATTCTACTGAGTTAAAGTAATAATAGATGACAACTTCAGATGATTCAGACTGTAAATAGTAATTATTCACTCGAACGAAGGGGAATTGTTCTCAATCCATTTTCTTCCTACATCAACCCTTGCACGTTTTGGAATAGATTATCTTCTTTGGAAGAGGGTATACGTCCGACTATTCGAGAAGAGAAATTATGGCAGTGGCGTTTCTAGGGGTTAATCTAACCAAACATTATCGGGAAAACACTTGATGGAAATTATAAAATTGAAAAATGGTTATATTGTTCGGGTTGTATATTTTTATGTATGAATGTAAATGTTAGCACTGTATTACAGTATTGCATCTGAACCAGACAGTGGTAATCTTTGAACATGTGTATAAGTATGAATTCATTCGCAAAAATGTTCTCGAAATACTTCACTACGGAAAACTTTTACAACCTCAATATAGTGAGAATTAAATTCTTGGAAACAATTAAATTCTGTTATGTTGACTGTAGAAGTTTGATGCATGATGTAAAGCAGCCTGCTCTTACTACGATGAGTGTATTACGTGCAAAATTCCAGTTTGAACGAAACTCTTATCCTAATGAAAGACCGTAGTGAAACAGGCCATTCGTTTGCCCTAGATCAAGAAAATTATTAATTCGTCTTTTGAATTTACTATTGAGATATATTGCTAGATTATTCATTTTTTATTTCAAACACCATCGAAACCTATCCATTATACCTTCATTTATTGGGATTTACATCTGCTGGGTTTTAATGCTAGTCTTACACAGTAAATATTGGAGTTCTGAGATACGAATTTTGAAGTCGGAAACACGTAAAACCAGGTACTCTTCGCAAGAAGTCATCTAGTTTTCACGCCATTTCGTCTTTGTGCCCTTCGAACATATGAAGGTGAATGCTGTCGGGAGTTTCTGATCAATTCCTCTTCAGTTAGAATGTGAACTTGCATTAAGAAATCATTTCTCCTTTTATATATGGTCCTAGTCATAGGGTGGAAATCCTACTCATATAATAGAAATCCTATTCATATAATGGAAATCCAAGTCATACGGTTGGGATCCAAGATGTATGTATAGTGAAAATCCTAAATTCTCATTGAATATTCAAAGTGTATGGTATTCTTTGCACTTCATTGAGAGTGGCATACTCTGATTCTGAAATGAAGTAAGATTCAACAGTACATATATTACTAGCTCGACTTTAAAGGAGGCTAGTTTGATTAACTTGCGAACATTGTGCATTATATACTGGGGATAGAGGGTCCAATTATGTCCGATGAGTAGTGATACTTCGGTCTGGAACGATATTGATATACCATACAGGTATATTTGGAGTCCTTGTGAAGGCTGTAGGAGCGAACCCCATTCAGCTATCTATTGGTCCACCTGTTTATCGGTATTAAAAGTACTACATTCTCATTACTATCCTGGGGCTCTAACCGCGCCGGTTTAAATCACTATAGTATGGACACATGTAGATGAAGGTCTTACCCTTATGTAGCGCATTCACAAACTGTTTAAGGTTGTTTCAGAATACTGCTGGTCTGTTATTCAATTTTAATTGGTTTGAACTCAAGTAATTAGTCCAAATTCTGCAGAGTAATCTCAGTGTATTTATTTATCACTGTAAACTGAAGCCGCTATATCAGGGGTGTCCAAGTAACTTCAGTAAGTATCACATAAATATAATTCTGAGTTGGCCATTAACTGTTAATATGATAATTGACTTTGATTGCCCAAAAGGGATTCTAAGGAGTTCATGACTTGATATGCCTGATGAATGTTCATGAGCGGAGTGTAAAGTTGTATTGGGCCCTATCAATTGATTTAATGAAACCATACCCTAAAACGTTCAATAAAGGTCAAATATACTTTTGATATGATCCTCTATCAATTTCGTTGTAACAACTGCTTGGGTTCAAATCGTGTATGTGGATTGCAATATTTTACTGAAAACCCAGGAAACAAAAATTCGTACATCGAGCCCCAAATTACTCTATAGGAATTCATATAAAAAATGATCAAAAGTTTACCTTTCTACTGACATAAAATCGGTGAATGGTTGAAACAAGCATTGCAAAATTCTCAACTACTGTGCAGAATAGATGATATAGATATAATCGCCACTATATTTGATAGATGAAGAATCAATCGAAGATAAAAGTATCGTTTAGAAGGAACTGAGATACAGGATGTTTCAGACGAAAGCGTTATACTGTAATTGGAAATAGATTAACTTCTGGCCTTTAAGAAAAGGTATATAAAAGGCAACAAGGATTCCGAGTTTTCAAAAAACAAGGTAACTACTTGTTTTGGTCCAATATTTCATCCTTCATAACTCGAGAACCTTTTGACCAAAATTGATGAAATTTGACGAATTTTCTACGCTCGTCTTACTTAATTGACCAACGAAGGATGATATTGGCGCCTTGTTAATGCTATACGCTATAATTCATGGCGGTCCAAATCAAGACATCATTTCTATTATCAACTATATCAACAATGAAAATATAATGTTTGGCAGTTTTGGACATACAGAAGAACTAGTAAAGAATACATTTTTAAACGGTTCATAATTTCTTCTCTAAGAATAATTAATTATAACATATACCCGTAATATACAAAAAATATTCTTAACATAAACGGAAAATAGGAGAGAAAAAATATTGAACATAAATTTATAAATCATTGAAGTTTGCTTTTGAAATAGAATATCCGCACAGGCGCCTTTTATGCGATTTACTAGTTGGTTTGTGCGAATAATATCTACTTCATACACTCTGGGCTTCTAATAACGTCCAAAAAAATTTAAGGAGATGATATTCAGCGACCGAATGTTCATTAGGCCCACCCCATGCAATCTACCTATTTTCATACTTTTGATTCAAGAGAATTTCTCACATCATTTGAGGAATGAGGAGTAGCGCCGTCGTGATGAAACCAAATTTCCTGTTATCGAACAGATTTGGCATAATATTGACTGAAGAAATCCAATTACATTTTACCTGTCAATGTGTTCTTTCAGAAGAGTAAGGACCAACCAGATGGCCTCCTCACATGAATCTGTCTCCATTAGGGTTTTCTATACTCAGTAATACTACTACTGTATATTCCATCCCTCATAAATTGAGCTTCGTCGCTATATAATATCCGCTTGTGTGAGATAAAACACCTCTGCAGACATTTTGTCTAAAGATCTCATCTCCTGGCTGTAAGGGTTCAACAGTTTGTTCTTGAAACGCTTTACAATTTTTCTGTGTAAGCGTTTTCCAAACTCTCCTCTATGGGACATTCAAACAGTGACTCTCTCTCGTAATGATTTTATACCTCCTGAATATTTTGCCTAGTGGGACGTTCATGTTTGGGAGCAGAAGGTGAAGCCCTGATTTCGATAGTTCTTTAAACACAAACATTAAGTAGTAGCAAATGTGCTTAATAGCTTTCTTCATATAAACAACCGAAAATCATTTCAAAAACTCGTAAATTAATAACGTATCTACACACGTATTCCTGTGTAACCAAAAAATGTTTATACATGAATTATAAGTTACAATGATTAAACATTTGTCCAAAACCACTAATCATCCTGTATCTTGAAAACCCGAAAGCTTTGATGACTTTCATACACAATTTCTGAAAAACCTGGAGTTACTTTATACCCCATTCCAATATAAGCCGTTTGTCAAGAAACTTCCGGTATTTGAAAACTGTGCTATAGAAGCTGTTTTTCAATTAAAAGTGCTTTGTGATTTATACTGCAATGATAAAAAACATCGCCAATTTTTTAAAAGCATTTCATGAACTCCGCTTAAGTTCTATATTCTTGTAGCCCACTCTTTCAAGCGAAACTTTGTTGGCGATTCTCTACTCGATAATTGGAAGACAAGTGAGAGTGAAATTTTTAGGTAATTTTGCTCCATGGTACTGGAATATTTATTGAGCATAACGGAGGAATGTACACACACTATACAATTGAGCGCACGTTTTGCGTTTATACAAGGTTGCGCCCTCACTTGCGCACAGCCCTGTTTGTAAATACGCGCTCGAGAGGAATATTGCATTCGCAATCAAGAAAGTGATCATCTGAGACGCTCCTCACTCTATCATTTTATCACAATCATAAGTATGTTGCTGCACGAGCATTTTTGATTTTTGAAATTGTATGCCGTTTTTTTAAAATTAAAACAATGACGAAAAGAATTTAAGAAAACTAAGCAGAAACATGGAAACATAATTTTTTCAATGAAAAATGTTGAGCATATTTTCGTGATTGTCGAGTGGCTGTCAGGTAAATCGGAGAAGCTTTTCTCACAATCAATGCTCTGTACACACAACACTATTAGACTTTCTGAAAAACATTTCAGTAACGTCATTAACCGCAATATATAAGCAGTCATATTACGGACTCCTTTCTCCCACTACTGCTTTGACTAATTCTAAAATGTATATTTGGACAAATAACCATACTTTTATACTATTCCCCACAGTCTTCTTGTTCATTATAATTGTATATCATGATGTAATTTTCAAATTTGATGTTGCAACTGAATCTCAACTTACCAGCTTTGTCCCTAACAGTTACATTTACTTCCGACCCTCGGAATTCCCTTCTCCGAGCCTATTTAAGTTCAGAAACAACCCCAACGCTAATAAATAAAATTCTTCCGAATATTAACTCGTCTAATCCACAAGCCTAGATGAATTTGCAACCATCCTTCTTCGAGCCCAAACAAAAAGACTTTATTAAAGAATCTCACCCTCCCAACCCCAATTCGAGTCACTAAATTAAATCCGAAATTTAAATTTTGAATCGGCAATAACTAGAATATTTAACTACGTTAATAACAAAAGCCGCACGACGTAACAGTGGAGGTAAATAGCCCCAGGAGTAGCTAAACATACAATGGGTTTATCCAATTTACAATGGCATAGTTCAAGTCTTGAAAAATTGAATTCTGGGGGCACCCCCTAAAGCCGTGTAAAACAAATTAAGTTGGCTAAGCCAATGATGTTGCGTCCCGGAGGGATGCAGTGATGTTCGTTGATGTAAAGGGTCTCCAAATTGCAAGATTGTATATGCGTTTGATGTTTGTACCATTGCGAGGGAAGCTGCTAACTTTAAACACAAGATAACTTCGGGAGTATCTTGGATGTAACCACTTCAATATCTATCATTGCTGTCCACACATTTCCACATTTTATGCTCACAATTTTGATTTTAGTTCTCCATTCTGAAATACCATTTTTTCGACAACGTATAGTCTTGCTAAAGAACTGTATTATATGTTCTCACAGAGTTTTATTCGCCGATTAATAAGGCTTAAATTTTTCAATTTTCAGGATATTTGTTACAGCCCTCTGGCTCTTCTCCTTGTCAAAAGCTTGCTGCGTAATTAATTTTTGTTGATTTTTTTCTACCGTAAAAGTGGGAGTCAAACGAATTTTAATAACTAATTATTTTTCGGGTTTCATTTCTAGGAAAATACAGCACATTATTTTCATATGAAATGTTTACAATATTCAATTTTTCAACAGAATCCCATTTGTCTCTATCAAGATCTAATTTATAAAGTAGTATAGTATGCATACTACGACCATACTATGAATCGCTCTGGAGTAATTTTTGTGATACTCCGAATAGTTTTGCTCAATGTTCGAAATTTCGTTATACTGTTAACGTCACCAGCAAGCCATGGTTCAATCGGGTGATTTTGAAGATGATAAGATACTAGAAATCCATATGGCAGAGATATACGCGGAGTACGAATGAAGCCGATTATCTGGCTCATAGGAATTGTTCGAAAACATAAAAACTAAGGAGAAGAAGAAAAAGTTTGAGTACCTTCTTACTTCGTCGTCTAATTGAAAGAACTTTTCAAATATCTTAGGTCAACTATGTGTACTAAAGTAGCGACCCATAATCAGAAAGGTAACAATGGTAACTTATGCAAGTGTCCTGTCGAGGTTACCAATGTTTTCTTTCACGAATGAGCCTGATCGATTACCAAACTCAACTTCACCCAGGAATCACAACGAATTGTGCTACATCGAGTTCACTCCTTCTTTCGTGAAAGAGCATCTCACTACACTGGATACAGAATTTGCTCCCGGCCCCGTCGGCATTACGGCTCTCCTACTCAAAAACTGTGCCTCCTCATTGTCTGTTTCTTTATCTAGAATCTTTTCTGAATCCATGACTTCCGATTCTGTTCCATACACCTGGCTCACTGCTTGAGTTACCCCCATCTTTAAAAATGGAGATAAACTGAATGCTGAGTATTATTGTCCGATTAGTCTTGTCTCTATTGCTGCAAAAATCCGCAAAAGGATAATTCTGCAGAAAGTATGGGAGTTTGCACTCCTGCATCAGATTATTCCTGAAGATCAACATGGTTTCATTCCTAGACGTTCGGTCATTAAAATCGGCTCACGCCGGTCGATGTCGTCTATTTGGATTTCTCACGAGCTTTGATCGTGTCCCACACTAATTAATTGCTTCTATACAAGCTCGAACATGCATTCGGGACAGGCTACTGTCTTGGGTGGAGAGATTTTTATCGGGGAGGAGCTTTCGTGATAGAGTGGGTACTTCTATTTCGTCTACGAAATCGGTTTTGAGTGGAGACCCCCAGGATTCAGTTCTTGGACCCATTCTATTCGTCTTTTATACTTCTTATCTTCCATCTGTCCTGCTTTTACAATTCTCACCTTTTGCCAACGACACTAAGACCTTTAACAATCTAAAATATAACGAGCTGCAACAATCATTCTGATCTGGGCGTGATAATTTCACATGACCTGACGTAGTCAGAGCATAATCTCCATACCATTGCGAAAGCCGAGTGCATCCCCTTTCTGTTTCAGAGGTCTTTTTCTGGATGCGATCTTGTAACGTGTTCTGTATTGCATAAAACGTATGTACGTTCTATTCTTGAATTTGGTGGACTAGTTTGGTGCCCTACGCTTATTTCGCGACATGCAGGATCTTGAAAATATCCAGCGATGGGATACACGAATTGCTTATCCATATGGTGTCCCACGTCCAGTTTATAGCGAGCTGTTGAATCTGCTCAACCTTCCGTCATTCGCCGATCGTCGCTCTCGATGAGACCTAATAATAACTTTAGTGCTCTCCATTCGCTATTCGGTGTTGATCTCGGGAATCTTTTTCACCTTAATTTGGACTAGCGCCTTCATGGCTACATTCATAAATTGAGTGAGGAAAGTTTTAAGCAGTCATTTCGGGAGCACTTTATTTCGAACCGAGTGGTTTATGGAACGGTCTACCAGGGCTATTATAGTTGACGCGGCGGGGGTGGATGCCTTCAAGAATTCATTGGACTTTTGGAGAGATGGTAAAGTGAACTGACTATGTTGTTATCATCCTTTTTACATTGTTTCGGGTTGGTTCGATCTGATTGCGTTTTTCAAAATATTTCTGTTTCTTTAATAATTTAGTAGCACACTGTTAAATTGAATTGAGTATAAGGTTAAATTTTCATCTGCAATACAGCACATATTTTGTATTTTCTTTTATGTAGATGAGTTTATAGGTTCACACCCAAACTCTTTTGATATATAATAATAATAATATTAATACTATATCACATCTAAATATATGATCTCTATCGTCGGACGCTTGATGTGAAACAGTATGACGGAAAGCAAACGTCATTCTACAACTTTTTTGGTTTCAAAAAAATGTGGTTTTTCAGTTATTTGATGTCTTTAGATGAATATCTCGTTCTTGATCTTTTGAGGCATGACGCTTTCTGACCTGCAAAGTTAAGACGGGTTTTCAAATATAAAAAAATAGGGAAAAAAACCAGAGTTTCTTTTTCAAGAACTGTAAAGATTATGCGCTGGTGACGAATTGAAGTCTATTTGAGTATTACGTAAAATTCCGAAATTTTTCTGTTCCTTGATTTTCGATTAACAAAATATAGTTTTCATCTAACAGATCATTTCCATAGTGAGAAACCAATTTTGGTTTGTCAAATCTGCGTTTCTGCTCTGATAATCTAATATTAAAATTTCTAAATGTTCTACCGCTATTAAATCAATCATAACTTCCATAAGAGAGATTATGAACACCTGATTCGAAACCTTCATAAATTTAAGATTTACAATTTTTAATTTATCAGCCTAGGTTATCCTTTCTAAAAGCAAAATTCAAATTGTGAGAATAATGATTTTAAATTTTGACTGGGTTCCCAATAAAGACTAACATATCTTATTTTTGATTAGTCTTTTTAATACGAAGAAGAACTTAAAGAATTGAACGTTGGAATTGCTCAAGAGGAAGCATACTGTCGCTATTTGTTTTATAATATTGAGCTCTTTTAACATGTCATTTTCTGACATTGGTATAGTGATTAGTCTATGTATCAAACAGTCATCAGCAGCTATTTTATGATGATGTGGACGTGTGGAAGAGTTTTGTATTGGATGGTCCATGGAAAACGGAAAAATCATATTTGTAGTCAATTTAGCTTCTAGTAAATTCTGAAAAGTCAATTAAATTCCCCAATTTCCAAAGTGTACTTGATATTAGGATGGCTTGAATTTATGAAGGTACTAAAGGAATCGAATTGCCTATTTGTACCTATAAAACAACAGATTATGTTGCCTATACCTGAATGATAGGGATCCTTACAAAATTATTGGAAAAAAAGAACCAGTTGATAGGGACACATATCATTGGATCTTGAGCCATATGATTTATTTCTATTGATAATCCTAAATCAAGGCATCTTTGAATAAAATGCCTGATTATGTTCAGGATTTGAAGGAACGTATAACACACAACATGAGGTGAGGTTAGGTTAGTAATTTCACCAGAAATCTAACCAGAAATATCATGAAATATGGAAAACGGTGGTTATCATTCATTAAGATATCGGTAAGAAAGTTCACTACCAATTTTGATTAACTTCCTCTTGGATCACCACAAAAAACTAATCAGTTCACGTTCGAAATGGTTATATGAACGATCACTTTTTGACTTATATGGTGTTTCATTTACGGAAATAGAAATCGATATGATGTAACAATATTGTTAGAATGATATCCTCAGGAAATCATAGCTTACTTACTATTTCTTACGGTAATACCTTTAAATTAGTCAACCTATACATCAAACAGAACTTATCTTCTTTGGAATACTCAATGGTATAGTGTGCCCAGACAGCTTCCGAGTCTAACTCCTCTGTTGAATGCTATGTATAGCCCTAAATCAAGTAACATTGAATATTCTTTAGTTTTCCCAAAAGGACATGACAATTTTGCATCAAATAAAACCGAAATCAGTTGAATATCCTGAAAATGTATTCATTGGCTTGAAATACACACTACTCATTTAAGAATAGAATTCTACTTCGGTCTTGTTGAGTCCTACATAAAGTATTTCTGTGATTTGTTAGGCCCTATTCTAGATGATATTTCAATAGTAGGATGGTTATTCTTCGCTCTATCATAATCCCGAAGCCTAAAATGTCGTCAGTTTATTAATACAGATCAACAGTTTTATTAAAGGAAGTCTGGAGGTGCTAAATCGCTGTTTCTAGGTGGCCTCAACAAGTTTCCCGATGTAATACATAATGAATGGTTTCCACGTAGCCAATAGTGCATATTATGTTTGTTGATGATTATATTCGGACTGAAATAAGTTTACACTCTTAAAGTCTCATAGTTTTAGTAATAAACTTAATTATTGGCACACGTAGGTTGTTGTTAAACTTCACCACGATGAAAATCTTATGGTTGCTGAATGTTTTGATTTGAGCATAATGTTCTTTATAGAGTTAAGGCGATTTACAATTCAAGTTCAATTCAATACTTTCACAGTAAAAACCTCTTCTACGTAAGAGTTTTCAATCTTATAATATGAAAGAAGAAGCGAGTCGAATGACACTTTATTTTCAAGGGGATTGGATTTCCTCTTTAATGGTCCTTGCTAACTCAGAACAAGTGAGAGTTTCTTGATATATCAAGAAAATAATAATAAATTTATTAACAAATTAACGATACAAATCAATTACAATACATTATATCCTAATTAATATTATTTGGTATAATGCATGTTCGCTTAAATTAAAATTTTGTGTGAGAACGAATATTATTTACTGACTAACGTACCCATACTAAATTAAAATTCAGAATTAAATAACCCCAATTATTTGTTTACAATCAAATCAGCCAAGGACTGCACTTAATAAATTTTTTTTACCAACACAACAAATGAACATGACACTACAATAACTCAAGTATTTCGGTTTTGTATGAAGCTACGAACTTTTCAACTTTTCTCATAAATATGGGCGTTATTTACATTCCTTAGTTCAGATGGCAAAATAATATGGAGTGAAACAACATTCATAAAACTACGATCAGTTACCTCTTGGCTTACTCCATTGATTCTAATATTAGAAAGATGTTGATTCTGAGTAACATATTCATGATAAAACAATCTTTAGCATGTTCTATTCAGAAAAACGAATCTATACACCTCCACAACATACAACTGTACTACCTCAAAATCTTTTGCCTCATCAAAAAGAGATTTTGTAGGAAATCTTCTAGGTTTCCTCATAATTATCTTAAGGATAGATCTCTCTATTATTTCAACTTTTCTCAAATGAATTTTATATGCTCTACCTCAAACTATCATACCGTACGACAATATGGACTGAGCCAGGGCAAAATTCAACGTTCTGAGCGATTCCGAACTCTATATGTGTAGTATAAGTAACATGTTTTCCTCAATTTATCATATATATAATTTATGTGATGGGTCGATCTCAAATTCTCATCAACAGTTATCCCTAAGTATTTAACTCGATTCGCTCTTTCAATTTCAACATACTTACAAGATGTTTCACTTCTACATAAAGCTGAATTAATCTGCAAACTATGATTGACTGGTTGAGTGGAATTATTGGCTGAAAAAGCCATATAAACGATTTTTTCATATTCAGTGAAAGACACTACCGTGTCGTCAGCAAAAGACACAATGTCTACACCAGCCCTCTCAGGAAGTAAAAGATCATTCAGGTACACGATGAAAAGTAGGGGACCAAGCATAGTACCGTGAGGTACTCCACAATCTATATTCAATAATCCACTGCTACTTCTACCTATCTGACTAAACTAAACATTATGAGACACCGTATCGAAAGCCTTCGCTAGGTCTAAAAACACGGTAAGAGAAGGCTGACTTTTATCCACAATATATACTTTTCGAATAAAAAGGTCAACGCATCTGCTGTACTTTTCCCTATCAGATCTCCGACTTGTCTCTTTCAAAGTATACCATGCTTGTCCAGAAAATTTAAGATTCGGTTTTTCAATACTTTTTCCCATATTTCAGCTCTGTTTGATCTAAGAGATATTTGACGATAATTTCCGAGCTTTTTGCCTCACCAATTTAATAATTGATTATTGGCTCTGCGATATAATCTGAAGATAATTTCAGGGCCTTTGAAGTTATATTATAATTGCCTCGGGAAGTATTATTGTTCAATTCACTAATGATTTTTTCATTTCATTTTTGGTCTGTTGGATGCAAGAAAATGGTAGAATTGTTTTTGGGACATTTTCTAGTGGATTTGGTGATTTTTCTCACATTTGTTTACTTATGTTAGTGAAATATCTATTGAATTCATTTGCCACTTCTGTCTCTGTTCTCATCGTTTCACCCGTTTCTGATTCAATGTCCATTATAGCCATTGATTTATTCTTAACTCTGCTTGTGAGTTAGTTCGATAATTTCCACACCTTTCTCGGATCATTTTCATGTTTTTCAAATTGCTGCTTGTAATATATCATAAACTACATGTTGGAAACGTTTTCCTTCAATCCCATGCAATTAAAAAAAAGCATATGACAGAATATTTCGAAGCATTTCGGGAATCATGAACTATCCGTTGCCGAAAATATTCTAAACATTTGACTGAATGACTTTCAAATGTCAACAAATCGACATATTCTGTAGGCCATTCAGTGTTACCAATCATATCGAAGTTTATCTATTTTGAAACTGCAACAAAATTCACCTTTGCAAATATAAATTAATTAAAGCAATAATTACTAGCGAATGAATTACAGGGCCGTATTACTTAGATATGTTTTGCAACACAAATTTTCACATATTTTACGTTAAATGGAGCTTGTTCTGACATTTGTTCTCATTCTTTCATGACCGTACCCTGTA
Organism: Cryptolaemus montrouzieri; assembly: GCA_013387265.2. NCBI lineage: Eukaryota > Metazoa > Arthropoda > Insecta > Coleoptera > Coccinellidae > Cryptolaemus > Cryptolaemus montrouzieri. The sequence continues at coordinate 20,121,351 of JABFTP020000103.1, forward strand.
TAATTTCAACTAATATTTGATAAATATCAGTTGCTTAACAAAAATAGAGAAATGCAGTATTCAGTTAAAAATTTTACTTCGATAAAGGGAAATCAGAAGACTAACTTCAAATATGACCGGAGAATCGGACATGTACGAGTATGATTTAGCATGAAGTCGCTTATCTAAGCGCACTGCCAGAGAATTGGCGTCGGCCGGCGCGGCGGTCAGCAGGCGTCTAGGTTAGGGTGATTTACTGGTTTATGAGCGTGAGAGCAGGCCATTAACTTCAGTACGGCTCTAAACACCTCGTATAGGTAATGGGTAATTGGGGACATGCGCCACTGTTTGTTTAAGGAAACGAATGGGAGGTCCTGCGTTATTGTCATGATTTACCACTAGTTTAGACCTTTACGTTTTCATTTTGGTGTTTGCGTAGACTACATTTCACCATCTGAAATGGTTTATCGTTATTATCGCGCTTAATATCTGACATATATTGTGAAGGTAGTGAATTGGACAATTGTTGGAGTAGAACGTTCAGCTTTGAGAACTTTCATCTGATTCGTAGACTGTTTCGAAAGTAAATCAATCAAAATACGAATTTCCGAAAAAACACAACTATTCAAAATAGCCACTTACTGAATTGATACAATTACTTGCATCATACCTTTCTTGTGAATCCTTCCTTCACAATCTCCATGAATTCTTCTATAGCTATACAGGATGATGATTAAGTACAGCTCGAAACTTCCAGGTTTGATTCTTTGATCCATGTATAGAAAATTCAGTGAGATCATGGTGTCTTTAAAGTAGTTCTTTTCCGAGAGTGCGAAAGATGAAATTTTATGACTCATTTCGAGACAGTATCTGAAGCACAATTATGCACTAGAGCTACTCTCGGAAAATGTACGTAGTGGTGTACCATGGTGTTCAAAATCCCTTTCTTTGAATAATGCTTCTATACCACTATGCGATTGCATGCAAGAAATCATTATTTTAGGGTTCAAAATAGTAGAACATTTTCTTCCATAGAATAAGTTATACAGGGTGACCCACGAGTCACTGGAAGTACCGCCAAGATAACGACGGATTTTAAAATTTCGTTTTGCGATATGATGTTCTTCTCTCACGGTCACAATTTGAAAATGATTTCGTTTATTTAGGTTGATCTCTTTCTGAGAAACAAATCAAAGTTATGTTTGTTTGAATGGAACACCCTATATATTTTGATGATTTTGGCTTTGTGAGATCAAGTGAAGGTGACTTCGTTCAATATATCCTATACATAAGTGCAATGCTTTTCGAAATATTTGAGATTTCTTGAAATTTGATGACTTTTTTGAAAATTTTTCTTTGCTCGTTGTGACTTTCCGATTGTGATTTTGCAAAAATTAAGGTACTAATACCCCATTTCTGAGTAACCATCGCTGGGAAACGCTGAAATTGAAACAAGGTGTACAGTACAAAATTTCTGAGTCTGCTCTTCTTCAAGCGTAATATTTTCAATTATTTGAAATAACACACCCTGTATTTTATGCTCTGTAATGATCAGTTACTTTTATACCTCTGGAAAGATACCCATGTTCCCTATGCAAATTTTTAACGGTTTCTGAGATTTCCCTAATTATCCGATATTTTGTGTCTCAAGATTCATCTCGAAATGTTTTCCCTCGTTTATGAAGAGAGGTGCATATCACTTGAGAAAACAAAATTTGAGTTTGTACAATGTGCTACTCAAAACACCAGTTTTAAGTCAATAAGTCGAAAATGATCAAATATTCTCTGCATGGACCGATGTGAAGGCAATGAATATGAGCATTTTATGGAATTCAGTTTAAAAAAATGCAGGGTTCAGAGAAGTTGAAAATTGTTTGATTCGAGCCTATTTCCTATTTTCCTCCTTGTAAACTCTTTACCTTTTCCGGTAATAGGTATTCTTTTTCAAATTTATTACTTTTTACTCATATAACTATTTTTCGAAAAACATAGATTATTTTAATGGAAATAAATATGCTTTGAATGAGTGAAATTGTTTGACAATGGATAATATTACTACCAATCACGGAAGAGGAAAGATTGCGTAAATAATTGAAGTTGTACATAGAAATGTTACAAAAGATGTTCAAAATGGCCTCCATTTGGCTCTATGCATAAATGTATTCTCCTTTCTGTGAACCCTTACTGTGAAAACTGTGGTTATTCTTGAATTCATTAGTGTTGTCATAGAAGAAGGAAGAAAGTCTTTTGAAAATGGAGTATTCTCGGGAAGAACAAATCGGTATGATTCTGACCATTGGAGAAGCTTTGGAAAACTGTTTGTCAACTGAAAGAATCTACGCCGCAAAATATCCGACCGAAGACATTCGAGAAAAGAAATATTCAAAAAATGGCTACGATAATTCCAAGCCACTGGTAGTGTGTCCGATATGTAACACCACCGACAGAAACCAATTGTTGGAAATGAAGAAAATGAACTTACTGTTCTAGAATCTGTGATAGAACAACCAAGTACAAGGGACATTGCTCAAGAAATAGGTCTGAATAGACGAAGTGCGGAAAGAATATTGAAAAATCTTGGTTTTCACACATATCACGCCCATCAAGAACTGTCACAAAGAGTTCATGAACGACGACTGAATTTTGAATGTGGGTGTTAGAAATGGTCGCAGAAAATGAGGATTTCCGAATTCAATTCTATTTTCTGATGAAAGTAAATTCCAGAATAATACTTTATTAAACAAACACAATTATCATCATAACTCTGACACTAACCCACATATTTTTCGTCAATCCTTCACCCAACACAGAAGGTCCGACAATACATGGGGAACAATTATAGGACCTCAATGAAATGGAAGAGGTGGACCCTGCAGTTGGCCAGCGAGATCACCAGATTTAACTTCCCTCGACTTTTCTGTGTGGACATGTTAAATAGCTTGTCTATCGTACGTCACCAACTACACCGGAAGATATGAAAAATAGGATTAAGGAAGCTATCCAGACAGTTACGCCTGAAATGCTGTTAGGAGTAAGGGCCTCTTTTGAAAAGAGAATACCTATATCTTATGCATAGAGCAAAGTGGAGGCCATTGTGAACATCTTTTGTAACACCTCTATGAATTGTATCAATTATTCATGCAATAATTTCTTTTCCGTGATTTGTAGTAATATTCTCCATTGCAAACATTTTCACTCATTCGAAGCATATTTATTTCCTTAAAAATAATCTATGTTTTGGGAAAAATAGTTATACGGGCAAAAAAGAAATAAATTTGAAAATTAATGTTATTAATATCTATCACCGGAAAAGGTCAGTTTACAAAGAGAAAATAAGAAATAGGCTCGAATTGAACAATTTTCAACTTTTCCCAACAGTGGGAAATATTTCGAGAACCATTGAACTTAGGTATAGGTTATACTCATTCATTTGATCTCACAAAGCCAAAATCATCAAAATATATAGGGTGTTCCATTTTAAAAACATAACTTTTATTCTCAGTTTGTCTGTATATACGAAATTATTTTTGAATTGTGAACGCAAAAAAACTTTGAAAATCCGTCGATTTCTTGGCATTATGCCACTTCCAGTGACTTGTGGGCTACCCTGTAAAAGGTGAAGAGTTCTGGTTGCCAGAGTATGATGAAAAGTTCTGAAAGGTTTAAAGGATTAACAGGTTTGTTGTGATAAACTGAGTTGAATAATGAAATATTTTATCTTCAAAATTTCAATTGGTTCCTGATTATATTAGGAGTTTTTCAAGTTTTTGAAGTTCAATGTATTTTTAAAAAATTTACCCATGCTCTGATTTGATTGGTATTAGGGAGCAAAGATGCTACGAAACTTCCTTAGTGATATTTTTTTTTTGAATTTGGGAGGCTTTTACTTGGTAAAATTCCATTATCAATAATAAAAACAAGTACTGTGAAAATTTCAGCAAAGCACTAAATTTGATTAAACAAATAGCCAAAAATAATGGTTACAATCCCAAATCAATAAATAATATTTTAAATAAAAACAAACTAGAATCGAATTGAATGAAGTTTACCCTGTAGATAAATTGAAACAAAAATTCAACACCTTAACCTACGTTGGCATTACAAGTGAGAAACTGAAATCATTCTTAAGTAGCAATAATTTCAACATAGCTTTCCAAACTAATAATAATTTAGGCAAATATATAAAAATAATAAAACCCAACCAGGTAAAAACAATAAATCAGGTGTTTATAGATTGAATTGCAATGACTGTGATAATTTCTACATAGGTAGAACACATGGAAATTTTAATATTAGAATATCGGAACATAAACGCAGTTTTTCAAATAAAAATCAGATTCAAATTACGCGAATCATCTCTTAGAAAATAATCATTCTTTCGACCCACAGTTTGAAATTTTGCATTCAGATAATAAATATTGGAGGTAGATCTTTGGGAAACTTTAGAAATCAATAAATACAAACACTCAGGTAGACTCATCAATGAACAAGTCGATTTAAGCCCTTCACCTTTATTGAATCTATTCCTTAATTTTATTGGATATACCTGTCATAAATAACCACTTAAGAAGAAGCAACCCAATAAGCTTTTAATTACTCAAGAACATTTATAGTTATATTCTCATTTATATTTTTCTGTATATTCATTCGTCTGAAGAAGCTACGGTGTAGTAAAACGCGATACGAATCGCAATTATTAAGTAAAATTCCTTAAAACACAGTACTTGTTTTTATTATTTAGTGATATTTAGAAAATCTATATCAAATGGTGCATAACATGAACCATATTTCCTTTCAGGATTTTCAATAAATATAGTATTTAATTTTCCGTATAACAGAGCTTGATTCGGAATACTCCACAAAGTACGCAGTTGAAAGGTCAGTATTCTCGAATATCATTTCACAAACTCTCTCTGCACCACAACAACAAAGCAAATCGAAACCAAAAGTGTCATCCAGAGACATTTCGAGATTTCCCTCATGAATGCGCATTATAATTTCATCGTGAGCAAAATAAATGGAATAAATTACAGTCGTTTTAATGGAATTTATGAAAACGTGAAATTAACACCTTCGCTTCAACGATACACCATCACGATTTATTCAAATCGGACTTCAACTGGTTGCAAGATACTTATGTCAGGTCATATATCAGCAGCCACTTGAAATTAAAATTTCCAGATAAATCTACATAAGCGGGATCTCATTTTCTTATCATAAATCTTTGGAAATCCGCCACGTCAAGACTTATATCGCAGTTTTACAATTGTTAGGGGGTACACCCTACACGTATACTTTGTTGCCACATCAGAAAGGGGAGTCATCAATAATTATCAGGCCCTTCCAGTATTTCGTGCGTCTATGAGGATTAGGTCTGTTTCACAAAGGGTTTACGGGAACTGTAGCGGAAGGCCTTATTATGGGGAAACATATGCGGTTGCAAGATGTGGGGGCTGATTGCTGTCACCTCATCAATACAGAATTTGGGAATGGAATGAAGACGAAACGACTCAAAGGACTCTATACAATAGAGGTGGGAACAGGGATTTTCGACAGGGTTCAAGAGTTGCTAGGTATATAGGATGTAATGACTGTCTTAATTTGCATATTAATTCGAGGGAACGGATGTAACCATAGCAATGAAAGAGAAGAAGGATATACACACAACCAAATTCATATGGAATCATCCGATATTTTGAATATTATCTCAGGGATTTTGGAAATTTCGAAGGATTCTTAGAATTGATCTTTTTGATATATTTCAACTGAAAAAAGAAATAAATCAACCTTCATTTTAAGAAAGAAACAAATACTAGGTGCGCCACTAAGTTCTCGCTGTTTGTCAATAGATGGCTTCAACAGTTAGTGCTGGTCGATTTTTACATTTCAAGAACGTCTTAAACAAAGCTTAGACGTATGGTAAACAAACCACTGTGGCACATTAGTGACTTTGTTTTTGCGTCATACACTTTCAGTTTTGAGAAAATTTTTGATTTTGTGCCAAATTATCGTTATTTGCGGAAAGTGTTGATTTTCTTCTTTCATTCGAAGAAAACGTCGGCTGAGGCTCATAGAGAGCTCCAGAAAGTTTACGGAGATGCTGCTCTAAGTGAAACTGCGTGCCGGGATTGGTTCCGCCGCTTCAAAATCGTTGATTTCGATGTGGACGACCGTCCCTGTGAAGGAAGGCCAAAAATCTTCGAAGACGCTGAATTGGAGGCATTGGTCGATGAGGATCCGTGCCGTACGCAAGAAGAGTTCGCTTCAGCCTAAGGAATTACCCACCAGGCGTTTTCCAAGCGATTGCATGCGTTCGGAATGATTCAAAAGCAAGAAACTTGGGTTCCTTATGATTTGAAGCCAAGAGACGTTCAGCGTCTTTTTTTGCCTGTGAACAACTGCCCCAGCGTAAAAAAATAAGGGTTATCTTGATCGCATCGTAATGGGCGATAAGAAATGGATTTATTACAGTAATTCAAAGAAAAAAATCTTGGGGATTGCAAGGTTATGCTTCTACGTCATCGCCTCGCCCGAATATTCAATTCAATTCAAATTTTACTAGTTTTCACTATTATTAGTCAATATTGTCAATTTTCAATTGTTTGAATTTCAATTAGAAAACCCAAGGTATAAGGAAATTTAAAAATCCGGCCGTAATGAAAAAAAATAGTATCAGTATGACAAATCAGATTTTAATAAGAGGTTAAAGTATAGTTTTTTATCAAAATTAATTTCAAGCTTAAGGTATAACCAATTTTTCATTGATTACAGATGAAGCAAAAACCAGGATAACAAAAAATGGAGAAAAGGACTAAATTATTTCAGAATGATCAGGATATATAGAAGAGAACGACATTTCTATTCATGGAATACATAAAAAAATTGGTTGGTTATAATTCACAACGTGAGCAGGGATTCGTCCCAGATTCACTTTTAGTATTTAAGTCTAGAGCAAAATCAGTCGACTCTCGTAATTATATGAACCATGATAATTTAAAAAAGTGGATAGAAGATAAATTAATATCAAATTTACCACCCGATTCTGTGGTTGTAATAGATAACGCTTCGTACCACAATGTAGCTACAGAAAAAAAAATGTTTTCGAACAAAAAAGCTGAAATGCTTCAATGGTTGAATCAAAAAGGTACATTTTCTGTATTTTCTGAACAACAAGTCACCAAACTATGTATTTATATCTTCAATCATCAAAATTGACAAATAGTTTATTATACAGGGTGTCCGTGAATTGCGTCTACAACGTTATACCACAGATTCTTCAACTCGAAATAAGTCGATTTAGGCCAACTTACCTATAAAGTTTCTTCGTTTGGCCGCTAGACGTCGCCAAATACAAAGATTTTTTTTCTAATTTTCCAAATAATTCGGGAACGACTCGATCGATAGCAACCATATTTGGTATGCGTAATCGGGTGCATACTTGTTTGACAGATGTCATATTTTTCGAACGACTGTCAAAATTTTTTCGCAAATTTTTTTTAAAATAAGCAAGTTTCACGAAGAAATAATATATGGGCGATGTCAACCCAGATTATTGGGTACATAATGATTCTAAGACATCTATAGATCATAATCGGCATCACTTGGAAAACTGAACCTGGCCATCGGGGCCCTCTCGGTCAAACAGAGATGGAATTTGAGGAAATATCGCAGGTTATATATATTTTTTTTTAAAATCTCCTTAGTCCTTTTCATGACCTTGATTGCTATGTAAAATCTTTTCTCAGATTTGTTTAGACATATAAGAAGTATGATTGTTGAAATAATTTTCTGCTGGTTTTCTTTTCCCATTGTTACAGATTCCTGTCCCAGACCCCCTTTCTTTCACCCTCGTCTTGGTTTGGAAATCATGAAATGCAAGAGAGAATGAAGCGGCTAAGCAGAAAAATCTTTGATACTCTTTTTGTACACACGACACTAACACAATATAAACAGACGAGCTATTGCTAGTGCAATAGCGACAGGGAAACGAGTTTTTTCCTCAGGTTTTTTCACTCGTTTATTGTATCATCTACAAGATAGTATGGTTCCCCTGTTACATTTCCTGAGCTCACACTTGCGCTTTTTCAGACACACACCAAAATTATAAATATTAGCATTTATTGTGAATACAATTATTCAAATTTTGTAAATCCACTCTTTTCAAAAGAATATATATATATATATATATATATATATATATATATATATATATATATATATATATATATATATATATACATCTTTCCTTAAATTGACCAAAAGTCTCTTCACGGTGGGCGAGTCTTTACGAATTTTGTAGTAAATATGATTTGGAGTGAAGTCATTACACTGTTCCTAACAGTTTGCAATGCAATATGCACATTTTGGAAAGTGCAAGTTCATTTTGTAACATTCTAGCCGTACAGTGCCGAACTCTTAGTGTAGTTAAACGAAGCCAACGATCATCAACCGGTGTTGTTATCCGATTTCGTCCCTGTCAGGCCCTTCTTCCATACTTCCCTGGTTCTTGGTACCGATTAATTGCTCTTGAAATAGTGCTTTGGTTAACATTCAACAAGTTAGCCACGTAACGTTGGCTTCACCCCTATTACAATTCTTACCACTTCTAATCACTCAAATAGCGTCCAGGACGTTCAGCAGCCATTACAATAAATTCAAGGATTCGAAAATCAACAGGAAACACAGAAAACTTTTCATTTATTTAGCGTGAAAACTGAAGAGAAATTGAATGAATACTGATAGTCAAATAAACTCATTCTTGTTTGATACGTGTTTGAGATCATATGGAATAAAATGTTACTACATAGATTAGATTTTTTTCTCCTCGTATGTCCAAAACATATGTTGACAAAGAAACTGCGATCGAGCTGCTTAATCGATTGTGGAATTCAAAATACCAGGTGAGGCGACAATTTTTGTGGTGTGTGTATAAGCACAAGGTGGATCGAGAGTGCGTTACCATTTTGAAAATGGCTTGCAAGAGTCTAAGAGCTTTTTCGTTATAAGAAAAATTCATTTCTTTCAAAGGGCAATATGCCATAGTTGCATGGAAGTACGCAAAAAATATTTTATAGTTGCTGAATCCTCCTCACCAACAAATACCATCTTTCTTAATGCAAAAAATGAGGATTTAGCACAAGTCTTTTCTATACGCGCCTTCCCACTCAATCTTTAGTTAATATACGCACCTAGAAACTTTACTGATTTTTTTCTTGATCCAAATAAGATTTCTTTTTTTTTTCTCCATTTAATTTCAATTTGTTTGCCAAGAACCATGTTTTGTTTTATTAATAATAAGAACAAGTAGTGTGTTTTTTGGAATTTCACTTAATAATTATGATTCGTAACGCGTTTCACTACACCGTAGCTTCTTCAGAAAATGAGTGTACAGAAAATAAGGATGAGAATATAAATATAAAGGCTCTTAAGTATTCAAAAGCTTATTGGGTTGATTCTTCTTAAGTGGTTCTTTATGACAGGTTTATCCAATAAAATTAAGGAAAAGATTGCTCCCCGAAGAGATTAAATAGAGGTGAAGGGCTTAAATCGACTTGTTCATTGATGGGTCTACCTGAGTGTTTGTATTTGTTGATTTCTTAAGTTTCCCAAAGATCTACCTTCCAATATTTATTATCTGTATGCAAAATTTCAAACTGTGGGTCGAAAGAGTGATTATTTTCTAAGAGATGATTTGAGTAATTTGAATCTGATTTTCCATTTGAAAAACTGCGTTTATGTTCCGAATATTGAAATTTCTATGTGTTCTACCAATGTAGAAATTATCACAGTCATTGCAATTCAATCTATAAACACCTGATTTATTGTTTTACCTGGTTTGGTTTTATTATTTTTATATATTTGCCTAAATTATTATTAGTTTGGAAAGCTTTGTTGAAATTATTGCTACTCAAGAATGAATAATTTCAACATAGCTTTCAAACTAATAATAATTAATTGAATCTCTACGGGGAGCAATCTATTCCTTAATTTCATTGGATATACCTGTCATAAATAACCACTCAAGAAGAATCAACCCAATAAGCTTTTAATTACTTAAGAACATTTATATTTATATTCTCATTCTTATTATCTGTACATTCATTCGGCTGAAGAAGCTACGGTGTAGTGAAACGCGTTTTGAATCGCAATTATTAAGTAAAATTCCAAAAAACACATTACTTGTTTTTATTATTGATAATGGAATTTTATCAAGTAAAAGGCTCCCAAATTCAAATTTTGTTTTATTCATTACTATTTATTTTCGTTGTTGAACCTCTTCTTCGCTCGATCCCTAAACTACCGCTGATGTGTCGTCACATAGAAGAAAGATATTCATACTAGGTATACATATAACGACATCAGAAAAAGGGGTGGATCTATAATGGAGCCCTGAGGCAAAAATTACTAATATTGATATTTTTAGATATATAGGGTAGGAAACATTTTCGTTGCAACACAATGTATACTTTGCCAATTCAAAAAGCAACAAGAATCTGAAATATCATGTCTTGAAGTTGAACACCAAAAACTCTAAAAGTAGTAATTTTCGGAGATTTTCCCTTTTAACGTAGCATCTAGATGAATAATTACATCAAGAAATAAATCTAAGTTAAGAGAAATACCGAGGACCCAACAAATTGTCAGAAACCCATGGGAGCAAAGACCGTGTAAACGTTCAAATCCTATGAAGAGCACATAAAAGAATCTTTGGATTATATTTCATTCTAACCTCATAAAGAAATGATATAAATGTGTCTCTCATCGTCTGTCATAAAGGCTGATTCATTCTCGTATACGAAATCCAGGACCATTTTCTCGTTTCTTCACACCCTAAGTGTCAACGGCTTATCAGAAACCATTAACCATGTGGCCATTAGGTGATTAAATTTAGCTTCAGTGGCATTGTAGATTAGCAAAGCGTTGCATTAATACCAACATTACCATATTTAATAAGCTGTTGAATTAGTTTCTTAAAACCGCTATCATATCAGAACACACCCTTCTGATGACAGTATACATAAACTTGGTGGTAATTAGATCAGAGTATTATTTTTTGGCACGCACGAAAGGCATTCTCATAGTTTATGGGATATTTGTGCTTTGCATAATTGTTTATGCGACTGAAACTGAGTAATACAGAACTAAAGGAATCTAAAAGAAATCCTTGCCATACAAAATATCTTTGTAATGATAAAATTCTTTTGAATTTGGGAGGCTTTTACTTGTTGAAATTCCATCATCAATAATAAAAACAAGTGTTTTAAGAATTGTACTCAATAATTGCGATTCGTTACGCGTTTCACTACACCGTAGCTTCTTCAGGCGAATGAATGTACAGAAAATAAGAATGATAATATAAATATAAATGTTCTTGAGTAATTAAAAGCTTATAATTACTCAAGAACATTTATATTTATATTCTCATTCTTATTTTCTGTACCTTCATTCGTCTGAAGAAGCTACGGTGTAGTGAAACGCGTTACGAATCGCAATAATTGAGTAAAATTCTTAAAATACAGTACTTGTTTTTATTATTGATAATATTAAATTCTTCGTTAAATGAAACAAGTTGCTCAAATTTTCACTATATTGACAAAGTCTATGGCATTTCGGAGAGTGATTTCTTCAGATAAGTATTATATTTAAAACGTTAATGTGCCTTTTATATCACATTTGTAAAAACAGGGTTATTTCTATAAAGAACTTATAAGAAGTAAGTATTGTTGACGAATTTAGGCCTAATTCAGTATTGATAAATTCTCGGAATTTTTCTCTTTTCGATCTCCAATGCTTCCTATAGGTTCAGTTTCAATCTATTATTTTAATCATGTAAAATATCGAAATTATTATTAAAAGTATGGTTTATGATAATGTGATTTTTTTGTCACAATTGCGTTTGTGCTCTATTAACCTAATATATAAATTTTATTTTATTTAAATATTTTCATCATATTTTCCACAAGAGAATATTCAAACATCTAATTAATTATTATTATTATTATTAGAAAATGAAAATGAGTAACTCATAAACTCATTGAAGAATACATCATTGTAACATAAAGTATAAGATCATAATCAAATGTAAAATAGCAGAATGTGCTCATAGAAGAAGGAAAAACAAAAATCCCATATAAAAAAAACGAATGTGAATAGTGAGTTACAAGACGTTCCTCCCGACGAACCACTCATCAAGCCTTTTTTTAAAGGCACTCACTATTTCTTCAGGTCATTGGCTCCGTAGGTAAAAGGTTCGATTTCGAATAAAATGCTGTCTTTGAGGCGTAGTGAATTTCTCGCTATTTAGCTTGAATAAATGGCCCCTCAGTTGAGTGTTCTTGGAAAGTTTAAATAGAAAATTTGAATCGAAACTAAAAAGCCCGTGAACTGCTCTGAACAGGATAATCAAATCGCCTCTGAGTCTTCTGGTTTTGAAAGTTGTTAATTTCTGGACAAACGAGACGTTGCTCATAATTGGGGCGAGCTCTACCATACCTCATTCTAGTTGTCCTTCTTTGTATATATTCCAGAAGAAGGATGTCTCTTTGTAGAATGGGGCACCAAACAGGACCAGCGAATTCCAAGATAGGACGATGGGAGCTCTTGTATGATATTTTAGAGGTTTCAAGAATACATTGACAAAATGAATTTTCCATCATCCCCAGGATCCTTCTTGGTCTATTGGTTGTTCATGTAATATGTTCTGACCGAGACAGATCATGTGATATCACCACCCCAAGATCTAGTTGACTCTTGACTTCCTGGAGTTTGAAAAATCCTAGATGGTACGTTCGGCGGGGATTATTTTGACCCATATGTAGTACGATGCATTTATTGTAGTTCAGGTCGAGACGCCTCTTTTAACACCATTTAAGGATCGAGGCTAAATCATTTTGGAGCGTATTATGGTTGCAAAGAGCATTTTTGGCGTCATCTGCGTACATCGAGACAGTGGATTCAAGAACAGAAAGGATATCAGCTGTATATACAAGAAAAAGTGTAGGACCAAGTACTGAACCCTGGGGAACACCACTGTAAACAACGAGCTCGGGAGAAGAATGTTCACCTACTCTGTCTTTGGATGCTCGATTGGTCAGAAGAATTGTATCCATTCCAGCAGAGGTCCCCGAAATCTGAAGTATTCCAGCTTATGGAGCAATCGTCTAAAGGGTACCCTGTCAAAAGCTCTCAAAAATTCGAGGTGATAGTTGTCGTTAGCAGCTGGCGAGATAAGAAGTTGAATGAAAATGTGCAACATGTACTCGCTTCAAATTCAGAAAAGAACTGAAGAGTTTAAACAAGGTAATCGGTTACTTATTCGGCAGGGATTAAAGTGTTTCCTTCAATCAAAGATTTGCAAGCGTGCGCAATAGTTCCGATTGTGGAAATATGCACCTTATGGGTCACTCAGCTCTATATTTATTTTGAGTCAATTTAAAAAATAAAAAAGTACAGGCTACTGGTAACCATTATATGCATCACTCAACGCAGGGCCTTATGTACACAGTGACATTAGTTTAGGGAATTTGAGTTCAATAAATTTTTTGCAACAGCGATTGATATAAGAGCACAAAGAAAGCACGTGTATATTCAATACGAATCTTAACAACATTCCTTCATGATATTTCAGATTTACAGTTTTTGTCATATCTGCCTAGAGAGTTGTCCGACCTAAAAAATATATTCAAATTATTAGAAGAGAAGAATGACTTTAAATTTAAACTGGATTTACCAATATAAGTTGCTTTTTTTCATTTTCGATTGGTTCCTCTCGGAAAAACCTCATGGATTGCATATTAAAAATGTTTATCAGAAAGCATACTGTCAATTTTTACCATTATTGACCGCCATTCGTTTTACAATACGGAGCTCTTTCAGGAAATCATTTTCTCCACGACTATCACTGCATGTAATAATTCTGAATAATTTTTTATAACAAAATTTAAACATTCTCACTTTTGAGTTTGAATATGTATTTTGAAACACTTCACTCTTATGTGGTTTTCATGTATTTTCATTCTATAACTAGATAGGGATTGAATATTTCGTAATTGAACTAAACATCATTGATTTCAAGAAATTTTAAAACAGCCTCAATGTCAGATGTAAATATCAACATCATAATAATTATCTTCAAAAAGTTATGATTTAAATGAGATTATGAGTGAAATTAGTGCAGTTTGATATAGAACTCGAAAATAGTCCACCTGAAATTACCAATTATTCAAATAATATCTTCGAGAACCTGATACGTCAAACTCAGAATATGAATATAAAAACTTTTGTGCTGTAGTCAGAGATTAGCAACAAGTAAAAAAAACGAACTCCTTTCCTAGAAGTACTCTTCAACTCTATGGAAAATTTATTCAATACCAAAAGCAACAATAAATTTGAGACACATAACCGATATTTCAAACTATTAAAAAATTGAAATCTTCTGAAAGTTATATAGCTAAGACAGCGAAGATCTTTACAGATAAAAAGTTTAAACAATCTTTATGAAGTGCTCCTGATGAGATATATTTAGCTACAAAAGTAAAAAGATTAAAATTCAAATAACAATTTTAAACAAATTTAGTTAATATTTGTAGGTCACTCTTTATTGGTGTTTTATAGGCTTTTCACAAGAATGAACTTAAAAACATCATAATCAAAAATTTGGGTTCAACAATGCTAATTTAAATTCCTAATACAAAAACTGAAAAACCAAGACCGTTTACAGTCGGGTGATTTTTATGATATCTAAAAGCAATATTGGCTTCCCATTTCTGAATCCAAATATTCCAGAAGAATATATACTGGCCTCTGTTTTCGCTCTACTTCAGCGTACTTCAACGTAATTCATTTTTTGATTTATACTTTGCGGTCGTGGAGAAAATGCAGTCTGTTACTCGGTGAGAATGAAAAAATTCTATTTATTTATTTAATTCATTCATTTTAACCTAGTTACAGAATATCCTATTCTGACATAGGTATCATGGTCAGTCATTGTTATTTGCAGCTATTTTATATTGATGTGGATGTGCAAAAGAATTTTGAATGATAATATTAATATCGGATGGTTTATGGAAAATACAGAGATTATGTTTTCGAAGAATTTTTGTCATAGTTAAATCTGGAAAGTTGATGGAATTCCCAGGTTCTATTTCCCAAGTCAACTTTATATAAAGATGAATTGAATTTATGAAGTCACCAAAGGAATCTGATTTTTGTACCTATAAAACAACAGATTATTCCATCCACATATCTAAACAAATGAATGCAATGTCTTAACAGCAGATAATTATGAATTATTTTCTCAATTGATTTCTTAATATAATAATAATATAATAATAAAAACTTAACCATTACAAATTCAAATAATCAACTCACCTATAAAATGTACAGAAAGGAAACATTCTCAGACGCATCGATTCCAATGGACTCGTTCAGTCATTTAAGCCACAAACTAGCTGCATACTCCATGATTCATAGAGCTTACTCTGTTCCCCTTTCGACAGAAAATTTTTAAACTGAACTTAATATCATCAGAAAAGTTGCCTCAAATAACAACATACAACAACATATAATCATTAAACGCAAAGAACAACGTATTACCTCAGATTAAAATTCGCCAATATTTGAACACATAAAATCAACTAACCACTCGATATCATTGAACAATCTCAAAACCCTTCATGAATGTAACAACGGGAGAGAGATGAATTTGTTGAAAACTTTGGAGATTAACGAACTATATAAAAACCAACAATTTATTACCCTCAACAGCCAACTAGAGCAAAATGTATCCCCACTACTCAATATTTAGGATAAATTTCATTCTGTACTTGTACTTGCCTACTCATGTATTATATTGTTATTCACTTGAAAATGACCGTAGGGTCGAAACCGGTCGTGATTATTGAATAAATTGTGGAAAAGTGACAAAAGTGTCTCATTTCGTTTAACTTTAAAAATGAATTAAATAAATCATCAATACTATCAATTTCATCAGAATTATGAATTATTTTCTCATGATATCCATGAAAACTTATGGTGGTAAAGGATTGAGAGGATTACCCAATATTAAGTCAATTAACCAACTGTTTTGACAGCGGATGTTTACGAATTATTTTCTCAATGTTATCCACGAAAATTTCTGCTAGTAAAAGACTGAGGCATTTATCCATTATTGAACCGGTGAATTATTGCTACTCAAACAGAAAAATTTACATGGACGACAACGGCCTGATACTGGGTTATCTTCTAAATCCCTTACTAGCTCAAATTTTTATAGATTACATGAGAAAATAATTCAAAATTATCTAAAACACTCCATTCTTTGCTTCAGACATGTGAATATGTAAACAAAAAAATGGAAAATGAGAATTCTAATCACTTTTTACATGTAGCTGTAAGCAAAATTGACCACATATACTACCCTTACTTAATGGTAACCATGTTCTGATTTTCCTACTTTTACCATTGTGATATATGAGATACATCATTTTTTTGAAATGTACAACTTATCTGAAGAAGCCACATGTGGTGAAATTCGTCATAGATTTATCAATATACTGAAAATTCGAAAATTGCTAATTCATCAACACAAATTATATCAAGTTTCATCAAGTAACGACCTTCTCAATCAAAAAATTATTCAACTCCACTGAAAATATAATTGTATTAGTATCATTGCGATATTGGGCACGGCAATGACAATTGTTGAATTTGAAAGAAGTTCAAGTCACTAACATAGAACGCAAAATGTCAAACGTCAAATGTCGAACGTCAAATATCAAATGTCAAATGGGACGTTTGCCAAATCTAGTCGATCTTTACTGAAAATAGAGAAAATCTGTGAGAAATATCTGCACGGCGCTTATTATATGATAACGAATAATTCACAATGGATTTCCAAAATCTGGGAATAACTTTCTCAAACTTAATAAGGCGTTGAAAATTGTGCATAATTCAAACCTCCTATTGTTTATTCTATTCCCTCAGCGAGCATTTATGGTTCAACAAAGAGAAATTCCAGAGTCTCATGTTATTTTTATTGTCGTTTAATGACCCAAAATGATTATATGGAACTTTAATTCATCAGTCTCCACATGGTTAAGTTTATGTCGAAGTTTAATTCCTGCGAAACGGATATCTCGCATGCAGTATTCAAGTTGCATGTCGGATAGCTATAACTCCTGTTGTTGATTTACTATGGCAAAACAGTCCACACTGTCAGACCGCCTTATATTTAAAACAATCTTAGGTTTTCATACCCACATTATAAGCGTCCAAGTCACCTTATCCGACCGGTCATCTATATTCTCGTTTGTGTTTTTAATGTTTCACAGTAAAATACATTTGTTGGACGTAGTGAATATGCTTTTTCTCGACATAGAATATGGAACTTCTTGTTTGTTTTCGATTTGTAGGCAACCCATTTTTCTAAGAGAACGTTGTTTTGAAAAAATGTAACTTCTACAGAAGTTTATAACTTGCTCTTTTTGTGAAAGTCAAAGTTCTTCTATGATTTTACACTCTTATCGTTGAGTTTAATTGGTATAAATATGGGAGTTTTCAGCGTGGCTTCTGAGTTAAAGAGGCATTTAGTCGCCCTGTGGAAAAGGGCCTGATTTTACAACTTTGAGGGGCCTAAAAATGACTCTCTGTAGGCCTACCGGCACCTCGGTAGCGTGGTGTGTATTGTGAGAAGTTGAACTACATAGCGCTTGCAGCTACACCTTGGTAGGGTTGTGGCACTTCGTTGTAAGATGCTTGGTGTGTCACTCGGACTAAGGAAGAATACATTTGGTCTCATGTAGACTGCTGTAGTTCTTGGTAAAAAGCGCTAATCAATTTAGCGATTTAGCTGGTACTAAGTAAAATGTTGGTGGTTCAGGCAGGATGTTATGCTCATGCTCATCTATTTCGCTTAGTATTCATCTGGGTGAGATATGAGAAGAGCAAAACACTTTTCTATTTCTTGAAGGTATATGTGCTTATTATTGGAATCAGTGGAATCGATCAGTTATGGTCTATGACGAAGGCATTCAGTAACAATTTTCGTGAGTTATCGGTATCGCCCTTGATTAAAGGACGATTTCATCGCATCTTCACCGAAGGAAAGGGCGAATCTATTTGCAAAAATGTATTCGCAAAATTTTGTTTTAGACACATCTAACACAACGCCATCAAGCATCACACATGTTCTATAGCTCTGTTTGAAGTAAAACACTCAGTGCATTCAGTGAGACGCGCTCTTCATTCATTCAACTATAAGAAAGCAGTGGATCTTGATGGAATACCACCAAGTATTTTCAAAAAATGTGCTTCAGAGTTAGCACCTGTTTTCAGTCGTCTGTTTCAGATTTCGTATGAGAGCCAAGCGTTTGCGGAGTGTTGGAAAGTTGTGAAAGTACATTCGATTTCAAAGAAAGTGAAGAACTACATATCCCAAAATTACTGTCTAATTGAATTGTTGCCCATTACGTCCAAGGTCACGGAAAGAGTCATAAACAACAATACGGTTTCTGTGGACAACGATCTACTGGTGATTCAATGATACTTTCATTAAAGATGCTTTGAAGAACTGAAATGATTGGTTTCGAAATCATCCTAATTCCATAGAAAAACCAATAAAAAAGGTACTCTAATCCGAAAAAATAGATCTCAAGATCTGTTCGATCAATAAACCACACAATAGTTTCGGACAATCTCATTGTCCCCAACAAATGCTATAAAGGAATAAGAATGCATATGTTGGAAAGTTTGGAGATTAATAAACTCAAGAAAACCTCTCATTATACTTCTCTGAATAGCCAACTCGAAATCAATAACTCCCCCCCTACTTAATATTTGAGTTTAAAATATATCTTGTAATAATCTTTGTACCTTAGTTGGTATTCAGCACATGAAAATGACAGAAGGGTCGAAAACGATGATGTATAAAAAATGATTGTGAAAAACTGGCAAAATGTTGTTTCTCTTCTATATTTTGAAATGGATTCCACAAAATAAATATTTCATCAATATCACCAATTAATCATTAGAGTTGAAAAAATTTCGTTCAGAATAAAGTTCTTTTCTTTAATTTTGGACATGAATTCCAATGGTGATGTGAAAATCAGGCTGCTGGGAATGAATTCTGGTCTGAAAGGGGAATAGAGTTTTGGTGGAAGCGGATTACGGACTATCAACTGAAAGTTTGTTTTTCTAATTATTTCGTATTAAACATTTAACATTCTCAAGGCTTGTTTAATATTCGATTGAAATTCATTTATGGAATCATTTTTGATTTTTGATAATTTCCAGATTTAATAAATTTTTTTCCCTCCAAAGCTTCAACAGTCTGACCTTGTCTGATTAACGCTTTAATTCAATATATATTAAAGTTGTATTATCAAATGTATCAAGTTTGAAGCGGACGAATTCTTGATTAAGTGATGAGGCTGCTGAATGTTTTATATTTTAGGATTGCGATGTATAATTTATGGCTATCTCAAATTCAATTGCTAGCTGATCAAAATGTTATGGGAACTATATGACTCTAAATTGTGCTTGAAACCCTTTTGAAGAGTGCGATCTGTTTCCTGAAAAAATTTGTATCTGATAGATCACTAAAATTATCGAAAAACTTGACAATTTGAATATCATTTTCATTTCTGACACTTTGGGCTTATCTTTCAATAATTCTCTCAATTTCTGAATTTTTTTCTTTGAATTAGAGATTTGCTTATTATACTGCCTTCGTATTTATAAGATACTTGATAAAGGTGAAGATAATACGCTAGAACACTTCAGAGTTGAATAACAGCATTCATCTGCAAATGTTTGGAGCCAGCGAATAATATTACGTTCACAAAAATTATTCCAGGTATTTTATTATATGAATTATAATTTCAGCCTATTTTCTCAGAATTCCTTATCACCTTGCAGTCTCAGAATTTGTGCAATAAATATCACTCCATCCCCGTTCACCGACCCAAAATCATAATTACGTTACGAATTTTCGATAGCATCAGGCACTTATTCATACTGACTCAGATATATGTGCTAGGGTTGTTCTTGAAAAAATAAATACGGTAAAACAATTATCTGTGTCCACAAGAATATTAAATTTATCCTTCCAAAACAGGCGTTACTGTTGATTTAGATATTATCTCTCTTAAATTTATGCTATACCACATCGCTTGATAAATGTTTATAGAATGTTGAGAAATGAGTTGACCAGCCCAAAAAAGGATGAAAGAATTCCGATGTTTTCGATGCATAAATGAGGTGTTGAATATATTTCATAAACAAAGAGTCTTATCTTTGTCCATGAATTTTTTTTGACAAGATTAAGGATATCTTAGTGGGTTTCAACAATTTTTGGACGGGAATATAAATGTTCAAATATTTATATCCAAATTTTCCATACAGATTAAAATGGTCAGGCACCGAATTTATTTTGTGAGTCATATTCTGTGGAAGTACCTTTTTCAATTCACATTTCAATTTTTCCACAGGTGGGAGGAAACCACAGAAGTTATTTTGTTCTTGAAAAATTTTCAAGATGATCAAATAGTTGGAATCATTTAATTAGCAGTGATTTTACGAGGATGGTCTAAAACTTTTCGACTTCTACGATGGGAGCACTCGTAAATATAAGCAGTTACTCCCCATTTTGCACAAGCAGTCGTTATGGAATACTCGTAAGTGTGAATTGATGTGAGTATTTTGGTGAAAATGGACAAAATCGAGTTCGAGCTGTTACTCAATATTTCTTTTTGAAAGGCAATACGTCTGTGCTATCAAAAGATGACCTGGATTCGGTGTATGGGTACTCTGCGTCATCATTTACCACAATGAAATTCTGGGCTGCTCAATATAAACCTGGCCGTAACAGCTTGGGTGACGATGAATGTTCGGGATGTTTAAAAACTGTAACCATCGAAGTTTACCAAAAGGTGCTTGACAGAAATAGCAGAGGTTATAAACATGTGGAGAGAATGAATTTGTCTCATATTAAATCAACATTCACACATGAAAAAACTATCTGCGCGTTGGGTACCGCGTGTGCTGACGTTAGATCAAAAACGTATTCCAAAGAACACGACAATCATGATATAATTACTGTAGAAGGAACTTGAATATACCATTATAAGCCAGAAACAAAAATATAGCTCAAATAGTGGACTGCAAAGAGGGAACCGGTTCCGAAAAAAAAAGCAGAAACTGTTTGTTCGGAAGAAAAGTGACAGTAACTGTTTTTTGGCAAAATCATGGAATTATTTTGATTTTGATGCTGAAAGCAGAACTTGTGAAAAAACGGCCACATTTACAGAAGAAGAACCTGTTTCACCAGGTTAACGCACCGTGTCACATCTCAGCGGTAGCCATATTGAACATCGACGAATAACAGTTTGAACAGCTTGATCATCCGCTTAATCCACCAGATCTAACCACAAGCGACTAATTCTTGTTCCCTCATCTAAAGGTTGTGCTCGAAGGACAGATATCTTTGTTAAATGAAGAGGCAATCACCTACGTAAACCACTATTTTGCTGAGAAAAACATCGAGTACTAATTGTGTACGTAGAGTTACAAGAAGCCTATGTTGATAACAAATATCCAGAAAAAATATCATGTATATCTGTTAGATCGGAATCATTTCATATCACCCTCGTACCTACACACATAAAAATTCTATATTGTCCATACACTCTATGGGATGAACGCAACTTTTTTTATGAATTCTGGCATTATTCAACCATATATTGATTCATGTTTGCATTGTTTTACACTCATTCGTTTTATTATCGGTTAGATAACAGATAATGAAATATATTTTTATATATTCTCAATCTCGAATGTAGAATGAAGGAATCAATCTTATGGAAAGTTTGGGAAATAACCCCAGGAAACCCTCATTATATATAACCAACTTGAAATGAATAACTTTGCTGTAATCAGTTCAAATTTTCAAATTACTTACTACAAATGACAACTTCAGGTAATGCACGCTCCCAAATTTTCTATGTATAAAATAACAACTCCTATACAATAGTTTCAACTGTATACCTAATACCTTATTCTTCCAAATCAAAATAACAACCTATTTATATATATTTCATTTCACTTTGTACTTAATTTCCATACTATCCGACGATAAACGGGAGTTCGAAACTGTGGTAACAGGGAAACACATTTGCGAGAGCAATTCAATGAATTGCAAGTTGAAATAATTAATCAAACACGGCTTCAACAAATGTCAATAGATATTTGATGACTCGAACAATGTGGTACTCTCAATTGTCAGAACATCTGATATTTTTGGGGGTATGGGACCTCAGTGCAGAAGTCGTACTCGCTCTCGACGGATTGGTTTTCTACTTCCAATTCACCACTTAATAGATGAATAAAATGGTCTGAAATAAAACTCTATAGCATTCGAAACTTTTCATCTTTTTAATCCGAAAATAACATAAAAGAATGTTATCTCTCAAAAATTCATAGCTCATATCGTTAACTGGCCGTGCTCCCATGCAAATTACATGGAAGTAAAAATGGAAACTATTTTAATTAGTTTTGTGTAAAATTCAAACAAAGAAGAAAAATTGTTGGAAACTTGTATAAGTAATGGCGATAAGTTAATTTATGATAATGCCGGTTGGCATGCAAGCAATGAATATATTATCCACTGTTGAAATTATGAATATTAAACACTCAAAAATTCATTGAATTCAGAAGCAGATTACATTATAGCAACCTCACAAATTTTATCACGAAATGGTGAATATTCTCTGCGTTAGATTACCCGGATGCAATCGAATTTTTTCAGCTGGGATGTTAATAAATGTAATCCGATGTATACGAAGCTTGTGTTCGAGTCGGTTTCACATTGAACTACATTACTATTCATGAAATTATGACAAAGATGTTCATAACATAGTTTAGTGATGCAAATCACTAAATTTGATGAAGTATAACCTGACTCTCTTGATCAGGATATATTTTTCTTGGATTCTTCTATCAAAATCTATATTTCTTACTCAGAGCAGAATGTGAAATGTTTTTTCTGAATAAGCCTATGAAGCAGCAGTTTTTGGTATCTTCATTTCATTCTCCCTTTAGGTTTTCCATTCAAAAGAACACAAATTATTTCCTTGACAATTCAGGTATCGTTCATATATTTCGGACACAATTGGCTGAATTAATAACTAACAGGAAATAACCGTATCCATTTCCTCTGGATTTCAGGTGACACTGGGATCAGAATAAATGAGATTGCTGGTGGACTGGCCTGTCTACTAGCTAAGATAGTGCAAAATAGGACTGGAGAAATCCTGAGTCTAAGTGATACTTCTGATTAATTAATATTCTCGTTAAGATCTTCAACGTTAAATACGAGTAGTAATAATATACTTTGAGGCATTAACACAATTTTGGATATCAATTAGAGAAGGTATTTTTGCTTATTTGTCCAAAATATGCTGAAGAGATGAATTTTCTAGATATGCTGAAAATTAAATTTTTCGGAAGATATATTTGGCAGAGATCTCTATATAATTGTTTAGGTTTCATCATCTTGTCAATTATGGCACGATTGAAGCCGGTGCTACTAGCTAAAGTTTCAATAAAATCATCATTAAATTGTTTATAAAAACTTAATATGAATGGGGGCATTTGGAATACACCCGTGTTGATAGATCCAAATACCTATACTTTCATTATAGTTCTCTTCAACAATCTGCTGACACTTTCTACAAAAACTCAACAGAAACACATTATTCCACAGTTCCTACAAAACTGTATGATTACTTTTCCTAATTCCTATGTATGGTCACATGAAATTCCCAATGCTATGGGAAAGTTCTATCAAGAAAATTTTGGACAAGGTTAGATTGGCGATGTTTTGAATGAGACATTATGAACAGTGCCACATGAAATATTGGTAAGACCAGGATAATGAAACCCGAAATTGTCATAAGGAAATATATTGCAGTGGAAGAATTGTATGGAGTGAATATTAAACAGGCGACGGTAAAGTCCGCGAAAACACAGAAGGAGCTACTTTCTTTTTTCTGAGGAGAACGCGGGCATAAACATCGGGAACAGTGCTGAAACTGCATTAGAGCAGACCAGATAACTGAAAGAACTAATTGGTAAAACACCCTAAACCTTTCGGTCTGCCATCGGGACAAACATCAGTACATAATGAAGAATTTTATTCAAGGAACAATATAATTAAATATCCTCCCCTGAAGAAGCTGGTTTTTCTGAACTACCTCTCATATTCATGGTTAACCAGGGTCACACAGCAGTGGTACAGCTCGGTCGGATATCATGAATAGGAGCATCAGACTGCATTCACAACACCAGACCAGACTGCCCCTACTCATCTCTATAGATTAATCCTGTTGATTACATCCGTTCAGACTGTACCACTACTGTAAGACCCTAGTTGACAATGATGTGGATCGAAAAGCCACCTGCTTCAGCTAGGGACATTCAACATTGCACGGAATGTTGAATATAGTTCACTGAATAAAAGGCTTCAATATAATCATGAAACAACAGTTTGAAGGCAAAAGACAATCATATATGAACTGTAACTTATGCTGAAATCACAGTAAATACCGAGGGGACTGCATGTCTGGAATACTAGTATTACAACAGTAATAAAAAACCTTTCGTTGTGAGAAATGGGCAAATTGGACACGGGTAATATAGGAGACCATGTAGTTGAGAAGCAGCTTTTGAAAAATTATCATGCAACTTTATACACAATTCTCATTACTGTCGAGTATATAGTAAATACAGTGTGTTCCAAGGAAAATTTGACCACCCCTATAACTCCGAAATGAGTAACACTAGCGAAAAACACCAAGACACGTCGATTTTTGTTTCGAGGGGGAGCATTTTTCGAAATAATTCGAAACTTGTCAGATCAACCCCCTACCCCCAGCAACCCTAATTTCGAAATTCATCATAGGGAATAAGGGTAGAGTGGCACCTTACTGTAAAGGTCTGTCAATTCTCCATTCTGATTTGTCATTTTTAGAATTTTAAATTAACATACAGGGTGTCCCAACCGAGGGTAAAGTTGAATTCCTGCAAATCCCAAATACTAAATGAAATCGATTTATTTTGGCATAATGCAAGCGCAGGTTTATGCTCGGTCTAGAAAAACGACCTACACTTGTGAATTTGGAGTTGGTGCAATCAACCCCTATTTCCAGCATCCCCAGCTCAAAAATCATTCGATCGAAAATAGGTCAAGTGGCACCTCGTTGGAAAGGTATTTCAATTTTCTCTTCGAATTTGGTATTTTCGAAATTCAGAATCAGCATACAGGGTGTCCCGGAGCAGGAACACTGAAAACCCAAATAACTTTTTGAAACTGGTTCATTTCGGTATAATACGAGAACATGTTTATGTTTGATTCGAGAATAAGACTCTCTTGCGTGAATATGGAATTTTTGCAATCAATCTCTTTCATTCAGCATCCCCAACTCAAAAAATCATACAAGTGATTACAGGTTGAGTGGCAAAGTTCCAGAAAGATTTTTCTATTTTCTGAATCACTGAGGCATTGGTTTCACTTTGGCAATCGAGGTTTTCTGGCATGAGGATCAAGATGAGGGGATGATGGAGAAACTGATTGGATGCTCATCTAAACAGGAAAACGAGATTTATTGAACTTGTATTCAATTGAAAACAAAAAACTAACTTGATTATTACAACAATTGTTCAAAATGACCTCCGCCCACCTCCATACAGTTATACAGACGATTTTCGAACTCTCTTCTCACATTAGCGAAAACTTCAGGAGTCAAAAGTCGGCATTCTGTGATAATCCTCATCCGCAGCTCCTCCAGGTTTTCTGGTCTTGTGGCATAAACTTTAGATTTTAGATGGCCCCACAAAAAAAATCTAGGGATTTAAATCTGGTGACCTGGCTGGCCACTCAACAGGTCCTCTTCTACCAATCCACCTTCCTGGGAAATTTTCGTCTAAATATTGACGCACCCGAGCATCATAATGCGGAGGAGCACCGTCTTGTTGAAAACGCATTTCGTCCTCAGAAAGAGTTGGATCGTTCTGTAAAATTTCTGTCAATCTAGGATGTATGTGTTCCTCTAACAACTGTAGGTAGCCATTTCCATTCAGATTACCCTCAATAAAGAAAGGCCCAACTAGATGATTGCCAAAACTTCCTGCCCAAACGATCAACTTCTGAGGCCTTTGCGTGTGGGCCTCTCTAAACCAATGAGGATTCTGTGTGTCCCAATATCGACAATTATGTCTATTCACTTCACCACTGAGCATAAAGGTGCTTTCATCAGAAAAACAGATGTTATTCAGAAAATTTGGATTAGCGTTTAGGTTTTCACTTAGATTTTCACAAAACTGTAAACGACGATCTGGATCATCTTCGTTTATTTCATGCACTAATTTTACCTTGTAGGGGTGAAATTTGTGATGTTTCACGATTCTATGGACAGTTGTAGCTGATACACCAGTCAGACGAGATAGTTTTCTGATCGAAGTAGTATTCTCCATTTGTAGATGACCCACTACTGCCACTTCCGTTGCCTCATTTCTGACAGGACATACCACTTCATGTTTTTGTTTGCCACCGAACCCGTAGCTAGGAATTTGTCAACCAAATATTTAACGTACTGGTGACTGACTCCCTTTGTCTTTCAGGATGGTTCCTATCGAATATCCTAGCCGTTTCTTTGGCACAACTGTTATTTCGAAAATACGTCGATACAATTTCGACCCTTTCCTCAGTGGAATAAACCATTTTCAGATTAATTTCAACTGACGAACAACAACAATAATGAGGAACTGATCTGAATAATAATAATATTTCATTGCAAAATGAGAAATAACAGATGACTGCACGCCAGATGGAAATGAAAAAATGTGAACATTTTCAATGCAGAAATCAGCTTTATTTCTTCGTAATTGATGCTCAACACATCGTACCCCAATACTTTTAACAGTTTCGAATTAATTTTAGTTGATAATTTCAAATGACGATATTGAATTTTTCGAAAGCGACATCCTGTATGAAGAGCCGAACTGAATGAAATGCTTTAATCATTCTGGAATTCAAAAACCTTTCTGAAGATATGCCACTTGAATTATTTGTATGATTTTCAAGTTGGGGATGCTGAATGGAAGGGTTGATTGCAAAATTCTATAACCACACAAGAAAGTCCTATTCTCGGATCAAACATGTTCTCGTATACCGAAATGAACCAGTTTCAAAAAGTTATTTGGATTTTCAATGTTCCTGCTTCGGGACACCCTGTATGATGATTCTGAATTTCGAAAATACCAAATTCGAAGAGAAAATTGCAGTACCTTTCCAACGAGGTGCCACTTGACCTATTATCGATCGAATGATTTTTGAGTTGGGGATGCTGGAAATAGGGGGTTGATTGCACCAACTCCAAATTCACAAGTGTAGGTCGTTTTTCTAGACCGAGCATAAACCTGCGCTTGCATTATGCCAAAATAAATCGATTTCATTTAGTATTTGGGATTTCCAGGAATTCAACTTCACCCTTGGTTGGGACACCCTGTATGTTAATTTAAAATTCTAAAATGACAAATCAAGGTGGAGAATTGACAGACCTTTTCAGTAAGGTGCCACTCGACCCTTATTCCCTATGATGAATTTCAAAGTTAGGGTTGCTGGGGTAGGGGTTGATCTGAGAAGTTTCAAATTATTTCGAAAATTGCTCCCCTCGAAACAAAAATCGACGTGTCTTGGTGTTTTCGCTAATGTTACTCATTTCGGAGTTATAGGGGGGGTCAAATTTTCGTTGGAACACACTGTATAATAATATAGTATATAAAAAAAGATTGCAGTTAGCCATAACTATTTCCAACTTGATTAAATTCACTTCCGCTATAAAAACATTTCCGAAGCTTTTTAATTCACGTCCCATTGATTACGATCAGCCGTAGAACCTATCTCGATATCGAAGACTCCAAGGTCGTTTACAGTTCAATGAATGCAGCTTTAAATTTCCCAGCGCTTTAATTAGTCAGATGGATGGAAAGCGAGCCGCAGAGGCAAACGTAAACCACGAGGGAAATTGGTCGACATCAGGCCTTGCTTCGTGTATTTCGGAAAGACTCTTAGTAGATCACAGGGCAATTTACGCTCCGTGCTCATACGTATAACGCAAGTTATTGGTCAATCAAGCATTCACTTTGACCTGCCTCACGTTTATAATCTAGGTCAGTACTTAGATCGATGATGATATACGAGTTGGGGACTGTATTCACTCTAAAGATATGTCAACGACGTCAACTTCTATCCTTGAAAATATATCAATTTAATTTTAAAGGATCCTGAGAAGCTTGATAGCTGAAAGTTGATTACGGACTCATCAGTATCATAACCATATTTTGATTTCAAATTACTAGAATCTCACATAGTTTTAAAAATATCAGCTCACATAAATAAGATATGGTCTAAATTTAATCACGTTATCAATTCCAAGTCCACAACATCCAACAATCAATTTTCCCAACAAACAACGGACTTCTCATAAATGAAACAACGAATAGATCCTTAAGCTTCTTTCTTCAAAACATTCCAATGTTTCGACATTGGGAACTACAAATAAATTTACACTGGGAGAGGAACAAATCGAAAATGGAACGAATAGCATACAAATACGTCTCATATTGGGTTCTTACATTGATTAAAACTTTTGTTGAGTTTGCAAATGTTTCTTTTCTATTCATGTTGTAGATGACAATATTATTGAGTTTATTGATGGTGATGTCTAAGAAATTGATTAAATTTTTGCATTCAATTTCAGCAGTGAAGGTTCTTTTATTAGGCGTTCAATTTATCAGTACTAAATAATAATATGTTCTTGTGGTAACGGATTATTCACTATGAATTTTTCAGGATTGTTCATGAAAATATCTGCCAATAAGGGGCTAGGTAATCAGGTATTTTATGATGACGACTTCTGAGTCGATCAACTGTTTGCCAAATGCATTTGAATTTTATACAGTGTAACGAACATATTTGGACTCACTGGTTCGTCGGTATTCGAATACAATTCTTGAACACTCTTGTCTCTAGTAGACCTTTTTTCTTTTCTACTTTCTAGTCAATGAATAATGACTTATTTTCCTTGTGTCGTATTATTGATACCATGAAAAACAAAGTTTACGGAATAAATTATTAACAAAACATAGAGAAAAAGGAGACAACTCCAAAGTATTTTATTAGATGTTCATCGAACACGCGCAAATATGCTGTGGGGCGTATAAAATCATATTTCTCCATTTTCTTAATGAATGTGGGGAATGGAGGTTTTTCCTTTCAAAATTAGTGTTTTCAGATTATTTAGGACATGAAAATTGCCAACGGTAAAATATTCTCTCCCTTTGCTGATAAGTTTCGTTTTATGTTTCTCAGTAATGCATCTCATTTTTGTATTAACTTCTGAATACCGTAACACTACCAAATTATTACTCTATATGGTAAGACCAGAGTTATCTGGCGAAAACATTATTTCTTCAAATATTGAATCTAGAACATTTTTGGGGAAGTATGGACGGTTATTATGTAAACTGAAGATTTATTATTCTGTTAAATTGTTGTCATATACCTATTGGAAATGGATTATCATGTTCCATTTCTCAATTATCATGCTCCATTCCTCAGTTATCATGCTCCATTCCTCAATTATAATGCTCCATTCCCCAATTATCATGCTCCATTCCTCAATTATCATGCTCCATTCCTCAGTTATCATGCTCTATTCCTCAATAATCAAACTTCATTCATCAATTATCATGCTAAATTCCTCAATTATCATGCTCCATTCCTCAATTATCATGCTCCATTCCTCAAATATCATGCTCCATTCCTCAAGTATCATGCTCCATTCCTCAATTATCATGCTTCATTCCTCAATTATCATGCACCTTTCTAATTTGTTAGAAATTGAGATAACGAAATGAGGCTCATGATTCCAATGACAATTCCATTCAAAGAAGAATATATCATAAATCTGACAACACTGTATAAAATTCAAATGCATTCGGCAAACAGCTGACTGACTCGTTTTGGGTGTGCAGAACTCCTTTTATTTATATTTAACATTAGTCAAATGAAAAAATTTGAGACAATTCTAGGTTTTTCTGGGAAAGGATAGTGAATACAAAAATTGTCTATAGGTGATATATATTTTTGTGAAGGAAAAAAATTCTAGTTCATAAAAAAGCCTATTTCCATTTCAAGTAGGAATTCGCACAGCTGAGTTTTCTTCTTCACATCACCTAGTTTTATTTTGAAAAATACCAGCATTGATTAAGAACTTTTTTCTGAATTCTTCCATCCTGAATACTCAAAATCCTTAACCATGAAATAATATTGACCTTTCTTCGATAATTGATGTCGCCTAAGGTGATTGATACGCTGCATATAAGTCAAAGGAATTGTTGTTTACATATTATAGTGTATGGATGCACGCTTGTAATATATGTGTATTCTACGCCGGTGCAGAATATTCCTCTGATCTCCTAACGCAGTCACGTTCCTGCTTATCACCGATACCTACACCTCGCCTGGTTTGCAATACAGTAGCGCAGAGGGTCTTTAGTTCGTACAGGTATCATCCCGTAATTTTTTCACTTCAAAATTAAAAATAAGAGGTTGAAAAAGATACGTTGAAGTTATTTTTGGAATATTGGATAGAAGAGAGGACCAAATGTGATGAAACTTCATTCTACTTCAATAAAAGGCTGAAAGAATAGTGCAATAATACATTTGTATGTTTTCTTACGCAATTTTTTCTGATACTACTAGAATCATCTGATAGATAGATATAAAATTTAGTATGGGTTGCTTGACAACATTGCCACTGTGAACCAGTGGTCTATTGCGGCATACCCTGTTCTAAATTTCACCTGCAAGCTCCATCCTTGTTGAAAATGATATAAAATTTGTGGGTGAGAGCTGAATAAGCTCAGTCAGCTCCAATTTGTCAGATCTAAGTTCCTCCAGCGTGATTCTGCCCCCTGCTGGGCATTTGTACGTGATGTGTTCTATTTATTTTATCTCCTCTTCACAGAATCTGCATCATAACTTATTTGATTTTTGAGGAGACATTGCCGCGTTATTATGGCAATTTGAACTATCAGATCTAGCCTAGCGAGTATAAGCAAAGCCTTGGCTCTCGCAACGGGAGGTCCACAAATGAGAAGCCGAGAATCGTATGGTTCAGCCAGCACTCCCGTACCCTCAGGTCCAACCACCATTTGTGTCTTCAGTCTCCCTCCTTAAGGTGTCCGGAATAATTCAAAACCTAGGATCTAGCATAGTGAATCCGAAAGCTGTTACTCGAGCGAGCAATGATTCCGCCTTATCATTTCCTCCAACGCCGAAGTGGTCCGGGACACACAACAGACTATCCTGTTGGGTGAGACGTCACTGCACAATAAATGACAAGCACTTGCGGATGTCGATGGCTTCAGTGCAGTTCAGCTGTCGTTGATGATTTTTATTAACCTTCTTAGTAACCTATTCGCAATTAGTAGGTTAGCACAGCGGTCAATGGTGAATATTTCTGCTTGAAAACAGCAGCACACTAACCAGATACACCAACTCCATTACCCTTGGTAGTTTTGGAGCCGCCTTTGAACCAACAGGAACCCTCAAGTACACGGTCTTTGGAGCGAGAGTTCCTTCGGAAACTTCCAATTATGACTGGATGATAAGAAACAGAGTTGTTTACCGATTACTTTGCCAACCGAAGGAAAGTATGTGGCATTTCACTTTAAATAAAAAATAAAACTGAAAGCAAAACATACATTCGTACGGAAGTCTGGTTATGCAAAAGAAAAAGCGCAAATGTACCTTGGAGCAAGAGGAAATGTAGCCGGCTCGGTGGCGTGGAGAATATGATGATCGTCCTCTGAGCAGATTTATCTGGGTTCAATCCCCGCAAAGGTGGTGCAGTTTTTCGGATTCTGGGAATCGCTTGAGTGTCCATATTTCGGAAGAGGTGTAAAGCCGTTGGTCCTGTCGAACAGATATGTGTTGGACATTAAAGATCCCTTCTCTCAACACGAGAGGGGTTCGGCAAAATTCACGAGTTTGTGAGGTGACAAATTCCCGGCGTGTTATTAGCCGAAAGGCAGTAATAGTGAAAGTTAAATGATCAAAAAGAAAAAAAAAGGAAAATGTATTGAAGAAGTTGATTTTACCATTCAAAAAGACTAAAACAGCCACAGTCTGCATATAGCTGAACAGGTAAATACAACGCTTAAGAGAAATCTTAAATTTCACTTTCTTACATCTGGATGCAGCGCTAAATATTGTGTCGAATTTAAAAAGATTCTTTTGAATACTAGTCGAATTGGAAAGAAGTTTCTGAATTTTAATGCAGTTTACTTCATTTTTTCTGAGGTTAGCTTTACAAGATCGAATTTGATGAAACAAGCTCTCAAATTCATGAGCACTTATTTCAGGCTTTTGGCTTTAGGAGATCAACAAAAATATGGAACTACAACCGAGGGCAACAGGAAAGAGGACATCCCTAGTACAATGGAAGAGAAAACAACAGGCCAGCATAAATGCTCCAGAACATAAAAGAAGGAGAATAACCAACCAGTAGAACCCCAGGACAAACCAAGGAGATGTAAAACAAGCGAGATAAAGAGGAAAAACGATAGAAATTCGACCCTCACCAAAATTCAAGGATCTACGTGCGACCGAAACCATTATTCCTATTCGTGACATCTGACCGTGCTGTACGACTTCCCGGTGGCCCCAGTAAACGGTGATTATGAAGAGTAGATCGGAAAACTAGATCCTTCAAGGGGGGATATTTAAAATTCTACGGAAAATTGAATATTGTCCCTTGAAATATAATTTTCTTCGATATATGCTCATAAGACTCTTGCTAATATCCTTCAGAGTGTACAGAACTGAAATAACAAATTTTCCATCTGGTTTAATACTAATGACCTGCTCCTTAATATCTCCAAAACTGTTCTGTAAATGAAGGTCGTAGTCATCTTTTGAAAGTAAAAAGTAACTCCACTATGCTTTGAACTGTATCGTCCGAGAGTTAAAACCACCATCGATATTGCATTGTCATTATATTCTGGGGTGGGTGTCTCCCGATACTGAGAGAGTATTTCAACCACAATTATGCTCACACCATCACACTCTATATCGGGATATGAATGGGGTAGTAATTTTATGAAAATGAAAATATTTAATTCAGAACCATTTAAAATCAATAAGTGATGTGGGGCGTTCTGTGGTGCTGTTGGAAATTATGTGCACACTAAAAGCTTACACTCTCCGAATGATTTTTTTTTCTGATAGTTGGTAGTTTCTCCTGTTACATGTGGACGTGTCTCATCCTTTGTTAGTTACATTTGGGTTCTGGTGGTCAGAAAAATATAAATAGTATTATTATAATTCGATTTCATTTTGAATTTTGTCTGCATATTATTGTGAAAATGATTGCATATAATTGATAATAAACTCACATATTATACACTCGGAGGCAAAATTAGCGGAACACTCGAAAATTTAACCAAATTCGAAGTTCGATATTTTTCCTAATTCTCAACCGATTTAGATGATTTGTTCGGCAAGTTATAGATCAACTCTTCTGCTTTGTAGAAATTATAAGAGAAAACAAAAAAATTTGAGAAAAAATTTATACGGGGGCAAAACTAAAAGTGTTTTTTTGTCAAAAATTCGTAACACCCTGTGGAATTTTGTGGTCGGAGTTGAAACGTACAATATCATGGTCTGTCAAGACACATCTTCCTACAGTAACGCCCTTTTTGTTTCATGCGTTTATCTTTATTTTTGCAAAATATATTTAATTTCAAGTGGAAAATCACTTTTTGGAGAAATTGAATCAAGAAATTGTCATTAAAATTCGCCTATCAATTTGGAATTTTCTTATTATCACTCAGGCCTGTCGAAATTGTCGTTTGCGATTTTTATGTTCGAATTGCATTAGTTATTGATGACAATTTGGTTAATTTGGTGAAAATTAGGAATTCATAGGAGATAACAGTCTGTAGGTATTAAAATACACAACCGAATTCTGGGACCATTGATAAAACTTTTCATTTACACATGTGCACACCTTTTTTTATCAAATATGAAATACAATACACGTTTTTTGTATATGACCACATTTGCACTTGTTTAAGAATGAGAGTTTTCCATTCATTGATTTGATACAAATTCGATCGGTTGCGGTGTTTTGTGATTCTTTTACTGTTTACGATTCGAAACGGTATTTTCATTCAGAATGAGAGATTTATCACCAACCTCAGTAGCAAGGGCAGTTACATTGATCGAGGAAGGGCGCACCTACCGCTCAGTCGGTACCATGTTGGGTGTCTCGACGTCAGTTATCCATCGAATCTACCAACGTTTCAGGAAACTGGATTGTACGTGAGGAGGCGAGGACAAGGAAGAAATCGGGCAACCCGCGCTATACATGATCGTTTCATCGTCAATCAAACCATAAGAAATCCTCATCTTACTGCTGTTCAGGCACGTAACCTTTACAAGCAGTGGATAACATTAACATCAGTATGAGGACAGTCAGAAGACGATTAAATGAAGTTGGTCTGAGATCATACGCGCAAGCAAAAGCACCAAGACTTGATAGAGCCCATCGGGTAGCAAGATTGGCGTTTGCTAGGGAGCATGTAGCATGGACAATCAATCAGTGGGGACGAGTTTTATTTAGTGATGAGAGTCGATATTGTGTGAATTTCGTGGATGGTAGAGATAGAATATTGAGGCATCGAGGGGAACGATACAATCAAGCGAATTTCGCAGGAACTGAGTCATACGGTGGAGGGTCAGTTATGATATGGGGTGGCATATGCTTGGGAGTACGAACAGAACTGGAGATTATTGGCAATGGATCACTTAATGCCCATCGGTACATAACAGAAATCTTGGAGCCCCATGTTGTGCCTTTTGCTCCTTACATAGGGGAAAATTTCCTTTTTATGCACGATAACGCGCGCCCTCATACTGCGCGCATAGTGATAGAATATCTTAATGAAGTTGGGATCACAAGAATAGACTGGCCGTCGCGGTCACCGGAATTAAACCCGATCGAACACGTTTGGGACATTCTTGGAAGAAGGGTTTGACAACGGAATCCAGGCAACGTTGAAGAGCTGACATTGGCTTTGGTGGAAGAGTGGGACAACATACCTCAACAGATGATAGACAACATCATTGGGAGTATGCGAAATCGTATGCGCGCTGTAATAAGAACTCGGGGGTCATACTCGCTACTAAAATCAAATGTTTTTTTTGTGGGTCAGCATGAACATTTTTCTCAACATGTTCATTTCATTTCAGGAGTGCAACACACCTGCTCTCAATTTTGGGGGTCATACTCGCTACTAAAATCAAATGTTTTTTTTTTTGTGGGTCAGCATGAACATTTTTCTCAACATGTTCATTTCATTTCAGGAGTGTAACACACCTGCTCTCAATTTTGGACAGGAATGATAATTATTATAGAGTGTCACACAAAAAAATTCAAAAATAAATGTGCAAAATCAACGATTTTTCCAGTGTACTTCGAGTTCTCCCGGAGCGTGAAATTGGCCAGTGAATTTCAAAAATTTTCATTTCGTTAGATTTCCGCTTCTCTAAATTTGATTTTATTTTTTGGCTGACCTCCGATGTTATGCACCTACGCAAGATTAAAAATAAATTCTTGAAATTTGTGACTTTTCGCTTCAGATTGGATATCTCTTGTGAAAATAGAGATAAATGCATAAAACAAGAAGGGCTTTACTGTAGGAAGATGTGTCTTGACAGACCATGATATTGTACGTTTCAACTCGGACCACGAAATTCCACAGGGTGTTACGAATTTTTGACAAAAAAAACACTTGTAGTTTTGCCCCCGTATAAAATTTTTTTCAAATTTTTTTTGTTTTCTCTTATAATTTCTACAAAGCAGAAGAGTTGATCTATAACTTGCTGAAAAAATCATCTAAATCGGTTCAGAATTAGGAAAAATATCGGACTTCGTATATGGTTAAATTTTTGAGTGTTCCGTTAATTTTGCCACCGAGTGTAGTTGAGAATAAACTCACATATTATATGTTCCGATCACTTCAAATGACGAATCTTCAACATTCGTTCAAATTGAACCGAATTGGTGGATACTTTGGTCTCCCGGTATTACATCAATAAATGTATTGTGGCACTTTTTCGATAAATTTGGATACCGCAACCGTAGGATGTGTTTAGGCATTATACAATGCAAACAATCTAAGTTTCCTTCCATATTATTGTAGGATTAATTTTATACAATCATGATTCTTTCAGAGATTAAGATGTGACTGTAATACGGTTTCACAGGAAAGTACTAGGAATTGGCCAATAAAACACAAAATAATAGCTGATTTTCCGTACTATCATTTTCAAAACATTGCCTGTATTTGAGCTATTTCGGAGAGTTGAAACGACTATTCAGAGATATATTACCAAATCAAAATAAAGAAACATCTATTATACAATTAAATTATTTCTCGAATTTCAAATGAAAGAAACGAGAAATTCTACATTTCGTATATTGAAAATGTGAAACGATAACAAGATGAACAATCCGGGACCATTGAGGACTTTCCAGAATTTATTCATCCAAATATTTATGTTGAACATTCGGAAGCAATTGCTGGTCGTCTCGGATCTTCCTCATCCGCGCCACTGCATCGGGGATGATTACGAAGTCGGTATCGCGTGACGCTTTGCAATAACACTCACGAAAGCAGCTAGATTTATGCCATGGCGACCGCATAACTCGCCTATTATCACTGTTTGTCCGAGCGTACTCCGGCAAAAACCCGCATGCATTCGGAAGGCAGACATATTTCAGGTGACGTTCTCCCGGCTTCCCCGGAGATGAATTACTGCTGCAACCCCCCAAGCAACTTGAGCGGAGGCGGAAAAGGTATCCCGGTAGGTTTCAAGGATGTGGGTCAGTCGTGACTACCCGATAGTGTCCTTTGCTTTTATATGCTCCAATAAATTTTTATTTGTTAAATGCTTCAGTTGAAATATTTCTACTCCATCTTAAGAAAACGCGCCTCTTCAATTGTCTAATGTAAAACTATTGACAATGAGGAAAAAATAAATTTAGGAGTACTGAATTATAAACGCAATAGTTCTTTACATAAAAAACTCAGTTATAGAGTAAACAACCAGAAGAGAAGGAAAAGGCTCCATCTGTCAAGAGAATACTGAGAATCTTGATCACAACCAAAAAAAAACTGAACAAATTATACTTCGAACTACTTACTCACCACCATCTTGCTCCCATTGGTTCATATCTTAACTACAAATACAATAAGTACAAAAAAATTTGGCACTAAAACATACAATCTTAATCTAATTTACCCAATACAGTATATACTTCAACTCTCAGAATACACTAAGTGACCATCAAAGCAATACTAAGACCAGAGTCAATACTCAGACTGTAACAACCGCAAAATTTTTATGTATTTCCACACTAATAAGGTTTCTGCGGTTCCTCAAAACAAAATTTGACCACAAAATGTTTTGATGATGCTATTCTGTCATCTGGTCTACCGCAGAGTTAATTCTGAACAAAATTTCAGGACATTGCTAGAATGCAGTAAATATGAAGGCTAAGCTGTATAATCAATTGACGAGGCTTTTACGTGATAGAAATCCATTTTCACAAATACAAGTAAATGATGATTTCTACTAAAATATATCATTAAACTTTGTCAAGAGCGAATGAACACTACAAATATATCTGACTAACGTATACTTATATATACTGAATTGGCAATCCACTCAGAGTTATCTGTATTTGAACTATTGTTTAGGAAATAAATTTAATAAGGGTGAGTTATTTTATTTTTTATTATTACTATGTCTCCTGATCATTAAAATTTCCGGTGAATACCAAAATCTGTTCATTTTAAGTACTTCCAGAAGGTTGAGTTTATACCTCTATTCTCAGAATGTAGGATTTGAAATTCTGAATTGAAAGAGTGACTATTTTCCTGAGATGATTTGAATAGGTTTTTCATTGATGGAGCTGCTTTTATGATCAGAGATTCTAATATTAAAATTTCTTCCTGTTCTACCTATATAAAAACAATTGTATTCTGCACAATCCAATCTATGAACACCTGATTTATTTTCTTTATTAATTGTAGATTTATAATTCCTGATAAATGAACCTAAGTTTGTTGATGTTTTGAACGCTATATTCAAATTTGAATTTTAGGAAGCTGATATTGACTATATATGTTAAACTATTGAATTTCTTGCCTTGGGGTTATCGATTGGATATATATGTTGTAAAGCTAATTTTAGTTTTCTCTTATATAATATGCTGCTGACTGAATCTGCATCATAACCATTATTTATTGCGTTCTGTTTATCAAATTCAATTCGTTGAAATAATCTAATCTCTGATGATAATTATTTCAAAGAATTGAATTTGATAAAACAGATCGCAATAATTAATTGTTATGGTGCAAATTTAGTTAGCAGCATATTATATAAGAAAAACCAAAAATAAGCTTTACAACATATATATCCAATCGGTGAACACCAAGACAAGAAATTCAATAGTTTAACATATATAGGCAATGTTAGCAATAATGTGAAATCCTTCTAAAAATACAAATTTAAATATAGCGTTCAAAACATCAACAGGTTTAGGTTCATTTATCAGAATTATAAATCTCCAATTAATAAAGAAAATAAATTAGGTGTTCATAGATTGATTGTGCAGATTGCAATTGTTTTTATATAGGTAGGACAGGAATAAATTATAATGTTAGAATCTCTGAACCTAAACACAGTTTCATCAATGAAAAACCGATTCCAATTATTCAAATCATCTTAGGAAAATAGTCACTCTTTCAATTCAGAATTTAAAATCCTACATTCTGAGAATAGAGGTATAAAACTCAACCTTCTGGAAGTACTTGAAATTAACAGATTTAG
This sequence comes from Cryptolaemus montrouzieri, assembly GCA_013387265.2. Taxonomy (NCBI): domain Eukaryota; kingdom Metazoa; phylum Arthropoda; class Insecta; order Coleoptera; family Coccinellidae; genus Cryptolaemus; species Cryptolaemus montrouzieri. The sequence continues at coordinate 20,160,352 of JABFTP020000103.1, forward strand.
GTATTCACCGGAAATTTTAATGATAGTAGACATAAATAACTCACCCTTATTAAATTTATTTCCTAAACACAGGTCAAGAACAAATCTAATGCAGTATGCAGTACTGCATACTTAGTCGATTGAAAATGTGGGATATTTGGTGGCACTGCACAAAATTGATACCTACTGAAATTTTTTCAAATTATCAATTGGGACTAAAATCAAACACTAATTAATTCGTTAATGAATCATCCAAGATAAAAACTTATGCACTTTCAAACCGATAGTTAATTTTTCTCCAGTCTTTGATACTAAGCCATCAATCGCAAAGTATCGCTTTGACTAGTGCTTATCGTTTGTGCAACTTCAACTTGTGTTGCCCCACCTACCAGTAAGCCAACTGTTCCCAAAATATCACAGATGCATCACAATAGTTTTGAATAGTTTGATAGATATGACAAAATTAAAGGTTCATAAATAACTCTGAAAATAAAACTAAAGCGTCATGGGTCTTAGTAAAGCAAATAACTGAAAATCGAAGAAAGAGGGAGCCGATCACAGAGGCTTCCTTTCATAAATTTCCAAACAGAAACTCCTCTTTGAACAACCTAAATAAACATTTTATTAATGCCGTTCCTCGGAAAAATTTTAGTTTTAGTTTCAGTTTTAGTTAGAAAAAAAATCGGTGGGAGATGATGAAGTACCTGTTTCTGTTCTTAATATTTCTGCTCATATTATATGTTAACCACTCGTACACCATTTGAACATTATAATCAGTGCCGGTAGGTACTCTAAAGAACTGAAATTAGCACATGTTATAGCAGTATTTAAAAAGGGAGCTAGAAATGATGAAAATAACTACAGGCCTATTTCATTGCTGTCAAACATAGGTAAAATCTTTGAGAGAGTGATTTGTGATGGGCTTGTCAGTTTTTTGATAAGTTCTTAGTGATAACTCAACAACAAAATGGTTTCAGGAAGGGCAAGTCTACTAGTAGAGCCATATACACTGCTCTAACAAAAATAATTAGTTCACTAAATGGGAAAAAAGCGGCACTTGCACTCTTAATAAATCTGAAAAAAGCATTTGATAGCGTGAATCCTGAGCTACTTCTCAAGAAAGTTGAAATGTTTGGTGTAAGGGGGGTTGCCTTGAATCTTATAAAATCTTACCTCAAAGACCGAAAACAATGTGTGGTAGAAAATGATGATGATGGCAATTTGGTCAAATCAAATTGGATGACGGTCGAAAGAGGTGTTCCACAAGGTTCTATCTTGGGACCGCTCATCTACATAATCTATACAAATGATTTGACAGCGGTCACTGATGAGCATTCAGTTTTATATGCTGATGATACAACTTTAGTATTTAGTGAAGAAGATATTCATAGTATGAAAATTAAAATCCTTGAAACCCTAGAAAATCTTGATTATTTTTCACCAATTAATCTTGTATTGAATGTAGCGAAAAACGTTCTGTTATTCGGAAATAGGGCTGTTGAACGCATGACGATAAATTATCAAAACGCTCTGATTGAATCTGTAGAAAATACAGTTTTTCTAGGAATATGCTTAGATAGGAGACTAGATTGGAAGAAATATATTGATAATCTATAGCAAGATCCATACAAGACTGAAATACGGCATAATATTTCGGGGGAACTCCACTTATGTGGATAGAATACTCAAGTTGCAAAAGAAATGTCTGAGATGCAGCTTCGGTCTGATGAGTACGGACTCATGTAAACAGATTTTCATTCAAAACAGCATTCTGACTGTTTATGACTTGTATATTAACGAGTATATAGGCTTTGTTATAGAAATCAGAGATTTTTTTGTTGTTGAAGGTGCTATGAAACACATTTACAACACAAGGAAAAAGATGATTTAAAAGATGAATAAAAATAGGTAAAAAACTTTTTAAGTTAAACGGTTTTATGTTAAACATACATTGCACTGTTTAAGATAAATGTACTAAAACCAAAAATAATAAAATAGATACAGTCGTGGGAATCATAAACATATGCATAGACTAGACTAAAATAAAACCGTGGGGCACGTCAATTGTCTACAAATTATCGAATTAATGTGCGATAGAAGAATCGTTTAATTCGTCGTTAGGCAGTTGGCCCGCAGACGGTGAGGAAATTATTTACTATTTTCTTGCTCATGGAAATTCTAATAGTTATACACTCCATGTAAATAAAAGAGATGTTTTCACTAGTTTATCGTTGGACATTCACACTGCTGGCTGGCGAGGAATCGTTTCACTGCTTGTTGTTTGTCTTTAATCGACAAAACATATGACAAAAGTACTACTCGCTCACCACTATGAAACCCTAAAACTCGCTTATAATCGAGCTTGCTAGCTTGTTTCCACATTCTAGCCCTACTTATCACACGTCCATCGTTGTCGGTTGCACAACTGCCTAATAATTATAGTGTAACATTACAAAACAAACATTTTAATCAACGATTGTAGACAATTGACGTGCCCCACGGTTTTATTTTAGTCTAGTCTATGCATATGTTTATAATTCCCACGACTGTATCTATTTTATTATTTTTGGGTTTTAGTACATTTATCTTAAACAGTGCAATGTATGTTTAACATAAAACCGTTTAACTTAAAAAGTTTTTTACCTATTTTTATTTTCTAGTTTTTAGTTTTTATTTCGCATGCTTTTTAATTCATTTAGTGCTTCATTATTGCAAGGTTTCTTGCCCGTTAGTTTATTGCAATCCAACTCCTCTATACGTAGTCCCTGCAAAGATCTTACTCTACTAAGAGCCACGTAGGCTTGACCTTCTTCAAACTGTTTCGCACCTAAGTATACGACTGCGTGATCCACAGTGCTGCCCTGCATTTTATGTATTGTAGAAGCCCATGATAGTATTAAAGGCAACATTCTTCTTTCAGCTGTCCCATAATTGTACTTAGCTGGAAACTGTATGGCTTTCGGGTGTATAAGATGTACTCCGTCTCTTGCGAAATCAATTCGGACGGAAGGTACATCTGTTGCATACATCTGAGTTTGACGAAATTGAGGCCAAATGATTTCGGTGATGTAGCCTATAGCGGGTGGTGAATTCAAGCTGGATACATTGTATTCTACTGGTTGAGCACTTTCATTTGATACCCATATTGATATGATTGATACAACCTACGTTATCCGCCATTTTGTAGCGGCCGCCATCTTGGATTTCAATTTTTTATAGTATATTGTATTCTGATTGTTGAGCCCTTTCATTTGATACCCATATTGATGGGATTGATAAAAGCTATGTTATCCGCCATTTTGTAGCGGCCGCCATCTTGGATTTCAATTTTTATAGTATATTGTATTCTGCTTGTTGAGCCCTTTCATTTGATACCCATATTGATGGGATTAATAAAACATAAATTATCCGCCGTTTTGTAGCGGCGGCCATCTTGTATTTATAATGATAATGAATAAATATAATTGTATTGTCACCAAAATCCAAAGTGTATACCAAATTTCAGATTAATCGGTTGACAGGAAGAGGGTGAAATTTGAATTACTAAATTTGACCCAAGAATAAATAAAACAAACGGGGTGAGCTAAATAAAACCGTTTAAAAATGCAACTTTACATACAAAAATCCATGATATACAATGATTCAATTATATAATATGCTGCCATTGTCGGCCAAAAATCTTTCTAAAATGAAATTAAAAGTGAAACTGAAAAACTACTTGAAAAGTAAAGCTCACTATAATTTAACTGAATTCTATGAAAACAAAGTTGAGTCGTGTGATTGTTGTTCTGGTGCATTTGATTTACCCGCATCGGATTATACAGACTGTGACTTGAGCTCTCTTTGTATATTGTTTTGACTTACCATTTCGATATTTCTTTCACATTGCTCTATCTAAATTTCTGTTGACATGTTCCACGCCCTGAAATGGGTTTTATTTTGTTATTTTGTAACAAGGAATTAATAAACGATTATCTATCTTTATCTATCTATCTTTATTGGTGTACCTCACTACTAAAAAATTCGATAAAAACTAATTTCCTCCCCAATCGATTATAAAAATATTGAAGAAAACTGGGTTTCATTCCATATGGCGTTTGGGAAAATCCTAAGGGCACTGATAAAGGTGAGATTGTTGATTACCTGAAGAAGAAGTTTCCTAATTCTGATTTTGACGTAACTAATTTGAATTCAAAAAGCGAACACCACGACTCTTTTAGAGTACGATCAGATTTGTCAGATGTCACTATTTCGATGAACCGTGGAATAGGGCCCTCGGGGATATTGGTTCGCAGATATCGGTTTTTTTGAAACAGACCAACCGAGCGTTCTGTCAACAACTCTTAATTTCTCATCCAAACATCGATCACAGTCAACGGCGGTCGTCAGTTGGTCTGCGGTGAATGATGTACGAGACTTAAATGAAAGTTCACTTCTATTTCTGAATTGTCAGTATTTGACTCTTGCTAAAGTTGATGAAATTGATGTTATTACGGACAGATATAGAAATCTGCCCTTCTTGTGTTTTTGTGAAACGTGGTGTCGGGATTCGAATATTAATTTGATGAAATTCAACAACTTTTTCAATGTATCTAACTACTGTTGGTCGGATTTGAAGGGAGGTGGAGTCGGGATTTGGTGCAAAAATTTAGCGAACATCCAACCAATAGATTTAAAGAGATTCTGTTCGGAAAAGCAGTTTGAAGTGTGTGGAGCATCTTTTATGGGTCAGAAGGTCAAAACAATAATCCTTATTTGCTACAGATCTTGCGTTGTCTCCTGTTTCTACATTTTCTGTGAACATCTTGTTCAGGTTCTTGAATATTTGTATAGTCCAAAGATAAATGTGACTATGTGTGGTGACCTCAATGTCGATCCCATCAAGGACTCTTTCAAGTATAAATATCTTTGTAATATTTTGTCTGGTTTCAATTTGCAGAACGTTGTACTTGGAAAAACTCGACTCAACAATACCTTGGGTTATGTGTTTACTGATTTGGATGGCGCAAAAACTAATGTAATGGACACTTATCTCTCTGATAATAGAATTATTATGCTAGCTATTGTACAAGACAAACATCGTAATCTGGTGGAGTATAGAAGAGACTTTGCACCTCATAATATTGAGAGATTTTCCGATGATGTCTTGAGGAAGAATTGGTTAAATATGTATTCGATGGCTGACGCCAACGAGGCTGTCAATGCTTTCCACGACAACTTGATGCTCTATTTCAGCTTACACTTTCCCCTAAAGAAATTTTATAAAAGAGAAGAGAACTGTTGGGTTAATGATATCTTTAGGCAGTCTAGTGAAAACCTCAGAGATATAACTTATCGAAACGCCTACCCGAGCTGAAGGAATTTTACGATGCCTCAAAAAGGCAACATTTAATCTAAATAGATAATGCTGAAAGAACATTTTATCAGTAAAAATTGCTTCAGAAAAAAATCAAAACAAGGCCTCTTGGAATGTTGTGAGGGAATTGAGTCGTGGAGGTGTGGGGGCTTCTTGCTTTAGCATGAGGGATGGTGACATGATTTTGTCTACTCCTTTTGAGGTATGAATTTTTCTTCGGTGAGTCCAGGGCATAATCTGAACAGGTTTCTCAGGAAGAATACATTGACAATATAGTGAGCACAGATGAAACGATGTTTCTGACTCCAAATGCTGAGGAAAAATTATTCTTAGTGATGAACAGAAGATTTAGGCCTTTGAGTTCCAGCGGCTATGATGATTTTCCGGGATTTCTTCTTAGGAGATGCTTGAGAGAACTCACCGCACCTTTGACATACCTGGTAACTCATCTTTCTTTCTCCGAATGTCAATTTCCTGATAGATTGAAAATATCCAAGGTGGTACCCCTTTTAAAGAAGGGAGATTTCTGAATCGATATGTAACTATCCTATACCGATGTCTCCGGTCTTGTCAAAAATATTTGAATGTTGTTACCTTGACAGGCTCTTGAGCTTTCTTGATAAACAAGAAATTCTTGCAGGGAGTCAGTTTGGTTTCAGACCGGGACTTGGGACACATGATGCGAGATACGCTTTCGTTGAAGGTGTGGTGAAAGGCTAGGAGTCGGGACAATGTCCGGTTGGTATCTTCTGGGATTTGAGTCGGGCTTTTGATCTCGTAATTTATAATATTTTAACTAGTAAAGCGGAGAAATGTGGTGTTCGCGGTATTACTGCAAAGTGGTTGGTAAGTTAATTGACAGACCGGCAACAACTTGTTTCCATCAGACACACTTGTGGTAATATGAGAGGGACAACAAATTCGGATTTACTTGGCACAGATATGGGCGTGCCTCAGAGCTCGAAATTGGGTAAATTGTTGTTTATCTTGTACATAAATGACATTGGAAGCGGTCTGAGTTGCGATGTTCTTCTTTATGCAGACGATGCTACCGCCTTGATTGCTGATGATAGCGAAGATATGCTGGAGTCAAGAATTCTTCAAAATACCAACTTGCTGTGTCAATGGTTTAGCAGAAACAGATTGCACATCAATGCTCTCAAGTGTACATATTTGGTCTTTCACAATCAAAATAAGATAATGACTGTTAACGTGTCGCTCAAATACTCAACTGGAAAGGGCTGGCTCGATAGGGTTCCTAGGTCTTCGGATTCATGAGAGTCTAAACTGGAAAGATCAATGTACATACCTGTCCTCCAAACTAAGTACGGTCTGTTATCTTATGCGAAATTTGAGAAGAGTTTAGACTGTCACATAGTTGAGGGCTGTTTATCATGCTCAAGTGTTATCCAGATTGAGATATGGGGTTTTGTTTTGGGAGCATCGGTTGGAGCTAACGAGGTTTTCCTTTGTGAAAAAAGGATAATTCGTTGTATGCTGGGTATTTCGCAACTTACCTCCTGTCAAGAAGCTTTTCGATCTTTGGGCTTACTTACATTACCATCCATATATACACTCGAAATGACAACAGTAGTATTTAAAAACCAAAATGAAATAACGCGTAATGATGACTACCATCATTACGGTACTAGAAGTCAGCACAAACTCGTCCCTCCCAACTTTAGACTTCGAATGAGCGGACGGTCCTCTATGTACCTGAGTGTAAAGCTTTACAACAGATTGATTAACGACATAAAGAAGTCCAAATCGTGTGTCTGAATATTTGGCGAGTAAGAGTCATTATAGTGTGCAGGAAGTTTTATTGTAAATGATATTTTTTCGATGTTTTTTTATGCGATTTTCCTGATTTTGTTGTATATTTGCTTAAGAAAATCATTTTATTATTTTTTGATCTTTTCCATAATGTAATTTCGGCGTTCTTGAGGAAAAAAATTTTATTATTATTATAATCAATTGAGAAGAATTTCTAATTTCAATTTCAATAATTATTATTTCTTGTAAGGATTTGCTCATTTCAGTGCGGGTTGTTATTGTTTGATTGATGGATATGGTTGAAAATTCGGAATCAACTTATATTTGCTCATAAAACATTCATGAATTATCTGAAAAAGTTATTTCATTATTATATTTTTTAGCCTTGTAAGTAACCATTAGGAGGAAAAGTGAATATTGCTTATTCTGATCACTAATAATTTCGAAATTAGATTATTTGAATCATTATTTATGAGAATCCTTATCAGATTCCATCGTTTTATGCGCTCAGTTTCCTCTAATTAAAATCCGAAAATCTTCGCCAGCTATTTCGCAAAATATGCACAAACGTTTCTCTGAAACGTAATACCAGAAAACTTTCCCAACTCTTATAATATAAATTCACAAAGTGCGAGCTTAAGCGGAACTTTCAGTATAGGCATATTACTTTCAAATTCTCAAATATGGGGCTCAACTTTCCCCGGAAAGGATTAAACGGGAAATTGATTCACGTCTGCGATTTTGTTTCGTCGAGTTTTCTTCCCTTGGTCTCTCCCGATTTTCTCATTTGCCCGAATTAAAATGCTTAGAAAGCGTGAATGTAACACGAGCCATTAGCTTTTATTACAATTTATGGATATTAAAAATTTAAGATCCCGTCTGAAATTGCATTAAGGCTGCATCGATGTGGGGCGGGATTTCCGGCTCTTGAAATTTTTCCATTAATTGCTGGTGGGAAATTTATAGGCCATGAATAGTATCAAATCCCTGTTGTCTAAGACATTGACTTTTTTTCTTCTTAAACTCTATTTAGTGCAACGTAAATGTTTTTGCTGCTTATTTCTGTAAGAGGAAAAACATTTGACATGTTTTCTCTGTTGAAAGTATAACTTTTTAAGGAATGACATTTTCCTTGAGAAAGAAAAAGGTACTTCTCTTCCGGATACACAGGATGTTACAGGAGAGAATGCAAAGATTTTGATGGTAGATAGAAGACACCCAGTGAGTTACTAATGCGACTCAAAAAACTAGTTGAGGCCATTTTTTTCAAAAATACAGGCTGTTTCTCAATTTTGAACCAAATATTTTTATATACTCTACTATTGTAAGCAGCTATTTTATGTGGATAAGGATGTGTAGATGAGCTGTGAATAGTAATATCTGTATGCGATGGCTTATGAAAAATAGAAAAATCATGTTTGCCGTTAATACCATAACTTTAGCGTTTGGTGGTAGTATCGTGTGCTGAATTTTATTTGTTAGGACTGAAGAGTTTTTTATTGAGAATTTAGATTCAAAATTAGCGAACTGTCGAATGATGTCTATGAGAAAGCGTGAAAGCTTTGCAGCTGAAGCTTGAAAATATGAAACTACTGGTCTAATGGGATACCCTGTTTTATGGAGTTTTGGTGATTGCGGGTTGTCAATGAAAAGTTTATATTTTTGGTTGGTAGGTACTATAGACTTGGCATACTCTAAAGAGTATTATTATTACTTATTAGAGTATGCCAAGTCTATAATACCTACCAACCAAAAGAAAAAAAATATAAACTTTTCATTGACAACCCGCAATCACCAAAACTTTACTCCCTGTGGTGTGTGTATTAGTTCTACATCTTTCGATTTCTTTTCTGTTGGAGTTCTACGTTTTTCATAGTCATTTTCTTTCTAAATAAAAGACAAAACACTTGTACGTACTCCTTTAATTCGAATAACATAGAATCCTCAAGAGACTGATCCAAAATATCCGGGTATTAACATTTTATCTTCCACGGACACGAACGTACCGAGGAGAAGATACATGATATAGTATTTCGATTCGCTATAACTGTCTTTAATGGATTGCGTCAGTTGAGCAAATACTGTCGACACATGGAATTTTTGTTGTGGATTTTGCGAGGATGAAATTCTTCCATGTTCCATGTATGGGGTGTTCAATTCAGTATTTAATGAAATACTATATTTTCCCAGTCCTTGTCTAGAATATTCCTTCAATCTTCGTGTGAACTCTTAATGTACGGCAGTTAACATTTGTACCAAATTTCTCCTAAATCGATCACGAGATTCAAAAATTATGGTGAATAAAAGATTTGGATCAGAATCATAAAACAGCCTATATCTTCGGAAAGAATGGCCAAACCATATTTTTGCGTCACAATACCGTTGAAATCTCTACACTTCATTTGCAGAATTTTTCATTACTTGGAACTAGGCCACCCCTGTAACTTTTCTCTATTTGGAATATTTTGATCAAATTTGGAAATCGGATAGAAGACAACATTTTGAATTCGAAAACATTAATATGTTTGACATTTCGTTTCCGGTTATGCTATATTTGATTGGTAAACATCATTCTTCAAATGGCCTCACAGGAAGAGATCTAGTGGACTCAAATCTGGAGATCTAGATAGCCATCTTATGGGACCATTTGTACCTATCCATTTTCCGGAAAAAATTTCTTCGGGACACCGCGAAACCTCTCTTGTTTTGCGAGAAGGTGCACCATCTTGTTGAAAATATATTTAATTCACAACAGCTGATGGCACCGCGTCCAATTCATCTTGTATTTGGATCCTCAAAAATTCCAAATATCTCTCCCCTATCAATGAACCCACAAAAATTATAGGCTTTATTAAATATCTTCTCATCATCCCAATCCAGAGAATGAACCAAAAACGTTCTTAGAAGTTTTCATCTTGATATCTGTGCTGATTTTGTTGGGACCAGTGCCTACTATTTTGCCTATTAAACATTCCATTGTTCGTGAAACGTGATTTGTAACTGAATAAAATCTTTGTGCGATATTGTGGATCACCCTCCATTATCCTTAGGTACTCTTCATAGTACTGTAGTCGCTTAACACTATCGTTAACATACAGGTGTTGGTGTAGCTGATATTCCAATGAGTACTTATGTTTTTTCAAAATTGTCCATGCGCTTTGGAGGCTAATTTCAAGCTCCATGGCAATTTCCCTCGTTGATGTGGTTTGATTAATATCAACAATAATATCAATACATCTATTTCGGTATCTTCGTCGATAAAGAAATCCTTCTCTTTAGCAGATTGCATCTCACGAAATTTTCGTTAAAATTTAGAGATATAGGTTCTATTCGGATGAAGTCTTTCCGGATAGCGCTCTGTGTATAATTGTTCAGCTTGGACGCAATTATGCCTGAACTCTCCATAATTAAGGAGCATATCGACTTTTCTTTCTGTGTGTATTCATTCATACTCAAAACTGAATTCACTAATTCGCAATGTCGATAATTAACAACAAAGGGTTTTGACATGCCACACTCATAATTTTATGAACACACAATATGATAAGCATGAAAAAAATTTTGCATGGCCAATGTAGTTATTGTTATTAGCGAATGGGAAAACTCTGCGAAAATTGCCTAGGTATTTTCCACTAAAACTCCGGAACCGTTAAGAATAGAGTGACGTGAGTGGTATAAAAAAAAGATGAAAAAATACTGCTTCTATAATACCGGGTGACCCGATATGGTTGTCTCCGAAGAAAACCTACTGTTTGGCCTTCTATAACGAAAGAAGAAAATTGCAAAAAGAGATTGTGTTTCGTTCTTCTTTCAAAAATATGTCAAAAGGTCGTAGGATAACCAACTGATGAATTGAGTCTTGAAGATTACTGAAGAACATAGAATATTTACTAGCTATATATTCTTCAGAAAGATAATTAAGATCTTCATTGACTAACAGTGTCTGCAAAATCTCTATATACTTTTTCCATACTATTTCTGATGAGGGACCATTTGCGCCAAAAAAATCGAATTTACTTGGCTTATGTCCGGACATATCCGAAAAACAAAAACAATTGCGCGTTAAATGTTTTGGCGCAGAATATAACCTCACCTGAAAGGTTTGGTTCTTTCTTCGATGACCTCTCACAATACTTCTTCATAGAGGCCATTTATTGAGTTACGAATAACCGAATTACTCAATAAATTCAATTAACTTTTTTCTTAGAATTGTCCTTCTCGAAGTGGTGTTCACATTAAATTTGCTTTCACTTTTTTCGTCACAAACGAAATGGTAATCAGCTTGAACTTCCTCAATGTAGAGAAAGTTTTCATGTCGGTATTTTGTCATTAATCTACCTTTTCTGGAAATAGATGAAATCTTCAATCCCTTTCCGTAGGTCTGATACTTAGGAAACATCCTGTGTAAGATTATTTTCAATAAGAGATTTCCATTAGTTTGTCACAAGCCAATGAAGAGAACATAAGCCGTTTTAATGTTTTGACTATTGTTAAAGTTTATACGTCATTTCGACTCCTACTAGCTTTGTTGTGGCTTGCTATGACGTTTTCTAACAGAAAGTACAAGTCAATAAGGAAAAAACAATTCAGGCTGATCATGGAGGAAACAAATCTTCAACGATCAAGGCATTTCCACCACCCACTTCATAAAGCAAATTGCTATTTGGGTACTAAAATGAACCATAATCTGTGACAAAAAGTTATCCGGAAATTAAATTGCCCTGGTTGAGTATTTTTACGTATTTTGAGTTTCTTTATGTTGGTAGAATTGTCCTTAATTACAATACCAAACATGATTGCGATCTGCCAACTGGTTTCTTTACGACAGCTGTTGAAACCAATCGACCTCAGTGGTACTTTGCGAATTTTACAATAAAAAAAATATTGAACAAAGAGTTTATCTCAAATTTTGTGTTTTGAATAAAATTTCGTGTGCTGAATCATTGCGAATGCTAGAAAAGGATTATGGAGACTCTGTTTAACCGAAATTCCAATTGTACGATTGGTACAAAGCCTTTAAAGACTGTCGGTAGATCCTCGAAGATTTGCCTCGTTCCGGACAACCTTCGACCTATCCAACCAACGATAACGTCCAAAAAATCAAGGAAATGGCGCTCAAAATTCATCATTCCAGTGTTACAGAGATAGCTCGTGATTCCTAGATCCCTCGTGGAACCGCTCGTTTGAGTTTGGTGAACCGATTGAGCATGATAAAACTGAATTTTCTTCAAAAACAGTATCGGATGCAGATAGCTGCAGACATGCTGGATCGTGCGAATTCTGCTCACACGTTCATAGGACGGATCTTAACTGGTAACGAGACATGAGTCTATGAATACGACACACTAACCACACTAACGAGCTAACATTCGTCGAAAAGAGTGAGAAAAAAAGAGCCAAAACCGAAAAAACCTCGCCAAATTTTTTCCAAAATCAAGACGATTCTGATTGTTTTCTTCGATATTCGTGATATGGTTCATTATTAATTCATTCCGCAAGGTCAAACGGTCAATAGGGACTTCTGCTCAACAGTTTTGAGTTGAATTTCCGCTCTTGAGAACCAGGTTAGATCCCATAGCGTCATAAAAGAAAATTCGCAAAAGGAACAGAAGGTCATCCCTGAAAGCGCCTATAAAAAATGTTTAGATTATTGGAAAAAACATTGGCACATGTCTATCACTTCAGATGGAGTATATTTTGGAGCAGATTCAATAGATATTGAAGTATTTGAATTGTGGAGGCCGTTACTTGATGTAGATCCATGATATAAATGAGATAAAACACAGGTTTAACTTCAATCTACACTTTATTTGAAAAAATTCGACGACGTTTCGCTGACACAGCAGCTTTATCAAGAATGAAAATTAGAATGATTCTAATGATTCTAATTTTCATTCTTGATAAAGCTGCTGTGTCAGCGAAACGTCGTCGAATTTTTTCAAATAAAGTGTAGATTGAAGTTAAACCTGATATTGAAGTAAACTAAGATTTTTGCGTTTTATTTAATTTTTCACGATACTTTTTTATCACAGTGTAAAAACTTATCTGAAGCCATTACCTAGTATAGTCTGCCGCTGTATATTTCAACTATAAATTAATTATATGACGTAACGATATCGAACATGCCGCAGTTCCAATTGACATTGTCATATAAATCATAATGGTGCCACTTTGGACCCTTCGTCCCCTTCCTAAAACGTGCTACGTTATGACTGGTATCATACCGAAATTTAAAATGAAATTATGATTATATATTATTGCAGGCATAAAACGGGTCGAATAACTAACTTTAATTCGAAATGAATAGGGGAAAATTATAGGTTTCGTGACTTTCTGCATCCTCGCCCCCTGTTTTGTTTGCTGATTATCGAAAACACATATATATTCAGACTAGACACTGCTATTGATTCCATTATCATCAATGGTCTGGTGAATACGGCCGCTTTATAATGGAAAGTCACAACAAGCAAAGGATGTTAATCGAGTTTTGGTAGCGTTCATTTCACAATATTTAAATTGAGTTTTTTAAATAGGGAATTATCCAATTTGATATTGCCAGGATTGTTCGATTTTTATTTTGTGATAGCTTGAGCTTTCAGCGAAGATTTGTAATTTCAGTCTTAACTTAGGAAATTTGTGCAGAGATAACGATCTTTAGCTTGGTTTGTCAGCATGAGTGAAATAAATCAGTGTAATTCAAGTCTTCTAACTAAACGTCATTCAAATTGAATACTCTGTCTACCTGTTATGAACAGTGCGCAGCTGAGAATTGTCATAAGGAGATACAATGTCTTCAAGATCAATATTAATCTACGCGGTCTTCGTCTATTGGCCAAATGTCGCACAAATGATGTAAAAGCTCCAGTTTAGTCAAGCAGAAGGAACCTATGCGCATGACACCCACAATAGCAACAGTGATCAGGGATCTACAATAGGGTTTCCGTAGACAACGATCAACTGGTAACCTCTTTGCATATGTAATGCATTTGTGGACAACAACAATCGCAAAACCTGGCGAATCAAGAGCCTCTGCTCATGATATCTGAAAGGCCTGCGAAAGTGTTGAATAAACTAATTATCATCCATTTGGACTTCCCGAAGAAAATCTTGGTTGGATTAATAGCTTTCTACAGTAGATCGATTAAGATGGCAGTTGATGGTGAAACGATTGAATCCTTTCAGGTTGATGCAAGGAGAGTATCCCAGGACTCCATACTCTCGTCAACTCTTTTCTGTTGCGGATTGATGATCTCCTCCACTGTACCGAACGCAGAATATTTAGGTTTTCGGACGATTGTACACTGTTATCATTCTCTAGTCAGCGCTCTATAACTGCTGAAGAGACATGTCGACTATGATACCGTCAGAGCATGTCACCTAATACAGACTTGGAGAAGACAAAACTTGGTCAGTTTTAACGCGAACAAGACATAATCAAAAACGTTCTCCAGAAAAGTCTTTGCTGGTGAACCTCATTGAATCAGGCAGATACATTGAATTTCCTCAGAAACGAGTGAACACCGGAATTGGCTGAAAGGACCCTGTGTCAACCATTGCGTGATTTAGTTCTGCTAAACTGAGTGTTTTCTCGGGACTAGGCAGTATTTCATACTATTATAGCTCTCACTTTTATACGAAGCACAAGTGCTCTGGAAAACAGAAGAGAGCAGTAAGCTTCATTGATCACACGAAGATCACGCGAGATCTTCCGCGTCTCGCTCAAAGGCGGAAGACTGCTGATCTTTCTTTTTTACAGATACTTCTATGGTGAATACTCAGAAGAACGGAGAAGTTTGCTTGCGGAAAAAATCCAATTCCAACGATAAACCAGGTTTACGGAAAACTTCAATCATCGAACAAGGAATGCCATGTACCTCTCCATATAAAACTTCTGTTTACAGAGCTATTGTGCTGTGAAACTCACTTTTATCAAACATCTTTCCGGATACTCATTTAATTTGGCCGTCTCCAAGAGGCGATTGAACACACAGATTAAATCCCTTTTGGACGTCGCAGATGTAGCTTAACACGCATCGTCTCTTTCAAAGAATTGAGAACACAAAAAGATGCTGTGTTTATCACCTTTTGATCTTCCTGTGGAGGCGGAGGTCCTGGCAAAACTGTGGGGGATCTATTGGACTTGATCTGAGGAGAAGCGAGGTGGTATTTATGATACCGAGCATATACTGTATTGCCCATGTTGCAAGCAGAAATCGTCGTCATAAAACCCCAGTTCTTGCTCGACACTTGTACACCCTCTTACCACAAGGTGAGTATGAGGTCTTTTCTGAAGGGACTATCAAAATCTACACACACAGTCTCAAACACAAAAATTATAAAAGTTTGAATAAAACTTATACCTCAACCAAATACTTGAATTTTCAATCATATCATAACGAGATAAAGCATTTTCGCCTTTTCATTCTTTCTTATCCTGTGTTAATAATATTATCACACGCAAATGTAAATGATCGTACTACATGGCAGCATATCTGAACATGAGAGAACATTATGCTTGCGAGATATAAACAGATAATTAGATGATCATATCTTTGGTAACAAATACATCTTGCTGTCAATAACTGTATAAGTTTGATCACCAGAGCGAAGCAGCGGTAGGCATGCTTAATACTTGAATAAGTGATTGCCTGGGATCATCACGCTATTTAAATTTCTTCCTGGAACAATTCAGGAAACAAAATTTCCAAATCAGATATTGTGCTTTCTTTTAGCGGAGCTCAGAGAGTATTCAGTCCACCCGTTGGACACGCCTTTCATAACCAAACGCATAATATACCGAACGCTGTTATAAGCTGAATAAATAAAGCAACCATAGGATACCAGTACAAAAGAAGGTGAAATTTCAGTTAATAAACAAAAAATAAATACTATTTTCAAAGATTTTGAATTGGTTCATCTGAAAGGAAGTTTTAAATTATTCAATCCCCTCTTTCTCTCCAGTCTTTCAGCAGCGGGCAGCCTCATCAAAAAAAATATCGAAGCATTCTTCAGCTGTTTTGCGGTTCCTTGCAGCAGGCCGTATTACTGAGAACTCATCCCTCATTATGTTTTTCGATCTGGTTCGTGCTGCTCGGTTGGGACAAATTTTCGACCACATGATCTTCTTAGCTAGTAGATGTATTAGATGATGTTATTTGATTATCACTTGTTCATCGTCAACTTGCTCCGAATCATCTTCCTGTTCTGATTCAGAATCATGTGCACTTCTTGAACTATATCTTCATTTTCAGAATCGCTCGAATCGACAAAGTCTTCATCATTTTCCAGATCATGCCATAAGGCGAGGAGCTTCCTTTGTTGTTCTTCGTAACTCATTTTTCTAAATAACCAACAAAAAAATTAATATTACCTTAAAAACTAACACATCATAAAACATACCTGTATGACTTGAAGAAAAAAAATTGCGAGGTGGGGTGATTATCACCAAAATTGTCTATAATCGATAACGTCAGTGGTGTTGTGGGGTGAAAATCACCAAGTCGAACTTCGCACTCAAATAACAAATATGTTAACTCACTAAGAGCTAAGAGGCAACTGCGACAGCAATATTCAGTTTAACATTTGAAGGTACTGAAGAGGTGGGGGCGCTGACAGTCTCCGTGTTTTTGTGATGCGCAATTGAATAACACTCTGGGTGATTTTAACCCCACCACACCAAGTGACATCAGATTACACTTCATTGTATTTCTCGGCTTTTCCCTGCTCTAATATGTATGTGTATACATATGAATCTTCCCTGGTATCACTCTGTCTACTGATGAAAACTGTATTAAAATTTTTTCATTTATTACGTAGTTCTGAAGATCGGAGCGTACAGACAGCTAGATGCCACATTATTTTATACTACTTATACTACTATAGTTGACAGGCTTCGTGTTCACAAATATTACAGTAGCTAGTTCTTTACTATATTTTCCACGGACACAGTATCTTTAATTTCAATAATTCACTCAAAAATGTCATCAATTCTTCGAACAATAGAACCGAATTCCTAAAAATAAATAATTCAAAGTTATCTGTAACATTCAATGTCATCCGAAATGTCAAATTCATGCAAATAGTATGGAAAATTCGGGAAACGAAACAGTAAAACATTAAATATGGAGATTTTCACCCCAGATCAAATCGGTAAGAGCCCTTTCGAACGAAGACCTACAGGCTTATGTTAATCCGGGAAGACTTGAAAGATCTAGACCTAAATGTTCGTGGGAATTGCGTTTACAACACGTTCTTCAAAACTTGAGAAGCCCGCACCGGACACGTTGGATGGGTTCAGAACAAGGGTCCCCGGTTGACACAGAGATCGGATGTCAATCGCACAGGTGTTTCTCACATTCAGCGATTTGATTTATCGTTCTAAAATTTAATAAGTAATTGCTACAATTATTATTTGTTTCAGTAGTACGTAGTACAGAGGAAGCTTCTGTATTTTCACTGAATCTTAATCTAATCATCCGGTGATCGAATATTTCTGGCATACACAGAGTTTGACGTGTTATAAACTACTGAATGAATGTCCTAGATATTGTTCAATTTCGAGTACTACAGTAGGTGTCGGAATTATTAGAGTCAGTGTTCATACTTTTATATTTTCTAATTAATTAATTTTTCTGTTTATTTTCTGAGTTTATTGTCAACAACCTGGTTTTCGCAAATCATGTTCACACAAATTTGTATAGCAAAATGAACAATATTATTATTATTGTTATTATTTTTTTTCAATTTCGTTGACTTATGCACTATCTCAGCCCTTAGCTGGATATAATTTACCTTTCCCAGATTCAGCAATCAAAAGGAATAGGCTCGATTACAATATATTTGACATTAATTTCCTAACTATCCTACATGTATTAAGAATTACAGCTTTTAGCTTTTCTATATAGGTATTCTTATGCAATTCTAATTTCTTAAGGCTATCATGCAAAGTTTTGGGTATTAACCCAGTCCAGGATACGATGACAGGAACAATATCTATTTTATCGAAGTGCCACATCTGCTTGATCTCAATAGCAAGGTCTGTGTATTTGGACTTTTTCTCCTGGAACTTGTTCAGCACGTAGTTATTACTCGGTATGGCGACAGCCACCAGCATTGCTGCATTGCCTATTATTCGTCACCATTCTGTTAGTGGTAACAGGCCTGTCGTAGTATAATCTCATAGAGTCATTTTTCAATACGGGCGCCGGTTGATACTTATGACTGAGAGGGATCCAGAAGCCCGTACTTGTGTGCAAGATTTTGGTGGATAATGTTACATACATTATCCTTTCTTATGGCCAATCAAGACTTGGTCTTGAATGGCCATAAGGAATGCTTCTGTTTCCGCGAATAGTTCTCCTTTCATCAATCATTTGTTGGAAGCTTTTTGTCGATTTACGGTTGATTATTCTCATGGTGATGTCGTCCATGCAATTCCTTTCTTGATCATTGCTCTTGTTTGTCAGTATCTGATAGGAACGGTAGATTCATCAGGTCATCACTGGTAGCAAGATTTAGAGGTGTATATCCCTTATCAGCCAACGATACCACTGTATGGAGGTCAGAAGTGCAAGCTTCTGCAGAGAAAAATTATCTGAGATTTTTAATCTGTTCGGTGTGTAAATTGTCAACATCTATTAATCTGCGTCCTCCTCTAACCTAACCTAACCTCCTTTGACTGTTTTTGGTCTAGTAATCTATCTTGTTGGTATCCCAGATACTTGTACGTTTCATCATCTTTCATACACTGTATAATATCACCATTTGGGAGTTGTGTTTCTCCATCTATGACTTTCCTCTTTGAGTGTTAAGGGTTTTACGTTTTTCAATCCCGAATTTCATATGAACATCTGCCGACAACTTACTCATTGTTATTTTTATTATTATTATTTCAATGAATATAGCGGTTTGAAATTTTTATCTGGTTATTAATGGGTCGTTCGAAAAGTAATTTCGTTTTTTCTCGATAGAGGATTCAATTGTAATTTTTTGCAGCCAGCTTCACACTTAAACCGTATAATTTCCATATGCTTTGAGAGCTCATATAGGAAGGCTTGTGTGAGAGCGATAAGCAGCACTTTCGACATATCTTACTGGTTTACTACAGAAAGGGTCAAAATGCTGTTCAAGCCAGACAGAAATTAACCGATGTGTAAAGAGAAAGTGTGTTGACAGTACGATGGTGTCAGAACTGGTTCGCTAAATTTCAATCCGGCAATTTGAATGTCGAAGGTGCAACACGTTCGGGAAGGCTAGTTCAAGCAGATAAAGACGCGATAAAGGCATAAATTGATGCGAACGGGTGAATAACAACAAGTGAGATTTGATTGAAATTAAATTCATCAAATTCAACAATTTTTGACCACTTCAAAGGGCCAGAATCATCCTCGAAGCTCGATGTATGGGCTCCCCGTGTTCTCACAGAGAGTAATCTGTTTCCGCATTGACGTCTGCGGTTCGCTTCTCAAACGTCACAACAATGATCCGTTTTTGAATCGCATCATAACTGGGGACGAAAAATGGGTATTATACAACAACGTCAAACACAAGAGGTCATGGAGCAAAAGAGAGGAACCGACTCAATCAATTTACAATGCCCATATTCACCAAAAAAAGGTGATGCTGTCTGTTTGGTGGGATTTTAAAAGAATCGCTTATTCTGAGCTTTTACCAGATTGACGATTAATTCGAAAGTATACTGTCACCAGCTGGACAAACTGATTGATGCACTTCAACAGAAAAGGGCAGAAATAATCAACAGAAAAGGTGTAGTGTTTCACCAAGACAACGCCAAGATATCACGCAAGTTTGGTCACGCGCCAATAGCTTTTACAGCTTGAAAGGGATACAATGCCACACCCACCATATTTTCCAGACATTACACCATCGGATTATTATTTGTTCCGGTCACTCCAAAGTTTTTCAGACGGTAAGACCTTCACCTCAAATGAGGTCAAAAACCACCTGGACGAGGTTTTTGCCAGCAAAGACCAAAAATTTTATGAGCGTGGAATTACGCTACTACATGAAAGATGGAAAAAGGTGTTAGACCTGAACAGCCAATATATAATTTAAGAAAGTATTTGTTTATTATACGAAAACTGTCTTTCATTTCCACAAAAATCGAAATTACTTTCCCTATATTATTATTAATATTTCGTCTAGTAGCAAATGAGAACGTGATTTTGTCAATTATGTAATATTTCTTCTCATGAAGTTTTCTGAATTTGAAAAAGAACGGTTTGTTGTACAACCGCTTTTGAAATTGACTCCTCATTTCCAGCAGTTTTCATTGCTGAAATAATCAAAAGGCAAGAATTGCTTCTTATTACGATACTATTACATAATTTTAAATATGGATTAAAATTGAAATATGATGCAGTCATTCATAGAGGGAGTTTCAGGTGTACCACTATTAATTTCTACAGAAGATTACTCATCCACAAGAAAAATGCCCTTAAACATATGTCCAAAAAACCTTCGTCCTCGATATACAGGAATTCTTTTCCACAGTTCTGTTGATAACAGTTGTAATATTCAAGGGATTTAGCTCTAATTTGTAGAAGAGCAATTTTTCTACTCATCGATATATTAGTAGTGTTCTGTAATTTCAAAAATATTTAGGGTGGTTTTGTTTTCAGGGTAATGCCACATTGGACCTTTTCAAAATCAGGATGCAGTGCGCCATTGATCTTTGTTGAAGATATCTTTCAATTTTAATTGAAAGAAAATTTTCCTGAAATGGCAGCCCTTTTATGAATAATCCGTAATACAATAATAAAACAATTGATATTTTTGAGGAATTTTACTGAATAATTGTCATTCGTAAAGCGTTTCACTACTCCGTAGCTTCTTCAGATGAATGAATGTACAGAAATTATGACAACTATATATAGATACAACTGAGAATATAAATACAAATGTTCTTAAGTAATTAAAAGATTATGGAGTTGCTCCTTCCTACGTCGTTATTGATGACAGTTATATCCAATAAAATTAAGGAATAGATTGCTCATTGAAAAGATTCAATAGAGGTGATGGACTTAAAAGACTTGTTCATTACAGAGACTATCTGAGTGTTTGTGTTTGTTGATTTCTCAAGCTTTCCGAACATCTACTTTCCAATATTTATTATCTATATGCAAAATTTCAAACTGTGGGTCAAAATATTGATTATTTTCTAGATGATTCGCATAATTTGAATCTGATTTTTCATTTGAAAAACTCCATTTCATTGGATATACCCGTAATCAATAACCACTAAAGAAAAATCAACTCCATAAGCTTTTAATTACTTAAAACATTTCTATTTATATTCTCAGTTGTATCTATATATAGTTGTCATAATTTCTGTACATTCATTTGTCTGAAGAAGCTACGATGTAGTGAAACGCGTTACGCATCACAATTATTCAGTGAAATTCCTCAAAAACATTACTTGTTTTCATTATGGGTAATAGAATTCTACCAAGTAAAAGCCTCCCAAATTCAAAAATCCGTAGTACGAAAGAATAGTCGGAATTGTATCTTTAATTTTTTCAAAAACTATTAAAATAGCATTTCAGAGTAGTTTTCACAACACGTCGAGGTGATTTCGGAGTGATGAAAATTTAAATTATCTGTAACTTCTTTTATATACCTGGTACTTTTTAGTAAAACCTAATCTTGCTGGTATCACAGTAATATACAGGGACGTGTTACAATATAAGTTGATTTTGTCATTGAAACATAATTTTTCTGGCTTTTGAAGAGTTGAAATGACGTACATCTTTCAAGAATTGGCTGATATTCATATATTTCGTGTCCACTGATCGTACGTTGCGTGAAACTGGACTGTTTCCATCAGCCAAGGAAAATTCTTGTCAGACTGTTTTATCAGGACACAGATACACGAACGACAAAAGTAACCAACAAAAACTTAAGAAAGAATCTGAACTTCATCAAGCTGTATGTCAAGAATGGAGGATTTTCTGATGAGGACTCTTCTGTAGAAATTTATGACTGCATACCCAAAACACTATTTGTTGTATTTCTCTTAATAATTTGTGTTTCAATTTCTGTTTCATATGGAGAATCGAACTAACAAAATTAACACCAAATGTCACAATATTAACATAATGATAATGAGATTTACGCATAAAACTTCTGTTGTCGCCCGTTCGATTCCGGGCAAAGGCGTGGTTGTTGTTGTTGTCCCTTATCTGGTTTACACAAATTATTCTGTTGGATAATGTCTTAAAGGACAAACATATGGCCTATAAGGTCAATAAGGTCAAGGAAGAACGGACAGGAAGAATTATTCTTCCAGTAATACACCTGCACTGAGGTACTCATAGAAAGTGAATTAAAACCGATGTAACAGTCCGATTTCTCGAATTAATGATTTATATCTTTTCAACTCAGTTTTCATAATTTTATTGATAATCCAATCTCATTTCATCAAGTAAATATTCAAACAGTTTGAAATTCGAATTAGGAATCTACAGTTAATGATACCCAATGAAAATTATAGTTATATCCGTAAGGTGTCGCTGCTATTTATCTTGGTTGTTCGCCGGTTAATTGTGAAGTCAGTACTTGAAAGAAGATGGTTTCCTCGTTTCTGTGGGGGAACGGAAAGCAGTAACTCATTCTATGTTTCGTTTCCACTTTATTGTTGTGAAGAAAATGATGTCGCTTTTTTATTAATTCTTTTGAATATCAATAGTTTTTTGAACCGAGTCTATATAAGTTCGGAATTCATTAGATTCTTTCTCTTGTCCATTTAGAAATCTTCGGAATCATTTGTTATTTTATTGGAGCTGTGTTGTAGCGATTTGAGTGAAAAATTTGCAGAAATTGAAATTAAGTATTCATAGATTTTTCTGGATGAATTCCAATCGTCTGAGGCGTATAAGTAGTCGGTAATTTTGCCGGATTTCCTCGACAACCATTTCAATTAGCAAGTGGAGAGATTTCGAATTTTCTTTTGTAAATGAACCTAGATTGATATCTGCTATTCCAAGGGTAAGTCGAATTCATTCTGTTCATTTCAAAATTATATATTCGAGGGATATGGTATTGTTATAGATTTTTTTTGTTCACCGTCAAGATATTTGAGTTTTCAACTTTATGCCAAACCTTGTTATCTTACGTCTGGGGTAACCACGATTTTGGGGAAAAAGTCTTGCCACCTAGGATAGTCACGTTGCGAACGATATTCAGCCAAACAAGTAACCTGTAAGCTGTACGATACAGGAATACCAGAAAACTGATGTAGAACACCAAATCAAATCATCGTGGGAATTAATCTCATTGATAAAAGTGTTTCTCTTAACCATCAAATTATTTTTTTCTATTTCATTTAATTGTTGACAGAGCTCTATCATTAAATTTCGCTTTGTTGAAGACCTCAGATTATTTTAAATTGAGAATTTGTATTTTGTAATTTGAATTCATCTCATCTGAGACTCATTTTATTGTTAGTGGTTAATCTTTTTTAGTTAAGTTATTTATTTTGTATTATTTTCCTTGATTAGAGTTAGTAAATTATTAATCAGATACTGTGATTTTGGATATATATCTTGTAATAAAGCTAGTTGATTGAAGTGATGAGTATTATTCCTAAGGCTATATCTAGGACCTAGGTTCTAGACGAAGATCTCACACACTGAGATTAAGGGACTCTGATCAAGCTAGGCATAGGTATTAATAGGTAATGTCAATTGTAATTTTCTTCAACTAGCCTTTTTATACTTAAATGTCATTACACGTCATTAGTTAAGTTTCGTAGTTCCAGTAAAATTGAAATATTTCTCCAATTTTAGACAAAATCAGAAACAAAACCATTACACCGATGAAGAAAAATATTAAACTTTCGAAAAAATCTTCAAAAACCTGTTCATACTGAATAATTTCTTCCTGGCGAGAATTACTGCATAATATCTACGATTCATATTCTAAAAATCACTAAAAATCTACGCCTCACCATATATATATATATATAGGGGGTTTCACCCCGACGAGCTGCCCATATATCTGTTCATGCAATCAAACTGATTTCATGAAAAATATAAATCCACCACCCGGTAATTGTTACCATTGCCAGGCAATGATTATATTCAAAACATATCCTGGAATAATTATATATTAGGATAACAATAAATGTTATGAGAATATATCAATCTACCAGCATATAAACATACTATAGCATTATCAGACAATGATATCAATGTACCAACGAGTAGTGTCAGAGGCTTTCTCCCGGAAAAATCCAGTGTACGGACCTTAGTCAAGTAACACTGAATGTTACTCATTAATAGTTTCTTTTGCGTGAAGTGGTGAACGATCGAATAGAATACTGCTCTGAATATAAATATGACAAAATTGTCAGTTAATTATATTACATTTATATAAACAAATAAATAAAATATGAAATGAGATTCTGAGCAGTATAAACTAAAGAGAAAACCTATGACTCTACCTCATTATTTTTTCGGAAAGAAACCCACGAAGAATATTACAAGATTTGATGACTGTTATCTTTTGTAACTGTTCAAACAAATTTTTCTTCAGACCCAAAATCGCAATACTTTTGTGAAGATTTCCAGGAATAACACCTGTTTTGGAAATAATCGGTAGAATAAATATTTTCTTCATTTTCCACATTTTTTTACTCTCGTCGCCAAGCATCATATATTTAGAAATTTTTTCATTGTCTTTATTTTGTATATTATGTGTGTCGGGTATAGCAATATCAATTATATATGTTATTTGATTCTGTTTATCATTAAGAATGATATCTGGTCTATTGTGTTTTACAGCTCTGTTGCAAAGAATTGTTTTATCAAAATAAAGTTTATATTTGTCATTTTCACAAATAATCTCAGGTTCATATTTGTGAAATTTTTTTCTTTGGGAATTAGGTCATGTTTAATTCCTAGATTAGGAAGTGAGCAAGATGATAATATATGAAAAACTGTTTCTGGAGAACAGAAACATCTACGGCAAGAATCATCTATATTTTGTTTGATGATGTGTTTTCTATAATTCCTCGTGAAAACAACCTGATCCTGGATCGCAATTGCCAAGCCTTCTGTTTCAGCAAACAATTCTCCAGAAACTAACCATTTAGTCGATGCGATTTCATCAATATAATCATTTTTCAATTATTTAGGTGCTTTCCGTGTAATTCCTTCTTTCTCTTTCAGAATTATCATCAAATATATCAAAATCTACCTTTTGCATTGTCAAGTTCAGAGGTGTGAGATTATAATCTGAAGCAACAACAATATCATGTAATTTAGACGTTTTCTGTTTATCATGAAAATGGGAACGTAGATGAAAAATCTGTTTACTATGAAGATTATTCAAATCAGTTAATCCACGACCTCCAAGATGTCTAGGTAGTGTAACTCTCTGAACAGCTGACTTTGGGTGGTGCTTATGATATTTACAGAGCATTTTCCTCGTTTGACATTGTAATTCATTTAGATCAGTTTTAGACCATTTAATAATTCCAAAAGAAGATGTAAGAATAGGAACTGCATAAGAGTTGATAGCTCTGAAAAGGTTTTTACTAGTTAAATGACCATTGATGATAATTCTAAGTCTTTTGTAATATGAACTTCTAATATTTTCTTTAGAGCTGCTATGGTTAATTGTCTTCTCTTGACAAAATCCAAGATATTTATATGTATCTCCTTGATGCATTGGCTCGATTTCGATATTGGAAATCTTTATATAATCAGAGGTGATCTTTCCTTTTTTTTTTTTTTATATATATATATATATATATATATATATATATATATATATATATATATATATATATATATATATATATATATATCTCTGTTTAGGTACTTTCAGAACGATATGATGAAATAATCAACTATTTTGCTTCTGCATTTCCAGTGAACAAAGATCCGGCGCTTGAGCTATAGAAACAGCAGAAAGTGGGATTCAGTAGACATGCTTACTCTGCTTCACTAACAATATGTGCTAATAACAATGTAAATTCTATAATTTCGATAATGACATTTTCAAAAAATATTTGAAATTAAATATTTCAATAGAGAAAAATGCTTGAGGGGAAAACTCCAAATAACGTAAAGATTCAATTGTTTTTTACGCAGAATCCTCCGAGGAAATTGTTCAGTCGTCCTCGCATATCAAAGTCGACAATTATCCGAAACTTCCCCTCTACATGGCTGCTGCAAGCATATTGTATAGCTTTGTTCGTTGAACTGAAACTGACTACCGAAGCAGCGGAGTACAGAACCGTTGGGAATTACCCTGTTATTATGCCTGTCGGGGACCAAACAAAGGCCAACTGAGACCGAGAAAGTGCACTAAGGCCCATCATTAAAACTGGAACTGTAACGCGCCTAATTCTAAATTACATAATGATAATTAAGATGAATTGGGCCTGTGTGGTTGCCGAGGATATGATTCTTTGTGACTACTTTGCAACCATGGAATTCGGTAATGAAGAAATAAGCAAGTCTGAACAATAAATCAAGCTTCAGATGCTTCCTGAAATTATTTTGCGTCTTTTTTCTGTGGAATGAGTTAATTATAATGTGAATACGGAATCTTCCGGGATTAATAATGAACGAATATCAGCTACAAGTGTTTTCTAATTCCTCATCAAGAATAAATGAGCAAGGTGCTGCACTTTTGCTGATTTGAGTTACTAATATATTTCCCTAAAAGTGCCAATTTGAAGTGGGCTGAAGGGTGTTAACCCTCTATCTTTCTTTTAGTTTTCTGCACCGATTAGTATCAATTGGTTCATTTTCTTCTCTTAACTTTTGAAACGAGTTTGTTCAACAAGCTGCTTGAGTCGATCATAGAAAAAGTCTTAGAAAACCAAATGGATTAAAAAAGAAGATTGATAGATGATTTCTGTTGAAATTTGGTCAAGAAAGCGCCAATTTTCAGAAGCATATTTATGAAATTGCCGAATCAACGAATTGGTCGTCCATTTTCAGGGTGAAGATCTCGTGATCACTTACGAATCGTCGATTTTAAAATATTGCATACAGTTGAGAGAGAAAAAAGGACTTGCTGTATATTAAAAATATAATTCTAGAGTAGTGAGACAATTCATATAGATAAAAATAAAGAGTTTATGTTTCAATAATCCACAGCTCTACAAAAAAAATTTTTTTTATTGTTGCCCTGGATATCATCGCAAATTTTTATGTTTTCAAGTGCCCAGATTACGAATATATTCATGAAAGTTCTCAATGTGCTCGTATTTTCATGATTTTTGCATTTCTTATATTTTGAACAATTATAAGCTCGTTAGAAATAAAATTTAATTTTCCAGTCATGATTAGGCTTCTGCGCAACTTTTTCGCGCATAAAAACATCACCTGATCCCCACTCTCAGACCCCTTGCTCCACAGAACAGCTGAGATCTCAGTTATTTGACAATATTGAAGTACATATACACGTAAATCTGGATACAGTGTCATGGATTAATATTTTGTTTCAATTACTGAATGTCTATTCTTATATATTTGTCTTCTAGTCTAAAATATGAGTTCGTCACGAAAAAAGTGTAAATATTGTAGTGATTTATTTTGTTATATTTGCGGTGTTTATATACCAAAAAACAAAAAGAAATATCACAGACTTTGTCAAGGAGACTTATGTTGAATATTTTGGTTTCAAAATGGACAAATTAGGTAATCCATGGGTTCCTAATAAACTTTGTAAGTCCTGTGTTGAGTCTTTACGGTTGTGGAAAAAAGGTGAACATTCTGGATTAGACTTTGGTATTCCTATGATCTGGATGGAGCCTACGAATCATTTAGATGATTGTTACTTTTGCGTAGTAGATGTTAAAGGTTTTAATCGAAATCAAACGTGGAGATACCTAGACTTACAGTCTACGAAATGTCCGGTTCTACACAGTGAAAATCTCCCTCGGCCCATATACATTTCAAAAGTAATTCGCATGCCCTCAGAACAATGATGTTACCAAATTCACAGAAATCGGGACCATCTACTAGTGGAAGTGAATGGGAAGGTGAAACATCTACGCCAAAGTTATTTTCTCAAAATGAACTAAGTGATTTAATACGTGATCTCAATTTATCAAAACAAGGATCAGAACTGTTAGCCTCAAGATTGAAAGAAAAAATTTATTGGCACCAACAGTAACAATTACAACATAAAGAACGCGAGAAAAGAGTTATTACAATTTTTAGTGAAAATGAAGGATTAGTGTATTGTAATGATATCGCGAAGCTGCTTATAGACATGGGTTTAAAAGAGTACAAATCTACTGAATGGCGCCTTTTTATTGATAGTGGCAAAAGAAGTTTAAAATGCGTCTTATTGCACAATGGAAATAAATTTGCATCAATTCCAATTGCCCATTCAACGAAGAATATGAAAATGTAAAATTAGTTTTAGAGAAAATTAAATACTCTGAGCATCTATGGCCGATCTGTGTGGATTTAAAATGGTTAATTTTTACTTGGCCAACAAAGTGGATATACAAAATACCCTTGCTTTATTTGTATGTGGGATAGTAGAGCAAAGCAACTTCATTGGGAACAAGATGTTTAGCCTGTAAGAAATTCTTTAACTGTCGGTAAAGCCAACGTAATAAGGGAGCCGCTAGTGAGCAGAGACAAAGTCATACGTCCACCATTACATATTAAGTTAGGTATGATTAAGCAATTTGTAAGAGCGTTGAACAAAGACGGAAATTGTTTAAATTACATTTGCAGAAAATTTCCGAAGCTTAGTATGGAAAAATTGAAAGGTGGAATATTTTATGGTCCTCAAATACGGCAATTGATGAAAGACTCAGATTTTATCAAAGTTATGACTGTTCCGGAAAGTAAAGCTTGGAAAAGTTTTGTGTTGGTTGTCGAAAATTTCCTAGGTAACCATAAAGCAGCAAATTATGAAGAAATTGTGCAAAATATGCTGACAAACTTTCAGACTGTAGGGGCAAATATGAGTATTAAGTTACACTATCTCCGCAATCATCTAGATAAATTTCCGGATAATTTAGGAAATTAAAGTGACGAACAGGGAGAGCGGTTTCATCAAGATCTAAAAATGATGGAAGAAAGGTATCAAGGTCGATGGGATTGTCACATGATGGCAGATTACTGCTGGTCTTTGAAAAGAGATTGTCCCTGAAAAATTATAGAAGAAAAGCTCATAAAAGGCGTTTTATGGAAATATGAAATATATATTTTCGACATTTTCCTCTTTATTTACTTCGATGTATCCGAATTTCTCAAAACATAACTGACATTATAAATATATCTGTTATTTTGTTTCTTGTTTTACGATTTTGTTATGTAAAATGAAAATAAAGATTTAAAAAGAAATCAGAGCAAATCCTACAAAATCATTGATAGTTTCACGAATTGTGTGCATAAATAGACCCAAAATCATTTTCATATCTAGGGCAACAAAACCATTGTAGACCAGTGTAATAATTGCAAAGAATTAAAATAACAGAATGTATATAGGGGGTCATCAAAATTAATGTTTCTTTCATTTCTACGTTCATTATCTAGGTATGGTGACATGGAAGGTGTCCATTTCTGATTGAAATGTAACCAATTGTGACATGGCTAAAACAATACAGTAAGAATTGCTTGAACACATCTATTCACAGAGTAGGCGATTGCTTTAGCAGTGGCTCAGCTTGGCCCTTAGCGGTGATCATTTCTTATGTGCACACAATTTGGTATATACTTTCGTTCACAAATATTTAAGTTGGAATTCCTGAGTATAATATTCTTGATAGAAACTTGGGCTAATAGGAAAAATATGAGAGTGCCGAACGTACGACTCATTGTTAAGGTTTTGTAGATGACAACTTTGTAAAATTGGTCTTTCTCGATGAAATCATATATGATGAGTAATTGCTTAGTTGTATTAGTACCCGCCACAAAAATTCCTCCATTATGAAAGTTTATTTCAATTTGATTTAATTTCATCGTAGGTGAATAATGTCGTTGGACGAAGAAGGCGAACAGAAAAGAGGTTAAAATGCAAAGGGCTGAAAGATGATTTGGAAAATCTTTCAAAGCAGCTTATAAGGACACATTTAACATGTGCCTGGTCAGCAAGTATGAGATTTGTTTGATCTGATTTTATCTGAGTTGCTTTCTTTGTTATTAAAGTAATAATTTTCGATGCACTGGAATCCAAATTTTTATCATAAATAAAGTACCAGAAACTACTAATCTAAGTTCAGAGCTATTATCTCAGCAATGATTACATCTGAACTTAACATTATATGTATAGACTCATTGAAGACTTTTATTCATGGAACAATATTCAACCTTCCGCAGAATGTTAAATATCCTTCTCTGTAGGAGCAGGTTTTCTGATTCACTCTTCATAATCATCGTCAAACAGGAATGTCATCAATAGGAGCAATAGTCTTCAGTTTCGGTCTCATTTGACCTCATCAGTATTGCTAACCTATTCACAACACCAGGTTGGATTGGTACCTAATAATTCTTTGCCCCTTTGAGTTTTCTTCGTAGCCCCTCCTGGCAGCAAAGGTTTACAGCAAGTGTTCCTGCTTGCATGATTGTGGGAGTAGAGCCCAGAGGCACTGATGAAGGGTACTTGGGTCCATATCTGCCTGCTCCTGTGAATCAATCGTTTTTGATCCGTCCGTGTACCAAATGGAGGATTTTTGGTCTAATTGATTTATTTTTCCCTTTACGATGGTGCGGTCTTCTATGACCACTTCGAAGGGTGTGTGAAAATCAAACTTGAGCGACATTATATCAGATGGTTGTGATAAGATTTCTGGCGCTATGTAACCCAGAATCCCCAGGTGTCCCTTCAGATTACCAGGTAATAGTTTTTTGGTGTCTTGGAGCCGTAATGCCGCCATCGACGCCTCCTTTTTCAATTCTATATGAACAGGAGGGAGATTTAGGATTACCTCCAGGGCAATAGTCGGGGTGCTTCTCATAGCACCTGTTTTGCCCAAGCACGCAATCTGCTGCAGTTTTTGCAGCTTGTTTTGCGTAGTTATTTCTGATGTTTTCGTCCACCATACTAACGATGCATATGTGACGATGGGTCTTATAACCGCTGTGTATAACCTGTAGGTTATTTTTGGCTGTAGTCCCCTGGTCTTTCCGAAGAGTCTACGGCATGCCCATAGGCACGATGTAGCCCTGAAAAGAGTTTTGTCAATGTGTAAATTCCAGTGGAGTATCTAGTATCTAGTAGTATCTTGGGTTAACCCTAGATAGCCTGTTCCGAAAATTTCAGATTATGTCCATTCAGAAAGGGGGGCTTTAAATTTCCTTACCCTAAGTCGTTAGTAAGCTTCGAGAAACCAGCCTAAAACGTCCAACCAGCTATCATCAATGCTAGATCGGACCTAGATTCGATCGATGTTATTATTTTTTCCATGAACGAGTACAGACTGCGTGGTCAAAGGCAGCAGTCTTCAGAAGAAGCTATTGATGCCTTCCAAGAAGCCATTTTGAATTTATAGCAGTCCTTTGATCCAGAATTGGATCAAAGGACAACTTGGAAAGAAAAGCTCTCATTTGTTTCAGTCAAGCTCTATATGCAGAACTTAAAAGACATCCCCTGTACATCGTACAGAGGAATTCGAGGTACCTCCCTTCGCTAAATCGAATCGAAAGAATTAATAATACCTAATATGAATTTTATGGTTCCTTGTTAAACAAAAAAACCACACAGCTTTCTTTATTCTATATTTCCGATCATAAACATTCCCACCACCTTCGTCTGCAATTCAAACCACTAACCATAACTTATCGCGCTTTCCTTCAATGTAGAATTGGGCGTTATCAATTGGATTTCAACAATTGCTTCGAACGTATATCGCGAACACCGAAAATTGCAATAGGGCGCCCTAAAATCGAACCCTTAACGAGACCATAAATTCCGGGATGCGTTCGTTCGGCATTCGGCGAAATATCAGCTGACCGGAAGTCCAAGCCATTGTCCAGATCGATATTCCACCTGCGATGCTCCCTGCTCGTTACCGATGTACTTCCGACGGGTTTAGAGTTACGCACGCAAAATTATTGCACGACGATGGGATGGAATGAAGACGCGAAATATTGAATTTCAGCTTTAGGATTTTTGAATATCAAAGGTGGGTGATTGGTTTCTTTTGTGAGTTGATAAATTCTCCAGTTTCAATCTTATAAAGAAATAATTTTCAATCTATTTTTATTTACATATAAGATTGAAGAGTTGTTATGAAAAATAGATTGAAGCACAGTTTTTCAGTAACAATATTATTTCACATGTTTGCATTTTGTCATCTGCTGAAATGGACAGAGCTGTGGGAATGCTTTACAGTTGGGTGCTGAGACCAATAAACGGATCTCACCGAGATCTGAAACAAGAAGAGATCGAGAGTATTGAGAAAATCTGTTATATTGTCAGTAATTCTTCTCGTCTCATCGACAAGTTGAATCAGGTTGCAACTGACCGCAAAGGGCTCCGCTTGCCTTCCTGCATCGTCGGTCTTATTTGAGTGTTGGAGCCAGTAGATGTTGTGGACGTTGAAGTCCTCCATTATGATCAACTCAGCGGACGGATGTTGTGTTTGGATCGTGTCTACTTTGCAACCTAGGTACTGAAACAATCAGGGTAGTTGGTATCCTAAGGATATCGATACGAACAACAAAGAAACATGATTTTGTTATATAAACAGATTTAGAATCATCTTGTAAGCGCTGGTCTCTTGCACTCACATTCATGTTGGTGTGTCCTAGTACTCTTATGTTACAAAACTCAATAGCGAATTGGCTTCTCCCTTCTAATTCTAGGGTACTTCATGTGTTCGCTAGAGGTCCATTGTTAGTCGTATTATCATCATTAGCTTCCCGAACCAGTTCCTCCCAGAGATCAGACTGGGGAAAGAGTTTACCTCCGGATAATTCTGCCCCAAGAGAAAGGATGTTTCACATGAAAAACCCTTCTCATTCTAGAGACCGGACAATATGCAAAGCATCCGAATAGCATGGTGTTGGTATTAGACCGGGCGGTGGAGTGGGACCGTCTTCGACTTGTAGTCGGGTAATTTCACGATTAATGCCTGATATAGTGAAACAGGAGTTGAATGCATCGATTCAAAATATACTCTGCTAAGAGATTAACGTGCAAATTCAAAATTTTAAATTTATTCAAAAGAACTTTAGATGTTATAACATTATAGAAATTCTTATAGCAATATAAAAACTTGAAGTGATTCATTTCTAATTGCCACTATATTTAAATAATGTATATCTATAACGTGTTTTTGAATTAACATACACAAAAAACTCATCCAACAAAATGAAGGGGGAAAAACTCAAGCGACGTCTCAATCTCAGAATCCTACAAAGAAGGCAATTGTACATCTAGAATTTATATATTTTTCCCACATCTCTATATATTCGATTCGAAAAGAAGTCATTTCGTTTTGGAACGAAGGCAAGATTATATTGATCCTTTGATCATGGTTAGGACTAACATTTGAAAAGGTGTCAACTGAATTTATAATTGATTTGGTATATTTAATTTGCATTAAAAAAATTTTGAATGTAATAAACTTCCACTTAAAAGTAAATAATCCTCACTGACCATACCATTACCCCAATTTCGTTAGTTCGTAATCCGCTTCATCCTGATAGAAGAGTTGTTTCGCCAATCATAAACCAGTTCAGAGTGCTCTGCAGCAAAACACAAATTTACCCTGAAACTTGCTTGCGTAAGACCAAAAACAAACACAACGTCCCATCCACATCCCTTTCAAATATTCAGTAGCCTGCCAGATTTTGTAGAAATTGGGTTTATGTTGCCATCAGAAGTTTTCAATGGCTTGTTGAAAATTGAATGAATACCTTCGTATTCAGTGCCGTTGTTTATTCAGCGTTTGCAACAGGTAAAGTGGGTTTTTCATTATAGCAATGGATGTACATTTCCTGATGTGTTTACAGAAGCCATAACATCTAGGAATTTCCGAATGAAATCATACTGTTAGGGGTTAACTTTATCGAATGAATAACTAGAATATATTCTGCATCAACTAAAATACTTTAAAAATTTACTAATAGTAACTAGTAATTTTAAATCCAGTAATATGTTCATGTAGAGGTAGTTATTGGCTTGTTTGGTCTGTTGACTGACAGAAATACATATACCAGAATATATACATACTATCGCATCATCCGACAATGATATCAATGTACCAACGAGTAGTGTCAGAGGCTTTCTCCCCGGAAAAATCCAGTGTACGGACCTTAGTCAAGTAACACTGAATGTTACTCATTAATAGTTTCCTTTGTGTGAAGTGGTGAACGATCGAATAGAATACTGCTCTGAATAAAAATATGACAAAATTGTCAGCTATTTATATTGCAATTATATAAACAAATAAATAAAATATGAAATGAGAATCTGAGCAATATAAACTAAAGAGAAACCTATGACTCTACCTCATTATTTTTTCGTAAAGAAACCTACGAAGAATATTACAAGATTTATGACTGTTATCTTTTGTAACTGTTCAAACAAATTTTTCTTCAGACCCAAAATCTCAATACTTTTGTGAAGATTTCTAGGAATGACAGCTGTTGTGGAAATAATAATCGGTAGAATAGATTTTTTTCATTTTCCACATTTTTTAATCTCGTCGCCAAACATCATATATTTAGAAATTTTTTCATTGTATTTATTTTGTATATTATGTGTGTCGGGTATAGCAATATCAATTATATATGTTATTTGATTCTGTTTATCAGTAAGAATGATATCTGGTTTATTGTGTCTTACAGCTCTGTTGCAAAGAATTGTTTTATCAAAATAAAGTTTATATTTGTCATTTTCACAAATAATCTCAGGTTTATATTTGTAAAATTTTTTATTTTCGGAATTAGGTCATGTTTAATTCCTAGATTAAAATGAATAATATTAGCGACGGCATTATGTCTTTCTAAATAATCTGTTGAAGCGAGGACTGAGCAAGATGATAATATATGAAAAACTGTTTCTGAAGAACAGAAACATCTACGGCAAGAATCATCTATATTTGGTTTGATGATGTGTTTTCTATAATTCCTCGTGAAAACAACCTGATCCTGGATCGCAATTGCCTAGCCTTCTGTTTCAGCAAACAATTCTCCAGAAACTAACCATTTATTCCATGCGATTTCATCAATATAATCATTTTTCAATTCTGTAGGGTGCTTTCCGTGCAATTCCTTCTGCATCCAACTTTCTCTTTTAGAATTATCATCAAATATACCAAAATCTACCTTTTGCATTGTCAAATTCAGAGGTGTAAGGTTATAATATATATATATATATATATATATATATATATATATATATATATATATATATATATATATATATATATATATATATATATATATATATATATATATATATATATATATATATATATATATCAAAAAGGATGTAGAAAAAACACCTTGGTACTAAAGAGCAACTTGTAATTGATTCTGTTGCTTTGAATCAAGCTCAAACTAAGAAGAGAAATATTCATACAGCCTTCATTGATTACCAAAAGGCTTTTGACAGTTCTCCCATTCATGGCTTCAAGAAATTTTGGAAATTTATAAAATTGATAAGACACTTCGTCATTTTCTTGAATTCGTAATGAAAAATTGGAGAACCAATCTTCATTTAAATATTTCAAAACAATCGTTAAAACCCGAAGTAATTCCAATCAAAAGAGGCATTTTTCAAGGTGATTCTTTAAGTGCTCTTTGGTTTTGTCTTTGCCTCAATCCATTATCTCATGAATTAAATGCTACTAGTTTCGGCTTCAAAATAAAGAGTTTATTAACTGAATTCAAATTAAGTCACTTAATTTATTTAGATGATATTAAATTATATGCCGGAACCAGATCTCATTTAAAAAGTCTACTTGAGATTACTTTCAACTATTCCAATGATATTCATATGAAATTTGGGCTTCCAAAATGTAAAAATCTTTCTATTGAAAAAGGAAAGATCACCTCTAATTATATAAAGATTTCCAATATCGAAATCGAGCCAATGCATCAAGGAGATACATATAAATATCTTGGATTTTGTCAAGAGAAGACAATTAACCATAGCAGCACTAAAGAAATTATTAGAAGTTCATATTACAAAAGACTAAGAATTATCATCAAGAGTTATTTAACTAGTAAAAACCTTTTCAGCGCTATCAACTCCTATGCTGTTCCTATTCTTACATCTTCTTTTGGAATTATTAAATGGTCTAAAACTGATCTAAATGAATTACAATGTCAAACGAGGAAAATGCTCTGTAAATATCATAAGCACCACCCAAAGTCAGCTGTTCAGAGAGTTACACTACCTAGACATCTTGGAGGTCGTGGATTAATTGATTTGAATAATCTTCATAGTAAACAGATTTTTCATCTACGTTCCCATTTTCATGATAAACAGAGAACGTCTAAATTACATGATATTGTTGTTGCTTCAGATTATAATCTTACACCTCTGAACTTGACAATACAAAAGGTAGATTTTGATATATTTGATGATAATTCTAAAAGAGAAAGTTGGATGCAGAAGGAATTACACGGAAAGCACCCTAAAGAATTGAAAAATGATTATATTGATGAAATTGCATCGAATAAATGGTTAGTGTCTGGAGAATTGTTTGCTGAAACAGAAGGCTTGGCAATTGCGATCCAGGACCAGGTTGTTTTCACAAGGAATTATAGAAAACATATCATCAAACAAAATATAGATGATTCTTGCCGTAGATGTTTCTGTTCTTCAGAAACAGTTTTTCATATATTATCATCTTGCTCAGTCCTTGCTTCAACAGATTATTTAGAAAGACATAATGCCGTCGCTAATATTATTCACTTCAATCTAGGAATTAAACATGACCTAATTCCCAAAAGAAAAAAATTTCAAAAATATGAACCTGACATTATTTGTGAAAATGACAAATATAAACTTTTTTGATAAAACAATTCTGTGCAACAGAGCTGTAAAACACAGTAGACCAGATATCGTTCTTAATGATAAACAGAATCAAATAACATATATAATTGATATTGCTATACACATAATATACAAAATAAATACAATGGAAAAATTTCTAAATATATGATGCTTGGCGACGAGATTAAAAAATGTGGAAAATGAAGAAAATATTTATTCTACCGATTATTATTTCTACAACAGGCGTTATTCCTAGAAATCTTCACAAAAGTATTGAGATTTTGGGTCTGAAGAAAATTTGTTTGAACAGTTACAAAAGATAACAGTCATCAAGTCTTGTAATATTCTTCGTAGGTTTCTTTCCGAAAATAATAATGAGGTAGAGTCATAGGTTTTCTTTAGTTTATACTGCTCAGAATCTCATTTCATATTTTATTTATTTGTTTATATAAATGTAATATAATTAACTGACAATTTTGTCATATTTATATTCAGAGCAGTATTCTATTCGATCGTTCACCACTTCACACAAAGGAAACTGTTAATGAGTAACATTCAGTGTTACTTGACTAAGGTCCGTACACTGGATTTTTCCGGGGAGAAAGCCTCTGACACTACTCGTTGGTACATTGATATCATTGTTTGATGATGCTATAGTATGTATATATTCTGGTAGATTGATATATTCTCATAACATTTAACGTTATCCTAATATATAATTACTCCAGGATATGTTTTGATTATAATCATTGCCTGGTAATGGTATTAATTACCGGGTGGTGGATTTATATTTTTCATGAAATCAGTTTGATTGCATGAACAGATATATGGGCAACTCGTCGGGGTAAAACCCCTATATATATATATATATATATATATATATATATATATATATATATATATATATATATATATATATATATATATATATATATATATATATATCTTTGCAAAATGATTGAAGAAATAAAAACAAGAAGAACAAAGAAAGAGCAAGTGAGAATTATCTAAATGAAGAGCAGGTTATCTGTAGTGTTTTATAAAAGATCATCCTGGAGTGATGAGTGGTGGATAAAAGGATTTGCATAGACTCTGGTGTGGTCCGCATGAAAGAAATTTGGTACACCGGTTGTGAAGAGGAAGGTCACTATTGTATACGAGGAATCGGAGAGGATCCAGAATTGATGCCTGGGGTATCCTTGGAGTAGAATATTTCTCAGACAAATAGGAAGTACCAAATGGACCACGAAACTTCTTTCCGAAATTTAGTCCTTTTTCCAATAGTTCAGTTTTCTACGAATGCCAAGGTTATCAAGTTTATAGATGTCTTTTAACTGCGATTAGATCAAAAGCTTTGGAAATATCTGAATATATTATATCGATCGGAATACTTCGATCGTACCCACGAGTCCAGTCGCCTAGACAAACTATTAAGTTCGAAGTGGTTGTTTCACCTTTAGCAAAGTCATGTTGCTCGGAAACTATGATAGAGTTTTTCGACACTTCGTCAGTAGTTGTATGCTTCATTATCTTAGAGAAAACGAACAGTACACTTATTTGTCGTTAATTTAATGCGAATGATTTATCTCTCTTCTTGAACACTGCTATCATTGATGGTTTTTTTTATGAACTCGGTGATGGAGAGGGATTGGAAGAGTTAGTCATTATTATTGATAGAGGAAATCAAAGAAATTCCGTACAATTCTTCCGAAGAGAAGGAGAAAATCCATCCAATCCTGATGAAGAGTGTTTGTTCCTAGAAAGTAAATGCTTTTTAACTATGAAAGGGATGAATAGTACTTCGGAGAGATATTCATATATCCTTTTGCTATGGTTTCTGATGAGTAAGCTGTCGTGAATGTATCAGTTGGAACCTCAGCTGAATCAATGTCAGACGTACATAGAGTGGCATCAGGTTTGACAAGCTTTGGAATGCTGACTTTGGTTTTCGAGTTCGTTTTCTTAACGGGTTGTGTTCGTAATCTTTGAGCGACATCGTGATAACGAAGAATGAATGTTTTGGGAAAGATCGATGCGCTAAATAATCAGTTGTCGCACCAGGACGTTTGCATCTTTTCCAGAAACACTTTTTATGGGATACCAAGGACATTATACCTATACCGTCAGTTATGCTCAAGAAGAATTTTGCGGCAAGGCTCTCGTGTGTTTGATTCTACAAGACAGTAAGAGATCGTGAAATGTCTCCCACATTACATCCAGACCCTCAGAGACACTGTTGAAGACCATGTGCCAATCCATAAAGATGAATTCACTTCCTACAACGTATAATTTTGTTGAAAAATTTAATTTTTGAAAATATGTATATAAAATAAATTCAATCAATAAACCAATTATCCCATGAATTCAAAAGCATGTCTATCATTTGAAATGCAGGGGTACCAATACGTCAGCATCGTTTTTTATACAACAAAATCCTAACATGCCCCCAGAGGAAGAAATCTAGGGGAGTCAGATCTGGGGAACGGCTGGTCATGCCCTATTTCCTACCCAGTGATCCCCGTCCAGCAGTTGGGATATTGATATGGCGATGCATACACATAATGAAAACATATATGTATTTCCTCAAATAATCAAAAACAAGACGCTCTACACATTAACACCATATCTCCATTGGTGTTGAATATTCAATTTTCGATGGGATTGACATCCGACCAACAGTACTCATTGTGCCCATTGAAAATTCCGTCACTTGTAATGCGAACTTAATCGGTCCATATAACGCATTGATAAAGTTTTCTTTTGTTTTATGAAGGTATCAGTATCTGAAATTAATTCGTCGTTGTTTAGCACCAGGCTGAAGGAATTGCGATTTTTTCATCCTGTAGGGTCTGAATTTATTCTTCTTGACAATCCCGAGAGACTTTGACTTCGAAATTCCAGTTGCCTTGCATGAAAATCAAGGTTGAGCTGCAATTGTTCCTAAAAAGTCGACGAAAGCATATTCTCTATTTTCAATTTCATATATTTCGCTACTTTGCGCTTTGAAAAAACCTTCGGTAATTTTAATTGTTCCTCAGTTTTTTGAAGACTAATCAGGCTGTCCCCTCTTAGGGAATCAAGTGAAATAAGAATCTTTCGTAGCATCCGAATCATAGTCATTCTAACATCCTACAATTTCGCAACTTGTGAATTGAAGAGCCATCATGATTGAGTTATAAGTAGAAATTTTCGAAGCAGATAGAGAAGAATGACATCAACTTGTGACATGAATAATTATTCTCACAGAATCAATGCTATTAATTGAATATTGCAATTGCATCAAACAGAATTGAATGATTCGACATCAATAAGATTGAATAGTTGAAATAGCTTCATAATTGAAGAAAAATCTTTGTTCTAAACTGTAAACTCTATTGTTTTTAACACAGAAATGAACGAATGCGATCTTCGACGCACATATACAAACCTGTTTCACCTTAGAACTGGGAATATCTGAGGCTGATGTTGGAGGAATTAATGAGGCATGTTACATAAATTTGAAAAGCAGTAAAGTAACCTTTCTTATTGATACGAAATTCACCCATAGTTAAAAATTTTTTCCAATAAGTCCCTGTACATAAAAATCTATCAAAAGTAACTCAACATTCTTGATAATCATTTTACTATGGTAAACTATGAATATATCTTTTCCAATTCAAAAAGATTTGGACCATGATGTTCTCAGTGGTTTGTCTTGGAATTCCTTCAGAAACCTCCTCTCAACGTTTATCATAGTGCTAGAGGGATACCCTGTACATGAAATTTCGTTGGCCTCCTGTAAAGTTTCCTA
The DNA here is from genome assembly GCA_013387265.2 of Cryptolaemus montrouzieri. NCBI lineage: Eukaryota > Metazoa > Arthropoda > Insecta > Coleoptera > Coccinellidae > Cryptolaemus > Cryptolaemus montrouzieri. Next base: position 20,201,202 of record JABFTP020000103.1, read on the forward strand.
TTAATAAAGACGAATAGTTGAATCAAATATGCGTTGAATTATTTATCATTTCAAATTGCCCCCATTTACAATATGTACGTTCCTAGAATCTCCTAACACAGTCCAAAATTTTTGGGCGTTGTACCTTATCAGGTTTCCCACCTACAAGCAGTTTTCCTTTAATTAAACAGTTATCAGGCCCTCAGCCATTAGCCTGGGTTTATCGCAGCTTAGCGCTGACCCTTTCTGTGAACGAGATGAAGTGGAAGGAAGCATGCCCTTTACCTCCATTAAAGGCTGACGTATGTCGTTTATATGCCCTGATGGTTTTAGAGGTAATTGGTAAAGAGAAGTTGTTTAATAATAGTTGAGAGATGTGCCTACAATTTACCTGACCCAACACTAAATTTTAACAGCTTACTCTTAAACAAACATAGTTTCTGACTATATATGAAGGACGCATAACAACATGTTGAGAGCGCCAGTAATAAAAGTTTGTTATTGAAAATTAATCAATATCGTTAATTATTATTCTACCAGTATGCGATACTTCTATAGTGCCAAGTAAAATTCCTGGAGGATTTGTTATTTCTGATGATAAGTGTGTCCGAGAAAGCTAACAGGTTATCTTTCCCTTCTAGATGCGAATTTAATGGAATAGTGATGATCATTTAACTTCTCGTGGAAATCTTCCAAGTTGGCTTTCATCATATTCATCATCCACCTACCTGTCTACTCTAGGGGAAACGTTAAAAACGACAATATATTGAACGTTTCAAAAGTATCGATATGATGAAATGGAAACATCCAATGAAGAAGGAAAAAGATCTGATTCCGTTCAGTATACTCTACATTTCGTTAGATTGGACATGCCCACTAATATTCAGGACGATGTTTCGTCGAAAACAACTATTAGCTGGGATAGATTTAGTAGAATTTCTAGAGCCATATATAGATTTAGTCTACTATCATCTTCTTATCATGCCAGTTTAATTAGCGATACGAGCGACGAGATTTAAAGGAAAGTTTTGGCGTACAGTGTTTCAGTGTGATACAACCCTAATGGTTCTTGTTCTCAAGTAACCAAATTTTAATGAATTTTGATTCCTTACTTTCTTACTTTATGCACAGTTAATTATTTTGTTATGAAGAATACTGAAATACATTCGTGGGAAATATTGCATTACTAATAATGTGAGCAAGGTATTTGAGACACTAATTTACACCGCATGCTGAATTCCCTTGTGTCTTTCAAGGTTCTTTGAGGTCTTAATACGACTTTTGAAGAAAAAATCAACGCCAAGAGCTTTATATAAGACAATGACAGGAATAACAGAACCAAAACATGTGTGAAGCGAAGACCCTGCCGTGTATAGACCTTTCCAAGGCCTTTGACAATGTGTGCTGTGATATAATATCAAATAAGTTGAATTGGCTTACCTGGTGCAATGACCAAGCATCCGTTGCTATTTGCGGATTATACCTCGTTAGTACTAGCTGATACACGCGGGTTGTACCAGCGAGTTGGCAATGTATTTCCGGCGCTTCAAAAATGCTTTGCATCACACAATTTGCAGGTGAATAAGAAATAGACCTAAACTGTCCTTTTTGGCTGTGATACCGAATGGAGTTCCATTATACCTGGCTCCCAACATTTAGCATTGACAGCTTCCAAAGTCTTACCCAAAATTTCTATAGGTGAAGTTGGATAACCACATCGATAAGTTGAGTACTAGCCTTTCTAGGTATACTTATGCTTATGTCTTTCGATACTTATTGGAGCGAGGACTGCACTTGTTGCCTGCAGTATCTTTCTACATGATAGATTGAGGTATGGTCTTATAACTTGAGGTAATGCATCACAGACTCATCACATCCTAATCCAATAAAAAGGAATAGTAAGATCAACTTCACATCTGGACTCTACAGAGTGGTGAAGGCCACACTATATTTATGGCCATGAGCTCACATCCATTTGGGGAGAGGATGAGAAATAACAATTATTGTAACTGAGGAGTGAGATACTTAGTTCCACCCAGACTCAGATTCACCTTCAGAACAAAGCTGAGTAGACTATTATAAAAATTTTCAATTACATTCCGAAGGAGACTCGCAACTGACCACTCAAGATACTTAAGAAGAAAGAAATTAATTTTCCGATGAAGTTTCAATATAAGACCATGTATTTCACAATTCAATATAAGCAATCCATAAAAAATTGGGAGAAAAAAGCAAATGACAATGCAATAAATACCGCCAGAAATCCCACAAAATACATGTGGAACATTATAAACCAAAAGAGAGGAAAAAGAAGGACACGGAAGAAAATTGCCTATTACCTTAGGACTTCAGCAACTTCTTTGCGCAGGTTGCTGATAAACTGATAGACAAGATACCTAAGACCAAGGACGACCCATTAGAATATTTAAAAGTGCTCTCCCCACCTACAAAAGAGTTTGAATTCAGAGACGTAACTTTCGTAGAGGTGCGAGATATAATAAACCAAATGAAAAATAAGAAAAATTCGGACATATATGGAATGACTGTTGAAATTGTGAAATCTTTAAGGAACCTTATAATTTCCTCACTTACAAAACTTATAAACCACAGTATAACATCCTGTGTGTTCCCTAGAGTTCTAAATGTGGCCCTGGTTGTGCCCATATTGAAAAAGTGTGATCCTACAGTGCTTGAAAATAACAAACCCATCTCCTTGTTACCCCTTGTCTCAAAAATCTTCGAAAAATCTAACCTAACCTAGCTACTCAGATCATGACCTTCTCAAATACAAATATTTCACTATGTAGCGACCAGTTCGGTATCAGGCCTGGCCGTAGCACATCTATGGCTGTTCTTGATTTGGTTGACAAGATTCTGGAAGCTTTCGAAAATCTTGAGCTAGTCTCTGCTCACTTCTGCGATCATAGTAAAGCGTTTGACTGCATCACATATATTATCTTGCTACAAAAGATCGAGTACTATAACTTCAGTAATGGCAGTCTGCATTAGAGTCATATTTAAGGGAACGATGCCAGATTGTGAAAAAGGAAGGCCTGACATGGCATATCTAAATATAGGGGTTCCTCAAGGATCTATATTAGGTCCCAGTCTCTTCCTAAACCTTATAGATGACATTTACGAATCAAACAGCGTTGACAGATATGTCCTTTATGCTGATAATATTACTGTCTATATCAGAGGAAAATCTATGGAGACGGACGAATAGAAAATGAGTAGTGGAAAAATCTTTTCAATCAAATAAACTCCTGCTAAACCAGGAGATCGCAGACCATGACCTTCTCATTGAGAGGGCATCATGAAAATTGAATGCAATTTTTTTTAGGGTACAAAAATAGTTCTTCAGGTGGTAGAATTAATGCGGTGGAAATGACAGCATGACCACATCCTTTTCCTTAGCGAAATTTATTGTCAGTATAGCTAAGTGAAACTTAGTTTGGTTTGTCAAGAAGTAGAAGTATAGGCCTTCTAATGTCGAAATTAAATATTTGCTGAAAGAATTGCAACATTTTGTTCACAAGAAGCAATATAAAGATATAAATGATCAATAAATTCGTGAAACTATCATCAAATTATTGTAGTTGATATAAAGTTTATGGGCTGTCAAACCTCATATCCAATATATCTTCCACGATAGTAAATATTTCATTAACAGTTTTCCAGTTGTTGTAATTTTATTCATGGCTTCTGAAAAGCCAGTGATTCTCGCCGAATTTTATTGGCATGTCCGAATCATTTGACGCCATGTTCATACGTCGGTACCACATTGACAAATTTACGATGTTATCCAATTTAAAGAAAGCATCGGCGACAGGCAAAAACGAACGCGTGGGCAGGTAAAAACCGGTCCAAGATATGTGATATTTTACATTTGATATAATCTCCATCTCCAATATTCATAAATATATTAGCAGTTCATATATCATTTTTAATTTTGAAATTTGTTGTTCTATAATTGGAATCGCTTTATTTGTTCTTCGACTCGTAGTTGCGAGTAATTAAATGGTAAATTTATATCGTGAGTCGTTTATTATACGTATGTAGATTGTAGATAGATGAGTTTGATACAGTGTATGATTTGTTTATATTAATTTGAATTCGTAGTAATTAGAAAGAGGAAATTGCTGCAACAATATCTGTGAGCTATTATTATTATCCGTGTATTAGTTGATTTATTTTCGATGTCGCTGAAGGGAACTGAACGAAATAAATAAGATCGAGAGAATTGATGTAAAATTGTTCACTATATCACAATTCGATGAAGCAAAATGTTTATAGCTTGTAATCAAATTGATTTTATTATGAAAATAACAATTTCTATTTATTAAAACTTAAATAAGTATAGGCTGGGCAGATTCGAACCTTTTTGTTGTTGTCAACTCTTGGGAGGAGGCGACATATGTCATGCCATGGCTGTGGCCCACCAAGATGATTTAATGTGTGTGTTTACAAGATTCTTTCCAGGACCAAGCCCTTCAGTTCCTCAGAGCATCTTCCATAGAAGTATCTGTAGAGACAAGAAAGATCAGCTACCTGCCTCCTTTGATCGAGAGGTTGAAGGTCTCGCATGATTTCCAGATGATTAATGATGCGCTTCAAACGTGGTTTGCATTTCACAATTTGCAGGTGAATAAAAATTAGACCTAAACTGTACTTTTTGACTATGACACCGAATGGAGTTCCAATATACTTGTTTATAGCTTGTAATCAAATTGATTTTATTAAGAAAATAACAACTTTTATTTATTTTAAATTAAATAAGTATAGGCTGGGCAGTTTCGTACATTTTTTTGTTGTTCTCAACTCTTGGGAGAAGATGACATATGTCATGCCACGGCTGTGGCCAACCACGACGATTTAATGTGCGTGTTCACAAGATTCTTTCCAGGACCAAGCCTTTCAGTTTTTCAGTATGTATTCCATAGAAGTATCTGTACAGAGAAGAAAGATCAGCAACCAGCCGCCTTTAATCGAGATGTTGGAAATCTTGCATGATATCCAGGTGATTAATGAGGCGCATTGCTCCCTTCTGGACACTATCCAATAGATGTATTGAATGTTTGGGTGCGGAGCTCCACACATAGAAACAATATTCCAGACCAGGTAAGTAGCTGACACATGATCAATCCTGCAAACTTCGGAGTTAACTGCAATGAAAATTAGGTGCATGTTTTTTTCTGACGAAGTTCGAACTTCTTGCTTGAATAGAGGAGGTTTTCCAGCAGTGACTCTACTGCGGAATGATTGCGAATTATACGCGTTGAAATTGACCAACTTCAATCAGCCCCATGGAAGAGTTGGTGAGAGAACTGAACCCTGGCGTACCCCTGACTTAACCTGAAAAGATTCACTCGTTACACCATCAACCACCACCTGAATCGATCTCTCTCTTCATTCTTTATCCTCTCCTGAGGATGTAGCGACTAATGAAATGTCATCAATGAAAGTTTTCCATTCCTTTCTATCCTGTGCCATTACAACTAGAGAATGTATGGGTCGGCCTGTTGTTTCTGTAATTTGATCCATCCATCGTGTTGGGGACCTTCCTCTTCCTCTCTTTCCATCTACTTTCTCCTGAATAATGATTTTTTCCAAATTCTCTGGTCCTCTTCTCATGATGTGTCCGAAGTATCTCAATATTTTGAGTTGAATTGCACTCGAAAGTCTTTGTTTTATGCGGAGTTGCTTTAGAATTGATGTATTCGTTCGGCGTTGTGTCCATGGGATGTTAAGCATCTTTCTCCAACACATCATTTCTGTCGCGTCGATTTTTCTTCTTTCGCTCATTCGAAGGACCAAGATTCGCAGCCGTATGTGAGAATTGGAAAGATGAGGCACTTCATAAGCCTGGTTTTAGTGGAAATAGCGATATTTCGATCGGCCCAAATTTTATTCATTTTTTTCGTAGCTACCTTGGTTAGTTCGCATCTACGTTTAACCTCTCGTTCTACGTTTCCTACGTTTGTTATCAAGGATCCCAGATAAAGATATTCTTACACTACATCAAACCTATCAATTTGCTTTTTTTGGTTGATTGTTGTTCATCCTGTCCACGATCATGATTTTTGTTTTAGAAACATTCAGTTCCAAGCCAAGTTCCGTACTCTCTCTCTCCACTCTGCTAACAAGCTCAGTCAGTTCTTCCTCACTTGTTGCCAGGAGGACCGTATCATCCGCGAATCTCAGATTATTTACACATCTTCCGTTAATTGGTATGCCGCCCTTCCATCCGTCTAATGCCTTTCTCATTATGTATTCAGTGTCGATCTACTGAAGGTAAAACTACTAATTCACCCTTGCAATTTTTCGGAAAGTCCATATGCAATTAGCTTATTCATCGAAGCTACATGCCAAACCCCGTTGAAGGCCTGTGATATATCAAGAGCAATGGGTCTTGATTCGCCATGCTTTCGATTATTGATACACAAATTCGAGATCACCAGTTGATCGTTGTCTACGGAAGTTATATTGTTAATTAGTGATTGCCTACAACTCGAGATACTTTACGACCTATTAATTTATCACTCTTCTCATAAATTTTGACAAAATGAGCAACAATGCGATTGGACTGTCATTTTGGTTAGGCTTCTCTTCCATTTCTTTGAAATCACTTGAAATGTCTAGTTCCCATACGAAATCTGAAACGGACGATCAAAAAGAAGAGCTAAATCTGCATCACATTTAATTTTTTTCTTTCCATCGAGACCCATAGCTTTCTTACAGTTCAGCTGTTGACAAATTTGCCTCACCATACGCACTCTGAACTTCATTCCAGACGTATTCGAATGAACATGTGGAATGCTTGGTAGCTCAGCACTTGACATATTTAAAACAGAATTTTGCAAAGAGATCGGCCTTTGTTTAGGTGATGATGCGATGGAATCGTTATCACTAATCGAAGATGAGGAGGTTGACGTGCAAAAGTTGTTGCTGACCACCTACGCTATAGGCCAAAACTGAAGACTTTCGCTGGTCTGCTATAAGAATTTATTCTTAACTCTTTCATTGAAGCAGATTTTTGCTTGAACAATTGTTGACTTACAAATGTTACTGAAACACACATATTCAGCATCAATTTGACTGTAGCACCTTTTTGATAGATTTTGGTGAACCGAGATATTCGTGGGGATGTTTTTTTGTGCTGTGTTGAATGTAGAGGTTTCTGTTTACTTCAGTGTAGACATATGTGTAGACTGGCAAACGTTATATCAAAACGTTCTTCACATCTAAATCCTACCACAATTACTAAAACTATGCCTTCGTGAGCATCAGCTATAGTCAGAAATCGTGGAGCAGTTTGTAGTTTCATTATTCTGGAAACAAACTGGGTAGAACGCATAGACTTATCATAAAATTTCTCACTAGATTTAGATTCTTTCACCGTCCTTGATACTTCTTGCGTTTTTTATTTTGATATTTTATAGGAAATACAAATTTGCTTTTAGTTCATTCGAAAAGTATTTCAGTAACCATGACTTTTTGTATATACAGGGTATCCCAAGTTGAGTGGCCTATTAGACGTTTATGGAGAAATAATAAAGCTATGGCACTGAAAGTTTGGTAGTTGATTCAACTGGTCTCAAACTTCATATCTAAAATATATTCATCTCAATGGCACTTCCGGTTATACCGGAAGTGCATACCATACTTTGTTATTTGATACAGATAACGCTGCTTATTGATGACCTGTTCGATAACACTTGTTATTCCAATTACAAAACAAACATAAAAGTCTAGCTTGTTTTTTTCATGAAATATCCTAGACTTGCTTGAACATTATCGGTTTTTGCTTTTTGAAAAAATTGATATATCTCGAGAACAGCGTGAGCTACCAAAATGATGAGAGGTGTTTTGCAAACCAGAAACCATGCGGGACATAATTCATATCCGACTGAATCTCAGTCAGTATACAGAGTGCTCTTTTTTCCGCTTCACATTTCAGAACGAAAAAACTTCGAAAACTACGTTTTTTCAAATTGTAACCCATTTTTCCTTTTCGTTTCATTAGATAGGCCATAAAAAAACTGAATGAGATTTCAAGTTTTCAGTTCAACGAATTTTACGTACCTACCTGAAGTCGTCAAAGGAGGCTTAGATTTCTGCACGTGCTTAGACATATCCCAGAGCATTGGCAGGCTCCTGATTTATCCATAGATAACGAACTATTATTGTTTTAACTGTCAGTCGAATTAATTCGAACAGAATGGCTAGCTACACGAATGAGCAATTACTTGATTAATTTCTCATTCATGAAGATGAGAGACGGAATGTGAGTAGAGTCTGTAGGAGATTCAACGAATTACATCTAAATATGCCGTCTATGGCAGCTGAAAAATTCAGGAGGTACGTTAAAATACGGCAGCAGCAGATGATTATCTTAATTAACCTCATATTAGTATTCACAGAATTCTAAGAAAACATAAACTGCCCCCTTATAAATTTTCACTGGTCCAAACTATGCAAGCTGGCGATCCACAGCTTCGAATAGAACTGTGGGAGAACCTTCTTCTCAGAACACAAGAGGAACCCGATTTTTTCAAAACAATTATCTGGACAGATGATGCCTAATTTTTTAATGAGAGAATTTTTAACTGCAATAACTCACACATTTGGGACAACCAAAATCCTCATATTACGAGGAAAATAAATGTATTTGTGTATGATGAAAACTACTCTATCAGTAGCTGAATCAAGGCGTTGTGGTACCAACTTGATGGAGCGCCAGCTCATCGCATATGATGAAAATTATCGAATTCAACTGATATGTTTCAAGAAATATGGATTGGAACGAACGTATTTGTGGCCTTCAAGGTCACCTGTCCTAACGTCGATGGACTTTTATCTTTGGGGAACGCTTAAAAATAAAATTTATTCAAGAAATGATTTGCATGATAGACTGCAAAATGCTGTTGGATGTGGAGGAACTGAGGCGCGCCACATCACAGGGTCATATGTGTCGAGTAGAACCATGTCTAGAAATGAATGGTCGTCACTTTGTACAAATATTATGAAATTTAGAAAAATAGAGTTTAATTCGTTTTGATATTTTTTAATTTGACTTAGGAAGTTCGACTGCAGTTTCGCATTTTTTCTCTTTTAATTCATCAATTATCCAATGACAAAAGGACAGTTATTTGTTGATGCTCTCTAAACTGTCTATGTACGTGCAGGAATCTAAGCCGCCTTAGCCTAACTTTAGGTTAGATTAAATTCGTTTTTTCGCCATAACTTGAAAACTTGAAATCTCAGGTACCGGGTATGTATGAAGAACTTCATTTGGTTTTTATGGCAAATCTAATGAACTGAAAAAATATGGGTTACATTTTGAAAAAATGAAGTTTTCGATGTTTCTTCGTTTCGGAATGTGAGGCTCAAAAACGAGCACTCTGTATACTGACTGAGATTCAGTCGGATACGAGTTATGTTGCACATGGATTTTTGTTTTCAGATAACCTTACATTATTTTGGTAGCTCACGCGTTCTCGAGATATATCAATTTTTTAAAAAAGCAAATAATCCATAATTTTCAAGTGAAACTAGGATATCTCATGAACAAAACAAGTTAGACTCATTGGTTAGGTGTTTTTGTAATTGAAATAACAAGTGTTATCGAATCAGTCATTAACATACTGGGTGTTCTATATTAAATAAGTTGGAATGCAGTTTTGGTAAAACCTGAAGAGCCATTGAGCTGAAATTTTTAGAAATAGAGTTTTGGACCAACTGAATCAAAGACGAAAATTTCAGAATGATAGCATTAATAGTTTCCCATAAACGTCTAATAGCCCACTCTACTTGGGATACCCTGTAGTGTATTTTGGATTTAATTACCAGCTGTTTAATTAATTCAAATTTTTTAAACACAAAAGATAATCGAATGATTCATATTTTTTCAACCATGAAGTTGCCCATCACTCTCAACGTATATTCTTATTGAAATAGTTGGAATTTTGATCACCCAATACAATTAAGAGTAGCAGCTGCAACAAGAATGCTATTAATTGAGTGTTATTGTCACCTGTTATTTTTTGTTGTTCATTTATCTGAAAGAAAGAGATGCTGGTGTATTTATGATACAGGCCACTATACCAAAAGAATTAGTTTAAAGGTCAGTAACCTGTTTTTGTCTATACTACTTCTAAAATGTCTTTGTCCATTTGATACTTTCCATTCAGTTTGTTCAGCGAAATAGAAATTATTTATATTGTATTTATTATTATGTGTCCAGACCAACAAGGGTCAGGCAGAATATTCCAAAATTGGCCCTGGGCGGATTCTCTGTTTCTCCACCAGTGTCTCATTATTGTGTATTTTCTGTTCCAATCTTCACTGAATTTTATCAGAACTATCATTAGGTAATATTCCACCTTTGTACTTCGTATCTGTATTTGTTTGTGTCCTTACTATCAGTACAATCTATTTGCGCCTTTCGAGGTCAGTTTTTACTTGCGTTAGCCATAATATCGAGGATAGCGCCTACATGTATTATCTAATAAATTGACATACCTTTAGGCAAAAAGTTGTTTCTTGTTGAAGCCTCAAATAAAAGTCGAGAGATGTCCCCAAAACAAAACCATTCGACGTGTTTCAGTCAATTTTTCTAATCACTGCGCGATAAGAGTTGAAATCGAACGTACTGAATGTATGTACCAAGTGTAAACAAAATCGATTTGCAGATGAAGGTCCCAAGGGTGAGCATTAAACACAGTATCTTCATCAAGACCGAATGAATACTACAAATATATCTTACTAACAAATTTTTATATATACTAAAGAGGCCATCCGCTCAGAGCTATCCGTACTTGAACTAACGTTTAGGAAATAAATTTAATAAGGGTGAGTTATTAATGTCTACCTGATCATTAAGAATTTCCGGTGAATACCTAAATCTGTTAATTTCGGGTACTTCCAGAAGATTGAGTTTTATACCTCTATTCTCAGAATGTAGGATTTTAAATTCTGAATTGACAGAGTGACCATTTTCCCTAAGTTGATTTGAATAATTTGAATCGGTTTCTCCATTAATGAAACTGCGTTTATGTTCAGATTTTCTAACATTAAAATTTCCTCCGGTTCTACCTATATAAAACAATTGCAATCTGTACAATCCAATCTATAAACACCTGATTTATTTTCTTTATTAATTGGAGATTTATAATTCCTGATGAATGAACCTAAATTTGTTGATGTTTTGAACGCTTTATTTAAATTTGAATTTTTGAGAAGGATTTCACATTATTGCTAATATTGCCTATATATGTTAAACTATTGAATTTCTTGTCCTGGTGTTCACCGATTGGATATATATGTTGTAAAGCTGATTTTGTTTTTCTTATGTAGTATGCTGCTAACTAAATTTGCATAATAACCATTATTTATTGCGATCTGTTTTATCAAATTCAATTCTTTGAAATAATTATCATTAGACATCGGTATGTTCAAGAGTCTATGTATATAGCTGGTAAATGCTGCAACTTTAAGTTGGTAAGGATGTGCCGATGTATAATGAATTGTGATATCTGTATGAGAAGGCTTATGAAAAATTGAAACTTGGTGTTTATTATTCGATCTTGTTATTGTTAGGTCTAGGAAAATGATCGAATTGTTCTGTTCTATTTCAGAAGTGAATTTTCTTTTTGGGTGCAGGTTGTTGACGAAATTTTCGAATACAGTGAACTGTCTGTTTGTTCCTGTGAAACACACAATAATGTCATCGACATATCGATACCAATATAGGAAATGTTTACTAAGCGGGTGTTAATGTATTAACAAATTATTGATTATATTATACGGATCTTTCGGAGGAATACTTGGAAACAAATTCTTGACATCAAAAGAGACTAACTTTGCATTACTTGGAATGACAATATTTTCTATTTTTCTTACAAATCATTTGAATAAGAATAGAAAACGACGATTTAAACATGCAAAATTTTTCCAGAATATGTATTGAAGATTTGGAAATCTTGAATGCTGGGGCATGTGTGAATGATACCACTGGTCTTATTGGTTAACCATTTTGTGCAATTTAACTAAAGAATAAAGTTGAGAAGGTAAAGGATTCGGTAAGGTAGGTTTAAATTTTTCGCTATCTGTAATGATGGATTTTGAATTATCAATGCTTATCTGCTTTTGTGAAAATAATGTCATTCGATGTTGATTTAACTTTTATATTTTCGATTAATATGTGATCTCTAATTGGTCTATTAAGCTTTTTTAGGTATTCTTTCTTAATCACGGACGCAGATTGGTGTTTCAGGAAGCTATTGTTTTCAACATTTCTCTGGCAAATTTCAGTATCTATTGCTAATTGTTCAAAATTCGATTAATGATGTTTAGGATAAATTTTGTGTTAGAGTTCTTTCTCCAATAACGCCGTCTCATCAATGGTGAAATTTGTTTCGGTTAAATTTATGAATCTTCCGAAAAATTGATGATTTGACAAGTTGGTGTTGATTTCTTTAATTTTAGGTTTATTTTAATGAGGTTATTAAGGATTTTGAATTCTCAATGACTGTCTTCACCTTCTTATTGTATTTATTAGCTTGATCTCGGATATAACTGAATAATTAGAATCATTAATGAAATCTAATGTTTTGGAAATATAATCTTGTCTATTTGTCGCTTTAACTGTATTCCTTTATCTGCTTATATGTGATCTCTAATTGGTCTATTAAGCTTTTTCAGGTATTCTTTCTTAATCACGGACGCAGTTTGGTGTTTCAGGGAGCTTTTGTTTTCAACATTTCTGAGGCAAATTTCAGTATCTATTGCTAATTGTTCAAAATTCGATGTATGATGTTTAGGATAAATATTGTGTTTGAATTCTTTCTCTACTATATATAAAAATTTGTTAGTAAGATATATTTGAAGTATTCACTCACATTTGATTAAGATACTGTGATTCGAAACGCGTCGAGAATTTAATAATGTCTTCTTCTTCTTCAAGTGCCATCTCCGAGTCGAAGGTTGGCAATCATCATTGCTATTTTTACTTTAGAAGTGGCCGATTTAAAAGTTGGTTCGAAGTGCATCCAAACCACTCTCTTAGGTTCCTCAGCCATGAGATTCTTCTCCTTCCTATACTTCGCTTTCCTGTATTTTGCCTTGGATAATCAGCTGTAGGAATTTATATTTTTCACCTCTCATAATATGGCCCAGATATTCCAATTTACGTTTCTTGAGTGTATTAGCAACCACTCTTTCCCTGCCTATGCGTCTCTGAACTTCTGCATCTGTTACTCGATCCATCCATGATATTCTAAGAATCCTCCTATACACCCACATTTCAAATGCTTCAATCTTTTTAAGAATTGCGGCATTCACTGTCCATGCTTCCGCTCCATATAGGAGAGTAGAGAAAACATAACATTTAGCTAAACGATGTTTTAATGCCATACTTAGATCTTTACTACGAAAAACTTTGTCCATTTTTTGAAGTTGGCTCGGGCTTTTTCTATTCTTATTCTTATTTCTTGGGTGTATTCATTTGTGCTGTTCACCATTGCTCCAAGGTAAGTATATTGCTCCACTCTTTCTACATTTCTGCCGTTTATAGTTAGACTAACATTTACTGGATTGTTCTTGGAGATTACCATGAATTTTGTCTTTTTTATGTTTAGTGATAACCCATATTCCTCACTGTAAGTAGATACTCTGGTCATTAGTCTCTGCAGAGCTTCGATACTCTCCGCTAAGATTACTGTGTCGTCCGCATATCTTATGTTGTTTACCCGTGTTCCACATTCTTCGTTTTCCAGAGCTTTCTTAAGTATTTCTTCAGCATATGCATTGAAGAGTATCGGCGATAGAACGCATCCCTGTCTTACCCCTCGTTGTATTTCAATTTCTTCTGATGTGTGGTTGTCCATGCATATTATAGCTTTTTGCTTATAATAGAGATTAGTGATGATCTGTACGTCTCTACTATCTAGATGTTTTGATTTAAGGATGTGTATCAGTTGATCATGACGAACCTTGTCAAAGGCTTTATTATAGTCTATGAAACACGCATAGACCACTTTGTTGACATCGAGACACCTTTGAGTCAACACGTTGAATGCGAAAAGGGCTTCGCGGGTTTCCAATCCCCTTCTGAATCCAAATTGAGTATCGCTTATATTCATGTCAAGTTTATGGTATATTCGATTATGAATAACCTTGAGGAGCCGTTTGAGAGTGTGTGACATCAGACTGATTGTAATATATTTTAGTAGAAATCATCGTTTACTTGTATTTGTGAAAATGGATTTCTATCACGTAAAAGCCTCGTCATTTGAATTTGTGTGCATTAAACTTATATTTTTTCTACCCTTTGGACTGAAATTTGTTTTTAGAAATTCAAATGGGTTTTCTTTCGAAATATACCCCCAATAAAGAAATCTTATCCGAATCGAATGTAAATTACTTCTGCGTTGTTATACATGTACATATTTTATGCAATATGATTTATATTTCAGAAAGCATATGTTCATTTCAGAACTGAATACAAAATGTTCCATCAGTATATATGACTGTTATATTATAGCAAGTGTGAAATGTAAAACTCTAAGGGAAAAAGTTTGAAGTGCCTATTTCCTTTCGTTCGAATAGTTTCGAAGCCCACGGAACCGGAAAAGCAAAACGACAAATAATAAAAGTTAGAAGCGTGTTTGGGAGCTGTTTACCTAAGAATAAGCTGAATCCTGAATAGAAATAACCGGCAGGGAGAAGAGACGGTCCCATTACATAATAAATCGACAATTTTCCATTCAATTCGTAAATTCCCACACACAAAGCAATTTTCGCGCCCGGAAGAGCCAGCAATACATTCTGAATTCACTTTACCTTCGAGAGGTAATTTCTCCTGTCCGCGGCACTACACACTTTTGTTCATTTTTCTGTCTCCGCGATTGGATTTCAATTGGCCACTGGGATGTGAACTGTCGTTGTTCGTCTCTTTCTAATTTTCATTCGCTAGAAGTCGATGCAATATATGTGAAGATCTTTATGGAAATTGAGTGGGAAAAAGCAAATGGATCGAAGTTTTCCTGATGCTGATGGTAAAAATGGCCTGAGGTACTTTTTCTGATCGGACGTAGTTACATGAAACCATTTTCGTTGCGAAAAAAGGTTGTGAATAATTTCAAAGAGAAATACACATCCAGGTTCAGAAATTTTAAATCATTCAAACTGATGAAAATCGATTAGTGATAGGAGTTCGGCATGTAACCTGTTCAACACATTTAATCCAACACTGGAATTAGCATCAGCTTTGCTGTTGTGAAATTAATGGAAATGGGAAGTAAATATGATTAGTTACGGACTGACTAAATTTTGTTGAGTATTTCAGACAATGAGTTCTTTAATTATTTCAATTCACTAAGTATTCTTGTACTCGACCGATTAGAAATCTAGACGTAGTTTAGACCATTTTCTGTTATATCAAAGACGATTCATGAATACAATTAATGAATTGACGAATTCATCGGAACCACACAAGTTCCTGAAATCTGTTTCATTCAAATTATTCTTCAGTACAACATGGTGATCATAATTTCGCTCGATCCTGGTTGTCTTCACAAGTTAATTCGTTATAGACATAAAATTGCTGATTACTAGCAAAGCCTCATTCAGTATTTTTTTGTGTCGTAAGCAGGTCAGTTGAAGATTTCGAGCATGTGGTAGAACCAATAAATCTCAAGGGAGTGGCAAAAAGTGTATCACTTCACCGACTCCACATGGACTAAAGAAATTTGGAACTTTCCGCAACTAATCGAGAGTACTGAGTGGCGAGGAGAAACAAAGGGTCCACAACTAGCTTTGATCGACGACACCACAATGGATCCCCCACCCATTCTTCCATAATGGATAGTGCAACGATATGAATTACTACCCAATCAGAATATTCTCCTAGCCTGGCGTGATGATTATACATTGATTTGTAAAAATTTGAAGATTCTCTCTTATCAACTTTGTTGCATTGCAGATGTCCTGGATATCTTCCATGTAGTGCTTTTGACTTCTAGTCTTCAATCATCTGCTCTTGGTCGTCAGTCGTACGGTTGTTTCCGACAAGCGGAGCTGGATGATATTCTGATCAAAGCTGTGCAAACAAGATTACGGTAGCACTTTCGTCATTTGTCCGAGGGTAAATTATTTTCAGTAGTGTGCTTAATATACGAATTGTTGGGGCGTGCTGATGATACATTGATAGTAATTTACCCTTGGTTTCCGGGAAAAGATATCCAGCTTTGAGACAATTTGAAGATTCTCTCTTATCAATCTCGCATTATAGATGTCCTAGATATCTTCCATGTAGTGCTTTTGACAGTCTTACATTTCTTGAACATCAGTCGCAGGGTTCGTTCCGACAAACAGAGCTGGGTGATGTTTTGATCAGAGCTGTGTACAGCCAGGTGGGGAGGTGAGTTCTAAGTTAGTATTGTTATAGGTTGTGACCTAGATTATCGTAATTCGTTTAAAGGCTCATCAGGCCTCGTGTCCCCGCACATCTGTGTATGTAAAGCGGTTGACTGAGAAGTGAGGATGGTGCACTACGTATCTAAACATAGCTGTTATTGGATCACTTCGTTTTGCTCCATGCCAGCAATAATAAATTCAGTAAGAGATTCAGTCCGGATCTGAGAAACAGATGTGATCGAAGAAAAAAGAAGCGTAGCTCCTCCAAACTGGCTCAGCCATATCTTCTAGATGGCCGTACCAAGATACCATTAACAGAAACAAGAAACAAGGTTGTGTTGGGAGTGCTGCGACCTGTAAACGAAAACTTCTGGATCTATAACAGGAACGAGAATGATAATACTAGCAAAATCGGTTTTATTGTCGTAAGAGCTCAGATTTGGGCGAATATTTTTCTATACTCGTTTTCGAATACTTACGTGCAGGCAATTCAACGAGAACTGGGTGAGGTCAAGTTGAATTACCGAAAAGTAAGTATGAGAAGACGATCTTAGAAAAATATCCTGCCAAATCTGAGCTCGAATTGTATTTGCTGAGAAAATTCCGCGAATGACAAAACGTACAAAATGAAATGAAAATCATTAAGCATTCATTACAAACATGTTTAGTTAGTATTGGAATGAACAGTTATTGAAAATGCAATTACTATCTACAATTTTTTCACTCCAAGTCGATTCTATATGGGACGATGCCTGAGGAATTATGGAAGCAGTCTTAGAAGTTTTCCGAAGATTTGAAACAAGATTCAAATGATGCTCATTGTTTAGTTGCAGGTTTGGCTTAATAGAGCTTGCCGTAGAGTATCCTGTTAGATTGATCAATTCTTGTTCACTGACACCTGTCTTTCTCTGCTGAAAATTTTGTCCATTTGGATATTTCATTTATTCCCAAAGACATATTTTTGTACCAACCCTAGAAGTACTGTTTTTTCAAAATTGATTGGGAGCCAGAAATAATCTATCACTTGTAATACGATCGGGACCTTACGACAATATCTTGTGAAACAACTTCACAGGACATAAATCTGGGTTTTACTTATTTTATACTAGCCATTTACCATCACAGCATTTTTTTGAGCCGCCTTGGTTTTCGAGAATACTGGGTTATATTCAATACGACCAGCCACTTCTCCGTTATTGAACTTTTCCTCTTTGAAAAAGTGTATCTTGCAAGTTGCTGCTTCACCGCCACGCCATGCTAATTCATAAGCAACAATATGGAAAAATTTTTTCAACAAACCTATCGGGGCATTTTTGTCCCAGTACAGAACCATGCTATCAATTTCAGTTCTTGTTAATGCAACGGAACTTTCTTTGCGCTTTTCCACACCCCATTGTAACATCTTCCCTTTAGAATTGCGAGCTTCTAAATGCTGAATCGGTAAAGGGGTTGCAGCTCATGTTGAATATTTCGAAATACATATTCTGCATCATTTTCGCAGTTGAGTTCCACATTGTTTTGACAACGTATTCTTCATAATCTTGTCCCTTCATTTGTTCATATTGAAACCCCAATCCATAAGAATTTCTTCAATTTCTTCAATAGAATGCTGTATATCAAAATGGAACGTTCGTTCCTTGCAGAATATACTGAATTGGTTTCAAATCGAGCTGTGCGTTTTTCTTATATTTTTGGGGATAGAATTCTATAAAGAACTATTTATTTCTGCTTCACTGGTGCTTTCAAAACGAGTTATTTTAAATTATATCGGCAGAAACTTTACAACAGGTACTAAAACGGATGTTCTTGACAGTTTTCAACCGTGCTATTTGTTGTGAATGTTGCGTTGCTATAGAAACGCAAGGATTTTCTATGGGCAAATTTATCCACTAATATCCTACCTTCCTTCCTATTTCTATGCAATTTATCCGATATCAAACTCGAATTTCTGTGTTCTTAAACGTGCATTTTGACACATGAGTGGAATTGTCAGGAATGCTTGCCGGCTTACGACGAAGTTGAGTGAAGTTGCGGCTGATCGCAAAGGCTTCCACTTGCTTTTCTGCCTCGTCGGTCCTATTTGAGTGATGGAACCATTCAATGTTGTGGATGTTAGAGTCTCCCATTGTGATAACCTAAGCTGTCTGATGCTGTATTTGGATCGTGTCTACCTTATCACCTACATACTGAAACCCTAATGTAATTGTTAACCGAAGCCTTGAGTGCAACTCATAGCTATTGAAATAGAGATTGATGGTATTTGTTGTTGGTACTATTTGAGTTTCCGTCAGAGCTAGGACATCAGTCTTAGCTGGTGTTCTGCCCTCACCTTCATGTCGGTGTAACCTAGTCCTTTTATGTCTCAAAAATTAATAACGATTCTGAGGGACTCCATGCATCCGTCAGAGAATTGTTGTTAGTCATAATTACCATCATGAGCCGTCCAAGCCAGTTCTCCTGCAGAGGTCCAACTAGGGACCGAGTTTACCTCTAGATAATTTCGTTCCAAGAGAGCTCATTATGTTCGATCTGATAAATCCTTCCCACTCCGGAGATCGGACCATCTTCAAAGCATCCGGAAGTTAGTCACAAATGACCAATTAACGCAGCCTACAACATGATGTGATGGTCCTTCACTAAGTGGCGGGAGCGGGACCGTCTTCCACCTATAATAATAGTATAATTATGTTCCAAACTATGCGACAAGTAAGATAAGAATTATAAATATAATAATCGAAAGTCACGTAATAAATTGCGTATTGAATCATTGAAACACAGGTTTTGGTGATGTCACCACATAGAATGATGTAGACAGATGTGCAACTCAGCGATATCAATGAGCGGAATATATCACAGATCCTTGTGTAATAGATTTTAATCAAAGAACTGTAGCGCACATATAAATATTATTTATTTATTTCATTAGAACGTATCTCAACTACGTTTTGAGGAATGATTCACAAAAAAGAACTTATAACGTACTCGGCAAAATCGAGAACGAACTATTTATACAACTACAAGCTTCTACTGAATACTCGAAGCGCGAGTCTCTTGAAAATCTGAAAAACACGTTTTTATATCAAATTGAACTGAAAAATTGAAAGTGGTTTGTAAGTTATCCAACAATAAAAGTAGAGCAGCTAACTCGATGAAAAGAAATAATTTCAGAGGGCTTAGAAAAACGGTAAACTGAAGAAAAAATTCAATACAGAAACCATGAGGTGATTTGTATATATTTCATACTATAAAGATTAAGAGTAGCTACCTATAAATTATCAACTTATGTCGAACACCCGACTATTTGTATTAATGGTTTTTTTATGTCTCCACTATTTCTCTAAGTTCTTTGCATTGCAAATTAATTTATTGTATTGAGTGATACGTTTGTATAAACTGTTCAGATTGACCTGCTATAAAACCGAGTTTTTTAGTGTTCTAACTATATTTTGTTTTCAGTCTTTTTAGTGGTGTTCATTGGAAAGACATTTTAGAATTTTTGCGGTTGGTCCTTAACAAGTATGCAATGTTTCAATGAAATTTAATTGAAAATAGAACTATTTTAATCTGCTTGATTATCTTTTCCATATTGCTACACTATTTAGTTGTTATGGCTCGCAAAACTTAAAAAGAAAATAATTGGCCATATTCATTGGAAAGCTACTTACCGTGACCTCAGTGCGAATGCTAAAAAGAAAATGAACTTTAGCTAACACAACAACAGATATTATCTTTCATATAAAAAGGCCAAATAAGATAATTTTTTTCCTGATAAAATCTGCCTTAATACCAGCAAAATTTTCATTAAGGAAACACTGATATGAAAATCTTCTCCAAATTTACTTCAGAAAGGAATATACATATTTACTCGAGCGCTATCTGACCTCCTTAGATTGCGTACCTTTTTTTTCATAATTGGATAAGGTTGCTCATTTCGGTACATTTGCAATTAAATTCCATCTGAGCTCTTCACGATAGATGAAAGCGTTTGGATTTGCTCCGTTTTCGTATTTTCTTTAGGAGGTATGAAGACACCTATACTTTGTTAATTTTCAGCAATAAAAAATTCATAAATAAAGATTCGTATGCTTTGATGATGACGGGAGTTTAGCCATTTGAAGGGATATGGAAATGTTTGCTTGGTAAGAAAATTCTAGGTAATTATCTGTGCAGATTACACGTGAAGAAGATTACGGCGCCCGACAAATTGAGAAGTATTAAAGGCTGATTCTTAAAAAGTCGAATTGAGCATTATCTAGTTAATAATTTTTTTTAACTCATTATCGAATTTATTTTTGCTTAATTCTTAGTTTATGTCTTATTTGATAAAAATATTATAGTGGTCCCCAACTTTTTGAATTTGAATTAAATATAGAGATAAAAAAATTTTCGAAAATGAGGAATGACAGATTCGTGAGGGAATGATTTTAAATATGATTTTACAATGAATAAAAATTCGATAACGCACCAATTATTTTTTTATTATAAAACTATAATAATTGAACAATTTTATAGCAAAACTATAATAATTAAATCCATAAAGTAAAATATAATAGAGTAATGATCTGAAAAGTGCATAAATTGCAATTTTTTAATATAATATTATTTATTAGTCTCTATGCAATTTAATTGCAGTTGACTTTAGTTATTTTTACCTTCTTAAAGTCTTATTGTTTCTCATCGATTTCTTTAACAAAATAACTACCTCTACTGAGTAACTTAGGCGGTTGAATTGCTCGAAGAACGTCAGACCAAGCATACAGTTCTTCATCTTTAACTGTCGGCCATTTCCAGCATTTTGATCCTTTCTTCATACACCGTACTAAAGCCCCATCATCAGATAATGAAAGAATTTTACCAGGATAGATCTCGTTGTTCCATATTATAAGAACGTGATCACCAACTTTATTTATATTCGTAGGTACCTTTTTCAGGAGAAATCATTTTCGGAATATTCACATCGTTTTCTAATTTAACATCTTTTCTTCTACGTCGCGTTGATACTACAGGCGTGTTCTTACCCTTATCCTTATCCGATGTATGAGAAGTCTTGTAGTAACCAAGGTGAAAATGTTCGCATTTTCCAACGCAGTCAAAACAAGATAGAGTTCTAAATTCAAGCTCATCATTCGAGAATACTAATTGTCTTATTTTTTGAGTGCCAGGAAAAGTTGAAATAGAGCTAGATTTGTTTATTAACTTATCTGTATTATTAATTTCCGCTGTTCTTACTTCAATAAGCATTATTGAGGACATTTTAAACTCAGAACATCTTTCAACACATTTAAATCTGTCACATCTTTACCTTCAGCCACGGCTTGGTCAGCAGACCTCTTTAAGGTGCCACCAACACCATCTGGTGCTCCTTTGCCATGGCCAGGTTCAGAATAGTTCCAAGTAAAATTATTTATACCTGGTAAAAATATTTCAAATGATGAGAAACAATGTGGAAAATGAATTTGTTTTTATACTGGTTAACTGGGCTGTCACTCAGAACGTGTACAGTCTGCATGTTCGGTCTTTGATTTTAAGCCAATCGAATATAGGCTTGAGATGAGCCCATACTGCAACTGAGTCATGTCGACTATTATCAGAGAGAGTACAGAAAGATTGCGCTTTAACAGTATTATCAGGGTTTTTCAAATATAGCACGCCAGTATGGAGCGTAACTTGCTGTCGACCACTACCAAAATGAACTGCTTGAATTTCTTCCTGTATTTGCAACAATAATTTTCACTAAAATCAATGTGGATAAGCACTTCATTTGTTGACAAATCCTTTTTAATTGTGTCATCACTTGATACTGGTGTGCAATGTTTCCTGCGTGTAGCAAAAATGATTTTAATGTCTCTTCTAATACTAAAACTAGTTCTTTCACAGTAACAGTTATTTCTTTCTTCAAAGGTTTGCGTACTGTCTTGGTCTCACCATTTTTTCATATGTTGTATTTTCGTACATCCATTGTCGGTAAGTAATAATTTTAGTAGGGGAAGGTTGTATTCTAAAGCCTTGTCTTTACAATTTATACACTCTCTAAATAAACATTTAGTACAGTAAATATCACATGTTATATCTGATAACAAACTTGGAATATTATTATGTATGAAGACCTTATTTTCATGTAATTTTGAAATAATTAATTCAATGTTTGCGTGAACGACGCATTTACACGTGTCTCGTTCTTTAAGGTTTGCCCAAGTTACCCAAAAGGCCTGTACTTGCAAAATGTTGATAAACTTATCTTATAGGTAATAGAATCTAAAAATTTTTATGTAGATTACGCATATTATCAGTTAACAGACGCTTTTGCTTAACTAATTTTCCTGATCTAACGAAATCTCTCTTTCCTGGACACATTCGAGAGTTTTCATCTTTCTCCAAAAATCAATAATGTCTTGTTTCACTTTTAAAATTTTTGATTTGAGTTTTCTGTTTTACTTGTTTTATAATCTTGATTCTTGAAAAAGTTTTAGAATAATGCATTAGTTTGTGTTTTTTAATGGATCTAAATTGAAATTTTTATAGTATGCTTGTTTATCTTTCTGAGTCTTTAGCTTAGCATAAGATTGTGCTAATTGTTTAGTGATAATTTCCGAAAATATCAGTTTCTTTTTGATTGGATCGGGTAACTTCGTATTCTTTATCAGTGTTTTGACCTTTTTCTCAGGTGAAGAAAATTTTATTTTATCATTTAACCGCGTGTACTTCTTTCGATATTTTCCACTCTTCTTAGACTCTTCTTTTAATTTTTGTTCTAGCTTTGCTATTCTTCTATACAATATTGCTCGTCGTTTTCTTAGCTGTTGTCTTCGTCGTAAAGCCGCAGTATCGTTTTTACAGCATTTACTCGCGAACCAGATTCTACCAATGAAACTGGGCTGGCAGGTGGTGTCTCATTCATTAGTCTTGCTAGATTTTTACGCACATTAGGATTCCTCTCCCGGTATTTTGAACTGTTTAACCGCCATTTTTCCGCTTTTGCTTCTTTTCTCGTGAATTCATAGCACTGACAGACTTGACTTGACCTTTTCTTTCTTCTTTAAATACTTGAGTCTTTCTTTTCTCTGAGTTTTTCCAAACTTTTAGGACTGTTTTTAATATTTCTCGCCGCTTCCTATCATCTCGCCGCTTCCTATCATAATCCTTTTTCATCAGTTTTGCTTCTGCAGCGGTTAATTTTCCACTTCTCGACATGATAGACTTTCAGCGTACTAAAACCAATCAAACAAACATAAATATCTTATACTTATTAGAAAATACATCATTCCCTCACAGGAATCATTCCCTCATCAACAAATTTTATGAGGGAATGATGATGAGGGAATGACGAAATACAACAAAATTGCCACAGGCTTATGAACATAACCTTACTTTCTTATGAACTGTGAATTGTACTTTATTACTACCGGAAATATATACAAATATGCTATGATTATTAAATAAAAAGTGCTTACCTTTTGATTACATTACATGAGGGAATGACATTAAAAAATTAACATTTAAAAACTTGTTGTAAAAGTCGTTTTAACAAAAAATCTTTTCTTCGACCATCCGCTATAGTGAATGTTGTTAAGGCTAATGTTGCCAACTACAAAAAAAAATTGCAGTGGAGCTTGATAGGCCTTAAAATTTTACTCTAATCACACTGTTTCAAAACGGTGAGGGAATGATCGATTTTTCACGGACAAACTTTGAATTATATTTCCAAATATTTCCAATCACATTTTTTAAACCATAAACTCATATAGGTACAGTTCATACTATCCTATATGAGTAAAGAATAAGATAACAAATAATAAGTAAGAAATTTTACGATTTAAGTTAATGATTCTCTTCAAATTTAGCAGCTGGGACATAGTGAGGGAATGATTTTCAGGGTACTTTCTTGAATATATCTTTTCGGTTATCATATGAAAAATAAATTTGTTTCATAAATTTGTCAATCTAGTACGGTAGTTTTATTTAAAATAAAAACTTTTTGTAATTGACGATCCTGGTTTGTAAAAATCATTAAGGACATCGATTTCGATTATTTTTGGGAACCAGCCTAAATATTTAACCCTGCAGTAGTCGCGCCCTATTCTGTAACATTAGTAGTCGCGGTGAGTCTGAGGGTCTCCAAATTTTGACAGTGCATAATTAAGGAAGAAATGAGCCTTTCACTAAATAAAATGCAGTATATGAAAAAACGTTTATCATTGAATATAACTGTATTGCACTTTGTTGGAATTAACATTAAACTCAACATGAAATGAAATTCTTAAAATATGCTTTTTCATGAAAATATAGAAAATAAAATATAGAAAAAATCCAAAACAATAGTAAAATTGAATCTTCAGTATATATGCCTTTTACACATGTTGGTTGAAGTTCTCCTCTCTACAGAGACGGCGCCAAATTTTGGCGTGTTTTAGACATACAAATTTTTTGCATTTTTGGCAGTAATATCTTGATCTATTTTTATTTTTGCACTCGAAACAATATTTTCTGAAATATCCCGGCATTTCTAATTGCTGATGATTATAGGCTGATGCATCAGCAACTTCTTGCCTTCTCCATTGAACTGCTTGGGGTAAATTGGTTTCTGTTGTACGCAGCTTCAAACGAGGATCTAATAAATCGAGAGCTAATTTCCTCAGAAAATGTCTTCTCTTCAAATCATTTCCAGGATCTTCATTGTTTGAGGTATGAATAACTTGACTATTTATTCCTGCTATATTCATCAGTGCATAGAAGATCACCATGGGCCAACGTCTAGTTGTTCTTGCTACGTTATATATTGCAGAAAGCTCGTCCACTGTATCTACACCCCCTTTCGTAGAGTTATAGTGGGTTATCATCTCTGGTTCGAAATGAAATAAGAGCAGCAAAGGAAAGTTGGCTGACTGAAAGATGTCTGGAAGCAGAAAATCTGAGCAAGCTGGGAGACAGTTCCCATCTCCATAAAAAAGTCAAAGAAATCGCTGGAATATATAACAATAAGAGTGTAAGTTTCATCAGGGATGAAGACAATAAAATAATATTGGACACCGAAAAACTACTACTAACATGGAGGGAATACACCACTGGTCTTTTCCTAGATGACAGACCAAGAAACCACGAAAACGTAATAACAACGCTATCAGGACCAAGTATACTAAAGAGTGAAATCAAACATGCTATAACTCTGATGAAAAGCAACAAAGCTCCGGGCTCTGATGATATGTACTCGGAAACATTTCATTTAGTTAGCGAACAAAACCTCGATATCATAGTCCGACTCTTTAACAATATTTACGATACTGGACAAATTCCGAGGACTGGCTCTGTTCTACATTTGTCGCACTTCCGAAAACAAACAACGCAACAGCGTGTAAAGATTACCGCCTCATTAGTCTAATGAGTCATTTCCCCAAACTCTTCCTTCGAGTTCTATACAGGAGACTATACAGGAGGTGCGAGGAAGTGAGTGGTGCCAGTCAGTTTGGATTTAAGAACGGTTTTGGAACAAGAGAAGCCATATTTAGTCTCCAAACATTAGTGCAGAATTGCCAAGACCAAAGAAAGAACGTTTTTCTGTGCTTTATCGACTACGAGAAGGCATTTGATAATGTAAAGCACGACCTTCTCATATCATATCTTAGAGACTTGGGGCTGGATGGAAAGGATATCAGACTTATAGGTAATCTATACTGGAACCAAAAAGCAGAAATCCCAATTCAAAATGCAGGAACAACTGAGGATTTTGAAATGAAAAAAGGCGTCCGCCAGGGGTGTATCTTATCTCCGATGTTGTTCAACTTATATGTGGAAAGAGCTTTCATCGAGTCAATCTTCGACAGTCCCATGGGTATTAAAGTAAACGGAATTCCCATCAACAATATTCGATACGCGGATGATACCGTGATACTGGCAGATAGTGCAAATGACCTGCAAGCTCTACTAGATAAGGTCAATCAAGAAAGCCAGAGATTGGGTTTGAAAATTAACATGCGTAAAACCAAATGTAGGGCCATTAGCAGAAACGATGCCCCAGATGCCATAATATCCATAAATGGAGAAAACATTGAACAAGTCACTCAATTTAAATACTTGGGATGCATGATTAACCAAAAATGGGACCCAGATCAAGAAATAAAATGCAGAATCGGGCATGCTCGAACAACGTTTATAAAACTTAAAAAATTCTTGACAGACAAAATCCTAAATCTCAATCTCAGATATAGAATGGTAAAATGTTACATCTGGCCCATTCTCTTGTACGAAGTCGACGCATGGACGTTGAAAACAGCAATTATAAATAAAATTGAGGCCTTCGAGATGTGGACTCTACGACGGATGCTGAGGGTATCGTGGGTTGAACATGAAACGAATGAGGATATACTGAGAAGAACTGGTTTGATAGATCGTGAACTTTTCGAAAACATCAAAAGAAGAAAAATTGGCTACCTTGGACATGAACTGCGCGGAGAACGCTATCACTTCCAGCGTCTTATCCTCCAGGGTAAAATAGAAGGAGGAAAAAGAGGAGTAGGTAGGAGAAAACTATCCTGGCTACGAAACATACGACAGTGGACAGGAATACAGGACTTCCAGACACTACAAAATGCTGCAATCAATAGAATCATATGATGAGTGAAAGGATGGACGCCTACACAGGAATCTGCATGGCACTTGCAGAAGAAGAAGATCATCTCTGGTTTATTTTGATCACCAGTGCTGTGATCAATTGCATCACTATTATGCAGACTCGATATCATCAGAACGTTTTTGTTTTTCTTAGGTACATAGGAGAGTATGGTCATATTTTCTCGGAAACCAAATATACTCGACGTGACAAACGTTGTTTTGTTTCAAGAAATTCTCTTGGTAACTCCCTTTTATTTTTCTAATTGTACCAACATAAGTTAACTTATGCTCTGAAAGTAACTTTTTCACTAGAGCAACAATTGTCCCCAGTTAGATTTCTTGAAGTTCCAGATATTGGTGACACATTGGTGATAATGTCCTTCGGGCCCTACATAAACTTCTAAATTTGAAGTATAATTCGTCTTTGAGTCAACTATTGCGAAAAGTTTGATTCCATACTTATTTGATTTCGAGGGTATATACTAACGAAAACTGCACCTGCCACGAAATCCTTCAAGCTTCTCATATATTGTGGCGTTTTGTGAAATAGTATAATGCTTTTTACAGTTATCTGTCAACAAATCGAATAATGTACGAATTGGTGCCAGCTTATCAGTCTTCTTCCGATCTTCTCTTGTGATATAGTCATCAAAACGTAAGTGCCGTACAAGAAATTGAAACCTTTGTGTACTCAATGTCAGCCAGAAAATTTTTATTCCTGTCCCATAATTCATCTACATTGAGCCTGCTACTCTTCAATATCCCCGCCAAGTACAAAAGTCCTAAGAGAGCTTTTATTTCTGTCATATTCGTGAGTTTGCAATCGCAGTCTTTACTGTATTTATTGAAAAATGATATAATGGTATTCTTGATGACGATTTCCAATATTTTATTGTCAAAGAATTAATTTCAACATTCAATAGGAGTCTTGGCGTTTTTCGCTAATCCTTTTACACAAGGAAATTTACTAATTATATTCCAGGATCTAATTCGAACATTTTGAGTGGGCATGTGTTTCAACTATTTTGTTAAATTATCCGTACCAATGAAATAAAGGTCTCTGTGCTTCTTTGCAGGTATCCTTTTCTCCTCCTTCTTCTTCTTCTTCTTTCTTGGAGCTAATTGCCTCTACTTCTGTGTTAAATTCTTCAGATCTATATTCCACCACGTTCTCCTCTTGATCTGAACTGTCGTCTTGAATATCGTCATCATCTGACTTAGCCTCTTCCCAAAGACGAAGTAATCTCTTCCGTTGCTCTTTGTTACTCATTATACTGAAAACAAAAGATAAATGAAGTAGAATTATAATTATATTTCATTTTAGGAAAAGAACCTTCAATTCTAGGTACACAACTGGTCGCGGAGAATCTAGGAGACTCTTTGACACGAGTGACACTTCGGAACAAACTCACAGAGTATACTAAACTGTTGACGAAGTCAGGAAGGTACTAAGTGGCGCGACGAGACAGTCGAAAGCATACGGAAATGCTAGCTAATATTCGGAGGGCTGAGTCTGTCAGACGTAGCGCGACTACTGCAGATGAAGTTGAATATATTTTATATTTCCTACAATTTTTCGACCGTCTAGTCATTTTCAAGTGGAAACAAACATGCTTACATAGATGCTAGCCAAATATCGTATGAAGAAGTGAAGGTATTAATGTCTAGCTGGCTACTAAGGGTGATTTCACTCGGGTTTTTAAAAAAATTTATTGATTTTCAAACATTTCAACACATTCACCTTCTTTCCTTTGTCGCAATTATGATGAATTTTGATATTATATAATTGTGTTGAATGTTTTGTGGTTGTGCTATATCCACATATTTGGGAACTTTTGTCAGGAGATAAATGTTCTTCAAATCTGGTTTCGAAATTTCAACCTATCTACTCAACATAAGCTACCGTATATTCATAGCAAGCAACTTTGTAAACTCCTAATTTTTAGTTTGCCTGCTTTTTGTTTAGCAAAAATAATCTGTTCAGACCACCATTACATAAATTATTTGTTATATTATAGGATACCTGAAGAACCAGATATTGTCCGAAAGCTAGTAGTTATGAAATAAAGAGTACACAATAGCCCCTCGACTGCTTACACCCGATAAATCCAATGAATATTTTTCTCTGTATCTACATTGTGGTACGAAGCGATATCCATTACAACCACAGAAAGGGGTGGTAAATTGGGTACTAATTTATTTTCTATTCAATTTTCAAAATTTTCATGGTTCATATCATCATAATAGTCCCCTGATTTTGCTCCAGATTTGAATATTAAAAGTGAATCTGGAACGAATCCCTGCTTACTGACAGCGTGAGTTATAACCAACTGAGGACTGTTTCCAATATTTTTATGTAATCCATGAACAGAATTGTCTAACCACTGATGAGAAGAAGTGTGGTGTGAATTGATATATGTTTCATCAATATAACTAATTGGCCAATTTTATCTTCTATATATCCTGATCTTTTTTGAATAATTTAGTCGTTTTGTTCTGATATCCAGTGATTCAACAAGTTTTTCATTTATAAAATAAGTACATATGTGTATTCTCATTATTTTACCTGAATCAATATCTTTCTCAGAGATAAATCGCTTCAATCCTCTGGAATCAAATTATCTTTCTTTAATGTGACCAATAGTCTTTTCACGGTGGGCGGTTCTATATGGATTTTGTGGTAATTGTAAAAATCCCCACGTCTATTTCAGTTGTCGGAAAACTTCGCCGTCTTTTTGGGGGTTTGAAAAGTCCGATGCTTCACTACTTTGAGTATTTCCTTTTTCATTCTTTTTACCGTACTTGCAGATATATTCACAGCTTCACATACATGATTTATAACTTAGTTCAATGAAAAGCTCAAACAATTACACGATTCATGTTCCATAAATGTTATTAAATCAAAAATCATTTTTTTACAATCACTATCGAACACCATTCTCACAATAGATCTTTCATAACTAAATAATCCGACGACGAGTTCTAGATTCACAATAAAAATGAGACGCTACGCTACAGATAACTTTTAGCTGGCAGTAAGTACCGCCTTATGGACTTCTACTAATTACGAATTTGCACCTCGGTTGACCTTGAGGGCTCTTTTTAGAGCTCGCGGACTTTAGGCTTGGATAAATTGAAACATTATTTACGTTAGCTAATTCTCTCAACAAATCGAAAGAATTCCAACTGGAATAATAGAAAAGCTATTACTCATCAAATAAATATTGCTTCAGTTTAGAGCTACAACCAACTGAAAACACTGTTATTTTATAATATAGAATGATAGATGTTAATTTTTTCATTTTTTGGCAGGGTTCACGTGTAACACCAAAATCTAATTAAGTACAAAGTATGTATTTAGCATTGCATGATGTTCATGTCGTTAAAGAAATTGTCAAACATAACATAACTCAAGTCACCATGTCAAAGGACTATAACTTTCCGTGGGTCACATAAGCATCGAAAATAATGTCGGCTATTATTGCAGGACGAAAATAAAGAAAAACGCATAAGAAATTAACAGTCGCTTTCTTTGCATTCAGCCGCTGTGTGGTTTGGCGAGTCACGCCAAGTGGTAAATTTTTGTGATACTAGATTACCATATCATATGGATATTTATATCTAGAATTGCAGCAGCGAACACAGACCTATGGATATTCGCGAATGAGTTTATTGTTTCAGTTTCATTATTGAGAACTCACATGCGATGCTTTTCGCGTTTATGGATTAATTATTGCTGTCGACTTGAAAGCATTAGCGAAGAAAAGAGGTGGCACAATTTATGTGTCCGTATTTTCTTATGGTTAGCTGCCACGTTCAATGGAAATTCTTTTTATTCAAACAAAAATTCTCTGAACACCATGATAAGGAAAGGAATTTTTATTACAATATGAATAATTCAAATTAAAAAGAATGCAGTTATGACGAATAAATTTTCGTCTAATATGCAGATATCAGTCAAAAGCTCTTTATTCTTCTCATTCTTCATTTGCTTTCTCGAGACTGAAGGTTAGCGATCATCTTTGTGAGTTGAACGTTCGATACGGTGGCTCTAAACAAGGATTCATGTCCTGGAGCCTCATGAACATTTTTGTGGTCAATAGGTTTTTCAGTTTAAATTTTTTCTTCATAATACACTCAAATATCAATGTTGTTGATGTATCACTAATCCACACAACCCACTTCTCTTGAAATATATCAAAGATTGTACTTTTTCTCATTTTCTTGATCTAGCATTGTAAGAGTGACCATGAGACCCATTGAGTCTTGACGTGAAAATCAAGCTGCTCGTATTATGCAGTCAAGCTTTCGTTTTCAGAATTCAAGTCGAGTCGAGTTTTTTTCACAGAAGCTTGAAAATTCAAGCTTTTTGAATCATAAAACTTTAAAGCTGAATCAAAACACCATTGCAATAAAATATTGAACTTATATTCAAAAATAGCTAGAATAAAGGTGTGAATAATACTGAATATTTGATCAGGAAATATTTAAATGAAATTCATTGCAAGATTCTGAGAAGAATTCATAAAATTGTTGAAGGAAACAAATAGACTACAAGAGCAAATTTGGAAGAAAAACGTATATTTTCAAATTAAAATCAACTGTCACATAAATGAATTTTTGTAAAACAATTTAAAGTTTTGTAAAAATAAAACAACTGAATGAAACTTCTGTGAAGATAAAAGAAATACCTACATTGAAACTTGAGTCAGAAAGAATGAGAATTAACTAAAATACATTTCCACTCATCAAATAGTAGTAGTTTCCAGTTTTTGAACCAAGAGGTCAGACATATCGACCTCCTAACTGATTTGTAACTTAATCTGTTTCAAGTCTTGGCAAGAGTTAACGCACCTCTTGAGATTTGCCTCTCTATAGGAGCTGAACTTGCAAAAAATCTCTACCATATTCACCGAATTTGGAAATATAGCTAAAATGTCTTCTGAGCTTTCTACACGGGAATCACTAAGGTGACTTCTCATATCGCCACATACCATAAATCTCTGCGGCCACAAAAGACTTTTTGCATATACTTAGTAGGTCCATCTTGAATTGATTCGACTTCAAGTCATTGCAAGATGTTACCTTAGATTTGGACTAAAATTTATTATTTTATAAATTCTCTCGAAGTTATAAATTGCTTCAACCGGCAGAAATGATTCCATATCATGGCAAGGGTCCTAGATTAAAATAACACAGTATAGCCAGTTGCTCTTTTTATATTGTTTAATATTAATACTGATAAATACAAAAAGAAGTGTACAGGGTGGGAAAATTTCCATGTATTTGTACGGCAGCTATGTGAAATTTTGCAGATAGAAAAAAATGAACTCTCCTTTCTCGATATCATTTTCAAAGCCTAGTTTAGTGGTGCCAAAATTTTTCTGATATTTCTCTCCATTCTGGACGTTTCAAAATTCCTTGAATTCTGGGAAAATCGTCCATCGCGGATATC
Organism: Cryptolaemus montrouzieri; assembly: GCA_013387265.2. Lineage (NCBI taxonomy): Eukaryota > Metazoa > Arthropoda > Insecta > Coleoptera > Coccinellidae > Cryptolaemus > Cryptolaemus montrouzieri. Next base: position 20,233,660 of record JABFTP020000103.1, read on the forward strand.
TCTATCATCATCAAAGTTACATAAAAATAAGTTTGACATTCTAGAGGCACTTTTTTAAGTAGAATGCAGTGCTGTGGGAGGATAGTTACTTTGCACAGCGGTTTTCGAGTTTTAATGGAAACATGCTTTTCTCAATACAAACCATAAGAAATTTTACCTCTATTGGATGAAGCAATTTTTGCCTTTTCGGAAATATATAACACTTTAGACAATTTTGCATTCAATCCCTGAAATTTCCACAATTCCATTCATTAGGTTCATGCCCATCAACGATTCATATTGTTCTATGGCTGAAAACCACAGATTTTAAAGATCATTTTTAAGATCATGGTTATTTCTATGTTTTGATTCCATTTAGACCATAGTAATTAACTGTGGTCTTAGAGTTCGACAATCACTTCTATTCTTCATAAATCGAATTACAGATGAACATTGATTTTTTGAAATTCGAAACTTGCCAACCCGAGGAATCTACGTAACACATGAGTCCATGCATGTTGCTTTGGTAATATTTCATTTTATTTATTCTATTTCAATGATATGCGAGTAAAAATGTATTATCAATCATGGAAATAATTAATCATGAAAAATAAGACCTATGACATCAAACTTTCATCAAACCAAAACACATACGAAAATCTTTAACGAAACAAAATGTCCTAACGATACGAATGGGGGAAAGTACTTTATCGCAAATATTCAAAAGTGTTGCCATTGTTTTCAATGCATAAATTACATCGCCGAGAAACACTACGGCTGGCATTATAAATATGAATATTGGTAACAAAAGCAAAGCATTCCCTGAAATTCTGTTTTAACTCTTGTAAATTGTTGCTGTTCCTCTCGTAGAGTGAATCCCTCAAAGAAAAGAAAACTAGTGGCGTTAAGTCTCTTACAGAACCTTTAGTCCTTATCCAATTATGACCAAAATTCAAAAGCAACAGTTCAGTGATGGCCCTTGTTTGGTGGAAAGGAGCACCATCGTGTTGAAAAAAATTGATCTTTGAGCTAACTGAAGTTGATCGAAAAATCCTTCGATGATTTTATTGTTGATGATTTCTTCATGACGTGATCCATTCAAATATTCATCAAAATTTCAAACACAAATACTTTCTTTCAGTGCACACCTCACATTTAATCCATATTTTCCTTGATGCTGCACATCTATATACAGGGATATCCACCGGGACCGCCCGTTAAAAACTTTTAGAGTTCCAATAACAATATCAAGCTCAAATTTTATACGCGGCCATAACTAGCGTTTTCCAATTGAAGTGAAATATTTTCGAAGTGATACCATTTCCGGATATACCGGAAGTGTTATTTCAAATGGCAATCTACCTTTTTTATTATACATCTAGAATCGACATTTGAGCAAGGCATAAAATACCCAAGTTGTTGGCACTTATCTGTCAAAACTTTTGACAGATTTAATTATTTTGTTATAAACTCGATTTTTGAGGATCAAGGATTTTTTGAGCGGTATACACATGTCAAATGTTTATTGCGTTGTTTTGTATGATTGTTTTCAATTTTGCTTTTTCAAACAGCAATAACTCAATTTTTTAAATAGCACGTGCCAATTTTTATATCGCCATCAGATGAAGCGTCAAATTTCAGATGGAATTGTATCAGCATCTACTATACTCATGTCTTATAGTTCCGAAATAATTTGGGAATATATTGAATTTTGATGATTTTGCAAGAACTAACAGAGAATGCTTTGAAATATTTGAATCAATTTCAATCACCTGACAGGTGCCTAAAATTAATGTACTTGTCACTTCGTTCATTCGAATTTGATGTTTCAACATGAATTGTTGGTATTTTGAAGTGAAAATTTTGAAAAATACTGATTGATAATAAAATGGCTGCTTATTCAAACGAGGATATGTTTAATCTCTTCTTGATTAATGGCGAATGTCAAAAGTGGTGGATAGAACTTGCAGGCAATTCATAACCAATTTAAAATTTGTCGCCTATGAGTATAACAAAATTTCGAAGGATTAGAAGCAATTTTCTGCAATTTGGAGGATCAAAATACATAGAAACTAGAAGAAAACCAATTCACGAGGACGACGACAATCAAATTAATACGCTAGCGTATTTTCGTGCCAATCCACATGCGTCCATTAAGTCAGCACCAATGGATATTGGATTTAGTTATACTTGCATTCAAATGATCCTCAAAAAACATAACATGCACCCGTATTCTTTTATCAGACAAAAATTGAAACCAACTGACCTTCCCAAGTGGCTAAATTTCTGTAAAAATGTATTAATTCGGCTTCAAGAAGATGAGACAATACTGCAAAAAATTATATGGTCTAATGAAGCCAAGTTCAATGATAGTGGAATAACCAACAGGAGAAATCGACGTTTTTGGACCACAGAAAATCCACATTTCATTGAGGTTATTGATTTCCAAAATAAATTCAGCATGATCGTTTTTGCAATTTTAATGAATGATTTGTTGGCTTATCACATTTATAAGGAACATATTAATGGACAAAGAAACCTGAAAATGTTGAGAGGAATATTAGCAAATTTTTTAGACGGATTACCCCTTAACATTCTGAGGGATTGCTATTGCCGAATGGATGGTGCACCAGCACATAAACCACGAGCTGTAGATCGGCAGCTAACAGAAATTTTCGAGGATAGATGGTGGGGTAATCAAGGACCAAAGGTATGGCCTCCGCGTTCTCCGGACCTGACGCCCCTTGATTTTTATTTATGGGGCAAAATCAAGAGTGAAGTGTGTCTTATTTCTGTAAGAAGTAAATAAGAGTTTCTAGAGCGCATTCATAACGCTTTTCGTAATATTGATCCTGAGGAAACTAGGAGGGCAACTCATCATCTTCGTATATGAGCTGACAAGTGTATAGAGCAAAATGGGGCCCAAATTGAACATTTATTCAGATCGTAAATTAGTTTTCTTCTATGATGTTTGCTATCATTTATTCGTATTAATTTAATTATCTTCGATGATTGGTTTTCGCTTAGTTCCTACAATTTTCATTCATCCGAATTGTAGAAAATTGCTTGTAATGCTTTGAAATTTTATTTTGCTCATAGACGGTAAATTTGGAAATTGGTTATTGAATTGCCTGCAATTTCTACCCACTATATTCTGACATTCTAAAATGAATTAATAAAAGATTAAATATATTTTCGTTTGAATAACCAGTGATTTCATTTCAAATGTGTTGTATTTCTTGGATATTTTCAATCTGAAATAACGACAAATCTTGTTGAAATATCAAATTCGAATGAACGAAGTGACAAGTACATTAATTTTAGGCACCTGTCAGGTGAGCGTAACCAGTTCAGCTACTTGATTCAAATATTTCAAAGCATTCTCTGTTAGTTCTTGCAAAATCATCAAAATTCAATATATTCGCAAATTATTTCGGAAATCTAAGAAATGGGTATAGTACATGCTTACACAATTCCATCTGCAATTTGACGCTTCATCTGATGGCGATATAAAAATAGGCACATGCAATTCGAAAAAATTGAGTTATTGCTGTTTGAAAAAAGCCAAATTGAAAAAATCATACAAAACAACAAAATAAGCATTTGACATGTGTAGATTGTTAAAAATTCCTTGATCCTTCTTCTATCCACCCGAGCAAAAAGTGTGTCTAGTGCCAAAGCTCTACGAGCTACAATTTCCTTAAATGTTCCTCAAAAATCGACTTTATAACAAAAATAATTCAATCTGTCAAAAGTTTTGACAGATAAGTGCCAACAACTTGGGTATTTTATGCCTTGCTCAAATGTCGGTTCTAGATGTATAATAAAAAAGGTAGATTGCCATTTGAAATGACAAAGTGATGACCCACTTCCGGTATAACCGGAAACGGTATCACTTCGAAAATATTTCGCTCCAATTGGAAATCGCTAGTTATGGCCGCGTATAAAATTTCAGCTTGATATTGTAATTGGAACTTAAAAGTTTTTAACGGACGGTCCCGGCGGATATCCCTGTATATGAGGATTTACATCGGACGACAAATGTTCATTAAATCGATCAAATATCCCATCGCTTGTGATGCGGACTTCATCTGGCCATATGACTTCTCTAAAAAAGCCTGGGCGTTCTTGGATATTTTCTAGATACCAATTGCAGAAATTTAGTCGCGAGAGGATACTCTAGCATTGAACCAAATTCATTGTATTTTCAATCCTTAGTTTTCGAACGAATGGACGTGAAAATGATCAATATATGATGATATCGCTCCATTTATTCAGCAAATGATTAGAATTTTAAATTTCCTCAGATTATTATAATCTCCGTGTGGGCTTCATGAAGTTCAATAAATTCCCAAAACAGAATGTCGTTCTTGTTAGTCAAACTAAGGTAGATAACATTTATAAATTCAAATTTGACACACAAAGAAAATAAATTGCGAATTTCATCCGTATACTTGTGACAATTTCGACTGACTTCAGGCATGGCATTTATCTATAATTATGATCGATAAATCGGAATTAAAAGCTCACTAATCCGAAGCCAGTCAATATATTCTAACGGTTTACCATTATGTTGTCTCGTTTACGCCTATTTAATGTTTTTCATAATTCTAGCAATTTGAATCCTATTTTCTGTGGAGAATCCGTTATGGGTGATACACAGAAGCGGTTGAATATATTCAAGAATGTCCTTTTTCTCATTCGTTGGACTAGGTATTTTCAGTTTTTAAATATGAAGAGTGAGAAATAAGAATATCCTTTAACTGATGACAACGAATTTATAACACAACTAGCGAACCCGACAGACTTCGTCCTCTCAAAAAGATTTGTAATATGGCAGTTGTTACTACCTTTTTTTATAGTCGGGGCAAAATATTCTCCTGAACAGAACCGTCACTCTGGTGATAGGGCGTTGTGAATAAAAAATAATTAAATAAAACATATATAAACGTTTAAAAGTAATTAATCGCTTTATTGTCAACTAGTGAGCCCATTAAGATCGCCTTTTATATCTAAATAGCCAATATACTAAACGCCTAATATACTGAACGCCTTATATACTAAACGCCTAATATACTTAACCTCAAATATACTGAACGCCTCTTCATATCCTAATCTATCTATACTGAACGCCTTATTATATTCACTTCCTTATTCATATTTATACTTAACAGTTCTTCATGTTGCATGAAACTCTCTCATATATTGCCTCAGTCATCCTTAGGGTAACGCAGCTTCCAGTATTGTTTTATGGATACTGACTCATCAACCACACAAATGGCAACACTAGTCACTACTATCCCAATTCAAAGAGATACATTCAATTTGAAAATCTCAATTTTTTCCAATTGAACTAGCATAAGATGAATCTAAAAACATTCCAAAATTGAGTCAAAAAAATAAATTGTTCAATCACCGTTTAGGCATAGAAATTCAATCATCAACAACTCTAATATTAATTCACAATATTCCAAATTGTGAGTTCCATAAGTATTAAATATATACTTCAGAAAGATCGATATATGCAAATCTATAGTTTCAAATTTTCAATTCGTTCTCAACTCGTATTAGATCAGATAGGGAATCGAATGAGATTCATGAATTATAATAAACAACAAATATGATCTTAAAACAGCAAGATGGAAGAAATACTTCTGAAGAATATTAATGAAATAGAAAGTAAAAGTTCTTCTCATATTAAAATTTCTCGAAGTATCCAAAAGACAAAAGCGATAAGTTAGTAATCAAATAAAGGAACACTACTGAATACATAGAAATCTCACCTTATGTGATTGCCTTATACGTAACTGTTTTGTATAAATTCAAATTGACCAAAATTCATACAATTTCCTTACATCTTCTAAATTGAAGTGTTCTTTTGGAAAGCAGAAATGAGATCCACAAATTTGTAAATTACATTATGGACTCTCATATACAATATAATAATATTAACTATATATCAGTTTCAGTGAAACTGTTTCTTGTAACTGTTAATTTCCTAGATAGTTGCAGTTGGTTTCGAGCAGTCAGCTTTTTATGAACTTGCTATCTAACAATTGAAATTTATATTCTTCAATTTTACATCTCTTCAATTCATTTTCTTGTGAAACTTTATAATATACTATGAAATGAAAATGAAAGGAAGAAATTGAATTAAAACAACTTCATATTTCCATATTACCTGATGAACGTAGACATTTTACACAATTATATAAAATACCTATAGTAAAACTACCTCTAATAAAAATTGTCGAATTGCATAGCATTCTCCAAGTAGTAGTTGAATTCTTCCTAAAATATGATTCACATAAGCACAGCATGTTTCCTGCTTTTCAATCTTGATTGAAAGTTGTGGTTGTAAAAAATGAAACTTCGTATGCAACTTCTACATTCTTGAACATCATGATTCCCACAATCAGACACCTATAACAGAGAAACTTTCAACTTCAAATCAATGAGAAATTCCTGTCCTTCATTCAACAACCTTGATAAAATTTCCTGAGAAACAGTAACTGTGTTATGAATAGAAGGAACTGACAACAATTACCATTTACCAATTTGAGATCTTATTTTCTTTGGTTCAAACTTGAACATTGTCAAACACATTGAATCTCATTTAATTTTACATTTGGATAACTGTAGAATAGAAACGTACTTCCTCGTGAATAAACTGAAGCGAAAATATTTTAAGACACATATAGCCTTTAGTAGATAGCTTAGAATATTCATATGATACCCACTCTAAATGACGAAAACTTTATCGAGTTCCTTCCAGAAAAAATATTATTATACAAAAGAGCTCAATACCTATTAATAACAACTCAAAGGATATCCCATCATTTTGTAAGATCCCCAATTGATTTGTTAACAAATCCTAGTAATTCCAGGACATTTTTCAATGCATAGAGGTTAAAATAACTATGAAAGCAAAATGTAATATGTGATTTCTGAGTTCATTTCTTGAGCACGTGAAAGAAAATATACATCAAATACATAAATAAACCTCATATTACATTGACTTCCTTCAAACATTATTGTAAGTCTCCTAAACTCCTTTTTATTATAACATTACGTTTGAATCACATTGTTTAGATTAGAAGAACCACAAAATGATAAATTTATGATGTTTGAAAGTTTGTCTATTTCTATCTCAATATTTTCATTCAAAAGAGAGAGCATTGAATTTTACACGTTGGTAAAGCCCACTTCCGACATTGAATTCGAAGGAGCGGTAGGAGAGTGACTGGCTCTGCACCCGTGTTTCCGTTATTTTTCTAGAAATTCTAGATCTCAAATATTGTTCCAAATTCGAAAATTAAGTCGTATAGTAACGACTTCTCTTCGCGGATCCGATCTCGAGATATGTAAGAATAGTTCGACACCTGAATCCATTCTTCCGGTAATCCCGTATAAGTAGGACGAGTGCAAGAAAACCACTTATTTTGATAGATTAACGTTAGTTAATTTCTGGCCGTCAGAGTTATTCGGAATGAGTTAAATGTAGCGATATTTTGCAAATGTCCGCCGATAGTCCATAGTCGAAGATTTTTCAGTTTTCCCGTGGTTTAACAGGAATGAAACTATTGCGGCGCAACATGCGAAACTCGAGGATTGCTCTTTGTTCAGGTTTTGAAACGATCGAACGCGATCGAAAAATTTGTATAGACATAAAAGTCCGACGAAATTAACCCCTCCACTTGCGAAAACTCAGAGACCTTTTTTTATTATCGTTTTTTCGGGGCTTACTTTGGGAAATTTTGCTCGATCGATCGTTTCGATCGCCTTCCGAAAGACCGAAATTTTCGATTCCGAAGAAATCTCACCGTTTAGACATTCCGGTCGCTCTCGGCGACGTTTTGGCGAAAATTTCAAAAAATCCTCAGAGCTCCGTCGTTCAAGCTAGCGGCTCCAAATTTGGCACGGACCTTCGTGAGACCCTTCTCCTTTGGAGAAAAAATACTCACGGAGGCCTATGATCCCTGATTTTTCGCCGCGACTCTCCTTCTCTGCCCGGTTCAAACTACCGTTATCCCTCGGATTATTCCCGAAAAAGGCCTTACGACTTTAATAGTATAGATCACGTGAATCATTATTATTAACAAAAATCATTTATATTCTCATTGCAAATGTAAATCTGATAGTTTTCCAATACGGGAACAGGCAACATACAATTGACTATGTGCGAAACATGGGTTTTCAAATGAGATAAAACACAAGGTTTAACTTTAATCTACACTTTATTTGAAAAAATTCGACGACGTTTCGCTGACACAGCAGCTTTATCAAGAATGAAAAATAGAATGAAGAGTATGGTATTATAAACAAATCGTAGAACAAGTTGGATGAATAACAGGAAAATCCACACCGAGCCATTGTACAGTTAGTATGAAAGGTAATAAAAACTAATTAAACAAGTTAAGTAGGGGTGAGTAATTCAAATCTACCTGTTCATTCAAAAGCTTGTCCGAATGTTTGTATCGATTTATTTCTAATGCTTCTAGGAGATCTAATTTTGAACTTTTGATTTTATATGTACCTTCATTCTATTTTTCATTCTTGATAAAGCTGCTGTGTCAGCGAAACGTCGTCGAATTTTTTCAAATAAAGTGTAGATTAAAGTTAAACCTTGTGTTTTTATCTCATTTATATCATGGATCTACATCAAGTAACGGCCTCCACAAATCAAATGTTGAAGAAAGCGAATACAAGCTTTCTGGCCCTTTGGTATTTTAAGTTGTTACTTAAAATGCTATAACATCCCAAAACCTGTGGTTTTTAACCACGTGTTTGAAGAGTGAAGTGTGTCCTAAATACATCAAACTCAAGACCAACAACAACAGTTATGCAGCTCGAAGAGCAGTTATCTCTGGACAGAAGATATGGATCAAATCAGAATGCAAGATTTTGTTCCACAAGCGAGACATCGTTAACCTTTCTGATACTAATTTCTCAACTGATGAAACAAATCTGTTGGAGAAAGGTTACAAACACAATATTAAATCAAACAAGATAAAATCTGATTTAGAGGAACTTGGCATAGATACTGAAATTTCTCTGAAAAATATTCCTAATAACACTCACCTTAAATATTTAGCATCTAACATTATTAAAAATGAATCATTAGCTGACTTCAAACCGAGTAAAGAACAAAATATTTTAAAGGCCATCAAACAAAAATCTCAACTAAATGAAGTTATTTTTACAAAAGCAGATAAGGGTAATACTGTTATTGCGTTAAATAAAAATGACTACCTATTTAAAACTCTAAATTTCATTTCGTCCGGAAACTATACAATTTTAAACAAAGATCCAACTATTAAATTCCAGAAAATATTAAAATTGCAATAAATGACGCAAAATCTTTAATTAAAGCTATAGATAAATACAAATTAATTTTACCAAACCCTCAACCACCTCAACTGTATTCACTCATTAAATTGCATAAAGTAAATAACCCCGTTAGACCAGTCGTATCTTACGTTACAGCCCCAGCCGTGAAATTGTCGCACTACCTTATAGATATCATTAAAATTATTGTTCATTCAAATCAAAATTTTCTATAAAAATTCTTTCGAATTGATAAATAACATAAAAACGTTAACCTACCACCTAACGCAAAACTTATTTCGTTTGATGTTGAGAATTTATACCCAAGTGTTCCTCCAGGTGATGTCAAAATATTAACCGAAAACATGTTGAATTCGAATCATGTTAACCACATAATCAAATCAGAAATATTGAATCTGTTGGACGTTTGCATTGAACAAAATTATTTTTCTTTCAACAACATCTATTATAGTAGTGAAAATGGTTTGATCATGGGAAATCCTTTGAGTCCACTTTTAGCAGAGATTTTTATGAATAATATTGAACAGAAAATTCATACACATCCACTCATTTCCAAATTTCTTTATTGGTATAGATATGTTGACGACATCTTAGTATGTTTCATTGGAACTACTCGTCAATTAGACTTATTTGTTAATTTCATTAATTCCATCCATTTGAACATTAAATTCACGATAGAAATTGAACAGAACGATTCCATATAAATTTTTGGACTTAAAAATCACTAAACAAAATAATATTCATGTTTTTCGGTCTTTCGTAAACCAACACATACTGATACAATTATACATAACTACTCATTTCATCCAATTCAACACAAAGTTGCAGCTTTAAACAGAATGGTACATCGGTTACTCAATTTACCTTTATCAGTAGAAGATTATGATAAAGAGTTAAACACCATCAAACAGATAGCCATTAATAATTCATATAATCCGGATATGATAGATCTACTCATTCGTAAAAACTCTATCAGAAAGCAAAAATGAAGTATATCCTATTCATAAAGACTTTAAAATATTCAACAGTTTAACATTCTGCGGTTCTGCAAGAACAAATATTAAATCCTTTCTCGTCAAACAAAATCTTAATATAGCTTTCAAAACTTCTAATAACTTAGGTAAACATATTAAAAATAATAAATCTCGTGTTGAAAAATCAAGTAAATCAGGAATCTATAAACTCAATTGCGGTTCTAGTGATAAAATTTATATCGGTAGGACCTATAGGAGTTTTGGCATAAGAACATCTGAACATAAACGTAGCTTCGATAAAAATAAATCTGATTCAAATTATTCAAACCACATGAAAACCATTCATTCAATAAAAACTTTGACAATTACATATAAAATCAAAAGTTCAAAATTAGATCTCCTAGAAGCATTAGAAATAAATCGATACAAACATTCGGACAAGCTTTTGAATGAACAGGTAGATTTGAATTACTCACCCTACTTAACTTGTTTAATTAGTTTTATTACCTTCCATACTAACTGTACAATGGCTCGGTGTGGATTTTCCTGTTATTCATCCAACTTGTTCTACGATTTGTTTATAATACCATACTCTTCATTCTATTTTTCATTCTTGATAAAGCTGCTGTGTCAGCGAAACGTCGTCGAATTTTTTCAAATAAAGTGTAGATTAAAGTTAAACCTTGTGTTTTTATCTCATTTATATCATGGATCTACATCAAGTAACGGCCTCCACAATTCAAATGGGTTTTCAAGATTATTACTGCAAACACTTAATGATTGCCCCTACGACTTGTTTATGGTCATAACAAAAGCTGGTAAGTTGGAATGATGTTGGACCACGTACATTGACTAATACGCAGTCGTAAATAAAAACATTCATCATTGCTTGGATGTTCAGAATAAATTCGACCAATCGCATCTGTGGAATGTACATCTGGGTATCCTGGACCGGTTTTCCTTGTTTTCGTCGTATAAATCTCATTGAGGATCGATTCCAAGTTTTTTTCTGCCGTGAAAACTATCCTTGAACTTCAACGAACATAAAAAAAAAGAATTGGCCAAATTGATCTAGGAGTTGTTGAGTTATGCGCTAACCAACACATTTTGCGATTCATTTTTATATTAAAGATAAGTGACATGACGTCTCACAGGCTACTACTTTCAAAATCATTTTTAGTTATGAAAATCATATTAGATGTTTTTGAATTGTGTTTCTATTTTATTACTAGCATGTAATAAAACATATTTAAGTAATTTTACTCAGTCTTCATTAACATACATTGAATAAAACGAGAATTATTTCACAGTAGTATTATTCAGCCTTAATTGCCAGTAGGTATTTATTTTGACAACTACTAAAGTTAACACTTTTTGCTTAGAATCGAATCAAAGAGAAACAAAACGACATATTAGGTTAAATCAACAATTCTGACAATTACTCAATTTTACAATAATGACTTGCAAAATGAATTAATGACAGAATCTGTATAAATGTTTCCTTTCCTGTATGATCTTCTTCGTTTCATCTGAAATTCTATTCTTTCTTTTTCTTTTATTCCTTGCAACTTATCCTGATTCTTTTATAAGTGTTGTTGTGATGTTTTGTGGCAGTTGGTTTACATCAGAAGTTTTGTCAGAATCATTTATGCATCGTTTAATTTTGTCCTGGATTAAAATTTTATTTTCACTCAATAATTCTATATCTATTGAGGTCTTTTTTCATTTTCTGTATTTATTTCGATTGGCTATTTATTTCGTTATTAAGTTGGCTCAGCGTTTAGAAACCTATTATTCAGAATACCAACCGAAAAAAAATATTCGTTTTTTTGACTCACCCTACTTAGCTTACATTCTTTTCTAGCTCTTATGGTTATTGAGATGATTTTAGTAATCATCAGGTTTCGTCCACCCTGTAGCAAATTTGCTGGAGCAGTACTTCACAATAAAGGAATGACTTATGTCATTCACTAAAGGTATTCGAAAGTTTCAAATCTCTTTTGTGAAAGAATATTCAACTCTCAAACGATGAACGTTAATATACAAGTGATAAAAAGCCATCAAATAAAAATACGTTTCAAGATGAAATGCTTCATTACATAAACCAGCCCAAGCTGTCCCCCATAGCTAAAGTCAAATAAAGCAATAAGGATCAAGACGAGAGATAACGAATATTCGGAAAGATTTATCGACAGCTAATTCGAATTCGAATATCGTCACAGACGATCTAATCAAAATTGCAATCGTAGTATCGCAAACGATTATCACCTGCCAGCCTACGCCTTCCTGGAGATAAGTTGCCAATTGCATGATTGGATTCGTATTGAACAAATAGTGCATAAATACATATTACATGTTCGATAAGCTGCAACCAGTTCGAGATTGGGGAGATTACAGGGACTGATGGGAGGAGCTCATCTACATATGTATTTAAATATAGGTTCTTCCATGACAACGTATCGAAGTGTAATGAAAATGGTATCAGAAATATTTTAATGATAGAGTGTACAGGGTCCTCACAGCAGCTTACTTCGGGAAGGATGTTTCCGTCATCTTTATTGGATTTTAAGTTCAGTATACTCGCGATAATGTACGCTCGATGCAAAAAAGTGATAATCGGACGGAGCCAACTAAACGTCTCATTCGTTTCCTTGACCGGTTTTTTGTGTGTGTTGGTGAATTATCGTGAAGGAAAATCACTTTGGGTTGCCGTTTTAGATATTCTAGTCGTTTTTCACGAAAAGCTTAATTCAAACTGATTATTTGCTGTTGATTGCGTTCAGTATTAACGGTTTCGCCAGGTCGTAATAGATCACTCCCTTCTGATACCACCAAACACAGAGCATTGTCTTTCCTCCAGCGATTTGGTCTTGCAGTCGATGTTGCTGGTTCGCCTGGAATTACCCATGATCTTTTACGTTTGGGATTCCCGAAATATATCCACTTTTCATGGCCAGTCACAATTCGATGATTTCAAGAAAAAACTGTTGACAGAACCAATTTTTAAACATTTCTTTGGTCAGAATTATTAAAAGTTTTTAAAACTTTTATGTGACACTGTTTTCTCGATCATCATCGGTATTTTCTTATGTTCACTTGATCCATTGACACATCCAAGGAAATTATTAGTTTCTTTGTTGATTTCAAACCAGGAGTAGACTTTTCAGAAATCGAAACAGGGGTTTTATAAGGTAGAAGCTTCCAATACAAACTAGTATCATCTGCGTTGTTTATTTGTTGATCAGTGAAATTGAGTGCGATGATAACATTCGACAGTTCTTTTATCTATGGATGAACTAATTCTCGTTGCGAAAACAGTTTTTCACCAGCGATTTTCGAAAATTTAATTCCATATCTCGTTTTGAAACGTTGAAATCATCCATCGCTTGCATCAAATAATTCATTAGGTGAAATCGACTTCTCATACTAATGTAGATCTCTGCTTTTGAGAATTTCTCCCGAAACGGGAAAGTTTTCTTCCCTTTGCTTCGCAAACCATTTGCACATTTGGTTTTCCAGCAATGGATTTTCAGCTTTTCTAGGAGTACACTTCCTGATTTCGCTTGGTTTCAAACTCTGATAGTTGATAGTGGATTTGGCGACTCTGAAATGTCTTGATAAGGTAGTGACATTGACACATTTTCTGAGCTCTTTTATAATTGAAGATTTCTCAGAAAGAATCAATAACATTTTTTAGTTGTTTTAGACATCATTTTATCAGCGAAATCAATTTCCAAACACTCCAAGAAACACAAAATGAATACATGTGTATTCGATGTAGTCATAGGTCTCCTTTCATCCCCTTAATACTGCAGGTCTGAACAAGTTAATTCCTGTTCACATTAAGTTGCCGATTGTTCACACTACAGAGCGCTTCTGAAAAGATTTCTTATTCAGGATGTTGGGCTGATCACAGTTAGACAAGTTCACATTAACCCTACTGTAACACTATTGACTACTTAGTCAATTCAATTGGAATTCTACGAGTCTACAAAAAGAATAATATTTAAGTCAAATTCTTCTGACTGATTGACAGTTGACATAACGATAAATTGGAGGTATTTTTCCCAGCTTTGCAGTACCTTTCCCGATGGCGCACCTTTATTTTGATTAATTAATTTTCAAATTATTCATTTCTCAATAAAATGGCTTTCAGCACATTTCTTTCTTTCTGAATTTCATTTGCTTGCGCTATATTTGTTTTTACTATCTACATCTTTTTGTTATCTTTGTATTCATTTGACTAAATGTGGGAAAATATACCAGCCTTCCCCAAAAGATCCCCTTTTTTTGTTTAAGCTGATTTTTTTCATGAAAGTGTTCAGTATGATAATCGACTATCAATTGCTAGCATCAACTCGCGTGTATTTGTCCCAAAAAAGCCGTTGTTGGGGCCGTTCGGTTTCGAGGATGAATATTCGAATGATTCTCTCTAAAACACAAGGCTTTTAGCGGTGCGATGGGGCCTTGGCTCGTTGATAGCAATAATATGATGTGAGCATCTGAATCTAGGAGGATAGCGAAGATGAGATTCTTTACGAAATTTATAATTTCAAATTATTTGTTGAAATTTTGAATAAAAGTTTCAATAAAGCTTAATTGTTTGAAAACTGAGAAGCTGTAATTTATTTGAAAATGATCATAATACATATCTGTAATAATTTCCGTAGACGAAAGGGATGAAATGAGCTTATTGTTTCATTTATTTTAGGCGGACCAATAACTTTGTCAACGCCAAAACTTTCAGAGAGTACGGTTGTTGAAATATCAACATGTCTGATTTGTTTCTGTCTGTAAAGTGTTAACTAAAATAAATATTTCGGTTGATTTTCGAAATAATGTTTCTGATAAATTTATTTCTTTAATGAAGAAAGTTATGAAGATTGCGAATATTACTACGTAAAAACTATCACTATTCATGAATATTTCTGTTAGGATTGGACTATGGGGTAAACCCATAGCCAGACCTTCGATTTGCTCGAAAATTGTATCGTTAAATAGAAAATAATTAGGTTCAGCCCTTAGTCCATTCCTAGTAGAAATGCTTATGAATAATATAGAGAATATAATTTTTCAATCACCTATAGCGACTCATATTATATTTTGTTGATATGTTGACGATATTTTACGTGTTTTAATGGTAGTTAATAATAATAATAATGAGTTCTTAATTTCCTACGGGTAGAACCCAATTACAGGAAAAATTTGAATATTTATATAAAAATCAACAACTCAAAGCGTAATCATAAATAATGAATTAATATTAGTGAAAAACCATGCAAGTATTTGAAACCTACTACAAATCAAGAAAAAAATGAAAAGATGCTATGGCATAAAATAAAATGAAAATGAAACACTCATGGCGTGAGTTAAACTGAAAATTTGAAAAATAGAAAAGTATGCAATACCTCACATGCGCTTCAGAGAACACTGTCCAAATATACACTACTGATAATGGTAAAGGAGTCGAAATTGATACCACACAATCTCGAGATGGAATTATAAGTTGTACACATAAATCATATTGGAGATTGTGTGAGTGAGTTTATTCTGGGCGTGCTCAGGAAAAACAGAAAATAGAGGGACAATCTGAACGATTATTCAGGAGGTTCAACAAAAATTTTATGGCCAAAAAGCCTCTACTCATGTTAAGGGTTGTCGTCTGAATCTACTCAAGAGTGCACCATGATCATACCCTCTTACCGGGTAGGCACCATCTTCTTGCCAGACAAAGTATTTGAAAAATCTTCTCTGAATTGCCTGCAAATGATAATCTTGACAATAATAGATGGGATGCCAAATAATCAACGCATACTCCAACTTACTCCTAACAATAGCCTCAAAAAGACGAATTAATGTATTTGATTCCGTAGAGTGTTTCCCATTGCGAACTATGAACCCATACAATTTCGAGGCGAATGTGAATAAATAGTTGATATGAGGAACAAAAGTGAATTTTTGGTCGAATATAAGTCCAAGATCTTTTATATCAGTGGAACGTTTCAATACACCATTGTTTATAATATAATCAGATGTTTCTCTTGCGAGAGTAGGTAACGACAGTGCACTTAGATACATTCAAGTCCAAATGAATAATCTCACCCCAATTTGACACGGAACATATGACTTCATGCAAGATCTCACAATAACGTTCTGAAGTTATCTTCAGGTATATTTTCAGATCATCCGCATACATTTGGGTATATTGATTATGCCCATGAGATCATCAATGAACATTATGAACAATAATGGACCGAGATTGGACCCCTATGGGATACCTGGAGTAGCAACAAATTCGAAACCTTTCGAGCTGTACGAATAGTCGGCGCCCAACCGAATCTGGACTTCAGTTTCCACAGCAATATATGATGATTCACTTTATCGAATGCCTTTTGAAAATCTGTGTGAATAACGTCAGCTTAACCGGAACAGTCCAAAACCTGGATTATATACTGTGATAAAACTAACAGATTGCTGATGCAGGATCTCTCACGCATGAAACCATGCTGCTCATCATGAATTCTTCCCCTGATCGCGAGATATATAGCGTTGTATAAAATATTCTCGAGAAAATTTGAGAAAATGGATAGAATCACGATGGGCCTATAGTTACCCATGATGGTAGAATCTCCTTCATTCAAAATGGGAACAATATTAGCTACTTTCCTTGTCCAGGGGTAAATTCTATTCTTCAAAACAATATTAAGAATATGACATGAAGTATGTGCAAAGACACGTATGCAGTCCTTAACAACAAAGTTAGGCATACCGTCTGGACCAGCGGTAGGCTTACTAGCTAGTTTTCTCGCAGTGGAGATTATATCTTCCACAGAAATGGCATTCAGATTGATGAATTCAGTACCAAGAGCTTCGCCATCATCAAATAACACATCTCCATTATATCTATCAAAGACACCACCAAAGTACTCCGCAAAAGCACCAACGATGTCTTCAGGCATTTCATATGTCCTCTGATCATCTGTCACCTTTTCTGGTATACGTGAATGGCCTTTTTTCGATTTAATGAAAGACCAGAAGTCAGAAGGATCACTTGAAATTCGCTCTTCGGTAGTTCAAGATAATTAGACAATCTCGTAAACTTTTATAACAATATTCATCCAAAAATGAAATCAACAATCAAATAAATTTTCTAGATACTACTGTTTTTAGATTAAACAATCTTCTTACCTTCGATATATATAGTAAACCTACCTTCGCAGCTATTGGAATTCCCTCTCGTCCTATTCACTCAATATAAATTCACAGAGAGCTTTTACATTACCTTTCCCATTACAAATCTCGATAGAGAAATTTCTTAGTTAAAACTATCACAAAAAATAATATAATCTATTCTTCCTCAATGATAAGCAAACTTATGTCTAAAGAAAGTTTTCAAAAAGCCTATAACAGTATTCATCCTCAGAATAGTTCTGACTTCCACATCAATATGAACTTAGAACTTACTCGTAATCGCAGCTCTCCAATGCATGATGAACTCATCATATGTCCTATGTGTTAGCTAATTTTTTTTAGAATATTTTTTCTCTTTTAAAAGCAGTTTTGATATCTGAGTTTTATGTAACCAAATAAAGATATAAGTAGATGTGTTTTACTCCTCCCCCTTCAGGTTTTGTTATGATACATATCTTAGATTTACGTAATTTGAATAGAGCCTTGCACCTTACTCTTACCATGTAAGTAGCTAGATCATACGACTCACTTACGTAATACAAGGTTCTCTGTGGTTTCTCTCGTCATCATCGCGTTGAGGCTAAATGAAACGTAAGATAGTAAGACGGCCACAGACGCACACGTATCTTAAAAAAGATACAACATGGTTTTATCGCCTAATCGCGACCTTCAGAGGAGGAGGTGTTACCGTGTCCACTACGCTATCTAACAAGAGATCGCCATAGGCCCTTCTGACTAAGCTAAGCAAAGAACATACTCTGGGCCTACCTGTACCGTGCATCTCTGAGTCTCGCTCTCTTTATACTGTCTCTATTCCTTCATCGAGTTCACATCGTTTCCGTGGATCGTTGCCACGAGTCTATTCTACGGATCCAAGCATCAGGCATATTGCCAAACCACGTATTTAATTTTATCTTATATTTTCATTTATAACAAGTGTTTGTGTTAACCCTCGACGTTTTATTCCTGTGTGTGACCCCCATCCCGGTAGCACTATATAAAAGAACATTGATAATTTTGTATTTTAGTTTCAAACTCATATTTGACTGACGATGAGCGAAAGCTCGAAATAGCTATAACGTTGAATAAGCTTTTCCACTTTGAACAGTGTTAGGTTTTTTGTAGTAATATTCGAAAACCCATAATGTCAATTACATATCCCATATTAACGGTCGTATCTATTTCATTTTTGAAAACGAATGTTCCTTCTGAGGAGAAATCGGTAGTTATAATTCCACCCCTATACATGAATCAACACAATTCAACGACAAAAATATCATTCTCTGCAAGCTGTTTATCAGGTGATTCTCTCTAAATAAGCAGACGATAATTTTGATTCATATGACGAAATATGTGATTTTGTAGTCGTCCATCAAATTACGATGAGTGTAAATAAAGTAATGAGACTGATTATTTTTCATTTCTTATTCAAATATAATTACAATGCAATATTGTCTCTCTGAAAAATTCCCTCTAAGAATCACACAGCGTTGGAAATGATCCTTCATTCATCATACCTCGTATACTGGAATAGCCTTCATCTGGTCTCTTACAGATATTGGAATGATTTCAAGTCTCTCAAAATGAAGTGATTGATAATTCTCAGAGGAGTCAAAAGTCACAAGGAACGAAGTCTGGCGAATAAGAAGGCTGAGGAGCCGCATGAATGTTTTTACTGGCTAAAAACTCCATTATTGAGATTGTAGTGTGACAAGGTACATTGTAGTAATGCAACAGCAAATAGTCAAAATCTGATGAATAGAGGTGTGATTCAAATTTGAGCGATAATCCTGACTGTCAAACATCAATCTAAATACACAAGATGCCGAACTCTGTTGACATTTTCATCTGTGTTTGCACTCGAAGGCTCATCTTACAGCTTAGCCCTGTAAAAAAAAAGAGTTCATCAGAAACAGACATGGCCATGTCAATAAACTATAGAGTTGTTCATTTCTGAGACAGTTCTATGGTTTCAACACATGTAAATTTCCTAGAGAATGTTGATGATTGCGTCTTGTTCGCGTTAAAAATCAGCCAAGTTTAACCGGAATCACTTTGATATGTACTCCATGTCTGAATTCAGTGATATGATATTTTGTTATCTTTATCGGTGTGGCTCCTCACCAGTTAAATGACGCTGTCTAGAAGATGAATACACCAGAGTAGAGTCGTCCACAAACCCAAAATTTCTGTTTTCGGTAGAGTAGAATAGATAATCAATCTTCAACAGAAAAATAATTGGCGAGAGTATGGGGCCTTGAATTACACCCTCAACTACCTGAATTAAGAAAGTTGTTAATCCAACCACGCAGTTGTTTTGGAAGTTCATATGCGATTAGTTTAATCATTAGTATTAAATAAAGAATTCACTCTCTTGGACAAAAATACTATTGGGAAGGTATTGGCAGAACAATGAAGCAAGTACTCAAAATGATTGAGGAAGGCAACCATTTCTGATAACTCATCACACAACTTGCAGCTACAAAAGCGATGAAAGACACTTCCAAAAGTTCTCATCATCTCGGACGAGTTGCATTAGACAGGAAGCGATGTTATCTACGGCGTTGGGAGGAGCATCCCGATCTATGACTTAACTCACATTCCTTATCTTTTTTGTCCGTCCGAACCAATCTATAATTACAGGCCTTGCTTCTGTTTGGCTTCTAAATATTAGATAATTTTATAATTATTTTTGTCACGGTTGGATTTATCCCGGGTATTTATGATGTCTCATTTGAATATTATCTCTGTATTCTCGTGAGTTCCGAATGATTTTGATTTACATAATCGACCAAGGGTTGGACCTGATTTGCATCGGTTAATTTTGTACGGTCATCGGTTCTGTCTGATAATTACAGCCAATTATAATTATGGGTCAGATTATTTGTTTATGTTCGTGAGGTTCATCATTTAATTTTCACAGTTGGAATTTTATAAACAGCAACATCATATGCAAAATGAAGGATACAGTAGGCCTTAATACAGCGTGCACAAAAAGTTTGGGATATTAGAAATTATGACTTTATGGTCATGGTTAATCAGTGTTTTTCGGCCCTTTTGATCTTGTATAGCAAAAATGAAATTTATTGTTTCATGTTTTAAACAATGTGGTGGGGTTTATTGCTATATAAATAGTGTAGACACATCATTACGTTATAGTACTGCAGCTATGCGAAATATTGTGAATAGAGGAAAATGTCTCCCCTTTTCCGTGTTCTTTTTGCGAGAGGAATTCATTGCCGCAAACAGATTCAAGGTAGCTCCTTTCAATTTCGACTTGTTTGAACATTTTGAAATTATTCGCAATCGGTCTAGAGCCAATACCTCGATTGTTTTTGAAGCTATGTAAAAATGGTTTTGACATTCCAAAGACACTCTTTGCGTAGAATCGAACTACGTGCGGAAATTTCCTTTGTCAAACAGTTCTTGAGTTACAGAGCTAACGTTTTATTTTTAATGTGAACCATAGACGACTAAGATTTTGTTGAATACAATTTCATTTTGCTTTCCGTATAATATGTCAGATTTCCGCTCAAGTTTTTCATTCATTTTAACTCTAATAACCCTGAAACTACCGTTTTATTATAAATGGATCTTTTTTCGTGGATTGAATTTGAAAGGGGACTATAAAGTATAATCCACCTTTTTTTTCGAATTTTCGAGTGTTGCTATTGGTCAAAACTATGCGTCCTTTCAAAAGGACAGTAGTATTATAGCATACTCATATGAAATTATCGATTGATTTAAAACAGATTCTTTATTTTCATCAAAAGAATATCTAAACATTAAATAGTATCATAAGAAACAAAACAATCTTTTGGATGCAAGCCAACATCACATTTTTGGCGGAGGAATTTTGCTTTTTTATGGCATACTGCACATCGCCATTGATTGTTATTATAAACAATGAGACAATACAGTCAGTCATAACGTGGAAACTAAATTTCTAGGAGCTTTGGAAGGTCCTATCTTTTTTATTCTCTTGTTAGATTCTAATAGTTCAGTTGCTATAGATCTTCTGAATTCTATGTAAGCGCCGAGAGTTTTGCACAGCCATGGCCATGCAATGAGCAAATGAAGGACAATACTATTTTTTTCCTGATGCTAACTCTAGTGTCACCAAGATTTCGATCGCCACGGTCCACACCTTCCATATTTTCATTGTACGATTTTATCAACCCTGGTTGATCTATATTAATAATAATAATAATAATAATACTTTAATAAATCAAAAACCATACAGGTGTAGATTCAGTCAAAATACAAATAAACATGTAGAAAATACACAAAATTCAGATCACAATAATTTTTGAAATCATTTTCTTGTAGGAACTCTCCTATATTATAGTAACTTTAATCAATAAGAAAATATTTGAGTTTTTGTTTTTGCACTTTAATTGATAATGACTTAAATTTTTCTGGAAACTTATTCCACACTGACAGTAAACTATAAGTTACATTTTTTGTAAATATGAATAGTTGGGCTTATCCTCTTGAAGAATATTTTTCCTCTTGTATTATAGGAATGTTGGAGTTGAAGATCTTTGAAATCATTATAGTTATTTAAAATGAACATCACTGATTCATAGATATATAGACCATACAGTGTTAAGATGTTGAAATTCTTGAAAATGTTCCTGCACGTTTCATATTGATTCATGCCAAAGATGATTCTTAGGCATCTTTTTGTGAAAGAAAAATTCGCTCCGCTTCTGTAGATCTTCCCAGAAGATGATTCCATATCTTATCCTAGAATGAACGTAGGTGTGATAGGCAGTCAGAGCAGCATCCAGCCCTATCATCCGTATAGTCCGCAATGCATAGCCATAGCGTGCTATCATTGGTGAAATCTTCTCAACGTGACTACACCAGTTGAGATTACGATCAATATTCACTCCTAGAAAAGACAGGTCTTCAACTGACTCAACTTCACAGTCTTGGAATCTTAAATTAAGTTGTTCTTTCTTTTCCTGAATAACAAAAGTTTTGTTTTTTCCAGATTTAGCATCAAGTTGTTATTAAGGAACCATTCATTCATATTTTCATGTCAGTCTCAAGACTTTTTATACATTCATTTTGATTTTCAGCTTTACATATTACTGATGCATCATCTGCAAACATTATGACATCGTTGTTGGTAGTCTGAACTAGATCATTTGTATATATTATGTAGAGCAAAGGTCCCAATATAGAACCCTGCGGTACACCGTTTAATACTTGTTTGGAATCAGATCGTATTATATTTCCGTTTTTCCTCTACTTATTGTCTTTTGGGTTCTTTTGGATAGATATGATCCAATGAGCTGTAATGCTACCCTCTTATACCATATTTCTCCATCTTATTCAGTAACTTCTCATGGTTGACTCTGTCAAAAGCTTTTGACAGGTCCAGACAGAGGGCCGCTGTAGTATTATTTTGATTTAGTGATGATAGAAGTAAGTGCTTGATATATTGCATTCAATGTTGACCTTCCCTGTCTAAATCCAAACTGTTGTTTCACAAGTATGTTGTTTGCTTCAAAAACTGCATTAATTTGTCAAAATTATACGCTCAAATATTTTATTCACATTGGAAAGCAATGATATTGGCCTATACTTATCAATATTTTCTTTGCTACCTTTTTTATAGATGGGTTTCACCATTGCTTCTTTTAATCTTTGTGGATACTTTCCTGTTTGTAGAATCTGGTTTATAATGTGAGTAAGTGGAGTTTTTATAATTGATGCACAATTCTTGAGCACTTTTACTGGTATGTTATCACTTCCAACTGAACTTTTATTTTTAATTGTAAAATATATTGGTACGTTTCTTGCTCTATAAGTGGACTTAAAAATATGCTATTGTTGCAGGATTTGATGTTATTGTTGTCCGCATCAATACCACTATTGCTTGTATTTGAACTGATAAAATGGGAATTGAATTGGTTGAGTACAGTTTCTTCATTTTGGTGGGGAAATGAATTGAAAATTATGTCATTATTATTATTCTTTTTGTTTGTGATAGTGTTGACTAACTTCCATGTGGCTTTTGTTTTGTTTTCAGACTGTGTTATATAGTTCCTATGACTTATCATTTTAGCCTGTTTCACAACCTGCTTCAGTATACTGCAATATCTTTTGTAATAGTCCTGTGATATTATTCCTTCTTGTACTTCTTCCCACATTGATCTTTTTCGGTTACTTGAAATTTTTATCCCTGTTGTTATCCATGTATGTATTGTTCTAGTCATTGAGCACTTCTTCTCTGGAAATATCAGATTCATATACATTTGCATTATCTCTGAGAAACAGTTGTATGCTTCGTCTGGATCCGATCGCCCCAATACACCCTGCCAAGATACATCCTCCAGACTGCTGAAAAACTGCTGCATTTTAGAATCAGTGAAAATCTTTTTCTAATCCATTTTCTTCCATTGGCAACATTATTACACTCCATTGTTATGAATTGAGCCATATGATCCGACAAAAGTGAGTTTATATTATAGTTATTTCTATATGTTGGAGTGTTGGTAAAGATATAATCAATTAATGTTTTTGTTGTTTGTGTAATTCTTGTTGGTTCGTTTATTGTTTGCTGTAGATCATAGGTGCAAATAATATATTTCCTCTCAGATTGGAAAAACCTCTTTACTCTATTTACCGGAAGCACTGTTGAAGCATTTGATGCTATATTCACAACATTGTTGTCATTCCATTTATTGATGATGATTTCGTTATCCGCCAAAAGTATGCTCAAAATAACCTCGATTTTTTTTTAGTACACTTGAACTAGATAGGGGCGATGAGGGGATTCGGTTTTCCCTCAGCGTTCCAGTAGCTTTAGGGCCCCTCAACCTCAAAGGGCATATTTTTCAATATATCTGCATATTGTAAGACTACTGATGCGCAAGGCCCATATGTTTTTACTTATCTCGCAACCTGCTTGAAGAACCTTGGTATAGGTCAAAATGACCATAGTCGGAGAGCACCAATCCAAAACTTATATCCCATATTTCCACGTATGATTGCTTTTCACTGTGACGTATAAAATATGGTATCATTGACTCGTCTATACTATGATTTTCTTCGATAGGGACACGCTCGAAAAATATTTAGTTCAGAATAACAAAAACTGATCGCATTTTCGAATATTTGTCCCTTCAAATCCAGGTTTATATTATCATTGCAATGAATGTTGCTCATTTCATGCTGGAATCTATCACGCGACATAGTTTCAAATATCATTTTATTGTTGGTGCCATCATATTCTGCCAGAACATTTTTTGTAGTGGAAGAGATATATATCCACAAAGCTATAGAACTTCAATAAAATAAAGTAACTAATTTCTTGGAGAATTGAAGAATAAGGTCGATCACTTCCTTATCGAAGGATAACTACAGAGTAGCAGCTGGTAAAAGATTGTTTTGGTCTATGTTCTACAAACTCTGAGAGAGTTTTATCATCGTCACTATCCCAGTCATCTACAGTTTGCATCCGTACTTCATCAGGAGCTCTGAGTTGAGTTTCCCATAAATTGTCAAATAAGACGGTGATTTCATCTCCGGAGTCTTCATCTGTATCGAACTTATCATTAGCGTTGTCAGGAGGAAAAATTGCTATTTCTTCTGAAACCTCATTCTCAATTTGTTCGATCTCTGCCATTACTTCAGCTAACGTGAAAGGTCTAAAACGACGATGTACCTGAAACAAAAACATTCGAACTGAGTCGACGGTAGTCGATGAACCCACTGAAGACAGCTTTTTATATTGTCTCGTATTTAGAGAACAAATGAGAGATTGTGCAGATTGAAATATTCGGTGAACTTTGTTGAACTCAAATATCAGATGAAATGAAATCATACTTTACGAAGATGAAAGAATTTACTCATCACCTCTTGGACATCTCGATCGATATAATTAAACTTCACTTCAACCCTGGCTAATTATATGTAAATGCCACGTCTATAACGGTTGCTAGTCTTAACTCGTTCGAATAGATCACATGTTATACTATACAGGTGGCGACATCTAGAATCGAGTATTTCATCAGTAACGAGTTAGGTTGACAACCTCACTCCTTTCAAAACGACAATAAAGCTAAATGGGTTAATGGAAAACCGAAAATTTATAACTTTTTTTTAATTTATCTAGTTACTCTATGTTTCTATAGAATATAGACGTTATAAATATTAAGATATTTCAAAAATTAATAACTGCAATGAGAATTCTAAATTCAGATAGATTATTTGAAATTTTTTCATTAACTTACAATTATTGTGTGAATATAATATCCTTTGTAATAACGAAGCGATCACGCCGTTAAAATATTTTGAACGTATATCGACCTTGACGTTGAAGATTAATATGGCGACGCTGGCTTACATCCGATCATCAATTTTCATTTTGACGATTGAATATTTCATCACTACTGATGTAAACATCATAAGTCTGAATTATTTCTCTGAAAAAATGCGGGCAAGTTTTTGCAGAAACCAATTGCTGACGTTGAAAGTCCCCTGGCTGCAAAAACTAGGATATTCTCTCTCTATTTCATGGGAATACTGAGCGCTCTACACTTTTGTGTCTCCGTTTCGATCTTACTTTGCATTCTCAAAATCGAAGTATTGGCAGGAACACAAGCTAATACTTCAATTGTTGCATCTTCTCCATGAACTAGTTCATACACTCATTTTCTTGGGACGTTGAATGTACCATAGTTAATGGGGTTTTCGTCCAATTTATCGAATGTACTTTCATGAGGTTATCGCTTTTCAGGAACGAGATCCAAAGCTTCTGCAGCATTTTTATTATTGAAGACCGTAGGTTTGAGGCATGAAGCAACAATCGTCTGGACAATACTAACTATTTCAAAGAAATCTGACCAGCAAGTTTCCAATGAAGATCTATGCCAAGCCTTACTAGATGCAGATATCATTTCTATTTCACTATGGTTGTAAAATTCCAAGTTTAAGCAATTTTGCTATTCGATATACATTACTCATCCAATGCATTCCTAATGAATAGATTGGCAGAGGTAGGTTCCGAAATACCTGCAAGATCGCTGATCTAACTTATCTCGACTCTTTGCCATGGGGGTATGAAAGGAAATTGTATTTTCAACTCCGCCAACGCTAGCTGAAAACGGGGCCGTTTTGAACTTCTTATGAAAAAAATGATATAGAAAATCTTTTCATCTTCATTTGAAAATGTTGCATGGTTATGATACATATTAATTAAACACAGGAATGATTTCATCTAATTCAGCTGAGGCAACAATCAGATCAGATAGAAATTGGAGCGAGAAATTGGAATATTTCATGAAATTCCATAAAATTGGCTGAACTCTCGAATATCTTCGAAATCGTTGAAAGTAGGTAAAGCAAACCAAGTATTCATTTGAAAGGTATTGGAATATGTAACATACTTGACCCTTTATATATTCAAGCAACATAAACTACTATCAGAATAGTTGTACATCTCTTTGAAATAGATTTTGAGGGGGTTAAATTTTTTTTTCGTAAAAATTCTCAAATTTCAGAAAAACTATTCAGGATAAGTATAGGGAATTTCGAAAAAAACTCACTTTCATGTTTCCTCGCGTCAAGTCAAAAAAGAAACAAAATATAGGGTGTCCCGTTGAAAAATTATAACTTCGGTATGTAATTTTATTATGGGACACCCTGTGTAGTCTAAAATATTTTCAAGTTTTTGGCTGCATATGATCCAGTCTCTAATCATAATGATTATTTCTAACATAACCTTCAATCATATTAAACTTACCAAAATTTTCGTACAGAATGATCGCTTCGTTATTAACAAGGATATCCATATACACACAATAGTTGTTAGTTGATGAAAACAAATTGAAACATTTATCTCAATTCTCATAATTAATTTTAGAACTATCACATTGAGTGCATACAAAATGCTTCAGCTAATTCAATCATTCCGTGTAAATTCTGTGAATGGAAATAGAGGTACTTAATAAAATTAGGAAAAGTTTATACAATTTTTGGTTATTCATTGAAATTCGTCCTAGATGAAAAACAATGTCTGCGTATCAAATAATCGAAATGGACAGAAATCTACCTATTTTTCTTTTGACTTGGAGTTTCTTGAAATCTTGTTTGCAAAAGCTCACATAGTTTTCTTGTTAAAAGATAGCCATCATAAAATAGACTAAAACGTCACGAGGCTTGAGGAAGTAATTGTCTCATGGTCAAATTATACTTTCAATCAAAGTTCTAATACAAAAACCAGATGGGGTTGATATAAAGCACTTGTTAAATTGAGGAAAAATTGAAAATCCACATAGTTTGTCTCCTACAAAATCCAAAATCCTACAAAATCCACACATCCACATACTAACGAATCACCCTATATAAATCATTATATTCACACTTGCATACTTGGAAACCGACACTTCTAAGGAGTGTTTGTTGCGAATTGCGGTTGCAAACAAATCACATAAATTAATGCCAACAACGAACAGAAGAAGAAAACAATGAACCTATTTCTCACGAATAATTGATAAAATATAACGTAACGAGATATAATAAAATAACATTTGTCACAAATTGTTGCTTAGCATTCAATGCAACACTTATTCACTCTAGTAATTCTCATATTCAAACCGCTTCTCTCCTACGCGTATTCTTTCTAACGTTCCCCTAGAATATATTTTATTGTTTTCCAAGTATGCTCGCGAATGCATAATGCATGTTGAATATTACTAAATAATCGTGTTAGTAAATACTTTCGAAACACTTGTGTTTATCGTTTTGGAAGAATCTAAACATATTGCATATTTTTCATTACGATGAATGTGGAGTTCATAACTTCCCACAATTTAAATTAAGAAAGAATTCGTCTAATTTACATTAAAATTTTATCTAGTCTTGCTTATGGAATATGAAGAGGAAACATTAATTTAACAATCTCAGTTTTTCTGAATATTTGGAATAGATTTTGTGTAGTAGTAGGTATTCCAGGCTTGGCTCAAAAATCAAGCTGCTTGACTTGATTCGACTTGAAATCGTGTCAAGCTTCTGTTTTCAGAATTTAAGTCAAGTCAATCTTTTTTTTTCAATAAAAGCAAGGACATTCATGCTTCTTCAATCGCAACACTTGAGAACTTGAATCATAACACAATTGCGATAGAACACAAGAAAAAACAATATAGTTCAAGAACAAGAGTGAAAGCGAAATGAAAATTTCCAATAAAAACAGTTAAAGCATCACAACACCATAAATAAATTTTCCAAAACACAACTGAAATGAAATTCTGTGAATTGAAAACATCTGTGTATATATATATATATATATATATATATATATATATATATATATATATATACCGGGTGAGTCAATGAGGCGAGGAACTTCTATATCTCGGAAACTATTTGACATAGAAACGAAGTTTTTCTGATTATTGTTTCAGAAGTATGTGTGCATTCCTTAAAATTATTTTTGTACATACAAAGTGTTTCATTTCTGCTCCAGGGACAAATATAGATTTTTCTTAAATGGCACGCCCTGTATTTTTTATCATATTCTGATTACAATTTGCATGCTCTCTTCAAAGATATCTAATTTGTGCCCAAACAACTATCAATATATTTTAATTCAATTAAAATATCGATAATTTCGGAAATTTGGAAGTTTCTTCAAAAGTTCTCAAATGCCTCATTTCGCATTCTTGAGGTAAGAGTGTTGTAACTTATTATCAAATGAAGAAAAAAAATTTTTTTTTACCGAGTATTCCTAGTAACCCGGCGAAAAAAAAATTTTTCAAACATGAAAAACTTTTTTTCAAATGTAACAATCTGTATCTTTTTCACATGTTTTGTTCCTACTCCAATAAGCTTTACAACGATACCTTTTATCAAAAATCCGAATGAGATTTCCCAGAAAATTGCGAAATTAGTGTGAGGTTTAGGTATTTCTTGCAATAAACATGCTGTTGATAAAATTCAGACATTGAAATATGCAAATTTCAACACAAAATTAGATTCTTTGCTGTTCAATGAAACTTTAAAATCAAGACTCTCAACGTGTATCGAAATTTCTTCACAAGAAAGGATTTATTTGCGATTTTATCAGTTGTGCTCAGAGCTACGTCTTCACTTCATCGAAATTACTCAGTTCGAAATCTTCAACAGATGTTCAAAAAGTCTACTGCGCTCAAAACAACCTGCGTGCTATTCTCTTCATTGAGTACACGCTTAGCTCCTTCATTCTTCTCATATCCTACTTGTGATTAAACTATAGAGATAAGTATGACTTCTATGGGCATACCACATGAAGATAGAAAATATTGTTCGATAGTCTGTGGTTCAAACCAGCTGTGCCCATAGAAGACTTTCTACGGTTTACTCACATTGCCCCAAGATTTGACAGTTTTGAATTGGATAATTCCAACGTCATATGAGTGAGTCTACGTGAGAAATACATAATATTATTGCAACAATGAATTTTACCCAAGAACATTATTTATTGTTTGGGAGAAGGTGAGAGAAATTGTTTGTTGGCGTCACATATTTATTCCCAACGTTACCAAAACAGTAGACATCCTAGGAAAGAGGCATTTACGTTTTATTACAAGTCAATACTTAGAATTAATTAAACTTCGAACGAATAAAATTATAAAACTAAAGTGGAACACATAATGAAGATCATATAAAATTTAAGTTTGAAAGAATAATAAAATATAAACGCTAAGACGCATAGGTCGTAGGGATATCATCGATATTGTAAAAATATTGATCTATCAAAAAAGTTTTGAGCAGTCCTTTAAATGTCAAAGCTGGCAGCTGTCTCCAGGAACGGGGCAGCTTATTATAGAACCTCACATTCAGCGAATTATTAATAAACCTGGTCAGCCTGAATCTTGGGCAAACAAGGTTTGACCTGTGCCTGGTTGAGTAGTTATGTACCTCTACACGAGAGGTGAATTTGTCTAGATTTGACCGAACATGAAGAATTTGTGAGAAAATATACATTGATGGTAGACTCATTATTCTATTTGTGATACTTGCCCCACAGTATGAGCTCACATGATATGACTGAATGGAACAAGGCACAATACGTAGACCTGACTTTTCATGATCGAATTGGGGGAATCGCACTCTCCGGATCAGGAAAATGATGAAGGAGAGTTTTCCTGCTAGTACTTCTGTATGTGGATCCCAGGTGAGAGAGTCATCGATAGTGATTCCCAGAAGATTCACTGTTCGAGGTAACGTGGCGCAAACCTCAGGAAGAATCAAGAATCATTGAGATTTTCATCTATTGAGCAATAACTTATTACCCTGAAACCACATATGTGCCTTCGAAACCTCGACCTCCCTTGAATCAGTCACTGAACGGACATCAATGCCAGAGGACATGATAGTGGCGTCGTCCGCGAACAAATTGCAATCAAAGGGATCAACATAGTTCGAAAGATCATTAATAAAAATGAGAAACAGTAGGGGCCCCCGTGATTTACCGGCATGAATTCGTAGACGGCACCACGAACCGAAACTCACTGAGACCGACCCGACAACTAGGAAGCCAACAGCCTCAAAGGTATTCCTCTGAAGCCACATCTCTCCGCTTTCATTGCAAGTCCTTTGTGTATACCATATCGAAAGCTTTCGTTAAGTCGCATAGCTCCAGGTCATTGATTGCACCATCCTCCAAGCCAGACATAATCTTCTCGATAACGCAGAAAACAGCTCCAGTTGTAGACTGACCATATCGAAAACCAAATTGAGCCTAGACAAAAACCAAATTTTTTTCGAGAAAGTTCACGAATCTAGTTTTCAATAGATGTTCGAATATTTTTGCGATAGTTAGTATTATCGCTATGAATCTATAGTTGTTCTGATCATCAGGATCGCCTTTCTTGAAATGATATAGAACACCCCATCCTCCTTGCACCGATTGAACAATGTACAAAGGGGAATCTCTATTATTCATTCCATACACATCTAGAGAAGAAGAATTTGAGAGTCTTATAGTAGCACTCCGCAGCTTCTCAACGGTAATAGTTGATTTTGTATATTCGGTGATATCTGGAAGTGATTTCCCGGAACCGGATGCTGTAACTTCCTCAACCAGCTGTTGACCTACCTTAGAAAACTATTCATTGAATTGCTTTGAAGTAAGAGACTCTGGAATTATATTCTTTTTCCCTTTGTTTCGTTCATCATTGATAAGACGCCATGAGTCCCTAGCTAGATTACTAGATCGCTCCAGGTATCTATCCCTGGCTTTTTTTTCGCTTCCACTATGCGTTGCATGGAAAGATTTCGAAAATTCATGAATCACGTTTTTGATTCATGGTCACCACATATGTTCGAAATCAGACGTAAAGTGCCCAAAAAGTCTCGACAACTCCGGCGTAAATCAAGTCAGAGGATTGCTTTGTGACGTGCATTTACGTAGCTGAAAAGCAGAAGAGTTTTCCTGTAAATCGGATATAATCAGCTGCGCCGAGTTTTCGACATTAAAAAGACTGACGAAAGACCAATCCAACTCAGATGGCCTATGAAGAAGTCTAATCAAACCGTTGTTAGATATAATTCGCTCAAAGTGATAGGAATTCTCACTACGTTTCATATAGTATGGTATATTAACAGCTAAAGCCTGGGATTTATTGCATTGATAGCAGGAATCAGGGAAAACGTCCCAAACAAGTTCAAGAGTTCAGAGCTTCTAACTGATTGAGTCATAAAATCAACGTTAAAATCGCCTAAGATTATGATTTTTTCGAATCGATGGCACTAAGATTCCAAAATGCCCTCAAGACTACTCAAAAAATATTGAAAGTCACCAGAAGGCGATCAGTATAACAATATAATTAAACACTTAATACTGGACAAAAACATACCACAATATTCAGCATCAATATCTCTAGAATGGGTCTCGAATCCAATTGGTGTATAAGAATGTAATTCATCCCTCACAAACAAAGAAACTCCATCATGCTGCCAATGTGTTCTGCTAGAACAGTAGGAGACCATTCTATATCCAGAGATGTTGATAATCTGTAGATCCTCCGGAGAAAGCCAATGTTCCGATATAGCAACAATATCATATTTAAAGTCACTCAAATATATAGAAAGGTCAACCAATTTATCTGAGAGGCACTGTATGTTCAAATGCATAATACTTATATTTTCCACATTCGAAGTATGTTTACCAGAATCAGAAGGTAATAAAACACCCT
Source organism: Cryptolaemus montrouzieri (assembly GCA_013387265.2). Taxonomy (NCBI): domain Eukaryota; kingdom Metazoa; phylum Arthropoda; class Insecta; order Coleoptera; family Coccinellidae; genus Cryptolaemus; species Cryptolaemus montrouzieri. Next base: position 20,266,346 of record JABFTP020000103.1, read on the forward strand.
TCTCCTCATTAATATATGAGTTCTGTGGAGGCTCTACTTGTCTAAAAAGTTTTCTGCGATAGTGATTCTCGTGTTGAGTTCATATTCCAGAAATTGTAGCACCTCACGCAAACGACGTTCAGCCAGTAGTTACCATTACCGATAGTATCTAATATTTCAAATGGATAACCGACCTTATAGGCGGATGTTTTGCCCGAGGTTTTCAGTTTTTCGATTTCAAGTTGGTTGCTAGAGAACTTTTCCGGTTCGAGGTATAATGTTTTGTTAGGCCAATTCCTCAAGTGGGGAATCCATTATTTGTAGGGTAGCTCTGAATTAATTTTGAAAAGGAAAAAATAAATTTTGAAAAGGAAAGAATAACATAGAAAAGATTTTTTGTTCATTAACGTTCAAAATGGAAAACAAGTGCGGATCAAAGAGAAACAGACATTCAGCTTAGGCAAATAAAGTTGTTTAGTCTAATAGTGAATTCATTTTGAAAGACTTCCATTTACATTTCCAGCATGGCGGGCACTTTTTCACCACAAACAAATTAAAAAAAATATATGTGTGAATAAATGATGACTGTGAACGAGAATGTGAATGCGAATGAATGCAAAATTGAAAATGAACATCCTTATATACCTTGTTTTCTAGGTTCATATACTTATAAAGAATTTTCGTATATTTATATAAATTTTTTTTATGAATTGTGCGACTCTCCTACTCTTGGTACTTGGGGAATTACGTTTCAGCTTCAATTCTCGGGGACTCAATCATTCTCAGAAAAGGTTCTGCTGAATATCATCAACTGTAAAGAACCTGGAATAATAGATTGTTATACTTATACTTGTGGCCGCTAGGTGACGATACAATGATAATTTTTTTCAGTTTTTTATGAGTTATTTCAAGGAGTATTGAGTTTTTAACTCACGATACGAAGAACCTCTGAAAGAATCATTCGATTTGAATCTAATCTATATTATCTAATATATTCTATATTTTTCCTATATATTGAGGGTATAAATTTTTTTGTGAAAGTTCCCAGTTTCCAGAAAAATTATTTGAGATAAGTATAGAAAATTCAAATAAACTTACCTCATATTTCCTCACAATGCCAAAATGAAACAAAATCTAGGGTGTCCCGTTTGAAAAATCAAAGCTTTCGTATGCAACTTTATTATGGAACACCCTGTATAGACTAAAATATATTTATTTGGTAGTCATTACACTACTACATATTACTGTTCAAAAGAAAATCAAAATCGGTAGTAAAATATACATACCGTCGTGAGTGTGGTGGGCCACCCGGTTTAGGCGCATATTTTAGAGTATTTGGCTGCATAAAATCCGGTCTTTAATCCTCATAATTATTTCGAATATAACCTTCAATCATATTAAACATTGCGAAATTTTTGTATAGCATGATCGCTATTGAAAACGATACTACACCTATATACGCACAATAGATGTAAATTGATGAAAAATATCCAAAAATTCATCTGGATTTTCCTTTGTCATATACTATTTAGAAATCTATTGTAGGATGTAGGCGAAATAAGTATTTCCTTGAATTTAGAAATTCCTTACATTCCTGGAATAACTGCTCCTTGATTTCTTTCCGTTTTACTTTAACCTCCTGCGTACATCTGTTCTACACAAAGCACATAGGAAAAATTAAAATCTGTGGTCTCTATTTTCATTACCTGTTTTAAAAATATGTCAATGGCGACATCTAGTGAACACACTGGTTAAGACAAAAATTAAAAGAACACGTTTGACATCTGTCATTCTTTTGAAACCATTTCACTCACCTAGCGTAGTACAAACTAGTTGTTCACAGTAATATTCTACAAAAAAAGTCAAATATTCCTGACCTAACCTTGATATTATTTTCTATGTCCTCTGCAAAGTACAAAAGTATGTAATTAATATATATTTCACGTCTGTCTTACCGAGTACTATATAAAGTACGTTTACAATTTCTCCTTTTTTTTCAGATTTATTACCTAAGCTTATCGCAGAAGTTTTGAATGACTCCGAGTTCGACTATTCTGGAGATGATTCAGACGAAGATCCCGAATTTCAACCACCAGAGACCAACCAAATAGTCCATGATCACCGTAAAAGTGTAGTTCAAGCGAAGATGAAGATGATTTGACTATTTCTGTGTCTTCTCCAGCACCATCAGACAACTCGGTTTGTCATACTTACCACGAGCAAATTATTATCGACTCGACAAATAGCTATTAGAAATCGACAAAATAACACTGGCATTCAGGATAATTGGATACACAAAATACTTGAATCAGAAATAAAGAATTTAATGCAACCAGCCTACATCAAGAAAAATACTGAGGAATGGGAGGGTACCAGTTTTATGAACAATACGTAGATGATGATATTTTGGAACACATAGTAAACTGTACAAACAGGACACAACTTATAGAGACGGATAAATCTATGGGATTAACTTCAAAAGAACTTAAAGTCTATAAAAGTATTACCATGATCATGTCCGCATTACAATATCAGCAAATTTCCATGTATTGGTCTGAGAAGTGGATAGTTTCAATGATTGCCAAAGCTATGACTCGAAACCGATTTATTTAACATTAGACTTAGAAGTGACGCCAGAACAAAAGCTTCAAAAGATATGGAAAATACAGCCTTTATTTGATCGCTTATTAGCCGAATGTCATGAACAAGATGGTCCTCAAGAAATGAGTATTGATGAAAGGGTTATCCCTTTTACTGGAAAATGTTCCATGCATCAGTACTGTACCAACTAACTCAACCCAGTAGGTCTCAAAGTTTTGTTTTGGCCTCTCCAAAAGGTATAGTTTGCGACATGGCAATATATCAGAAAGACACCACATACCCCGACTTGATTAACTTACTGCTTTTTGTTCGGTTCTTTTCGAAGGTGAAACTTTTTGATGAATTACTAAGATTAGAATTTCATTCTACAGAATTATCAGCAAGTACATGGAGACTGGCTGTCATGAAATGAGACTAGGGCAGGAACGCTCTCAAGCATCAAACACAATCTATGACAGTTATTTGGGAGTTTCCTAGATGAGACACCACTACTGGTAGGCTAACCTAACCTTCAAATGTAGCTTCGACAGAACAGTGGAGTGCAAATTAGCACTTAACGGTACGTTAGCGTCCCAAAAATTTGGGTTGAGGCCTTGTGTCGCAGCTATAACCACTACACATCGAAGTGCCCGATTAAATTTTCAGGAAGTATATCGATTGGTTAGAAGCTGAGAGAGTTTACAGATAAGTCTAGATTTTATCTTTTTCATTACGAAATACGTTTTCTAGTAGACGTCGAAATGAGACATATGACCAGTGCAACTTTTTACCTACCTAGGTTTTGGTGGAGGTTCAATAATAGTGTGGAAAGGAATTTTTGAACGCCCGCACTGTTGTAGTCATCTTGAATAATAGGACCCTGAATGTTCATGGGTATATTACAGACATTTCAAGAGAACATGTCGTACGATATGCAGCAATCATGGATGAGAACTTTTCGTTTATACATAACGAAATAAATCACCAAGCTCATATCGTTAGGTACTTCCTTCAAGATCACAAAATCAATCACATCAGTGGAGTTGCCTACATAAACTCCAGACCCCAATCATACAGGCCTGGATTATTTTCCATAGAATAGTAAGAAGCCAGAAAAACCAGGTAGCTACCATCAATGAGGTTCGGTACATACCTATCGAATTATGAATGAAATCACAATGCTAAAAGGTTGTTCTCAAGCATTCCTTGGTGCTGGTGGATTACTAGGAATATCATCCTCCAACTGGGAACTAAACTTCTTCTAGATACGAAAACTATTGATTTTGTGTCTTACTGAGATAATTATATTTAATAATGGAAAAAGCAGTTTGCGTTAGATAGTTTTCAATTCGCGACTGACTCGTGACCCAGGACTGAAGATAACCCATCTCTCTTATCTTCATTATCCGTGCTCTTGGCAACAAGCTGATGAAGAAGCGCAACTCTCGAATTCTAAAAGACTCGTATAGTATTCGTTTATACTACCAGTGTCTTTGAAAATATTACATCAACTGTTTGATAACGCTTGAGTGAGTTTCTTGAAACTAAGATATCTCTCGTTGTGTGCTCCCACTTTGGAGTAACCAATAGCTCCCAACTCGTATTATCACTCCATGAACATTTCTTGAAATCGAAATATTTTTATTGTTTATCCATCCAAAAGAACGGAAAGTAACTGTATTTAATGATGAGATAATTGTGAAATATTGTTACACACAGTGCTATTTAAAGAAATCTCCTGACTGAATGCTGCATTTGACATTGCTCAATATAGAATTAATTTTATTACGACTATAGTATACCTTTTTTCCAGGAATTTCTTCTATTTTTTCTATGAGCATGAAATAAACAAATATATTGTGGTCAACTTATGTAGGTATATTCAAAGGAATGTTAATGAGAATTGAATAAAGTGAAGAAAAAATTAGACGTCTGTCCTTCGTCATATGTCAAGAAAGTTGACTTGGGGGAATTTTTAATAATCGGTTATTAGAACTATTACCATAATAAAGATTATATTTTTCTGATCCCCGGTGTTTTCCAACCCTCGTCAAGCTGACGTTTGTTGGACTAGTCACTTTTCGTTGAAGGTAAGATTAGGCGGAACGTACGATGGATATGTTTACAGTTCGTCATCGTTTATATTCCAAAATTTCGGGGAAATGTAATGAAATTGAAAGCTATCTCTCTGAGTTCTATTATTAAGAATAATGTACAGAGAGTATGCCAGAATTTAGGGACAGTATTTCATCAAAATATAAGTTTTAACTCTGCACAGTCATAAAGATAGGAAACCAACTATAGTACCTATCCGAAACTTAATACTCAAATGATGAATGATCATTGAAATATTCTGATGTGAAAAAATTTCTACGTCACGCCCTTATTACTTCTAAAGTAAGAATATTGGAAGAAAGTTGGTGATGACAAGAATTTTAAATTGAATTGGAAGGATAGCTTGAAAAATTCAAAGATTATTAACGATACTTCAAAATAGCAAAACAGTATTAAATGAAAGCCAAAACACCTACTTTTTATCTTCATTTTAAGAATGCTTGAACTGATCTATGGATCTTGATATTTAGAAGAAAAAATTTACAAAATAGTAAATCAATACACCAATAATTTTGCAATAAAATATTCAAAAGCAAAATTTTTTCGAAATTGTTGTGCACGAAAAAGACAAATTTTTGTACATTTGAAAATTAAATCTATATCTAAGGCCAATCAGACTTTCTAATGCTTTCTGGAAGATTAAAATTGGTCGATTAAAACGGTAACAACAACAATTTAAAACTATGTGCTTTTTCTTCGTTATGAACTAATACAAATTTCCAAACAATTTCTTAAAAAGTAAGAATATTTTATAAATACTTCACAACAAAATAGTTCCTCATTTTTTCCATGAAAAAACTATTTTCTAATGAAAATAAAAACTTTTTCAATTGAAAATGATTGTTCAAACAATTTGTGCCAATAAATTAACTGATTTGTTTCACCGTATCTGAATGCACATACACATTACTGGAAAAAATTATTCATAAACTTCAAATATAAGATATATTCAACATAACTACAGCAATTTGTTTTAACACAATGAATCAACAATATGCAATCGACACTGTAATATTGAACATCTTGTTCCACAAGCTTTCGAATTAAAAATTATTCAATTGGTTTAATAAATGCCGGATAGTTGCTTTTTATCTTGAATACCTATTAAAGATCTCTAAACTCAATTTATGATAGTCAGATCCCACCCCATGATTTTTTTCAAATTTCTTCTAATTTGCCGATATCCTATGGATATAAAAATTTGCTTCATCCAAGATCACGGAATAACAAAGCTATTGCATGGTAAAATCACCAAATGGTTTATAGAAAATGGCTAAATGCCTTTAGACCATAAATGCTTATATCCCAGAAATTAATTGACAGATTAAAATTTTCTTAAGCGACTGCATGAAAGATTTAAATCTATGAATCATAAAATTGGAATGAATGCAATTGTTTGAAGGAATTGTATATTTATGAACGAAAACAAAACGCAACAATTTGAAGATTAGCAATTTGTTTTCAAATTTGGATTCCAATATTCTTGTTCAAAACAAGGTGACAGGCGGTTTCACCTTCGTTGCCCGGTGTGATACCACCACATCCAGCTATAGATCCCGTAAATTGGTCAGCTGTCTGATGGTCCGGTATCCAGGGTGGGAAGGATTGGCGACGAAGCATGATGAGCTCTACTCAGATAAAATCATTCGGAGTTAAAATATCCCGGGGGGGACTGCCTTGACTAATTCATTCACGTTCTAGAAAAGAAAGCAAACTCTTGCAGTCCTCCAGCATCTGCAAAACGCACAACCCCATGTGCTGACGCTAACCGCAACCCAAATAAGTCGAACAACCGAGACAACGTTTCTACGTTTTGATGGGTTTGAGTTGCATACGGAATTTAGGTTTAAAGGGGGCCTCTGTGTTTTCGCCAGTTTGGATGTTGCATGCCAGAGAGAGGACACGATGGTGGACGACGCTTTCGACCTTGCTGTCTATATCTTTCGCCAAACAATGTTCACTTCCCTAGATTGCTTCAGTATCTAAGTGATAAGATGGATCAGATTCAGACACATCATCCGGCAACTGAGATCGTTGTACTGGGTGACTTCAACGTTCACAACATCTATTGGCTCCACCACTCCAATAGAACAGATGAAGCGGGAAGAATTTTCGAAATCAGCCATATTCTAACGCAGCTAATTGATGAACCGACAGGAATGCCTGATGACCCAAACGACTTCCCGAACACCTTGGATCTCTTTTTGATGTCAGATCCAGATGATTTTATAGTAGGGGTCTCAGCACCGCTGAGCAACTCAGACCACAACCTTATATCTGCTACTGGAACTATTGTGCCTAAACCACCCAGATGCATTTGGCACTATAACCATGCTAATTGGGATGAGCTGCCTGAATTCTTTTCGTGCTTCCCATTCAGTGATGTTTGCCGTTCAAATCGTGACATCAATGTGTGCACTGAATCTGTTACAGAAATCATTCATGCATGAATGGATCTCTACATCCCTCAATCCATGAAAGAAACAACATCACAGAAGCCATGGTTCAACAAAGACTGCGAAAGAGCCTCTGCAGCCAAGAGCAGAGCTTACAAGTCATGGAAGATGAATCAAACAGAGGAAACAAGAACAACCTTTGTACGAATACGGAACGTATGCAACCTGACAACTGCAAGAGCAAAGGCCAATTTCAAAGAAGGGGTAACTAATAAACTCTTTGAACAGGCAAGCGGAACCAGACAATTCTAGTCTATGGCGAAGACTGTTAGAGCCAATTTCTGCAAATCTCCGTTTCCGAGAAGACGAAAGTATAGCATCATCTCCGAAAGAGAAAGCTGACCTCTTTGCTGTCTTACAGATACTTCTACGAAAGATACTTACAGAAGATGAAAGACCTTGTTCCCGAAAAACTCATGTTTTGCCGCAACACGAGGCTGGTAAGGAGTTCCCATCATATGGGGGTACATTTAACGACCCCTCGAACCTTTCTTTATAAGAATTCCTTCGTTTACAGAGCCGGTGAGCTGTGGAACTGGCGTCCATCCAAGAAGCGAGTAAACCCCTCAATTCTTCATACGCGCCTACTCATGTGGTGTAACAGGTTCGCCTATTCCTGGAAAGAGCGCATAAAAAAATCAAATCGATTTGGCGAAACTAGGTGGATCGCCTTACTATACTATTAAGTTTATCTAACCCAAAAATAAAATTCCTCAAATCAGTCTTAATAAACTTGAAAATGTAGATAACGAAAGTTATTTTTTCATATTTTTAGATATTGAAGCATTGTTTATAATATTTGAAATTTTTAACCTACCATATCTTGTAAATGAGATAAAAACACAAGGTTTAACTTTAATCTACACTTTATTTGAAAAAATTCAACGACGTTTCGCTGACACAGCAGCTTTATCAAGAATGAAAAATATTATAAAAGACCGATTATTATTATTTTTCGGTCTTTCGTAAACCTACACATACTGATACAATTATACATAACTACTATTACATCCAATTCAACACAAAGTTGCAGCTTTAAACAGCATGGTACATCGGCTACTCAATTTACCTTTATCAGTAGAAGATTATAATAAAGAAATAAACACCATCAAACAGATAGCCATTAATAATTCATATAATCCGATATCCGGATACGATAGATCTAATCATTCGTAAAAACTCTATCAGAAAGCAATAAATGAAGTATATCCTATTCATAAAGCCTATAAAATATTCAACAGTTTAACATTCTGCGGTTCTGCAAGTACAAATATTAAATCATTTCTCGTCAAACAAAATCTTAATATAGCTTTCAAAACTTCTAATAACTTAGGTAAACATATTAAAAATAATAAATCTCGTGTTGAAAAATCCAGTAAATCAGAATCTATAAACTCAATTGCGGTTCTTGTGATAAAATTTATATCGGTAGGACCTATAGGAGTTTTGGCATAAGAACATCTGAACATAAACGTAGCTTCGATAAAAATAAATCTGATTCAAATTATTCAAACCACCTAATAAAGGAAAACCATTCATTCAATAAAAACTTTGACATATTACATATAAAATCAAAAGTTCAAAATTAGATCTCCTAGAAGCATTAGAAATAAATACAAACATTCGGACAAGCTTTTGAATGAACAGGTAGATTTGAATTACTCACCCTACTTAACTTGTTTAATTAGTTTTATTACCTTTCATACTAACTGTACAATGGCTCGGTGTGGATTTTCCTGTTATTCATCCAACTTGTTCTACGATTTGTTTATAATACCATACTCTTCATTCTATTTTTCATTCTCGATAAAGCTGCTGTGTCAGCGAAACGTCGTCGAATTTTTTTCAAATAAAGTGTAGATTAAAGTTAAACCTTGTGTTTTTATCTCATTTATATCATGGATCTACATCAAGTAACGGCCTCCACAATTCAAATACCATATCTTGGGTGAAATTTAATTTTTTCGTCCAAATTTTCTCTTATTTTTTACACCACAGCTATAAGGGAATGAAAAAGTAAAAGAAAGGGTTTTTTTTTTCAAGTTTTTTCAGATACCTTGATTAGTGTTCCATTGGGTTTTCTGAAACGGTTTGAGTGAAAATCTCATTCGTCTTACGTCCAAGTAAAAACAGGTCCGCTCTGATCTATATAGGGAATATGAAACACCCAGGTCTCATTTTTTCGTTGTTTGCTTTCCCATGAAGGAAACAGTTGTTCAATGGACTAAACTTTTCATTAACAAAGTTAATTCCTCCATTATTTTAATTCTTCTCAGAAATCAGCAAGGACCATGTTATCCGATAAATTTTTACGATCCTCTTAAAAATATCATAATTGTTTTCCATGCCATAAGAGCAACTCCAGAAGCAAAACCACCTACGAGAAAATTTCTGAAGTCTTTTTATAACATCTTACTTCTGGCGTTTCCTTCATTTGATTGCGACATTTTATACATTAAGATCCCCAATTTGCATGATAATTGCCTAATTACAGGCTTCATTTTACGACATTCCAACATTCAAAGGAGTTGGAATTCCTCGAAACATTTGAATTGTTGTCTGAGTCTCCGTCGAGGTCATGAAACGACGGTGGTGGGCTTAGTCTAAAATCCAATTATAAGGCCACCGAAAACGTTGCAATTAAAGAGATCCAGCGATCGTAGAGGATACCCGAGATATAATCATACTGTTATTTTGAATATTATGCGAATTTCATTCCAACTCCAACAATATTTTTCGAATGTTGTGTGTAAAATTGAGAAGAGAAGTATGCGGTACATATGCCAAATATAACAGAAAGATAGTTTTCAGTATTGGGGATTACTGATCTAGAAATCTGATAGAATATGAATAAGTTATCCCCAAACGCTTTTTATATTGGACACTTATTTATATTCAATGCCTTTCATTCTTAATGTTACTCTACGTTGAATATTTAAAAACGCCATTACATATTGTCCTACACATACAAGGGTGGTCTAAAATTTTTCCGACCAAACAAAGTACATTTTACCAACTTCCTCCATTTTTCAACATAGTCTCCTTTCAACTTCACAACTTTTCCCAGTGATGTTTCCATCTCTATAAACCATCCAAAAACTCTTTTTTCTATATATTTGCAACACAGTGGTTCACTAAAGTGATTGCCTCTTCATTTAACGAAACGGGCGAAACTTACAGATGAGGAAACAAAAAGAAGGTAGATCTCCAAGCGCTGGCTCTCAGAAGACAAGTTGCTGTTCTATCTCTGTTTCACAGAAGATGCTGACCTCTTTACTGTCTTACAGATACTTCTACGAAAGATGCTTACAGGAGCTGAAAGAACTTGTTCAGGGAAAACTCATATTTTGCCGCAACACTAGGCTGGCTAGGAGTTCTCATCATATGGTGGTACATTTAATGACCCCTCAAATCTCTCTCTATAAGAATTCCTTTGTTTACAGGACCAGTGAGCTGTGGAACTCGCTTCCGTCCAACATTATACCCAACATCCTACAATTTGGACCACTTCAAGAAACGAGTTAACAGACACCTCCATTCTTCTCAGGCGCCCACTTAGGTGGTGTAACAGGTTCGTCTATTCCTGGGAAGCTAGCATAAAAAAAACTAAAAAAGAACCTTTTCGGAAAATGAGCGAATCTCCAAGAAGCGAGATTGAACGATAATTTCCCAAGAACCGAAAGTCGGAGGAGTTCAGGGACTTTCCCCCTTTAGTCTGGCTCGTTTGAATATAAGAGGAAGTTCAATGTTGTATTGCAATAGCGTTTTGATTCAACCTTTCAAGTTCTGAGATTTCTCAAAAGAAAAGTTTACCTTCATTTGAATTTCGAAAACAAAACCTTGACTTGATTTCAAGTGAAGCAGCTTGATTTTCAAGTCAAGCCGTGAATCCCTTCTGAAAGGAATAATGATGAAATAGTTAAAGGTACTGCTGATGAATTTGGTCTAACTGTTCAGTCTTCTGCTGTAGCTGTAAATTGAGGTATCAAAATAAAAGTCAAAATTGTTAATACTCTTTGTATTGTATACTTTGAATGAGTTGTAAATGGAGTATCTATCGAGTGTATGTTATTAGCTGAAACATCCCTCTAATTTCATTAAGACTCAACGTTTAATAACCCTCTCATACAAGAGCAGGTTCCAAAGCTTCCAACTATTATATTCCACAATTTTAACGATCCCTTGGCCATTAACACGTCATACATAAAAAAACGGATAAGCCAAATCTAAGCTAACCATTCAAACCGCTACATTATTGATATCATCTTGGTAATCAATAATTTCAGTGACTTCCTTTATCTGGCACCATTATAATAGCTTTATGCGGGAGGCAAAAGCCGAGGCAAAAGCATTAGCGCTTGTAGGATTGTGGCCATTGTGCGGATGACTTTTGATAGACAGGCTGTCTTAGACTATGGCGAGGTGGACGGACGGATAGACGGCAATTCAAGGAACTGGGGTCGGAATAAGCGCAGAATAAAATGAAATTATCATTTTTAACTGACACTCGGCTAAAAAAGGATTACAACTCTGAATAGGCAATATCATCCTTGGTGGTTTGATTCAGAGAGAAAATTAATTTTTTGTGTAGTTGAATCACAGAGTTTCGTTTATTTTTAAACGCCAATCATACGGTTAGTTTGGGTAGCAGAAATTCGAAGATAATCTAAATGTAATTGGATTTGTCACGAAACTAGAATATTAAAAGAAAAACCTGCAATATTCTATCTTAGATTGTACACTGATGGGCAAATGTGTCGATTATCAAAATTCATTGAAAAAGAGTTTACTAATTTTGGGTCCCAGAATCCAAATCTGAAATCGTTTTTCTCCGGAAAGCAATCGTTTAGGAAAAAAACAAAATTTCTTTGAAAGTCCTCTTGTCTATATCATTCAAACTCTATAATTTCTTCATTAAAATGCCTTGGTACTATTACAATGGATACTATATACACACATGTACATTATTCAGTAATTCTACGCTCAAATATACATTAATTTCTATAATTTGATTGAGGAGGTCGTTACTTGATGAAAATCGATATACACATTTTCGTTGAAATAAAACTAAAGTATTTTGATTTTCACTATACTAACAAAACTATGACCGGTTTCACCACACTGTGGCTTCATCAGATACTCGAAGAAAACCATAACTTTAATGATAATTTCAAAATTTTACACAATGAAAATAACAGACAAAAACTCAATCTATTGTATATTTTAGAGATCAACAAAGAAAAAGAATTCAGATAGGTACTTAATGGTTAATTAGATCTAAATCCTTCTCCTTTACTCAATCTTTTCAATTCATAAAGTAAGCAACTCCGATGGGTTTTCCAACATACCTCTAGTACCTATTGTAATATTAAGTTGGAAATAGGACCACTATATAAGGAATAACTCTGTTCATTAGTTTGTATCTATCTGATGAAGCCACAGTGTGGTGAAACCGGTCATAGTTTTGTTAATATAGAGAAAATCTAAATACTTTAGTTTTATTTCATTGAAAATACATTAATTTCTCTTTAAAATGCTTTTCAATTCGAAGGTTTATTTTATAGACAGTTAACCCGCCATATTTACATGATTGCCCCTCAATTCTCAATATTAGGCAACAATTTCACACATATCAATCCAATACCTACGTGACATGATCTCGACAACAGTGAAGTACTCGCCATCTCCCGTCATAACAGAGAGGGATATTCAAATGGAAATCTCTTCAAACCAAACCTAACTAACCTAACCGAACCTCAAACCTAATTTAAATTTATAATTGTGAATTGAATAGGTTAGAAGGATAGGTTTCAGGTAAAATTAGGTTAGTTAGGTTAGGTTTGGAAAGATTCCCATTTGAATTTCGATATCAGCTATGAACGATAGAGATAGTGAGTACTTCTATCTCTTTCTTTCGTTTTGCGCCGTACGTCGTACAACATGTATCATGAAAACATTGTAAGTGTGGTGGGTTAACTATCTAAAATATAAACATTCGAATTGAAAGGCATTTTGATGAGAAATCAATGTATATTTAAGCATAGAATTACTAATTAATGGTACATATGTGTATTATCCATTGTAATGATAACAAGGCATTTTAATGAAGCAATTATAGAGTTTGAATAATAAAGATAAGCGGACTTTCATGGAAATTATGGTCTTTTTTCCTTAAACGATAGCCTTTCGGGGCAAAACGATTTCAAATTTGGATTCTAGGACCCAAAATTAGTCGGTAAACACTTTATCTGTGTATTTTGACTATCGACACTATACGAAATCTTCGCCATATTTTTTACTCTGTAAAGATTTATTAGTAACTATTTGGTAGTTAAGGTTGATAAAAGTATGAATGGAAGTTAGTTGATGTTGAATCTCGATTCTGTTTGATGAATGGAGGTTCATAGTATCTCATTTTGAAGGAACGACCAGATGACATATGAGATATTTATTAAAGTCCATAAAATAAACTCAATATAGGATTTTTAGCACTAAATAGGAGAGATAAGTATTCATTTTGAGGTTTGAATGCAAGTTTCTAACTTGAAATGGTTATTTGTGATAATTTCAATAATCTGTCCAAAATATATTAAATCTTGAAAATTCCAGCTTCTTGAAACTCAAAACTTGAAAGCTTGAGTCATAACACACATATATATAGGGGTTTTACCCCGACGAGTTACCCATATATCTGTTCATGCAATCAAACTGATTTCATGAAAAAATATAAATCCACCACCCGGTAATTAATACCATTGCCAGGCAATGATTATAATCAAAACATATCCTGGAGTAATTATATATTAGGATAACGTTAAATGTTATGAGAATATATCAATCTACCAGAATATATACATACTATAGCATCATCAGACAATGATATCAATGTACCAACGAGTAGTGTCAGAGGCTTTCTCCCCGGAAAAATCCAGTGTACGGACCTTAGTCAAGTAACACTGAATGTTACTCATTAATAGTTTCCTTTGTGTGAAGTGGTGAACGATCGAATAGAATACTGCTCTGAATATAAATATGACAAAATTGTCAGTTAATTATATTTCATTTATATAAACAAATAAATAAAATATGAAATGAGATTCTGAGCAGTATAAACCAAAGAGAAAACCTATGACTCTACCTCATTATTATTTTCGGAAAGAAACCTACGAAGAATATTACAAGATTTGATGACTGTTATCTTTTGTAACTGTTCAAACAAATTTTTCTTCAGACCCAAAATCTCAATACTTTTGTGAAGATTTCTAGGAATTACGCCTGTTGTAGAAATAATAATCGGTAGAATAAATATTTTCTTCATTTTCCACATTTTTTTCTCGTCGCCAAGCATCATATATTTAGAAATTTTTTCATTGTATTTATTTTGTATATTATGTGTGTCGGGTATAGCAATATCAATTATATATGTTATTTGATTCTGTTTATCATTAAAAACGATATCTGGTCTATTGTGTTTTACAGCTCTGTTGCAAAGAATTGTTTTATCAAAATAAAGTTTATATTTGTCATTTTCACAAATAATCTCAGGTTCATATTTGTGAAATTTTTTCTTTTGGGAATTAGGTCATGTTTAATTCCTAGATTAAAGTGAATAATATTAGCGACGGCATTATGTCTTTCTAAATAATCTGTTGAAGCAAGGACTGAGCAAGATGATAATATATGAAAAACTGTTTCTGAAGAACAGAAACATCTACGGCAAGAATCATCTATATTTTGTTTGATGATGTGTTTTCTATAATTCCTCGTAAAACAACCTGATCCTGGATCGCAATTGCCAAGCCTTCTGTTTCAGCAAACAATTCTCCAGATACTAACCATTTATTCGATGCAATTTCATCAATATAATCATTTTTCAATTCTTTAGGGTGCTTTCCGTGTAATTCCTTCTGCATCCAACTTTCTCTTTTAGAATTATCATCAAATATATCAAAATCTACCTTTTGCATTGTCAAGTTCAGAGGTGTAAGATTATAATCTGAAGCAACAACAATATCATGTAATTTAGACGTTCTCTGTTTATCATGAAAATGGGAACGTAGATGAAAAATCTGTTTACTATGAAGATTATTCAAATCAATTAATCCACGACCTCCAAGATGTCTAGGTAGTGTAACTCTCTGAACAGCTGACTTTGGGTGGTGCTTATGATATTTACAGAGCATTTTCCTCGATTGACATTGTAATTCATTTAGATCAGTTTTAGACCATTTAATAATTCCAAAAGAAGATGTAAGAATAGGAACAGCATAGGAGTTGATAGCTCTGAAAAGGTTTTTACTAGTTAAATAACCCTTGATGCTAATTCTAAGTCTTTTGTAATATGAACTTCTAATATTTTCTTTAGTGCTGCTATGGTTAATTGTCTTCTCTTGACAAAATCCAAGATATTTATATGTATCTCCTTGATGCATTGGCTCGATTTCGATATTGGAAATCTTTATATAATCAGAGGTGATCTTTCCTTTTTCAATAGAAAGATTTTTACATTTTGAAGATCTAAACCAATAAATGAAGTATTTGAATAACGGATGTTCTTGGATAGTTTTTCAATATTATTCTTTTTACTAATATATATTACTCCTTTGAAGTTAAAATACTTTTGTTCTGAACAAATTTCTGAAAGGTGTAAGATTTTTTATTGAATTGCCGGATTGACTTATTAATTTAAAGAACGTTTTTGATGAGTTTCACTGAATCACTAGGTGGAACAATAGGAAAGAGAATTACTACATCCCATGACATTAGTTTACCGTTCGGTGGTAGTATCGTGTGCTGAATTCTATTTATTAGGACTGAAGAGTTTTTTATTGAGGATTTAGGATCAAAATTACTATTGAATGATATCTATGGAAAACCGTGAAAGTTATGCAGCTGGAGCTTGAAAATATGAAACTGCTGGTCTGATGGGATACCCTGTTTTATGAAGTTTGACAAGAGAGTAAAGTTTTGGCGATTGCGGGTTGTCAATGAAAAGTCAATAATTTTGGTTGGTAGGTAATAGGCTTGTCATACTCTAAAGCGGTTTTTGTTATGGATTGAAATTTATTAGTTGGTTCTTCATCAATTTTTTGTTCAAAATGAGACAAGATATAAAATTGATGATGTTTACAGGAATAACAATGCAAAGGAATATTGCACCAGTGGACCAGTTGACAAAGAGAAATGGCTAAATATTTTAAACACACCCTATCAAAGTCCAAATTTATTGCGTCAAAATATGAATTATCCAAACAATTGGCTATTTGATATGATTAGATTATTTTTCTCCGATAGTCCATACAAGGCTTTGGGAAATACATAAAATAGTATATATTTGTTTTAAGTGATTTGTACAGTGTATCACTTTTACAAACTCCATAACAACACCGTTTTGTTATTCCTTTTCGCACAGACAAAAATTTTAATATTATGTCGACTTAGCACTCCATTTTTTCACTTTTTTAAAATTATTCAATTTAAACTAATATTTTAATTTCTAATACACAAAAGCGGTTACTGCTGCATGGTTGTTTACAAAAACAGCAACGGATGGCTGATGCTAAAGCATACCCACAAAAATGATGTTGTGATGAAATAGCCCATTGTGCATTCCGTTCAAAACAGTAATGTTTATCAATATCTCTAATTATTATTCCTTGAAAATTGAAAACTTGCATGTGATGTGATGATGTTAGAATTGTATCATTGAATGGATGTCGGATGAGGTCATTTTGGAAACTTAATTTGATTATAAGCATTGTCAAATTTTCATTGAAATACAAAATTTTGATATGTCACTTCAACTACTTTCCCAATAATGATATTCAACATAGGAGCTGCTGAGGGTAGGAGGTTGATTTCACGGGCTCCAATCCAGTTCAGTAATTGGTCCCCCACAATCGAAAATTGACATGTCTCAAGTTTTTCCTCTACAATCTATCTTTCTGAATGAAATGAAAAAGAATCACTTGGGAGATAGGGAAACATAATACCATTCCATTCAAAAACATTACTACATTACGTTACTAATGAAGTAAAATATAAAAAGTACTCATATTTCAAAAGAATATTCGTTTGGAGACAAAGCCATCCAAATTCGTGACAACATTGTCCAGACAAGTCCCTGAGTCAGGGCGAGTAGCTTTTCTAATCCTAGTACTCACATTAAACGCTCCAAGGAGGGGCGAAAAATCCCGAGTTTCTTCAGAGTCCTCTAATGTTTCAATATTAAAGTCACCGGTTATGATGAACTGAGCTCCTTCATATATGCAACGCTCCAGAACAAGAGTGAGCTCTTCAAAAAATGCTTCTAGATCACACAAAGGAGGTGTATTTGGCCTGTAAATACAAACAATCAAGACATTTAAAGACATAAGACACAATTGAGTATCACAGCATTCAAAAACATTAGGTAAACGCAAAGCTGAAAAATCTGGTCTATCCTTAACTTAATGATTCGCGACAGTAAATTCCTGCGCCACTATGTTTACCTGTTTGTCGACAGATGCTTGAAACAAATTTATATCCACACAATTTATAAGCATCTAACTCTTCTTCTCTCTTCGAATGCTCAGAACGGTTAGGACATCCGATTTATGCTCCTGTGCAAGAATTTCCAATCTATTGAAAGAAGTACTCATAGATCGTAGGTCCTCATGTATGACATAGACTTCATCGCCACCAACTTCAATTTTAGTTGATAGTGATATTTCTTTTAACT
This sequence comes from Cryptolaemus montrouzieri, assembly GCA_013387265.2. NCBI lineage: Eukaryota > Metazoa > Arthropoda > Insecta > Coleoptera > Coccinellidae > Cryptolaemus > Cryptolaemus montrouzieri. The sequence continues at coordinate 20,284,196 of JABFTP020000103.1, forward strand.
TATTGATTTGTTGATTGTTGGCGTCCTCGAAAAAACTTGTTGGAGAATATAAGTTCTCTTAATAGTACGCCCTCTGACCAATGCATTGAAAGATGTAGACTGGGAAATCCACGAAACGAAAAAGTTTGTGACTATTTTTGTTCTACGCCTTTGAATGATTCGTGAGCAGCAAAGAAATAGAGGAACACGTTGCACAAATCTTAACGCTTTCAAATCGGTGGCAAAAGTATGTAGACTACACTGAAGAGAGAAAAGTATGATTTGTACCACTTTGTTTGATCATGTATGAAGATATTTACATAGAATTATTTGATATATCTTTTTACAATTAATTAAAAAACTAAGATCTGGCAATCAAAGTAATACCTATGCCATGATTAAGTCTTATCAATTATGTATTTCATTACATGGTATTTTAGATTTTGTTCAGAAAACTCCGTATCTCATCAGCCGTTCTAATACTATATAAAATACTTTCTTGAATCAATCTTATGGAATAAGGGCATCTGAAAAAAGGTACGTAATAATAAATGATGTTGATGTATTTGAAATTCTCTGAGTAGCAGTCGTCGCACAAACTTTTCTGGAATGAATACTAACAATATATTAGTAAGCTAAACTACATTAACCAAAGCCATTAGGGTCCATATAGTTTGTATTCCCCAGATTTGCGACAGGATTACGCATTTTCTGATGGTGTTCCCCACCATGACTAATTATTAACCTATTGAAGCATTTTCAATAAGTCAGTCGTATAGAAGTTCGGCAACCTTGTCAGATGTCCCACTTCCTTAATTTCTATCCGAAATTAGTTTATTATCTGCGCATTTTTCAAAGAAAACTTGGAAAGTTTTCAAAGATCAGTAAGATTATAACAATTGTCATACATCTTCCGTTAAATTTCTAATTGAGGATATTTATTACTAAAAATTCTTGTATATTTGGAACATTTGCAAAATTGTTTGAAACATATTTCGCCATACATTAATTTACAAGTTCCTAGTACAGTTTTATTGAGTTAACAAAAGATTTTGACTAGCCTGTATATAAAAAGCATCGAAAAGTACGTTGCTATCAAAAATAAAACTTTTCTCATCAAACTAAAAAAAGTAATGATCCTTCTCAAATCTTCTTTCTCGTTAAACTAAAAAAGTAATAATCCTACTCAAGTTTAGTCAGTTTTTAAAGGTAACGAAGATAACAATATAATTCTAAAATTTTCATGTGAATAAATCATAGCTCATTGGTGGTTAATTTTAAATGGGATAAATCTAAACTTGAAATAGCAAACATGTAGTCGATGTCCGGTATAACCGGAAAAGGCACCACTTTGAAAATAATTGCTAATTGTAGATCAGTATCCATTCACTTTAATTACAAACTTTGAAATTCACTACTTCTTATATACACTTTAACGCGGTTTCTCATTATAATATTGACTTATTCAAGTAGTCACTTTGAAATTTACTTCTAGCTATATAGGTTTATCCCCCTTCCCTCAAGAAATAAATATGAGTGCCCATACAGGTTGAGGGAACAATACCTTAGTTTCTGCATAAATCAATAAGTGATAAGGAGAAGGGAAGTAGCTTCGTATTCCACCATGAAAATTACATATCTATTATTCAGTGTAATCAAAAAAATATTCTTCCAAATTTTTGCAGTCTAAGCTGCGAATTTCAGTAACGTACAATCCAATTACTCGGAAACGTGAATCATCTTTCTTTCATCGCCGTCCTGGGGAAAATCAGGGAAAGATTTTTAATCAAAGATCTAGAGAAAACATCAATGAAAAGGAGGAAAGTTGTTCAAAGATGCCTTACAAGTTAGGGTCACCGCCCCTCTTCTGCCCTACCTGTAAATACTTTTCTGCTAACTTTATCAATTATCCTCCCCCGTTTCATTTCCTCTTCCTGTCATTAGCCCATTATACGCGACCCTGAGTCTATTGAGCAGTCCCGGTTCTTTTTTCTGCATTAGCAATGCAACTCGATTACTTTCAAAGAGAATAATGGTAACCTTTCGACAAAAGGTTCTAAATTATACAGATGGACAATTTTAAAATCAGAGAAATTATTCCTTGACCAATTAATTCCCTCTTAAATATGTCCAACCATTTGATTTCACACTTTGATCTCATATTCTGACGAATATGAAGGTTCTTCGAAATTGCAATCACTTTCGTATATTCGATATAATTGAAATAGCAAAACATGTGAAGGTTTTTGGAGATGAAAAGAATGCATAATTGCAGAAAACGTTTACACAAATTGTGATCAGATGTGACCTCGAAACAATTTGTGCATGTAAAGTGAAGAAGATTGTGCTACGGAAATTCGGCAATATTTCTCATAATTTGAAATTTTTATATTTTTCAACCTCTGCGCATGAATGCAAAATTTCACGAACAAAAGACTTCAAAACTTATGAACATCGCTTTTGATAATTGTACGTTTTGTTTCATTAATTTTCTGCATTCTTTGCAGAAAATTTTCTCACCGTGCGCCAGTAAACAGTGAATGATCCTAGTTTCGCTTATTTCAAACAAACTATTACCTTAGCATGTTTGCAGTTCAACAAAAATTTATTCTATTTTATTTCAGATTTATATATATATATATATATATAGGGCCATCATCAGAAAACATTCATCTCTGCACAATTATTATTTTACACATTCTCAAGAATATATATATTTATATATATATATATATATATATATATATATATATATATATATATATATATATATATATATATATATATATATTATTCTATTTTATTTCAGATTTAAATATATATATATATATATATATATATATATATATATATATATATATATATATATATATATATATATATATATATAAAATATATATATTCTTGAGAATGTGTAAAATAATAATTGTGCAGAGATGAATGTTTTCTGATGATGGCCCTGTGCCAAAATGCGTAAAAACACTGTGCAAATTATAAGTTTTAACCTCAAACACTTTCCGTTCTCTTAACCCTGATTTCCCAGTAAAAATGTGTATATTTTTGAAGAAAGGGTTAGCAAATAAAAATCAACTGTGTATATAAAGAAATAAAGAATACCAAAGATTTTTCTGCTTAGCTGCTTCATTCTCTCTTGCATTCCATGATTTACAAACGAAGACATGAATGATTTATAGGATCATAATACTCAACTTTCCGTAGAATGTTAAAAATCCTTCCTGAAGTAGCTGGTCTTTCGATCCATTCTGTACCACTAGTGTGTGGTCCTCGTGGACTATGATTATGAAGGATCGAAAAACCAGCTCCTTCAGGGAAGTGCGAGAATAACAAATCAAAAGTTCGTATTAATTTAACAACTGGTTTTTCAGAAACTTAAATGAATAAAACTTAATTCTCAGATCACACAAAAAACCAAACGTTACTTTCAGATAACAAAAGTAAAGTACTGGAGTCGCCTAACACATCGTTAACATACAGGTGTTGCTGTAGTTGATATTTAAATGAGCGGTACTTATATTTTTTTCAAAATTCTCCCCATCAACAGGTTGTACCTTACGAAATTTTCGTTCAACTTTAGATAATAGGGCTGAAGGACTTTGGTCGATGGCCTCTTGATATTATTATCAATAAAGAACAGTTATTATTATTAGGTTCTATTCGGATGAAGTCTTTCCGGATAACGGTCTCTGTATAATTGTTCAGCTTGAAAGCTATTTTGCCGGTACTCTCCATGAATAAGGACTCTTTCACTTTGGGTTTATTGATTCATACTCAAAACTGAATTCACTAATTAGCAATGTCGATAATCACACTGATATTTTTATGATCACAGAATATTAAAGTATAAATAAAAAGTTTGTATCGCCAACGTAGTTATTGCTATCAGCGAATGGGGAAACTATGCAAAAATTGCCTAGGTATTTTCCACCACAATTCAGAATCGTTAAGGTTAGAGTGACGTGAGTGGTATAAAAAAAGATATTAAATAGTGCTTCTTTAATACGGGCTGGCCCGATATGGTTGTCTCAGAAGAAAACCTACTTTCTGAGGAAAATCTGAAATTTAAAAGAGTCAATCGTCACAGTTCATGGCCTTCTAGAACGAAAGATGATAATTGCAAAAAAATTCATTTTGTTTTTCTTACAAAAATATGTCAAAAGCTCTATCCTCTATCCGATTCCCACATTTTATCAAAATATTCCAAATAGAAAAAAGTTACAGAGGTGGCCCTAGTTTCAGTTACATGTGGTAAATAGTGTGCTCGAAAATCACTTGCCAACTCAATGATATTAAATGATCGAAAAAACTGATTGTAATTTCTGAATAGTTTTCTGGAAATAAGTGTTAAATTCAGTTACTTTTCGTTAAATGTTCTGCAAAAGTTTCACGGCATAATGATTTAATTTTCCCAAGAAACTATAGTTTTGTGATTAAATCTCCAATCAATATTAATTCAAAATACGGCTCTAATACAAAAAATAGGTACTCGTGTTTGAAAATAACGTTTTGTTTGAGAATTTTGTTTTATTAAGTTGACAAGTATTTTTGAGACTCTGTATATAAAAATGCCTTGAAAAATTAGGTTTCCCTCAAAATAAGATTTTTCCTGTTTGAATGAAGAAAATTATAATCTTATTCAATTCTTAGTTAATTTTTAGGGCGGAGATGACAGAATAATTCCGAAAATTCTGATAAAAAAGTCATTGCTCAGTGATAGTTAATATTCGATAGGAGAAATCTGAAAAATAGATGCCCTTAAAAAATTTAAAACTACACCATGCCGTTTAAAATAGCAAAGTTGTAGTCGATGTCCAGTTTAACAGGAATTGGTACCACTCTGAAAACTATTGCAAATTGTAGATCAGTATCCATTTACTGTAATCCAAGAATTTGAAATTGATCGACAAACTCGTTTCCAAGATACTTCTAATGGGCCCTGCAATGAGGACACCCTGTATTAGGTATTAAGCTATGAAAAAGTTTATGTAATGGAAGTGACATGGATTTTCCGTAATTTATAATACTATATATCGCACTGGAATTGTAATAATAGTTGATAGTTCATTTGCTTTTCGAAGAATGAATTATACATCTTTTTCTTGAAGGATCTTTTAGTATGTTTACATAAATATATCTCGACACGCTTGTCTACTCGAAACGTTCCACTGACATATCTTCATCTCTTAATGATATTTAGATGAAAACATCAATAAAGCGTTCTCTAAAATTTATTTACTCAACCAACTACGAATGTCACAGTTTCATTCAATTCCTTTCGTCCTTTCATCCTTCAGAAACTCACAAATCCTATTATACTTTCACTCCGGTTCTATTTTCGCAAGGGATTCGAAATATTTAATGTGCAGTAACAATTGAAACAACACACCATCGAACCAGCATCGATGCGCAAATGTTTACACAGCGTTAAACGGCGGAAGAAGTACAGCAGCTGTCCTTGTTTGTGGAAAGAAGCCCTTCTTTTTCCTACAAATTCGATGATGTGTTATTCCAAAGTCCTTAGATAAACACTCCTTTAAAAGCTGGGAAGGTATTAAAATTTTAAGGTCATATTCTCATTTCGTGGGTTTACGACGCTCATAAAAGCGTCTGCCCGGGTTTGCCGAGTTTATTTTTATAAGAAATGTCTTTGGTGGTTTGGCAATGGATTACAGCACGCACTGCGTTAGTTTCCTTTTGAATTATAACTGACGGGTTGAAACATTCATGCAGTATTGAATGCGCTGAGCCAAAAAATATCTGATGCATCAATACATTTGAAGTTGCCATATTAGGATAATAAGACAGTCAGCAGAAGTTATGCCTCAGCTAGCTTACAATTATTCATAAACTATATTCGTGTTGCAGAAAGTACAATACGAATAATGTTTAAGCTTTCATATTTCTGCAAATATAGGATTTTTAAATTCAAAATTCCTGAGTCAATGCTCAACCCCCCGGTCTTTCTGTTGAGCATTCTTGAGATATGCATCAGAAAATAGTTATCTGGATTCGCGATAATTTTCAATGCCGAATTCTGGCTCTTAAGAATGTTTAATCGCAATTCCTCAAGAGGAAAATGATTAGTTAGTATTGGTGATGTAAGAGCTGCAGAGCACGAGAACATTCTCTATTATTTCCATTTTATAAGTCTTCGAATAATGTATACCTCCATATACCCCTAAAGTAGGGGTGCTCAAACAGTCAATAGCGATCGACCAGTCGATCGCGAATGCTTTTTGAGTAGATCTCGAGAAGAAAAAAATTTTTAATGAGTAGGTAACTAAACTACAAAATTCTATTGCGTAATAAAATAACACTCTGGTAGTGTTTTCTATTCTTGCCGCTTTTCTAGAAATTTCGGGCGGCGCGTTTGACGGGAACATTCGAAACTTTCGTTCATGCCGATATAAATATTACGCCTGCAGGAATTGGAGTCATTCAGAATTGTAACTTGAAGGCAATACAACGTCAATACAAAGTTTATTATTGAATAGTACAAAATGTCAGTTGCAATACCTAAGCGTGGTAACTTAGAGAGGCATCATAAAACGGTTCATTAATACTATGAAAAGGAGTACGTGATTTGTTATCTCGTTTGAAGAAAGAACAAACCATGTTCACAAGACCAGCCAAACAATCAAAAGCTGCTACGATCGCGTCATTTAAAATTTCTCATATATTGGCGAAACACAAGAAATCATTCGAAGATGGATCGGTTTTGAAGAAAGCATTGATTTAAGATGGTGAGAATTTATTTAGAGATTTTATACAGAAATCATGTCTGCTATTAGAAAACTTCAGTTATCTCGTCCGACTGGGCGTCATTGAAGTCATGAGTCGGGACATGGCAGATGAACTAAAAATTGATATCATTAAATTTACATTATTTTCTTTACAGTTCAACTAATCCACCGATAGGACAAACAGTGCCCAGCTGTGTATTTTTATTCGGATGGTATTCAATGACATGTTGGCTAAGGAAGAATTTTTGACAATCATTCCTCTGATGGAGAAGACCCGTGGCGAAGATATATATGACGTTTTCTTCAATTTTATGAAGAACTACAAGCTACCAACATTTAACTTAGTGTCCATTACAACCGATGGAGCACCATCAATGACAGGAAACTAAAACGGTTTTGTGGAATTCTATCGAGCTTATGAAGATTTCCCTCCATTTTTTTCATCCCATTATACATCAAAAAGTTTTGTGTTCAAATATTTTAGACACGGAGGAAATTATAGGCATTGCATCAAAAACTGTGAATTCCATCCGTGCACTTAGCTTGCAACGGCAGCTCTTTAACTTTGAGTCGGAAGATGAACTCATTGATTTAGTTCTTCGAACGGACGTCAGGTGGTTGAGTCGCGGAAAATTCATAGAAAGGTTTCAAGAATTATTGCCCGAACTAACAGCTTTTCTACACGAAAGACGTGATGACTCTCAGATGTTGAAAAACGAAAAATGGCTTACTGATTTGGCATTTTTGACTGACAATACAATGCACTTAAACACCAATAGCTTGGAGCTTCAAGGTAAAGGAAAAACTAATATTGAGAAGATTAGCGCAGTAAACGCATTCAAACGTAAATTGCAACTTATGATAAATCAACTGAAAAGAAAGGATCTGAAACATTTTCCGTCTTTGAAAGCAAGGATTCCTCAGTTGAATTATGATATGTATGAGGCTGAATTATCAAATGTTTTGAGACTATTCGAAATGCGTTTTTATGATTGCAGTAAATTGGCAAATAAAGCATCATTTATGAGTTATCCTTTTTCATGTAAAAACATTGAGGAATTAGCTACTGAAATAGCAAGTCAGTTAAATACGAACTCATGTTCTGTTGAAAATGAGTTTGTGCAGATTATATCAAATATAGATGTCAAAGCTACAGCATCAGATACAAATTTCTGGTGTTTAATATCTGAAGATAAAAATCCGAACCTAAGGCAAATCGCTCTTCAACTGACAGCAATAATTGGGTCAATTTACTTGTGCGAGTCTGCATTTTCTGAAATGAAGATAATTAATTCAAAATATCGTGATCGACTAACTGTCGATCATATGTCATATTGCTTGCGGTTAGCACTCAGTGGTTACGTACCATCTTATGAAAAGTATGCTGAGGACATGCAGTGCCACGCTTCAACATCCAAAGTAACTCTTTAACCTAACCCAAACCTTGACTTAAATAATGTCTATTGTGCGGAAAGCTAATATCTATATATGCTACGGTACACCCTACCACGGTAGGTAGGTAGGGTGTATCGTGTATTTACGACAATCCTGCATCACATATACTTGCAGTCTCTCAGAGTCGATCATATGTAGTCTAAAAATATTGAGGTAGATCGTCAGCAGCTCAAGTTTGAGCACCCCTGACCGAAAGGTATGTCAAGACGCATTCAATCCGTGATAAGAGCTCTTCTTGTTCGTATTGCTTCACTTGTTCATATTTTAATTTTTCCTTAATTGAAAACTTTTTCTATACCTACATATAATGCTAGTTAAAAATTCCTGAAGAAAATCAGATAGCGCCCTAAATCAAACACAGCTTCATCAAGAAAGAATGTAGCTTCGTAATTCGTTATATCTTCATGACATAGTTTAATTCAGAAATTCGTTGAGGCGATTTGAAATTTGTGAAAAAAAACATTTTTGTTATACCCTCGTAGAGGATAAGTGGCATGAAAGAGACAGTTTACTAAACGAAGCAAAAAATATATACCTTTAATAAAAGGAATGAGAGTTATTTGTTTTAAAATTATTATTTATTTATTAAAGTGAGTGATTTCATACGAAAAACCTAGAACATTCTAAAACAATTAATGGAAGATTAATTGGGAAAGATAGTGTAGCTCCACTTTTTCATAACATTTTGGTATTGAAAGTACTAATGAATATTATAAAACAGCCAGAATGTATATTAGTGTAATTGTGAAAATTATACAAAATAATTCAAATTTCACCATGAAAAACCGTTAATAATAACAAATCATTTTCAAAAACTGATGACATTTGAAGGAATTGTTATTTTATCAGTCATATGATATGTGTTCGCTCTCATAAGTTACCTTTAATATCAACGTATTATTCAGTCCTACCTATTTTATAGTAATAGTACCATATCACAGGCAGATTATTATTATCAATAACAATTTCAAAAATACAATAAAATAACATATATTATCTTCAAGAACAACATCGCAAAGTCTTTTAGAACTTCAAAATAAATATTGCTTGCTTTTAGCTTTTCAGTTTTGACTATCTTATTCTTACGATTCAGACTTTTCAGAAACTTTGGAATATAACGTAATTATTTTGAAATTAGAAACATGCCTTGCGAAAGAAATTAAATTTCCTCATAAAGCCACAAGATTCATGAGGCCAAATCAGAACAAATTTTGCAATCAAACAAATCTTGATCAGTGTTTTCATATGATTTGGTGCAATCTATGCATCTAAGCTATCCTTGTTGTATATTTTACGAACTGAAAGCTATCATATATGCTTCTTTCACAAATTGCCCAATTTGATAAAGTCCTCGTTTTGCTAAGGATAACATCCATTCGTTCATAGCAATGCATTATATTGTGATATCAATTTGTTTCAGTTTATGACTGGGAATGTAACTATAATGATTGAGTGTTGTGTAGCAAATTCATCCACTTTGAGATTCACATGAGTACTGTGATTATCAATCAATATAATTGCTGTATTCTCCTCTGATAGCTTAACATGCATCACAAAGTGTTCAAGTGCTTTAACAGAACAGTCATTCATCCCGAAGCTTGAGCCAATCCCAGAGCTCCAAGAAGATCATTCAACAAATAATTTTGTAGTTCATCTAGAGAGAACACAAAAATTGGTGGTTCTGCTGAGGTAACATGCCCAATTTTTCCGAACCTCTTTCAGCAATGGTTTAAGTAGGATTATTTACGGTGCTGCAGCCTGTTGTGACAGCGTTAATGATCATATAAAGATGAAAATTGTATTTACATCAAACATTGCTCAGCTTCTCAAAAATGTGTTCAAATTAATTCAAAAAACGTATTGCTTTGAGCTAACCATTACTAGCAGTTTCAATTTCCTTCCACTTATCTGGGCAGGTAATATTGGCCATGGTATAATATGATGCCAGCTTTTTACTTTGATATCTTGTTTGGCCAAAGCACAATTGAAAAGCAATCTTGAAATTCGCAAGCATATTCTTCTAGTTTGATGTGAAAATACGCTTGTTTCCTATATTAGAAAGTTTTATTAGTTGATTCAACAGAATCTTTTACTTTTTTAACAATGTATGCCCTCAATATATTTAAGACAAGTGCAGTTTGGTTTATTGACTAATCTCTCTTTAAAGCTTCACTGACTACTTCTTCAATTACCGAACTTTCGGTTCTTTTCTTTGAAGTAAATAATTTAATATTACAAGAAAAAATGTAAACTCAATTTATTATAAAAATTAAGGTATCAAAAATCAAAAATCGACTACAATTAATTATGAACTCTACCAAAACTTTCACTCAACTCGTATATTATTCAAAAACATTAAACTTTTAATTTTCAAGAGGTTTTGCTCCGTTAAAAGTTCATACATCATTTCAGCTTCAAACAGAAGGTCTAAATTTTGTTTCTACTGAATTTTTACTCTCGGTTCATATTATCAAGATGCAGTTGTTCTGTAATCTGTATGGTATATTCGCTGCCACTGAACGAACCCTCATTTCTCACAATAACTTATCTCATCTTGATCTGGGAATGATTTGCAAAAAGCTCGCTTGCCTTTACCTTCCCGTCTTGCCTCCCACAAAATAAACGTCACTTAACTATCTCCGCAGCGGTAGGGTGCTGTGGAATCAGCCTACTACGTCTTTGTATTAATTTATAACACGTCAAGTATATGTAGAATATTTAGTTCAAATATGTTCACAATTTATGGTTATGGCCTCCAGTACTCATGAAATGTTATGTCTGCGAGATATATTACTTCTTTCTTGATTTATTTTTAAAGAACTGACGATTTTGTGTTGAGAGTATATCATCGTTGGAAATGGAGCAGGTGCCATCAAAGTGTGCCGATCTTTCTTCAGTATTGAATATACAATTTTACTATTTTGTTTGTAGTTATGGTGTTGATGTCATTATTATTTCTTTCAAATCACTACAATAATTCTGCTAGTATTTATGAGAAATTTACGAAATTTATGGTAAGTTGCATTCTCAGATTGGAATCTCCGAATATGCGGTTCTTATTTTCCATCTGTTGCAAATTGGCAGAAAAGGAAGCATCCTATCTCAACATTACAGATGCAACTTCTCAGTTCCAATTCAAAATTGAAATTATAATGAGCCTAATGAAAATCAGTATCCGGAACTAATTTCTAGATTTGACGTGGAAGAATATCAATTAATCCAGTTGGTTATAATTTCGGGAGCCTCACAGAATCAATGTGTAATTAAGGTTCCTCTTATTTATTTTTAATGTTATTCAATTAAGATAAAAACAATGTGTGTGGTCTTTCGTAACAATTGTGTGTTCTTAGATGGAATTCAGAAAGAATATAAATGTAGCAAGGTGGAAACAATTTGTTGATTTCAATCGAGTATATTGTTCTTTGGAGTTTGTCCTTTTTCCTTGATAATTTTGTGAAAGTGTTGAAACGTTGCAATTTGGGTAGATCAAATACCAAGAAGTAAAAATGATAATACTGGACAACAAAATTCTATTTTTCGTCTGATAAATGACGTATGTCACTTGAGTTTACTAATTTGGCGTCGCTTATTCTAAATATAACCTAATTATTTTCGTAACAGCACTTGTTTACGAGTTATAGCTTTTATTGAAAAATCACTTAATTACTGTAATAATTTTCTGTTAAATAAAAATATATTGATTTAACTTAGCTAAAATTTTATCGTTAAGAAGAGCTTGTGTGAATGATTCAATTCATTATTGTATAATTTGGAGCGAGTATGAATATATAAAGAAACAGTTTATATATGACAGAGTTCGTAAGTGAAACTTACGTTGGGCATCTGCTGGAAATGCGTGATAAGCTTCAGGTTCCTCAGAAGGGTTGTAAAGTGTGCGTTGAGTTTTTACGTTTGGGGACAAATAAGAAAAGAAAAACTTTCCGGTACGAAACTGATATGATCTAGAAATAATCCGTTTGTTAGGTGAACATAACTGGCATTAACAGAAACAATAGGACCAAATGGGAATATCCTTCAATACAATCGGCACATAGACAAATTCTGAGCTCTAGAACTTCCCTGTACCTCAAGCTAATGTTTCACAGCAAAAATTAATTGACATTAAGACGAAAACTGATAGTTGTGATACTGACTTTGAATGTGAGCCGAAATCGCCGGAATTATTCATAAATCAAATTGATTTAAACGACTTAATCATATATCTGGGACTGCCAAACTCTGCTTCAGAAATCGTGGCTATAGGCTAAAAGAAACTTAATAACAAAAGAAACTACAGTTTCTTGTTTCCGCATTAGAGAACAGAATTTCTTAAAATATCTTGATAAAGAAAATGAGTTTGTATTTTGTAAATATGTACCTGGTTTAATGGCTGCAATGGAATTACAAAATTACGTTTTCAACAAATGGCGTTTTTCGGAGTCTAAAATGTTTGCCCTTACACACGGGAATAAACGAGGGGCGTTGCTGCTTGCATATTCTCCTAAAGTAAAAGGAGAATACATCTCTATTGCTTTGGTTCGAGACAAAATTAAGTAAACAGAAAATAACTGATTCATATGGGTTCAGAAAAAAATGGTCAACTTTCTATTAGGTCAACAAATTGGTTACACAATGCAACCCTGCGTTCTCTACTTGTGGGATAGTAGAGCTAAAAATCAACACTGGGTTAAAAAGGATTGGTCTACTCGGGAATAGCTAATTCCAGGTTAACGAAATGTAATAAACTCACTGAAGAATTTTTATTCAAGGAACAATATTCAAACTTTCGTAGAATGTTAAATATCCCTCCTTGATAATCATAGTCAACCGGGGGCACGGTCGGATGTCATGAATAGGAGCAATAGACTGCAGTTTCGGTTTTATTTGACCCCGTTAGTATTGCAAACTTATTCACAGAGGCCACTCACCATTGCCACCAGGAAACCATTGTAACAAAGGGTAGATAAACAGAAAACTTCAAGAAGTCACACTAATTCGACCATTGTTCCATGAATAAAAATTCTTCAATGTGTTTACAAGATAATTTCGCAAGTAGTAATGTTTGAGATTGTTGGTAGTAATGAACCCACCTTGAGTATCGATGAATAGCATAATATTGCTTCAGTTGCATCTGAAATTAGGGCTCGTGAAACAATTTGTTGAAGGGTCATTTCTGAAGAAATTAGCCGCATTTAAAATTCTCATGTAACTTTTCTCGGGTGTCAATTCGAGAAGACTATATTCTAGATTTTAAAGCGCCCCAAAGAAAGAACTCGCACGGTGTCAAGTCGGGAGATCGTGCTGGCCAACTTGCAGGAGCATCAGTTCCACTTCCGATCCAATGATTCGCATAATGTGCATCTAAGAACTGTGTAACCGCTAAAGTAAAGTGAGGAGGTGCACCGTTGTGCATAAATCACATTTCTGTATGCAGTGATACTGGAATATCGTCCAATAAATCTGACAAAGTTTCTTGCAACAAATTCAAATATGCTTCTACGTTTAATTGATCTTGAATCTCTACCGGACCAATAATGAAATTGTCAATTACCATACGTTAATTTTGAATTGATTCTGATGATGTGTACTTGTAAAAGCAGGTGGATTTTCGACATTGTACACGTGTTCATTTTGCAGGTTGGTGATTCCAGATCTAGTAAAAGTGCATTCGTCAGTTAATAGAATTTTCCTACTGAAATGGAGATCCTGAGTTCTCTTCTCATGGATAAATCGGCAGAAAGTTAGTCGGTTCCCTAGATCGTTAGGAAGTAAATCCTGAACTTTTCGAATGTGATAAGGATGAAATAATTATTCCTTCATCATGAATCAGCATTTTAGGAACGACCAACTGCAAACCAACGCCGCGTGCTTAATTGTGGGTTTTCCTCAAGGATGTCCAAAATTTGTTCTTCTCGTTCTACCGTCCTTACTGTTCGTTGTCGTCCTCGATTCAAATTCCTGGGCTTGAAGCAACCATTCTCGCGGAGGTGCCACTCCAGATTTCCAAACGTTTGGTGGTTCGGCACTATGCGATGGAAATCTTTCAGCATATACTCTTGCGCTTTCACGCCCATTGCCTTGACAAAATCCGTACACCATAACCATATCAACCATTTCAGAGTTACTGTACATCTCCGTGCCTAATAGTGATAAAAATTCACCAAAATACCTAGTTGAGAACTTAAGGAACACTGTTGTGTCAACAATTGGTTATCAAGCCTAATAAAATGACAATCTGCCAGACCACAGAAATAAATCCAAAGCCAACATGGTCAAATGTGATTATTTGACTTGCTAGGTGGTTGAAGAAATGAAATCATGAAATTAAAAACTTTTTTGTTATTGAACCGCTCATCATATTAAAATTTATCAAGAGACAAAAAATTTGATAATTACTCTAGCTACTCAATGTCTAAAACAGTTGTGATCAAACGCAGACAGTTGAAAATTATGGTTGATTAAAGGCAAGCTCGAGTTTTTAGGGACACTTGTGCAACGTCAAGGACATTGTTTGGATGACTAAAAACGTGAATAACACACCTGATCACACATAACAAATATGGTTTCTATCGATCAAGCCGTTCTCGAATTATTTGAAAAATAGGAAAAAATCTTTGGATTTGGTGACCTCTAGCGGCGAAACGAAGAAACTTTTCATATAGTTTTGCCTAAGTCGATTTATTTCGAGCTGAAAAATCTATGGTATAACGTTGTACACGCAATTCACGGACACCCTATATATTCAGTGAGAACAAAGTAAATGACCTATTACTCACTAAATTAACACCCTGTATAACCATGTTCGAAACGGAACTCCACATTAGAATTTCCGAATAGATTGGCTTGATTTTGATCCGAAACGACTGAAACTCCATTAAATAATAGTTTGCGCTGAAAATAGGATAATCTATCCCTCAGCTCTTAATTCACTAATAAATCCATTAAATAGCTCTAAAATGGGTAACGTAAGCTTCATCAATGCCAAATTTGAAACATGGCTTCCACTATGTACTTCATTGCATGAACATAGTAATATGAGATCTTCCAATTATCTAAATTAATATATATTTTGTATATATTATAGATAGTCAGTGTCGGAGCGATTATTTCTAATCTTCCGAATTAAATGTTTGAATACCATAAATTTCTTTGAAATTGAAATTTGGGGTTAATAGCGTAAGTGACTTGAGAGCCTTGATAGCAGAAATATACATTGCGCATAACCTCAATTTTTCTTCGAATATCGCCGGATATATGCCTAAAAAATTTGATATTTTTCTCGGCACATATAATTCTTTCATGAGAAGAAAAATTAAAGAATTAAATTGAGATTTTCAAAAAAATATAAGCAGCTTCTGATGATTTATTGCGACTAACGTTTGTTCTTTTCCACAACTTCAATTTTCGATGATAATGTAACGCCAATCATGAAACTCAGCAGAATGTGCAGAAGCAGTGATGTTAGATGACCTAGGTTTGAATTATACAACAATAAACCAAAGCAAAATTAGGGGTACTAATTGCATAGAATTGAAAGATAACATTTTCAACATATTTTTCATTAACAAGAGTAGTAATAAAGATTCATTGTTCTCTATTATTTTCTTGTTTTGTACAAGAAACTCTCACTCGTTCTGAGCTAAAAAAGGCCATTGAAGAGATAATCCAATCTTCTTTAGAATAAGGTGTCACTCGAATCGCTTCTTCCTCGACATTATGAGAGTGAAAACCCTGCCGTCAAAAAGGTTTGTTGTGGAAGTATTTAATTGAACTTCGATCGTTTATTGTGAATGTACCCTTCGTGTAATTACAGATTTTATAGTCAAAATAATCAGTAATCCTAACATTATCATCATGATGAAGTACTAGTCAACTTTTACAACCGAAAGTCTGAAACTTCACTAGTATGTCACAATTTTAGGTTTAACAGCTTCATCATTGAAAAAAATATGCACAATGGACCACGTGAAAACTAGAAGATAAATTAGTTCAATCACAAAAATACTATGTGGTGTGGTTATAAAGCTGATGGTATCTGAGAGTCACTTATGTTGCTAATGAATACGACATGAAATATAAATAATACACAACCAAGATTAGATAGGAAGAGTCTACCGAGGATGCAATTGGCGAGCTAACTCAAAATATTTATAGGTGATTGAATGAAGAAAAGCCTGCTCTATGTATCTTCATGGATTTAGCGAAAGCGTTCGATACTGTATCACATAAGAAACTACTACGAAAGCTACATGTCTGTGGTTTCCGCGTAAAAGCATATAATTTACTTGAAAGCTACCTTACCAATAGGAAACACTAAGTCAAAATTGAAAATAAAAAAAGCTCTATAAGAGAAATAAAATTAGGAGTACCACAAGGAACCGTGCTAGGGCCTTTATTTTTCATTATTTATATGAATATTCTTCTCAAACTCAAAAGTGAAGGGAAAATTATCAGCTTCGCCGATGATACCGTAGTTATGTATGAGGACAGCGCTTGGCAAGATTTGAAAGATGCAGTTGAACATGATTTCTGTAGAATAAAAAATGGTTTCAATTCAATCAACTAAACTTAAATATCAGTAAAACAAAATACTTACCCTTCTCCTCCTACGACACCGGACTGCCTAATATGGGCCTTCATGTCGAAGGTATCAAGATACCTGAAACTGAGAATATAAAATACTTGGGGTTTGTATTGGATCATAGCTTAAAATGGGATAAACAAGTCGACTGGTTGGTAAAAAAATTACGGAGACTCACTTATAAATTTAAATATTTTAAAAACTACCTCAGTATCAAAGACTTGAAGACGTTATATTTTTCACTAGTGCATTCACAGCTTGTATATGGAATAATAGGGTGGGGTGGCGCGTATGACTGTTTCATCAAGAAAGGAATGAAAGGATGCTGAAATATATACTTAAGATAACTTACGGCAAAGCACTCACCTGATGAACTGTATGCTGAGGCTAATATTTTGGATGTCCGACAGTTATTTGCAATGCAAATTGTTATTTCAGTTTACAAAGGAAAAATAAACTTAACTGTAGCAGACCATCCCTACTCTACTAGGAATTGGGAGCACATCAGACCAAAGGCTAATAAAACAATCGGAAAGGGAGTGTACACCTATCTGGCACCAAGAATATACGACCTTTTATCGACAGGAGCAAAAAAATCGAAAACCATAAATCAGTTCAGAAGACAATCAAACGTCTGGAAATCATAAACCAGTTTTACTAAAAGACAATGAAATTCAAAGTGACAATTTAAAACTCAAAAGTGACAAACCAATACCTGGAAGTGGCAACTAACCCTGAAAGAGACAATTTTACCCTGATGAAACAAAGAAACCCTTATAGTGACAAATTAAGCTAATTGCGACATATTAACCCTGACATAAAGAGTGTGCGATAATAAGAATAAACTATACTAATCTGTCTGCAACAGATTGTGATCGCGTACAGAAGAATTATATCCATCTCTGCGATTTCCTTTCGTTTATTCGGGAAACCTATCAATATGTAATAATGAACCGATCTAAGAATGTAAAGATGTTAGACGTGTTATATAGAGAAACTTTATAATTGGCCACCTAAAAACACTGATCTGGCACCTGCAGACTGTCTATTCTATAATTACATAAATCCACCATTCTGAACAGTATGAGCTGACGATTTTACAGGTCTCAGGACTGATATAAAATGAGAAGTAATAACCTTCCTGTTAAAATATTCATTCGGGTCATCTAAAATTAGGTCTAACGAATCAACCGTTACTGATTATCGCGTGTGGGATTTAATGAGACTGAACTAGAATTGCATTCTTGAATGCGTTTATCAAGTCCTTTTTGCAAAATAAGAGAATATTCAATGCAACTTGATTGGGAACAATATACATAATTCTACAGGGAAGGAATACTAGGAAACTGAACAACTTAGAATGGCATTGAAAAATCCTGTGCTATACAAAGAGGCAGAACTCTGTATGAAGTGCAGATCGAGTAATTTGTAGGTATAGCAGAAGGACTTCCCTCTCGTAAGACGTAAAAATATGTTATTGAATGAATTATACAAACAATATTGCTTCACCATGTCAGTTTCAGCTTTTGCCAATGGAGCACCACCCAGGTGAAAAGATTCTCGCTTGTATGAACAATTCAGAAATGAATGGATTGGTTTTTAGTGGCGATCCAAGAACAAGAAAATCAAAGTTGGGAATGACTTAGGAAAACATTTCCATGATTCGCGGAGATAAGAGTTTATCACATTCTTAAGACTTCATTTCAATGACTTGTGTAAAAATGGTAGTTACTACTTAGATTCCACATCTGTTCACTGAATAACAATAAGGAAGAATTAGTGTCTTACTTTTGACAGCTGCAAAATGAGACTTTAGTATAAAATACAAGTGACAAATCAACTTATATTAGCCAGAAAATCGATGTTAGTGGTCTGTTGGGAGCTCCAAGGCGAAAATGAGACGCAAAAGTCATCTGCATCTGAAATACCGCTAACAGAATGTCACAGTTGTTTTATAACAGGGCATGTAGCATAAGTACTCCACATGATCAACATCTGTTGCTTTCATTGGTATATACAGTACAGTTTCACTAGTCCGGGCAGATATCGTTCCGGCGCATGCCTGGACTATTGAAATGCCCGAATTTCTGAAGTGACTTGAATTTGTTTCACTCTCAAAACAGAAACAACCCAAAATCTGTTAAAGCTGAGTTTATTATAAAAATATCGAAAAGCTGAACAAAAAATAGTTTCTATTATAAAACAGAATCAAATTATAACATGCTATTCCTTATGACGTTCGAAATATCCATCGATTATACTCTGAACCTTTCTCGATGCTGTCATCTGAACTGATTTTTCCTTAAGCCTTCTCAAGAGCTATACGTCTTCTATAGGAAGATTATTCTGTTCGGCCCAACTGATAATCAGGCATTGACAGTATCTGCATGTTTCACTTTTACAATACTATTTAAACCATCCTCTGAGTCAGAAGATTCCTCTACGTTTTCAATATTCCTTCCTAAAGCATCCTGTATAAGCTCTTCTTCAGTCAAATCGATAATAAACTCTTTGTGTCCCACAGCCCAGTTGGTAATGTTCTCAATGGTTAAGTCATTTTCTGGATCGATGACCCTTAATGATTCGGCAATATTTTTCAAATCATTTTCACTGATTGGAAGAAGTTTCTTCTGAAGCTCTGAGAGTGGAATATTTTCATCATCTGATTCTTTTTCTTCTGTAGTGTCATGCCACAATGCTGTCCAACTTTTCTAATGTTTTTTGAAGTAATAGTATTCCAAGATTGGGCAAGATTGTTCACGGCATCTTTCAAATTATACTGCTTCAAAATGGAAGTAATCTCTTCACTTTCATGCGAAATGATATGATTTTCTATAAGACACTTCAATGTTTTGAATTAAATTCTGATCCATAGGTTGGGGAATGGGAGTACAGTTGGGTGGTAAAAAGATAACTCTGAAGTTTGGATCAGTATTAACCTCTTCCTCAGGTGGGTGCGGTGGTGCATTGTCTACCAACAACAGATCTTTAGGGGGCTTGTTAATCTTAGTTAAAAAAATTTTCACGTCGGGGATAAAGATGTTTGGAACCATTCATTAAATAATGGTCTGGTCATCCACCCTTTGGTAGATGCTTTGTAGACAACTGGTAGTGAACTTTCGTTTTTGAATGCTCGTGGATTTGCCGCTTTTCCCAAGACTAATAAAGGTAATTGGTGAGTTCCAGCCGCGTTGCAGTATGGCATGAATGTTAAGCGATCTTTTGAACTTTTCGACCTGGTGCTGATTTTTCCCCTTGATGAACCCAAGTTGTGTCTGGTAAACATCTCCAAAAAATGGCCAATTCATCAGCATTATACACCTGTTCTTTGATTAATTGCATCTGGTCAACAACCGATAAAAATGTTTCCTTGAATGGTATCACAGCGGAAACATCACTAGAAAGTTTTTCACCACAAACCTTCAAGAAACGAATTCCATGTCTAAGCTTGAATTTATTTAACCATCCCGATTTTGCCAGAAAACCTTTTTTTCCTGTGATTTGTTCATAAAACTGTTTGGCTTCTGCTCTCAATATGTCTGACGAAATTGGTACGTGTGCGTTGCGTTGTTGAAGAAACCAGTTATACAATGCGATTTCAACATCAGGATTCTCAGCTTCTCTAATAATTATTCTTTTTCCTACAAAAATACCTTTGATAGAATAAATTCGAGAAAGGTTTAAACTAATATTCCTTCTAGGGATGCACCGAGGGCCCAAGGGTCAGCCGAGCTCTCGGTCGTGATACCCGGCATGCAGTAATTTTGTTTGGCCGAGAGAGTTTTTGTGAAAACCCTTGCTCGGTGCATTTCTAATTCCTACCTGTTCCTTGATACGATTTGGATATAAATCTCCCTATTGTGTCCTTGTTCTTTTTTATGTCAAACACTGTTGATTTTGAAATAGTGAACTTTGCTGCTATTTGACGAGTACTCATTCCATCACCAATAAAATCTATTGGTTTCGATTTCTCTGCCAGTGTGAGCGTTTTATGATTTCTCTTGGTTGAAGCCATTATGCACACCACCGGAGAGATTGAAATGCAATTGCATTTCATCAAAATGTTACAACAATAAGTTCCATTATTATACATCTTTCAAAACTATATAAAAAACAGTAAGAAGTCCAGTAATAAGTCAGTGTATGTTGATTCTGGTTAACAGAATTTCAGGTAAATTTCCTTTCAGTTTCGTAACATTGGGATCTGCCTAGTGAAATAACCTCTAGTCATTTAGTATTAATTAGTAATTATAATGATATACAAGACGTTATATAATGTTTGCTAGCCTGAAGAGACGATGTTTACCCCTCACGTTGTTACGCCAATGTCCCAAGTGGTTTTACTACTCCTCGTACAATAAACACTGAACCCGATTTAACCATACTTAGACCACAGTATAAATATCCATGATTGACGTTAATGGCCTGAACATAATATCTATATGGGAAGAAATCCTAATTTATCGGAAAATGGCAGGACAGGATATTAAACAATTAAACTTTTAGTAACCCTTAAAATTTGTTGCTGTAAATTCATACTTTACGGCCATTATAAGCATTACTCAAATTTCAACAACGTAAGCACCATACTTTTTATGTTTGTTTAACGACTGTTGTTCCTTTTCTTTCTTGCTCGGTGTTTTATTGGATTTGGCGGTACAATAAATATTTTAAAATTATAGATGAAGATGCTAGAGGTCAGAAACAAATTTAAGAAACAGAATTTCTGGGATTCCCATTATGAATAAAATATAAAATGTATGAGTGATATACCAGCCCCAAATAAGTCATTTTAAAGTAAAAAATCGTATTTGCGATCTTAATCTTTCAGTTTTCATTCGAAGTACAGAGTATTTTAGGAATAAACGGAGATACTTTCAGTGGTGATAAATGAACAAGTGGCGAACTTTTTCTTCTCTCTTACTTATTACAATAAACAGGCTATTTTCTGTGTTTTATCGAAATCTCTTTGAGCAAATAACTTGAACGATATTCTGTGACATGAATTTTAAATTTATATTTTTTTGCAATAACAAAAAAATCCAAAAGAGAAAGATCCGGCGAACGTGTATGCTGCCTTATTACAAGAGAGGCAATTGTGATGAAATTAGTATCAAAGCTGTATTGGAGAAATTCAGTAACTGTATTGACTTTTGTGTAGAGATGCTTCATCTTGCTGCTACCACATTTGTTTTCTTCAGCCAACTGTATTTCTGTGCAAATACTTTTCTCCCGTCAAAATATCATTATAAAAAAAAGGTCCAATTATTCTTTCATTAAGAAAGCCATACCACACATCGACACTTCTAATGCGCAGAGTGTAGTAGACCAATTGTCTTCAAATTTAACTAATATACTTGCCATATATTGAAGTTGTCTGTCAGCATGTCTTGGATGAAGCCAGTGTTCTTGATGCACTCTATATGGATGACAGTTGATGTCTTGTAAAATACGTTCAAAGAAACTTTTTGCTTTATACCAAGTTCTACAGATGAATTCTGTATTTACACATCAGGGTTAAAGTATACTTACACTCAAACATCTACGATACTTTCTTTGGTACGTACCGATCTTCAGGATTTATTGTGATTTTCAATCAGGAAATAAACCTGCTGCAGGACGTCAAAGGTCGTCGAACATATCTGAAGCTTCCTCTTTCCTTATTTAGACTTTTTAATAAGTTACGCATTGGAGAGCTTTTTTCAATGGCTAGTTCATTAAAGCACTCGCGGAGTGAACATCGTGAAATACACTTTGTGCAAATATTATTTGGTATCGCAACTACGCTGAAATTCCCTATTTCAATTCGTGTCGTGTCACTCCACTCATCGGGATACTGAAGGATGTTGGTGGGGACGACAGAAATGTTTATACTTATGCAACATTGCATTGGAATCAAGTGGCGTCAGTTCTCGTGAACTCTGATGAGACAAGAGACCCAATCGTAATAGGAGTGAGGCAGGGATGCCTCACGTTTCAACCTCTAATCGGAAAGAATAATGGCTGAAGATTTGGAGGGTGCGACTGAAGGGATTTTAGTGAATGGAATACTTGTCAACAACATCAGGTACGCAGATGACACAGTTCTCATTAGCTCGTCGGCAGTAGGCCTACAACAGCTACTAGACCGAGTACATGTTACCAGCAGAAATAATGGTATTCAAATAAGTGTCAAAAAGACGAAGTGGCTAAATAACAAGATTATGTACCGGCTACGCGAGAGCTGGATGGGCACCAAATTGAGCGGTGCACGCAAATTAAATATCTTGGCTGCCTAGTAACCAGGAAATGGGAGATGAAACCCGAAATGCAAAGCAGAATCGAACAGACAAGGGCTGTCTTTGTGAACATGAAGAGGCTGCTCATTAACAGAGATCTCAGTCTCGACTTGCGTCTGCGGATGGTTCGCTGTTACGTCTTTCCCCTTGTGCAGTATGGAGTAGAAAACTGGAATATAACTCAATGTCTTGAGAATAAAGTAGCTGCATTTGAGATGTGAGCTCCGCATCTCATGACGAGACCAAGTGACCAACAAAGGGTAAACAGTGACTCTCAACTATCCACCACTGTGAAGACAAGCAAATTGCAAAACTTCGGCCACATCATGAGAAATAAAAAGATCAAAGGAAGACGAGCGCCCTGCAGAAGAACATCTTGGTTCATGAACCTACGACGGTGGCTCAACATGAGTACGAAGTCCCAGTTCAGAACTGCGGCCTCCCAAGTGAAGATTGCTCTGATGATCACCAATCTTCGTTAGAAGAGGCAGTTTAAGAAGAAGAATTCGTGTCCATCGCTATCCGTTCAAATTTATACCTGAAAATATTAATGCGGAATGTATTTTGCCGATCTTCATGCCATGCGTCCCTTCTATCTCCCTTACTTCGAATACTTTCCTCTGTTTGTACTTGATCACTCTCCCAATATTCGCGACAATTTTCTTACGTTTGTGGGACTGTAATATATTTTCAGTCGGCGTTAGACCGTCGAGGAAAGGAACACGAGTCTCTAGCCCTTCTTCTATTTTTAAGCACTCTCCGTGAATCAGAATCATGTCAATACATTTTTTCTCCCGTAAACAAATTTGGGATTTTAACAAGTTTATGTAATATAATAAAAACCTGACCCTTACTACCTTAAGTAGTTGAGTTTGACAAGTATGAAAAATGTTTTGTCTTGTTTTTCCCAGCTAATTGATGGAAACATGAAATGTTAATTCTGGCATCTATGTTAATCAATAGAGACTAGAGAATTATAAAACACTATTTGAAAAAAAACAAAAAGTGATAAGTGAAGTCACAAAATATTTCTTGCTCTCATTTCGTAGCATCCTTATAGCTAAACAATCTAGTTTTTGTTATAACTAAATATTTTACTTTAATGAACAAAAACTCTGTTAAAATAGTTTGGAACAGTATGTATGTATACATCTTTGTATACAATTTTTTGTGAACGAAAACTTATGCCTTTAAGTACGACTCTGTATTGTATTACTCGTCGAATCACAATGGTGTCTTAGTGGTCGTTTTGTCGTGTCTACCGATGTCTCACGTGGTTCTCTCATGGTCGCACACAAAAGATTAGTGAATGCCTCTACCTAAAGCCCGGGACGTAGAGTTATCTAATCACGTAATCTAATCGCGCAAGCGCATTGGCAGGCGGTCCCTCGCTATCGTTATCTCTGTATCATCTCTTTGATAGTGCATCGCTATGCACCCAAGAAACGACGTTAGTAGTCACATCTGCCCTTTTCTATGGTGTATTCGTCATCTTTACCATCTCAGTGGTGGATTTGAAGTGTTTTTATCAAAGATAAGGTAAAAACCTGGAAATCGGTATTGAAGTTCAAGTGGATGCTATTATTCGGGTATTGTTGTGGGTTCTTGAGATTGAAATCTTGGGCAGTTATTACTTGAGAACGTACAGCTGTCTTTTACATTCGAGAGATTTTGTTGAGACTGACAAGAACAATGTTATCCATCAATCGTTACAAATTCATCCGAGTACCGAGAACGAACTGTCAAAACATCAATAGTTGGTATCTGAATATTTGGTATTTACGGTGGGCAGTTATGAATGATGAAAATTCACTTTTTAATATATGAAGAAGGCTTTTTTCCATAGTTGAAATATCTTTGAAAATTCCCGAAAAATATTTTCGAAAATATAGATCGATGAAGTGTCGTGAAAAATATCAAAATCTCTATGACTTAGGAACTCTTTTCGACTAGACTAGTGCAAATTTCTACCAATACAGTTATGACAGGAATACAAAAAATGAGCACTGAGTAAAAGTTTTCGCATTAAAGGACTAAGTTTGGTTTTTCACTCCAGCAGGATAAATTTTCGATTGTGTTTGACAGCTCCCAGATGTCAGCGTAGAGCAGGATGCCTTCAGTGATTTTGTGATTAATGTAGAAATTTTACTTGTCACACATTCCGAATAATTTAAAATATTCTGCAAAAATTCCAATATAAAAAATGGAGCTTTGACGACCGATATGGTGTATGTGGTGAAAAGAGTCTGGTGGTGATATGTTGTAAAGGTTAAAGTTTTCTGCAATTTTTTTGGTAATATTGCATTATATGGGGTGCGCCAGAGTACACCAAACAATTTTCTTTTCCGTTATAAATCTCGCAATTTTAGAGCTAGATCATTCGTTTTTATTTCATTGGAAAGCCAAAGGACAAGGTTTTTCAGAAATTGTATCGAAATTTCACTTTTGGCGAAAATGAGCCATATTTCAAGTTCGCTGGAAGTTTTTTTCCACTGAAAAATTCGAGTGGGGCATTCAGTCGATAATTTAGTCTTTTCTGAACAATTTGATATGATCTTAAAAGTAATCCAAGAATTGGTAAAAATGTAGCGTGAAGAATTTTTTCCATTCTGATTTTCAGCTCATGGCGTTGGCACTCCTGAAGTTGTTGACAAAGGTTTGGTATTATTTTCAATAATTGTGAGGTGCTGAGGCAAAGAATTCACGAATGTTGGAACAATCTTGATCAAGAAGTAGTTTCGAGATCCAAGGCTGGAGAAGACGGGTGCAGAGGGTTGTGGATGCCAAAAGAGGTCATATTCCATTCTGAGTACTTGATTATATTTTTGAATAGTTTTACTCATGTAATTTGTTAAACAAAATTATGTCGGATTATTATTCTCGCTGATGTTTTAACAGTTGGCATCTCTGAGATATTTGGGAAACAGTCATCCTGATCTCCTTCCTAATAACCCTGTTGTCCAAAATTTTTCCTCAAGATCATAGGTTGTACTTCTTTTGTAATTAGGGGATGGAAATTGGCGTAATATTTGCCTAGCAGTATAGCCACGTACGAATAAACATTCAATGAAATGCTTATCCTCATTTCTTTAAACCATTGTTAACAATTTCGAACGTCAAAAACAAGCAACTCCAAGATAAAATTCGATTTCAAACCAGATGTCATCTAAAAATTGATGACCTTTCATTATTTTTCGTTTATCATAGAGTGAATGCATGTAGTCTATGTTCAGAGGTTTCACAACGGGAGGTGCATAAGATAGTGAAGAAGAGAAATATTATTGACGACAATTGGCACAATTGTGAATAAATATTCGAGTTCGACCTCTCAAAATGATGGGAAAGGTTCAATCTAGTGATTGAAACACACAGTCGATTCATTACGACTGCGAAAAAATTTTTGTAATGCTCTGGGAAAATTGTTCATATTTGAGGAAGTCGGCCATTTTGAAATCGAATGGAAATCAAATTTTGGGTTGATTTCTATAAGAAATGGTTCCTTGTCTTCCTAGAACATCCATATAAAACACAACAACTTCAGGAGTGCCAACGCCATGAGATGAAAAAAATATTGCGATTTCAGCTGTAAATCATAATGAAACAAATTCTTCAAGCTACTTTTCTACCAATTCTTGGAATATTTTTAAAATCAGTTTGTCAAATTGTTCAGAAAAGACTGAATTATTGACTGAAAGTCCCATTTGAATCTTTTAGTGAAAAATTAAACGTTCCAGCGATCTTGAAATATTGCTCATTTTCGAATGAGTCAGCCATATTGTATTTCACCGGAAGTGAAGTTTCGATACAATTTCTGAAAAACCTAGTCCTTCGGCTTTCCATTGAAGTAAGAACGATTGATCTGGCTCTAAAATTGCGAAAGTTATAAAGGAAAAAAATGACCAGTTTTCTTTCGCGCGCCCTATATAACATCAAGAATTTATGGAAATTTTCTAAAACTGAAGAATATTGAGTAATTCGTTGTAAAAATTGTAAATGTTATTAGAACTCACGCATTGCCATAAAGATGATTTAAAATCTGGGTGGATGAGCTACTTTCTCATTCTGAAGTACGATGGTTTAGTAGAGGGACGAGTGCTGAAGAGATTTGATGGTGTCCTCTTTTTTATAGTTCAGTTTTCCATGCTCTACACTATCGCTATTATTATAATTGAAGTAGATTGAATCCGACTTTTCGTTTTTCTCCTTTGATAGTAGGTATTCTCGATTACTTCAGTTACTTGTCCAAAAAGTCATCTTCTCAATTGTTATCGATTTTAGATTTAGACGTTTTGAAATCCACAAATTGTCCTGAAACAGAATATTTCACAAGTCTGATATTTTTCAGAATAATTGAAGGAATACGTCCATGGTTTTTTCGGTTGGCAATATTTTGAAAAGTACCTACATCTAACCATAAAAAAAATCGATCGATATGCTTCATCCAGCGAGGTATTTCTGGTATGTCGAAGATGACTTTCCTGAAAAGTAACTGATGTAATCGAGAATACCTACTAGAAAAGAAGGAAAACGAGAAGTCAGATTCAATCTAATCATAGTGATTGATTTGGCACTTTCTCTCTCGGAATTTTGACCAGAATAACTTTGATGAAGATTTGGAGATGGGTCTCATATTGCGAGATCGAAATGCGTTAATTGAAAGATTTCAGGTCATGAAATCTTCGAATTTCAGTGTCCTCCCGCGAATTATCGTAATTCTTGGGATA
The DNA here is from genome assembly GCA_013387265.2 of Cryptolaemus montrouzieri. NCBI lineage: Eukaryota > Metazoa > Arthropoda > Insecta > Coleoptera > Coccinellidae > Cryptolaemus > Cryptolaemus montrouzieri. The sequence continues at coordinate 20,311,974 of JABFTP020000103.1, forward strand.
AAACCGCGAATAACTGGGAAACGATGCATTCAAAGTATACAGATCGATGCCTTTTAATATTACGAGTTAAATCGTGTTTGCAAAAATTGGTAGTTGAAAAAACTTTTGAACCTTTCAATGTACTACGTTTTACAACATGCTTTGGATACACCCTGTATACCGTGAAGCCTCTAAATGCTTTGAATTCTGCTGAATGAGTTGCTCACAACGAAAATGATCTTAACTATAGGTTGATTGCAGATGGCAATAATATGGAAAAAAATTCTACAGAATTTAATTTATTAGTTTTATTAATTTCATTAATTTTATTAATTTAACTAATTATTTTGAACAATAGTTGAGGAAAATCCTATAAACTCAAAGAAAAAAATAAGACTAAGCCATACAATATTGTCGTAAACAAGCGCACTTGAGATAAAGTAATGTCCTAATCACTGAGTCATTTTCCAAGCGTTGAATCTTCTTTTGAACTAATTGACTGTTTTTGCATTCACCACCGAACTAGATAGACGATTCCACAAGTCGGAAATTCTGTTCGAAAAGAAATTCTGGCGTAGATTTGTCTTGAAATTTTCTTTCGTCAGTTTGAATGAGTGACCGCGCAAATTACCAGTTATCAAGGAAAAAAGGTTGTTGACTTCAGTACCGAAAAATCGCTGTGTAGACAAGTAGGTGAATATCATGTCACCTCTGATCCGCCGGTCTGAGAACGTAGAAATTCCATACATGGATAGCTTTGCAGGGTAATCAGGACGATGCCAATCAAAAGGATCCTTGTATTCCACCGTTGTACCACTCCAAAATGGCTTCGTCGTTCCGCAGGGATGTCCACCAGGCTTTCAGCGTATTCCATGATTGGACGAACATAACTTTGATATAGCAGTCTGGCTGTCTTCACGTCACAGCCACCAAAACTTTTCTGCAACATATATGTAATCCTTCGGGCTTTCGAGGTGACAATTGCAACATTCTTTGACCAACTAATGTTATTTCTGTCTGTTACTACTAGTTCGACGTGACTTGAAACAGTTTTTAGAGTGTGGCCCTCAATGGTGTTGGTGAAGTTAGGATTAATCATACCTATGTGTAGAACGAAACACTTCACCAAATTTAGTGGAAGTAACCATTCACGTGACCATTGTTCTATTTCAGACAAGTCCTCCTGTAGAGTGCGTGGATCTGATAGCAGGAAATTGTAGGGCTTAGTATCATCGGACAAGAGTGCGCATTTCAACCTGATCAAGGAAGGCAGATCGGAGGTATATAAAAGAAAAAATATGGGCCCAAGGACAGAACCTTGGGGAACACCACTAACAACAAACCACTCGTTGGAGGAACACATACCACCGACCCTCACACGAAAGGATCTATTTGACAAGAACGAGCTAATCCATGAGAGTAAATTACCCCTAATCCCCAGATGCTCGAGTTTATGCAGCAAACAACGATGTGGTACACGATCAAACGCTTTTGCAAAGTCAAGGTATATCACATCTATAGGATTTCCAGCATCAAGCTTTCGTCCAGTCGATGATTGATAGAATTAAATTTGTGAGGGTCGATCTACCAGGAAGAACACCGTGCTTTTGATTAGGGATAATATTGTTGGATAGAGTGAATGTGATCATCTGGTCGCATATAATTCTCTGCAGAACCTTTCCAACCGCAGATACGAGGCTGAAAGGGACTTTTTTGAAAATTGGTGTGATTGAAGTAGTACTCCAGTGGCGGGAAAGTGAAGAAGTGCTAAGTGACTGTGAGAAGATCATGAAGACAGGCTTGGCAAGCGCATCTGCGCAACGTTGTAATAAATATTGCGAAACTCCACGAGCAGTGTTGGTTTTAAGCTGGGTTATATATTATCTGACTGTTTCCTTCGTTATTTTAATACAATCAAGCGTTATTAACCCACGCAATGTTTGAGGTATAGGAATGGGGCCACCAGGTTCTGTAGTGTAAGACAAAGAGAATGCTTGAGCAAGAATGTGTGCGGATTCAGTTGTGTTGTTACAGATTTGGCCTGAGTTATCCCTAACCAAAGGGACAGTAACTTTACAATTTAAAGTCGATCGTGAGTATCTATAAAACTTCTTTTTGTTCTTGGCCTGGCTAACTTGTTTTAAATATTTCCTTCGCATGTCGAATACTTGAGGTCAGTAGGTTCGAGTGAGTACGATGATTTTGGTTATCAGTGGCGGATCTACTTCTGAGATAACGCTGCCACAGTGATTTCTTGGTTTTAACTTGTTGAGAATGCGATCAGTTATCCAGGGTTTGACTGGATTCTCAGTGACTGTCTTTTTATAGATGTTGGTGGAAATGATATCTTCGATGGTGTGAGGCATTTTCGTCCAATTAATTTCAATATCATCTTCTTGTCGAATGATCAAAGTCCAGTAGCATAAGGGCAGATTTTCAAACACCTTGTAGTAGTTTACTGTTCAAATTTGTTGTCTTTTACTATGGGCACTATAGTGAAGTTGAAGTTCATTTAGCAGAACTGAGTGATTGGACTTGCCGAAAGGAGGAAAATGTTGAATGTCTGAGTGCAACTGCGAGTCGTTTGTTATGAATAAATCAAGTGTAGATGGCTTTTGCCCCTGTCGAAATCTCGTTGGCTGGAAATCAGCTGATATAAACCAGAATTGAAAAATAATTCTGCATATTAATAAGACGGTGAGTTCCTTGAAGGTAGGACGGTCAAGGGCCATTTAATATCGGTGCAATTGAAATCGCCAGTGATGCGTATATTTCATACAATAAAGAAATAGAAGCATGCATTATACTATTTGAAATAACAAAGATGGTGTTAACTTACGATATAACAGGAAGTGCCACAGAATTGAAAATATTTTCGGAATTTAGTTTGCATAACATTCAAGACAACAAAAAAAAAATCCAATCGGTCATTCCTTTCGCCATAAATTTTTTATACCCGACACCTGGTATAATCCGCTCTTTAATTATTGGTATGTATTATTAATTAATCAGTGAAATAAGCGTATGTATGTCGAAAGCAACTGTACATTATTTCACTTAGGTTGACGACTTAGTAGCGCATATTTCAAAAGTAGATCAAAATTTTAAATAGGTTGGCGAATACTCTTTCAGACCATAAGCTCCACCATTTAATGAAATTAGAGCAAGATTATCCGCAAAATTTCATTGGATGAAAATTACAAAGGATTGATGAATTGTTTTCCTTTGAACTTTTACGCAGAACAGCTGTAAGCTAGTGTGCGATGTAGAAGCCCCGTTACCCAATAAAACAAAGCTGGACGTAATTTTAACGTTTTTCGAAAGATGAAAGTGAGACAATATAAATTCTGTGCTCCTAAACTTACCCAATGAGCTTTCCATAGTTTCCAAGTTTTAATTTCATACCCAGTATAATTAATCACGTTCAAAACAACTTAATGCAAAGAAATAGGGAAAACTTCATCCAGAAATTCCAACACGGCCCGAATTTTGTTGCCGCTTTCGACAAATTGAGTTTGAGATTTCATTAATTTTAATTTTGATGAATGAAAATTAGGGCCAGAAACTTGCTCTGCTTCATTCCCTTTTCCAGATAATTTTCCTGAATACATATAATCAACTTCGGATTGCCTTTAATCAGCGTCCCTTAAGGTACCGACTGTTTTCGTCATTTTCTTTTGGCGTTATTAATTTGAATCGTTCAATTAGTTCATTAAATTATGTAAACTTTAAGTTTTCATCCAATTAGAAGGCATAATGCTCGGTATTAATCTTGATGATGTAATGCAAGTCGAGTTCATGAGCTTGGTTAACTATCTAATAGAGTAGATTAGGCGATAATTCTTGCCCAAGATGTTTTATTCAATCCCAAACGATTTTTATGATCTGACAATTTTTACATTCAATAGAAAGTCAGTGGGTTTACAAACAATCAATTAATGGTAATTACTATACTATTTGATGTTATCATTAACATTACAATTTGCATCAGAAATCATGTTAATACTGAAAATAGTTTATTAATAGTAACGTATGATACAGATAGATCCTCCATCTTGAACATCCTTTGAGAAAATAGGATTCATTTTCATGCTTATCGTTTTGACAATATTGAGGTTCCATCTCATATAAGATATCTATAATTTCTTCCATTTACGTTTATGGGTTGCATCTTTCTTAACATCAAAGAAAAGAAGACAAACGAACTCAGATTACGATATTTTGGCGGACAATTAACAGTAATCAGTTTGATGAGTACTATTGATGCTTCATTTATCTCATGGAAATTCATTTTCAACGAAGATGCAGGAGAATATAGGTACTAAATGGTGGTCCCCCCTACGATAACTTGAGAAACTATTTTTCCAAATTCAAAATAACAACCCCCTTGTCAAGTGTCCGAACAAATTATCATTCAATGCTAAACTAAATTCAGACAAATTCAAAAAATCTGGAGTTTACAAAACTGTTTGCAATGAACATGCAGTAGCTTATGTTTGGCAGACAGGTAGGAAATTGGAAACCAGATTTAAAGAACATTTATCCTCTGATAATGATTCTGCTATATGTGATCATACATAAGTTGAGTGGCCTATCAGACACTTATGGGAAACTTGTAATGTTATTGCTCTGAAATTTTGGTAGTTGATTTAGCCAATGATGCACGTGGATTGACATCGAAAGCCAGAACGGCAAAATCATTTTGTCCATTGTTGACTACAGGCGATGACAATGATGTCTTATTCTAGACCGTTCTAGTTGAAAGAAAATTTGTAACGTATCTCTTGAACTCATTAGCTGTCATAGACGGCATATTTAGATATAATTCGTTAAATCTCCTACGAGTTCTACTCACGTTTTGTCCCTCATCTCCGTGAATGAAAAATAAATTATGTATTTGCTCATTTGTGTAGCTAGCCATTCTGTTCAAATTAAGTCGACTGACACTTAAAACAATTAAAGTTTGTTATCTAACTCAGGAGCCTATCTATGCTCTGGGATATATCTATACACGTGCAGAAATCTAAGCCTCCTTTGACTACTTCAGGTAGGTACGTAAAATTCGTTTTTTCGCTATAACTTGAAAACTTGAAATCTCAGGTACAAGGTATGTATGGGGAACTTCATTCAGTTTTTTACGGTGAATCTAATGAATAGAAAAAAAATATGAGTAACAATTTGAAAAAGTAGACTTCAATGTTTCTTCGTTTAGAAATGTAAGGCGGAAAAAAGAGCACTTTGTATACAGACAGATTCAGTCGGATATGAGTTATGTCCTGCATGGTTTATTGTCTGTAAAACACCTTTCATTATTTTACTAGCTCACGCCGTTCTCGAAATATATAAATTTTTTCAAAATGCACTAAATCGATAATTTTCAAGTAAAACTAGGATATTTCATGAAAGAAAGCTAGACTTATTTGTTAGCTGTTTTTGTTCAGGGTATTCTACATGGTGTTAAATAATAGTAGATCACAGACTTACGAGGGGGTAAATCTACGAGAAATTTTAAGAAAAAAGTTTATATAAACATAGGTCCGCAAAAGCTTCGTTACGTTCTTCAAAACTTCTGCAGTTTTTGAGATATTCAGCCCACATTTGGAATGCAGGCTATTTTTTACAGCCTCCATCATTACACGTCCTAGATTTTAACTGAAATTCACAAGGTGTTCTCTTTTCCGAGGCCAAGTCTCCTTTTGCCCTTTCAAATTTTTTTGCAGTATGCCACTGATCAGCGTACAATCAATTTTCGTCATCTCCGTTCAATTTAGAAACTTTTTTGACACTGATAATTTTTTCGTATCTCCAATCGTTCTTGAGCAAAAAATTATTGAACGAATGTATGCATTCGCTGAATTGAAAGCACTTCTAACTAAAAAATTGACTAGTAGGTTTCGATTTTATTTATTTATTTTGACAACTGCTAAAGCTCAACTAGTGTCTGCTCGAATTGTTTATTGAATTAACGATTAGTTTTAAGACTTTTGAAGTTATTGCTATAAGAAAATATGGCTAGTTTTACTAACGCCGAATTGGTTGATATTCATTACATGTACAGTCTGGCTGACGGAAACACAACAGAAGCTAGGCGATTTCATCTGGTGTGGTGTCCAAATCGAGTCATACTAGACAGGCGAATATTTTCAAAAATCCACTGGAGGTTGAGGGAAACTGGTACTTTTACTGCAAATAATCATTTAAAAGGTGCAACTCAAACTATGAGAACTCCAGATATTGAGGAAGCAGTTTTGAATTGTATCGATTTGAATCCTCATGTGAGTACAAGAAAAATTGGAAATCAGTTGAATATTTCACATGTTCTAGCTTGGAGGATTCTCCAAGACTTTTTATTGTACCCGTTTCATATTCAACCGCGTCCAAACTCTACTTCCTCGAGATTTTCCTTCAAGACTGAATTTCTGTAGATGGTTCTTAGATAAAATTAGAGAAAATGTTCATTTGGAAAATGAAATAATGTTCATAGGCGAAGCTAATTTTTCGAGAACTGCTACCATAAAGGTTCACAATAATCATTATTGGGCTGAGAAAAACCCCCATTTGATTGAAGAATCTCATTCAATTCTCACTGAATCTCTGGGTTGGAATAATTGAAAATTAGTTGATTGGCCCAGTTTTTTTTGCCTAATAGAGAAAACGGTCACGCTTATCGGCAATTTCTTGAAGAGGAGTTACCTTAATTGCTCTAGGATGTGCCACTTTTGGTGAGAAACATAATGTGGTTCATGCATGACGAGACACCAGCACATTTCAGTGGAGAAGCTAGGGAATTCTTGAATATTGCATTCAACGATCGATGGATAGGTTGGGGTGGGCCAGAACCATGGTTTCCTAGGTCCCCAAACTTGAATAGTTTAGACTTTTTCTTAAGGGGGATATCTCAAAAGTTTAGTTTATACCACTCCAGTGAACACTGTAGAAAAATTGAGAAATCGAATAATAACCTCTTGTGGCACGATAAGAAATACCCCAGGAATATTTCAAAGAGTGCGTGATAATATGCAGGTGGAGGACACTTTATGTGGTTGTTAATTATTCTTTTTCTTATGTTGATATTGAATAATTATAAGTTGAGTCTCAGAAAACGAGCTATCAAAATAAAAGCAAGTTTTGGGCATACCTATCGAGTATTTCTAGTATTTTATTTTATATAGCGAATAAGATACATTTATTTAGCGAATAATATATTCAAATAATTTAAATTCAATAATTTTTCATTCGAAAACGGTTGGAGATACGAAAAAATTACAAATGTCAAAAAGTTTCTTAATAACTTCAAAAGTCTTCAAACTAATCGTTAATTTAATAAACAATTCGAGCAGACACTAGTTGAACTTTAGCAGTTTTCAAAATAAATAAATGAAAATAATCAAAGCCAACTAGTCATATTTTTAGTTAGAAGTGCTTTCTATTCAGCGAATGCATACAATCGTTTAAAAATTTTTCACTCGAAAATGGTTGCAGATACGAAAAAATTACAAATGTCAAAAAAGTTACTAAAATGAACGAGGATAACGAAAATTGATTGTACGCTGATCAATGGCGTATTGCAAAAATGTTTGAAAGGGCAAAAGGAGATCTGGCCTCAGAAAAGAAAACACCTTGTGAAGTTCAGTTAAAATTCAAGACGTGTAATGATGGAGGCTGTGAAAAATAGCTTGTATTCCAATTTTGGTTTGAATATCTCAAAAATATCAGTAGTTTTGAAGGAAAAACTATTTTTTTCCGGAAATTTCAACACCCTGTTATTCCGTAACGAAGGTTTTGCGTATGTTTATATGAACTTTTTTTTTTAAATTGCACGTTAATTTACCCCCTCAAGTTGTGACATACTATCATGTAACACTCTGTATATAAACATATCTGGAAAATCACAATAATGAAATTTTGATTGATAGCTTGAAAACGAAAAAAGCATGCGGTTTTCATATATCCAGTTTCCTTTAGAAAAGTGCTCAAGAACATAATATTTTCTAGTTCCTACGGTTATTGAAATGTATTGAAACATTGAATTAAGGCCATGCAATACATTTCAAGAATTCTTTATCGAATTAAAGTAAAGAAATATATTTCATTGTAAAAAATATGGAGAAATATTCAATAATCTAAACTTCACCTTTGTATACAAATTTTGTAAATGATCATAGTTTATTTATTGCGAACAAACCAAAATAGAGAATATTTTTCTCATATATTCGAAAAATAAGCCCACCTGGATATATATTATGTACAGAAGTTATTGTATTTTCCAAAATCAATGAAATAATGACACATGAGTATTTTCTATGGAAGAATAGTATCTCAAGCAGACACAAATTTGTAATGCAGAATGAATCAATTCAAACGGCTTGAAACCGCCATGTCCCCGATGTTATCTTTTCCCAACTGCGGATAAAACACATTGTGGAAGTTGCTTTAAGCCCAGCCACAAGGACTAAAGATTTGTGCAGCCCCAGCATCCTCCACTATGGGTCTCAGCTAAGATTGTTATCACAGTTATAATGACCCTTAAGGGGACGGCCCTTGCGGAATCCTAAAACTTCAAATATTTCATGTTAACGCAGTATCAAAGTTATTTAGTGTAAAGTTAGAAATAAGTTATCCTGGCACTAATAAACTAGGCGTTTCGGTAATGTCACAAGATAAACTACATAATGGATCGCTTGAAGTTTCTATCATTTAATATTAAGTTATCTGGGACATATTTCGAATATATGACACTTTTGGGTTTGGTACATCAAGCAGAGAAATGAACCATCGGTTAACGGAACAAAGATGATATATCAAAAAATTAAGAATAATTCAGAATCATAAACAATAAAGTAATAACTTTATTGAAAAAAATTGGTCTAAAATTCACAATTACAAAACTCGCAAAGGCTTACTACCTGAGGTGAGATTGAATTTAACTATTTTTAATGAGAAGAAATTATTCACTACAACAACCTACAACATTTGAGGAAATATTAAAATTGGAAATTTACATACTAAAAGAAATATCAAAATTATCAGTAACAAAGAAGAAGTAATATTTTTGAGGAATTTTACTGAATGATTGTGATTCGTAACGCGTTTCACTACACCGTAGCTTCTTCAGACGAATTAATGTACAGAAATTATGACAATTATATATAGATTCAATTGAGAATATAATACAAATATTCTTAAGTAATTGAAAGCTTATTGAGTTCCACAAATTTTCGAAAATTATATAAATTCATTACATCCAAAATTGAATTCACAACCGAAATAGAAAGCAATAATTCAATAAATTTCTTAGACGAAACAATTTGGAATAAAATGGAAAACATGTTTTCGCAATCTACCATAAACCGTCACATACAGATATTGTAATACATAACTCGTCTTGTCATCCGTATCAACACAAAATGTCAGCATTTAGCAGTTTTATTCATAGATTGATTAACATTCCGTTATCACCAGAAAATTTCAACAAAGAATTAAATTTAATTAAACAAATATCGAATAATAATGATTATAAATCCAAACCAATAAATAATATTTTGAATAAAAACAAAGTAGAATCGCATTGAATGAAGTTTACCTTGTCGATAAATTGAAATAAAAATTCAACACCTTAGCCTACATTGACATTACAAGTGAAAAACTGAAATCATTCTTGAGTAGAAATAGTTTCAACATAGCTTTCCAAACTAATAATAGCTTAAGCAAATATATAAAAACAATATAAACAAATCAGATAAAAATAATAAATCAGGTGTTTATAGATTAAATTGCAATTACTGTGATAATTTCTACATTGGTAGAACACATAGAAATTTCAATATGAGAATATCGGAACATAAAAGCAGTTTTTCAAATAAAAATCAGATTCAAATTACTAGTATCATCTCCTAGAAAATAATCGCTCTTTCGACCCACAGTTTGAAATTTTGCATACAGATAATAAATATTGGAGAGTAGATCTTTGGGAAACTTTAGAAATCAACAAACACAAACACTCAGGCAGACTCATTAATGAAAGAGTCGATTTAAGCTCTTCTTCTCTATTGAATCACTTCACAGAGCAATCTATTCCGTAATTTTATTGGATATACCTGTCATCAACAACCACTTAAGAAGAAGCAACTCAAAAAGCTTTTAATTACTTAAGAACATTTGTAGTTATATTCTCAATTGTATCTATGTATAGTTGTCATAATTTCTGTACATTCATTCGTCTGAAGAAGCTACGGTTATTAGAAACAGGTTTTAAATCAGGATTTATAGGTGTGACTCGACCAAACGATTTAGACCCAATGGAAGGTACATGTATTGATAATGTTTTTATTAAAGCGATTTCACTCAAAATAAAAAATCTAAAACTAAGATTTCCATTCACGGATCACTAACCTCTGTTCTTAACTTATAATAAACCAATTTAAATCAATGAAATGGAGCAAACGAGTACATATAACTATAAAAAAAACTAGAACGGGTGGCCGAGAAAGTAGACAGGCGACAATTAATAAACATACAGGATCCAAATGATGCCATAGATGAGTTGATAAAAGGAATGAATAACAGCATGAAAAATTCTAAATTCATTTTAAGAAAAAATAAGAAAAATATACTCAGACAAATATGGATAACAAAAGCCATTGTAATATCATGTATGAAAAAGGAGCAACTATATAATAGAATGAAAGGATGCCCAAATGATAAAAAAATGAAAGACGAATACAAAACTATCTAAAAATACTTAATGAAATAATTAAAGAGGCTGAATTAAACTATGACAGTGATAGGATACAAAACAGTTTCAATAATCCAAAACAATTATGAAAACATATAAACAGCACTAATGATATAAATGAATATATGGTGACTAAGTATCTTCCGTACAACTTTTATGAAGACAAAGTGGGTAAGGTGGGTGATAATATTTTCAAATATTTAAAATCTTAGGCAAATTTACTTGGTAGGAACCAGATAACTACTGCAGTAACAAACACATTCGAAAAACAAGAAAATGTGTTGCGAGAGTTTCTTAGAGAATGTAACACAAAATTGTATTGCACAATTGATGGGTGGTCGTATTTCATTATTCGAGGGTAATATGGAATAACTACCCATTCAATAGATAGCAAATGATGCAAATTTCAATTTCAACAATGAATTAAAACGTTTAATTCCTGAAATTGATCCCTAAAATAATCACTCTTTGTGCTCTGCACACATTCTTAACTCAGGAGCAAAGGATTTTATCAAATACACGAGATAAGGACTATATCATTAAAAAAACTACATCCGACATGGATGAAGATGAGGAAAAGTTTACCATAAATTCGCTAGTTCGGAAAACTTTGCAATTTGATAATGACTATGCCACCACTCGACATAATTACTCGCTGGTATTCCACTTTCGAAATGTTGCAATGGGCTTTGAAGTTTAAACGGCATTAAAAAGACTTTGCAACAGACATTACTGGAACAAGTAATGAAGAAATTATTCAAATTGAAAGACACAAATTGGCAATTGATAGAGAAAGTGTGTAAAAACCTGAAAATTTCAAATGTGTGACGATATGAGATAGATAAATACCTGAGTGCCCTTGAGAGTGTTGGAAAAGGCACGATGCTGTATTTTCAAATTTGGCGAATATTGCAAGAATTGTTTGGCCACTCCTGCCAGTTTAGCTCATACAGGTGTAATTCTCAAGAGTGGCATTACCTATTACTAAGACTTGAAACAGATTGAGTTAGAAATCGGTTAGGACGTTGACGTGTCTCAAGTGTTGGTTCAAAAACAGCGAACTATCAACTATCTGTTGAAGGTGAGAATGTAGTTTCACTTATTTTTATTCTTTTTGAGTGAAGTTTATATTTCTCCTATTTTCACAAAAGTTTATTTTTGTTGTTTTATAGAAAATTTACTAATGTTGTTTTTGTGATGCTTCAGCTGATAAATGTAAGATTTGAAAATATACATTTCACATTTGCTCTTGTTCTTGTTTTATATTTGTGTTTGCTTGAACAAATTTATAAATTCTTTTCAGATACTTACGTTGAATTTCATATGAATAATTCCTGATCAAACATTCAGTATTATTTTAACCATTATTCTCTCTTATTGAATATAACAAGTTCAATGTTTTATTGCAATTGTGTACTTATTCAATCTTTTTAAGTTTTGTGGTTCAGGGAGCTTGAAATTTCAAGCTCATTTACCCGCTAATACTTTCCTACCATTCCTGGGGCTGTACGGTATTTCACCCATCAGATAGCAAAGTTTTATTAAGGCACGAAACTTGTTCTGATACCATGGAATTTGGATACGTTTCCACCTGAAACAATAGCGGATTTCTTATTAATTGCGCCACTTATTTGCTTGTCCTGGACTGCGACGAGATATGCAACTTTTAGAAAATGTTCAAGGCCGATCAACCAGACAGTCTCTCGGACGAAATTGAACTTCTTACGAGGAAAGATTGAAATTGGCGAAACTACCAACTTATGAACAGCGCAGGCTCAGAGAAGATCTGATCATAACATTTTGCATCCTGAAGTATGATTATGGAAATCTGAGAAGTATGTTCGCCTCCAACAGCGACAGTAGACTCCGAGGACATCAGTTCAAGTTGGGAAAGACGTCTTCACTACGAGAACTAGAAAATATTTTCTCAGCAACCGTGTTTGGTGTGGAATGGTTTGCCTGCGGAGGTTGTTGAAGCATCTTCCGTCAACATTTTCAAAAATAGAATGGACCGGATTTTCTCTACAGAATTATCGACCTTATAATTTAGTTAGTTTTCTTTAATTTTCGCCTCCTACTTCCTAAAATGTATTTTCATTCACTTTTTTCTTTTTCTCAGTTGAAAATTTATAGTTGTTTCCATCTCAGTGATAGTTTGTTGATGTTATTTTTGAAAGGTCATATGGGCCTCTAGCCCCTGCTTATATTAAACTGTAATAAGAATGATAATAATAATATTTTTTTGACCAATGTGTTATGTGAAATATATCAACACCTTGACGACAACAATATATTAGCAGAGGAGCAGAAAGGATGCAGAAAGAAACACCACGGATGCAAGGAACAACTCATCATCGATTCTGTAATAATGAAACAGGCACACGTAGGGCATCGGAATGTTCATTCAGCTTTTCTCGATTATCTGAAGGCATTCGATAATACCGCCCATTCTTGGCTTGTTGAAGTATTGCAGATATACAAAATTCACCCAGCCCTGGTAGAATTCGTGAAGACAACAATGACACACTAGCGCACGTCTCTGAAGGTCAACATGAACAATAAATCAATTAAAACCGACGAGATACCCATACGTCGTGGAATTTTTCAAGGAGACTCTTTGAGTCCACTATGGTTCTGTTTAGCTATGAACCCATTGTCCTCAATGCTTAATAGAACAGGATACGGATTTAGGATAAAAACAGATAGAAATTATTATACAGTCTCCACCTGCTATATATGGATGACATCAAATTATATGCTTCGAACAAGAAGCAATTGAATGATTTGCTGAAAACTGTCAGTGAGTTCTCGGCAGATGTTCATATGAAATTTGGGATTGAGAAATGTGAGACCCTGAACATTCAAAGAAGGAAAGTCATAGATGGTGAAACACAACTTCCAAACGGTGATATTATACAGTGCATATGGGATGGCGAAACATACAAATATCTGGGATACCAAAAGCCAGATTGCTAGACCAAAAACAATCGTTCAGAATACAGTCAGCGTCTAAAGTCTGTGCTGAAATCGATGTTGAACTCGGGGAATCTAGTCAAGGCAATTAACACCTATGCCATTCCAGTGTTGCTGTACTCATTTGGAATAATGATCATCCAAAATCGTCTGTGATACGAACAACTTTGAAGCGGAAAGAAGGAGGACGCGGATTAATAGATGTTGTCAATTTACACACCGAACAGATAAAAATCTCAGAGAATTCTTCTCTGCAAAAGCTCTCACTTCTGACCTCCATAGAGTAGTATCGTTGACTGATAGGGGATATACACTTCTAAATCTTGCTACCAGAGATGACCTGCTGAATCTACCGTTCCTATCAGACACTGAAAAACAAGATCAATGGTCAAGAAAGGAATTGCATGGACGACATCACTATGAGATTAATCAACCACACATCGACAAAAAAGTCTCCAACAAATGGTCGATGAAAGGAGAATTATTCGCGGAAACAGAGGGATTCCTTATGGCCATCCAAGACCAAGTGATCGCTACAAACAACTACAAAAAATTTATAATGAAGGACGGAACATTACAAACAGATAAGTGCAGGAAATGTCATATAAGATCGGAGACTATACAGCATATTACGTCCGGATGCGAACAACTGGATATCGGATATATATCGGAATATCTTCAAAAGCATAATCAAGTATGCAACATTATCCACTAGAAACTTGCCCACAAGTACGGACTTCTGAATACCTTCCAGCCATATTACAAGTATCACCGGCGCCCGTATTGGGAAATGACTCTATCAGATTATACTACGATAGGCTTGTTATCACTGAAAGAATGGTGACGAATAATAGGCCGGACATAGTGGTGTATGATAAGAGAGCCAGAACAGCAATGCTGGTGGATGTCGCCATACCGAATAATAACAACGTGCTGAACAAGTTCCAGGAGAAAAAGTCCAAATACACAGACCTTGCTATTGAGATCAAGCAGATGTGGCACCTCGAGAAAATAGATATTGTTCCTGTCATCGTATCCTCGACTGGGTTAATACCCAAAACTTTGCATGATAGAATAGAATTGCATAAGAATACCTATATGGAAATGCAAAAAGCTGTAGTTCTTGATACATGTAGGATAGTTAGGAAATTCATGTCAAATATATTGTAATCGAGCCTATTCCCTTTGATTGCTGAATCTGGAAAAGGTAAATTATAACCAGTTTATAGCTGGGATAGTGCATAAGTCCACGATAATAAATAACTTTTTGACCAATGTGTTATGTGAAACATTAAACAAATCAACAGCATTTAATCTTTATTTTTTTCACAACACATAGCATATATTCCAAATTAACTAAAATACGGAATTTCAAACGATATCGCGACGTTATTAATTTCAAACTTTCACTCGAGTATTTAAGTCGAATAAAAACCTTCCATATTCGATAGACATATGCATTTCATTCCATTTTAATCCTTCTTTTAATTCTACATGAACTTTATCCATGTCATCTTCATACACGAGTGAAAACATGAATTTCGAATCGACATAATCTGCAAGTTGGATTCCCGAAAGATTATGTAAATTCGTTCCTACAACAACTTATCTCGCTTCGATATCAAAACAATTTGAGCAAGTCAATAAATGTCACAAAAGTGTTCAACTTATTAAGATACAAATCTGTTTGGACAATATAAAGAGTTTTTTGTGAAGTCATTAGTTTATCGGATTAGGCGATGTTGGAGATTTAATCCCCTGAATTTTGGGACCAGTTTTATTGTAATGATATTACGTGCACGGCTATCTTGGAGACGAAGAATGCGTAGGTGTGTCGCCAGAAGTCTCGACATGGGAAACGAAATTGAAAGCTTAGTCTATCTCGTGAATGTATATTTTCTGCCTAGCATTTAAAAATATGTTAATATGCAGGGAAGTTACGAGAAGGCAAGTGAACAAAGCCGCCGAAGTTAATTGAGGTCAGTGAATTACTTTAAAGCTCCGATCTTACATGGTGTTGCTAACTGACGTTTGTCCGGTGACACGAAGGTAAAAGTAAGGTAAACAAACTGCAACAAATGTAAGGAAGCGACCAAACATTCTCATTTTATTGAAATCAATGATTCATTAGCAATAAAAATCCGACAAGTGCGAGTTGATATAAATAAAATGAAGCACTTTTATCTGATTTCCACAATGTTTATTTTTGAATTTGGGAGGCTTTCACTTGGTAAAATTCCATTATCAATAATAAAAAACACGCACTGCGTTTTAAGGAATTTTACTTAATAATTGCGATTCGTAAAGCGTTTCACTACACCGTAGCTTCTTCAGACGAATGAATATACAGAAAATATAAATATAAATGTTCTTGAGTAATTAAAAGCTTATTGGGTTGCTTCTTAGTGGTTATTTATGACAGGTATATCCAATAAAATTAAGGAATAGATTGCTCCCCGAAGAGATTCAATAGAGGTGAAGGGCCTAAATCGACTTGTTCATTGATGAGTCTACCTGAGTGTTTGTATTTATTGATTTATAAAGTTTCCCAAAGATGTATCTTCCACTATTTGTTATCTGTATGCAAAATTTCAAACTGTGGGTCGAAAAAGTGATTATTTTCTAAGAGATGATTTGCGTAATTTGAATCTGATTTTTATTTGAAAAACTGCGTTTATGTTCCGATATTCTAATATTAAAATTTCTGAGTTCTACAAATTAGAAATTAGTAGAAATTATCACAGTCATTGTAATTCAATCTATGAACACCTGATTTATTGTTTTACCTGGTTTGGTTTTATTATTTTTATATATTTGCCTAAATTATTATTAGTTTGGAAAGCTATGTTGAAATTATTGCTACTCAAGAATGATTTCAGTTTCTCACTTGTAATGCCAACGTAGGTTAAGGTGTTGAATTTTTGTTTCAATTTATCGACAGAGTAAACTTCATTCAATGCGATTCTACTTTGTTTTTATTTAAAATATTATTTATTAGTTTGGGATTGTAACCATTATTTTGGCTATTTGTTTAATCAAATTTAATTCTTTGTTGAAATTTTCTGGTGATAACGGGATGTTAATCAATCTATGAATAAAACTATTGAATGCTGACATTTAATGTTGATATGGATGACACGACGAGCTATGTATTATAATATCTGTATGTGACGGCTTATGGTAAATTGCGAAAACGTGTTTTCCATTTTTTTCGAAATGGTTACGTCTAAGCTCAGACGTAACAATTTCGCATTCAATAGTTTAATTCATAGATTAATTAACATCCCGTTATCACCAGAAAATTTCAACAAAGAATTAAATTTGATTAAAAAATAATGGTTACAATCCCAAACTAATAAATAATATTTTAAATAAAAACAAAGTAGAATCGCATTGAATGAAGTTTACCCTGTCAATAAATTGAAACAAAAATTCAACACCTTAACCTACGTTGGCATTACAAGTGAGAAACTGAAATCATTCTTGAGTAACAATAATTTCAACAAAGCTTTCCAAACTAATAATAATTTAGGCAAATATATAAAAATAATAAAACCAAACCAAGTAACAACAATAAATCAGGAGTTTATAGATTGAATTGCAATGACTGTGATAATTTCTACATTAGTAGAACTCATAGAAATTTTAATATTAGAATATCGGAACATAAGCGCAGTTTTTCAAATAAAAATCAGATTCAAATTACGCGAATCATCTCTTAGAAAATAATCACCCTTCGACCCACAGTTTGAAATTTTGCATACAGATAATAAATATTGGAAGATAGATCTTTGGGTTACTTTAGAAATCAATAAATACAAACACTCAGGTAGACTCATCAATGAACAAGTCGATTTAAGCCCTTCACCTCTATTGAATCTCTTCGGGGAGCAATCTTTTCCTTAATTTTATTGGATATACCTGTTATAAATAACCACTTAAGAAGAAGCAACCCAATAAGCTTTTAATTACTCAAGAACATTTATATTTATATTTTCTGTACATTCATTCGTCTGAAGAAGCTACGGTGTAGTGAAACGCGTTACGAATCGCAATTATTAAGTAAAATTCCTTAAAACGCAGTACTTGTTTTATATTAATGTTTATTTTGATACACTCGACTGGTTTCGACATCGACGTCATTTTCTAGAACTAGAACAATGATGAGAAAGAATGAGCTAACTACACCTTTCATTCTAAAAGCAACTGAACTGTTTCAAAAAAACAGTACTACTAGTGTCATATGTTGAAATATTGCACCCGTCGAAAACTTGGAACTTAATAGACAGCTGTTCAATAAGTTTCAAACAAAGAGTGAAATTGATTTTTCTCTTCGTGAATCTTTTACCGAAACGCACCAAATGCATATTGCATATGGTAATGATTATCTATTTCAGGGGTCTCCGAACAATGACCCGCGGGCCAAATCTGGCCCACCAGTGCCATCAATCCGGCCGCAACAGCTTAAGACTAGTATCATTAATCTGGCGCACGACAGCCAATGTTTTACTGTTGTTACTATTGCTGTAATAAGTTGAATGGAAGAAAATGAAAACACAGAATGATAATTACTCGGTTTTATTTAGTTGCAAGGTAAAACTTTACGACAAAAATTATCACGCAGAAACCTAAGCTTAAGCCTCTGAGCTTGAGTATATTCTGACAAATAATTAATATGAAATCAATCACACAAATAAAAAAGACACTAATGAGATCTATGTAATTGTGAGTTTCCAGCGACAATTGTTTGTAGTTGTGAATTAATTTTACTTGTGCCAATAATTAGAAGAGATTTAAGATGCTCATCAGTTAATTTAGATCTGTAAACGTTCTTTGTGTACTTCATCTTGGAAAACGTTTTCTCACACAAGTACGTAGTACCAAATACAGAAAATAACCAACGAGCAAAATTATGCAAATTATCAAATTGTACCAGTGGAAGACTCTTCTAAAATTCCAATAAAGATGAATTTTGATATTTGTTCTTAAACATAACATTGCACTGTAAATCAATAACTTTCATTTGGACTTCCGGAGCCAGGGTCTCAACGTCAAAATCAAAAGGATTTTGAAAGAGCCTAATTTTATTCGCAATCACATCAAAGTCTGAGAAACGAAAATCGAAATTTATCTTTGAAGTACTCAAAGTTTCACCTGCAAAATAGACGGGAAATTCAGTCTCTGTAGTGTGGCTAAATATTTCACAAGTATTTAAATGCGAAAATTTTTTACGTAATTGCTATTGAAATAGTATTATTTTCTTCCTGAACGTTTTGATATTGGTGTATAAATCAGGGAGATGCTGATTTTCTCCTTGCAATCTGAAATTTAGTTCGCTTATATGATTTATCAAATTAACATAGAATGCTAATTTCAACAGCCATTCACTGTTTAATATGCTTCTCACTTAAAAAAAATTTCGTTCGATCTCTGCTTGAAGTTCAAATAAACGCTCAAGGACTGTTCCGCAAATAAGCAAGCGTGATACGGCAAGTCATTTTTTCCAATCTCTTCAATAAACTCGCGGAATTGTCGGTGATTCAGTCATGTGGATCTGATCAAGTTATCAACTGATATATCTGGTCTTAGAACTTCAGGCAAATCCAAACACTTTCTACTCAAGGACTGTTGATGAATGGTACAATCTGAGACTAATGGTTTTGAACCACCATCATTTTCTACAGCCTTTGACGAAAGTGCGATCGGTCCTATAGTTTTCCCACACATATTTTTGCCTCAATCGGTGGTGATACATTCTAAGTTTTTCCATCGAAGGTTCTTTTTATTAATGGCATTTTCAACTCCCTTAAATATATCAAGCAGTTCTTCATAAACGTCATAGGTTTCAGCTACTCCACGAATAAACATCAACACCTGAGCAGTATCTGACACATCCGTTGACTCATCCATGGTTGGAAAAAAACACTCAAGATGTCCATTTTTGTCAGATAGTTGGGATGATATATTTTCTGCGACGTCTTGCATCCTCCGAGTCACTGTGTTTGCTGACAAACTGACACCTTTCAATAAATTCACCTTTTCGGGGAATATTTCTTCCGCTACTGCTATCATTTCTCCATCAGTGAATGGTTTTCCACGTTTAGCAATTTCAAGAGCCACACGAAAGCTGGCGCGAGTTGCAGACTCTTGCTCAGCATTTGCTTTGGTAAACAAAGATTGCTGCGATTTGAATCCGCCCTTCAAAGTTTCAAATTTTTCCGTCCGCAAACTTCCTGTTTATTTGAAGTAATTTTGAAGATGTTTCGATTCATAGTACGTTCAATATCATAATCTTTCCATTCGTCTTGGAACGTTCTGCATTGACTGTCTATTTTTCGATTCTTTTCCATACAAATAAATCAAACATAAAACAAATCTAATCAAAATACTGTCACTTATGCACGGGTGTTACTTTATTTCACAATAGGCAGTTTCGCTTGTTTCGCCTTTCCCACGCAAACTGACTCGCAATGGCGCCGCTAACCTTTATATTGCAATTACTACAACCTAGAAGTGATCGAAATAATTATCAAACAAGGTACCTGTTAGTAGTTACTCGGTAGCCGAAATAGATAGTACCTGCATCACAGATCTGCATAGTATTACTACCCGCCACTAGATGTCCCTACTTGTCACAATATACTGAATACATAATCAATAGTAATTAAAATGCAAAACGCCTATGTTAGGTGGGTAAAAAAATTGTTTTGGCCCTTGGAACGTACTGAAAAAATATTATGGCCCTAAGGATTCAAAGTTTGGAGGCCCCTAGTCTATCCCATACTCAAGTGTACAAGTGGTTCAACTGATTTGAATCGGATATAAAGACCCTGAATGATAACGAAAGATCATGAATTGATCAAAAAAAAAGTTTTTGAATTAATCAAATATAATAAAAAATCATGAGTGAAATTTATTGAAATCGAAGAAGGCAATTTTCAAACAATTTTTTACCGCATTTTGTTGAAAGTGTTGGCTCTCACAGCCCCATAAACGTAGGAAAATTTGTTGCGAATATTAGGAGTATGACCAAATACAAACAGAGAAAGTGTTCGGAGTAAGGAAGAAAGGAAGAATGCATGGCCCGAAGTTCGGAAAAGTATAATCCGCATTAAAATTTTCAGGTATAAATTTGAACGGATAACGATGAACACGAATCGAAATAAGGAGTTTCAGAGCAGTTGTGATACCAAATATTTGTTGAACAGAGTGTATTTCACATGAACTTTGATGAGTTAACCATTGAAAGGCGCTTTCCACTGCGTAACCTATTAGAAAGTCTATCGAAGTAAAGGGGAAACAGATATGTTTGACGGTTTTTACGAAGGTTAATTCGAGGTATGTATCACACAAACATACTGACGACCAAAAATTCAATCGAATTGAGAATAGCAAAGACATCATTAAAAGTGCTCTGAAGGATCCAAACTTCTTGAAAACGATTGTGACTAGTGACGGGACGTGGTGTTTTCACTCTGAGCCCGAAACAAGGCGGCATAGTGCTGAATGGAGAGCGTTGGAGAGGTCAACAACATTTACCCTACTCACTAACTCCGTACAACTACTATCTGTTCCCTGAGCTGCATTTAACGATGAAAGGAAAGCGATTCCACTGAGGTCATTAAGGTGCGGTGACCACAAATGGAGATCGAGAACTCGTATGAGAACCTGTTAGCGCATGCAAATTTTGTGTATCAATTCAGAAGGCGAATATATAAAGATTCTATTAAAATCGATACTGGTTGCTTCTATTTTCAAAAAATTCGGTTACTTATGGAAGGGTGTATATCTACTTCAAATGTTGAGTAGTGGGAAGTGATTTAATTGTAGTTGACTATTCAGAGAGGTGAAATTCGGGTTCTCATAACGTTTCTTAATTTCCAAACTTTCCAACAGATACATTGTCATCCTGTATCACATTTAAGGAGAATCATAAAATTACCAAATGTAATTATATGGTTTGTAGATTTAATATGTTGCGGATTTGTTACCACGGAATAGATTTTAATTGAATTTTGATTCAAAATTTTGACAGTGTCATGTATACATGTACTATTGGCACCTTTCAACGATACAGAAACTACTACCAACGCCATCGGTAAGAGATGAAAACAGAAAGTAGATCAAACAGAAAAAGCTGGGCTAGATCGACTATCTACTGCAATGCTACAAACTGTGCCTGATGGATGCAGTTTGTCGATAGCTAACGCTCCAGTACTTGTCCACTGGACCAAAACTGATGTGTGTGCTCCATTCGATCAGATTGTATTGTGGCTCTGCTTAGCGTTGATCAAACAGTGGATTGAAGAAGCAGCTCCACCAGGGAAGAATATTTAACATTCTTCAGAAGGTTGAAAAAAGAAATATCTCACATGTGTTCTCAACTTTTTCATCCAGGATGTGTTGTCACGAAAAATCGAAAATCGTATAACTTTCTAGTAAAGTATTTAGCTTAAGTATATTCTGTACTCTCATTATGACAGTTAAGTGAATCAGGAGCGGTCATAGATTGATAAGAAGAAGCTCCATGATGCAGAAAATTTATTTTATTTTTTTCAGCTAGAGACAGTTGTTCAAAATATTGTTCGATGATGTCGTTACTCACAATTTCAGAATAAAATAATGATTAACAATAATAATTATAATTATGATTATATAAGGCTCTTCTGACTACCATGTCCGTTTCAACAGCGTCGCCTCATTGAAAATTGGGATTATTCATTGGAGTTGAATCGTATTTTTCAGGAATATAAAAGAACAATTAGTGTCCTTACAAATGCGGATCTCACCATTCCAGGTAAATTTATTTCGGGCGCTCTCCTATTTGCACGAACACAAAACAAAATTCCGTCCACACCTTATCCTTCCTAACCACTATACAGGAACTAGAGATGACTATATATTGCCAATTGGGACAAATTCTCAAAGTTGCATCACTGCTAATATCTGCAACAAGTTGCCTCCACAACTGAAAGCTCTTACAAATGTTGTGGACAATGCTTGAAGGATTTCAACCAAACTATATTTATGTGTTGCTCTGGCACACTTCTAGTTGTTCGTGCAACTTATTCATGATTTACATACTGACAATTCATGTAAACTTTTGAAGGGAAATATATCACAATTATTTCTACCATTATCACGCATGAATGAAACAATATTCCAAATATTGCAGCATATGGTTGCTGAAAGGGTTGGAAAATAACGTTGACATAAAAGTTTGCATTCAGAGAGTTGTTAACCAGGAAAAGACTCAGCACTACAATTGTAAATGATTGGACTTCAAATCTTAACAGTATCTTTCCTTCAGCTGTGTAATTCCTGGGCATTTCTAAGCCCTCAAACACCTGATTGTCTCCACAGTCACACTCTCATGAAATATGAGTTCAACCGAAACCAAGAATGATCTGGGAATGAACATTCGTTAAGTCGGCAGCTTCCATATCACAAGATTTTGAGCCCCTTTTAAAAATCCTTGATACACCTCTTGCTACAAACAAATCGACTGCTTCAAGATGTTTAGCGGTGAAGATTGGCTTCAAACAACCAATCGATAACAATTCTTCTTGAATTAATCAGGTTATGTGATCGATTCAGTTGATTACACAATACCTTGCCATTATAGAATGATTTTGGTGGGCAATTTCTTGGAAAAGCTGTGAAACTCTTGCTATAGGTCTTCTATCTCAATTTCGTTCCATCACAGTTCCTGTTCATAAATACCTAGTTTAATATCGTTTGTGCACTTTGTGTCTGTACTACCTTCTTTCAAGTTTCCCAACTGCTCTATTCATTTCATCAGCAAGCTTAAAGAAATTGGGCTTCATTTCAAAATTGAGGCATAATTGGAAATGATTAATTTCTTCAATAGCTGTTGGTACCTACTATGTGGTAAAAAGCGTACAATAGGCTAAAAGGCCTCTTTCGTTCTTTGTTTCATGGTTGATTTGTCGTAATCCGTTATTCCAATTATTCAGAGATTAAGCGTTGAATATTCCTCTTATATTCCCATTAATTACATTTTAGAAACACCGAACATTATTCATTTTCGCGCCATTATGAGAGTTCTGAAATTTCACGCGCGTCTCTTTATGACAACTTAATTTACTTCAGTAATATATAGTTTTGTGTTCAGGGTTCACGAATCATCGAAACTTTGTCGAACATCTCTTGAATTTAAATATGCATGTCTTTGAAATCTAAATGAAGGTGAGAAATACGACGCAAAGTGAAGATTTATTTTATCATGAATATACCGTGTCTCCATTTAAGCAAAATAGGTCCATAATTTGGTAACTGCTTGACAAAGCATTTATGCACAAATTTAGGAATTAGTTCGTTTCGTGTTCAAATATACAGAGTTTTCCAGTAAGGAGATTCATATCAATGTTATGTTATGGCTTTTATTTCTATCAAATCTGAATCTTAGAATCTCAATTGTAATACTGAGTTTGTTTGTTTTGGTTCAAAAATTATTTTTTCCTAGATACATTACTGTGTATTTAGTGACTTTAATTGAAAGACAATATATATGGAAGAAATATAGATGAGGTCATACGATGGGATCACCACTAAGCCCCTTTTAGCGGATATATTCATGTCTACCCTCATTATTGCGTTAGCATTGAACAAGATTTCTACTACATTAAATTTTTTCCTGACCTTCTGATATGTACACATCTAAACACAAATAAACCAATGTATGGAAAATTAAAACGTATTTCAGCACAATGTACACATTTCCATATCAACAAAAGTATTTAACATATTTTTTCCAGTTTGTATAAAAACGCAAATATTCGATACAACATCACTATTTCACAATCGACGTGCACGGAAGCCATACTTTCATAAATAATTACTTTAGTTTTCGTGTAATAAATTTCAGATAAGCGGACGAGAATTTGACATCTAATCAGATCGTCACGAACTGGGGAAACGTTCCAACAATTCCATTTTCGTTGGTTATAAAACTTTGACGTCGACGATATTGAATTGTGCAATCAAAGTTTCACAGTTTTTCGACAAAACGTTCTGGAAGGATATAAACATCCGCGAAGAAATATGCATTCAAGGATAGCAGATGGTTTAGCGAAACTTTGTAACTCTTTCATCGTAGAAGCTGTTACTGCAATTCGATTCAATTACGTGGAACTTTTGTTCAACATTCAATTTCATAGCTGTTTACTCGCGGAAAGAAAGACATAAGCAGATTGTTCTCGTAAATAAATAGCTATTCGAAAATATTTCGCTTCTTGAAAGATTTGTCAACTAAGTTTTATCTTAGGGTCTTCCTTTTCAAGACATGGTTGCTCAAAGTGGGGACATGAAATATAGTTTCAAATTTTTCTTCTCAACTAAATGAAAACTGCATTTGGGCAGAGCCTTCAGGTAAATGTTAGTTTCGTTTTCCAATCTGTATAATCAAATTAATATTCAAGATAAAGGCTCTCTTGACATTTTTCTGTACAACGCCCAGTTTTTGAGGAAAAAAATGTTATATTAAATTTTATGAAGATCCGTTGATCAATTTAGTCGTGAAAGTGGAACGCACAGATAAGCAGATTTACTTTCATTTTTATAATATTAATATGAATTTTGATGGAAGAATTATTATTATTGTTTCAGATTGATTTGATTCAGATTCGATAATTCAGATACTTATGTTCGAACCTATCTGGAATCGAAGACGTTAGCTAAGTGAAACAGTTTTCGTTAAATGAAGTTGTTTGTTGTTTTTGGAAAATGACGAAAATGCCTCATAGAACACATGCAATTGCGCTTATACTGAAAGAGAAATGTGGCTACAATTGGTGAATACATCCTTCATCTAGTGGTTTTTACATTAGAAAACTTTATTTACCCTTCAAAGATATTCTAAAGATTTGTTTTTTCTTCTAGTAGCTGCAAAATTAACGAAAAATACAAATATCTTTATGAAATAGAACCCAGATGGAAATAATGACTATTTGAATAATTTTGAATTCTTCTCATATACATACCTACGTCTTCATCAATTTGAGTCTTACGAAGAAAGTATGTCTGCAAATATGCATTCCAAAGCTAGTAGAATAAGCATCAATTTACTCTTAGATATCCACCTCTTCACATGAATCCAAAATACTTCATTGACATTTATGAAACGCAAACCCAACGGTAGTAAATGATTCAACTTCTGCTCTTTTGTTGTGCGGCAAGTGTGATTGCAGAATATCGGACCTGGGTCTTATTACCAGCAGATTATCAAACGCTAAGTCGAATTTATGACTGCCAACGTCCAGTGCTCTATTATTTGTACAGCGGATCCGATGCAGAAAGGTGCGGTTTATTTTAATCCTATTCCAAGGCGAAATACGCAATTTTTTATTCCGTATAATGGGACGCAAGTCGTTACTTCTTGAATAGATGTTGTTGTGTTCCGTAGGGTCATTGAATCGTATAATTTCTTGTCTAGTAGCGCGTGGATAGATGATGAGCCTAATTTATCTCGTTGAGTATAATGGTGCATTTCGTTTAATTTATTATCCATAAAAAAGACATCGCAGTGGGCAGGCGAGTTCATAGGATGGTGGTGAATAAAAAAGTCAATACAATTGAGGATAGAGGGTGATTTTTCTTTCGGATATACATAACTGTTATTTAATCTGAAAAATTGAACAGTATGACCGTTACTTGATGCAAATCCATTTCAACTGATTTATTACACAAGATTCATTTATACTTATTTACTATATTCGTAACGCGTTTCGATAACAATGCACTTGCATCGGACAAATACATAATGAAACTCAAGGGTCTCCTAAAATTGAATCAAGATTACCATATCAAAGATGGCTGATGGTCCTACTGCCGTCGAGCGGTGTAATACCACTTCATGTTATAGCCTCCGCGAATCAGTCATTTGTGACTAAGTTTCAGATACTTGGCTGATGGTCCGGTCTCCAACTAAAATGAGTTTTTCAGATAAAACAGAATGAGCTTCTTTGGGTCAAAATTATCCGGAGGTAAACAGCAGCATTTACAAGACATGCAACTCCATGTTCAACCTCTAACGGAAACGCACATAAAGCCAACTACACACCATCTACCTCCGCATTAACGGCAATGAATTGATATTAAGGCTTTGGTTCAACGGAGAACTTTGTATTTCTGCTAAATTGGACGTCGCATTCCATCCTCAATACATTTGAGAACAACACTTTCGATCTGAGGTTCATAATCTGCTTATGTAACAAAACCAAGTTTGTATGTTGTTTGTATCGATCTCAGAACGATAACTACTATCCTAGATTTATTGCGTACCTAAGTGACAAGGTGGACACAATCCAAATACAGCATACGTCAGCTGAGGTGATCATAATGGGAGACCTCAACGTCCACAACATCAACTTGCTTCAACACCAAAATAAAAACGTTGAACTTGACGCAGCTTGTCGATGAGCCAACAAGAATTCCTGACAGTATAACCGATTTTATTCTCTCGATTTCTTTCTTGTTTTCTATCTAAATGATTTTCCTTTACAGTTCTCAGCATCCTAAGGCCCTCCGACCACAACCTTGTTTCTGCATTTGGTAACTTTGTACAGACACGCAATAAACATCTAACTGTTTTCAGAAAGATATGGTATTACAATCGAGCCAGCTGGGAGGAGCTACGTGAGTTTTTCTCGCCTTTTCCTTTAATGATATCTCTTTTTCGGATCATAACATCAATGTTTGCACAGTTTTAGTAACTGAAGTGATTCTGGTAGGCATAGACCTATACATACCAAACACAACGAAAGTACCATCCATGCAAAAATTTTGATTCACTAGTGAATGTTAAAAATCTGCCACAGTTGAAATAGAGAATCAAATATTCATAGACTTATATTCATGGTGAAACAAATATTAAAACATTTTTTAATATTAAAAAGAAGACAAGTCTCGATGCAATAACTGTTATTATTCTTGAATCCTATGGCAATCATCCCCATTCTTATTTTTTTTTATATCGTTGATTTAGAGCAGAAAGTCACACTCGTGAGATCAAGTTCCAATATTATTTATATATAGTATAAAAATCAGAGGGCCCAAGTGAGACCCCTTAGGTATTCCTGTATTGGGGATTCGTCCGATACATAACCATCTAGTCGACCTCCAAGCGGAAATTACTGCATGACATTTACTATTCATAACATCAAAATGGCATTCACAGTGGCTAACTGATTCTGATGGCTTCTTAATCTTCTATTTAGAATATCCCAGACATATTTGATTGGATTCAGGACTGGGTCTTGTGCTGGCCACTTTATTGTAGCTCAAAGAGATTTCTCCCTACACCTTTATTGAACCTCCAAAACCATAAGTAGTTACAGAGTTGCTGTGGGTATATATCCTATTTCGACTTCTGAAAACTAGAGAACGTTGATCGCAATAAATATGACGAATTCTCAATTAATATGTGAACAAAACTACCTCCGAGTCAGCTTGGAACCAACGTTCCCTGGCAAAACTCAATCGGACTCTTTAATGTAATTAATTCAAGTTAATCTCCGTTATTAATTTATTTCAATATGGTTTTAATTAATAGACGGTCAAATTTTGGGTAACGTTTGTGTTTATTCTTAACTAGGATTGATATTTTAAGAGTTCTTGGTTATCATGAATATCTCGGAGAGTTCTTTCCGTATGTTCGGAGATTATGTGGTTTAATGTTGTTGTCAAAACCTGTGTTTCTTAAATTTGTTAATCTATCGAAATGTTTATTTTCGGAACTGATTGGGTTGTGTAATTTGAATTTATGTTTTCAGAAATGAGTTTGTTTTTTTTCTTCTGATGTGAACTTTTCTGTGTATTATAAGGTTGAGTTAAAATCAGCTATTGGAACCCTAACTATCAAAGGAAATTGGGTGTAACCTATTTAAAAACCCAAAATGCATCAGTCACAAATATGGTTTTGCGGTCCGGATGTTTAGAATATTTTTTAATCCTTGAAGAATAGCTTTCCTTGTGGGACAACTGACGCGCTGTCTTGAGTTTTGAATATTTCAGGAAACCAAAACTTTTAACAAAAATAAAAATAAATGAATTTTCACAGTCTAGGTTTGGATTTTTCAATTTTATAGTTCGGCGTTGCTTTTGACTATGGTAAAAGGGAATAAAAAAGTTGGCACTAAAGGGCCCATCAGAAGTATCATAATCAAAAAAACGGGTTTATCGATCAATTTCAAAATTTGGGATTAGGGTAAATGGATATTTTCAATTCTTCTCAAAATGGTAATAGTGTACTCCTCAATTATTTGAATTAAAGGGCATCCTTTTTTATAAACCCATTGTTGGGATTTGTCCTTTCTTGTCCTTTCTGAAATTAACCACCAGTGAGCTGTGATTTCTTTATATCAAAATTTTCGTAATTATAGTGTCATCTTCTTTCTCGAAACACATTAACTCAGATTTGAGTTTTTTTTTTTTTTTAGGAGCAACGTACTCTTCGATGCTATTTAATATACAGGGTTCTCAAAATTTACTAGTTATTAAAAAAAGACGATTGCAATTTCCTGAATTGCAAATTAATCGTGAATTCAGTTTCTTTTCGTCAAACGTTCTGCAACTTATTATTTTCTGACATAAATGATGGATAAGTTCAAAATATTATCGTTTGAGTATATATTTGCCAATATATTTAACAATAAAAATATGAGCAAACAAATTTTGAGTTATTGCTGTTCTTGAATGATTTCCAAACGTCAAATTGAGACCGAAAGTCACGAACCTCTAATATAGCATTGCGGAACACCGGAATGAAAGGGTGTGTTTGTTTCTAAGTTTTACGGCCTAGTTATTTAATTTTCCGAAGAAACACCTGGTTTTTGATTCGAATCGCGAATAAAATAAAAACAGACCATTTTAGTTAAAAGGAAATCTGATGAAATTCACCACTAGTTTAAAATACGTTCGTAACAAAGTATAAAAATGGTACTCCTATTTGAGAAATAGCGTTTTTTGACTATCAAATTTTATTGAGTTGTCAAAAGATTTTTGAGAACCCTATATATAGAATGGCATCGAAGAATACGTTGCCCTCCAAATAAATAATACAGTTTCAAGCTTACTCGAAACTGAGTCTATTCTTTAGTCAAAGAACACTAAACTATAGTTCCGAAAATTTTTATAGAAAAATCTTATCGCAAAGGATTTTGGATAGCAAATTCTCAACAAAAGATGTTTGAAAAATTTGAAACTATATCATGTCATCAGAAATAGCAAAGTGGTAACAGTCCGATTCTCTCATTTATATCTTTTCAACTCAGTTTTCTTAATTTTATTGATAATTCAATCTCATTTCATCAAGTAAATATTCAAACAGTTTGAAATTCGAATTAGGAATCTAAAGTTAACGATACCCAATGAAAATTATAGTTATATCCGTAAGGTGTCGCTGCTATTGATCTAGGTTGTAGTATTCATAGATTTTTCTGGATAAATTCCAATCGTCTGAGGCGTATAAGTAGTCGGTAATTTTGCCGGATTTCCTCGACAACCATTTCAATTAGCAAGTGGAGAGATTTCTTTTGTCAATTAACCTAGATCTATATCTGCTATTCCAAGGGTAAGTCAAATTCATTCTGTTCATTTTAAAAATATATATTCGAGAGATATGGTATTGTTATAAATTTTTTTTGTTCACCGTCAAGATATTTGAGTGTTCAACTTTATGCCAAACCTTGTTATCTTACGTCTGGGGTAACCACGTTTTTGGGGAAATAGTCTTGCCACTAGGATAGTCACGTTGCGAACGATATTCAGCCAAACAAATAACCTGTAAGCTGTACGATACAGGAATACCAGAAAACTGATGTAAAACACCAAATCAAATCATCGTGGAAATTAATCTTATTGATCAAAGCTAAGTGTTTCTCTGAATCATCAGATTTTTCTTTTCTATTTTTTTCAATTGTTGACAGATCTCTATCATTAAATGTCGTTTTGTTGAATACCTCAGATTATTTTAAATTGAGAATTTGTACTATGTAATTTGAATTCATCTCTTCTGAGACTCATTTTATTGTTAGTGGTTAATCTTTTTAGTTAAGTTATTTTTTTGTATAATTTTCTTTGATTAGAGTTAGTAAATTATTAATCAGATACTGTGATTTTGGATATTTATCTTGTAATAAAGCTAGTTGATTGAAGTGATGAGTATTATTCCTAAGGCTATATCTAGGACCTAGGTTCTAGACGAAGATCTCACACACTGAGATTAAGGGACTCTGATCAAGCTAGGCATAGGTATTAATAGGTAGTGTCAATTGTACTTTTCTTCAACTAGCCTTCTTACAATTTGATGTCATTACACGTCATTCATGAGTTTCGTAGTTCCAGTAAAATTGAAATATTTCTCCAATTTTAGACAAAATCAGAAACAAAACCATTACAAAGTTGTAGCCGATGTCCAGTTCAACCGGAAGTGATACCGCTCTGAAAATAATTTACTCCAATGCCAAAATTTGGAATTGATCTATATACTCGTTCTCCAGAAGCTTCTTAAGGCTCCCTTTGCGCGGATAACTTGTTGATAAAGGTTAGTTCTATGTAAACTTCCTGACTAATCACCCTGTATTTCAAGATTCTCAACCTCTTTCGTTGTAGAAGAAAGTCTGGTATGCAGTTGGCACTCAACTATCCATTTTATCGCAACTTTCCTCACTAGTATAGCAGTTCATCTTTCAGTGTGGTTGTATTGAAACAAAATATCACTAGAGGCACAAGCACTTGCCCGGAAGCGTCGAAGATGATTCGGTCCTGTGTAACTCGATAAAAGTTCGCTTATAGTAGCTGCGGTGAAGCCTCCCTGTTCCAACACCGAGATGTAAGATAACCCGATAATGGACTTCTGGGACACACACCCTCTGCGGAAAATACACCGACGCTAAATCGACATTGACAGGACTCCAGGTGTCTCCTTACTTCGATACTACACTCCCCGAGTTTGTAGTGCAAGTTTTAAGCGTTTATCGGAATTAGTGATAACGCCAAGAGCTTCGATCATGTATCGATGGAAAATTCAACTGGGAAGAATATGTAAGAGGGATTAATTTTTTAAACCCAGATATACTGACTGTGTCATATTTTACGATTTCGATTGCAAAATATAGAATGACGTTCATAAATTTATTCAACCTAGTTTCTGAGAAAATACTCGCACAGGTCAATTTTTATATTATGCTATAAGTTTTTTTTTCAAGTAAAAAAATTTTATACGGATTGAAATGTGGAGGTCCTTTCCTGGAAGATTAACTTGCAGTGGCGGACTGAGGACAATCATTGATGTCAGCATCTAAAAAACAGACGTCATAAAAGATAAGAAAAACTCGCGGAACTACTCTGAGCTGCATGTACGTAGATACCGGTATCAGAAATAAGGTTGTGGTCAGAGTTACCTAAAGGATCTGAGACGTGTAAACGGAAATCATCTGAATCTACAACATGAAAGAGATCGATAGTATTCAAGTAGCGGCGGACCGCAAAGGCCTCCGCTTGTTTTCCTTCTGCGTCGGTCCTATTTGAGTGTTACAGTGTTGAAGTTTCCCATTATGATCACTTTAGATGACGGATGCTGATTTTGGATCGTGTCTACCTTGTCGTCTAGGTACTGAAACAATCTAGCGTTGTTGATATCATTAGGAGATCGATACAGACAACAGAGAAATTTGGTTAGTTATATAAACTGACTTTGAACCATGTCAGGTCTAAAGCGTCATTTTCCAACGTATCCCCTTTTTGAAATGCGACATCCGATCTGGTAAAACGTAAAGCTCTTCCTTAAACGGAAGCTTTGAGTTGTCTGTTGTTGGCAATATTTGTCTTTCCGTTAGAGCTAGAACATGATGTTGCGCATCTTGTGTGCTCGTGTACTGCACTCACACTGTTGGTCTAACCTAGTCCTCTTATTTTCGATAACCCAATAAAGAAATGGCTTCTCCCATCAGATTCTATGAGAACTCCATGCGTCCGCCAGAGAATCTAACCGCAAGCCTGTTTCACCTGTAGATCCGATTGGGAAACGAGTTTACTTCCGAACAATAGAGCTCATCATGTTTTATCTAA
This sequence comes from Cryptolaemus montrouzieri, assembly GCA_013387265.2. NCBI lineage: Eukaryota > Metazoa > Arthropoda > Insecta > Coleoptera > Coccinellidae > Cryptolaemus > Cryptolaemus montrouzieri. The sequence goes on from JABFTP020000103.1 coordinate 20,344,750, forward strand.
AAAATCCTCCTCTCTAAAGACCGGACCTTTTGCCAAGCATCCGAAACATAGTCACAAATGACTAATTCATGGAGCATGTAGCATGAGGTGTTGGTATTACACCAGGCGACGGGAGAAGGACACACCTTCTGAGAATGGTCTAGTAATAACTAGATATAATTTTAGGAAAAGTGATGCAATTTACAAGAAAACACGTCCTGGATGGAAAAATCGAGGACACTTATGATATAGTTCTGGAAAAAGAAAAAAACAATACTCAACAAAATCAAAGTTGCATATGGTGATAATTAAACAAAACATAAGTTTACGTTAAAATTCGAAAACCACTGGACATAATAAATTTTCGCTCGAAGTTCGATTTTCTGTACAAAGGTACGAGAAGAATGTCAAAACCATGTTTATATAACTTCGAAAACAACCGAGATGTTAGCTCTTTACTGATTCTAAAATTCTTCAAAGCTTGCGAATAACTGGAAAAGGAAAAAATCTAGCTTAATTCTGTTTCCCTACCAAAAAATTCACGAAAAAGGGGGGGTCATTTTTCTCCATTCACATTATTTCACATTACTGCAGTGAAACGTCAAAATCTGTCCACCCTGTACAACTGAGTCTAATATGTGAATCATTGGCACAATCTCACTTACTCCGAAACTAAATAATAACAAATAAAACTGACGTATGGCAAAAGATATCAATGAATTCGTATATGGGATGGCTATTTGTCAAGTTGTTGAAAGTGCTGATTTCGAATATTCAAATAATGAACATTCCACTGCACACGCATTGTTTTGGATTCGTTTAAGCTTAGTTCTATTGACTTCTACATCAACAAAGTTTTTGCAAATTTTCACAATCATTTCGCGTGTATATTCGCAGATCACATATTTCTGATTATTACATGAACTTTATACTTATAATGAAATATTGATCGAACACGTTTTAGTAAGAACCAGATATTAATAAATTTGTTTGTCGATTCTCAATACTATTCAGATGAGATATCACTCAACCTATCAAGATTTTTATATTAAAGATTACAAAGGGTTAGGGAATAATTTCTGTCACAGCGAATTCACAGTAGAAAAGATTTTATAAAGTTAACGTGACCAAGCCTAACAAATCTTTAAACCTATCATGAAAAAAAATGATAAAACACCCTATATCTCCAGAACTATTCATCTCAAATTCCCACTGTGGGGCATTGCAGAACTCTGCGTTCTTTAAGAAGAAAGTAAAAAGATTGTCAAAAAATGGGCCATGGCGTCGTATGTTGACAAAATTAAAATGAAATTTCATCTTTACCAAGAAAGTTCTAGATAAATAACATTTGCATTATAAATTTTACTGCATACATTACACTCGCACTGTATCAATTTGTATTTCATTTGTATCAACAGGTTGATCAGTTTCTGTGGTATATCGCAAAAATAGTCTAATTTTATTTTCGACGTATTTCTTGCAAAATTACTTGTCGTATTTTTCAAAAATAAAGACGTTCTTGAGATTGAAAACAAAACCAAACTAATTGCTAACAAATATCTTCGGACATCCTAATTTCTTTCTTCAACTCTAATGCTGTCTTTCCGAATGGAGAATAACATCAGTGACCCTACTGACGACTATACAGTTAGGTCTTTAACTAATGTTGTCTTGTTTTAGCATTTTAATTGGCTGTTCAACGTGATATATTTGGGTAGATAAGCAAACAGATTCCGCGTATAATGTATAGAGGTGTCCCTTCTGTTATATTTAATTTAATCCCCTAAGAATACTGAAAGATGGTTATCGATCGACCGAGACAGAGGGATGACTGGTGTCTCCAGGCTGTGTCCCGTTGCCAGCTGCGAAAAACTGCCAGATTGAAACGAACATAAAATATTTGGTATATTGCTGACGTTCTGTTAGAAATATTATTCAAATTTATACTATACCACCTTGATCAAAATGTTACAGGAATCTATTAAATTCACAAGTATTAAACTTAATTTTTATTGTCACCTTCAGAATAATTATCTGTGCCTACAGTCACCCGTGTACTCCACTTAATTCTAGGAACCTATCTTATACAAGGGTCATTCAAAATCAACGAGCTTTTCGCACCATGAAAAAATACATGTCTGTAATGATAACATGCGAAATTTATCGCTTTATGTGTAAGAACATTGAAAACCTTTAATCATGCAGCAATATTCAACTTTCCGTAAAATGTGAAATAGGAGGCTGGATTGATAAGTCTCCAGCCTGACCAAGAGATGGCGCCACTAGGCCTACTTCGGAGATGGCTTTCTACAGTACCATCCTTATATAGCTCGTAGGTATAGTTTCAGCCCGATCACCATATTCGTTTACGTTTGAGAGCACGCTGAACAAGACGTCATCAAATACTTTTATTTGAAGAGGTTAATTCCGAAGAAGAGATTGATTCAACACTGGGAACATCATCCCCATCATATTCAAGCGTTAAGCAGAGGGTTTCCTAGTTTAAATTGGGTCGTGTGAGCACCTGTGATGAGCTCCAGATATGATCGAAACAGCTGAGACCTGTAAGATGTCATATGAACGTGTGCAAAATATTTTGCACCAACATTTGCATATGGGAAAGCTATGTGCAAGATAGGTGCCGCGTTTACTGGAAATTGATTCAAAAACTCATTTCTACCGCCAATTTGGCGCTATATGAGCATTATCCAAGCGAATTTTTGCGTCGATTCGTTATTGTTGACGAAACTTGGGTCCACCACTTCACTACTGAAACCAATCAACAGTCTAAACAGTGGAACCAACTCCAAAAAAGGCAAAAATAATTTTATCGGCAAAAAACATTATGGCTACTGTTTTTTGGGATGCAAGAAATATTATATATATTGATTACCTTGGAAAGGGTAAAACTATCACTGGTCAATACTTCGACTTATTGCAACGTTTTAGCCACGAGGTGCAAATTAAACGACCTCATTTGGCGAAGAAAAAAATTTCTTTCACCACGATAACGCACCAACGCATTCTTCGCACGTTGCCATGGCTAAAATGTATGATTTGAAGTTCGAATTGATGCCGCACCCTCCCTACTCTCCAGACATAGCCCCGAGTGACTATTATCTGTTTCTTAACCTGAAAACATGGCTTGGCGGTAAGAGATTTGCGGGCAATAAAGAAGTAATCGAAACTGTATATGGGTATTTTGAGGAACTTGGCGAATCAGTATATAGATATGACATGACTACAACACCGCTATGAGAAATGTATCAGCCTTAAAGGAGATTGTGTTGAGAAATAAAAGAAAATTCTTAAAAACGTTGTTTTTCTTGGTCAGGCCGGAAATTTATCAATCCATCCTCGTATTCGTCCCTCATGGAGTTAATTTTTCGATCCATCATTCATTATCTTTCAATTAGCCTGGGAGGAGGCTAAGCCTGTCATGTCCCAGCTGTGGCCGCCTAAGATGATTTAATGTGTGCGTCCACTAGCTTCTTGAAGAGAACCAAATTATAAGTTATCGAAAATACACTAGCACACTAGCTCTATGAACAAAGAAAATTTTATAGAGATAGCTACGAGCCGTTGCTTGTTCTACCGTCCGTTTGCCACAAACCTGATTTTTCATTGGAACTGGATTTTTCCTTGAACCAACCCCTTCAGTTCTTCTGAGCATTTGCCATGGAGGTAACTGTACCCTATCCAACAGAAGTAAGGAATCCCACATATGGGAACAGTATTCCAGACCATTTCGCACCTGTGCTCTTTTATAAAAGCATTAGCTGAGATAGCCTGAAGTACTACAGCCCTGAAAAGAAACTGAGTTTAACAGAAGCAGCTTTGGTATTGGCTGGCACACGTTCATGCCAGCAAACACCGGTGTTGACTGTCATGTCTGTAGATCTGAGTAGATGCATGTTCGTTTCTGAGGCAATTCGATATCCTTGCATGATTAGATGAGGTTCTCCTCCACAGGAAGTCTATTCAACATGTGTTACCGAATGGCTAGGTTTTAGCCACGTTGGGTTTTACTTATGAAGAAGAACGCTTCGAACTATATAAATATATTGAACTTATTACACTAATATTAAGAGATAAGTACATGTAACTAAGTATGCCGTTGTATGCTTGATTATTGGACAGTACGTTACTACAATATTGGTTGGATGAGATGTTACTGTGCTGAGTGTTGAAGACATGATGCTAGTTTTCTCGGTTATTCTGTCCGAGATAGAATTTTATGACCTGTTCACATCTGATCAGAGCATATTAACCCAGGTCCGATATGAACCGGGGTAGAAATCCGAGTTTTGTGGTAACAACATGTGTATGCAGACTACGTATGAGGGGTTCCATTCCAAAATAATATTATCCACCTCACAAAATTTTCGACTAAACCTACCGCAATATTATTAAAAAGAAAATGCACTTGCAGGAATATCATCACTATTCCACCCATTTATTATAATTAGTTCAAATGTAATTCGATTCAGTTTGGAGAAAATCTTGAAATTGAAATGAAAAAGGCGCGTTTTGTCATTAGTGTTAAGACGATGCTAGTTATAAAATGAAAAAAAATCTTCCTCATCATTCTTCATTCTTCATTGAAATATTTCATAAAATTAAGTCAAAATTGAGTATTAGATACTTTACATTCTCAGTGAAATGTTTTCTTCTATGCTGTTCTCCGAAAATTCATTTGTTTCAATTTCTTCATTGTTTAATCTTGCAGTTCCCTTCTGTTCTTCCATGAAATTTTTGAGAAAGGTCAAGTCTTCGCGTTCAAAATGGGAGTAGTTTTCTAACGTCTTTTACCTTCTTTTCATTCAGTCTTTTACTTTGTTTTCCTCGTATGAAAATTTGTTTTGGCATTTACCTTCATTGTGTCCCTAACTTTTCTAATTATAATTCGTTTGGCGGCTGAACATTTGGAAAACCAAGATTGTACATCTTTCTAATAGATTTTTGCGAGTTCCTTCCACGATTTTACTTCACTATCGGTCAATTTTATTAATGTTCCCTTTTACTATTGAAGCCGAATACCTTTATCGTTATCATTTTCTTGTTTTAATTTCTCAGTTAGAGAACTGCAACATCAGCACGTAGCTGTAGGTGAATCATAGCCGATATTATAGTCTAGACAAAATATGTTATTGAAAAATACTCTTTCTTACTTTTAGAGGGTCTTGACAGCCTTTTCAGTATAGAGTGCTTTTAGTTTTGATCCACCTTGATTTTATTTCGTAGCTACACAAGTTTGTGATAAAATGCGGCCGATTGTTTAAATGAGATCCATTGAAATTTTTTCCTTTCCTCTATTTTCACAAAGTACTTGATAGCAATCAATTTTCTGAATGAATTGTTTGATTTTGCTCTAATCTCAAATGAACTCCTCTTGATAAATATTTTGGATGCATTCGTCTTGTTCGGTTTTCGCTATAAGAGAATAAAATAAACCATGAAACTCTTGGATATCTTGCATTGTAAGTATGGAACAGCGATTAGTTTCTCCCGTTGAATGCTTGCATTCTGGGATATAAATAGTTGCAAAAATTCAAAATTATGTATGTCTTACCTTCTTACCTTTGCAATATTCTTCTTCCATTTAGTAGGATCACTTGGAACGTCTTTCTTCACCTTGTTCGGCAGTTACGCAGAAAGATTCAATATTCATATTGATCAAATAAGTTTATCACTCTTCTCAAAAACAGTGGCGAAAATACCACTTTGTTACTAATCAACAACATATAACATATAGAAAAGGACCAATGCAATTGATCTGTATCGCATGGTGTGAGATAATAACGTGATATAAATTCTGAATTTCTGTTTTGAAGTTTTGGAATGAAAGAGATTAGTTAGTTGAGAAATATGATTATTTTTTCTTTTAAACAATATTGATTGTAAGCTCTCATTTAACTTTTATTATCAAAATTGTCGTGGTTTGAGAACCAAAACCAAAGACTTTTATATTTTCTCTTTGAACAGTACTTTTAACTTGATTTGTGTAACTGAATCCTGGCTCAACCATAATGTTGTCAGCTCTGAATTTATTTGCGACAATTATAACATCTTTCGTCGCGGTAGGAGCGATTTTCAAAATGTTAAGGGTGAGGGTGGTGGTGTATTCGTAGGCGTCTACGGAAAAATTAAGGCTGATGGTGTATCACTGAGAAATAGGGGAGGATGTATGGGTGAAGGTGTCAATTACAGGAAATGGGAAACTATTCTTGGGTGTTTGTTACTTTCCGTCAGATATAAAAAATGAAGATTTCATCGTCTTTTTTGACAGTGTGACATCTCTCATGGAGTCGCACCCCAACGATATCTTCATGATAGTTGGGGATTTCAATCTCGGATCAGTTTCATGGTCTTTCGATGGCAGTGAGTGCGGCTTCATCAGTGATGTTGTTTGCGGTGATGCGTATTCCTCGTTCAGGGATTTTTCTTCTTATAATTTCCTTAATCAGTTCAATGTTATCACCAATCATTATAATAAAATCTTGGATTTGATTTTGTCGAATTCTACTGATGTGTCTTCTGTTCGATGTTGTACGCCTTTCGTTCCAGAGGACCGGCATTATCCCGCCTTAGAAGTGTATGCAAGATTTTCTTTGGATAAAACTCCTAGCAAATCTTGATCGATGTACAAATTTTTCAACGCGAACTATGTAGCGATAAATTCGGCACTGTCAAGTTTGAATTGGTAAACTACCGATGTGTATGAATTTGTTGATTCATTTTATTCTGCTTTGAATATAGATATTGATAAGTGTGTACCTCGTAGATCTGTTAAGTGTGATAAATTCCTTTCGTGGTTTGGTAAATACACTATTTAATACATTAAGGATAAAACTAACTTACATTAAAGATTAAAAAATTCAAATACCGTTTTCTGTATGAAAATGTTTATGAGAGTTATAATTTTCATTTCGTATGACAGTTTCACTTCTGTTTATTTTGCTGTTATAATTTTTGTGAACCCCGGTAATTGGATCTATTCTGTAGGGGTTCCTATGTTTTGTAACAATAAATAAATAAATAAATAAGCCTCAGAAATCTGTGCTGCTACTATTTCTCAAGGTTGGAATAGCATTCTCAACATCATTGGCGGATACCTCATCGAAAAAAACGGCAATGCTCTCCTATTCGAGATAAAATCTATGACATCATGAATTTTATAACTAGTAGAAATTTTTCGACTGCTATATAGTTATTGAATACCAGTGAAGATAACGAGACACCACGACACTCCCATTGATTTGCTGACATCGTTGACTAGAGTTCACGCTGATCGCGAAACACTGGTCCTGCTCTACATATATAACTCTGAATATAACAATATTTTTTGAGAATTAGTTTGATTTTTTTCATTGAAATCGATCAACAATTTTAAGAACTAAAGTTTGGGGTGGAGCACCCAATATACTTAATCTAACCTTGCGAGTCACTTACATAACAAACTTACATAATAATGAAATCAGATCAAAAGTTTGTAATATTTGGATAATCAAAATATCGACGAAATTTACAAAAGATTATTCATGACCACATGAAGTAATTCCTGAAGTACCCTGTATACATAACGTTACAATTACTTTGATCAAAAGACAAGAAAATAATAAAAGTAAGAATCAATAACACTAATTTAAAATGATTTCCTTTTCTTTTCATGAAATATCTACATTAATAAAATTAAGTTCATTTTTTTCAAACTATATGAAACGATTTTCTAATCTTACATCTGCGAAAACTGAAAAGGGAGGAAATATGTTTGGCGAATCATTAACAAAATTATGTTCTAAAGAAATTTCATTATCGTTATTGTCTGGAGAAATAACCGTTAAAAGAAATGTTTCGTTAAAAACACGATTATCCTTCTACATTATTAATGTCTTAAAGTTCTTCTTTCTATGCTATATTTCAGACATTATCCTAACTTTTAATGATAAGTTTACTTTAAAACGTTAACTTCCGTATCATCAGAAATTGAATACAAATATCCATTCATTTAAAATTGACGATTTGATGAAGTTATATTCCACTCACCATCAGTCATAAACCCAACAAAGGAATTAGTAAATAATTCATGCTAATAAAGGTGATTTGAATTCAATGGCGAAGGAAGTTCACATATTCCCGAATGAGGTGATTCGTTTGGCCTTAGCTAATTCCTATAATATTCTCTTTTCAACACAATCACTCAGAACTTTTAACATCTCACTGTTTTAACAGAATACAGTGCGCCATTGTTTTGAGTTTTTTCGAACACGTTGCTTTACAAGACTTACTTCAGTATAACCGTGGGAAATATCTAATAACCGTAACTGAAAATCTAGGCATAATGCTGGTTATTACTTAAGCGGGAAAATGTGCATTTTTAACATAATGAACAATCGTTTCCACTTTGCGAATTTAAGTAATGAAGCAGAGCGTGTGAAATGAGTTGTTTCTATATAATTATTATTTTAGAAAACGTAGTAAAATTCCTGTCTCACTTTTTTAATGTCTTAATCTTTTAGTACACGTATACCGGGTATTCCAAGTCGTAACATAGATGATACATGCAAAGATCGCTTGGATATCAAATGTCGAATGTCAAATGACAAAAGTCGAATGTCAACTATAAAACAAAGTATGTCAATATTAAATGTAGGTGTGGCCAAATCTTACGAGACAGTCCTCATATTTATGTAATTTCTAGTTAAAAACAATTGTTTCAGTAATCAAAGTGGCTCTGGATATTCTGTCTCGTTTGGTATTGCTACTGACATCATTATTATCGAAACTGGGGACATTATGTCAGCGGTCAGGGTACTTTTTTAATCATTACCCTAAAATATTTTTGTGTTCGTTGATACTACTCCATGGCGAAGAGTAAAAAACGAAATCGCCTCTCTTTAGCATCTTTCATATTATATCCCCCCATGATAATTTTGAAAAGAAAACAATAACTGAAAATTTAATTTCAATTTAAGTAATTGAGGGTTGACAATTTGGCGTACCTACTGTAACGAACTATAATTATAATAATAATAATGCATAGAGTGGTATCGTTGGCCAAACGGTGATATTAAACAGTGCATGAGAGATGACGAAACATACAAATATCTGGGATACCAACAAGCCAGATTGCTAGACCAAAAACAATCAAAGGAGAAGATTCGTTCAGAATACAGTCAGCGTCTGAAGTCTGTGCTAAAATCGATGTTGAACTCGGGGAATCTGGTCAAGGCAATTAACACCTACGCCATTCCAGTGTTGCTTTACTCATTTGGAATAATCAGATGGACTAAGACAGAACTGGATGATATTCAAAGGCAGACCCGAACGATGCTGACAAAATACAACAATCATCATCCAAAATCGTCCGTGATACGAACAACTTTGAAGCGGAAAGAAGGAGGACGCGGATTAATAGATGTTGTCAATTTACACACCGAACAGATAAAAAATCTCAGAGAATTCTTCTCTGCAAAAGCTTTCACTTCTGACCTCCATGGAGAGGTATCGTTGGCTGATAGGGGATATACACCACTAAATCTTGCTACCAGAAATGACCTGCTGAATCTACCGTTCCTATCAGATACTGAAAAGCAAGAGCAATGGTCAAGAAAGAAATTGCATGGACGACATCACCATGAGATTAATCAACCACACATCGACAAAGAAGCCTCCAACAAATGGTTGAGAAGAGAATTATTCGCAGAAACAGAGGGATTCCTTATGGCCATCCAAGGCCAAGTGATCGCTACAAACAATTACAAAAAAATTTATAATGAAGGACGGAACATTACAAACAGATAAGTGCAGGAAATGCCATATAAGATCGGAGACTATACAGCATATTACGTCCGGATGCGAACCACTGGTCAATACGGAGTATCTTCACAGTCATAATCAAGTGTGCAACATTATCCACCAGAAACTTGCACACAGTACGGACTTCTGAACACCTTCCAGCCATATTACAAGTATCAGCCGGCGCCCGTATTGGAAAATGACTCTATCAGATTATACTACGATAGGCCTGTTATCACTGACAGAATGGTGACGAATAATAGGCCGGACATAGTGGTGTATGATAAGAGACCCAGAACAGCAATGCTGGTGGATGTTGCCATACCGAATAATAACAACGTGCTGAACAAGTTACAGGAGAAAAAGTCCAAATACACAGACCTTGCTATTGAGATCAAGCAGATGTGGCACCTCGATAAAATAGATATTGTTCCTGTCATCGTATTCTCGACTGGTTTAATACCCAAAACTTTGCATGACAGCCTTAAGAAATTAGAATTGCATAAGAATACCTATATAGAAATGCAAAAAGCTGTAGTTCTTAATACATGTAGGACAGTTAGAAAATTTGTGTCAAGTATATTGTAATCGAGCCTATTCCCTTTGATTTCTGAATCTGGGAAAGCTAAATTATATCCAGCTAACAGCTGAGATAGTGCATAAGTCCACGATAATAAATAATGATGGTACTTATGCCCTATCTCAGATGTTAGCGGGATATAATTTACCTTTCCCAGATTCTGCAATCAAAGGGAATAGGCTCGATTACAATATACTTGACATTTGAATTGTGGAGGCCGTTACTTGATGTAGATCCATGAAATAAATGATACGATTTGTTTATAATACCTTACTCTTCATTCTGTTTGTCATTCTTGATAAAGCTGCTGTGTCAGCGAAACGTCGTCGAATTTTTTCAAATAAAGTGTAGATTAAAGTTAAACCTTGTGTTTTTTATCTTATTTATATACTTGATAGTTCTGAAGAACTGGAAAGCTGGGTTCCGGGAAGAATACAGTTCCAAAAAGAAAGCTGGGCTGGTGGAAAAATCTCATCAGCAGACAGTTCAACTGGCAACACCATGTACCTCTCCCTATAAAAATCATTTTATTTACAAGGCTAGGATGTTATGGAACTCCACCGAACATCTCTCCGGCAACTCACAATTTGGCCCTCTTCGAGAAGAGAGTGGACACATACATTAAATCTCGAGTGGCCACAGCTATGGCACGATTAGCTCCGCCTCCTCCCAAGAGTTCAAAAACTAAAAACATGTCCCATTTTAAATTGATAACATGTACCCATATTTTTCTATAATGTTAGTAGTGGTATTTTACTTTTTCATTTGTGTACTTCAGTTTCTATAATTACCACAATTTTGAGCCTACTATTTGCAGTTCAAGTATATTCATATTAATTTATAAATTATTTATTTTCGGGAATATACAGTGCGTTCCAATGACAACAAACCACCCTAAATAACTAGGCTGGTCTGATTCATCTATAAGTTTCCAGAAACTAGACGATTTTTGATTGGAGGGGAACATTTCTGGTTATATGTTTTATTCTCCCTCTATCAACCCTCTATTCTATATTACCTATATTCAAAATAATGAATGGTTTGACCAATATATTTAGTGTTCTCATGATCATAATACCAGTAAGTGTTAATTCAGTCATTAATACATTCAATCTTCAATTGGACAACAAAACTTAGTTGGAGTCTTAGATCCTTTGGCGATTTAGCAGTAAATGTTGCTATATACTTCAAAGAGATGAGCAACGCACTATGCATATTTATTACTCTCTTAGAAATTATCCGAATCGTAAATGGTAACTAATAGGCTATATTCAATTTATTCAAATAAACCTGTCGAATGCTTACGGATATTATTAATCACTTGCATTGAACACCGAGAAAGAATAGAAAAAACCTGGGGCTTGTATCGGCTTCATGATTCAAAAGAATGACTTGTTATTTTCGACCCAAACTAAATTAAAAATTTCTCATTAATAATTAGCTAATGATATTATGAACGATTTAGGAGAGAGTACATTTGTTTCGTTTAAAGATGAAATAAAAAGAAGAGAAGTTTAATTTTATTCCTTTGAGTAACTAGAAGAAATTAGGAACAATGAAACTACGGGAACGAGCCAAGAAGTAACGTGACCTAGAAATGACGGTTGAAAAGTATTTCTGGGATTCTACGTGATATAGTACAAAACTTATGCAGTATACCGGGGTATCCTAGTTAGACGGCATATTAGAAATTTACGGAGAATGAGTTAAGTGAGATACAGGGTGGGGTGTAATGGAAGGTTAGATGTTAAAATGAGAATAACTCAGCTGTTTTTCAACGTAGAACTTTTTCAATAACGTAATATGAAAGCTTAAATGTTACCTTTTTGTGTGGAACAAGTGAGAAGAATCATGTTCTGAAATTGACATCAGGCATATGACGTCCGTGTTCCGCAATGCATTGCTGTAGTCGGTTCTCAGAGTTCTGAATCACCCGCTGAAACAGATCGGGGTCGATTACCCTAACTTCTCTTGTGTTGGCTTCTTTCAACTCTTGCAGATTTCGAGGTTAATCGACGTAGACCTTGGCCTTCAGGTTTCCCTGTCATAAACATAATCATAAGCAGTGAGATCCGGGGAACGAGGGGGCCACGATACATCAACAAAGTGGGGATTGATGCAGTTCGCGGGGGTTTCCTCCTGCTCAATATCGGCAGTTATGTTTATTAACCGAACCGCTCAAATGAAAATGAGCCTCATCACTTATCATCATCACTGGTTTGTTTGCATCAGCGATTATCATTCAACTGCTGGCGTTGTGCAAAATCTCCTTCATTCAGGTGCCGGACAACCATGAGCTTATAGAGTTGAAAGCGGAGGTTTTGGTGTAAAACTCTGCGAACACTTCGACTACACAGTCGGAGTGGAGCAGCTCGTTCTCGGATGGAGCTCCTTGGGCTTTTAATTACAGCTTGTCTCACCCTTTCCAAGGAAACTAGTGTCCTTATACTTAGGGGATGATCTTGATGTTCATTCACATTCATTGATGATGCAGTCTTCCTGAAATTTTGTACCCATCGGATGATTGTGTCACGTTTCGGAACTGAAGCGTTACGACCAATGCTAAAGCGCTGGAGAAAGCGCCGCTGCACGACAGTGACAGACTCTCCCGATTTTGAATACGTAAACTTACTTATTTCGGATAGTACATCGTAGGAACGTTGTACATAGTATATTTTGAATTTGAAGAATTGGACTAGGTTGGGTTAGGTTAGAAAAGAAAACGTTCGAGACATGTATTATGCCAGTCCTCACATTTGGTCCTGAGACAATGACTCTCAACCGCGCATACGCCAACAAACTCCAGGTGACACAACGAGCAATGGAGAAATCGATGCTTGGCGTTAGTTTGCGAGATAAGATCAAAAATGAGGAAATAATATGAAGAATACGCGTAACGGATATTTTGAGAAGAATAGCGGAACTCAAATGGCGCTGGGCTGGACATGTAGCCCGCCAAGAGGAGTGTTGGTAGACCTCCGAAACGATGGGGATGATATCCAGAAAACATCAGGAAAAAATTGGGTTCAGATTGCTTTAAAAAGACAGAGATCGAAAGAGAGAGAGAGAGAGAGACTGAATACATAGAAATTATGCTCTCATAATTGGAATTACTATTCTTCAATTTTACTTCTCTTCAATTCATGTTCTTATGAAACTTCAGTATATACTGTAAAATGAAAATGAAAGGAAAAAATTGCATTGAAACAACTTCATATTTCCATATTATGTAATGATCTTACTCATTTTACACAATTTCATAAAATACCTATAGTACAACTATATATAACACAAATTGGATGAAACTATCACGGCGCAATATGCGAAACTCTGAGCTTGCTCTTCGTCCAGGCTTTTAAACGATCGAATGCTATGGAAAAATTTGTATGGACATTAAAGTCCGAAAAAATTATCCTCCATTCGCGAAAAATCGGGGATCTCTTTTTATTTTCGCCTTTTTTGGGCTTTCATTGGGATTTTTCCGATTGGCTTCTGAAAGAGCGAAGATCCGATTCCGAAGAAATCTCTCCGTTTTGACTTTCCTTTCGCTCTCGGCGACGTTTCGGCGAAATTTTTGGAAAAATCCTCAGGGCTCCATCGTTCAAGCTAGGGGCTTCAAATTTGGACGGACCTTTCTCAAACCACACCCCCCTCCCAAACACGAGTTTAATAATTTAGATGAAAATGATACTTTTCTGTCTTTTTGGAAATCAGATGCAAGTCTATCATTTTATTCAAATTAGGAAGAGTTCACCCAGAAAATACTATCATAATAACTATACATCGATTTTCGAATCTGTTTTTTTGGTGTTCTGTTTCATCATTATTCAAATTCAAAGATAGTTCGACGAAGTTTGTTTCTTTCACAAAGTTTCAAGAAATAGACAAATCAATAGCCCTATATCCTTCATTTCCAACCTGTCGCAGAATAAATACCGTCAAGTCTAGCTAATAAAGTGTGATAAACATTTTGTGACGACAAATAAATTACAAGGACCTATAGAATTATAATATTTTTATTACGTCAGTTGATTGATAAGCTAATCAGCTGTAAAAAATAAATGGAAATGTGAAAAATTGTTGCGATTAGGCGAAAATTATGGCTTCTTTGATAACCTAACTTTCTTGTCGATAACACAATTATGGTTTCAACTAGGTCCACAAATAACACTTCAGAATTTTTACATTCATGATGAATAAGTCTCTCTTTATATTAGTTTTATGCATACTGGTAAAAGTACATATCAGTAAGTAGACAATTTATTTGTTTAATATACTAATGATTCTACAGCATAGGTTGCAAAATTGTAAAAAATCCAATTTAATTTTAAATTGGTATTCCTACATTGTGAAGCATAAAGAATTCAGTGTTATTATTTTGTGCTCACTAGTGTTTCCGGTGTAATCGGAAATGACCAAAAACTGTGAATTTATATATTTATTTATTTTTAGATTAAGAGAAAAAACATTTTTAGAAACAATCAACAGAAAACATTTCCTTTCAATGTCGAGTTCATAAAAATTAAAATAACAAAAATTATATTACCTAAATCAAACTACTTTTACATTACCATTACATTTATCATATTTCATTTCAACGGGTCAGGTTAACAAATAATGTCGAGTATTTGTTGAAGTTTAGATATTTGCACTTCAATTCCTAATAATGGTATTCAAGCTTAGTGAATCAGAACGGATCTAGGTTTTGATGATGCGCGGATATTGTGACAGACAACGATCTTACCAAGAAGTTCGCAGTCTGTTCAATACTGTTCACCCAGATCATCAAATTAGTAAATCTACAGTATGCAGAACTATTCATCGATTTGAAGAAAGTCGGCAAGGTAAAGATATTCCCAGTGCAGGACGTCCTAAGTCTACCACTGACGAAGAAACAAAGTTGGACATTTTACTGGCAATAGAGGAAAATCCTCTGGTTTTTACAAATAAAATAGCCTTGAATAATGATCTTTCTCAGAGGTCAATTTGTAGGATACTGAAATCAGAACAAATGAAACCATATAAAATCCATTTCGTCCATGAGCTTACTGAAGACGATCCTGGTCGTAGAGTACAATTTTCAGAGACCATCATGGAAATGATTATGGCGAATCAAAATTTTTTGAATAGAATCGTATTCTCGGATGAAACTACGTTCTGCCTCAACGGTACAGGAAATAGGCATAATTGCCGTATTTGGTCGAGAGACAACCCATATTGCATTAGAGAGGTTCATACACAACATCCACAAAAATTGAATGTTTGGGCGATATTATCGGTGACCACATAATTAAGAAATGAAATTGTGCCAGTTATAACAGCTTCATTTCCAAATTCAAATAATCCGTTAACCCCAGCTGGTATTATATGGTTTCAACAAGACAGTGCTCATACACACTTTGCGGTAGGAGTTCTCGAAATTATCTGGATGAAGTTTTTCCAGAAGACGGTAAAGGAGGTCCTATAGAGTGGCCCCCGCGATCACCTGATCTATCATTTCTGGACTTCTTTTTATGGGGCCACTTGAAATGCCGAGTTTATAGAGAACGACCTACCAATCTAGATGAGTCAAGGCGTCGCATAACAGAAGAAATCAATCTGATACCCCAACAATTTCTGCAAAATTCTCTTAGAAATTTCAGTGATCGATAAGGTTATTGTCAGGAGGTGAATGGAACTCATTTTCAGCACTTGCTATAGTTTATTGCAAAACTCAAAACTTCAACAACTACTTGTCAATAATTGTCAACCTGTGGCGTTGATTATGAATTCGAGAATAATTTAATTTAGGTGGTAATAATTATTGTCATTTTGATTCTTTTATGAACACGACATTGGAAGAAAAGCATTTTTCTTGATTGTTTTTTCCTCTGCATCTAAAAATAAATGAACATACATATTATATTTGAAATTCTCATGTTGTGGTCATGTCCGGCTACACCAGAAACACTATTGAGCACAAAATATAAACATTGAATTCTTTATGCTTCACAATGTGGGAATACCAATTTTCAAGAAAGTCGCTCAGTAAATAACTGAGATAATTAGGCGTTCTGGTACTTTTGATTAACCCTGTATATTTCACATTGTTTCGTATTTTCAGTTGAGGCTCTACAATGTTTAACTTGTGAATCCAGCACTCCAAGTCAATGCAAAGAGGCATCAGGAAACGTCATACAAGAAGTATGTTCAAAAGGTATGGATGCCTGCGTCACGTTTGGCGTCAATAATCCCAACAACAAAGATAAACCCCAAATTTTCATTAGAAAATGCGCAAAAGACAGCACAATTTGCAAGAATATCAAAAATATCTACCAAAACAATGTTTTGGGATGTAACGCTTGTAGCTTAAGCTTATGTAATAAGAATAAAATTGAGTAATGATCAGAATTTAATCTCATTGAAATTCAGTAATAAATGCTGTTCAAATAAGTAAAATTTTTCTCTATTGTGACATAATTCAGCTGTGTTCGATTCATCAAATGGTAATTTTCATCTTTCATCTCCATATAGAAAAATAACAATAACAAGTGGTTCAGAAAATCGTTAATCGTTAACTAGCTTTCATCAAATTTAATTGCATGAAAATTTCTTTTCTGTAGACGAATATGGAAAATCTGGATCACAATTGTCGAATATTGAAAAGGTTTTCGAAAAATTGTTGCTATTCTCTATTCGACAACGTAATTAATTATTCACTTTCTAATATAACATGTGATGAATTAACATCGAAATTTGTTTGATTCGATTTAGTTGAATCAAATAATTTTCTTTACCTGTTTGAACGTTTTTGTTTTCATTCAACTATCTCTGAACAATTCGAGCAGACAGTGGATCAACTTCAGCAACTGTCAAAAAGAATAAATAAATGAAAAAATCAGAGCCTACTAGTCATTTCAATTAGAAGTGCTTTCAATTCAGCGAATGCATACAATCGTTCAATAATTTTTTGCTCGAGAACGGTCCAAGATACGAAAAAAATATAAATGTCAAATATGTTTTTAAATTGAACTAAGAAGACGAAAAGCGATTGTACGCTGATTAGTGGCGTACTGCAAAAATGTTTGAAAGGGCAAAACAAGACATGGCTCCAGAAAATAAAACACCTTGTAGATTCTAGTTAATATTTAGGACGTGTAATGATGGAGGCTGTAAAAAATAGCTTGAATTCCAAATTTGGGTTGAATATCTCAAAAACTGCAGGAGGTTTGAAGAAGAAAAACAATTTATTCAGGAAATTTCAACACCCTGTAGCTCCGTAAAGAAGCTTTTGCGGTCCTATGTTTATATGAACTATTTTTTAGAATTGCACGTAGATTTACCTCCTCAAGTTATGACATATTATGTAACACCCTGTATAAATCGAGAGGAGTTAGACCGAGCGATCTAGCCGACCATTCCACAGCGCCCGTCCTACCCATTCAACAACCTGGAAATCTGTTGTTCAGATTATCCTTCACAGTGGCAGCATGTTGGCTCAGTGCTTCATCATGTTGATACATAACGTGATGTTCAAATGAATATGGATCTCCTTCGATAATAACAAATTCTTGAGCATTTTTAATAGGTTTCGCCTTCCAAGTTTTCCCTATAAATAAGGGTCCTACAATATGGTCTCTCTGAAATTTGCCCAAAATATTCAGTTTTAGAGATCTTCGAGTATGATTCTTCCACTTTAAATGGGGATCGACGGCACTCCTCACTCTACAGCTACGAAAATAAACCTCGCAATTTAGAAAAACTAGATTCGTTAGAAAAACGAACATTAAAAAAATTCCTCGCCCTAAAATGTTTATAGAATTTTAACGACGATCGAAATCATCTTCATTCTGCACCTGAACGAGTCTAATTTCATCCGGATGGAATTAGTGCTTGTGAAAAGTCTGAAAAATAAATCATAGTTTCAATGAGTAAGCCATATTCTACTGATTAACCGTTATTATGGGCTATCAAAACTGGAAAATACTACAAACGCAAGGTACCTGTGTTTTGAGAAAAATCGACTCGATAGATCTTAACATAAAATGTAAAGGGTTACTTGATTGTCTATGATTAAAATGCAGTAAATTGAACAACCATTCAAAGTGTTATCACACAAACCCTTTCTCATGTGGAAATTTTCTGGATGGTAAGTGACGTTCGAATGAGAGAGAAAAAGTTTTCTGAACCAACAAATTTTGACCAAGTGATTTTCTCAAATCTCGATTTGAATTTGTTACGCTTTACTTTAGAAAGGAAATAATTACGTGACATCATCCTGTCAAAAAGACCTCCTTTCTTCATTCAGAAATTTTGAGTGGGAACTAACAGGTTGATAAAGCGAGAACGAAACATGTGAGCAAGAATGTTCCTCTCCGATTAAAAATCCATATTTTCCATGAAATTCACAGAAAAATTAAACGAGCCGAATAATTCGAGGTAGTTCGTTTTCAATGGAACGCACTGTATAAATATACAAACTTTTGAAATAAATTAATTCAAATTCCGGTAAGCTGGCTCGGTGGCGTCTGGGATATGATGCTCGTCTCCTGCGCAGAGTTACCTGGGCTCAATCCCCACAAATTCGGTGTGATTTTTCGGATTCTAGGAATGGCTTGAGTATCCATCTTTCGGAGGAGATGTAAAGCCGTCGGTCCTGTCTAACAGAGATGTGTTGGACATTAAAGATCCCTTCCCTCGACACGAGAGGGGTTCGGCAAAATTCTCCGGTTAGTGAGGTGACAGAATTCCCCGGCGTGTCATTGACCGAAAGGCAAAAAAGAGCACGTTAAAGGAATAACAAACAAAAAAAAATTCCGGTAATATTTGTGAAATTGTCATTTCTCACATTTAGTAGTATATCTGTTGAGATATTCATGGTATACGTTCCTTTAAAAATTCAATAGAATCAGGTTCATTAGAAAAAAATCTTGGTTTGATATAGCCCTATGGAAAAAAAGTCTAATAGTATAGTGTTCGGTGATCCAGCTGGTCACTCAATTGGTCCTCGTTTTCGAATCCACATGGAACATTATCAAGTATCTCATTCAGATAAAAAGACATAAGTTGAAATTATATTCTCCTCGAAAAAGTAGGAACCTTTCCCCAATGAAAACTTCTTGTGAGAATTCTGACCTACCCTTAAATTTTTCTGGATATTGAGGATGAGATTTCTTAAATAATATATTATATATTGATATATTCTTCAGAATATTAATAGTTTTGACGATTAACTCCACCGTTTCATATTGAGGTAGACTTATTCGAGAAAACAATCAATTTCAAGCATATGCTGTATTAACTGATGGAATTCATCATGCATTCGCAAAATTCCACTTGCCGATCGAATTATCCTCAAGTATAATTAGTTTGAATCCTGGTTCTGTCGCCATAGTCAACCTTCATCGATATTTCCGTTTTATGCGATTTGGTTAGATGCATTTTTTCAAAAACAAATTTAATACTTTTACTATTTAATGAATTTCTCTTGAAAATTCACTGAGAGATGTAAACTAATATATCAATTTATTCACCTGTTAACAAGGAAACCATTTTTCAATAATGGAATGAAAAATGTTCAAGTTATTTCCACTTGACTTGTAGACTGCAGAAAAGTGATCTCAGGCAATTAATTGCCTGATTTTATTTTTTAAATTACGTTCCTTGGAATCAAAAGATTTAGTTGCAATATAATGCTTAGAAAAGATAGTTCATTTTATATAATGCAATTTGAAAATAATATACATGTAAAACAAAACTGACAGTATTAGTAAATTTATATCATTCAGTTCGCACCCTATATATTAATATATTGCTGGTCGCTTCAAAGTATTCAAAGTCAATGTTAAAAAAAGTCTGATCTTTTTGGTAAAGGCAACTTCGTTTTTACTAAATCAATGGACATAGCGTCTCGTTATTTTTGTCATACTCTTTGAACCGTAGAAGCAAATTTTCCAATTTAACTAATTACATTTCACAAACGCTGAAAGTATCCTATAAAACAAAAATGTTCAATTTAACTTTGAAAATTCGTTGTACCATCAAGTTTGTTAGAATTATTTCACCGTTTCGACGTTATCTATCAAAACACAGAACCTTGACGCAATGTCTTATCGTAATAGCTACCTAATAATAGGCAGTTATCATTTAAAGTAAAGTGTTATTTCTTCCATTTCGTCTAGGTATTCAAACATGCTGTTCAGATCTTTGATCATATTAATTAGTACTGCTGTTTATGGTGAGTAAATACCTTTATTTAAATCTGAAGCATACTTAAAATCCTAAGATTTGAATAAACCTTAAAATCTTTTTCTTCTTAAATATAAAGTATATAATAGGATAGGATTATACGTCATTCTTACCTGCTGCAGCTTTCATAATTTTGCACCAATTTTTCATGGCTATTTTCCTCAAATTCGTAGATTTCTTCATTCAACAGTATGATCCTTCAGAACAAAATCAGCACCAAATAGTAACAGGTGCATGTATTCCCTTCTCGTCAATCACATGAGGACTTTCCAAATCCTAAATTCAGACATTTAGCTGATACATCAAAGTGAAAATGAGAATTATTTTTCTCCAAAATTGAGAATTCATGCCATGAGCTCTCTGCGATGTAATCTTCTCAATTGTAGAGCCAATTGAACTCGAGGAGGCAGACTAGTATACAGTATACACTGTAGAAAACTTCTACAAGTTTGCAATTGCTGCCTTTCCTGTCGATTAGGTTTTCAGAGATTTCTCAGCCTAGTGGCTGAGTTTCCTAATGTCTTTGAATACCCTGTTTACAGTGGATGAAGGATTCATCGACAAAAAGATGAAGATATCGAAAAACCCCCTCAAAGAAAGTGTAAGTACCTATTTTGAATCGAATAGTAAAATAAAAATTGTTCTCCTTCAATAACCAAAACTGAGAAATATATCAGCTTAGACTTGAAACTTCTCCCCCTTCTCCTACAGACACGAATACTTTCACTGTCTCTGAACAATTTTGTTCCGTCTCCAATAACTACGAATTCAATATTTCCTACCAATGTTGGTGTTTTCGCATATAAGCAGTAGGTTTTACATGCCTCCTCAGTGGGTGTTCGAACAACTTTACCTGTTCCCAAGAATAGATTTCAAAGGCTACTGATTACACTTTGACTAAGTTCTTCGTATGGTACTCTAACTTACCTAATCATAAACTGTCAGCGGTCAAACGGTTTTCTATGGGTTATATCAGTACAAACAGTGCAAACAACTAATTTGTATATTGGTTCATTAACAAATTTTTTTGATGATAAGATTAGTAGAACTGATTGGAAAGTATAAAACATTCGAATTTTAGCCTACAGCCTTTCCTGCTTCGATTGTGGTTCTGGACAAAGAAATACCCCATGTCAAACTTACGATGCCTCCATACAGCAAAACCAGTGCTCAAAAAAAGAAAATAAATGCTTTGAAGTTGGTGTAGAATTTTTGTATGATGAAGAGTCCACAGTTCTATACCAAAGAGGTTGTAGTGCTGGTATTGATTTGTGCAAGGATTATAAATTAGTCTATGGAAAGGACAGAATTATGACATGTAAAGTGTGTACAGAAAGTGGTTGCAATAATCATACTTTATAAAATACTGTGAAAATATTCCAATAAATTATCTGTTAAATTAATTTTACTAATTGATAGAGACAAATTCAAAAGTTCACAAGTTGAAGTAAACAAGTATAAAAACTGTTAACTTTTTACAAATAAATACACAAAATTTCAAGGAATCTACAAGTTTCACTTAAAATTTGGTTACTTGAAGTGCCAAAGAACTAAATGAGCAAATAAAGCTACTTAATTTCATCTTCTTAGAACCAAAGCACTAATACTTGTTCGTGAGTGAATTAATTGAAAAATTTCGGAAATTCGAGTTAAGAACGAGAAGAAAAATTTACATCATGAACATAAAAAGATTGTTTTAAGTATTTCTTGTATTCTACAAGATACAAATCATATGAGACTATTTGTAGATACAGAACTGCTTGGGTTGCAAATTACATTGCAAACATTAATGCATTTCAGGATGTTGGGTATCTCGCCAAGAACTGGATCGATTGAGTTTTATTTCGAAAACAGATTTTGTTTAGGGAAATAAACAAAATATTTCCTGAAAACTGAATCTCCCCAAAAATTAAATAAATTTTACTACAGAAATTGTGTCCCTCCAATGATTAAAAGAATTCAAGACTATCACAACTTGGATAAAATGCCCTATATTGATTGGTACCAAATAATTGAGACTCTGAATTTGATTACATTAAATGCAGAAAAAATATACCATGTGTAACCGAAACTTGTACCACCTCCGTTGCTTTTTTTCGATTACAGATATTTGGCTGCAATTTAGTATTCAAAATGAAGAAAATATTTTGAATTCAACGATAAAATTTCTATTGACTTTCTGTTTCCGGTTGCACCAGAAGAGATATCTACAATCGATTTTCTTATGGAACACACTATATATTTTTGGATATATAAAACTATATTGTATTTTAGATCAATTTTACATATCTTCGGGGAAAAACAAACGAGAATAAATTATTTATGCATGTTTGATACGACAGATATCAAGAATCAATTAAACATTCACAGGAGCAAAAATCCATATCAAACAATCGTCAAAAATAACATTATTACAGTAAGTATTCAACACGACAACCATTTTCAAGAATGCAAAATCGAACCCGATTAACTGTGATAGTTAGAATGTGGTCTAGTTGTTGATGAGTAATACGCGCAATAGCCTGCAACATACGGTTTTCCATTTCTTGTCTACTTTTCAGTGGCGTTTGATAAACCTCATTTTTCAAATGTCCCCAAAGAAAGAAATCCATAGCAGTCGAATCAGGTTACAAATCCGGCCACTTGACTGAACCGTTGGCACCAATCCACTTTTCAGGAAAATTTCATTCATTTGTTGAACGACTTCTCTTGAATTGTGAGGAGGTGCTTCGACTTGCTGAAAATAGAAATTATCATCCCACTCCAAGTGTCAGACTTTGACGATTCTATACGTCATTTCTCAAAAAATTCAAATATTTTTCCCCTGTCAAGGAACCATCAAATATTATAGGTCCTATAATATGCCTTACCTGAATACACATCCACACTTTGAAACCAAAACGTTCTTGAAAATTGCCATCGTGAAAGAGGTTAGGTTAGGTTATTTTCTACAGACTAATATTTAAATAAGTATTGGTTCGAATTTCAAACTCTGGATGGCCTACCCTATAGCATACAATGCACCGCAAAACATCTGTGATTTTCTGGTTCCATTTCAACTTCCTACTTTAATGCCTTCAGGAATTTTGGAAACATCTCGGTTAACAAATTCTGATCTGCGTCAACTTTATGAAACCAATCGCTTTTTTGTGGATGGATACCCGGAAGTTAGTCTAGGCATTTTACCTCAGGAAACAGTCAGGATGCTGTGTGATGTAGCATTATTCAGCAGTCCTCACCCCTATAGCCTCGTATAAGTTAATTGTAGTTTGCTATAACCTGTATGGCATCCATTTCGCTCTCTTCAATGCATTGTTCTAGTTGGAAGGATGAGTGCTGTCGTATAGAGTAGATTTTTATTCATTTTACAAGCTGAACTCTATATCAACTCTGATAAAACTGACTTCTAAGCAAATTCTGAATTCATCGTCATCAACTAGATACAGTGACATGAACCGATAATGGTTTTCAGTTTTGTTTTCCTCAATCCTAGTAACAGAAAGATACTATGTTAGGATTCTCCTTTGATGATTGTTTTCGAATATCTTAATCTGTTGCGATTCAACTAAAATGAGCCAAGTATAACTTTCATTCTCTCTGTTATTCTCCACCAAGCAGTAAGACGTTGGATATGTAAACAAGATTCTGGTCATGGAAATCTAACCATAGGAACTCGAGTTGTGATTTATATAACTGAGTAGCCCTAATGACTAGATATCCAGACGAGACTGAATCTGTTATCTGTTATGTAAATATATATATATATATATATATATATATATATATATATATATATATATATATATATATATATATATATATATATATATATATATATATATATATGTTATAACCTTCTTCGAAGTACAGAAAAGAAGAGCTCTTAGTTCTGCTCAACTAAGTAAGTATCTTAATGTTACAAATGCGACGCAAAAGCTATGTGATGTGCTAACCTAAGGTCTGGTATTTTGTCTATTGAACATTCCATAATTGGTGGAGTATGATTGTGAAAGTAATCATCATTTTTGATTATCTATCACCCTGTATATAGTAAAATCTTTAGCTACTAGAGATGAATGCCCTCACATTCAGTAATAACTTTATGACTATATACAATGTGGGTTTTTCCAATCTCATGAATATTGCGAGTTTATAGAAATCATGAATACTGATCATAAGCTATTTCAAATTTTACCTGAACAACTATTTACAACCTTTCTATGAAAGGGTATAATACAGAACTTGAAGTAACTATAAAAATATTGGAATAACATATTCGATACTTTCTATGGATTTTGTACATGTTGAGCTTATTTATTTATTAATATTCTCAACATTCTCCTCCGGTAAAATCCACATTCTCAATCACTTTCAGGTTGAAATGGAAGACGAGATAATTTCGTTATGGGGAAACCAAATTACCAACACTTGTTCTTATTTTCAATACTCTTACTTTATCAAAATCAAAATCAATGTTAAAAATACCCCATTTAATGTTACTCTCTCAAGAGGTAATGAAACCATTTGTTCTGATGATACAGCCCTGAAGCTCTGACATATTGTGCATGATTAGATTATACGTTTGATTTAATCTGAAGCATTTTATGGCCAATATTTTTCTCGCAAGTTGCGGAGAACTGTTTGGGGAGATGCATGTCCAAGTTTTCTGTGTTCGCGAGTGATTACTATATCCGCGACGTGACACTTTTGTGGTAAAAGAATGAGATGTTTTTCATTAAAATCGATATTATACGATAAACCTAGCTGACTTACTAACTACCTAGCTAACCTACTCGAATGATACCTTCTTCATGATCAATAATTGGAGTTAATGATCGATTTTTGTTTTGAAGTAATTTGAATGAGTAATTTTTATTAAAGCTAGCACTACTTGATTCAGCTCATCTACAGTTAATGGACCAACTAAATGTTCGGAATGTTTGCAATTCCACCTAAGCCCAATATATACGCCAAATCACGAGTTAAGTAGAATAATTTGAGAATTTCGTAAATATGACGTTCATGTCGTATAAGATTTTTATTGATTTGTTACATTCAAGTCAATGTTTTCGAGTTAACTATTTGGATTGCTTTAGGTAATGTACATTTATATGTTGAGCTTATTTATTACAATTCTCAACGAAGTATTTGAACCATGTGCTCGATAACTGAAAAGTTGTGTTTGATATAAAGGTTCGTTCAGGTTAAACTGGTCAGAATGACCGGCAAAGAATTCGTCATATGACTGTAGTATCATTATGAAATCATTACAGTACATGAGCAAATTGTCTGCGAAAACCCTTTATTCGATCATATTTACAGTGAAACTAGAAACACGAGTTCATATTCCTAGTAAATCTTCCTCTAAACCGTATCCCTAAACCCTTTATATTCGAAATTAAATGTGACTGAAATAAGAGATGCTGTATAAACAAAAAAGCTCAGACTATTGTATTTCCATTTGATAATAATACATAACATACAGCATATCCTATTGGGAACAGAATGAAATTCTATAATATCACTGCGTGAAAGAAAAGGACTCGATTTTCAACAAAGGAATTCAGGTAGCAAAGTTCATATAATAGGGCCAATATCGGTTAACCAAATAACACATACCTCTCCCAAGTATTTCCAAACAGTGGCATTCTTTTCGGTATAATGACTGTCTGTGCTATTTTTCTTTATCCAATATATCTGGAACTTTTGCAAGAACAAGATGACAATGAGGCGTAATAAAGGAAGAAAAGAAGAACGTAGGGCAAGAAAAATAAGGTAAAGGGGCGTTCACGGATATGGGACGAACAAGCTAGTAATTCTTCGAATAGAAAAAGTATATATCATTGTTGAATTGTTATTGCAGATGCAGGCTGAATGGTGACATAATATACGATTTCAAATTTCAATAAATGCTTTGATACATCCTATTAATATTATAAATGTGAAAGTTTGTACATTCAGTCAAAAAAGTACCAATAATTGATCATTCGAAAAATTTTCTTGAAAGGATTGTCTATCTTTTTTTTTGTTTGTAACATGGCTCAACTGTTTTCTATACTAAATGCAGTGTTTTAAAGCGATCTGCAATAAGTTTGTTTACAGTGCTCGATTTTGTCAGTTCCCACAAGTGTCTTTTACGAATTTCACAATGGATAAAATTATCAAGTAAGGAATTTGACTCAAATTCTGTATAGCAAATTAAATTTCTAGAGTCGAATCGCTGAAAATGTTAAAGGTTACTATGAATCGACTTTATAAAAACACGTGCATATGATAGGTACAGTGCATTTAAGTTTTGGAGAGATAGGCAATGAACTTTCTGTGTCTCACAGAATTACCATTTCAAACGTTTGTTTCGGCATGAAACATATAGTCCAGTCATTATAGTAAGTCCACCTCGGAATTCGAGATACCCAGCTGTAAGTCTGTAAATACTTGTATATTGACACCCCAAAAGTTGTCTCAAAACCTACATATGGTAGAGTGTACGCAACTTTTAAATTTCAAGGTAAAATGTCACAAAAATCGTTTTTTGCGCTTTTTTGGAAATATCTCACTTGCTATGGGTTTTTTGCTAATTGTATTTATTATCAATATTGTAGAGTACAAAACTCTCTACAAATTTTGTTTGAAAAAATATTTTATACGGTGAACCGTTTTCGAGATAGAGGGTCGAGTGCCGTAGCTTATGTTGGGCAGACAGGTAGAAGTTTAGAGACTTAAAGCGAATTTATACTCTGACAATAATTATCCAATATGTGAAAATATGAAAACTACAACACATTCAATAACATTAGATAATATCGTCATGTAATCAATTTCGGTCGCAATGGCACCATGGTTAAGATTTATGGTTTGGTTGAGTTACATAAGACTGAACATCCTTTGAGGCCTGTGGTTTCGACTTTAGGATCCCTCATAAAATCATCAGCTTTCTTAGCTGGTTTCCTTAAACAGTTGACTTCCAACTCAGAATACAACATAAAAGACTCATTTTCCTTACTAGAGTTTTTTAAGTCTTCAAATCTTGATTTATCGGATAATAACAAATTCATTTCTTTAGTTGTAGTTTCATTATTTACTAATTATAATTATTAAACAATTATTAAGAGTCAAGGCAAATTTGCCTATTATGACTCTAATACAAAATAAAAAACAATGGTGTCTATTCTAAAAGATATACAAATCAAAACAATATTGGAAGTGTTGGAGGATGAAATCAAAATAACTAATAGTTAACTTGATGAATTAAGGAATACAAAACTTTTTTTCCCCATATTAGAAAGAGAAACAAAAATATATGAGATTCAATATGAAATATTATTAACGAATTTGTTATTAATCGGTCAATTACTCGTCGAAGGAACTCTTCAAAGCGTTGATAGTAAAAGTTTCAACGACAATGTTTGGCAACGAGTTCCATCTGGAGAATAACCGGTTCGGAAGAAAGCTCTGGCGCTGAGTAGTTTTGAAATTTTCCTTATGCAGTTTAAAGTTGTGTCCTCTGAGGTGTCTATTCTGATTCAGTGGAAAGATATTTGAGGGGTCGCAGGTGAATAGAGATCGCAGTGATCGGAAAGGAATTATGAGGTCTCCCCGGAGACGACGGTTCTCAAAAGATGGGATACCGAAAATATTTAGTCTCTCTGTATAAGATGGTCTCAAGCTCCCATAAGGAATTCTTGTCACTCTTCTTTGGATTGACTCCAGTAGATCCACATCACTCCTCAAAACGGAAGACCAAACGGGCCCAGCGAATTCCATTATAGGTCGTACAAGTTTTATAGAGTAAAGCCCAAGTTTTTGGTAAGCAACGCCTAAAAGACCTTTCGAGTAGGTAGGTGAGATGGGAAGCTTTGGTGAACACATTCCGAATATGTTCAGACCACGTTAAGTCATCTGTAACAATTACACCAAGATCAAGCTGCTTTCGGGTGCTGTCGAGATTCTTTCCATTCAGGTAATATTTCAGGTGAGGGGTTGTTTTTACCAATATGGAGGATTTTTCACTTATCTGCATTGAGTGGTAATAGCCAGTCAGAACACCATAGCGATAAAACGTCTAGATATTGTTGAAGAGTGTTCGAACTAGGGAAAGGAACATTGTAGATCTTGGTAACATCCGCGAAGATAGAGCAAGTAGAGGAAAAAAGTGATGGAAGATCAGATGTATATAGCGGAATAGAAGAGGTCCCAGAACAGAGCCATGAGGAACGCCGCTTGTAACCGATCTGACCAAAGATTTGAAATTTTTGAGTTTGGCAAAATATTTCCTGCCACTAAGAAATGCTCCTATCCAAGCGAGAAGAGGTCCCTGAATTTCTAAGTTTTTCAGTTTTTACAACAAGCGCTCCTGTGGTACTCTATCGAAGGCTTTCGGAAAATCTAGGTAAACAACATCGATAGGTATCATATTGTCCATTGACTTACTCCAATCATTTATATATTTGAGTAAATTCGTTATCACAGAACGCCCAGGAAGAAAACCGTGTTGCTGCCCAGGTATTAGCTTATTGATGGAAACAAAATCCAACATTTGATCAACGATAATTCTCTCGCAAAGCTTAGCAGCAATGGAAACAAGGCTGATTGGTCGATAGTTATCGGCAGAAAGTTTATCTCCTTTTTTGTGAATGGGAGTCAAGGCTTCTGATCGAAACGACTCTTCAAAATAATGGATAAGGGAAGAGCCAGACTTGATGAACATGTTTTGAGAATATTCGAAGATAAACTATCAATTCCAGGTGAAGACGAGGGATCCAGAACGATTGCACACGCTTTTGGCCTATCTCACACAGACTATTGGTGCATGGTTGAAACAGAAGTGGTGGCATAGGTCCCTGGGGTTCTACAGTGGAGGAGGATGCAAACGTGGCTGCCATTATCTCAGCAGTTTCTTGAAAATCTTCACAGA
Source organism: Cryptolaemus montrouzieri (assembly GCA_013387265.2). Classification (NCBI taxonomy): domain Eukaryota; kingdom Metazoa; phylum Arthropoda; class Insecta; order Coleoptera; family Coccinellidae; genus Cryptolaemus; species Cryptolaemus montrouzieri. The sequence continues at coordinate 20,374,248 of JABFTP020000103.1, forward strand.
CCTATCCCGTTGAGTTACGAACCTGGGGCACCGATATCTTAGTGTTCGTGTTAGATCTTACATATCTGAAAATCAGCTTCTTGTTTTCTACGTAAATACCTCTGCCATAGTATTCTCTTATGACGTATCATTTTCAGAATGTTTGGGCCAATCCAGGATTTCATAGGGTTGCTGACTACCTCCCTTCTAGTCGAGCACTTCTCCAATTCGGAATTATATATTTCCAGAAAACGCTTCCACATAGCCTCAATGTCACCCACAGGCAGATAATACTCCAATAGAATATGCAATAGAATATATTGATTCACATTTCACACTTTTGAATACTGACATACCTAAAGGATTGTTCATGGATTTCATCAAGTTTATTTTGGGTTCTTCCGTTTTTATTTTGATGACAAGTGTTGTAGACAGACTTTCGGTTGAGGGATGGGTAGTCCTCTCAGCCCAATTATGGCAGATATTTTTTTTTCACTTTACCGTTTTATGACAGATATGTTGATGACATCGTAATTTCATTACCTAAAAATAAAATTCAATCGTCGATATGATAGTGTACATGAAAGAGTAAAATTCACTCTTGAGGATCTAAGCTCAGACCAGATCAATTTCTTGGATTTGACTATTTGTCTTACTGATTGAAAGATTGTGACTAACTGGTTTCAGAAACCAACATGGTCTGGTAGATATTTAAATTTTATGTCGTATCAGCCTAAAATATATAAAGTTTCTGGTATAACTCCATTGGTCGACCGTGCCATATTATTGTCGGACAAAAAGTTTCATGTTCCTAATGTAAACCTGATTATTGATACTCCATCTCTTAATTTTTATCATTTGCCCTTCCTAAGATTTCATATTGACAGGAGACTCAAATATCTGGACGATAGTACAAAATCACATCAACCTAGAATGTTGAACAACTATGTGAGACTGCCATATGATTCATCTATGGAAAAACATATGAAAAATATTTTGGAGCCGTTCAATTTTGTGCCTGCTTGGTATACAATGCATTCCACTCAATCTGTTTTTTCCAAACTTGAGTCTATTGATCCAGGGAAGTTCCAATCAGAGCTAGTGTATAGGGTGGATTGTGGTGCATGTGAAAATGTCTATGTGGGAGAAACTAAACAATCTTTACGAAGGAGATTATACCAACATAACTATCATATTGAAAACATGAATCCGGGTCATTCTTCATTATGTCTACATTCTTTGAACACTGGTCATTCTTTTAAATTCAAAGAAGCAAAAATTTTACATAAGAGCCCACGTAGGGACAATCGTCTTGCCCTTGAATCATTGTATATTCATACGACGGAAAGTTGTATCAATTCACAGTTGTAGTTAATTATACTCGAATAATTGTTGACTGGTCTCCTACATTTCATGATTGTTTTGTTTATATTTAGCTTGACGTATCGTAACTTTATAGGTTAGATATTGTTTGAGGTCACGTTGTATGCATTGATTTTTCTTCTTTTTCTTACGCTTGAACTTTGTATTGACATAGAATATACTTCTTTTTATGCAACAGTGTATTTTGAAATTTATATAACACATAATATATCAGTTAACTATAACTTTTGCGTTTTAACCGGTTGTGATAGTCACTTGTGAACGAAAGATTTTTAATGATTTTAACTTGAAGTTTTGTTACCCACATGTAGTTTTTTATTTTCTCTTGTTGAGCAAAAGCTTTTCAATAATTTTAACTTGAAGTTGTATTACCTACATTTTAAAGTTCTCATCAATGTAAGTACCCAATATGAGCAATATTTGTATGTTATTCGTCCCATTTTTGGCTTGTTCCTCTCCAAGTGTAAATTTGTTTGTAGTTCCCTGAGTAAGACACATATCTGGTGTCGAAACGTTGGAATGTTTCAAAGAAAGAAGCTTAAAGATCTATTCGTTTTTTTTTATGAGAAGTCTATTGTTTGTTGGAAAAGTTGATTATTAGATAATATCAAAATTATTCATAATTGCGAGAAAATTAATCTGTTCAAATGTTTGGAAGTTAATAAAATTTGTAGAAACCCAACTGAAATCATCCTTAATAGGCAGTTAGATTATATAACCTCTCCACTACTTAATATCGAATAAGGTTAATATCTATATGAGTAAGTTCATTTCCTGTAGTTGACCCTTTGAAAATGACCTGACGGTCGAAACCGCTCGTGTTTGTAAAAAGTAATTGTAGAAAGTATAAAATATATTTTACTTCACCTTCATCGAGCATGAAATTCTATAAAATGAATAAATCATCAATATTACTCATTTATTTTATGAATTTATCTTTTACTGTCTCTACAGAATAAATTTTTCTGTATGTCTTCCATATGCAGATTTTATCTGTGACAAGTTCCATTCACAGTATAAAACAAAATCTGTTTTTGGCTTACCAACATGCCATAAACTCTACCCCTACCATTATTCATTGGAAACAACCATCTGCTAGAGATATTTCAGTAAAACCACAGATACAAATAAACTATGTTCGATAAAATCGCAATTTTTGGTAGAAATATGCCCTTTACAAAATAGGTAAAAGCAAAGGTAGTAAACGTTACGCCCATCAATATATTTTAGTTGACATTGCATCTGCTCTTCTAAGGAGTTGTCCTCAGAGTCTATAGACACCCTGTGAGTTTGTCATAATATTCCTTTTTGCCCCCTGTGACGAGCATTATATTTCTTAGTTGGTGGTAAAGTACACACAGTTTCGACATGACATAATATTCAAGGAATACAGCCACATCGAGTAGTTTTAGATTTTCGTGAGACTTAGCATAGAAACTGTTATATATTGTGAGGATTATAATACGATTACAAAGGGATAGGGATATATTTGACTTGGGTGGTTTAACTTTGTTAGTGTTAGTTAAGTGAATTAGCTCATATATTCCAATAAAATAATTCTTAAAATTTTGTTAAACTATCCTTCTTCATTTAGAATTTGAAAGCATCAAAATATTTCATTCGAAAACTTTCTCGAAAATTTGAAAATGAAGGCGACAAATACATGAACGTGTTGGTTTATTTTATCTTTATTATATTGCTAATCAAAATATCTACCCCTATATGCTGACAAAGATGACTGGATTCAACAACGACATGCGGGTACTTGTAAATGGTCTCTATACTAGTTGTAAAAAGAAATGATCATTATAACAATCGCGTCAAACCACCAGAATTAGTTTCCAGACCACTAATAGACGTAAATACCCTGTTGGGGTAGACTGCACAACTCAATTAAAGGACGATAAGTAAGTCACAAATCCCCTTCGATTACAGGCGGGAAGAACATTGACTCAAAGGGCCCCACGTGCATCTTGAGTTACTGGAATTAGATTTTTATTGATGCCTATAGAGAAAAACTACGCTGCTGGTCCCGAGGGAGTTGTTCCAACAGGGGAGGGACCAGATATTCATTAAGCCAAAGCATTTTTTGGCGACTGGAACGAGAATGATATTGCTAATTAAATTCCATTTTTTTATAAAATATGGACCATTTAAAACCTTCAACAATTATGAAATTCCATCACAACTTGAATGTTTTTGAGCAGAATTTTTAAAAGATGCAGAATCCTATTGGTTGGCAGTTTATTGGGGTGTAGAAATTTTTGAGAATCGTTTGTACCTTTTACCTATATAATTATTATACAGTATTCTCTTTCTTCGCGGATTATATGTTCCGTAAATATACCGCGAATACAGAAACCGTGAATATGGAATGTAATTTATATGGTATTATAGGGCATGCGTTCCTTGCTGATGATGAAGAATTAATATATAAAATTATTAATTTAATTAGAGTTTTTGACCTGTTTATTGATTATCATATTCGGCTTAGGAAAGGTTTAGAGAATTTTGGAATTTTCTCACTTAGCAGTTTCTAGATAATCCTTCTATTCAGACTGATATTCGTCAGTGGCATAAGCAGTTTGCCCATTAACACTTAATGACTCTCTCAAGGGTCTAACAGACCCAGTTCATTGAATGAAGCCCTACTGTCCTTCTAAAAGGACTGAGGTTGTCAATATAACTCGTTTCAGATGAAATACTCGATTCTAGATGGCGCCACCTGTCTATCATAACAAGTTATCTGTTCAAACGAGTTAAAAAGTTCAACCGTTGCAGACGAAGAATTTACTTGTGATTAGCTAGTGTTGAAGTGAAGTTTAATTATATCGATCGATATGACCAAGAGAAGGTAAGTACATTCTTTCATTTTTGTAGAGTATGATTTCATTTCATCTGATATTTGGGTTCAACAGAGTCCGCCGAATATTAACATCTGCATAACCTCACATTTTTTTCATAATCCCCTATATACGAAACAATAGAAAATGCTGTCCTTTTAAAAGGACAGTTGTTTCATCGACTACCGTCTACTCAAATGGAATATTTTTGTTCCAGGTACAAAGATGATCGTTTTAGACCTTTACACCATTAGCTTAAATAATGGCAGCGATCGAACAAATTGAGAATGAGGTTCCAGAAGAAATAGCAATTTTACCTCCTGAGAACGCCTATGATGACTACGATACGTATGAAGACTCCGGAGATTAAATAACCATCTTATTGGACAATTTACCGGGAACTTAACTCAGAGCTCCTGCTGAATTACGGATGCCAAGTGAAGATGACTGGGATAGCGACGATGATGAACCTCTCTCAGGGTTTTAAAACGGGGACCAAAACTTTCCATTACAAAGAAAGTGATTTCTACTTGTAAAAGTCACTTCTACCGCAAAGGACACCGATATCATCGGCGGATAACAATCTTTCAACAGCTGCTGCGTTCCTGTTATTCTTCGATGAGGAAGTGATCGATCTTATACTTCAATTCTCAAACATTTTCTTCCAGCAAAAGAATCGTGCCGGGATATCACAAGAAATGAGCTACTTTGTTTCATTGGAGTTCTATTGCTTAGTAGCTATGTATCTTTTCCACGGAAAAGGATGTTCTGGCAGAAAAGACAGCAACAATGAAATGGTATATAAAACCATATCGCGTGATAGATTCCATCTGAAAACCACAGATTTTAAAGATCCTTTTCAAGATCATGGTTATTTCTATGGTTTGATTCGCTTTAGACCATAGTATTTAACTGTGGTCTTAGCGTTCGACAATCACTTCTACTCTTAAGAAATCGATTTACAGATGAACATTAATTTTTTAGAAATTCGAAACTTGCCAATCAGAGAAATGTACGTAAAATATGAGTACATGCATGTTGCTTTGGTACTATTCTATTGGAATGTTGTGAAAGTTATGCGGGTAAAAGAACATATTATTATGAAAAATAAGACCTATGACATTAAATTTTCCTCGAACGAAAACCAAAAACACATACGAAAATCTTAAACAGAAGCAAAAAGTCCTAACAACACAAATGGGGGAAACTACTTTATCGCAAAATTCAAAAGTGTTGCCATTGTTTTCAATGCATAAATTACATTACCGAGAAACACTACGGCAAGCATTGTAAATATGAATATTGCTGAGAGAAGCAAGGTATTCTCTGAAATTCAGTTTTAATTCTTCTAAATTGTTACTGTTCTTCTTGTAGAGTGAATCCCCAACACGACCCCAGAAAAATATCTAGTGATATCAAGTCAGAGAACGAGGCGGCCATCTCATGTCCTAAATTAAAATTCAACAGATCAGTGGTGGCCTTTGTTTTGTGAGAAGGAGCACCATCGTGTTGAAAAAAAAATATTTGATTTTTGTGACAACGGTTGATCGAGAAATCCTTCAATGATATTACTGTTGATGATTTTTTCATAACGTGCTCCATTCAATTTTTCATCAAAAATTTCAAACTCAAGAACGCGACTATCTTTCAGTGCACACCACACATTGAAACCATGTCTTCCTTGATGCAGTACATCAATATGGCGCGGAGGATTTACATCGGACCAAAAATGTTCATTGAAGCGATTAAATATCTCATCGCTAGTGATGCGGACTTCATCTGTCCATATGGCTTCTCTAAAAAAGTTTGGGCGCTCTTGGATATTTTCTAGATACCAATTTCAGAAATTTAGTCGGCGATGGGGATCGTCTGGCTGCAAAAAGTGGGAGACGTGCATTTTGTAGGCTTTAAACTGGTTCTCCTTCAGTATGCTGAGCCCCCAACGTCTCGAAATTCTTGTTTCTGATTCTATCTGCTTGAAATTGAAGGTTTGGCCGTTACAGCACCTATCATTTCGATCGTTGCTTCCTCTCTATCACTTACATCATATCTTTTGTTTCTTGATTTTCTAAATGAGCCACTATTGATAAGAGACTCTTTCATTCTTTGAAAAATAGATTTATTTGGTTGGTGCCTTTCAGGATACCATTGAAATATGTTTCGGCCGTTGCTGCTGAATCATACCAACTAAGATTTCATCATATCGAACTTTTCATAATTATGATTTCTATTCTGCATCTTAAAAGAACCAAAGTCTCAGGTGAACAAATTTTTAAATGTAATAGTTGGAACTTAAATATAACAAGCAGCTATTTCGATATTCAATAAACATTAACAACTATACTGAAACTGGAATCGTAAGTGTCAAACTCTAAGACCACAGTTAATTACAATGGTCTAAATCGAAACAAATCAAAGAAATAACCATGATCTTACATAGGATCTTTAAAATCTGTGGTTTCAGTCACAGAACAATATGAATCGTTGATAGGCATGCACCCTTTGAATAGAATTGTGGCAATTTCGGGTTTATCTCTCAAAAAAGGTATTGAATGCAATAACTGACTACAAGTGTTATATATTTTTGAATAAGAAAAAAATTACTGAATCCAATAGGGTTAAAACTTTTTATGGTTTGTATTTAAAAAAAAAGCATGTTTACATTATAACTTCAAAACCACCGAGCAAAAAAAATTTTTTGATACTGATATTTCACTCAAAAAAGTGCCGGTAGAATATCAAGCTTATTTTTTTGTAACTTTGATGATAATCGAGATATCCGCGAAGGACGAGTTTCCCAAAAAAAAAGTCCAGAACGGAAAGAGATATCAACAAAATTTTGGCACCACTAAACTAGTCCCTGAAAATAATATCCGGTGAGGGGGATTCATTTTTCTCTATCTGCAATATTTCACATAGCTGCCGTACAAATACAACGAAATTTTCCCACCCTGTACTTTGGTTAAGTGTATCGTGAAACCTATAGTTTCGAGCATGATTATTTGTGGTAATATTAATCCATTTGCAACAAAGACAGTGGAAGGTTCTCTTCATAATTATAGTCGTCGTTAATTTGAGGTTTATAGTTTCTAGATTAAAATCAATTATTTCTTGTTGATTGAAATTTCCATGTGGATACTATGCGTAAAATTACTTTCTCGCTAATCTTTCACTAACATTTTCCAAATATTTCAATTTATGGTTCATTTAAAACTCTGATAGACAATTAAGCTCATCGAGTTTTTAGATATAGAACATCACGCACTGATGAATTAATATATACCTGACGGCTTCTCGCTGATTGTATACTTTCAGTAATCAACACAATCAATTGATTTTAATGGCATTCCCACAGTAGAACAGCTTCAATTAATTTCAGGTCGTTAGGTGCACTGAAAAACGAAGTAGTGATAACCAATCACCGTTATTGCAAATGAATTTAACTTGAGTGAAACTTTATCAATTTCTATCTCGTTGCGAATCTTGATTGGACACAACGATTCTCCAGTATTAAAGGTTCTTCAGTAGACCAGACAGTAAATGGTCATCATGCTATCATCAAAAAGAAATATTAACTTGAAATTCTTGAAATTTTACTCATCGTAAAAAGTTTTCAATTCATCGTGAATTATGAAGCATTCCTTCGAAAATACTTCATTAGAGAACGAAAATCATCACTAGGGCCACAAAAATTTTAGTTTTTATCATACTAATACAGGGTGTTCGCGCAAAAGGACCCATTAGTATCTGGCAGACCGGTTCATTGATCAATTTAATTAAATTGATATTGATCTACAATTTTCAATTGGTTTTCAGAGCGGTACCACTCCCTGTTATACTGGACATCGACTACTTTTTCAAATGGTATGGAATACTTTTGGATATATTTTACTAAAGGACATTTTTTCAAGCATCTTTTGTTCATATATATGCTATCTAAAAGTAACCACTACTGACCTATGATTCTTATCATCAAAATATTTGGAATTATGTCGTCTTCATTTATGTATACAAATTTAAATATACATTTGAGTAAGATTATATATTTTTTCAGGTTTAATAAAAAATATGTTATTTTCGAGAGTAACGTACTTTACGATACTAGTTTATATACAGGGTGATCAAGAATAACTTGTCAACTCAATGAAACTAAATTTAAAAAAAAAAATTTCATTCTCATATTCGAGTATCTATTCTAATCATTAAGTCGTGGAACATAGAAGCAAATAGAGCAGATTCAATCTTCATACCAGTTTCTATTTTCCACAATGTTCTTTGTAAGGTATTCTGCCTTGCAAAACAAAAACCAAGTAAGTCCACATACTTGGTTTACGAGATTTCAACACCACTGGATTCCTTGTAAAGGGTCTGCAAGATGTTTCTTTCAGATTTGAAATATATCAATCCGTTGAGAATTTATGAATAGTTACTTTTTAGGAGGCAATAATTTTTTGATTATAAATTATAAAATATCAATCGAAAAACCAAGTAACTTTTTCATTTCATAGTTAAAATATCTATATTGCATACTTCTCAGAAGATCTTCATATTTCCAAATATAGAACCTAGTATGTCTACTTACTCTACTCGAACAGGATGACTCTGGTGTAGGTAGATACCCACGAGTGAGATATTCAATAACTACAAAACAAAAACTTAGTAAGTCAACTTACTGGCAATTAATAGACAAATCCTCCAAGAAAGTATAACGTCTTACCCTCTGAATTGAATACCCAACACCACTCAGAATGCAGAGTAAAATCACATGGTTTCTTATTTCGCGTACTTAAATCATATTGATGTGGTTGTTCTGCAGTATGTCTTTTGACTACGAAACGAAGGACATGTAATCAAGCCCTTTTTCAGTGCTGCAATAATGATCTCGCGGAGCGAGCGTCTTCTCAAAATGGCACTTGAAACGGCTTCATCTAGTCTGTCACCTGTTTCGCTCGTTTTGCTAATGGATGATTCGGATGCGGACCCAAATTATAGTCCATCAAACGGAAGACGGAAGAGGAAAATTGTTGATTTATTAGCAGTTCCTCCTGAAACAAATATCGAAAGCCATAAAAAAAGACGTTTGTATTTAAATGATGGTGATATCTGGTGGAAACCTACAGAATTTGAACACAGCTCATTTCTAAAATGAATAAAAAATGAAACACTACATCAGCTGAAAGAAAGTTTGGAATGCCGTGATTTACTAGAAAATACTGATGGCGACATGATTAATTTAATAAGAATTAACAGTACTAACCAAACTGAACCTAATATTTTAGAGAAGATAATGGAAATCGAAGTTGGAGAAGAACAGTTACCAGCAGAATATGTACCTGAATCTGTACCAGAAATAGAAGTCAGAGGTGGAGAAGATCAAGTGGAGATAGAAAATGTACAATCTAACATTGTAACAGAGATAGAGTTACCTCGGACTAAACAAAAGAAAAATCAACCTAAAACAAAGATTTTACTTCCACCATGTCCAGACAGTTGTAGAAAAACTGCTCCCGAAATATCTTAGAAGAACAAAGAAGAATTATTTTAATTACTTCAACTCACTCAACTTTGGAGAGAAACGACTCTTTATTGGAAAATACCTCTAGGAAATACCTGTCAAGATTTATAAAAGAGACGCCGTTGACAACAAAAAGTGCTCTTTAGTTTATACTTCACCTTTAACATCACACAGCAGAACGGAATGATATTGTCCTGAAAGACAACGAGGAGCAGGAAGACACAAAGCATAATGAAGTTAGATCAAGTGGGAATAGAAAGAAATAGAGAGAATACTGAAGAAATCATAAATTCTAACGGAGAAATCGCAGAAAAATCTATCGTTTTGAATGAAGCAATCAATGTAGAAGGAAAGACTTAAAAACAAATAAAACCCCAACCGTATGCTAAACAATGTTTTTGCACACTATTGGACATTCATCAGATGTTATGGTAACAGACTTTCTGAAAAATCCGGAGTTTCAATGTGTTACAGATAAAAGAGGACTTAAACGCGGTGAAAAGATGAAAGAAATTTCAGAATAAAATTATAAAAACATCAAAGCTCATATTGAGAGTTATCATCAAGTAGTTTCATATTATAACAAGAAACATGCTCCTAACAGACGGTATTTCACAAGCGACATCTCGGTGTATAAGATGTGGAAATATTTGAATGAGAAAACTCCTGAAAAGAAAGTTTCATATGAAACCTACAGAAAGGAATTAGGCTAATAACATGTCATCATCATCATCATCCTCCAGCCTGTTGTGTCCACTGCTAGACGTAGCCTTCCATTAAGCGCATCCAATGTGTCCTATCTTGGGCTTCTCTGATCCAACGAACCGATGACTCTTTTAATGTTATCAATCCAGCGAGTTGGGGTCTTCCTCTCCTTCTTTTATCTCTTCTTGGTCGCCAGTTCAATATTTTATAGACTATCTTTCGTCTTTGAGCCGTTCAACATGTAACGCCCATTTCCATTTTAGCGTTGTAATTCGTTCTATGCCGTCGTCAACTTTTGTTCTCCGTGTTATCCCTGTGTTTCTCACCCTATCTTGAAGTTTTATTCCCAGCATGGCCCTCCCCATTTTCCACTGGGTTACCTCCAATTTGTGAACAGTATTTCTGGTCAATGTGACCGTTTCCGCTCCGTATGCAAGTACTGGTAGAACACATTCGTTAAATAGTTCCCTTTCAGGATAGTTGGTAACTGCTGAATAGGTCTCGAAGTTTTCCATATACCGCCCAGCCCAACCCTATTCTTCTATTCATTTCATGTGGCTGATGGTCTCTGCATATTCTCAATTCGTGCCCTAAGTACTTGTACTCGCTAACCTCTTCAAAGAAGTCGCTGTCTAGAGTGATGGTTCTTTCAAGTACTAGGTTCGTCACGATTTTCGTTTTATTCGTTTATTCTTCCAGCACCCTACTTTTACCATCTATTCATTCAGTTCTTTTATCATCACACCAGCGTCCTGTTAATTATCCGTGATGAGTACAATATCGTCTGCAAACTGCAGATTGTTCAATTCTGTCCCGTCTATGTCAATTCCCTCGTTGAGTTTCTTAACACCGCATTCGAGCACTTCAGTGAAAAGTTAAGGAGACAAGGTGTCTCCTTCTATTCGGACCTTATTACTAACTTTGTGAAGTCTTATACTTGCAGTTGAGTTGTTGTAGATGTTATACAGTAAACGAGTGTATCTATAATCTATGCGACATTGTTGGAGGGCTTCTAGGATGTCTACTATCTCGATCGTGTCAAAAGCTTTTTGGAAGTCGATAAAAATGAGCACCATAGGTCTGTTGTACTCAAGTGTCTTCTCGATCAATAGTTTCAACATGTACCACAACTCAATCATCAGAATTGATATTGTCGGTTGTAATTATTCAGTATATTTGGATAATTTCTTCTCTTACTGTATTTTTGACATTTTTTAACTGACTCAAATGCATCATTGTCGTACAGTAATATTCGTTTTTCAATGGTTCATTCAATTGAGCTAGTAATTAGCTCATTCTTATTCTTCTTTCGTTGGATCAAAGCATCGTCCTTCACGAAAATTTTTATAAATTCTACAAATTTAATCGATTAGTCCTCTTTTGAGAATGATGAGTTCATTTTAGTTCGCAAAATATTATTACCGATAAATTATCGGGCACGGGGATCTTCACGGCAGCGGAATTAAATTGTAGAATGGCAGCTCGAAATTCCTCGAAATAATTTATTTCCATCACACGTCGAATTGTTTCCCCCGAGGAGACACAAGGACAGACACGCTTCGTATACGTTACGTACAATATAAAGTAACATAATATTTTCTATCGGGCGAGATGATCTTCGTACAAGCGTTCATAATAAAGTACATCAATTTATCGAGTCTTCGTCAAACACCAATCAAATTCATGTGAAAATACGTTTATAGACTCAAGATCGCATCGAAAAGTTATTCACTTTGTTTACGGTTACTTCGTGAATGGTAATTGCCTTGTTCTTGTAAAGTATTTTTCATATAAACCGATATAAATATTTTAAAAATAACAAAGTTTTCTATTAACACGGGACTTGAATAAATAATCGTTTCTCATCAGAAATTATACTTTCCAAAAATAATATATAAACGAGAACGGATTGCGGATTTTCCAGAAAAGGTACGTGAATGAAAAAAATACTAGTATAAAAGATCTTGCAAAACTGAAGATTCTTGTAGAATTTCAAGTTAATTGCTGTTTCCGTTTATGGAAAATAGAAACCCTTTTTAAAGTCTCAACTTTAAGCAGACATATTTCGCAAAGAAGAGTTTTATGGAAAATAGTTTTACGATCAATTTTTCATATCTTCGCTGAAGAATCATCACTTCAACAAGTTCGACATACTGCAAAGACACCAGTTTATGTCATGTAATTCAACTGGAAGGAAAAGTATGAACTATGAAGGAGGCTTTAATGTCAAATGTCAAACGTCTAACGTCAAACGTAAATCGAATTCTGTACGCGTTCCTAGTAAATTATTCACGGAAATTCTTTGATCGCCTTGAATATTGAAAGTTGGCAGAGGAGCAATAATGAGAAAATTTGCAGCAAATAAAATAGTCTCAACTCGGCACTCAGGGTGGTAAAACAGACGGCGAAGGTAGAAAAGTTTACTGCCAGAGAAATTGTTGAAGTCTTTTCTTCCCATTGGATAAACATACAATAGTTTTTGAGTAGGAGATTATGGCGATACTTGCTGAGCTCAAAGGCTGGTAGAACTAGGTACAACTAATGAATGGATCACGATTCGCTCCGAAAATGGGGCTGCTCTGGAAGTCCTGGACGCACACAGGATTGAATCTTATGAAAACAACTGGCGGTAAACAACCATATTCGTCCCCTCTGTGTTACGGGTCGAACCGGGCACAGAGAAAATGAGATAGCGGATAGGTTGGCATATCAAGGGGCTAAGAATATTCTTATATGACCAGGGCCTGCGTTCGGGATCTCAGCCTGTGTAGTTAATGCAAGGCTGAGAGCCTGGCTGGCGGAAAACCATAGAAAAACCTTGTTGAATATCCAAGGATATCGCCAGTCCACGATAATGCTTTGTAAACTAATGCACAGCACCTGGCACAGAAAGTGACGGGGATCGGCAAGTTCCGATAACACCTGGTCTAGATAGGACTGGAAAATAATTTCTATTTCAGGTGGAGTGAAATTTTTATCGAAACACCAGTTTAGTTGATTGCCACATTCCAATTAATATTAAATTAATCTGCGTGTAGATATTTCAAACTGCTACAGCTTCAGATTGAAATATATTTTGCTATCCTGTTTCAGCGACGGAGTAGAAAGAGATTTTCCTTAGGTTTCATCTTCCGATTCTCATGATTTCATTTGGTTCACCAATTTCTTCTTAATTTCCTGGCTTGCATGGACGATCGTTGTAGGGTTGTATTTTTGTACTGGTTTACGAGAGACAACTATATGAAAACATGAGGGATAAAATGAAATAGATCTTGAAGTAGTGCAAAAGTGCAAAAACTTATTACGTTATATTGAGTAATGGCAGAATAGGAAAATAATTTCAAATAGACGAGCGTAAACAGAGTCATTCGATCATATCGATTTCTCTTCATACACCAATCAAATTCATGTAGAAATACTACAGTAGATCCAAGATAATATCTCAACGTGTACCGTTTATGCATTTCTTACATGAAATACCAGTGTGGTTCGAAAATGACCTCCATTGTAAACGCATTGTCTGAAATCAATTTATCTAGTACTGTCTGACTGGCACATACAGACAGACAAGCAAGATTCGAGATCCATCAGGATGATTCTTACTTCTTGGACTGTTAAGCTTAATTGATTGTACAAAATTTGCTTTTCATCTTTGGGTTAACGACATTCAGGGTCGTAACCTACCTTGAATTACAAAGTCAAGGTCAGTTCAAAAATGTTTTTCTCATTAAGAGCTATTTAGAAGTTCATTTGTAAGTGTGTTCAATTAAATTGTCTCGAAATAAAGTTCATTTAGTGTAATTCATAAATTAAGACAAAAAGGCGAACATTCAATTGTGTCTAGAAACTTCTCCTTTTGTTCATTTCTAATGGAATTTTGTTTACAAAGATAACCAACACTTCGAATTATTTATTATTTTTGGTGCATTAAAAAAACTATAATCTTATCAACATCATAGGAAAACATCGATAGGGATCATATCAGGTGACCTGGTTGATCACTCGACTCACTTCTGGAAACATCAAATTGGAATGTACCCAAACATTTCTTACGTAATAGGGTGGGACATCATTTTGTTAGAAGTAACTAGATTTTTTAAGATATTTTAAGCAGGACGAAGAAAGCAGGAAAACTTACCACCGAAAGTGATTCAAATATGTCCTCTTTCTTAGTCTAGATTTTCGTGAAAACCTTATTGGTGAAAATCAATTTCAGTTATCATATTTTAATTTCGAGTTATTGCGAAACTTCATTTTTAACCAGGAGGTTAGAATAAGCAATGATGGAATCTTTGATATAAACAATTAATATCATTGATCAGATGAAAATCACCACTTTTTCAAAAGAGAAATCGCCAAGGTCGCTTTGTCTTCAATGCGAAGTTGTTAATTGTTGGAGAACAGATGGTAGGACCATATGTTTGTTCCGTATATGATAACACATAGTTTGATATAATGACCTAATTTATTGAGCCATAGTTGGAAAATGCTCTGGCCAGACCTCGACACAAAGTTTCAACAGGATGGCGCACCTGCGCAAAATACAGGCTCTTCGATCTTAAAATTTAACGACATTCTGGGAGATCACTAGATAGACACAAGAGGTTTATGGTCCGCGAGATTCCGTGATCTCAACCCATTAGACTTCATCTTATGCGGTTTCATCAAGAACAAAATATACCTCATGCGGCCGCAAAGTAGGGAGGATTCGAGAATGCAATTGAGCAAATTCGTAGAATTTAACCAATGTGATTTCAGAAGAAGATGCAGATTACGTAAAGAGAATCAGGGAGGAAAATTGGACCATTTCCTCTGAAACTGACATTGCTTTTTCATCAATTTTCATTGGCACAAAAGAGCCATATGTTTTTGTGTTTGAGGTTAAGAAAATATAATTCGCAGAGAGTTTCTACGCGTTTTGGCACAGGGCCTTCATCAGAAAACATTCATCCCTGCACAATTGTTATCTTACACATTACATTCAGCTCATTGAATGATGTTGCCCTAGTCATTAATCTAACCTAGCTCCAGATTTCGTTTCAAAACCATCGTAAGCCATTCTCTTCCGATCATTTCATTCTCAGTCCAGCTAAGTGGAATTCTAATGCCAAATTTAATATCACATTCGTAGACAAGGTGACGGAAGTCATTTAGAGAATATCTATAGAAGGTTGATACCATTTGTAGAAAGTATTTTCCTATAGAGTCTTCCTGTGTAGAAGAATATACTTGCCTCGATGTTGCATATCCCATGGATGAATCCCCATCTTCATTTAATTTCTTCAAAAATCCTGTCGTTTTTATACCGAAGACTTTATAGGCGGCATTAGCACTTTCTCCTTCATCATTGACAGCCTCTGCAGCATTTTTTAAATCTTCAGTAGTGTAAGATCATCTTGTAGTATTCCTCTTGTAAGTCTGCATCCGGAAAAAACATTCATTACTTTAGTTGTTTGAGTCGTGGGGTAAGTTGAGCAACTATAACTCAAATACCCCAACCCGGAATTTTAGAACAAAAGAGAGGATATAAAAAAATCGATAACAAGAACATCTCTACATATCACAAGTACAATAATTATCTGGAATATTAACACTTCCCTGATTGAAAACAGAACAATTAATTAATACGGACGAAAACTTGCGATAAACTACAGAAATCAGAAATTTTTATTGCTTCACAATGGAATGCCTACGCAAATCATTATTAGGATTGTCATGCTACAAAATCAATGAAAACTAAAATCAAAAGAACAATGAGTTCTATACAAACAGTTATTCAAATTAAAAAAAAAACTGAATATTTAATTTTATTCACTTTTTCGATAGATTTACCGTGCACTTTAACCAGAATGGAATGGTCAAATGAGATATTGGGACAAACCGCACAAGTAAAGTTTTTTCGTGTTCATTCCGTTACAATGATACCAATCACTGAACTCCCGCGAAGCAGTTATCAAGTTAACCATGTCTTATTCATTATCGTCCGAGATTAATATGTTAGTATCATCGGCATAAAGTATCAGCTTTGCATCAGACGCAAATACTAAATCCTTCATGAACATTACAAAAACTATAGGCCCCAACACAGACCCATGGGGAACGCCGGCTGTGATATCAAGTTCTACTGATTTGCAGTCACCTATAACGACAGTTTTGCTTTTTGGACATAAAAAAATCAAAACGCACGGGCGCTTCACTCGTTAGTCCAGCTGCCACTAGCGATCGCGACTCCTTCTTTCTGCCATACGATGCCTATGCGTATGGTGAATAGTTTGCGAGATATTTCGATTGCCCAACTTGCCCCTGTGCTCAACTAGCTCCGCCCTACCCTAAGCCATAATAATATTATAATCATATTATATGGACTCTACTCAACGCAACCTAACGCGTTATTTTGAAAAAGCACAAGTTTACCGTATGGCTCGAAAATCGTTTATTGAAAATATTTTTTTTGTACTTCAATTTGTACTCGAGATATGGTCAATCGCTCAAATCTCGGAAAATCGAAAATTCCGGAGTGTGTCGACAACAAATGATTGAATAATTTAAATTGATTTTTACCAACAAAGTCTTCCCGAAAATCGATTCCGAGAAAAAGGGAGCCATTTTTTCCTATTTGCAATGTTTCGCAAAGATGTATAAAACCATCGATTTTGGGACACCCTTTACAAATTTCATATTTATATTTATATGTAAGTTCTCATCCCAAATATTAGGTAGTCTTCATCTGACTGTGTTCTAAACAATTTTAAACGTTGGATTTCATTATCACAACAATTTAAATGATTAAATCGCCCATTTTCAATTTCAAATAATAACAAAGTTTTATTTTTATAATAACTTTTTCCATTTTATATTTAATAATTCTTTAACGCAAGAGAAAGATTTGATAATTAAAAACCTTCGTTCCTAGGGATACGATGATAATTAAATTTCGATATTTGAGAGGAAACAAATTAATTGCTCGTTAACACTAACAAGACCTTGATTAAATGCAACAGATGCTATGTGAAAAAGTTGACGTAGGGAGGAAAATGGATCGATACCCGTTAAAAATGGAGCAATGAAATACGGAGCTGTTTATATGCTGGCCAAAAAAAAACGCCAAAGTTCTTTGTCGCCATTAGTCCTGGGAATATTAATGGAAAATTTAAAATTGCCGGAGTTTTTGTTCAAGTTTAAAATAATTGCTGCAATCGAATTTTTATTATATTAGGAATGACTTGGGAAAAAGTACTCAACATTCATGAATTTTACTTCTTTATCGCTCTCCAACCAGTATGTTTTCTGGTGCTGCATTTGTTCGGTAAAGATTTCGTGCACTTCAGCATCATCGTCATATACCGGGTGTAATGGAATGTTTTGATGAAATTTGGGAATCGGATAGACGACAACATTTGGAATTTGATTACATTAATATGTTTGACATATTGCCAATTTTCGATTTTCAAATAAGACACCCTGTATTTTCTTGCTTATTTTAATCGTTCATCTCATCCTACGAGCTTACCATCTTTTGAAAGATAAACAAAACACAATCTCTTTTTTGCAATTTTCATCTTTCGTTCTGAAAAGCCATGAACATTGGCAATTGGCCTCCTAGCACGAAAATACAAAATTGTATCTAAAAATTTAATTCTTCATTTTATATGGGGTGTCTGAGTTGATAACAAAAGAGCAAACAGCGAAAACGAAATAATTATAATAAATTTTCAAAAATACCACCATTCTCACGAACACAACATCGCACGCAATTGATGGTCCCTCTCACAATATTATATAACTGTTGGGCTATAATGCTTACAATAGCCTGTCTAAACCGGTTCTCCAATTCTTGTTGGGTGCTATCAGGTGTTTGGCATACCTCATTCTTCAAATGGACCCGGAAAGAAATCTAGTGGACTTAAATCTTGCGATCTAGCTGACCATCTTATGGGACCATTTGTACCTATCCATTTTTAAGAAAAACTTCGTCGAGATATCGCGAAACATCCCTCGTGTTGTAAGGAGGTGCACTATCTTATTGAAAATATATTTCATTCACAACAGCTAATGGCAACCCGTCCAATTCATCCTGTATTTCGGTCTTCGAAAATTCCAAATATCTCTGCACTGTCAATGAACCTTCAAGAATTATAGGACCTATTAAATATCTTCCCATCATTTCCATCCAGACATTGAACCCAAACCCTTCTTGGAAGTTTCCATCTTGATATTTGTTCTCATTTTATTGAGACCAGTACTTGCTATTTTGCCTATTAAACATCCCATTGTTCGTGAAACGTGATTCGTCGCAGAATAATATCTTTTTGGGATATTGTGGATAACCCTCCATTTTTCTAAGGTACTCTTCACATTTCTGGAGTCGCCTAGCATTATCGTTAACAAACAGGTGTTGGTGTAATTGATGAGCGGTGCTTATGTTTTCAAAATTCTCCATGTGCATTGGTGGCTAATTTCAAGCTCCTTGTTGATGTGGTTGGATTAATATCATCAAATGTCAATACCTCTATTTCGGTACCTTCGTCGATAACGAAATCTTCCTCTTCAGCAGGTTGCACCTCACGAAATTTTCCTTCATTTTTAGAGAAATTGGTTCTATTATCATGAAGTCTTTCCGGATAGCGCTCTCTGTATCATTGTTCAGCTTGAACGCTCTTTTGCCTGCACTCTCCATAAATAAGGAGCATATCGATTCATACTCAAAACTGAATTCACTAATTCGCATTGTCGATAATCAACAACAATGGAATTTTGACATATCACACTGATATTTTTATGATCATTATAAGTATGAACATAAATTTTGCATTGCCAACGTAGTTATTGTTATTGTCGAATGGGGAAACTCGGCATCGATTGTCTAGGTATCTTCCACTAGAACTCCGGAACTGTTAAGAATAGAAAGACGTGATTGGTATAAAAAAGATAGAAAAATACTACTTCTGTAATTCTGGGTATCATGATATGGTTGTCTCATAAAAAACCTACTTTTTGAGGAAAAACTTGAATTCAAAACTTTGATGCTCCATGAAAATTGAGCAATTAAATTTTTAGATACAATCTAGTATTTTCGTGATAGGAGATGTTGAGCTAAGCCAATGAGATTTGAAAAAAATGATTGTGTTTTGTTTTTCTCTCAAAAATATGTTGAAAGGTCCTAGGATGAGATGAACAATTAAAATGAGCAAAAAATACAAGGTGTCCCATTTGAAAATCGAAAAATCGAAAGTTGATATCGTTTCCTGCATAACCGGAAACGAAATGTCAAACATATTAATGTCAACAAATTAAAAATGTTGTCTTCTATCCGATTCCGAAATTTCATCAAAATATTCCAAATAGAAAAAAAGTTCCAGGGGTAGCCCTAATTTCAGTTACCTGTGGTATGTTATATACTTTCATTAATAAAAGAAACTCTTTTCATTAACCTGGTGATTCAGTTGATTAAAGGTAGGAACAACTAGGAAAAATTAATAAATTTTAAGGGTAATACAGTAATATTTTTGTTTTCATATGGCAACGTGAATAAATTGACTGAAACCAATTTGCATTAATTCAAGGAACTAAATTGTTTTGAGCAGTATATCTAGGGAAGAGCAGGTATAAAGTTCTTCATATCTATCGTACATCCTATTTATATGAAAGATTGGTCCAGAGCAAAAACAACGGATAGAATCAATCATGATTCAGCTATAAATGTTTGTCCATTAATATTTCACATCTTTTTATGAAAGCTGAAGATTCCCCTGTCTTGATACTTATAATAAAGCTCCTTTTCAACTTATTCATCAGTGCCAGCGGCGATGGTTCATTAATAATAGGATACTTAATTATCGAAATCAAAAGAAGGTTGAATTATTTATTACCATTACAAGATTATTAGCGAGGAAATAGACATGATCCGATCGGGGTACTTTGGAAGATGAGTTTGAAATTTCATCTAGTTTATTTAATCCAGGTGAATTATAAATTTGGTTTGACGGGATTGGGAAATTAATTTTCGTTCATAATTTCCCACACGAGAGATGATTTTGTACATGACGTTTCTGTATATATTCAGTTAATTTCATTTGCTACCTCAACAACATACTATATCAATTTTATACATATTTAGAGATGAATGTCCGTACTGTAATCCAGTGAAAAATTTTAACCACGACACGAAAACTCTTGAAAGTAATCATAATTTTCAATTTATACAGTAACAAAAAGCATCCGAAAATTTGAAAGGAAACGCAAAAACCTTAATCTGCTTTAATATTTATTGAATCTTCTTCAAAATATGATCCATTTGAAGCGATACACATGTGCCAACGTTTTTTCAATCCTCGAAACTTTTTTTATGGACCTCTTCATGGATGGTCTGAAGCTCCTTCTGACAATTTCATTTTAGGACATCTATGGAATCAAATCTGGTTTCCCAGAGGAGCAGTTTTAGTCTGGAAAAAAGAAGAAAGTCACACGGAGCTAGATCAAGTGAATAAGGCAGCTGCTCGATGGTATTTATCGAGCGTTTGGTCTTAAAGTCTACAATAATCGTTGCTCAATGAGATGTCCGTTTACGGAAATTATTTTCACGCAAACATCTCAAAACGGTTAAATAGATGTCCTCATTGACCGTCTGACCTTGTGGAACTAATTCATGATGAACCACGAATATCGAAGAAAAGCTTCATCATCTCTCTGGATTTTTTGGACTTTATCGTTGGTTGAAGAGGTCGAATGTCGTCCGGAACGAGGCAAATCTTCGACCATCGCCCGACCATCTTTAAAGGATTTGTACCACTCGTACACTTGGGTTTTCGATTAAACAAAGTCTCCGTAAGCTTTTCCAGCATTCACAGCGATTCAGCTCACGGAATTTTGTTCAAAACACAAAACTCGAGACAAACTCTTGATACAATATTTTTTCACTGTAAAATTCGCAGATTATCACTGAGGTGGACTGGTTTCAACAGCTGCCCTAAACAAATTAGTTGACAGATCGCGCTCATGTTTGGCTTAGCCATTGAGGACTGTCCTACCAACATACAGAAACTTAAAATATTTAAAAATACTCAACGCGGGCAATTTAAAAGAGAATTTCCGGATACTTTTTGTCACAGTGTATTCTCGGAGAAGGTTCTAAGCAAATTTTTATTCGCGAATTTGCGGTTGATTTTGCAATACCATTGGAAAAATTTAAGAAAATAGAGTACCACAAAATGCTTACCAGAGGTCGTTTGCAACCGTCAGTCCTTTTCTGTATGCGTTCACTAGTCCAACTTAAAGCAAAGGCGGATCTCGTTGCAAAAATGTTCTTTTGTTTTGAATACATTGAACGTCTAAAGTAACGTTCAGAATATGGTAAGGCGCGTTCTTCAAGAAATGAACTCTAAGAAAGCAATGGGTCTTGATGAAACACCACAATCTGTTTTGAAGAAATGTGTTTCAGAGTTAGCACCTGTTCTTAATCGTCTGTTCTAGATTTTGTATGAAGTCGTTTCAGGAGTACTGCAAAGTAGCGAAAGTACAACAGGTTTCAGAGAAAGGAAAGAAATGCCTACCCCAAAATTACCGTCCAATCGTAATGTTACCCATTATGTGGAAACCCATAAGGGACTCATTTATCACTCTTTTCATAGTGATCAACGATGAGTTCATTGAATATCATGAGTAGCAGTGAACCATCAGTGATCGACAATATTGTTTTCATAGACAACGATCAACCTCCTTGCATACGCTACGCATTTGTGGACATCAACAATCTCAAAATCCTTCGACATAATTTGGAAGCTGCCTTGATGAATAAACTAATCGCATATATACATATAGCTTTCTCTTCAGTTGATCGATTCAGCAGTTCACTGTGTAACTAGTCAATCTTTTAGGTGAATGCAGTAGTACCCCAGAGCTTCATACTCTCTCCATCTATTTTTCTGTTCCAAATTAATAATTTGTTCCACTCCACCAGAAATAAAATGTTTCGGTTTGTAGACGACTATACCTTGGTGTCTTCATTTTCTAGTCATCGTCGTATAACTGCTGAGGAGCCACTCTACAACGATAACAACAGAGCATGAATTCAGACTTCAGACAGCAAAAGGACTGGTTGCAATCAACAACGTTCTCCCGAAAAAGTACTCCTTCAAATAGCAGGGATATCGAATTTCCTCATTAACGAGCCTATCTAACCGGCATAACAATCAACACCGGAGTTTG
This sequence comes from Cryptolaemus montrouzieri, assembly GCA_013387265.2. NCBI lineage: Eukaryota > Metazoa > Arthropoda > Insecta > Coleoptera > Coccinellidae > Cryptolaemus > Cryptolaemus montrouzieri. Next base: position 20,396,877 of record JABFTP020000103.1, read on the forward strand.
TTGACACCATATCTGCTTCTGATAAACTCAGGCCTGAGCAGTTCTTCACACTATCACAGGTGATCCTTTTAGACAAAGCACTGGTGTGACCTGGTCTCAAATATTGATTTCATGTGTGGAGCTCTACACATAAAGATTCGTTACGTCTATTAGATAGTATCCAGAAGATACAGTGTGCTACAGTGTGATCTCCAACCTCTGGTACAAAGGCAGCAGGTTGCTGATTTTTCCCTAGCTTACAAATACTTCCATGCTCTGAAGAAATGAAAAGATTTGGTTTCGAAAAGAATCCACTTCCAAAGAAAAACTGGGCTTGCGGAAAACATCAGCAGACATTCCAAATAGTAAGGCTATGTACGTCTCTAGTGTGCTGTGGGCCACGCTTCCATGGAATATCCAGCTATATTTGCTGAGTTATACTGCAAAAATTATCCGCTAAAATCTTGTCCCTTCTTGAGGTTACGCCCCTATGGAAGTTTTACTCCTTTTACCCAACTCTAAAGTAATTGTTGCATATATTTTCAGAACCCATTATTAAATCCTTTCTGATATAGATACGTTGGGTTGAATTCTTCGATACATTCTCTGAACTCTATCTTCATCTTATAATCAAGCTCACAAAGGCGAATGGAAACAATTTCAACCTAAAATTAGATAATTATTAAACAAATGACATTCTAGAGTTTACCATAACGATTTTTCTGAATGAAATATGTCTATCATTATCCCTGTTTATTTTTTTCACTATTTGACCTGAAACATATATTCTTAGCATTATGGAATTAGATAATTGATCCAACTTTCCTTTTCTACAATTTTATTTCAACCGAAGATCGATACAAACATGATATACACGCCTATCGTGACTTCTGCAATTATATGAATTATTTTTCTATTATATCGAAAATGAAGCTGAATTCAAAAGTAAATTATACAGGCCATTATATAGTTATGTCTTTTCTTTTTATTCCAATTCGACTAAAACGTATATAATTGTATTCTTTCCAATGCGAAACTTCATAATATCGAGTTATTAAATTTGAGGAATCGATATTTACGTACGGAAATAACAGCTTAACTCTATTGATCTAAAAAAGCAATGTTGAACGTGAAATATAATTTTGAGCAAATAAAAGAATTAAACTGTGAAACATGATCAACATAGTGAAAAACACAAGAAAGAGGCAACTGTAAATGACAGAATACTTAGGATCAGATTGCACGCATTCCCAATGAACATCAATCTCATTCAAGTATTCTCCTACCTCGACACATTCACAAAAAGAGGTTGAGGAATTCTACGGGAAACTCTCAGAGGCAATCGATAAAGCTCCTAGAAGAGAATTTATATTAGTAATAGGAGACTTCACTGCGAAAATCGGCACAACAGTTGCATATAACAACCTGCGGGATGTAGTTGGTAGGTATGGTCTTGGTACACGCAATAAACGTGGGGAAAAACTGATAGAGTTCTTTACTGAGAACGAGCTGTTTATTACAAACACCAATTTCAAACACCATCCACGAAGACTATATACTTGGCTGTCGCCAGATGGCAAAACGCGAAATCAAATACACTATATCCTCATGCGCAAAAGATGGCATACATCACTCAGAGATGTAAGAATATAACCGGGATTAGACTGTGGAAGCGACCATAACGCACTTATAGCAGAGATATGCATCAAATTGCGCTCACTTTTTAAGACCCCTAAACGACCAAACAGATGGGACCTCAGAAACAACAAGTCCATAGGAAGCGCATCTGAAGAACTTAAAAAGATAGACGCAGATGAGATTTCGTGCGGAAGAATTGTGGAACTGAATAAAGGCAATCATGGAGGCATCCGGGTGCGAATTTAAAGAAGACAATAAGCCAATATACAATGGATTTCAAATAAAACTTGGAAGCTAATAAGAGAGCGTCAAAGGATGAAAATGCTCGGATTAACAGAAGGTGATGTACGTAATAGGTATAACAGAAGACGCAGAAATTCACGAAAAATAGAGATCTGTCATCAATGGTGATACTGACGCATTATAAGCCACGACCACGATCATCACCATCGTTGTTCGAAATCGAACAACGATGGTGATGATGATGATATGACATACAAAACGTTGGGATTGTTGGTATTTTTTAATTATTCTCTATTCTGTGAAACAAAATGTATAATATGCATGAATATAGCTATAACAAAAAGAAGATTTTAATTAGTATTCCAAATTTTGTTCGATTTGTCTCAGAATAAAATATAGTATAGCAGAAAAAGCTCATTAAATATTTGATGAAATGCATTTAAAGTGATTTCTGATTTCTTTTTCGGAATTTATTAACCCTTTGATACATTTCGAATTCATGATTCTTTTGGTCTTACGCTTAAATATCTTCAATTTAATGAACTTATATATGAATAACTTAGCCGTTTTACGATGGAATCACCACTTCTTGTCGATGAAAACAAAGTACTAAATTCTAACTTCCTCTTGAAATTCATTTCTTATTACTTTAGTATTTTGGTCCAAAATTCTTTCACATTGATAGCCTTGAGATATGGTACATTATAGTGGTGCAAAATCTATGAGTTTTCTCTCCACAAATCTGGCCCTTTTCGTCAAATGTGCCCTCTCAAATGCAGCTTACTGCTAAAGTAATATTCTTTATTTACCGTCTGACCTTCTGGCAAGAACTCCGACTGCACAACACTGCGATATTCAAAGAAAATAGTCAACATCTTAACTTTTGGTCGACTGTCGTGGTTTTTTCGATATCGAATCTGTTGGAAGACGCCATTCGGAAGATTGTTGACTAGTTTGCATGTCAAACTCTCAAACCCATGTCTCATCACCAGTTGCAATGCGTGTTATGAATGTGGTGTCGGAATTGACTCGTTCTAGCATGTCTTCAGCAACCTTTACGCGATCGGGACATTGTAAATTCAAAACGAAATGTCAGAAAAAAACTGCTGGCACCAAATTCAATCCCAATGAGTGTAGTGAATTTTTTGCATCTGCTGTCGGTCGTGTGGTTGAGACAATTCTAACTAGTAATATTCCATCGGATCTTTCTTTGAAGGATATTTCGAATAACTTGAATTTTTCTTTTACCGAAGTTAGTCCCATCATGGTGAGAGACATTATAAATCAACTGAAAAATAGTAAATCTAGAGATTACTATGGCCTATCATTATTGTTGACGAAATTATCAGTCCACTTACTGATTTGATTAACAGATGCATCAGGGCTGGGGTTTTTCCTGATTTCAAAATTTATTTCTTTACATAAAAAAAAGTGTTGCCAGTGATGTTTCATCTCTTTAGTGTCTGTTTTCTCGAAAGTACTTGAAAGGATTCTGAGTGATCGGATTGCCTCTTATTTCGAAAGTAAAAACTTGTTTTCACATAACCAATTTGGCTGTGAAAAAAAAAAGAAGCACAACAGATGCAATAATTGAATTTGTTTTAACTACAATGAGATATTTTGAACTAGGAATGTACTCTCTTAGCCTTTTTTGGATGTAACGAAGGCCTTCGACTGTGTCTCTCATGCAGCTCTCTTGGTGAAACTTGGTCGCTATGGGTTTAGCGAGGTAAGTATCTGCCTTGCAGGATCCTTCTCAGAGAACAGGTATCAATATGTTTATGCTCAAGGTAATTGGTCCGAGAGAAAACCAGTTAATGTAGGAGTACCTCAGGGCTCAATCTTAGGCCGTTTGCTATATTTAATATTTATTAATGATTTGCCTTACTATATGACCTGTTATCCGAGCATATTGTTCGCTGATGATACCACGGTTTCCGTTGCCTGTGACGATCTTGATGAGAGAATTCAGTCACAGGCCTTTAGTTGGTTTTCGGGGAATCGGTTGAGTATAAATGGTTTGTGAGTTTCTAGGCATTCATCTTGACACAAGGCTCACCGTTCTGAAGATTGCATACTTTGCGCTCTGTGAAGCACATCTTAGATTTGAACTCTTAGCTTGGGGTCTGGGGGGTGAAATTGAGAGGATTTTCAGATTGCAGCGACGATTTGTACGAAAAATGCCAGTATTCGGTATAGGGATTGTTGCAAACACTATTTCAAAAGCCTTAGGATTCTAACATTACCTAATCTTTTTATATATCTTTCATATATGCCTCGTGCATGCACATAATCACCTAAACGAGGTTGCTTTACGTTGCAGCATCCATTGTCACAATACTCGTAACAAAGATGCACTCTGTGTACTGTTTTTCCGACTACGTGAGGCGCAGAGTGGTCCTGATTTTATATAAAAATTACCTACTTCAGTTAGGTCATTTTCTAAATCAATGTTCAACAAGAAAATTAAAAACCTTTTATTAAATAACGTTCTGTATAACGTTTATGATTTCTTAAATTTACCTCCAAATTGTTTTATACATTTTTGGCATTTCACACAATGGTTCTCTATGATATACACAAATTTTAAATTGTTTGAAAAATAGAGGAGACCATATATCGCCCTGAGCTATTCAAGTATTATTGCAAAAAAATGGAACAGATTCATTCCAGATGAAAGGCTGTCATCTTTGATCTAATTAAATCTATTCCAGTTTTTCAAAAAAATACTCCAATTGTCTTGGGGCGATAGTCTTCTCTATTTTTCCGTGGCTCACTCTGTATCTTCTACAGTTTTTAATCAAAAATGAAAATTTTTTCACAGGAATGTAGACAAAGACAATACCTTTCTTTCGAGTTATCACTCGACCCATCTACCCTCTTCCAAATTTTCAAGGGTTGTCACCCCTGCTCCAGAGGTTGAAATTCGAGATGAGGATGGTACTTGATGATGACTGCCATTGATCAGCATGGATCTGTTCCATTTTACCTCACTGAAACTTGAAGAGTCTCAGGGAAATAGTCTTGCCTATCTTTCAGTTGTTCAGCCTGTATCTTTTACAGTTTTCAATTAAAAATGGAAATTCGTTCAAGGCAATGTGAACAAAGATACCACTTTTCTTTTGAGTCATCACTTGACCCATCTTTCCTATTCAAAATGTTCAAGGATTGCAACTCCCGCCTAGGGGGTTGATATTTCAGGCAAGTATTGTACCCCAAAAGATGTCCCCCTTGAAACATAAATTCACCTATTTTTGCGTTTTGATCAGAAATGAATATCTTGGTAGACATAGCCTCTGTTTAGTATTCGTTGAAGCACCCTGTAATTAGTTACCATTATATATGTATACAAGCTACAAATAACGTCAATAGATTCAGACCAGTTTGTGTAAAATACACAAATCAGAATAGAAAATAGATGTGTATCATACAAGTTTGCAATGAATGAACTTCAGCTAATTGAAATAAAAATGAAATAGTTATATAATCAACGAGGATTTAAAACCGTGGTTATAGTGATCTATTAATTTAATTTATATGTTGTTAGTCAAAATTTGGTGAAAAATTCTATTTGTGTTTTGATAATGCTTAACTACTGAATAGTAACGGCCTAAAAAGAATCGATTTGTTTGCATATTTTTAAAGCTTAGACTATCAAAAATATGCTCGCAAGAGGGTTTTTCAAAATTCGAATTTTTTTGGACAGATGCAACGGATTTTGTGACGCGACATCTAAGCCGGCCGAAGATTGATCGCTCTGAACTAGGAGCTCCGTTGCTTCAAAAGCAGGCAGAATAGCTCGTTTAGAAGAAAGTTCTTCACAAAATCTTGATTTTGAGAAAGAAGAAGGTTCAATTATGGATATGGGATCGCCTATCAATCCAAAGTTAGTATTAAATATTATTACCAGAGTTATTCTACTGGAAATGTTTCTCAAACTTCGAACCCGTTTTTCTCAAAACTACTTTTGTCGTGGTGGTTGACACGATATCTCCAGTTCTATAAGACTGATTCCTTAGAAATCTTGTGAGAATCTTCTTTGTACATCTCTTCATCACTTTCATCTTGGATTTTGAAAAATTTCAACTTGAAGTATTTTTAAAAAATTCGTCGAAAATTAGGGGTAAGATAATTTTTTTTTCAAGCGGACTCCATTTTGTGAACCTTCTTTTTTCGCCCAAGGTCCAAGAGATAGCAACATTTTCACTAATTAAGTATTTTTTTTGTTTGTTCGATTAAGATCATTACTAGGGTTGGATTGAAATCAACCACGGAGCCCCGTTTGACTGCAACTCCCACTTCACCAGCCTGTCACTGGATGCTTTTTTTTAAGATTTTTTTTATATATTTTCAAAATCAATGAATATTGTATTAAAAAAATTCATAGTAAAAATGTTTTTAATTTTTTATCCTATTTTGAAAAATACCCAAAAAGTAGGTCTCTAGACCATAATACCCCTTAATCCATAGTGTCTTATGACAAATAGATATACATACAGACAGATACATAACGAAGTGAACCTATTAGGATTCCATTTTTCTTTTTTTCGATACTGGACTTTAAAAAGAAAAAGAAAGTAAAATAAAATTTTTCATTTTCAACGTCATTTTCACTATAGGTTTTCATCGATGATGAAAATAATATCTTGAAATAGTATCCCAACAATACCTTTCGTTTCTTTCATATTGTTTGTCTAGTGTTTCTAAGAGGGAAGCGAATTCCCTTAATCCATGATAGGATCTACGATTTACTCAATGTACCGAACAAATCGGCTTATTTTGAGCTTAACACGAATTGTTGGGATCGTTTGTTATCGAAAAAGATCAAATACTTGCCGTATTCATCCGGATGCAAAAGGCAAGAAGAAAATTGAAACCACAAGGTGTCCCGAATCATGAATCGTCCCATACTTGAAATAGCAGTAGCGCGGAAGGGTTTTGTTCAGTTTCATCCCCATCTTGATGAACTGAGTGATTTTATACAGGAGAATTGTTTGATCCTTCTTATAGATTTGCGGGAACGTTGAGTGAAAAAAATTCTTTTATGTTTTATATAGGCATACAGTCCATGTTTAAACAAGCGTGGACGGATGAGGAGATAACAATGGTTGCCCAGAAACCCTTTTGGGCAATCTTGGAATTCCATTAAGTTATTTAAATTTGCGGAAGGTCTTTGGATTATCTTGTTTGATTCTGTGTCGTCCCTAAGCCTTAAGGACAAACAAGAATAGATTGGTTTCTGCAGAAAGATTAGTGAAAAGAGAAAATTCTGATATACAACTAGATCTCTTTATAAAAAAATCAATAAGCTGAATTGGACTTCATATTTCGAGCCTATTCAAATCTTGAGAGGTAATTGTAATGTTTCATGTATCTTTCACAACAAATTCTTCGTTCGATATTGTCAGCCATTGTGAAATTCGCAAAACACACTTATGTGAACTGAATAGGTCCAGTACTGTAAACAATCTAAAGGACAGATCGCCTTCAAACTCCGTGTCAGTATAGAAAAGAGTTGTGCCAACTCTGCAACAACAGAAATTTTAACCATCGTTATAAGCAAATTTTTTGAATAATCAATTCCCGTTTAAAGACTACTTTTGACTATAAATCGCCTTAAACCGAATAAGAGAAACCTTGATAAATTAGATCTCGATAACCTTTTGATTTTGGTTCCACAGATTTTTCTCGAAATTATAAATAGATTATCCAGTTAATTTGTTTAGAAAAACGCATGGTTGTTTGGAGGAAACACCAAGAAACTATTGCAATACAAACAAATATACATCTACACGAGTCGTTTTTGAGGTCAAACTTAAAGAAATCACATCCTTTAAGAGTTGATGGAGGAATTCTACAATATAATGTTCAAATTTGGGTCTACAAACAATCACAATAAAATTAACAGTTTTTTTCGCATCTCTGTTAAATTAGTTATTTCGGACATACGACATTTGCAAATTAAATCAGCCACATGTATTCTAATTAACAATATGTATTCTATGAGGAGGCGTCAAAAATTTTTTTTTCAGTGTGTTACATAATGGTTTGTCACATTGACATACCATGAGGGGTAAATATTCGTGCAAGAAAGAAAGTTCATATGAACATAGGTCCGCAAAAGCTTTGTTAGGGAGTTACAAGGTGCTGAAATATCCGGAAAAATTGGTTTCAAAATTTCTACAGTTTTTGAGATATTCAGCCCAAATTTAGAATGCAAGCTATTTTTTACAGCCTCCATCATTACACGTCCTAAATTTTAACCAGAATCTACAAGGTGATTTCTTTTCCGGAGCCAAGTCCTTTTTTGCCCTCTCAAACATTTATGCAGTACTCCACTGATCAGCGAACAATCAATTTTCGTTATCTTCGTTCAATTCAGAAACTTATATGACTTCTTTAATTTTTTGGTATCTCCGACCGTTTTCGAGTGTAAAATTATTAAAATCTGAATTGAAAGCACTTCTAATTGAAAAAATGAATAGTAGGCTTTGATATTTTTCATTTATTTATTTATTTTGACAGTTGCTAAAGTTGAACCTGTGTCTGCTTGAATTGTTAATTGAATACACGAATACTTTTAAGACTTTTGAATTTATTGTTATAAGAAAAAATGGCTAATTTAACAAACGTCGAATTGGCTGATATCCATTACATGTACGGTCTGGCTGACGGAAACACAACAGAAGCTAGGCGATTATATCAGGTGCGCTTTCCAAATCCAGTGACACCAGACAGACGAACATTTTCGAATATCAACAGAAGGTTGAGGGAAACTGGTACTTTTACTGCAAATATTCATTTGAAAAGTTACGTTAGGTTAGTTAGTGCACCTCAAACTATTGAATCCTCATGTGAGCACAATAAAAATTGGAAATCAGTTTCCTTCAAGAGGAATTTCTGCAGATGGTTCTTAGATAAAGTTACGGAAAATATTCATTTTGATAGTGAAATAATGTTCACAGACGAAACTATTTTCACAATAATCATAATTGGACTGAGGAAAACCCCCATTTGATTGAAGAATCTCATCATCAAGAACAATTCTCACTAAATGTCTGGGTCGGTATAATTGGAAATTATTTAATTGGGCCTTTTTTTGCCTAACAGACTAAACGGTCCCGCTTATCGGCAACTTCTTGAGGAGGAGTTATCTTTATCGCTCGAGGATGTGCAACTTTTGGTGAGAAACATAATGCGGTTCTTGCATGACGGGGCACCAGCACATTTCAGTGTAGAAGCTAAGGAATTCTTAAATAATACATTCAACAACCGATGGAAAGGTCGGAGTGGATCAGAAGCATGGCCTCCTAGGTCCCCAGACTTAAATATTTTAGACTTTTTCTTATGGGGTGAGTTTATACTACTCCAGTGAATAGTGTAGAAGAATTGAGAAATCGAATAATAACCTCTTGTGACACGATCAGAAATACCCCTGGAATATTTCGAAGATTGCGTCATAATATGCGAAGAACAACAGAGGCCTGTATTCTAGTAGGTAGAGGACACTTCCAGCAATTCAATCAGTTTTTAATTGTTCTTCTTTTTAGTTAGATAGATAGATATTAAATAAGTATAAGTTGAGTCTCAGAAGATGAGCTATTAAAATAAAAGCATATTTTGGGCATACCTATTAAGTATTTCAATTTTTTTAATTTAGCGAATAACATACAATTCAAATAGTTCACCTTGTAGATTCTAGTTGAAATTAGGAAGTGTAATGATGGAAGCTGTAAAAAATAGTTTGCATTCCAAATTTGGGCTGAATATCTCAAAAACTGCAGGAGTTTTGAAGAAAAAACCAATTTTTTCCGAAAATTTCAACACCTTGTAGCTCCATAACGAAGCTCTTGCGGACCTATGTTAATATGAACTTTTTTTCTTAAAATTGCACGTAGATTTACCCCTCATGTTGTGATATACTATTATGTAACACCCTGTATATAGATCTGTAATATGCCAATAGTAAAGTCATAAAGCTCTCACAGACGTTCTGAACAAGGTCACTTCCAATTTGAAATCAGGAAGATATTCATTCGTTCATTTAGAATATTCGAAAATTGTATAGACAACCTAAAACGATAGGAATCGTTTCCACTTAGTGAGTAATTTCTAATTCACTGATTTCATTAATATCAAGATGGAATAAGACTTGAAAGGTTTGCTTGAAATTAATATGAAAACGTATTCCGATCTAGAGAGGTTATATGTCCCGTTTCATCGTCGAAACGTATGTATTATCTAAATCTCCGTATGCGGCCCTACATTCATGAGGTTTCATATAGTTCATTTATCCCAAAACTATTCATCAGAAATTCTCATTACGATTTACCTAATGGAAAATTTCACAATGGAAATCTTGCCTGGCTACGAATTCAAAGCTCAGCTTCGAATAGTTAGATATTTGATGGAGCGAAATTGAATTAGGAGTACACCCTTAGAATTATGAATGATATAGGGACAAAAATCACGGATTGATTCTATAGGAAAACTCTGGAAGCTTTTATCAATTCTAGATTTGAAATGCCGAAAAAACTCGGAGATTTACTAAGGCAAATATCCAATCAGAGTTAATAATGAATTAATGGTAGTGAAAGATCAGAAGCTGTAACAGCTCCTGAACTAGAAGAAGCTATGCTTGATGGGGTAGAAGAAGTTACACTGACGGGAATATTGCTCTTGCCTTGGAATTATCATTCAATATTAATATTTTGTGGTCGTTGGTACAATCGATCGAACATAATAATAATGTTTTACCAAAAATTTCATTTTCGGACCATGCAGTTTTTCACTATATTAATTTTCACAATGGCCATATCTGGGACATTCCTTATGGACATGTCAAATGACCTGTGGAAGGAAATGGAGACTCGTAGCAAAGCAACTTCATTGGCAACATGTGATGTTGGTAAGACTACGTATCACATACGGCTGCATTGCTCAAGGTGTAGCCTTAAAAAGCAATATTCACCCTGAAGCCACAGAACTGATACTGGGCCTTGCATCTTCACCTGGTGGTTAGAGGAACAGATAGAATATCTACTTACAGATTCCACCACCTTTTCCGAAATGGAATAAATAAGTTCAGCTTCGTACTCGGCGCTTTACAGTCTGACATTGAGAGTAACGAGATGCTGAGTATGAAGTCTGCCACAGCAATACCCAAAACCATCATTGAGCGGCCATTCCAAATCATTATTCCTAATAGGCAGGAGTGGGCTAGCTCCGAGAATCATCTACTTCTTTGCCCTTGATGGATTACAGACGGCTCCAAACCTACTCAAGATGTTAGAACTGGTTTATATGGTCGAGGTACTGCACAGGAACAATCAATTTATCGTGGCGAGCTTGCAACAGTTTTTCAAGCCGCAATATTTGCCAGCGACGACTATCCTAACATCCTGCTAGGAGAGGACTAATATTTAGGTCAACAAAAATCATCATATAGTGTTAAGTTGAACTGAAGGAATTAGCAACCGATGACTGCACGTCACTTATTGAGCAGTAATATCGTTTAACCTGGCAAACTGAAAGAAAGCAATACGCTCTATTTGATGTGGGTTCCAGGACTCTTGGATAATGTGGACTATGAAAAGGCGGGCTCATTGGGCGCTCGAGGAGAAGCTGTATGATTCATCGGCCCAGAGCCTTGACTTGGATTTCCTCTGGGGACCGCCAGGATGGAAAAATAACCAGTGGTTGGTCCTGAAGGTACGGGAGTAGTGTGTGAGCCCCATAGATCTCAGACCCTCTCAGCTGGCCATCAGTGGATCCACCGAGAGCCAAAGATTGTATTAAACTCTCCAGTCTTGATCTGAATTTTCCACTTTCCACATTCTGTACACTGTCGCAGCAGACATCACCCAGATGGATTTGGATTGAACCAAGACCCTTCATGCAGACTATGTGAGGGTGAGATAGAATCAATAGAGTACGTCAGTGCGAATGCCCAGCTGAGGACAGAATCTGACTTCTAACAAACAAGAGTTGGCTGAGCCTAGTAACCTCTCACCTACAAAGATTATAGACTTGAAAGAAATGATGGAGATTGTAGGTGAAATTTTAGACACAATGCAACACAATAGATCATTAACTCGCAGTGATGGTATGGCTGTCATTCAGCTCACATTCAATTTTTATAGCTATATTTGGAACGACTAGAATTATCTGTTTCTCTAGAAAGAGATAGTCATTTTCAGCAACAATGTAGCTGAAAACTCCAATAGGACTTACTGATGAATCGTCATTTCTTCACCAGCAAGATCATAAGATGAATCTCAAACAGACTTCTTCCGGTTATAGAACTGCTCTTCTTGATTTAATAACGAGAGGTATTAGATAATTGGCTGATACAATATCATAAGAAATTCTCTTAAGAATTTTGAAAGGGTCAGCCTTTCGATGGGGAATCGATTGCGGTCGTGTATTTTATCAAAAGGTGGTTCCTTTGCTGAAATACTTCTAAGACGAAGTTCATTATTTTTGGTTTCTGTGTTACAATGAAGTAATTTTTTTTTCAGTGTACATATTGAAAGCAATTATGTTATCGATGTCAACTTCTTTTCTTTAAAGACACCACTGTATCGATTGAGTCAAATCTACTAGCTCGTACAATGAACGAAATGAATTTTCGATATTATAGAATCGCCTTGTTCATGGAATGAAATCAGTTTTTTTTCGTGAAACTGAACTATATGAAGAAAACGAAAAAGATCAAAAGCTTTATTTGAATGGTTCAATATCGAGAAATATGGGAACTATAAAAAGACTTTCTCTTCAAGAACATTGTAGGACTTATGTACTAAAATTAATTGAACTTTCTTGTTGTTTCTCATACTTTGTACCTTTTATGTATTGATATTATTTCCAAATTTTGAGCCTTATTTCTGATCAATTTCCATTATTTGTTAACTTTGAGTTGAATCGAAGATTTGAAAACCGAAGTTAAAAGAATCATTTTAATACTTTGATATGTCGATTTCGTAAGAGGGTAGAAATAGGAGGGTTGAAAGTTTTCAAATCACCACGCCATATATTCTTATACACATTATTATCAAAAAGTTCTGTTTGGAAATTGTTGATAATAACCAACAGATGTATCTATGCCGTTCTTAATATTTTTCTTAGACCTTAGTCCAGAAGCTGGACTAAGCATCTCAGGCTTCAGAATGGGAGGTTCTCTATTGCTCTCATGACATTCAGAAAAACCTTAAGCGGCACATGATCATAGGTGCTACGCCTCGCAAGTCTGGTGGACGAAGGTGGGAAAATTGACTGCGAAACTGGCTCTAAAAAGGCGTAAGAAGTACGGTGAGTGGTCAAAGAAACTGCTTCGCTAGGTGCACTATAAGGGGTTGAAACCACTGCACCTCATAATCATTAGCATGGCAGTTTTGACTATTTATAAGCTACTGATTGCATGCACGCAAGTGGTCGATTCGATATATACCTTGTCTTCTGAAGCTATTAACAGCTTCCACCTTCTCTGGATGAACTCACATAGAACCACACCGAGATTCCACTACGGTGATAAGATAGATCTGAAAATCCCATTCATAAAGAAGATTTCCTGACAAGGTGGATGGTATTTTAGCTACACGGAAGGGCTCGAAGATTGAAGAGGTATCAGAAATTAACTGTCGAAAAAATGAGAGAGGTTTCTACCTCTCATTGTATTCATTGAACCTGGCTGCGTCCAAAAGCAAACAAAACTGGGTACAACTTATGAGTAGATAACGAAAACACAAAACAAACTTCTACGGTTCTACGCTAGTCTGAGAATAGGTTCAGACACTAGAACAATTGGCTGTAAACAAAAATGTTTATCTCCTCTGGGTTTCAGCTTACACTGCGATCAGAGGAAAGGTGATTACGGATAGCTAGCTTTTCTAGGAGCTGAGAATGTTCTATCACGACCAGGGTCCTCCAACGGGAACAACATAGGGACACTTGGTTGAATGCTCGAAGTTGCCGCCAGTCCAAGAAAATGCTGGGTATTTCACATGGTAAAACCTGGACAAGATGGCACTTAAGGGTAGTCGAAGTAATGCACGGCTACTAGCATAGATAATAAGGGGGAGTTGCAAGTAAAGATATTACATTCGCAAAAGTGAACTGGAGAACAATCCTACCTGCAGGCAGTGTGAAAGTTGGGTCGAAACACAAATTCATGCGATCTCCACATTGATTCTTCATGGATGTAACCAACTGGGTGAGTGATCTGCCGAAGATAGCCCCTCGATCTTCCATAGACTTCTTCGCACTACTATTCCTACTACAAGTTAACTATTTCTTTCTTGTAATAGTAGATTTCAATTAATAAAAACTATTGTTTAAGTAAGTGTCTTTGATACGACCCTAAGTTCAGAAACGGAGTATAGGGGGGTGGAGATTTTCAAATCACTTGGTCGGCAATAACCAAGATAAATCAATGCGGTTTTCAAATTGTTCTTTGACGTGTTAATGTCAAAAACTTTTGTTTGAAGAATATTAACCTTACCCTTATCTTTCGAATAGGTGGGGGGTTGATATTTACAAATCGCCATATCTCCGGTAATAACCAAGAAATCTTACCTATGCGGATTGCATCTTATCCTTAGTAATATTATCATAAGAGAACTTTGTTTGAGAAGTTTTCTTCTTTTTTCTAGATCACAAATTCCCCAGACTGAAAAATAACATATTTGCCTGTAGATTTATTATACCTGTTGAGTATTTGAAATTACTTTTAAATAAAAACTTGAAGAATTGTGAACCTGAGTTTTATTAAAAAGATTGTGATAATAACATGCTGTTCTAGGAAACAAGCCACTTTTCAAACATGACTCATTTTGACTAAGGGTCCCCCTTCTCGTCAACAAATGAATCACGCTGTTAGGGTGGGTACTGATACTTTTTCTTTACAGACAGTTCTTTAGAGGTGTTCCCAAGGGTTCGTTTTGGGGCCTCTTATGTTGGTACTGTATGTCTCTGACATTTCCAGCTTGTTGTTCTCTCAAAGTTTAGCCTTCGCAGACGACATTAAACTATTCAATGTTGCCACAGATCCCAATAATACTCTTCAAGAAGACCTCAAATTCATGAAAGCTTGGTGTGCTGATTTGATGTTGCGTCTCAACATTGGCAAGTGCCGCGTGTTGCACCTCGACTCGAATAACCCTAAGCGTCAATATTTCGTTGCTGGTAGTAGAGTTGAGAGCTGCTCTTCACATGTCGACCTGGGTGTTGTTATCTTATCAGTGACCTTTTCTGGACATCTCATGTAATGCATACAACTAGTAAGGCGAAACGAAGCTTATTATTAACAAATGCTTCCGGAACTGGCATTTTTCGACCATATCTTCCCTCTATAAAACGTATGTCCGGCCGATTTCAGAATTTGCTGGTCCTGTAAGGCATCCGTGGTTGATCGGTGACTCCCAAGTTCTCGAGTCAGTGCAAAGACGCGCCACTCGAATACCCTTTGGTCGTTAAAGGCCAAGCTATTAAGAGAGCCTTCAACTGATGAACCTCTCATCTTTCGCGGATCGCATGCTTTGTGGGGACTTAAATACTGTCTACAGGGCTCTTCATGGTTTCGTCGGCATCGATATATCTCATATCTTCTTTTAGAATTCAAATCGCCTCCGAGGACACAATTTCAAACTAGCAAGAGAAAGATTTTTCGCGAGATGCGGGAAAACTTCTCCAGCTGCTGGAATCGTCTGAACTCGGATATGGTGAGCGCTCCTTCCATCAACGCCTTCAATAATCGATTTGACAGCTATAGAAGCAATGGATTTCTTTAACGTTGTTCTTTTTTCTATTTTTCTAGTACTTAATTTAAATTTGATTAATTTACCATGTAATATTTTAAATTCGTTTCCGATATCTGTAATTTAATTTTGAGTTATATAGGATTTATATCCTCAACTCTGTATTTTTTCTACGTTAATAATAATTATGATAATTGATTCTTTGATTTGTTTTGAAGAAGAATGAAATTAAATCAAATACTTTGTACGCCCGTTGTAAAAACAAATATCGAAAAACTGGTCCCTAAGAAAAATTTTCCTCCTTTCAGTTAATAAATTACCAATTGAGGGAGGTACATGTACAAGAAACATCCTGTATATTGTTCATGTTCAGTTTTAATAGCAATACCAACCATGTTAGCATTGAAAGCAGATCATGAAACAATAAACATCGACCATTTTTATAGAATATCGTTATATCATGAACTTTTAAATGTATATGAGATAAACACTAAAATAAATTTTATTGGCACTTCGATAGTAATTGTACAATAAATGCCATACCTCCATAATACACTGTAGATCGCATTGTTTCCGGGCGATTATCCAATCCGAGGTGTTGGAGCAATTAATGAAACCATTCGTTGCAACCGTTACGGAATTTTTGTAGATAATTACGGACATTTCAGGAACATATTACTAGTCGTTTGTCCGTGCCAAACCGATTTCACGAATATTTAAATTCAATTCAATTCATAGCAATCGACATAAATTCACTCGATGTGAATTTTTATGGAATATTAAATGGGATCGTAATACCGTGTTAACTGAATGTATTTTCTCACGTTTGTCTCCCAGAATAATTCAGGAATTACATAAATGTGGATATTTTTGAGGTAAATTCGTGTCTCACGATAATTCTCATATACTTAAATATTTAAAAGAAGAGTCCTTCTAAATAATAGTTCTAATTGGAAACAAATTTTTGTCTAGTTTTTCATACAGGTTGAATTAGTAACAATTGAAAAAAAAATTTCAGTAATTTAATGGATGACGCAATACTCTGTGAGAAAAATGTATCGAGAAATTCTTGTTTAAATTGCCCACGTTGGGTATTTTAAGTATTTTAAGTTTCTGTATGTTGGTAGAACTCCTCAATTACTATGCCAAACATGGGCGCAATTTGTCAACTAGTTTGTTTACGACAGCTGTTGAAACCAGTCGAACTCAGTGGTACTCTGCGAATTTCACAATGGAAAAAATATTGAACAAATAGTTCGTCTCAAATTCTGTGTTTTGAACAAAATTCCGCGTGATGAATCTTTGAGAATACTGGAAAAACCTTATGGAGACTCTGTTCTATCGAAAACCTTCGTGTACTAGTGACACAAAGCTTTTGAAGACGGTCTGGAGATCGTCGAAGATTTGCCTCGTTCCGAACGGCCTTCGAACTCTTCAACCGACGATAACGTCCAAAGAATCAAGGAAATGGTGCTCAAAAATCATCATGACAGTGTTAGAGGGATAGCTCGTTATCTCAACATCCCTCGTGAAACTGCTCGTTTGATTTTAGTGAAGCAATTGGGCATGCGACGCGCCGCCGCTCGGCTCGTTCCGATGGAGCTGAATTTTATTTTATTTAAAAACAGTACAAGATGCAAGTAGCTGCAGACATGCTGGCTCGTGCGAATTTTGATCCCCCATGTTCATATAAGGTATCATAGCTGGAGATGAGACACGGGTCTATGAATACAACACACTAACGAGATAATTATCATCGGAAAGGGTGGGAAAAAATGAGCCAAAACCGGAAAAACCTCGCCAAATATTCGTGGTGTGATTCATCATGAATTAATTCCGCAAGGTCAAACGGTCAATAAGGACTTTCATTTAACCGTTTTGAGACGTTTGCGAAAAAATATTCGCCTTAAACGGCCGGATTTGTGGCGAAACAATCCGTGGATTTTGCATGACGATAACGCACCATCTCAACGAGCTACTGTTAACAACTTCAAGACCAAACACTCTATGAAAAGCAGCCGCCTTATTCACCTGATCTAGCTATGTGTGACTCATTTCTATTCTTCAGACTGAAATTGCGCTCCGGAAAACGACATTTGATTCCATAGACGTCATAAGAGAAAATTTGCAGAAGGAGCTGAAGGCCATATCTGAAAGTGTCTATAAAAAATGTTTAGATGATTAGATAAAAGGTTCACACATGTATATCGCTTCTAATGGAGAATATTTTGAAGGAGATTCGATAATATTGAAGTAAATTGAGAATTTTGCGTTTCATTTCAAATTTCCGGTAGGGAAAAGAGTTTTGACGTACACGGTGAAATATGTGAAATATTGCACAGCCACACAAAGTAACATTGGCCATCTGACTGTGTATATTATATGTTTTTGTACTCGCTGAATCTGAATACGCAGTCGATATAACTTAAGCGCATAAGAGTTTGGCCATAACCTCAAAAAACTTAGGAAACAAGTATTATTAACAATATTATATGAATAGAACTTTATAAATTCAATCAAGTCCTAAAACCTGTAAACCCAAAATTTCATAACCTAATGACGTCATAATCTCATAACACCACAAACCCATAGCCTCAAAAGATCTAGTAGATGAGGATTTTGAGCATTAAATGCATATAACTCTATAATTCGAAACGTCAATCTCTAAAACCAATAAATTAGTGACCCCATAATCCTCTGACCCAATAACCACATAACCCCATGACCACAAACCTAACCTTTCCACATAACCCAAACTATAACAATATAACTCTAACTACACTGCCACACAAAAACAAGTCGGTTTTGATAAAATTGTGATTTGAGTGCGTTTTTTCAACCGAATTAAGACAGTTCGTAAATATTTTTCAAGCAATCTCTTTGGCACTATACATCGACAAACTGAAGTTTTTTCAAGGTTTGGCTATTGCTTTTCAAGTGAAGTCACTATCTCTCTTGTAAGAGAAGACGGAAGTATAGCATCATCTCCAAAAGAGAATGCCAATCTCTTTGCTCTCTTGTTCTCGAAGAATTCTGTGCTGGATTCATCTAACGCAATACCACCGAAAATTCCTCCTACAAATTCTTCCATGACAGAAATCTAGTGTGCTCACGAACTGGCACCCATTCTTAACCGACTGTTTTAGATTTCTTATGGAAGCCAGACTTTTCCGAGCAGCTGAAAAATAGCGAGAATTCAACCGATCCCAAAGAAAGGAACGAAGTCCGTACCCCAAAACTACCGCCCTGTTGCACTTCTTCCCATTATGTCCAAAGTTATGGAGATAGTCATAAATGATGAACTCATCAAATATCTTGAGTTCCAGGGAATTATTAAAGACCGTCAGTATGGTTCTCGCAGGCAAATATCAACTGGAGATCAGCTTGCCTACATCACTCATGTTTGTACGTCAACGATGGAATCTAGAGCAATTGCCCTCGACATCTCTGAAGTCTTCGATAGGGTTTGGCATGCAGCCTTGTTGAATAAACTTGCTGCATATGGGCTTTCCGAAGAATTGCTGGGTTGGATAAGTAGCTTTCTTTCAAATAGATCAATACAAGTTGTGGTCAAAGGTATAATATCTGATTGTTTCCAGTTGCAAGCAGGAGTACCTCAGGGGTCCATTATTCCGCCATCCTTCTATCATCTTCAGAGAACAAGATCTTCGGTTTTGCAAACGATTGTGCCCTGGTTTCGTCTTCCAGTGGTCTGCGGCCGATCACAGATGCGGAATCTCATCGTCAGAGATGTCAACAAATTACTAACATAAACTCTGACTTACAGAAGGTATCTGAGTGGGATCAGTTGAACCTGGTGAGCTCCAACGCGAGCATGACGCAAGCAAATAGGTTTTCTGGAAAGGTCCCCGCTGGAGAACTTCCTTTAATAATGCAATGCCAACAAATTGCATCCAAAAATTCGATTCACTTTCTCGGAATAACGTTCAACTCCAAGTTCTGCTGGCATAAACATGTATCAGCACTAGCTAAGTCGGCATCAAATAAACTTAGTTTTCTTTTCCGAGCCAAACGATACTTCACATCATATCAGCTGTTGCTTCTATATAAGGCGCAGATTCGACCTGCTTTGAAATATTGTTCCCATGTTTGGGGACCTGCGCCCAACCATTCGTTGCAGATGTTGGATAGTGCGCAAAACCGGGCTGTGCGCCTCATCGACCACCAGGAGATCACCCGCGATCCCCAGTCGCTGGCGTTCAGAAGACAAGTTGCTGACCTTTCTCTATTTTACAGATACTTCTACGGAAGATGCTCCACGGAGATGAAAGACCTTGTTCCGGGAAAACTCATGTTTTGCCGCAATACTAGGCTGACAAGGAGTTCTCATCATATGGCGCTACATTTAACGACCCCTTGAACCTCTCTCTATAAGAATTCCTTCGTTCACAGGGTGATTTTCCCAACATCCTACAATTTGGCCCTCTTCAAGAAGCGAGTAAACAGACACCTCAATTCTCATGTGGTGTAACAGGTATGCCTATTCCTGGGAAGCAAGCATAAAACAAAATCTTCACTTAGTGCCGAGTTACGGTTAAAAGAGTTTAAAAAGCCAATTTCGTAAAATGAACTTTTTCTTCCTTTTCTCATGTGTACCGTATTTCCGAGACGTGTACTGCCAGTAATTAAGGCCCGGGGACGAAACACTCGATTTTGAAAACGATTAGTATCCATTCGATGGTAGTTGATTGGTATCTTCGCGAATGTTCGAAGATGGTAGAATTTTTTAATTTTTCATTAACTCGAAAATTGTTGATATTTTCCATCATAAACTCATCTCTTTTGAATATCTTCTTATTTTATACTTCTGAAAGTTACCAAGCGACTCTTGAAAGACCAACCTAAAAGTTTATATACTATTGTCGTAAAAGTAGGGTGCTGCCACAATTTTTGTGGGGAGTGTATTTCTGAAAACAAAAGAAGAAGAATGCTTCTATTTTAATATTAACAAGCAATTTATGTTAAGATAAGATGCAGATGTACATCTGCATATTCACATAGGTTCGAATCCCTTGAGATTATTTCCATAAGTGTATTTTTTGTGATAAAATCACGTTATTCTACATAAGGAAAATAATGAGTATATGAACTTTTACAACGAACACGGATAAAAATGCCTCGAACAATGTGTAGCAAAATTCTCCGTAACATTTTCATAACGTCATAACGTTCTCTATGAAAATATCATTAACTGTATCATTTTTTTCAATCTTCACCATTTTGAGGACCAGCCACATTGTTCACTTTTATGAATAACTATTTCTATTCTAAAGCCTACGGTTAAATTTCTGTTATTTACATAACAACTACCTCCCGCGTCGTTTTACTGCATATAAAAAGAATTTATGTGGCTGAAATTTTATTATTTCGTTTATTTTTATTATGTTAACATTGGTTTGTGGAAATTTTAATGATGCCTGGTCGGCTCTTGTATGAAGGAATATATATATGTTGTATACTCGATTCGTTCTTGGATATTTGGAGCACATCTTCCAGGATATGCAAGGTTGTTCATAATTTATTTGTTGAGTTGAGTTATGTATCCTGGTTGAAACTTAAAATAGTGAAAAAATTCAATTAACATCTTTCTCATTGATTATCGTTCATTTTTATCGGGAGTATTTCAGAATATCAACCGAGTGATTTATAGATATTTTCCGTACTCAAAATACTTGAGGTTTTTTTATAACTTCTGTTAACTGATTTTTAGATATTTTTCCTTTGTTCATGTAGAGCGCAGGGGAATAAATCAAAATAAAATGTCGACGCAAAATTACTGAACAATGTGGAACAATTAAGCATTTGATTCAATTATCTTTTTTTTTAGTTTCAAATCTCTCGAGAGGAGGTGATGCCTGTCATGCCACAGCTTTGGCCGCCCAAGATGATTCAATCTGTGTGTTCAATAGCTTTTTGAAGAGAGCCAAATTATAAGTTATTGTGAAAATGTTCGATAGAGCAAGCTCCATAGCACACTAGCGCTATAAAGAAAAGAATTTTTATAGAGAGAGGTACATGACTTTGATAGTTGGACCGTCCACCGATGAAACATTTTTGCGAGCCTAGTTTTTCTTTGAAACTGGATTGTTTCGGGAACCAAGCCTCTCAGTCCTTCAGAGCATTTACTAAGCTAGTATCTAAGGGGGAATATCTGCAAACTGCCGCCTTTGAGCGAGAGGTTGGAGATGAAGCGTGATTTTCTGGTGGTCAATCAAGCGTATTGCTCTCTTCTGGACTCGGTCCAATAGATGTAATTAATGTTTATGTGCGGAGCTCCATACAATGCAAGAGTAATCAACACCAGGTCACTCTTGTGCTTTGTATGAAACCACCAGCTATGATGGCATAAAGTACTGCTCAGCTCTGAAATGAAAACCGAGTTTAGCAGAAACAGGTTTATTCGATGTCTTTGTAAGGTTCTCCAGCAGAGTCTTTTCTGGAGTACGGAGTTGATTGCTTCTTGTTGGCGTTAAATTGACCCAGTTCAACCAGCCTCATTCTGATATCTTGTCCAAGTCTCAGTGACATGCTCTGTTGGTGTCTTTGTTGATGTGACTCCTCAGCAGTTACGGAACGCTGGGGAATCTAGATTACAGTTGCCAGCAAGCCCAAATACCCTGTTTTTGGTGGAGTCGGACAAATCATTAATCTCCAATAGAAAAGGAGCTGGCAAAAGTACTGGAGTACTGAACTACCTCTTGGATCGATATACTGAAGAGAAAGCTGCCAATCCAACCACGCAGCTTTTCGGGAAGTCCATATGCGATTACTTCATTCATCACGGCTGTTTGTGAAACCCTGTTGAAGCTTTTTGAGATATCAAAAGCAATGAATCATGATTCGCCACGCGTTTTCTATTGTTGATGTCCAGAAATACGTAACGTTTGCGCAAGATCACCAGTTGATCGTTGTCTACAGAATCTGTAATGTCGATCTCTGATAATACCCTGTAACTCGAGGTGTTTTATAAGTTCATCGTTCATCACTCTTGCTGGGACTCTGGACTCAATGGGAAATAATGCGATTGCACAATAATTCTGGGATAGGCATTTCTTCCCTATATTTGGATTCAGTTGTATTCTCGCAACTTTTCAACACCTTAGGCTCTCATACGAAATCTGAACCAGTCGATTAAATCTGCTGCTAACTCTTGAACAAATTTTTCCAAAAGAGTTTGTGGTATTCTATCAAGACCTGCAGCTTTATTACAGTTCAGTGAACATGTGAGATGCTTTGTAGCATTGCATTTGATGTATCTAAAACAGAACTTTGCGAAAACATTTTTGCAAAGAGATCCGTTTTTGCTTTAGGTGATGATTCGATAGAACCATCATCTGTAATCAAAGGTAGATAGATGACTTGGAAAAGTAGTTCTTACTGCCTTCGCCAAGATAAGAACTGACGAGGTCCACTGATCTGATCCTAGAGTATTTTTTAACTGTTTCACTCCGTAAGGGATTGCTCTTGAAACGCACATATTCAGCATCAGTCTCATCCGTTGGTTTCTTCTTGTCTAAAAGGACGCACACATCAGCTTCCGGAAGCTAACGAAAGCTTGGCAATGAGATATTTACGGATATTAAGACACTCTCATACTTTACAACTCTCCACCTATGGTGACAGAACCTACGATTTGAAACTCCAGATACCAAAACCAACGTATATCCAATTAATGCCATAGCCTAAAGACAAATTTTGAAAACTTTGTTTCAAATAGCAAATTATAGGTAATCTTTTATTTCTTTCTCTATGAAGATTCTTTGGACGGAAAACTACATGGGGAAAAATATATCAGAATGAAATGGAAACACGAATGTAGTGCTAAGATCATACCAACGGTAACCATACAAAAATAGTTCAACGGGAGAAAGTCGGGCAGGGCCCTGAAAAATATCACCCTGTAGGCTTTATTGGCAGTTTGACATATCTTATCATGTATTTCCCATAATGTGAGGAAAATACCTCAACAATTGCAGGAACTAGAGAAAATACAGAAAAAAACAAATTTCAACACTCAGTAGATCCGTAAAGAAGCGTTTACCGACCTAAGTGACAATATTTGACAGTAATTTTCTAAATTGTTTTCTTCAAACATGACGTCCATTCGGGTAATCTTCCTTAAATATTCGACTTATTATTTGCAGTCGTTGACCATGAATGATGAATAAATTCATAATATCCCCATTTGAGAATTTATTTGACATTGCATTGAACGAGAAAACTATATACAAACAATACCTCAACAATTGCAGGAACTAGAGAAAATACAGAAAAACCAAATTTCAACACTCAGTAGATCCATAAAGAAGCGTTTACCGACCTAAGTGACAATATTTGACAGTAATTTTCTAAATTGTTTTCTTCAAACATGACGTTCATTCCGGTAATCTTCCTTAAATATTCGACTTATTATTTGCAGTCGTTGACCATGAATGATGAATAAATTCATAATATCCCCATTTGAGAATTTATTTGACATTGCATTGAACGAGAAAACTATATACAAACAAAATTAGTGTTATTGCTATTTCTGAATAATTGATTAAAGGATTGTGAAATATAGAAACTGGCATCGGAATTTAATCAACTCTGTTTCTATTTCTTATAGCCTTATGATTTAACTTTTTGAAGCAACATCAGGTTTTTGATGATAATCGGTAATAAAATGAAATTGAGCCATTTTAGGTAGGGCGAAACCTAATACCAATCAAAACTAAGTTGAAATACTGCTATAATAATTTAACAATAAGTACTCGTATTTGAAAAATAGCATCAAAAATACTTTACTCTCAAAATTACAATTTTCTGGTCAAACTGAAAAAAATTAATCGTACCCAAATCTTAGCTAATTTTTATGGACAAAGGTGACACAATAATTCCGAAATTTATATGGAAAAAATCATGGCTCAATGGTTAATTTCAGATAGGACAAATCTTGATAAATGATGCACGACAAGGATTTTCTTCAATGAAAAAATTAAAGAGTACGCCATGCCATTTGAAATCGAAAGGTCGTAGTTGATGTCCGATATTACCGGAAGCGGTACCTCTTTTAAAACAAATACAAATTGTAGATCAGTATCTATTTACTCTAGTGTCTAAATATGGAATCGATCGATAAACTCGTTCCTCACAAACTAGCATAAACACCCTGTATATAGGCCCATAATTATTAGCATCCGAGAAACGAATCAATATAACCATCAACTACAAATCACCCAATTCGTTTCCAATATTCTCACTGAAATTAGGGTTCACATATCTAATACGAAACTGTATGTATACGGTTTTCCCTACATTGCAATCTAGCAATTCTGTGGTTAACTGGAACTTTCTCGGATTTGGAGAGAATGCGCTTTCCTTCAACACCTACCAACCCTATTAGGCATATCCTATTTTAAAGATCTCCGCCGAAACTAGTTGAATACACATTTGTACATATTTGGTTTAATAACCACATAACGGCTCGGGAATTAACCTCTAAACTTAATTTAACAATCATGTGGCAAACAATTGAGTTCAGAGTGGATATTATTGATTGTACAAATTCATTTACAGAATTTTATGAGCCTAAAAGAGGTGGGATATCTATTACACACAACCAAATTTATATGGAATCATCCGATATTGTGAATATTACCTCAGGGATTTTGGAAATTTCGAAGGATTGTTAGAATTGATCCTTTTTGAGATATTTCAATTGAAAAAAGAAATAAACTATTTCAAGAAAGCAACAAATAAAAGAAAATAAGAGACTCTTTGCGCATGTAGTAAAAAAATTGAAAATTGTTTTCTCACAAATTAAGTGTTTTTTCTCAACCTCAGTAGCTTGTGTCGCCTCCTCTTGTCCTGATACAAGCCAGAATCCGTCTAGGCATGCTTTGGATTAGCTTTTCGACCTCCTCTGGGGTGATATTCTGCAACTCTTCTGTGGCGGGTTGGATGAGCTGTTGTGGGGTTCCTGAATTATCCTGGCGCGATCTAATTTTCCTTTTGAGATTATCCCATAAATGTTCAATAGGATTTGGGTCTGAAGAGCAAGCTGGCCTGTCCAAAATAGCGATTTCCCCTGATTCAAGATAATGTCGCGTAAGGTTGCTGGTATGCAAAGAAGCATTATCTAGCATAAAAGTGAAATTCTCTCAGTGGGCACCTCCCCAGAGTCTCAATAAGGGCTCCAGCACAAGGTCCACGTAATTTCTAGCCGTTAGACTCGCAGGAAACGAAATCAAATCTGTTTTGCCACCCAGCATAATGCCACCCCAGAACATCACACTGCCCCCTTGGTATTTCGGAATTTGTCTTGCTGCTCGGAGTCTAGCTTGTCTTCCACGACCCCTTAAAACTCGAATCTGGCAGTTATCCGATCGAATACGAATTCTGGTCTCATCCAATAAAAGAACATTTCATTTCTGTAATAAATAAGCCAACAAGAGTTCAAGGAAATAGTGCAACTTGTATTGATCACATATGAATCAAAGACATGGACAATTGTAGTCCTGTCATATTGAAGACGTACATAACGGATCATTATTCCACAGTATTGTTTTTCGTTCAACGGAGTGTGTTGGAATAGGGTTCATGAGCGGACAGTAATTGATTACGTCTCACTAAAAGGAATTTTTTCTGAAATAAACTGAAAGCCTTTTTATGAAATATCAGATGTAGAAACTCTCACTAATTTTCTCATTACAACCATTCAACAAAATGTAAAATAATGTCAATATAAAGTTCATGAAATGAATTTAAGAAGAAGGCCCTGGCTCACGGGTAGCCTCATAAAATCCATAGAGACTCGCAATTTATTCGACAAAAAATGGGAACTGGACAGGGACATGAATTCATGGAATGATTTTAGAGCGTACAGAAATAAACTTAAAAATCTTATTAAAACTGAGTCGGGTTCGAAACGATGAAAGTAGCGCTATGCAGATGTGGAAGGTAGTGTCATGGTGATGTCATCCATGCAATTCCTTTCTTGACCATTGCTCTTGTTTTGCAGTATCTGATAGGAACGGTAGATTCAGCAGGTCATCTCTGGTAGCAAGATTTAGTGGTGTATATCCCCTATCAGCCAACGATACCACTCTATGGAGGTCAGAAGTGAGAGATTTTGCAGAGAAGAATTCTCTGAGATTATTTATCTGTTCGGTGTGTAAATTGACAACATCTATTAATCCGCGTCCTCCTTCTTTCCGCTTCAATGTTGGTCGTATCACAGACGATTTTGGATGATGATTGTTGTACTTTGTCAGCATCGTTCGGGTCTGCCTTTGAATATCATCCAGTTCTGTCTTAGTTCATTTGTTTATTCCAAATGAGTAAAGCAACACTGGAATGGCGTAGGTGTTAATTGCCTTGACTAGATTCCCCGAGTTCAACATCGATTTCAGCACAGACTTCAGACGCTGACTGCATTCTGAACGAATCTTCTCCTTTGATTGTTTTTGGTCTAGCAATCTGGCTTGTTGGTATCTCAGATATTTGTATGTTTCGCCATCCCTCATACACTGTATAATATTTTGGAAGTTGTGTTTCACCATCTATGACTTTCCCTCTTTGAATGTTCAGGGTCTTACATTTTTCAATCCCGAATTTCATATGAACATCTGCCGAGAACTCACTGACTGTTTTCAGCAAATCATCCAATTGCTTCTTGTTCGAAGCATATAATTTGATGTTATGCATATACAACAGGTGGGAGACTGTATGATAATTCCTTTCTGTTTTTATTCTAAATCCGTATCTTGTTCTATTGAGCATTGAGGACTATGGGTTCATAGCTAAACAAAACCATAGTGGACTCAAAGAGTCTCCTTGAAAAATTCCACGACGTATGAGTATCTCGTCGGTTTTAATAGATGTATTGTTCATGTTGACCTGCAGAGACGTGCGCCAGTGTGTCATTGTTGTCTTCAAGAACTCTACCAGGGCTGGGCGAATTTTCTTCAATCAATCAATAAAGACACTTATTCTTCTTCTTCTTCTTCTTTAAATAGGACGATGTCCTGTTTTTCTGTTACAGCCCCTGCTGCGAACCGCAGCTCCAGCACTCATGCCATCGCTTTTACGTCCGTCATCCGAGGCTGTTGTAACAGTTCTTGGAGCAATTTTAGTTTTTATAGAATGGTAGGGTGGTAGGGTGCTAACCTTGCCCTTCAACCCTCCTCCTTTATCCGGGCTTGGGACCGACTTTGGGCTACTGAATCCACCCATTGTCGACAACCCAGGCGGAGTTAAAGACACTTACTATTATCGTGGACTTATGCACTATCTCAGCTAGTAGCTGGATATAATTTACCTTTCCCAGATTTAGCAATCAAAGGAAATAGGCTCGATTACAATATACTTGACATAAATTTCCTAACTATCCTACATGTGTTAAGAATTACAGCTTTTTGCATTTCTATATAGGTATTCTTATGCAATTCTAATTTCTGTGTATTTGGACTTTTCTCCTGGAACTTGTTCAGCACGTTTTTATTATTCGGTATGGCGACATCCACCAGCATTGCTATTCTGGCTCTCTTATCATACACCACTATGTCCGGCCTATTATTCGTCACCATTCTGTCAGTGATAACAGGCCTATCGTAGTATAATCTGATAGAGTCATTTTCCAATACGGGCGCCGGCTGATACTTGTAATATGGCTGGAAGGTATTCAGGAATCCGTACTTGTGTGCAAGTTTCTGGTGGATAATGTTGCACACTTGATTATGCCTGTGAAGATACTCCGTGTTGGCCAGTTGTTCGCATCCGGACGTAATATGCTGTATAGTCTCCGATCTTATATGGCATTTTCTGCATTTATCTATGTAATTGTTTGTAGCGATCACTTGGTCTTGGATGGCCATAAGGAATCCCTCTGTTTCTAATAATTCTCCTTTCATCAACCATTTGTTGGAGGCTTCTTTGTCGATGTGTGGTTGATTAATCTCATGGTGATGTCGTCCATGCAATTCCTTTCTTGACCATTGCTCTTGTTTTTCAGTATCTGATAGGAACGGTAGATTCAGGTAGATTCACTTATTATTATTATTTATTATCGTGGACTTATGCACTATCTCAGCTAGTAGCTGGATATAATTTACCTTTCCCAGATTTAGCAATCAAAGGAATAGGCTCGATTACAATAAACTTGACATAAATTTCCTAACTATCCTACATGTATTAAGAATTACAGCTTTTGCATTTCTATATAGGTATTCTTATGCAATTCTAATTTCTTAAGGCTATCATGCAAAGTTTTGGGTATTAAACCAGTCGAGGATACGATGACAGGAACGATATCTATTTTGTCGAGGTGCCACATCTGCTTGATCTCAATAGCAAGGTCTGTGTATTTGGACTTTTCTCCTGGAACTTATTCAGCACGTTGTTATTATTTGGTATGGCGACATCCACCAGCATTGCTGTCTTGGCTCTCTTATCATACACCACTATGTCCGGCCTATTATTCGTCACCATTCTGTCAGTGATAATAGGCCTATCGTAGTATAATCTGATAGAGTCATTTTCCAATACGGGCGCCGGTTGATACTTGTAATATGGCTGGAATGTATTCAGAAGTCCGTACTTGTGTGCAAGTTTCTGATGGATAATGTTGCACACTTGATTATGCCTGTGAAGATAGTCTGTATTGGCCAGTTGTTCGCATCCGGACGTAATATGCTGTATCGTCTCCGATCTTATATGGCATTTTCTGCACCTATCTGTTTGTGATGTTCCGTCCTTCATAATAAATTTTTGTAGTTGTTTGTAGCGATCACTTGGTCTTGGATGGCCATAAGGAATCCCTCTGTTTCCGCGAATAATTCTCCTTTCATCAACCATTTGTTGGAGGCTTCTTTGTCGATGTGTGGTTGATTAATCTCATTGTGATGTCGTCCATGCAATTCCTTTCTTGACCATTGCTCTTGTTTTTCAGTATCTGATAGGAATGGTAGATTCAGCAGGTCATCATTATTATTATTTATTATCGTGGACTTATGCACTATCTCAGCTAGTAGCTGGATATAATTTACCTTTCCCAGATTTAGCAATCAAAGGGAATAGGCTCGATTACAATATACTTGACATAAACTTCCTAACTATCCTACATGTATTAAGAATTACAGCTTTTGCATTTCTATATAGGTATTCTTATGCAATTCCAATTTCTTAAGGCTATCATGCAAAGTTTTGGGTATTAAACCAGTCGAGGATACGATGACAGGAACGATATCTATTTTGTCGAGGTGCCACATCTGCTTGATCTCAATATATATATATATGTTATTATTATTATTTATTATCGTGGACTTATGCACTATCTCAGCTAGTAGCTGGATATAATTTACCTTTCCCAGATTCAGCAATCAAAGGGAATAGGCTCGATTACAATATACTTGACATAAATTTCCTAACTATCCTACATGTATTAAGAATTACAGCTTTTGCATTTCTATATAGGTATTCTTATGCAATTCTAATTTCTTAAGGCTATCATGCAAAGTTTTGGGTATTAAACCAGTCGAGGATACGATGACAGGAACGATATCTATTTTGTCGAGGTGCCACATCTGCTTGATCTCAATAGCAAGGTCTGTGTATTTGGACTTTTTCTCCTGGAACTTATTCAGCACGTTGTTATTATTTGGTATGGCGACATCCACCAGCATTGCTGTCTTGGCTCTCTTATCATACACCACTATGTCCGGCCTATTATTCGTCACCATTCTGTCAGTGATAATAGGCCTATCGTAGTATAATCTGATAGAGTCATTTTCCAATACGGGCGCCGGTTGATACTTGTAATATGGCTGGAATGTATTCAGAAGTCCGTACTTGTGTGCAAGTTTCTGATGGATAATGTTGCACACTTGATTATGCCTGTGAAGATAGTCTGTATTGGCCAGTTGTTCGCATCCGGACGTAATATGTTGTATCGTCTCCGATCTTATATGGCATTTTCTGCACCTATCTGTTTGTGATGTTCCGTCCTTCATAATAAATTTTTGTAGTTGTTTGTAGCGATCACTTGGTCTTGGATGGCCATAAGGAATCCTCTGTTTCTGCGAATAATTCTCCTTTCATCAACCATTTGTTAGAGGCTTCTTTGTCGATGTGTGGTTGATTAATCTCATGGTGCTGTCGTCCATGCAATTCCTTTCTTGACCATTGCTCTTGTTTTTCAGTATCTGATAGGAATGGTAGATTCAGCAGGTCATCTCTGGTAGCAAGATTTAGAGGTGTATATCCCTTATCAGCCAACGATACCACTCTATGTAGGTCAGAAGTGAGAGCTTTTGCTGAGAAGAATTCTCTGAGATTTCTTATCTGTTCGGTGTGTAAATTGACAACATCTATTAATCCACGTCCTCCTTCTTTCCGCTTCAAAGTTGTTCGTATCACAGACGATTTTGGATGATGATTGTTGTACTTTGTCAGCATCGTTATTATTATTATTATTATTATTATTATATTAAAGTGTTGAAATATTTTTCAGAATTTCTACTTATTTAACATGCAAACAAGTGAAAATCATTTCAATTTTTCTTCAGACATTAAAATTCATCTCCGCTCACAAATATCGGTTACATACTTCAAAGATATTTATGTTCAAACGCTATGGTCTCAAGTTTCAACAAATTTGTTCACTAGGCCGGCAAAAATAGTAAACTGGCCTAGATCGATGACGCTTGCAAGGCTTAAGCAACGATTTCCACTAATTTATTTCATTGCCCCGTTTTAATTAGTCAAATAAATTAATCCCGGCCATAAAACGTAGAAGTTGTTTGCACAGTTGTCGTCGGTGTGAAATTCAGCAGCGTTTCCAGGCATTTCCGCGACTTGTTATTGCGGTAAAGGACAATCGACCTGATGAAATATTTCAACCCGGAACTGTTAATTGGGTTATTGTATTTTTGTGTTAGCTTTATTGGGCCAGGAAGTAAGTGAGATGGAAAATTAGTTCCAGGTGACTGAAAATATCCCTACGGCCGCTAAGGGATATTCGACAACATTGGAAATATTTTACAAATTGCCACTCTTTCTATAAAACTTTACGCTAGTTATGGATGATGTTATTTCATTTAATAAGAACCGATATTTTTGGCTTCTGTATATTAAATATAAAATTAAATTTTACCCAAATTGACTTTCATGCTTAAAAACATTTGAATGCGACAAAATGCTTTTGGATATCTTCCAGCTTGTTGAAACCACTTTTTATGTTCTCTGAGATTCGTTAGAAGAGCCTACTAATAGATGAAGTATTACATTTTTACACTAAACTCCTCCAGACACTTATTTAACCAATAAAACTGAGAATAAGTGTTGAACGTCACTTGTCCTCTACTCCATTATCTAATTTGGCCAGCGTCATTAGAGAGGTATTGATTTTATCATATTTTTGGAAATTAATGATGATGAACTTTATAGACAACAAACACCTCAAATATCAATTAATTCTTTAAAAACTTGTCAGTTTGACTAAAGTATTCCTGATTGTCACTAAGAAGTATTGATAACGAATAAAATAGGATATTTGAGGTATGTGGATCCACCTCTGCTACTTGTGGCACTTGGGTAACGTCTTAGCATACTAACCCGCTTGGACTATCAAATTGGAACTAAAACAACAAAAAAAAGAAGAAAGATTGAATTTTGAGTTCAAGTATTACATAAAGTAGTACTATCTCCAAAAACTATTCAACAAATTTTACAATTTTTAACTACCAAGCAATATCCAAGCACTATAGAACAAAAGCAAAACAAGCAGGAAATAGAAACAAAAGTCAAAAACAAAATAAAATTTATTTGAATATATAAATTTTATTATTCTCCCATTACTGCCCTACTATTAAAGGTATAGTCAACATGAGTACTTCAAGAGCTAAAAGATTGAATCATATATATGTATATATATATATTTCGATATTGAGTTTGTTTTTTTTGGGGTTTAAGGTTTATAAGAATATTTAAACACTATCTAAAATAGACGTTTCGGGATTTTTCTTCCCTTCTTCAGTATTTAATCTACAATATTACAGAAATATATATTACGATTCATATTGAATTATTCTCAAAATGTATCTTACCCACTAATCTTTGGATGATTGTTTTATTTTTACTTGTAAGCATTGTGGAAACTTTGTGTTTTAGAGATGTCAGTTTTCGGGCGTTATGTGTGTTGAAGTTTTCTATGGTGCTGTTTTCTTTGTGGACTTTTCAGGTGTTTCTGGGATCTGTTTGTACCGTGTTCTCTGTATTCACTGTGATTTTTGACCTTCTCGAAATGTGTTTCTTTTGTGCCCTGTTTTGTATATGGAGCTTAGTGTCTTTATGTCTTTCCGGTCGTTTACTGAATTGTCTATGTTTTTTTGTATGTGTATCATCTCAAGTATTTCTCTCTTTTTTCTGTTGTGTTCTTTGTCAAGAATTTTTGTCTTTTCATTTTCATTTCAAAAGAAACACGTTTCGAGAAGGTCAACAATCACAGTAAATACAGAGAACACGGTACACACTGATCCTAGAAACACCTGAAAAGTCCACAAAGAAAACAGCACCATAGAAAACTTCAACACATAACCTCCGAAAACTGACATCTCTAAAACACAAAGTTTCCACAATGCTTACAAGTAACTTTTGGGTTCAAGGAAGAATGCACCCTTGTTTAATATTATCAGGAGAAAAACAAATCAGTGCTATTGTTATTGTCAATTCAATGCATGCTGAGACAAGAGATGACAAGAAACCAGTTATTACATCCTCTAACAAAACGAAAATTGGTGTTGATTTAGTTGATCAACTCTGCTACAATTACAATGTTGCTAGAAATACCCGTCGATGGCCTATGGTTGTGTTCTATGACTTACTGAACATTGCAGGCATAGACGCATTATCCGTATTCGATGCTAATCGCCCAGTACGAGTATCCAGTAGTGATTTCCTGGAAAAATGTGCGTGGGAACTCATAAAACCCCAAATCGAGTTAAGGGCAACAATAAAACAATTACCTGAAGAAATGAGACGTCGCGCTCGACATCTATTAGGCATTAGTGAGGTTAGATTATTATTACCGAGGTCGTACCCCCCCTTCCTCAGAGGCAACAAAATGATGTTGGACATTGCTGCATATGTGCTAGAAGTGACAATAAATCGACACGAAAGTATTGTGCGAAATGTTGCAGGTATGCTTTCAAAAATCAAATGAAGAAAATATGTGTGAATTGTGTAGGTTAACAAAATTGACTCTTTTCAGGGGACATAAAATGGGTAAAAATTGGTAGTTTTAGCTTGTAAACATGTTTTCCTTGGATTATTATCTGTTCTCTTCAGTTTTATACTGCATACTTTTTCTCGTTCATTCATTTTTGAATAAATGGAAAATATATTGAGTTATGGCAAATAAATGATTCATTCTGGGACTTTTGGTTTTCTCAATTTCACAGAGAAAAATCAATACTTTTCATCAGAACTGAAACAACTTCAATAAAAAATTATCAAAGGAACTACTTCATTTCACATACGTTTTAAAACGGATGATATTCAATTTTATGTCGAAATGAAATTGGTCTACAATCGTAGACCACGCGAGTAAATACGTTCGAAAAGAGGTCGCCAGTTAACCGAGGGTTAATAAGTCTCGGTATGGGAAAAATTGTCTTAATTTCTTACTCCCTATGACCAATAATTGGGGACTAAGTCCAAAAAATGTATACTGGCTGTACACTGCGGTCGTAAGACTCATTATTGGACACAGTGCTCTTACATGGGTGCCAAAAGTGATACAGAGGGAGAATAGAGAGTAGCTTATGATGATATATCTATTGAACGTGAGGCCAGAAAAGCTGCATTCAGGAAGGAGATAAATGGAAATTGAGGAATTCATGAATAACTATAATATAATAAATATTAAGTAGGGGGACTGATACGATAGCTAAGAAAGTAACATGAGACCAAGGAACATGAAACGGAAATAGACTGGAACAACTGGCTCAGCTCTGATAACCGTAAAGACTTAAATTGGTACACAGACGTATCAAAAATGGTAAAGAGAACTGGAGCTGGAACGTACTCACAAAACCCGTAATGTCGGCTGACTATTCCATTGGAAAAACACGCAACCATCTTTCAGGCCAAAGTATATGCCATAAAAACCTATGCGAACCTCAAAAGACGCTATAAGAACAGGCAGATAAACATTCTTTCAGATAGTCAGGTGGAAATTAAAGCTGGTAGGAAAAAACGGGTCAGAGTTCATATGGGAATGTCTGCAGTTACAAACTGAGCTAGCGAAACGGTACAAGATAAATTTGGTCAGTAAGCCTGTCCACAACGGCATTGCAGGCAACGAGGAAACTAGCTTTCAGTTTAAATAACTCTATGGTGGAGGACACGATCAACGTCTGGATAGGAACGTTATACGCACAGTTGGGTTCTTAACCCGGGGCATGAATGAACCAACCTATATGTAGATTATGGAATGGAGAGGAAGAAACAGCCTATCACATCATGAACGAATGCGAAGCTCTAGCCTCTAGATGAAAGGCACCTGATAAATGGGACTCGGAACATTGTTAAAGGAATAAACATTAACGTTCAGGAGCACAATAATTCTGAAAGGCAGCAGTGGCACCAAACTCTGAGGGCACAAGATGAAACAAATATTCAAAAAATCATAAACTAATTGGTATGATATGATGCTGCGATCTTTTGGCCCATAGAATCAAATACTTGTCTCGGCGAGAGTGATAATCGTAGAATGACATATTTTATGTTTTTCTGCGTTACCAATTTGACATACTAGCAACCAAAACCAAATGAATATAATTGGGTTAGTTTCTAGAACCCTGGATACCTCATGCTGTGAATTCATAGCCTGTAGCATAAGGATTACTTTCAAAAACTTCTATAGTCTTAAATATTGCATTTTCTTATATTTCCTAAACAGAACCCGGCAATTTTGGTATCAGTGCCTGTGCACAGCGGTATTACAAGCAACGAGGAGACGAATTCTCTTGCAAGGGAAGCCGCCAAGACGAGATTAGTTGGCCCGTAACTAGGTCTCAATATAACTAACTGGAAGATACGGAATACGATCAAGACCTGGATAGGCATGCTACACAATGAGAGGTAGTTACTTACCCTGGGGTATAGAGAAATCAAATTTTTGCTGGAAAAACTAAGCGGAAGCTCCTACACTGAACAGGAAAAATTAAGCACCGTAACAGAACTTATACTAAACATGGGAGGCTAAAACGTCTTTATACAATAGTCATTAATCGAGAAGTCCTATATATAGACTATGCAATGAAGAGGAAGGAGGCGCTTATAATAAAATACACGAATGCGAATCTCTAGCCTCTTGACGGAAAATTCAAGAGATAAAGAAATCTTGATAGAACTAAGCAAAAGGGACCTGATGAATGAGATTCCTAATCTTGTAAGAGAGATGTAACTGAACATCAAGGAATGAAAGTCAACATAAGAGCACAATAAGCCTTGAAAGGCTGCAGTGGCATCGAGCTCTGACGCCAGAAGACAAAATACAAATAAAAACTGATTGGTATGATGTGACAGTGGTTCGTAATATCAAAATCTGGTCTTGGCGGGAGTGAGGATTGTGGAATGACGTGTTGGACGTCCTTCCACGTCACCAGTTTGATTGAAACACTTCGAAACTAAATGACGATAGTTGGGTTACTTTCTTGTGTCGTGGATACCACCTTTAGAGAGTTCCTAGTCTGCAGCATACCAATTACTTCCTACTTTGCCTTAAATATCGTATCTCCATAATCATCTCAAGATATACAAATATTTTCCTTATATTTGCAATGAAGAAGAACATCAGACTGAATCTGAAGATAGAGTATACATGAAATGGACTTACACCTATTCCTTTTCTACAGAAAAACTCTAGGATTGATGATATATTTGGCTTTTAAGGAATTTTACTTAATAATTTCGATTCGTAACGCGTTTCACTACATCGTAGCTTCTTCAGACGAACGATTATGCAGAAAAATATAAATGAGAATATAACTATAAATGTTCTTGAGTAATTAAAAGCTTATTGGTTGCTTCTTCTTAAGTGGTTATTTATGACAGGTATATCCAATAAAATTAAGGAATAGATTGCTCCCCGAAAAGATTCAATAGAGGTGAAGGGCTTAAATCGACTTGTTCATTGATGAGTCTACCTGAGTGTTTGTATTTATTTATTTCTAAAGTTTCCCAAAGATCTACCTTCCAATATTTATTATCTGTATGCAAAATTTCAAACTGTGGGTCGAAAGAATGATTATTTTCTAAGAGATGATTCGCGTAATTTGAATCTGATTTTTATTTGAAAACTGCGTTTATGTTCCGATATTCTAATATTAAAATTTCTATGTGTTCTACCAATGTAGAAATTATCACAGTCATTGCAATTCAATCTATAAACACCTGATTTATTGTTTTTACCTGGTTTGGTTTTATTATTTTTTATATATTTGCCTAAATTATTATTAGTTTGGAAAGCTATGTTGAAATTATTGCTACTTAAGAATGATTTCAGTTTCTCACTTGTAATGCCAACGTAGGTTAAGGTGTTGAATTTTTGTTTCAATTTATCGACAGGGTAAACTTCATTCAATGCGATTCTACTTTGTTTTTATTTAAAATATTATTTATTAGTTTGGGATTGTAACCATTATTTTTGGCTATTTGATTAATCAAATTTAGTTCCTTGTTGAAATTTTCTGGTGATAGCGGGATGTTAATCAATCTATGAATAAAACTATTGAATGCTGACATTTTATGTTGATATGGATGACACGACGAGTTATGTATTATAATATCTGTATGTGACGGCTTATGGTAAATTGCGAAAACATGTTTTCCATTTTCATTCGAAATTGTTACGTCTAAGAAATTTATCGAATTATTGCTTTCTATTTCGGTTGTGAATGCAATTTTTGGATGTAATGAATTTATATGATTTTCGAAAATTTTCAACTGTCTATCTGTTCCTGTGAAGCAAATAATGATATCGTCTACATAGCGATACCAGTATAAACAATATTTACTGAGTGGATGATTATGAATTAATTTCTCTAAGTTATTCATGAAAATTTCTGCTAACAAAGGACTTAACGGATTGCCCATAATCAAGCCGTCTTCAATAGTATAATATTTGTAATTGAAATGGAAATAATTTTGATCTAAACAAATTTTTAATAATGAAAGAATATCTGATTTAATGATAGTATTGACATGATTCCTTTCTAATAATTCTTCAACTAAGTAATACGTATCTTTTGGAGGAATGTTGGGAAATAGATTCTTAACATCGAAAGAAATAAGTTTGTAATTAGGTGGTATAGTGGTATCTTTGATATTGGCAATAAGTTCGTATGAATTTTTGACCGAAAATTCAGATTTAAAATTGCAATGTTTTATTAGCAAGTCGTTGAGGAATTTTGAAAGTTTGAACGAAGGTGCCGTTACATAAGAAACAACAGGTCTAATAGGGTAATTATTATGAAGCTTTATCAAGGAATATAGCTTTATCAACGAATATAATTCGGGGATTGTGGATTGGAGTTAATGAATTTATATTTTCTTGGTCTGTAATTAATGATTGTGCTGTCGAAATTATGTTTTTAAATTTCTTAGACGTAACAATTTCGAATGAAAATGGAAAACATGTTTTCGCAATTTACCATAAGCCGTCACATACAGATATTATAATACATAACTCGTCGTGTCATCCATATCAACATAAAATGTCAGCTTTCAATAGTTTTATTCATAGATTGATTAACATCCCGCTATCACCACAAAATTTCAACAAGGAACTAAATTTGATTAAACAAATAGCCAAAAAGAATAGTTACAATCCCAAACTAATAAATAATATTTTAAATAAAAACAAAGTAGAATCGCATTGAATGAAGTTTACCCTGTCGATAAATTGAAACAAAAATTCAACACCTTAACCTACGTTGGCATTACAAGTGAGAAACTGAAATCATTCTTAAGTAGCAATAATTTCAACATAGCTTTCCAAACTAATAATAATTTAGGCAAATATAAAAAATAATAAAACCAAACCAGGTAAAAACAATAAATCAGGTGTTTATAGATTGAATTGCAATGACTGTGATAATTTCTACATTGGTAGAACACATAGAAATTTTAATATTAGAATATCGGAACATAAACGCAGTTTTTCAAATAAAATCAGATTCAAATTACGCGAATCATCTCTTAGAAGATAATCATTTTTCGACCCACAGTTTGAAATTTTGCATACAGATAATAAATATTGGAAGGTTGATCTTTGGGAAACTTTAGAAATAAATAAATACAAACACTCATGTAGACTCATCAATGAACAAGTCGATTTAAGCCCTTCACCTCTATAGAATCTTTTCGGGGAGCAATCTATTCCTTAATTTTATTGGATATACCTGTCATAAATAACCACTTAAGAAGAAGCAACCAATAAGCTTTTAATTACTCAAGAACATTTATAGTTATATTCTCATTTATATTTTCCTGTACATTCATTCGTCTGAAGAAGCTACGGTGTAGTGAAACGCGTTACGAATCGCAATTATTAAGTAAAATTAAGTACTTGTTTTTTATTATTGATAATGGAATTTTACCAAGTAAAAGCCTCCCAAATTCAAATGATATATTTGGCATTAGTTGATAACGAATTGATGCCCCAATATCTCTATTCATTGTAGTACCTATCTACTTTTGTGACTATGACTCAATACTTCCTCCATAAAAAACTAATAATTCAAAAGCAACCCCAAGAAGAGGTGAAAGGTACGGGAACAACATTTTCAGAATCATTTAAAACGATTTCTTTTCACACTAAAATTTTAACAATAAACTAAATAATATGCGGCAAGTTCGTGAAACTCCACGATGAATCCATAACGGTTTTTTCTGGCACTTTCATATTGATAATGAGTTCAGGAAATAAATGCGCATTTTTTGCTTTTTCGCAATCGCTCTAAAGCTTACCCGACGAGGAAAATCCCGGCTGGTACGAATCGATAACTGCATTATGCAATGTCAACTCATAGTCAAGCTCCGTAGTGAAATTATAATGATCTGAAAATTGAGATATTCAACATCTAGAAGGAAAAAACCCTCAGGCCCAAGACCTGGAAAGCGCCCACATCTTCGCGACCGTAATTGCGGCTTGCTTGCATTGTGTAGCTTCTGGTGGAAAATGAATATTTTAACTTTGTTACGACCACGTTTATATCGAGTCGTTTTATACCCATTTCGGAAGTATTTGTTGAGCATAAATTGAGAGGTTTAAAAGTGATATTATGCAGTTTTCAGTTTATAATCTCTGCCATGAATTCAAACATTTTTGACACTTGTGATTATGTAATACAATCCAATAGAGAAAATTTTTCATATTTGAAGGCAATAGAAACGATTATTCTTCACAGTTTCTTTACTGTAAAATACCATTGACCCAAATACACTGCGACAAAAATGTATGAACAAAATGGAAAATTCAAATTTATTTTAAGAAGTTGAGGTTGTTGAACAAGTAGTGCTAGAGAGAAATTGAAGTAAATTAATAATGAAATATGTAAAACTTTTGGAAAAATCCACAAAAATCTGTTAATACCGGATATTTATACCCTAGCAAGAATTATTGCGCATTCCTTAAAACACAGTACTTGTTTTTATTATTATAAATATTGTCCAATTTATTCATTTGAACAACATCAATAATAAAAATATTCGAAAAGGGCAATTCCATGAACTTCAAGAGACCAACAGGGCTCATTCATATATTATAAAAGAACCAGCTCAGAAACATTTTTCGCGTCACAAAAACTCTCGAATATAGCCCTCAATAGCGGGCATTCAATAAACAAATCATCAGACGTCAGAGTTCTGTTCATGTTACATACCGTGCATATTTCACCGAACACAATTTTATAATATACTCCCCTAAAATATATTCTCAAACATTTTCTGTCGCACAAACGGGTTTGGGAAACCATCCGCGTTTAATCAAAAGGAACAGATTCAAATAAACTTTTGACGAAATCGTTTAACTGAAACGATTTGCCATCAGTGGATAACCTGAGCTAGTGGCTCGCAGAAACAGACCTTTCAAGAAAATGGCATGACGACCACTAGCTCGTATTTTTGAAATTGCTCCTTTGTGAGATATTTTAATTGAAAAAAGAAATAAATTAAGGTTTATTTCAAGAAAGAAACAAAAAAAGAAAATAAGAGACTCTTTCCGCATATAGTAGAAAAATTGAAAATTGTTCCTGACGGAGAAGGTGTTTTTTTCTTGACCTCAGTAGCTTGCATTACCTCATCTTTCCCTGACACAAGCCTGAATCCTTCTAGGCATGCTTTGATTAGGTTTTCGACCTCCTCTGGGGTGATATTCTGCCAATCTTCAGTGGCGGCTTGGATGAGCTGTCGTGGGGTTCTTGGATTATCCTGGCGCGATCTAATTTTCCTTTTGAGATAATCACATGAATGTTCAATAGGATTTAGGTCTGGAGAGCAAGCTGGTCCGTTCAAAATAGCGTTTCCTTCTGTTTCATGATAATGTCGAGTGAGGTTGCAGGTATTCGGAGGACCATTTTCTTACATAAAAGTGAAATTATCACAGTATGCACCTCGTCAGATTCTCGCTATGGGCTCCAGCATTAGGTCCACGTATTTTATAGCCGTTACACTCACAGGAAACGGAATCAAATCTGTTTTGCCTCCCAGCATAATGCCACCCCAAAACATCACACTGAAATCTTGTTATTTCGGAATTTGTCTTGCTGCTCAGAGTCTAGCTTGTCTTCCACAACCCTTCAAAACCCGAATCCGGCGGTCATCTGATCGAACACCAATTCTGGTCCCATCCGAAAAAAGAACATTTCACCAATTCTCAATATTCCAATTTTGGTGCTTGATACACCAATTAAGTCTGTTAATTTTTATTGTCTGGTTAGCTCTGGAACTCTTAAGAGCCTTCTGCTGTAGAAACCCCTTGAACAAAGTCTCTGACGTATCGTTTCGACTGATACACTGATGCCTGTTGCTTCCAGAAATTGCCTTTGGAGTATGGGTGCGACGCACTAGGGTCTCTTCTTGCAATTTGGCACAAAAAGTGGTCTTGTACTTCAGAAGTGATCTTGTTATGACTTCTTCTAGGCCTATTTTGCAGAGATTGTGGCTTCACGTATTGGGCGTAGGTTTTCTATATCACCCCCTATGATACACCCATTGTGGCACCCTTTCTTCAACAAAAGCAATTATTTGACCCCTCTGCACATCGGACAATCCAACGTAAGGCATTTTCAATTATGATTATAGGCTTTTTAAATTTTGAGATTCACAGTTTCAAATCTCAGTGACGACTGTTGTTTGTTTTTCCTTTAACGTGCTCTATTTCTGCCTTTCGGCTAATGACACGCTGGGGAATTCTGTCAACTCACTAACCCGGGAATTTTGCCGAACCCCTCTCGTGTCGTGGGAGGCGAGCATCATATCCCATACGCCACCAAGCCGGCTTCACAGTGACGACTGACTATAATATGTCGAACTTATCTTATCATACTATTCAGTTGTTTTTCAACAAAAACTTCATTCTTCATAAGTAGTCAAAGATGGTTAAAAACAATCAATAATGTGAAATACCCAGTGAATTCATATAAATTTGGTTGTGTGTATATTCCTAGTTAAGTCTCTAAAATGGTTCGGTGAAGGTACCGTACAACTAGTAAGTATATAAATAGCTTCCTCTCGCATTTTTTGGGTATGTTTTGTTCTTGTTCTTGTCTGAAAATCAATCCTCAAAACCCATATTGCAGTCACCAAAAACTGTTAAGTTGATAATGTTTTAGTGATTTTGAAGAAATAAATGCAGACTGGAAGGGCACATACTTTTGTATTAATTAAATTCCGATTTGATATTCCAAAAGCACGTTCATAAGAGGGATGTCTTTTAAGTTTCGCTTATTGAGCTGTTATCGACTTTTTGAGGACTCTATTGTTTTTCGAAGTATTCTCTGTGTATAGTGATACACTTCCGCATTCGTTCGAACCAATTCTCGAAGCAGTTGTTCCAATCGTTCTTTGCTACATTCTTAATGGCTATGCGTCTTCTGAAGACTGAAACGTTGGACCAGGCAAATCCGTTCCTAATTTTGGAATAAGTAAAGAAATAGTTGATACTGCACGCAGAATGATGTAACAATTTCATGTTTTCTTGCGTTAACTATCCAATTGATTTGCTGGCTATCTTGCATTGTCTTGGTGAGTGATGATTCTGTTTCAGAAGTTGAGGTTGAAGAATTTTATTCCCTCGGATGAATCTTTCGTTTCCTCAAGTTAACAATTTTTTTCAAATTTGGAAATACACAAGGTGATGACTTTGTATTCAATATGTTTATGTATGTTCCAGGTCTTCCTAAATAATCGGAATGGATAAAGTGGTCACTACACACTTTAGAAGACGTCGATGTAACGAAATTCTTTCTGATGCATAATTTGAGCAATGGCTCATTTTTCAATGGAAATCTGCAATATATGAAAGCGGATTTTCAAATGAACAAATTTACTAATGAAACTTAAAAACACACTGAAAAAACTGACTAGGAATGTTTTTATTACGCCTGTTTGAAGAGGCACACCAAGAAACAAGCATTTTTTTAGTTCCAGAGAGAAACCGCACAAAACTAATTATATACACGTGAAGAGTTTAATCTCTCAACTTCACTGTTAGGGAAAATAGCAGTGGACTTGATTCCTCACTGGAGTAGATACTTTCAAGTACCCGCTTACGTAAATCCATTTGCATTCCAGCGTGGGTTTCAAAATCTAACCTAACCTTAAGATGTCCATTACTTTCAAGTTTTTGTGCTGAACCATATATTAATTAAGACGGCGAAATATAAATTTAGTCTAGAGAAGTAGATTGCAGTACCACAAGATTCCGCTTGGACCTATGGTATTTATGATAGTAGAAGTGTGCCAGATACTATTTATCAGGAGGTACTGAACTGAAAAGAAAAGGAAACTACAAAAGCGATCAGATTAATTTCGAGATTTGTGTTGACTGGATTACGATTGTTCCGAATAAATAACGTTATTCATGAATCCAATTATATTGATATACTTATATCTACTACCTTTCAACGAAATGATGAGAAAAGTCAGTAGCCTAGTTTGATGTTGTGAGAGGATATGCAATTCTAATGAGTTCAAACAAGATCTCATTAGAAGCAACACTGAACAGAATGGAAGCAACTAGAGTTATAGCCTGTTGCTCCTATTCTCGACATCCTGCTAGGTTGAACAGCTACGATTGTCACCCTGGTGAAGATTATGTGTAGACCGGAAATCCAACTCCTACGATGAAAGATATTTGACATTCCACGGAAGGTTGGATATTGCTCCCTGAATCGAAGATTTCAACAAATGTCGCCAACAAAGTTGAAACTTTATCATCACCTCATGGATCTGTTATGTGTATATAGCATAAAGTTAGAAAATGAATATTCAATATACTATTATTCCTTGGTGAAGATCACATCAGCGGATTTGAAGATGTAGTTTTTCAATCAGATTTTAGAATAAATCATAAAACACAGAAAAAGGTCACACCGAGAGTCGAACTCGGATCGCTGGATTCAGAGTCCAGAGCGCTAACCATTACACCATGCGACCTCTGTTGTTACATTAACGAAGCATCTTGACAAAAGGCAGCAGACTGTTTACGAATGTTCTATTTATTTGAATTATTTTCATACATCATTTTGGTCAATATTGAAATTCAAATTTAATTTCAACATTGTTAAATATTCAGAGCTTTGTAGGTAAGATCGAAATAAAATGGAAAGAAAAACATATATAGTCGTCTCAGTTGGAAAATATTTTTCAATTTTGATTGAATGTTTTCCTTTCTCGAGTGTTTATCATAAATATAAATCAGTCGATTCCTATTTGATTTCATCAGAAATA
The DNA here is from genome assembly GCA_013387265.2 of Cryptolaemus montrouzieri. Taxonomy (NCBI): domain Eukaryota; kingdom Metazoa; phylum Arthropoda; class Insecta; order Coleoptera; family Coccinellidae; genus Cryptolaemus; species Cryptolaemus montrouzieri. Next base: position 20,441,507 of record JABFTP020000103.1, read on the forward strand.
TAGGTAAGTAACTAATACAGTTTCACTCAAAAATGGATAATCAGATATGAATTAGACTAATCGTAATTTAGAAATAATCATTCTCAATTAGAAACACTATGAAACATAGAAAATATCAAAACAAAATTGTAGGTCCCACCGAGATTTGAACTCGGATCGCTGGATTCAGAGTCCAGAGTGCTAACCATTACACCATGGGACCGGATGGAGGGAGAACGCTTTTGCTCGTATACAAGCCGTCACAATTGTGCTCATATCTACCACGCCAGTCTGGTTTTATATTTAATCAATAACTGCAGTTATACATTGTATATTTCAGTTGCAGCATTTTAACTCTATGAATATCGAATAAAATATGTTTGAACAAAATGGAAATGGTGTCACATTCTTTTTAGACATAAATAAATATGTTTTATAACCTTATAATAATTTTCAAATTTTTAAAATACTCTTAAGTAATTCAAGAGGCTTGAAGAGTATACACTTAATTCAGTATATAATATGGCACAACATCCTAAATATAAACTTCATCCCTTTGCTTTTCTTATCAATTCCACCAGAACATTCATTACTCTAAAGTGCTAAAGAAATAACATTAAAACCTGTGCCGATGCCCTTTTCTGCTTTATTGAATCCGGAATTGGTGCTGCACAGCAATTGCAGAAGTTAAGGAAATAAAAGCAAATTGTCTGTGCCTTGGATAATGGCTTGGATTAAATTAGGCGAAATCCAGGCCTCGAGCGAACTAAAAAAATATATTGGTCCATCCATTTTACTCTCACTCTACTTTTAAGACACTCCATTCGGTGCGTTGCGTTTGTAAATTTCGTTTAATGGATTTAATAGCGGAGATGTTATGAGTTTCGTGGGGAAATAAAATGTGTTACAACATACTTGAATGTTAGAATTGAAAACGAATGTGTGGGAGAGGATGCAAGGCAGATTGATTCGTTTTTCTAGGTGATCCAATCATGCATTTCGTCTTTATTTCTCATCGACTACATATCGGACATTAGTCTCATTACAAAGTAGTTTTGGTTTTGGAAACACCATAGAGAACAAATATACTATTCTGGCAATGTCCTCTGCTGATTTATACCAGGTTTTCTTTCTGTGCATCATAACTTTGTTCCTGTCGGATATTTTGGAAAAATATATAAAATCATAGTTAAATCCAAATTTACTGCCTGTCTTTTTGTTTTAGATATACAGGTGCTCCATTAGTGAAATTCATATTAGAATTAAGTCTTTTAAATACGACGCTGTTTTCGAATTAATCGATATTTTGTGAAAAAATGACTATTTTTCGAACGCCTTCTTTATCTACTTAATCGTCTCAGAATCTCAATTTTAATGCTCAATTATTTTCATAAATCTAAGTTTTCTTGAAAAATAAGTAATTGTTGATACAGCTAATATACAAGCTGTTCCAAATTTCTCGAATGGTTTCTTGTAAACTAATGGAGATAGAAGGATGCGGTTTTCGTGATATTTTGATCAAATATTCGATGCAGTCAACAAAACTTTCATAGCCACCTTCGTTCTTGAATACAGGGTGATTAGCAAAATTTCCAATTTTCAAGTATACCTCTATCTCGGTTAATCATTACCATAGCGCAATGGTGAAAAGTGCATATTAGAGAATTTTTCATGGAAAATCCAGTGGTGCGACCAGATTTTTTTGTAAGGGGTACAGTTTTTAAGTTATTGAAGAAACCTTTAGTTTTTTAAAGGAACACTTCTTTAACTCCTTCATAAATGTATAAAACTTAAGGGTTTCATTTTTTGAAATAGGAAATCTGCTGTTTGATATTTTCCATTAATTTTTGGGACCTGAAAAATAGATTTAGAGTTAGTAAAGTGTTCTTCTTATTTGTTTATTCATTAGATTTATTCTTCGGAACTGAATTCGTTATTATTCTTTTTCGATATTAAAGACATTACTCCGCTATACAGGCTATCCCAAGTTCAGTGGCGTATTAGATGTTTATGGAGAACTAATAACGCTATACATATAAGAAAAAAGGTAGTAGCGCATACCAAACACCCAACCGCAGATCTATTACTCTTGAACAAGGAAGAATTTCAGAGAAAACTTGAAGTTAAAGTGGCGCACTTCACCGAAATGGAAAACAAATCTATTGATGATCTTGCGGAAAAGATAACTGATGATGTAAAAACAGTGACAAAATAAATATGTAGCATACACAAGGAAACTAAATCAAAACCGCAAATAATAGAATTGATAAAGAAAAGACGAAATACACCAAGACAAGCTGCAGAATACAACAACATAAACATAATGGTGAAGAAGAAAGTACGAGAAGACCTGAGACAGTTTAAAGTAAAAAAAATATTAGAAACCATCGAAAACAATAAAATCTTGAGAGTACTGAAATCAAAAACTTTAAAATCAAGAACCAAAATGGAATTTTTATATCAGGTAAAGAAGGAATCGCAAAAGAAATACACAAATTCTATAGAGAACTTTATACTTCGACCATGCCACGTCCTGATAGCATACATAAGAACATCTTGAACGTAGGATCTGAAGACTTGCCTGGAATAACTTATTCAGAGATCAGACATGTACTCAAACAGATGAAATAACGAAAGTGTCCAGGGGAGGATCGTATAACATCTAAAATGTTAAAAATAGGAGGAAAAGCCCTTGAACCAGTCTTAACATTATTTCTGAATAAATGCCAGAATCATGGAAAAAGCTGAGGTAATTCTGTTGTACAAAAAAAGCGACAGCACGAATATTGAAAACTATCGACCCATAAGTCTGTTTTCCTATATTTATAGGCTATTGACGAAGATTGTAACTAACAGATTAACCAAGAAGATGGACTCATATCAACCAGTTGAACAAGCGGGGTTCAGAAAGGGCTACGGGACCACAGATCACCTTCAAACTGTTAGAACAGTAATAGAAAGATCTACCGAGTATAATATCCCTATACATCTTGCGTTCATGGACTATCACAAAGCATTTGATAGTATTGAAACATAAGTATTTCCCAGTGCTTTGGACGATGCAAGAATCGATTCAAGATACCCTACATTGATCAAAAACATCTATAGAAATGCCACTTTTCATGTTAAGACAGACGATGATTTAAGGACAGATAAAATACCTCTAGAAAAAGGTGTTCGGCAGGGCGATACCATTTCTCCCAAACTCTTTACACTAGCACTGGAAAATATATTTAAAGAGCAGAATTGGGAGAAAAAGGGGCTGAATATCGACGGAGTGTACCTGAGCCGTATCAGATTCGCTGATGACATTGTTTTAATTAGCTCCAGCGAAGAAGAATTAAAACCAATGCTGACCGAGCTTAACAATCATTCCAAAACAATGCGATATCGTTATTTGCTTCACAGGAACAGATAGACAGTTAAAAATTTTCGAAAATCATATAAATTCATTACAACCAAAAATTGGATTCACAACCGAAATAGAAAGCAATAATTCGATGAATTTCTTACACGTACCAATTTCGAATGAAAATGGAAAACATGTTTTCGCAATTTACCATAAGCGGTCACATACAGATATTATAATACATAACTCGTCGTGTCATCCATATCAACATAAAATGTCAGCATTCAATAGTTTTATTCATAGATTGATTAACATCCCGTTATCACCAGAAAATTTCATCAAAGAATTAAATTTGATTAAACAAATAGCCGAAAATAATGGTTACAATCCCAAACTAATAAATAATATTTTAAATAAAAACAAAGTAGAATCGCATTGAATGAAGTTTACCCTGTCGATAAATGGAAACAAAAATTCAACACCTTAACCACATTGGCATTACAAGTGAGAAACTGAAATCATTCTTGAGTAGCAATAATTTCAACATAGCTTTCCAAACTGATAATACTTTAGGCAAATATATAAAAAAAATAAAACCAAACCAGGTAAAAACAATAAATCGGGTGTTTATAGATTGAATTGCAATGACTGTGATAATTTCTACATTGGTAGAACTCATAGAAATTTTAATATTAGAATATCGGGACATAAACGCAGTTTTTCAAATAAAAAATCAGATTCAAATTACGCGAAGCATCTCTTAGAAAATAATCACTCTTTCGACCCGCAGTTTGAAATTTTGCATACAGATAATAAATATTGGAAGATAGATCTTTGGGAAACTTTAGAAATCAATAAATACAAACACTCAGGTAGACTCATCAATGAACGAGTCGATTTAAGCCCTTCACCTCAATTGAATCTCTTCGGGGAGCAATCTATTCCTTAGTTTTATTGGATATACCTATCATAAATAACCACTTAAGAAGAAGCAACCCAATAAGCATTTAATTACTCAAGAACATTTATATTTACATTTTCTGTACATTCATCGTCTGAAGAAGCTACGGTGTAGTGAAACGCGTTACAATCGCAATTATTAAGTAAAATTCCTTAAAACACAGTACTTGTTTTTTATTATTGGTAATGAAATTTTACCAAGTAAAAGCCTCCCAAATTCAAAAACAATATTTATGTTTTTTTCTTCAGTTTTTGCCACATGTGATCACATTGTTCGCTCTAGATTTCTGGCAGAATAGTTGTTTTGTATATCATTCGATTATATTTCGTTCCTTCAAGTTTTATAAGTACAATTGTTGTATTATTATAGGCGATTGTAGGGGCACTCCAATTGAATTGAATCTACTGAGGTTATCAATAATTTTTTTCTTGTAATGCTTTCACACTTTCACACAAGCGGGCTTCTCTTGGAGCTCGAGTGTGTGTTTTTTTTGTTACTATTTGTTTAAGGAAAATGTAGAATTCCGGAAAAAAATAAATTGAATTGAACTGAATATTACAAAATGCAATACAAATTTTAAGCGTGTTATTTTTTTTCAATCCATTGGTTGCTGAGGAGCAACTAGCATGAAACAGCCGCATACTTGGTCGACGGCATACAAACGCAGAACTACGGTGATTTCCGTCCGACCACAAAGAAACGATTATTTAAATAGTAAAATTATAATTTCATTGTTTTATGCTTCGGACGTTAGTTGCTAAATTGAATTGCGTACAGCCGATAAAAATCGGCCTAATAACATAGCGGAAACTAACAAGACATTAGGTTTTCTCATTCCACAACCAAGGCCGTAACAATTCGAAATTGCATTTCTCATATCGGAAGACGTTGATTCAATCTAAGCAAGTGTGTCACGTAGACTATTAAGGATAGAGCACCGGCCGTAGAAAATTGCGGAGTACAAATTGAAAAACCGAAAAAAGAACAATTTGTACCATTTATTCAGTTACTCGAATATCTCGAAATAAATTGTTCATCAACGCAATATTCGGGTACAGTTTGATTTGAATTTACGTACATGCATCACGAATTTTAAGAAATTCGAGATGATTATCCCAGAGAAGTTAAAGAGACTGGCGTGGAAAGAAGGAAATCCCATTCTTTAAATTCTGAGGCTTTTAAGTTAAACGATGAAACATTTAGTTCTGCATTATTTCGAATGAAAACGAGTCAGTCCTAGATATTATCGTGGTTGTTATATGTTAAAAATAGAAGTATCTACTTCGTTTAATTTGTTGGGGAAAGAGAAGAAATTTGTCGTTCTCTTCTTTGCATTGTAATAGTTGAAAGAACGACTACTGTCATAATGAGTGGATTTTAATTCAGTTCACAAGCTCAAGTCTGAGTCTGCATTCGTCGTCATCAACCAGATGCGGTGACCCAAAAGGATACCGATAAGGGTTTTCAGTTTTGCTCTCCTCATTCTTATTAAGAGGATGATAGTATGCTTGGATTCGCCTTTGATGATTGTTTTCGAATATCTTAAGCTGCTGTGATTCAATTAGAACGAGCATATTGTAAGTTTTATTCTGTCTGTTATTGTCCACAAAGGAGTAAGAAGTTGGATACATAGACAAGGTTGTGGTCATACCAGAGGAAGTGAGTATTTGATTTATGTCAGTCGATCTGCCTCTTCGTTAACTGAGTAGCCCTAAAGACTAAGTATCCCCAACTAAGTATTTCTTCAATGGCTTCTTTGATTTCGTATTTTAAGGCCGCAATAGCCTCAGGATTACTTGCGTAATACTAATCCTTCACGGAGCCCAGAGATCATAATCTAACGGTGTCAAATCGCAGCTGCGAAGTGACCAATTGTCTTCTGAATTTCGGCTGAAATGCGGTTTTCGAGAGTGCTCAAAAGATCAAGTGTATCGTTGCCTGTGTGACACGTAGTGCCATCCCGCTGAAACCATATGTCCTCCATATGCTCCTCTTCAACTTTCAGGAACAAAAAGCCACTTATCATGGCACGGTTACTTTCGCCATTGACAGTAGTGTCGGCTCCTTGCTCATTTTCCAAGAAAAATGGGCCTATGATGCCTCCGGGCCAAAAACCGCACCAAAGCGTCACTCTTTGAGGATGCATCAGCTTCTCTAAGTGATGTGTGGCTTTTCCGCCAAACGATCTTCAACCATCGAGAGAAGTGAATTCGCATTAGATGATCATGAGGCTTCAGTTCTTGAACCAATTAAACTTTATAAGTCTTCATATCGAGATATTTATGCAAAATTCGGCGTAAGGACGGTGACGGGTTGATGTTGATTCTATTCTAACCTATTCGACCACACTTTGAGCAACAGCTGCAATATTTTCCTCCGAACGCACTGGACGAGAACATACGCGTGTTGCTCTGTCCAATAACGAGCCACTTTGACGAACTTGATTCACAAATTGATCCACAAACTGAATTGATGGCACTTTATTTTACCGAAAATTTTTCGCAGATTTCTTACAGTTTGAGTCGAAGACTCAGAACTTTGGAAATATGTTTTTAATATTTCCCATCTTTCTTCAAGCAAAAAGCGACCCATTTAGTAAATGTCAAACTTTTTACTAAAAATATGTCACTTCATAAGTGTCAAATCGGACCTCTGTTTCAAAATAAGTATGGCTTCGAATTTCAAACACTAGATGGCCCGTAGCATAAAATGGGACGCAAAAGCTCTGTGATTTTCTGACTCCAGGTCTACTTCCTACTTAAATGCCTTCAGGAATTTTAGAAACATCTTGGTTAACATATTTTGATCTGCGTCGAAGAGAGCACCAACTTTCCGAAACCGGAAGTTAGTCTAGGCATTATACCTTAGGGAACAGTCATGATGCTGTGTGATATGACATTATTCAGCAGCCCTCACCACTATAGCCTTGGATAAGTTAATTGTCGTCTGCTCTAATCTGTATGGCATCCATTTCTCGCTCTTTAGTAATAAATGAAAGAAAAGAAGGTCGAGAAAATTTTCCATGGCTGTGGTTAGCGTGTCACAAAATGCCAGGTGAGCTTTACCATGTGATATTCAGTAACCAAATTGCCTATTGACTCCTTCTCGAACATGATATAGAGCTATATGTGGAATGTGCTTTGATGAATATTATGTATAGCCACTGCATCTGCTTTGATTTCCTGCACATGCGTCTACATATCACAACTTTTTAGAATTTCGAGGAGATTATTCAAGAAGAATTCGAGCGACTGGCATAAAAAGGAGGATATCCCTCCTCTATATTCTAAGGCTTTCAAGTTGAACGATGAAACATTTAGTTCTAAATTATTAGGAATAAGAAAGAGTCAGCCCTAGATATTATCGAGGTTCTTAAATGTTGAAAATAGATGTACCTTCTTTATTTTGACGCAGGAAGAGAAGGTGTTTGACGCTCTCTTCTTTGCATTGTTCTAATTGGAAGCACGAGTGCTGTCGTGATGAGTGGAATTTTATTCACTTCACAAGCACAAATCTGTATTAACTCTGATAAATTTGCCTTTCAAGCAAATTCTGAATTCGTCGTCATCAACAAGATACAGTGACATGAAAGGATACCAATAATGGTTTTCAGTTTTGCTTCCCTCAATCCTTGTAAGAGAATGATAATATGCTAGGATTCGCCTTTGATGATCGTTTTAGAATATCTTAATCTATTGTGATTCAACTTGAATGAACAGAGTATATCTTTCACTCTATCTGTGATTATCCACCAAGCAGTAAGTAGTTGGATACATAAACAAGATTCTGGTCACACCAGAGGAACTGTGATTTATATCAGATGATCTGCATCTTCGTTAATTGAGTTGCCCAAATAACTCGGTATCCAGACGGGGCTGAATCTGTTATCCACTCTATGTCTGTATATATGTAGTATTCCCTATATTATAATCTTTTTCGAAGTACAGAAAATGGAATCGAGAGCTGTTAGTTCTGCTAGATTTAGTAAGTATCTTGATGTTACCCTGGCGGGTGGTTCTATCAGCAAATGCAACGCAAAAGCTTTATGATGTGCTAATCCAAGGTCTGTTTCCTACCATCACTTAACAGATGCAGATCTACTTCCAAGAGGACACCAACTTCCAGAACTGAACACTCCTTTTTGGGGATGAATACCCCGAAGTTAGTCTAGGTATAATACCTGAGGACATAGGATGCTGTGTGATATGAGGCCCATGCTGCTATGTCAAGTGAAAACTGCTTTGAAATAAGGTTAAGGAAAACTACCATGACTATGGTTAGCGTATTGCGGAATGCCAGATAAGCTAATGACTGTTACTGTGTGAGTTTCTATTACCCAATTGTCTGTTGGCTCTTTCTTGACTACGCTACAGAGCCATATGTAATATGTGGTTAGATGACTATAGCGTAATGCCACTTTATCTGCTTACAGACCTATCATGACTTCCCGCACATGCGTCTACAGGTCAGGAAGGATATTCTGGCTTAGGGAAAACTGCCTCTTGTTGAGTATTTCAGCTAAATATCATTGATCAATATAATTTGACAACTCAGAGATTTTCGATATGAGTATACCGTCGATCAATACCACTGAATTGCATATATTTTTGAATTATCCACTTGTAAATTCATTTCATTATTTTAACTCGTAAATTATCACATGCTTCCGATTATTATACTTACTATTTCTTACCTTGGACATTGCCTTAATAGTGTCATAATTAGGAACTTTATTCAAACTCGTGACTTTATGTAACTACAAATTGGAAACATCGCTTGCCATATCAGGTTATCATGTCTAATAGGCAGGAATATGCCAGCACCTGGAACAGTTTACTTGACGATTCCTATTCAAGATGGCTCCAAAACTGCTTCAGGACTAGGTGCTAGTGTATACGATCAAAAAGCTGACAAGTTCAGTCTGTTTTGATGGGCTTTCATTCGTGTTTCATGCACGAATATCTTCCATTGAATATTGTGGTAACGTTCTGGTAGAAGAGGAATTGACACGGAGATCAGTAGAAACCAATAGGTGAAGCCAACTGGCATCCGAAAATGCAGGTTGGTGAGTAGATAAGTAATATAAAATAAGCCAATAATGACTCAATACCCAAATATATAAATAATGACGATGATAAAAATATAATAGTTTTACACAAGTCATAAAATAACAGTTTAAAATTATTATTCAACATCAATTCCAAAAACCAAAAAGTTCATTGATATTATCTAAAAAGTTCACAATTTCTTAAAATTCATCTTTCGAAAAGGCACTTATTCGATATTAAATCTGTCAGTCCATTTTGACTTGCTCGATCTAAAAAGATCCACCTTAACATCATTTCCATTTCGGGTATGTAAGTATGAGTATCCTTATGCATAGTTGCCGATCCAATATTGGATCTCGCGTACAACAAGCATTTATATACAAAGAGTTCTGGCAACGTCGAAACTTCAACACATCTGAATGCTTTCCTGCAATACTCTATGTATTTCAGGTTTGGTACAATCCTAACGGCACGTCACTAAAGTCGAAAAATTCTTTCACGTAACACAACCTCATATGCTGAGTTGACTCAAAAAGTGAATGATAAGCCGTCCTCAAAGTGCTTCAAACGACAGATGTTGAAAGATTACTCTACACATACGATTTTATGCTCGGCTTAAATGCCAAACTATTCACACAGTTCCACGTCAACACCGGACTGGAAAACAACATTCTTCAAATTCGACTGTTTCGGGCTTAGACCACCTGCAGCGAACCACTCTCAGTCCTAGGCTGTGCATCTTCAGTTAACTTTTCTGAAGGCTGCAAATCACTGCCATGGACAGAAATAGTCGCATCATCGGTAAAAAGTATCATTTCGAGAAGCAGCTAATAATCAGGAAAGTCGTTAATGAAAATTATGAACGAAATCGGTCCGGTTATTGATCCCTGTGCTAGACCAGAGATTAGCCTAATACATTGCCTGAAGTTCGTTTGTAAGTATCGAGAAAATAGAACCGTTACTGCCATTCAAAAAGCTATAAAATCTTAGTTTACCTAACCACCACGAATGTGACATGCAGTCAATAGCTCTGGATAGGTCAAAAAAGGGGCAAGGTGGATGAAAGCCTATTACGAAACGGTTAGTGGTGCTTCCTTTTCAATCCAAATTGCCAATTCGAAAACAAATTATTCGACTCCATAATACACAATCTGACCACACAAGACCTTTTCTATCACCTTCGATAAAATGGGTCCAAAGATCTGGGTCTATATATAGAAGGGTCTCCCTTTTCAAATAGTGAGACAGTTTTGAACTCTCCGCCCTAAGGCATTTATTCTCTAGAAACAAGTGCAAAGCTACCAGAATATTGACACGTTGCTCGTGGTGCTCGTTCGACCCTCCCAAGAATGGATTATGGCAATAGGCTCCACTTGAAGGAGATGCTGGGACACTCGAGTTTAGAGGGAAATGAGAAGACGAACTCATTGGCCCCTCGAGGAGCTGCTTTGGGATTCACTTAAGTGGAGCATGGGCTCCACCATATTCCCCGAGAGGCGGGACGCAGAATAACTGCTAGTAAGATCTGAAGGTACAGGAGCATTGACTGAGCCTCATGGAAGTCTTTCGACTTACTATTAATAAACCTTTCGTAGCAACAGCCAAGGTTCGGCCTTAATTCTTAGGGAGTTTCAACTGCCATATTTACAGCTACTGCTATCTCAGGGATTACAAAATATATTTAGACTGATCCAGAATTTATCCTGCTCACTATGCGAGTAGGAAGAAATAAACGAACCCGTCATGTGCGATTGTCCATCTGGTAACATGATCTGGCTTGGGTATCTTACAAATTTAAGGAAGAATGTGACTCAACTTTAATCCTGTTGACAAGGCATTGCAAATAAGTGTTATACAAGCTCCATAATCCGCAACAATTATTTGATGCTCTCTAATTGCCTGGGGGGGCGTAAGGGGCGAAGGTCAGAAGGTCTTATACCTGCCCAACTGTCAACCTCACCTGCACGAGTGGAAGCTAGACATCCCGGTGCGCCCTTCTATAACTAACGAGGCTCTGGCGACCGAATCACAGCGGTATAACTGTTCCACCGAGTACCAAGGAAATGTGATACTCAGACCTAGAAGTCTGGCCAGCAAGGTGCATTATGGCTAAAATATTTTTCCATTATGAACAGTACAAATCAAATATGACCCCCAGTGCCTAGCAGTCCTACACTCTGTGACCAAGGCAGCAGTCAGGCAAAGAGAGGGACAGGGGGAGCTAACAATTCCTGGGTTGGACCTGGCTGCTACAATAAAACGAAACAGGCAACGACTAGGAAAATCCAAATAGCAACATACAATGTCAGAATACTCTCCACCAATGATAGACTAGAAGAAATAGAGGAACAACCAAAGGATATTGAGTGGCACATATTAGGACTGAGTGAAGTAAGAAGAATAGGGCAAGACATCGTCAAACTAAAGTCAGGACATGTACTATTCTATAAAGGACAAGATAATGTCAAACGCCATGGTGTCGGATTTCTTGTACACAGCAAACTTGCAAAATTGGTAACGGAATATGTAGGAATTTCAGACAGAATCGCTTATGTTACAGTAAGGATCTCAGAAGAATACTCCATGCAAATAGTCCAGGTGTATGCCCCTACTTCGGATTACGACGACGATGTTGTAGAGTGTTTCTATGAACAACTACAAGAAATCATAAACAACAAAACCGGAAAAAACATTCTTATAATAGGCGATTTTAATGCCAAAATAGGCAATCAAGTAAATGAAACCTAGAGAGCAGTAGGTCAATACGGATACGGTACAAGAAATGAACGTGGAGACACGATGGTTGACTCTTTAGAGATGAACCAGCTTTATGCTATGAATACCTTCTTCCAAAAACGTAGATATAGAAAATGCACCTGGAGAAGTCCAGACTTCAAGTATAAAAACGAAATTGACTTTATAATTTCGAGTAACCCTCTCATAGCAGAAGATGTCGCTACAGTCAGCAGGGTAAATGTGGGAAGTGACCACAGAATGATACGAGCAAAGGTCAGAATAAAAACACATAAGAGAAATTTAACGTTGAAGCCCCAAAAGAGAGTAGACCCTGAAGTCCTTATCAATAGAGAAGAACAGTACCAATTAAAAATAGACGAAAATATTGATAAGGAACCCCCAACTCTAAGACATACCGACTTAAATACACATGCAAATGAATTAAGCAACATCATTAAAGAAAGCGCAAGTGAGGTAACAACACTGACGAAAATAAGTCGAAGAAAAATAAGTTACGAAACAGCGAAATTATTTGAAGAAAGAAGGAAACTAAAACCAGACAAAGATAGGAACTTAATTGAATGGGCTGAACTGAACAAATTAATAAGAAGAGAAATTAGAAAGACATTAGGAAATTTAATACCAAGATCATAAAAGAAACTATTGAGAATAACAAAGGCCCAAAAATTTTAATAGACATGTTAGTATAGGAAGAAGAGAAATGACATCACTTAAAGACAAAGCTGGGAAGGTCATTAGAAATAGAGATCAAATGCTCAAATTAATAGAAAGCTTTCATAAAGAATTATATGATTCCAAATTACAACCAAACGCACAGCAAAAGGAAGATGGAAAGAGAAAAATATGTAATGTCGGTTCGGAGGATATTCCCGAAATTACTGTTAATGAATTAAACTCAGCCCTGAATAATCTCAAAAATTTCAAGGCGGCTGGACCAGATGGCATAAATGCTCAAATGTGGAAGTCCTCGCCTAAAACAAGAACTGGTAATATTGTTCAACAAATGCTTGGATCAAAGTCAAGTCCCCCAAGCATGGCTTGAGGCTGAAGTAATTATTCTCCACAAAAAAGGCGACATAAGAAACCTTGGTAATTCTAGACCAATAAGCCTTTTATCCCAGCTATATAAATTATTCACCAAAAGATTAACGGGAAAAATAGATTTCCAGGATTCCCGTGAACAAGCTGGATTTAGATATGGGTTCAGTACGCTGGATCATATTCATGCAATTAAACACATAATAGAAAAGTGCAATGAGTATAATTTAGATATTTATATAGCCTTTATAGACTACCAAAAGGCCTTTGACAGTATAGTAACTTGGGCAGTCCTTAATTCTCTTAATGCATGTAGAGTGGACAGCAGATACACGAACCTGATAAAAAACATCTATTCTTCCGCCATAATGCATGTCCAGTTATGGAATAAACCCAACGACATTCCAATAAAACGAGGTGTTCGACAAGGAGATACAGTGTCACCGGGGCTATTTATTGCAGCTTTGAACGAAATCTTTAGAGAAATGGATTGGCATAAGAAAGGAATCAACATTGATGGCGAACTTCTACATCATCTACGTTTTGCCGACGATATTGTACTAATAAGTAGTAACGTCCAAGAATTACAAGATATGATCCTAGACTTGAACAATCATTCAAAAATGTTAGCCTAGAAATGAACATCAGCAAGACGAAGATAATGACTAACACAAACAATAACCTCGTAATCCACGTAGAAGGTCAACAACTAGAGAATGTCGAAAACTACATATACCTGACGAGATTACACGAAGAGTGTCCCTTTCGTGGGCGGCATTTGGCAAATTAAAACATGTCCTGACATCAGACATACCCCACAACCTCAAGAAAAACCTCTACAACCAATGCATTCTTCCTGTGCTTACATATGGAGCCGAAACATGGTGTCTTACTAAGAAGTTGGACCAAAAATTGACGAGAGAGCCCACGAGAGAATAATATTAATTATTAAACTATCAGATCGCATAAGAAATACTTGGATAAGAGAACAAACCAAGCTGACAGATGTCATGGAGAGGGCAGCTCAACTAAAGTGGTCATGGGCAGGTCACGTAGCTCGAAGAAATGACAATCGGTGGACCAAGAGGCTCATGGAATGGAGGCCAAGAGTGGGGCATAGGAGTATCGGCAGGCCAAACACAAGGTGGAGAGACGATATTAAAAATCAGCGGGTCTTCTTTGGATGAGAGAAGCTATTAGCAGAAAGAAATGGTTCAATATGGGAAAAGCCTACATCCAGCAGTGGATTGAAATAGGCAGATCGTGATCGTGAATTGCCTGGACGTTCAATCTCTCAAAGCGTTTCTGAGCATGGCTTCATGAGGAGGTCTTTGCTGGTGTTATCCTTATTTCATTCATCTGATGGGATTTCTTGGTTTCAATATTATATCGGGAAAAATTGATATAAATTGTATTGTATTTTCAATGATTATTCGTTTTGGAAGAGGAAACATCCGATTTTTGATATCGTTGCTAAATTATAGACATTATTTTTCATGGATCAACAATAGCAATTGAATAAAAATCAAGGAATACCAAATATCCCTACTCTTCTATCATGTGTGTATAATTTTTCCATTTTACAAATTCGAAATGAAACAGTTAACAATCATTTTTAACCGTTCGTTCGGAAAAAGGGTAAAGTCATTGCCCGCCCCACCCTACGTTTGGCAGTCATCCGTACAAACATAACAAACCCGGTGGCATTGTGACTACAGCACTCATACGAGTTGTGTTGGCGTATATTTCACCTTATGTTATTTTAAGCGGTATAAATTACTACAAGAACAATATTGTTACAAGTGTATACGATCGGTGCATTTCAATGATGTTATTTGGACAGATGAAATCAACGGTTTCGACTCAGTGGCGCCCATATTCAACAATGAATGATGAAGGGTTTAATTCAATGAATATTTTTTTTTAAGAACAGACAATAGACATACTGGACTATCGAAAGGTTTTCAAATTTTTTAGGCAAAAGCAGAAATGGTTGGAGATGTGCGAGTGCACTCCTAGTTACCATTATTATGTAGCTTACATACGTGAATTAATCAAGAGAATGAAAATTCTCTCTAATTTTATAATTTTTTTAGAATTTGAACATTAATGAGTCATCCATATATTTTCAATTTTTTACACACCAGTGTTTATACAGTGTGTTCCAACGAAAATTTGACCCCCCCTATAACTCCGAAATGAGTAACATTAGCGAAAAACACCAAGACACGTCGATTTTTGTTTCGAGGGGGAGCATTTTTCGAAATAATTCGAAACTTGTCAGATCAACCCCCTACCCCCAGCAACCCTAATTTCGAAATTCATCATAGGGAATAAGGGTCGAGTGGCACCTTACTGTAAAGGTCTGTCAATTCTCCATTCTGATTTGTCATTTTAGAATTTTAAATTAATATACAGGGTGTCCCAACCGAGGGTAAAGTTGAATTCCTGCAAACCCCAAATACTAAATGAAATCGATTTATTTTGGCATAATGCAAGCGCAGGTTTATGCTCGGTCTAGAAAAACGACCTACACTTGTGAATTTGGAGTTGGTGCAATCAACCCCTATTTCCAGCATCCCCAACTCAAAAATCATTCGATCGAAAATAGGTCAAGTGGCACCTCGTTGGAAAGGTATTTCAATTTTCTCTTCGAATTTGGTATTTTCGAAATTCAGAATCAGCATACAGGGTGTCCCGGAGCAGGAACACTGAAAACCCAAATAACTTTTTGAAACTGGTTCATTTCGGTATAATACGAGAACATGTTTATGTTTGATTCGAGAATAGGACTCTCTTGCGTGAATATGGAATTTTTGCAATCAATCTCTTCCATTCAGCATCCCCAACTCAAAAATCATACAAGTGATTACAGGTTGAGTGGCAAAGTTCCAGAAAGATTTTTCTATTTTCTGAATCACTGAGGCATTGGTTTCAGTTTGACAGTCGAGGTTTTCTGGCGTGAGGATCAGGATGAGGGATGATGGAGAAACTGATTGGATGCTCATCTAAACAGGAAAACGAGATTTATTGAACTTGTATTCAATTGAAAACAAAAACTAACTTGATTATTACAACAATTGTTCAAAATGACCTCCGCCCACCTCCATACAGTTATACAGACGATTTTCGAACTCTCTTCTCACATTAGCGAAAACTTCAGGAGTCAAAAGTCGGCATTCTGTGATAATCCTCATCCGCAGCTCCTCCAGGTTTTCTGGTCTTGTGGCATAAACTTTAGATTTTAGATGCCCCACAAAAAAAAATCTAGGGGATTTAAATCTGGTGACCTGGCTGGCCACTCAACAGGTCCTCTTCTACCAATCCACTATCCTGGGAAATTTTTGTCTAAATATTGGCGCACCCGAGCATCATAATGCGGAGGAGC
This sequence comes from Cryptolaemus montrouzieri, assembly GCA_013387265.2. NCBI lineage: Eukaryota > Metazoa > Arthropoda > Insecta > Coleoptera > Coccinellidae > Cryptolaemus > Cryptolaemus montrouzieri. The sequence continues at coordinate 20,458,027 of JABFTP020000103.1, forward strand.
ACCGTCTTGTTGAAAACGCATTTCGTCCTCAGAAAGAGTTGGATCGTACTGTAAAATTTCTGTCAATCTAGGATGTATGTGTTCCTCTAACAACTGTAGGTAGCCATATCCATTCAGATTACCCTCAATAAAGAAAGGCCCAACTAGATGATTGCCAAAAATTCCTGCCCAAACGTTCAACTTCTGAGGCCTTTGCGTGTGGGCCTCTCTAAACCAATGAGGATTCTGTGTGTCCCAATATCGACAATTATGTCTATTCACTTCACCACTGAGCATAAAGGTGCTTTCATCAGAAAAACAGATGTTATTCAGAAAATTTGGATTAGCGTTTAGGTTTTCACTTAGATTTTCACAAAACTGTAAACGACGATCTGGATCATCTTCGTTTATTTCATGTACTAATTTTACCTTGTAGGGTGAAATTTGTGATGTTTCACGATTCTATGGACAGTTGTAGCTGATACACCAGTCAGACGAGATAGTTTTCTGATCGAAGTAGTATTCTCCATTTGTAGATGACCCACTACTGCCACTTCCGTTGCCTCATTTCTGACAGGACATGCCACTTCATGTTTTTGTTTGCCACCGAACCCGTAGCTAGGAATTTGTCAACCAAATATTTAACGTACTGGTGACTGACTCCCTTTCTCTTTCAGGATGGTTCCTATCGAATATCCTTGCCGTTTCTTTGGCACAACTGTTATTTCGAAAATACGTCGATACAATTTCGACCCTTTCCTCAGTGGAATAAACCATTTTCAGATTAATTTCAACTGACGAACAACAACAATAATGAGGAACTGATCTGAATAATAATAATATTTCATTGCAAAATGAGAAATAACAGATGACTGCACGCCAGATGAAAATGAAAAAATGTGAACATTTTCAATGCAGAAATCAGCTTTATTTCTTCGTAATCGATGCTCAACACATCGTACCCCAATACTTTTAACAGTTTCGAATTAATTTTAGTTGATAATTTCAAATGACGATATTGAATTTTTCGAAAGCGACATCCTGTATGGAGAGCCGAACTGAATGAAATGCTTTAATCATTCTGGAATTCAAAAAACCTTTCTGAAGATATGCCACTTGAATTATTTGTATGATTTTCAAGTTGGGGATGCTGAATGGAAGAGATTGATTGCAAAAATTCTATAACCACACAAGAAAGTCCTATTCTCGGATCAAAAATGTTCTCGTATACCGAAATGAACCAGTTTCAAAAAGTTATTTGGATTTTCAATGTTCCTGCTTCGGGACACCCTGTATGATGATTCTGAATTTCGAAGAGAAAATTGCAGTACCTTTCCAACGAGGTGCCACTTGACCTATTATCGATCGAATGATTTTTGAGTTGGGGATGCTGTAAATAGGGGGTTGATTGCACCAACTCCAAATTCACAAGTGTAGGTCGTTTTTCTAGACCGAGCATAAACCTGCGCTTGCATTATGCCAAAATAAATCGATTTCATTTAGTATTTGGGATTTGCAGGAATTCAACTTTACCCTCGGTTGGGACACCCTATATGTTAATTTAAAATTCTAAAAATGACAAATCAAGGTGGAGAATTGACAGACCTTTTCAGTAAGGTGCCACTCGACCCTTATTCCTATGATGAATTCCAAAGTTAGGGTTGCTGGGGTAGGGGTTGATCTGAGAAGTTTCGAATTATTTCGAAAAATGCTCCCCCTCGAAACAAAAATCGACGTGTCTTGGTGTTTTTCGCTAATGTTACTCATTTCGGAGTTAGAGGGGGGGTCAAATTTTCGTTGGAACACACTGTATTGTTATTTTAACGTGGAGCAGTCGTTCGGTATCAGTAAGAAATTCTTTGAATATTTCGTACATCCAAACAGAAATTCGTTCTTTCCCAATTTTTGAAGTAGTGAGTACCCTAATGATACAACGAAGATGCATCGTGTTGATGAAGTGAAAAGAGCAGTTGCGATGCTTTAGGATTGGGCAACACAGACAACAGTAGCACAAATGTTTTCAGGTGCACAAAATATTACACGTCGCCAGAAATTATAGCACAATTTCAATATTTCAAATTTTTACTTTCATTCGATAGGAAAATAATTTTTTCGGATACGTTGCACATATTCCAACCAAATCCGATGTTCCTTCATGGCGCATATATTCCTCTCATGAGAAATAGAATGAATAAAAATAAATTTTGCAAGAAACCGTATTGATAAACAGTTATTGATCAACTTTTGAATGTTCATTTTTTTTGTGGTTAGAAATTTTAATTTTGGTAATAATGCAACGCTAATAAAGAAATGAGATAAAAAACACAAGGTTTAACTATAATCTACACTTTATTTGAAAAAATTCGACAACGTTTCGCTGACACAGCAGCTTTATCAAGAATGACAAACAGAATGAAGAGTATGGTATTATAAACAAATCGTAGAAAAGGTTGGATGAATAACAGGAAAAACCCACACCGAGCCATTGTACAGTTAGTATGAAAGGTAATTAAAAACTAATTAAACAAGTTGAGTAGGGGTGAATAATTCACATCTACCTGCTCATTCAAAAGCTTGTCCGAATGTTTGTATCTATTTATTTCTAATGCTTCTAGGAGATCTAATTTTAAACTTTTTGATTTTATATGTAATATGTCAAATTTTTATTGAATGAATGGTTTTCTTTTATTAAGTGGTTTGAATAATTTTAATCAGATTTATTTTTATCGAAGCTACGTTTATGTTCAGATGTTCTTGTGCCAAAACTCCTATAGGTCCTACCAATATAAATTTTATAACAAGAACCGCGATTGAGTTTATAGATTCCTAATTTACTTGATTTTTCAACACGAGATTTATTTTTTAATATGTTTACCTAAGTTATTAGAAGTTTTGAAAGTTTTATTAAGATTTTGATTGACGAGAAAGGATTGATGTTCAAACATTATCAAACAGATAGCCATTAATAATTCATATAATCCGGATATGATAGATCTAATCATTCGTAAAAACTGTATCAGAAAGCAATAAATGAAGTATATGCTATTCATAAAAACTATAAAATATCCAACAGTTCAACATTGTGCGGTTCTGCAAGTACAAATATTAAATCCTTTCTCGTCAAACAAAATCTTAATATAACCTTTAAAACTTCTAATAACTTAGGTAAACATATTAAAAATAATAAATCTCGTGTTGAAAATCAAGTAAATCAGGAATCTATAAACTCAATTGCGGTTCTTGTGATAAAATTTATATCGGTAGGACCTATAGGAGGTTTGGCATAAGAACATCTGAACACAAACGTAGCTTCGATAAAAATAAATCTGATTCAAATTATTCAAACCACTTAATAAAAGAAAACCATTCATTCAATAAAACTTTGACATATTGCATATAAAATCAAAAGTTTAAGATTAGATCTCCTAGAAGCATTAGAAATAAATAGATACAAACATTCGGACAAGCTTTTGAATGAGCAGGTAGATGTGAATTATTCACCCTACTTAACTTGTTTAATTAGTTTTATTACCTTTCATACTAACTGTACAATGGCTCGGTGTGGATTTTCCTGTTATTCATCCAACTTGTTTTACGATTCGTTTATAATACCATACTCTTCATTCTGTTTGTCATTCTTGATAAAGCTGCTGTGTCAGCGAAACGTCGTCGAATTTTTTCAAATAAAGTGTAGATTATAGTTAAACCTTGTGTTTTTATCTCATTTATATCATGGATCTACATCAAGTAACGGCCTCCACAATTCAAATGCTAATAAAGAAATTTGACTCCAGCAGAACATGCTGAAGCAATAGTGTTAGATGACTTAGGTTGGACTTATACAAGAATAGGCCAAAGGTTTGGGGTGCCCCATTCAATTGTTTGCTGAATGATTTGTATGTACAGGGATATTTGTGGTCATGGGCAATGGCGATCTCGAGCTACATCGCCGATCCATGACCGTTATTAAGAAGGTTGTACCTCTGTACCGTGTTGTACCGTTTGTGAGTGAAATCTTTTTGTTCATGCATGATAACGCCAAACCTCACCAAGCTCATATCGTTTAGAACTATCTTCAAGATCACGAAATCATTTTAATAGAAGTTTATGAAGCTAGCGAAACAAGTTAGCTTCCATGAATGAGGTTCGGAATAGACTGATCAACGTTTGTAATGAAATGGACCAGAATGCTATGAGGTTAAAGATTTTGAGTATGTTTCGTTGATGTTATGCAAAAATTTCTCGCCAGTTGTGAAAATATCTAGTTTCAACGAGTTTTGAGAGAAATTGATTTCTGAGTTATTATTTTAATTCATTTTCTATGAGTACCATTTTCATTTCGATTATTCTCAAGCATTCCTTTGTGCTGGTGGATCAATAGAAAAATAATTCTTTCATGTCTAAACTTCTTCTGAATAAATTTGAACGTTGATTCCTTGGCTCAGTTCACTTAATTCTTAGTGCATATGCTTAGGAGGTGTAGTGATTTAATGAATTCAAAGTATTTATAGGGTATTTTACAAATGTCGATAGACAATTGCACCGTTTAGAAAAAAATTATTGATTCATTACACTCAAAAATCAAATTTACTAATGCACACAAAATACTATTTATATTAACATTAAGATTCATCAATTTCAAAGAAAAACAGAGGTGATGTTCTCCTAATTCACTATAACATTCTTCTTCTTCTTATGACGCCGTCTCCAAACGAAGGTTGGCGATCCCATTGGCAATAATTGTTTTCGACACCGGAGCTCTATAAATTTCAGTGGACGTTCTTCCAAACCACCTCCGTAGATCTTTCAGCGATGAGTTCTGGCGTCGTCCAACTGGTCTTTTTCCTTGGACTTTCCCCTCAATAATCAGGCGAAGGATCACATATTTTTGCCGCGCATGATGTGCCCGATGTACTGGAGCTTTCTTTCTTTGATGGTTCTCATCAACTGTCGTGATTTTCCCATTGTATTTAGGACGTCGATGTTTGTCCGTCTCTCCATCCAACAGATACGCAATATTCTACGGTATAGATACATTTCGAAAGCGTCTATGCGTCTCTCCATTTCTGAATTAAAAGTCCAACTTTCACATCTATAAGTAAGGACAGGAAAAACATAACAACGAAGTAGTCGCATACGAAGCTGAAAATTAAGTCCGCGGTGGACGAAAAGGTCTCTCATGTCAACGAAAGTTTTACGGGCTTGTTCGATTCGAGATTTGATCTCTATTTTCGGGTCACTTTGGTCGTTCACCGTGGCTCTTAACATACTATAAATATAAAAAATATAAATATATATATATATATATATAAAAATATATATATATATATATATATATATATATATATATATATATATATATATATATATATATATATATATATATATATATATATATATATATATATATATATATATATATATATATATAGCATACAATAACTATAACATAAAATATGCAAATACATTAATATAAATACAAAATATAGAAATACAGAGCTCCTCATTTCATTCTTATCAACACACAATGTCTGGATTCAACAGTCTGCTTTACAGATTGGTAGCATACATTTATGGCCAGAAAACCATAATAGGAATTGGATATAATATGAAATATATAGGTACCTAATAAATGTAGCTTCGAATAACTGTTACAACCCTCGATAAGAAAATAGTAATCTGAAGAAAATACAAAGGTCACTCTAAATGAAAGTAAAACTACAACTCGGAAATGATAAGTAAGGTATTTACAAAATGAACTGTGAGGCGTGCTATAAATTTTACGTTGATAGGACCCATAAAAATTTTAATATCAGAATGACATAGCAAAAAGTTATTTGAATTGTCATTCGGATTCAAGGTACGCAAATTATAAGCACTTTTCCCATCCAAGACGAAAATGGAAATGAGATCTTAGGATGTTCAAAATTAATGAAAACAACAACTCCTAACCCTCAATAAATCTCTTCAGGAATTGATATTCACAATAAATTATTGACTTTCAAAAGTGTGTTGATAGAACGTAATAAAGATGATTCCATTACACAGAGGCATTATGACCTCTGATTTCACCCTATTTGTAACAAATATTATCATGTTATTGCTTACAGTATGATTGGAACAGCTTCGTGGACCGTCTACTTGAGGGTTCCTGTAGGTTCGATAACGGCCACAAAAACGCCCAAGATGTTGGAGCAGGATTATAAGGTCGAGGTGTTGCCTAGTTCGTCTGTCTTGACGGCTATTGGACTATTTTCTCAGCTGAAATATTCTCCATTGACAACTGTACCAACCTGCAGCTTGTGAGGGTATTAACAATCAGTTCAATAAAAATCATCTCGAATAGCCAAGCTGCACTGAAGCTATTAGCATCTGACACTTGCACTTCACTTTTTGTGCAAGAATGTAGTTGAACCCATGCCAAATAAGGACAAAGAAATAGGTTCCTTCTGATGTGGGTCCCGGACCACTCGAGCATTGAAGACAATGAGAAGATGGACTCTTTGGCCATTCGACGAACAGACTTAGGATTTAACGGATAGGAGATTAGACTTGGGATTTCCTTGAAGACCGTATGGATAGAAAGTAACGGGTTCTTGGACCTGAAGGTACGGGAACACTTCAAACAGATTATGTGAGAATCAATAGAAGACGTCATGTTCAAAAGCCCAGCTGGGAACAGAATCAGACTTGACGAACTTGGGTCTAACATACTGGAGCCGACTGAGCTTATTGAGCTATCACCTATAAAATTTATTAGCCTTAACTAAGGACGGAGCTTGTAGGTGAAATGTAAGATAGAGTTTGCCACAATAAACCACTGGGTCACAGAGGCATCTATTTACCGGATCATTTGTCCATCCACTTTCTGAGTTGAGTCATAAAATTAATTCCTCCTTGAATGTTTATTTAAAAATAAAGGGCAAGGTGCACAGAAAGATTAAAAAAAATTTTAATATGATGTTTGTAGAAGTTTTTGATAACAAACTCGGTAAGGAGTTCACCAAAATGAAAATGCAGAACAAGAATCAAGAGAATATTCAAGGAAAAAGTAGGTTTCCATATAAATTTGAATCATCAGGAAAATGAAAAACTACGGAAAAGAAAAATTCTATTTGTAGAAAAGTGAGATATTCGAAAAACTGGGTCATAGAGAGCGGTTTTGCAAATGTCATTGCTTAAGATTTTTATCAGGAAAATTATGATAAACATATCACATATTTTACTTTAGCTGTACTTTACTATGTATACTATAAATACTATTCAAAGTGTTACTTTTTTGGCAGCAATTCGATAATCGATATGTGGGCGAAATTCGGGAGACATTTTAACAACGTGTCACCTTACATAAGAAAGAGAAAAATATATTTCCAAGCCACAAAGGCTTAGCAAACCGGCTCGTTGGCGTAGGGGATATGATGCTCGTCTCCTGCTCAGAGTTACCTGGGTTCCATCCCCGCAAAGTCCGTGCGATTTTTCGGATTCTGGGAATCACTTGAGTGTCCATCTTTCGGAGGAGATGCAAAGCTGTCGGTCCTGTCTAACATAGATGTGTTGAACATTAAAGATCCCTTCCCTCGACACGAGAGGGGTCCGGCAAAATTCCCGGGTTAGTGAGTTGACAGAATTCCCCGCAATTCATTAGCCGAAAGGCAGAAATAGAGCACGTTAAAGGAAAAACAAACAAACACAAGGTTTAGTAAAGGGTTTATCTAGAATTTTCTACAATCACTCGAGTACAACGCAGGTTTAGAATTGTTTTGTATCAGAACGTTCGTTATTGTTCGAATCAAGGTTTTAAAGAAAGAAAAATATTTGAAAACCTGACCTGACCTAGCATAGTATACTATAAATTCGACAAGTAGATTCTTTCGTTGTTTCATTGATTGTGGGTTTTTATGAAAAATGCATCAGTAAAATTATAAAGGAAAATAGGGAAATTAGGGCAGGATATAACTATCGAAATTCTCTTATACTTTTTCCACCATAACTAACGTATTCATTTCATTTTGTTTGTCATGAATACAAAAACATTTCAGGAAAAAAACCGTATAATGTTACAGAAAAATTTGGTCAACCTGAAAATGAATCATACACTCAGATACAAAAAATTTGTTCTTTGAAAACGTTTTGAAGTTTGTTGAAAGTGTAATTTAACAACATCTATTGCGTTAGCTTATAGCACGTATAAAAAACTAAAAAGTAAGTGGATCAATATCTTCTAGATATATATTGATTTATCGTACCGCCGCTGGTTCCTACTCTGGTGTTCCACTTCAAAAGATAGGAGTGTTTTGATGCCCTGTCAACATCACAGTCATCACACTAACTAAACAGTTTTTTTCGATCGTCTTCGAGCAGTTCACAGTACATAACTCCTGTCGCTGCCGGGTTATCTCGACATATGTCGCTGTCGTTGCCTCTTCATGTGAAGAAGGCAGCGTGGGGTTGAAAAAAGATATGTAATTAGCTGTTTTTTCACGTTGAGTCGAACGCATTTGTCACACGTACCTTATTTTTAAAACTTAAAATTATGCCAGAAACCGACTGACGCGTTAAGTTTAAATATAAAATTATCTTGTAGGTGATGATGCTCTTCCGTACTACGTACAATGTAATTATCGTTAGTGTATTCTAAGTTATTAACTGAAGAGGTACAGGAATTTCTTTTTCACAATTCGTTCCTGAAGCAACTTCCAGCTGAAAAGATACATTCGTGAAAAGTGATGAGAATATTAATCCCTGAAAAACACAACTTTCCTTCAATTACCTTTTTCTGACGCTTTGAAAATGGCACGGTGACTGAAAACAAAAATTTTCTACAGACAGTTTTTCACGTAGAGTCGAACTTTACATAGGTTCAACGGTTTTGAGTTATAATGCAAACTTGCGTTCTTAAACGGTTTTATTTAGCTCACCCCGTTTGTTTTATTTATTCTTGGGTCAAATTTAGTAATTCAAATTTCACCCTCTTCCTGTCAACCGATTAATCTGAAATTTTGTATACACTTTGGATTTTGGTGACAATACAATTATATTTATTCATTATCATTATAAATACAAGATGGCCGCCGCTACAAAATGGCGGATAATTTATGTTTTATTAATCCCATCAATATGGGTATCAAATAAAAGGGCTCAACAATCAGAATACAATATACTATAAAAAATTGAAATCCAAGATGGCGGCCGCTACAAAATGGCGGATAACGTAGGTTTTATCAATCCTATCAATATGGGTATCAAATGAAAGTGCTCAACCAGTAGAATACAATGTATCCAGCCTGAATTCACCACCCAAGTCAAGATTTTGTATCGTGTTGAGGACTGTGTGGCGTTAGGGTGGCTAAAATGATACGTCGTTAGCGGTACACCACCCAAGTTAAGGTGAAAGGTTAAAACGCGCCGAGAACTGTATGGCATTAGGGTGGATAAAATGATATGTCGTTAGCGTTTTCCCTCAAGACTCAGGCGCATCTTGTTTTACATAGCCTTGCCCTTTATTGGACCTCTGGGGGTCGACCGTTTAAATGTCCATTACTCGTGGGAACAAAATGGTAAAAAAATATAAAAAATACAAACATAAATAAAACAGAAACTGCAACACAACGTAAATGACGGCTTCAAAAAGCGAAAGAAAAGTATCAAGCAAAACGAGCTAAAGAAAGTGAAGGTGATAGAAAAGTCGATTACAGAAACGACGGGAACAATTAGCGTCAAAAACACCTGAGCAATATGAGGCCAGGTTAAAAAAGCAACGTCAGCGATATACACAAATGACGGCGTCAGAAACGCCTGAAGAATATGAAGCCAGGTTAACAAAACAACGCGAGCGATATACACAGATGGTAGCGTCAGAAACGCCTGAAGAATATGAAGCCAGGTTAACAAAACAACGGGAGCAATATACACAGATGGTAGCGTCAGAAACGCCTGAAGAATATGAAGTTAGATTAATACAAAGCCGTGAAAGACAAAGACAGCAGTTGGGTTCAGAAACGCCTAAACATCGCGATACGAGGTTAAGTAAACAACGAGAGCGTACCTAGCAATGTAGAGCTAATAATCTGCAGGCATTCGAGAATGCTATTAACACAATTTGTATACATGTCAAGCCTACGTGGCTCTTAGTAGAGTAAGATCTTTGCAGGGACTACGTATAGAGGAGTTGGATTGCAATAAACTAACGGGCAAGAAACCTTGCAATAATGAAGCACTAAATGAATTAAAAAGAATGCGAAATAAAAACTAAAAACTAGAAAATAAAAATAGGTAAAAAACTTTTTAAGTTAAACGGTTTTATGTTAAACATACATTGCACTGTTTAAGATAAATGTACTAAAACCAAAAATAATAAAATAGATACAGTCGTGGGAATTATAAACATATGCATAGACTAGACTAGAATAAAACCGTGGGGCACGTCAATTATCTACAATCGTTGATTAAAATGTTTGTTTTGTAATGTTACACTATAATTATTAGGCAGTTGTGCAACCGACAACGATGGACGTGTGATAAGTAGGGCTAGAATGTGGAAACAAGCTAGCAAGCTCGATTATAAGCGAGTTTTAGGGTTTCATAGTGGTGAGCGAGTAGTACTTTTGTCATATGTTTTGTCGATTAAAGACAAACAACAAGCAGTGAAACGATTCCTCGCCAGGTAGCAGTGTGAATGTCCAACGATAAACTAGTTAAAATATCTCTTTATTTACATGGAGTGTATAACTATTAGAATTTCCATGAGCAAGAAAATAGTAAATAATTTCCTCACCGTCTGCGGGCCAACTGCCTAACGACGAATTAAACGATTCTTCTAACGCACATTAAGTCGATAATTTGTAGACAATTGACGTGCCCCACGGTTTTATTTTAGTCTAGTCTATGCATATGTTTATAATTCCCACGACTGTATCTATTTTATTATTTTTGGTTTTCAGTACATTTATCTTAAACAGTGCAATGTATGTTTAACATAAAACCGTTTAACTTAAAAAGTTTTTACCTATTTTTATTTTATATCAACTTTGATATATTCAAATATAGATTTTTCCTTCAGAAAATATATCACGTATGCACTCAACATTTTCTTCCCAGTCGTGTTTTCAAGAAAAACCGAAAATTGTACGACATTTCCTTATTTAGTCTAGTAACTCCATTTACAGAATTTACATGGAATGATTGAAATAGCTGGAGTATGACAGTTTGGAAATTAATTCTAGCATTGAAAATTCACATAAGTTATTTTTGTTTCCATAATGTTACAACAGTTGTGTATATCATATCCGTAATATCATATTAGTATTTAAGTGAATAAGCCGTAGGAAAATTTTGATTTCATCGGCCTTGAGGTTGAATATTGTTATCGTGATGTAGGTTTACAGCCGACTATCAATATCCATGAATCTTCTTCCACTACTGATGTTACCTTTATCATTCAAAATTATTTCTCCGAAAAACTTCTTCACATGTTTGTAGAAATCAGTTGCAAAATTTGAGTAGACGTTGGAAATGTCTTGGCTACAATAACTAAGATATTCTCATATCATAATGTATATATTCATTTTTTAATACTTACATTAATTATTTCATCTTCTCCATCAACTAGTAATGAGGATTTAGAATATCACTACGTGAAAAAAAACACTGTTTAAGACGGAGAAGTATATTGAACGTTATAGCTATTTCAAGTTTTTACTCATCATGAGACAAGTATGAGTTTAAAACTGTTTTCTTGTACACAGGGTGTTACATAATAGTATGTCACAGCTTGAGGGGTAAATCTACGTGCAATTTCAAGAAAAAAAGTCATATGAACATCTGTCAGCAGAAGCTTCGTTACGGAGCTACAGGGTGTTGAAATTTCCGGAAAAAATTGTTGTTTTCTTCAAAACTCCTGCAGTTTTTGCGATATTCAACCCAAATTTGGAACGCAAGCTATTTTTCACAGCCTCCATCATTACACGTCCTAGATTTCAACTGAAATTTACAAGCTGTTTTCTTTTCTAAGGACATGTCCCCTTTGCCCTCTCAAACTTTTTGCAGTACGCCACTGATCAGCGTACAATTAATTTTCGTCATCTCCGTTCGATTTAGAAACTTTTTCGACATCTGTAATTTTTCGTATCTCCAACCGTTTTCGAGTGAAATGTTATTGAATTTGAATTGTATGTTATTCGCTAAATAAAAATAATATAAAGACCCGATAGGTTTGCCCAAAATTTGATTTCATTCTCATAGCTCGTCTTCTGAGACTCAATTTATACCTATTCAATATCAAACTAAAAAAGAACAATTATAAACTGAAAAATTGCTCTACCTGCAAGAATACAGGCCTCTGTCCTTCTTCGCATATTATCACGCACTCTTTGAAATACTACTGGGTATTTCTAATCCTATCACAAGAGATTATTATTCGATTCCTCAATTCTTCTACAGTGTTTACTGAAGTGGTATAAACCAAACTTTTGAGAAATCCTCATAAGAAAAAGTCTAAACTATTTAAGTCTGGGAACCTAGGAGGCCATAGTTATGGCCCACCGACCTTTCCATCGGTTGTTGAATGTATTATGCAAAAATTCCCTTGCTTCTGCACTGAAATGTGCTGATACCCCGTCATGCATGAACCACATTATATTTCTCACCAAAAGTGGCACATCTTCGAGAAATAAAGGTAACTCCTGCTCAATAAATTGCCGATAAATGGCATCATTTAGTCTGTTAAGCAAAATAAATAGCCCAATCAAATGATTTCCAATTATTTCGACCCAGACATTTAGTGAGAATTGTTTTTGATGATGAGATTCTCCAATCAAATGTGGGTTTTCCTCAGCCAAGTAATGATAATTGTAAAAATTTGTGAAAGCAGTTCTCGAAAAGTTAACTTCATCTGTGAGCATTATTTCACTATCAAAATGAACATTTTCTTTAATTTTATCAGAGAACCATCGGCAGAAATTCCGTCTTGAAGGAAAATATTGAGAAAGTAGAAATTGGACGCGTTGAGTATGATGAAACGGGCACAATAAAAACTCGTGGAGAATCCTCCAAACTAAAACATGTGAAATATTCAACTGATTTCCAAATTTTTCTTGTACTCAGATGATGATTCAAATCAATACAACTCACGCACTTTCATTCTCCGATCGTAAATATCATTCCATAGATTTTATCGACGATTTCCGGCGTGATCACTGTTTTTGGGCGACCTGAACGTTCGGCGTCACCAGTGCTGGTACGACCACAACGGAACTCTGTAAACCACTTTTTAAACATTGTAAATGATGATGCCGAGTCCCCGTAGTATTTATCAAGTCTTTCCTTAGTTTCAGTGATGAATTTTTACGTGAAAAGTGATGCTTAAACAGCACACGAAATTCACTTTCTTCCATTTTCGTAAAAATTCAGGAGGTTGTCTTCTATGAACAGCTATCAATCACCCACGATGTAGCTTGCTCAAAATTAGAAAGTTGCCAACTAATTACAGTTGAAGGCAGCACTGTTGCATTTGAAGTAACTGCGCGGAAAATTCAAAAAGTCAGTGACTTATCAAACCGCCCTCGTACATTATCCATTATATCATATTTCTATTTATGCAACGCAGTTATTCTAAACTACCATGACGTAAAGAAATTTCATATACAAGTACATTAGGTAAAGTTTTATGACCTCACGTACCGTTGGTCGTCTATAACGATTCTTTACCGCCGGTGTTTTTTCTTATCAAGCAACTCTGTCATCACAGTAAGTAAATCATTTCTAAGAAATGAAATGGGAGCTTTAGTTTTGAATATCTGCAACCAAGATCTTAACGTAAAAAACAAAGAGGCTTCTGCTATCATTTTTCTTACGCGAAGGATCTGCATTGTTAGTTGAAGATTTATGTGAGTTTTTTCTAGAAGAATGTGCTTGCACGGGAAGACAACCTGCAGTTACTGGCGCGTTATCGTTATTGTGATCTCGCACATGAACGATATTGAGAGTGTGGCAATATAATTCAAAATATCGCTATACTCTCACTTTCGTGTGCCATTATCCCAGAAAGCATTTTATATCATGTGCCTATGTTTTGCGGAATAAGTCATGCTATATCGACGGTTGGATATGGATCAATATTCTGAAGTAGATAATGTTCATCGAGAACTTTGAAGGAAATTTTTGAGCTGAAACGTGTAAAATTTCAGTTAAAATTTTCCTCAAAGTAAGAAATATACAAACTGAAGAAGAAAAAGTATTTTAAGGTATTTTTAATATTGCCATCATTTGACCGGGTGGCTGTTTAGTGTGAAATTGATCAAAAACTGTTATTGTAGAAGACATTGATTTAGTATTTATATAGAACAAAGTTAGATATTAATTTGCTGCATGCGCCAAAATTATCTCCAAAATTACAGGGTGTTCCATTTTCCAATTATTGCAGCGAAAAAAGTTGCGTACTTCACTTCTTGGTTGGAGGGGGAGCAATTTCAGAGTTGGTAAGGTTAGGTTAGAATCTACACCCTACCCCCGACAGCTCCTAAGTTGTCATATCTTTGGAAAGGTATTTTCTCCACGATCATCATTCAATGTATTAATTGAATTTTCATTATAAAATTTAGACATGCTCATTCGTGAGTTTAAATATCAATTCTAAAACACTCGACTCGTGTTTTTCATGCATTTTCATTGTATTACTAGATACGGAATGAAGATTCCGTAAATAAACGAAACATCATCGATTGCCATGATTGGGAACTAGCATGACTGTCAAATTCAAATGTCAACGTCACATTAATTACCATTTACTTAAATAGAATAGAATAGAATAGAATGTTTCTTTATTTCAGATAACCTGCTTACAATGGATAATTTTATGAACAGATGAAATGAAATGACGTCAATAAAAATACAAGAATACTTACTTATAATATTCTGATATTAAATGAGGTTCCACCTTAATTAAGAACTCCCTTATCTTCTTTTTCAATAATTTTAATCTTGCGATATTCTTTAACTCTAGTGGCAGATTATTGAGAATTCTAATAAACATATACGATGGGTGTTTTTCCGTCAATGCCAATCAGTGTACTGGATAGTGAAGGTTTTTCGATCTAGTCGGATAATCTTGACTCTTTGTGTGACTCTCAAACTTTCCTCTATTCTCAAAAAAGAATACTAAACATTCATATAAGTACACAGCATATATGGTGAAAATCCCGTTTTTCCTAAATATGCCTCTGCAAGAATCAAAGAACTGCATATGAAATATTATTCATAGCACCCTTTTCTGAACAGAAAAAAGATATTTTATATTTGAGCTCGAGCTCCCAAGAATGAGAATATAAGTTAAAGATTGAGCATTAGAGATATAGAACTTGAAAATATTCCACCTGAAATTACAATTATGCAAATAATATAATCGATAAATACAAGTAAACGATAATTTGTACTAAAATATATTAATAAATGCTCGACGCGTTTCGATGCACAGTATTTTGTCAAGAGCGAATGAATACTACAGAAATATGCTACTAACATATTGCCATTATATGTTTAACTACTGAATTTCTTTTTTTTGTTTTTCTTATATAATATGTTTGTTTTTTCTTATATAATGTGCTGCTAACTAAATTTGGAGCATATTATAGTGTGATGAGTGTCTTATAATGGGAAACCCCTTAAGCCCTTTTTTAGCAGAAATCTTCATGGATAATGTAGGAAAACCTATTCATAATCACCCGTTCAGTAAGAATTTCTTATATTGGTATCGATATACCGATGCCATTATTGTGTGTTTTACAGAAACAAACAGACAGTTCACTGTATTCGAAAATTTCATCAACAACCTGCATCCAAAAATAAAATTCACTTCTGAAATATAACAGAACAATTCGATAAATTTCCTAGTCCTTACAATAACAAGATCAAATAATGAACACCAGTTTTCAATTTATCATAAGCCTTCTCATACAGATATCACAATTCATTATACATCGGCAAATCCTTACCAACATAAAGTTGCAGCATTTAATAGCTATTTACATAGACTTTTGAGCACACCGATGTCTAATGATAATTATTTCAAAGAATTGAATTGATAAAACAGATCGCAATAAATAATGATTATGATGCAAATTTAGTTAGCAGCATATTATATAAGAAAAACAACAAAAATTAGCTTTACAAACATATATATCCAATCGGTGAACATCAAGATAAGAAATTCAATAATTTAACATATATAGGCAATATTAGCAATAATGTGAAATCCATTCTCAAAATCTAGCTTCATTTATCAGATTTTATAAGTCTCCAATTATTAAAGAAAATAAATCAGGTGTCTATAGATTGGAATGTGCAGATTGCAATTGTTTTTATATAGGTAGAACAGGAAGAAATTTTAATGTTAGAATCGCAGAACATAAACGCAGTTTCATCAATGGAAAAACCGATTCGAATTATTTAAATCATCTCAGGGAAAATAGTCATTCTTTCAATTCAGAATTTAAAATCCTACATTCTGAGAACGAGGTTATAAAACTCAACCTTCTGGAAGTACTTGAGATTAACAGATTAAATTCTTAATGATCAGATAGACATAAGTAACTCACCATTATTGAACTTGTTTCCTGAACACTAGTTCAATTACAGATAACTCTGAGTGAAGTTACAGGGTTTCATCTGTGATCTTCAATACACTTTCCCTAGAGAACGACCAAGTTGTGATCTCCTTGCATACGTTACGCATTTATGGACATCAACAATCGAAAATCAAGAGCCATTGCTTTTGATATCACAATGGCTTTTGACAGGGTTTGGCATGCTACCAGGAGTACCTCAGGTCTCCATACTCTCGCCAACTCTGTTTCTGTTGCAGATAAATGATCGGCTCAACTCTACCGAAAACAAAATATTCGGGTTTACCAACGACTGTACCCTGATGTCCTCACTATCTAGTCAGCGTTCTGAACTGCTGTAGAGTCAAACCGACAGAGATATCAACAGAGCGTGTTACTGGTTTCAGACTTGGAGAATATATTAGAGTGGGGCCGGTTGAACCGCACATAAACATTCATTACATCTATTGAATAATGTCCAGAAGAGAGCAGAGCGCCACATTGAACACGTGTAACCTCCAGCCTCCCGCTCAAATATGTCAGGTTGCTGATCTCGCTCTTTTCTACAGGTACTGCCACAGAAAACGATCTGAAGAATTGAAGGCCTGGTTCCAAAAATAATCTATCTCCAGAAGAAATTTCTCTTCAGTGGACGGTCTAACTAGCTACGTCTCGTACCTCTAGCTTTAAAAATTAATTTGTTTACGTAGCAAGTGTGCTGTGAACTTGGCTTCAATCGAACATCTTCCGATAACAAACAAAAATTTGGCCCTCTTCAAGATGCAAGTGAACACACACATTAAATCGTCTCGAGTGGCCACATCTGTAACACGACAGCCATCGCCATCCCCCAAGAGTTAACTGTAAAAGAAGATGTGTAATAGTAAATTTGGTGCCAAGCATTGGAATTTTTTTGAGATTATAAGTGGGTCATGAAATCTTTTCCGGTGAGTGAATTGTGTACACTGACTGGGTTAAACGTTTTAATTGAAACCGAAGGAGATGCTACCGTTTTCTTCAATTTCAACGGTAGTGAATCCTCATCGAAAGGGTCTTACAAAACTTAAAATAGAACACATTTCGATAAGAAGCATGATGTGATAATAGTCTTGTCGACAAGAAACATATGTTATTCCGCCCAGTAACAACCTAATCTACTTAATATTGCTACTTGTGACTTTTTCCAGTTTGAAATATTCTACAAAGTACGAGTTTTAAAACTGAAATACTTCAATGACAATGACAGAAGCTTGAAAGAAGAAGAAAAGTACTGAAGATCGGATAAAGCGCTAGCTTGTATCGAATATCTTGTCCATAAATTACAATTTGGCCCACCTCAAGGAGCAAGTGAACATACATATTAAGTAATCTTGAGCAGCCACACCTGTGTATGACAGGCATTTCCTCTTTCTGAAAGTTAAATATAAAAAGAATGAGCCCAAACAAAATTTATTTTACTCTACTGTACTACTGTATCAACAGTTTACTCATTGTTCATAGATAACAAAATAAAGTGAATAATTTAGTACTGAAATTGATATTCTGAGAGAATTTCAGTAGATATGTTAGATTCAAAAAACGTTATAGTTTCAAAAAATAACGATTAATTCAAAACTGCTTCAGTTGAGGCACAGATCTCTAAAAACTCGCCTCATTTCGAGCTAGGGAATTCGATCTGCTAAAACATCAAGCTTTAATTTAAATCTGTATAGTGGAACACCCTGTACATTTAAAAATAACGCTAGGGCATACAAGGGAGATAGTATATACCTTTTTTCTTATATATAACATTATGACACTCACAGGAAACGAAATCAAATTTATTTTGCCTCCCTGCATAATGCCACCCCAAAACATCACATTGCCCCCTTGTTATTTCGGAATTTGTCTTGCTGCTCGGAGTCTAGCTTGTCTTCTACAACCCCTCGAAACCAGAATCCGGCGGTCATCTGATCGAACACCAATTCTGGTCTCCTCCGAAAAAAGAACATTTCGCCAATTCTCAATATTCCAATTTTGATACTCCAAACATCAATTAAGTCTGTTCATTTTTTGTTGTCTGGTTAGCTCTGGAACTCTTAAGGGCCTTCTGCTGTTTAAACCCCTCGAACGAAGCCTTTGACGTATCGTTTCGACTGATTCACTGATGCCTGTTGCTTCCAAAATTGCCTTTGGAGTATGGAATGCGACGTGCTAGGGTATTTTCTAGCAATTTTGCACAAATATCGGTCTTGTTCGTAAGAAGTTACCTTCCTACGACTTCTTCTAGGCCTTTTTTGCAGAGATGTAGCTCCACGTATCGGGCGTAGGTTTTTGAAATCACCCCTTGTCATACCCCCATTGTGGCCGTTATATCCCTCTGCGTCACCCCTTCTGCGACGAGAGCAATTACTAGATCCCCTTTGCATATCGGACAATCCAACGTAAGGCATTTTCAATTAAGATTATAGGCTTTTTTGTAAATTTTGAGATTCACAGTTTTAAATCTCAGAGACGAGTACAATATCCCGAGCACGTGGTGATAATTCAACATTTCTTATCCTACAATCCAGTTTTTTTACAACAAACAACATCATTCTTCACAAGCAGTCAAATATCCATGGTTGAAGACAATCAGTAATGTAGAATACGAAGTGATTCCATATAAATTTCGTTGTGTGTATATAAGATCGAAAGGATTCAATTCAGTTTTTGAACTTTCTAACTCCGCTAACAGGTTTCAGGCTTGGAGTAAATTCAAACTTCTTCAAGGTGTATGGCATGAAATTTCGATTGAAAACGACCCCATAAAAATAAATTTAAGGGATTCATATCGGGTGACATGGTAGGGCCTCAAAATTTTTAATAATTGTACTTGAATAGACAGTCCATCGGAAGACTTTTTAACTAAGTACCACGCAGTTCACGTACCTACCAAATAATGATTTTGAGTTGGGTTAGATGCAAAGATTGGATTTGATTTCATTAGTTCTGAGTCAACCTTATAAACTGTCTGTTATCAAAAATTGACCCGTCTTTGCGCTTTCCGCTCAGAGTTATAGTAGGAAACATTCTAATGTTTCCTTATATTCAACGTGGCTGCATGAAATTTCCGCTGATCTCGTTAGATTTGATTCAAATCAACAATATTCAGAATAAAATCCGAAATTGGAAATGTGAAATGAAATTCACATCATCGTTCTCAGTTAAATATGAATTAGTATCGAATATACCAATAACATTTCATCAAATAAACATTGCAATGCAATCGTGTTTGGGAAATCGTTTGATCCGGGTAGGGATGCTTATGTGTCGTTGTTTAAATAGTTTCCATCAATACCGGCAAAGCCGAAACATGTTTGTGCTTTTCCGGTAAAACCGTTTTCGCCTTCCTACGTTTCGTTTTTGCGGAATGTTGTTACAAGCAACGTTACGTCGACTACAAAGCGTGTCTCTGTTCCATTTCAGTATTTAAATTTATTCAATCGAATAAATCATTCAACTCTATAGCATCGATGCGACATTTAAAGTTTTCACAGTGCGAGGTACGCGACGTTCTTGTGTCTTTATGGACGATTGGACGAGGCATTTGTCTGATTTTCAAGCAAAGGGGTGAAATGAGGTGAACGTAAGTGAGGAATTTAGGTTTCGTCCGGTTGATCGGTCTCGGCCCTTCAGAAATTCATCAATTTTCTGAGCATACGTGATTGTAGTTCGCAAAAACTTCAGTTGAAGAAATTCTGAGTTTGTGATTTTTCGTCAAAGCATATCTTGAATTTGAGGAAGATAAAATTTGTAGAATGGAAAATCAACTTATTCTTCCTAATGTTTTTCTTGCTAATATTGCATGGTTTATTCTTGAAAAACTCACTGATAGGCTTCTCATAAGACCCTGAAGTCTTGATGAACAAAAGGTACCCCCGTTAAGATAGTCGAAATGCCCTCAATCGTTAAATGTACTTCATCCTTGATTAAATAATTAGAGTGATGGAAAGAAGAGCTTTCATCGTAATATAGACCCCTCCCAGATACCAACCTTCACATTTCATTTTTGGCCATTGCTAACCACCCCATAAAGCATGCAGAATTTTTTCGTATTTATTTGGTCTCCGTAAGAGCCCTAACGAAACGTTTTTCATAAAAACATTTTCCCCTAAGCTCAATGGACGTCTTGGCAGGTCTAGTTTCTACGGTATGTGTTGTTGAAAAGTACTTCCCTGAATTCTTTTAGGTGTTTGCTTATAGTGCTTCACCTCCAAAATTGCGTAAAAACGGTTTTTTTTTGCCTTTTTATGTGAAAAATTCAATTTTCCCCATGTCTGTACGTGCGGGAAACAATAAAAACAATATAATATCATATCCTGCAATAATATTATTCAACGAAAGTTTTTTCAATTCAAACAAATCTTTTAGTGTTGATCTTTAGCTACTTTCGCCATTGACATTACATTTAAGCCCCATTTTGTACGAAAAACTTTACTTTCCCGCTTCTGTGCTTGAGGGAAAATATTCTATTACTTTGTTATCTTATAAATATGAAAGCTAACTTTCGATTATTTAACTCCGAAAATTCAATTGGCAGTTTCTATTTACTCTTTATGTTCTCTAAAGTTTAGTTATTTTGTAATCGAGATTATGAAATATGGTATCACTTGTCATTTATAATTTTTTTCTCTGTATAGTACCAGTTTTATATTGCCTCTATTGTCATAGTGTCAATACCGTAATTCCAAATAATGAATTAAAATATTGAAACATGTTCAGTTCATTTTGTATAGAAACTATAGCTCGATTTGATTGTCAGTTTTTGCATAAACGTAGAAACAAGGAAGGACAATACATGCGCAATTATTTGTTTACAGTAGCAGCGGTAGCAAAACAACATTCGAATCACGGTAGAGACAGAATCGATTAGATTAGATTTTAAGTTCTCCCACTCATATGCTCAATCGCTTTTCGTTCCGATTTGGCGCTTGGATGGGACAGCATGTTAACAGTAATGAAAAAGCAATTAGAGTTCAAGAGTTTCGAATTGAGTAGTATTCGATTCAATATATTACCTCTATATGTCGAATGCGATATACGTAATACAGACGTGCCATTATAACTCAGACACGCTGAATCGTTATAAACATAAACGCTCATATGAGCATATATGCCCGCCGACTGAATACTGAATGGGAAGAAGTGTTCATGTACAAGCGAAAATCAAGAAGTAGCCTGCAAAAGTCATAACCTCAACCCCATCCAATTTATCTGGGAGATTCTCAAACAAGAATATGAAGCCAGCAAAACCATCTAGCTACCGTGCTATATATATATATATATATATATATATATATATATATATATATATATATATATATATATATATGGTTAGTATCTGGAGAATTGTTTGCTGAAACAGAAGGCTTGGCAATTGCGATCCAGGACCAGGTTGTTTTTACATGGAATTATAGAAAACATATCATCAAACAAAATATAGATGATTCTTGCCGTAGATGTTTCTGTTCTTCAGAAACAGTTTTTCATATATTATCATCTTGCTCAGTCCTTGCTTCAACAGATTATTTAGAAAGACATAATGCCGTCGCTAATATTATTCACTTCAATCTAGGAATTAAACATGACCTAATTCCCAAAAGAAAAAATTTAAAAAATATGAACCTGAGATTATTTGTGAAAATGACAAATATAAACTTTATTTTGATAAAACAATTCTGTGCAACAGAGCTGTAAAACACAATAGACCAGATATCGTTCTTATTGATAAACAGAATCAAATAACATATATAATTGATATTGCTATACCCGACACACATAATATACAAAATAAATACAATGAAAAAATTTCTAGATATATGATGCTTGGCGACGAGATTTAAAAATGTGGAAAATGAAGAAAATATTTATTCTACCGATTATTATTTCTACAACAGGCGTTATTCCTAGAAATCTTCACAAAAGTATTGAGATTTTGGGTCTGAAGAAAAATTTGTTTGAACAGTTACAAAAGATAACAGTCATCAAATCTTGTAATATTCTTCGTAGGTTTCTTTCCGAAAATAATAATGAGGTAGAGTCATAGGTTTTCTCTTTAGTTTATACTGCTCAGAATCTCATTTCATATTTTATTTATTTGTTTATATAAATGTAATATAATTAACTGACAATTTTGTCATATTTATATTCAGAGCAGTATTCTATTCGATCGTTCACCACTTCACACAAAGGAAACTATTAATGAGTAACATTCAGTGTTACTTGACTAAGGTCCGTACACTGGATTTTTCCGGGAGAAAGCCTCTGACACTACTCGTTGGTACATTGATATCATTGTCTGATGATGCTATAGTATGTATATATTCTGGTAGATTGATATATTCTCATAACATTTAACGTTATCCTAATATATAATTACTCCAGGATATGTTTTAATTATAATCATTGCCTGGCAATGGTATTAATTACCGGGTGGTGGATTTATATTTTTCATGAAATCAGTTTGATTGCATGAACAGATATATGGGCAACTCGTCGGGGTAAAACCCTATATATATATATATATATATATATATATATATATATATATATATATATATATATATATATATATATATATATATAATTGTATTTACAATAAATGCTTATATCTATAATTTTCAGAAAAAACACAAGTGTGAACTCAGGAAATATAACATGGAAACCATACCATCTTGCATATGATTCAATAAACGGGTGAGAAAACCTGAGGAAAAATCTCGTTTCCCTGTCGCTATTGCACTAGTAATAGCTTGTCTATTTATGTTGTGTTAGTGTTGTGTGTACATAAAGAGTACCTAAGATTTTTCTGCTTAGCCGCTTCATTCTCTCTTGCACTCCATGATTTCCAGACGAAGACAATTGTGAAAAGGAAGGGGGTTTGGGACAGGAATCTGTAACAATGAAAAAAGAAAACCAGCAGAAAAATATTTCAACAATCATACCTCTTATATGTCTAAACAATTCTAAGAAAAGATTTCACAAAGCAAGCAAGGCCATGAAAAGGACTAAGGAGATAATCAAAAAGTACATAACCTGCGATATTTTCTCGAGTATACCTTAGTGATAGTGGATTACTGGAAGAATAATTTTTCAAAATATTTGAACTTCTTCAGAATAAATTCGAATTTGCAGACAACCACCTTTGAATCGACCTGCATAAGATCGTGTAACTCTTTGGGTTCATCTGATTGAACATTATATATAATGAATTGAAGGTGTGAGACCTACAGGGCCCTGTACTATTGGTTTGAAATATCGTTTTTTTTTTGTTCGATTAATGGCTATTTCGATCATATTCTCCTCCAGACTTCATTTTCTTATTCTTCACATTCACTGGACACATTATTTTTCACCTCGATCACTTCTTTCAACTCCAAAACAAGAAAAAAACTAAAAAATATGAAAAAATACACACAGATCCTGTATTATTTGGCGAATTATTTCTGGAAATATTGCATCTTTATTATAAAATGGAAAAATCCATGAGTTTTCCTTAGAGGAAAATCGATGTTTTGCACAATTTCGTGCTTGATTCAAAGGTCAATCTAGAACGATGCAAAAATTTTCCATTTTTGAATGAAGAATAGGTAAATTTAGACCGAACTTCTTGTTACCAATAAAACCTTATTGTGGCTCTGGTCCTGGAGACGTGCACTGAGCAGAGCAGAAACTGTTTTCGAGTTTTCAACATAATTCGAATGAAAATTTGAAGTTCTTTCATGATAATCCCACATTGATCTCTTAACCTATGAAATTTTGTTTATTTATCTTCTCAATCCAACTTCCTGGTCTTTTCAGGAAGAAAACACACTCAAAACTCCATCACGTATTCTACAAGGTGAAATTATGAGAAGGAAAAATGAAATTGGGAATTTACAGTCCATCTCTGAAAGAACGAAAAATTTCATTGAAATCGTTTCAGCTGATTAAGATTCATGATTATTATCAAGTTTTTTCAAATATTCTACTGTTTGTGAATGTTTGACCACTCACACACTAGCCGAGTAAACACGAACACCAAGTGCGTTAATTATGTATGTAATTGACTGTCTGTCGATACAATTCTGTGAGCTCATTTTCCACGCACGTAACACATTATCCAGTCTTCAGAAATAAGTTTTCATATACCTTTTTTTTTTGTTGACTAGGGTCATTACATCATTTTATATTCTTGAAATTCTCTACTACTCGTTTAATTTCCTTATTTAAAGGTTTCTTATCACTAAACTTGAGTCTTTTCATTTGGTTACACCTTGCTTTCTTCTGCTTTTGCTCTTTTTCTGTTTTCCTTTTCTTCTAACTGTTCTTTTATAGGTGCGCTCGTCAGAATAGTATATTTTCTTTTCCTTATATTGTGTTTCAATACTTTTGGAGGAATCACAGGCAATTCAACAATATCGGATAGATGTGCGCTTGTATTTTCGCTTTGTGAATTAGTAAGACCTGTATCGGATGCCTGGACATTAAAATCTTCATTACCGTGAACTTGGGTTACTGAGGTCTTATCAGCATTGGTAACTTGTTGAACGTTAGTTTCTTGGTTATTTGAGAGTTGGGTATTCGTATCAATGCATTGTGGTTGGTTGTCGGATCGAACTCAATGGGGCACAAATCATATATTCCTGAAGATCTGAAACCTGCTCTTTGAAGGTTACTGCATCGGTTGAAAACATTCGTAAACATATCTACTATGTCGTATTGTGTGATGGGCTGCCCAAATCGATCTGCCATGTGATTCTCACATTCTTTGTAGTATGCTGTCTTGATAGGGCCAAACTATGTCGAGTCCAAAGGTTGGAGTTTTTGGTAGGTGTTTAGTGACAAACTCAGCATAATGATTTCATGTTTCTGCATAGTGAACATGCATCAAGACTCATGTGGCTTTTATGATTATCTAATATGTGCAACACTGGATCTTCTTTCGAAGGCTTTGAATATGAAATGAAATGAGTAGCCAATTGACAAAATGGCTTTCTTTTATCCATTTAGAGTCGCACACAGCTCCAATCATGTTAGGGTTACTACTTTTTAGTAGTAAGGCATTTAAGTGCTTTCTTTTAAATATAAAAAATGGTGGAATATATTTACCGGCTGCACTAAATGCACAAACCACTGTTGTTGAAGACCCCATTTTGGCACTCGTTGCCTTACCGACTTGTTTCTGGTCTTTTACTATCACTATTTTCTAATTTTTCTGGACTGTTGATTCACCTGTCTCATCGACGTTACGTTAAAAATTTCATCAGGTGGAGTATGATATTTCTCTTGTATAGCCTTCAAATTATCATAAAAACTTGATGGTCAGTTTCATTAAATGCTATGATACGGTTAAATGAAGTCGCCTCACGTGTCCTCAGAGATAGGCTGGGGTGTCTGTCATGAAGCTGAAAGACTGGTTAGTCTTTTCCGGCCAGCTGTTTTACTCGGTCGAAATTGTGAGGAAATTTGTTCTTCTCAGCATATTGGTACGCAATTCGGCGAATTTTTTTATGATTAGGCCATAATATACTGCATTTTATGATATAATCCACGAGTTCCGCTTCTAGCTCGTCTGTGAATGAAATTTTTATACCAGATCCTGGCAATTTAATCACTGGCTTCTATAGGTATTAAAAAATGGTAGTTTTTTGAACATTGTAAGTTTCTGCAGCTTTGCCGATGGTAAATTTATTAGTTTCAACATCATCTATAGCCTTTTTGAGATCTTCTAGATAGACTGTATCTCGTTACTTCTTTTGTAATTACGAGGAATCTGGAACAATAATAAAAAATGCAGTAACTGGTTACTAACAAATAGATGGGGTAATGACGAATGTTCGGGATTACTCGACATGAAGTGTTCGCTTTTACCCCGCCAGATAAAAAGAAGTTGAAATAAATATTTTAGGTTGAATTACTTTTGCCGATTGCGTCATTGTTATTTAGCAGCTGATATGTAAGTATTTCAGTGAGCAAAAGTTAAATAAATATTGTTAATAAGAAGCAAGTAATACCAAGTTGAATTTAAGAAATAAAAACATCAAAATATTGTAAAATATAACAAAGTGCCTTCGCGTCGCTCGGGTCGTTGACTGGCACTAGTGGTGGCGTGATCTCCGAGATGGCGACAATTGAAATGTGCTTATCTCTTTCTAACACAACAGAACCGCTGCCTTCGGGTTTATCCCACTCTCCCCTATGTTTGAAAAATTTCGGCGACAATATCGCCTACAGATTACTTTGAAGATATGTATCTCTTTGTGTATATATTTCAAAAACAAGTGGCTTTGGCAACCAAAGAATGATACTTGATAATCGTTCCGAGAAAGACGAAAATCATCTCCATCATTTCTAAATAACGAGAATCAAGAAGTGAGGAAACTTATTCAACATCGTAACAAGAGAAGAATTTCTCCAGATTCGGTATAAAAATAAATCTAACAAGAATCGTTCCCTAATAGTAGTAAAGTAATCATAGTTTGTCAAGTTGCACCAGTACTTCAGGAATGAAACTTCGTATCGTGCTGAATGAAAATAAATCTAGAAATTTCATGAAAAAGTTTCTGTACACTTTAAACATCTGCGTTAACTCTCAAGAAGCCAACTTGGAATGTTTTACGATGGGATAAAACGGGGTCCATAATAAGGAATAAGACTCAGTATCGTATTATAGTCGGCTGCACTCTGAGGAGATGCAAGTTGATAAACTTTACGTCAAAGGGGAGGTTGGGATACAATATTTCATCCCCCAACGTCTGCCTCATGAACGGATCTTAAGCGGCGGGATGGTTTGTGCAGACGTTAATGTTTTCCACGGTGTTGCTAGTAACAACCCTGTCTTTGTCATCAGATATCTTCTTAATCTACGCGGAATATCCTGTTACTCGAGTTTGGAATTGGTTAAATGTAATTTTCACTTGATATCTTAATGAATCCCATCCTTTGATATTTTCTTCTTTTGATTTGTGCCATCTGTAATTATTTTTTTTCACGTTAATTTGGTTTGCTAGAGATTCTGATTAGTTAAACCTTTCGTTCATGTGATAGCTTTCAAATTCTTCTAGAAGATCTATGGTTGATATACTAATAATTTGCTAGAGTACCAGTGCATGTAAATAAATACTCGTGTTGGAATTGATCGGAATAGTAGGTAGATTTTAATTTTTATACACAAAGTCTTCTTGAAATTTTGCATATGTTGACCACTTTCTCCGTTACTCATTTTTCGAGTGGAAATTAAAAATTGAAGTTGGTTTAAGGTTCACACATTTCTGGAGCTTTGACTGGGGGAAAGGTTAATTCAACCATTGAATCTCAATATTTAGGGTCTACTTACTATACATGTGGCCGGTTAACAATCCACGAAAGATTCTGGGGCCTTTCACTCTTCAGTTGGTTGAAGATCATTAGAGTTTGAACTGTCTCAGTAGCTTCAAAACACAATTAGAATTACCTTTATCTGCTTTCCCTTACTCTTTTCATTATTTGATTTCTGCCATTCCACTACTAACTTCAAATCTGGTTGGACCGAGAAAGAAGTACTTGTAGAGTTAATCTCTTTGATTGTTCACGACACATTCACACACTATTTGTAACTGATGTATCAGTCCAAGAAGAACAGGATTTTTCCTCAGGCTTTTGCTTTATAATCTCTCGAATATCAAATCTCTTTCACACGAATAAATACATGAATTATATACACTGCGCTAAAAACTTAACACACAAAGTCTTACTCTAAATCATGACCTTATAGCGTTCTGTCATTTCGTTCCAAATTTCGATTCAGCTGGCTGGTTTTGCTGGCCTTTTAATCTTTTTCATTAGCACTTCTGAAAAGCTGTAACGTACCTCTGACCATTCATGTTATACACTTCACTGTGACAAGATCAGTGCGGTCATTCAGAGAAATTCCTCTCCACACCATTATTGAACCTTCACCAAAACCATACGTTGGTGGAAAGTTGCACAAGGCATATTTTTCATTTCGACGTGGATTAGAGATCGTCGCAATAAAAAGACAAAATCTCGACTCTCTGTGAACAAAACTATTTCCGTGTGAGTTTCAATTTGACTAATATGTTGCCTGGCAAACTTCATTCGAGCCTTTCGATGTGCTGCGGATAGAGCTGGGCCTCGAGCTGCGACAGGAGGCCTTAAACCAAATTCCGAGAGACGATGTCGTATCCTTTCAGTGCTAATTTGCTTTCCAAAAATCTAAAAAAATAAAGTTGCATTTAAATGTTCTTAACAATAACGAACTGTTGTCTCATTCACGATTGTTGCTGAAGGTTGTCTTCGCGCAGGTCTTCTTTTATGATCACCAAACACTCTTTACCTGCTGGTCCTCCTGGAAACAGTTGGATGGGATAGTCTAAGCTTTTTCCTGTATAAGTCCAACCCGGGTGATCTAATACCACTGGTTTATCATCTTCTACCGAAATTAAATTTCGTGATTGGCTTTGGTAGTATTACCCAAAATTAAATAATTTTACTACCAAATATTGGTCTATGGGTTTTTTGCGAAATCTCTTTTTCCGTTCATTTTATTTTTCAGAGAGGGACATGCTCGCCAAGAGAAATATCGTATTTAGTGGGCATATGTCCGGAAATGTCCGAAAAACCTGGTGTTAATAATTTGTCACCGTTAATTTCCTGTGTCATTTTAATACTGTTTGCCTAATTTGATTAGAATTTTGAGTCTGTAATATATTATGTTCTAGTTCCTCTAGAATCTCTAAATCCTTGTTCTGGTCTTACAAATGTTTCTCCTATACAGAGATCAGGTAGTGATAGTCCAACCATTATTTCCAAGCTTACCTAGAGGGTAGTTTTCATACTCCCTGTTATACCTAAGTGTGCTCATATTTGAAGCTTGTCAAGTTTACACCTGCAGAAGCTTACACCTGTTCTCTCTCACCGCAAGCTAGCAACATATTGGATGATTGCCATTTCCATTTGAATGTCGATTCAGTAGGAAGTACTCAATATTCATCGTTCCACTTGCCTTCTGGATCTATTCATCATCTTGGGGAGATGCTTATCTCAAATGAAACCAAGTAAGTCCATTTGTAATATTTTTTCCATCTGTTCCATCTATCAATGGAAATTAATTCAGGTTTCTTTCTCCTGGTTTTTCTATTGTCGTTTTGAGGGAATTCATTCCAAATCTCGTTTTCTACTCCTGTCAATCTTGAAGAAAGCAATTCAACGAGAACTTACTGATGCAATAGAATCTAAAAACCTCGACAACGTCATGACGATGACTTACAAGATTAGATACAAGAACTTCTGGTGAATTTATGGGATCAGTTTGATGACTCAATGTGCTTTGAATTTCTCGTGTACTTACATCAAATATAACACTATACCTAATTGCTTTAAATGCATCAATGCAACACTCCATGAGTGTAACGATGTAACCATTCCAAAGAAATATTTAGCGAAGCCTAACCGCAAAATGGCGCTATTTCGTAAATGATAAATAATGAGACAAATTAATGAAAAAAAATTGAAACTGTGGTTTTGCGGATAAATGTGTACCAGGGCAAGGATATCTGTCATTTATCAAAGTCATGGCTACATTGTGATGTGAGAAGACATGCAGATTGATTTTTTTAAACATGGTTATCCAGTGAATATACTTCAGAACGCTTTTATAAAATCTCATATTGATTTTAAGTGAAACAGATGCATTTGGCAAGAACAGTAGCCGTTTCATTAGGAGAATGTACAAATGTGTAGTCGGCAAGGTAAAAAAATCCATAAGAGGGTACTCGAACTGCTTTTCCATCTACCATATTTTAGAGGTTAGGTCTCCAGTGAGAACATCTTGTTTTCTTATATGAATTGGTTACGATTCGGATATAAAAATAGGTGGTCACCAAGATAAATGAATGACGATACTTAACAGCTAGATGTTAGAAGGAACGAAATGCAGCTTAGCTCATAAAAATATCTTCATCCCAAGGGTCACTAACTGACAAAGATTTTCACGAAGTACCTAATACCAAACTCGAACGAATTATGGTGATAGCAAAAAACAGTAGCCAGCAATCCAAACGTTGGTCCAACAACAATTTATCTCCATTGCAATGATTTGATTAATTCATCAGTTGATTTTACATCCACTCTGTAAGGTCAATCAGTTGATAACAGACCCCAATCAGAACGGCACGTCCTCTGTGATATCATAGTTCAATAAACTGTTGCTATTGCAGCCTTGACGAAGAGAAGTACTAGCTCCTCGTAGAGGATCATCAGAAAGTTTATTACACTATGGATCACGAGGAATGTATTTCAAGTTTTGCATATAGAGCTAGAATTAATCAATTGACTTTTCAAGACTTTATTCTTTTCCGAATTATTCTTCAATAAGATCAATACACTTCTGCATTTGTGCGAACTAATTCTGAAAGCAGTTAGTCCAATCGATGCTGCTTCATTCAAAATAGCATTTCTGGAGGCACCAACAGCCTCTTCTGAAGACTTTAACCACGAAGTCCGTCCTTCATTCTGGGAAAAGTGAAAAAATAAGTTAAGACTGTACGCAGAATTCGATGTTTTCTTGAGTTAAATATTCAATTATTTTCCTGGCTGGGTGGAAACTTGCATTGTCTCGGTGAAGATTGCCGTTCGGGATTGGTTTCTCGAAGCTCGAAGAAAAAATGGTTGTGTATCAACCGGCAGTAACTGTTCCTGATCTTGTATAGAATTGTTACTGCATGAACTGTTTTAAACGTTACGACCATCGTTTTGGATACATTAGGGCCACGAATGGCTTTTGTCTGTTTTCTTTCCTTAAAATTAACCAAACAGAGTTAGCTGACTCCAATTCACCCTCACAGCTTTCTGTAACTGTCAACAGATGCGGTATCCATCGGGAAACCAATTTTTAACACAAAATTCTTTGTGCAAAATAGTTTAACATCTGGAATGAGCCATCCCAAATATGTTGCATACTGATCTTCCTGGATAATCTTACGCATCGACGTCTTGTTGAGTGATAACTTTTGTTGATACACCTGTACTTGAATCGTCGCTAAGCTTATTCCATCTGCCATACCGATGGGATAATGTTGACTGGTGCGGCTAAAACAGAGCACGTTTAGAACTGAAATGTGTTCATATTAACAAATCATTGAGGTTCATTTTTAGTACTGACAGTTGATTGATGTGTCCTCCATATTCTAGCATGCGAGACATAAAATACACACCTCGTATTCCTTCATTCTCCATGGATCTCATTGAATGATGAAGACACTATATCACCACTACACCAAAACTTTAACCTTAACAGCCGACGCGCGTCAAGAGTTAAGGTTATCATCTCCTGATGATGCCAGCTTAGTTAGCGAAACGCGCGTCGAGGGCTAAGGTAAAAGTTTTGGTGTAGTGGTGATATAGTGTCTTCATTGTTCATACGCCAAAGGTTCCAAAAACATAACATAGATGGATTTTATTGTCTATGTTTTGATCTCAAAAGAATTGATCTGAAACATACGCAAAGAGAACAAATGAAATTCACATTTCCAACCACTTCGGAACAATTTTATGCATAATTTTCAAATAATAGTCTCAACAATTCTTCTTTCTATCTCAGAAGGACATGGATACCGTCTAATCTAAATAATCTTACCGACAGAAGCACTAGGCAATCATGAAATTCAAAAATGGTGCAAATTTTGAAAGCAATTGAAAATAATTCAGTCACGTCTGTTACTTCCCGATATCACAGTTTCCGCCGGTTGATATTGAATATTTTTCTACAACCTAAGCATAATATTATCCTAGTCCTAGCTCTATGTAGAGGTAAGTGTGAAACTTGCAAATGAGGAGAGGAAAAGTAAATTGAATTTTAAATTTTATTCGTCGGTTGCAAATATTGCGACTCTTATCACTCGCTTCAATCTTGTCCAATGCATTTTTTTAAAGCTTCTTTAATTAGTGTATACTTGCATTTGTTCAAAGTTTCTTTTAACAGTTGATAATTTTCAAATGGTGTATTTTTCGCCCTACTCGACGGAATACTATCGTTCCGTTGATTAACAAGGGCCTTTCGAGTGATAATTTTATGTATTTCCATTATTGACTAATCTGGAGAAAGTTGGAACGTGATCTAAAAATTTATAAGGCTGGAGATATTTCTATAGTGAACTGTTAGTTACTAGGATCGAGCTACATCGGCAATAATTCTAATTGTCTATTGGTGTTGGCACATTTCAGAGATGAGGTGGTATACACGGACTAATTATGGTGAAAAGGAAAATATTTCCACTTGTAGAAGTTATCTGTGTGGTGTAGGTATGATCCTTTTTTTGTCATCTGATCTTCTTTTCGCATATATAGGCTGTTTTTTCACGTATGAAATATTTTGGAGAGTCATAACTCTGATCTATTTGAACATGAACATTTTGAGATTTGTTTCGATTAGTAGTTTGAAACTAAGCCATTTCCAATTTTCACTACTGAAAAGTCGAGCTCTCAAAAAACTTTGCTGAAAGAAAATATGAATTCCTATCCGTAGACTACATAGATTACCTGTTTTCTTAGATGAATTGGTTACATTTGGATATAAAAATAGGTGGTCACCAAGCTAAATGTGCATTACAAAGAGCTTGTGAGAAAGCATTATATTAAAGGAATGACGATACCTAACAGCTAGATATTTGGAGGAAAAAAATGCACCTTTGCCTTAAAAAAATATTTGCATCCCAAGGATCACTAACTGATAAAGCTGTTCACAAAGTACCTGATACCAAACTCCAACGAATTATAGTGATAGCAAAAACAGTAGCCAGCAATCTTAACGTTGGTCAAACATCAATTTATCTCCATTGCAATGATTTGATTAATTCATCAGATGATTTTACATTCACTTTGTAAGGTCAGTCAGTTGATAACCGACCTTAATCAGAACGCCACGATCTGTGTGACATCATTGTTCAATAAACTACTGCAATTGCAGCCTTGTCGAAAATGATTTTATCGAGTACTAGCTCCTTCTAGTTCCATTTGTTGTAGAAGTTCTGTGAGGTGTAGGTAAGATGCCATCTGCGTCTTCTTTTCGCGTTTATAGGCTGTTTTTTCACGTCAGCAATATTTTGGACGTCATAACTCTGAAATCAATTTGAACATGAACATTTTGAGATTTGATTTGATTTAGTAGTTTGAAACCAAGCGATTTCCAATTTCCACTACTAAAAACCGAACCCTCAAAAAACTCACCTGAAGAAAATTTGAATTCCAGTAGACCAGATAGACTACTGCATCATGCAGTAAAAATCCAGATTGATAATCAATTTGAATGAAAATTACGAAGTTTGATGATTTTCAGAAGTTTCAGAGTTAGCTTTTGAGATTCTAATTCTTGGGCACGGCCGGAAAATTCATTGCATTGTTCAATGCTAAATAACAGCCATTATATCGCCGAAATGAAAATATGAATGAAGATCCGTAACTATACAGAGTACTGTTTAAGTATGTGAAAAGCTTATTTCACGTCACCTACAGTTATTTATGGAAATCAAACTGAATTTGTGAAAATCGGATTTCTAGTCAGTATGCATGAAATTCACATTATAGCTGAAAGTAAAGATGTGAATGCAATTGGAAAACTAGGTGAATAATTGTTGATCTTCCTGAAATTATTTTAAAAGATTGGGATAATATGTTGATAATAAACTATTTCAATCGACAAATCAATGCATCCAGAAAACTAAGTTTAGCTGATGCTGACTTAGCTATTGCTGATATATGTTCATGCCAGCAAAACACGGAGTTGACCATTATTCCGAGAAGGTGCATCAAAGATTTGGATGCAATTTGTTGGCTTTGCATCATTAGAGAAGGTTTTTCAGCGCAGACCTTCTCAGAAAACGTAGTTGCTTGTGTCTTGCACGTATTGAGCTTCAACTAACCCCACTCAGATATCCTCTGTAAGTCAGAGTGTAAGTTGTTTATTTATTGACAGCTCTGACTCCGAGATTCCTCAGCTGTAATCGGCCGCAGACTACTGAAGGACAAAACCAGGGTACAATCGTCTGCAAAACCGAAGATCTTGTTCTCTGTAGATGACAGAAGATCGTTTATCTGCAACAGAAACAAGGTTGGCAAAAGAATGAATCCCTGAGGTACTCCTATTTGCACCCGGAAACAATCAGATGTTATACCGTCGACCACAACATGTATCGATCTATTAGAAAAAGCTACGTATCCAACCCCGCAATTTTTCGGGAAGAACATATGCAGCAAGTTCATTCAACAAGGCTGCATGCCAAACCCTATCGAAGGCTTTAGATATGTCGAGGGCTATTGCTCTAGATTCCCTATGCTTTTCCATCGTTGATCTACAAACATGTGTGACGTAGGCGAGCAGATCTCCTGTCGATCTTTGACTGCGAAAACCATTTTGACGGTCGTTAATAATTCCCTGCAGCTCAAGACATCTGATGAGTCCATCATTTATGACTCTCTCCATCACTTTGGATATAATGGGAAGAAATGCAAGTAGTTTTAGGGTAAGGACTTCTTTCCTTTCTTTGGGATCGGTTCAATTCTCGCTATCTCCAGATGCTCGGCAAAGTAAGAAATCTGATACAAACAGTTAAGAATAGATGCCAGTTTGGGAGCACACTTTCCTAGGACGATTGGTGTTATTTTGTCTAGACCAACTGCCTTCTTGCAGTACTGCTAGGAGCAATGTTCGGTCGTATTCCGTTAGATGAATCTAGCACAGAATTCTTTGAGAACAAAAAGGTAAAGAGATCGGCTTTCTCTTTCGGAGATGATACTTTACTTCCGTCTCCTCAAACAAGAGGCGGAAATGCAGATTTGCAGAAATTGTCACTGACAGTCCTTGCCATAGATTGCCATAATTGTCTAATCCCGCTTGCCTGTTCAAGGAGTTTATTATTTACCCCTTCGTTGAAATTGGCCTTTGCTGTTGCAGTTGTCAGGTTGCATACGTTCCTTACTCGTACGAAGGCTGTTCTTGTTTCCTCTGTTGGATTTATATTCCATGACTTGTAAGCTCTGTTCTTGGCTGCAGAGGCTTTTTTGCAGTCTTTGTTGATCCATGGCTTTTGTGCTGTTATTCTTGTCATGGAATGAGAGATGTAGAGATCCATTCCTGCATGAATGATTTCTGTAACAGATTCAATGCACACAATGATGTTTGGATCTGAAAGGCAAACATCAATGAATTCACGCAGCTCATCCCAATTAGCACGGTTATAGTGCCAAGTCTGGGTGGTTTAGGTTCTTGATTTAGCAGCAGCATAATGGTTCCAGTAGCAGATATAACGTTGTGGTCTGAGTTGCCTAGCGTTGCTGAGTCCACCACTGCAGAATCATCTGGATCTCAATTCAAAAAGAGACCCAAGGTGTTCGGAAAATCGGTTGGACGATCAGGTATTCTTGTCGGTTCGTCGACTAAGTGCGTTAGATTGTGGCTGATTGCGAAAGTTTCAGCCTGTATTCCCGCTTCATCTGTTCTATCAGAGTGGCAGAGCCAGTTGGTGTGACTTTGAAGTCAGCTGCCAGATGGTGCGTCTGAATCCAATTCATCTCATGACTCAGATACTGAAACAGTCTAGGAAAGAGAATATCGTTTGGCGAGCAATATAGACCTCATAATAACAGTGTTTTATTTATAATGGGTAGTAACTGTTTTTTAATCTTGCATGGGAAATATTGCTAATTGACTTGCTTTTGCAACAAACGTTGCTACCATCTTTTTGGAGACACTTCGGCCACAGATGACTTTCGTCGGTTTTTCTTTCCATTGAAATACCAAACATGAAGATCGGCGCTTATTTGACACAGTTGACAATGTTGTGCATACCTTTGGACTTTCACGGTTTAACACCAATTCATCCTTGCAGCTTTGATCAACAGATATTTAACAGGTAACTAATTTTTTCACAGGCAATTCTTCCTACAAAAATTTTGTATTAACTTCTTTGAAATCCGTAATAATGCCTCATTCTGTCAATTTGTTGCATGCTGATCTTCCTGGATAATCTGACGTACAGCATCTACATTTTCTTGAGTGACCACTGTTTTCGGTGTACTTGCCCTTGAATCGCCTAACCCTTTTGCGTTTAAATTCTCTATATCAACAGAAAAATCTTGGCTGTTGAGGTGCTTCAATGCCGAAAAAAGAAACCATTTTATTGAGACAATTGTACTCAAAAACTCAAGAAAATTATTGAGCCAAAATGCTTACGTTTTAATTCTATTTTTCAATGGCAGTTTTCGTGACTGAAACAGAATTCGCATAGAACTGAAATATTGGATTAGAATTACCAAATCAAAGAGGTTCAATTTCAGTTGGTTAATGGTGGTTATAATGATTTTTCTTTTGAAAAAATGGCAACTTGGACACTCTGTATTTTGAAAACAATATATCTCAGATACTTCAGTTTTCAATTAATTTTTCTGTAACAGATCAGGGAATCAAACCTCGAGGTTCAGAACTGTACTCTAGTGATTCTTCTATGATACGAAATTATTTTATTATGCATTCTCCATACATAATCAAACCATGTCTTCCACGGTACTTTTGATGCACTAGTAATAATGGGTTTACCCATAACTTCCGCACTTGTTCTTCTTTGTCACTTCTGATTCATTTTCTTTCTTCCAGCAATATTTCTGGATATTCTCTCCGATCGAAAATTTCCATTTTACACTTCTCTCTTCGTTCAAAAATTGCTTCGCCAAAGTATAGTGATCACAGTAAAGGTTTTGCATACTCAGTTTCCTTCACGATTTCAATCTGAATTGCTTGTGGATTAATAACCGGAATATACTTCATCATGCAATGTAAAATATAGCTAACACATGATTCATTCCTTAATATCTGGGAATATTTCACCCTACTTCTTTGATCATTGCAACGTAAAGCCACAACTGAATGGCATACATTATTCAACCAGTGACTCATTGATAAAAAGTGAATCAACTAGAGTTTTTGTGGTCATGCGCCCACGAGTATATAGATAACAGGACATTAGCGGAAACACGCATCCATAAACCATCACGCACAAGGTACATGGAAAGACACCGACAAACTTTCAGTGAAACGCTATAGTCACACGCGAAGCAGAGAAACAATTGATTCTGGTGGGTGCTGACAGCTTAGATTGAATAAGGTTAAACAAAAATAAGTAGCGACAAAATCAGTTCTTATTTTTTGCCTTCGACTAGCAAATTTGACACTTATAAGATAAGTGAATATTTTTTTTGGAGCTGATAAATATTTCTCTCTTAGTCAAACACAATACTCAACTGTTTTAGGTACAATAAGATAAAGAAGTCAGAACAAAATTTCAGATATTATGATTTATTTTTTCTCTACTCTGGAAAACCTGGCAACTATCATTTTTAGAAGAGACTATATGTATTTAGAAGTTACTTTTTCATAGTTGAGCATTTTGTTTTTACTGGCAACAAATAAAATGAATAGGTCACTGTTACCGCAGTTTCCAGCTCTTGTCCATCATCGGATAGTATGGAAACCAATTACAAAGTAATATGAAATATACTTGAATTTGTTGTTTATAGTAGGAAAACCCAGATTCTGGGTATGAAGTTTACAACTAAAGGGAGTTGTTATTTTAACACGTCGAAAATTTGGGATGTACATAGATAAGTCTCGTCGTTCATTATCAGGAATTTGTCATTCAAAAGTGAATTGAAAATTTCTTCTGATTCTAGATGATTGAGTTTTATACCCTTTGGGTTACGTTTCTAGGATACTGTGTATAGATAATGTTGAATGTTGGTTATTTTCTAGGAATTAAGTTTGATATTCTTCATATTTAATTCGGAAGTCTAGATTGAACAATGTTGAAATTTTAATAGTAAAATCCTCTACTGGTCTCTTACATTCTGATGACTCATAAATATTAACTTCAAAAATTCACTCACAATAAATGTAATATTAAAAAAATAATCTAACATACAAAATCATAAAATACTTACGAGAAAAAGTTCGTACCAATAATCTATTGGAAAAACTTAATACATATTTTTATTGAAACAGAACAATTAAAAAAGTTGGTAGTTGATTCAGCTGGTCCGAAACTCTATTTCTAAGATCCTCCGCTGTAACCGGAAGTGCATACCAACTCTGTTGTTTAATATAGAACCCTGTATATTGATGACTGACTGACGATAACACTTGTTATTCCAATTAACACCTAACACATAAGTCCAGCTTGTTTCGTTCATAAAATATCCTAGTTTACTTGAAAATTATCGATTTTTGCTTTTTGAAAAAATTGATATATCTCGAGAACGGCATGAGAATAAAAACATGTGGGACATAACTCATATCCGACTGAATCATAGTCAGTACACAGAGTGCTCTTTTCTGCCTCACATTTCGAAACGAAGAAATATCAAGAACTACGTTTCTTCAAATTGTAACCCATATTTTTTTCAATTCATTAGATTAGCCGTCAAAAACCAAATGAAGTTTTCCATATATACCCTGTACCTGAAATTTCAAGTTTTCAAACAATTTAGAAAAAACGAATTTTACGTACCTACCTGAAGTTGGCAAAGGAGGCTTAGATTACTGCATGTGTATAGACATATCTCACAGCATAGATAGACTCTGGAGCATAGATAACTATCATTGCTTTAAATGTCAGTCGAATTAATTAGACAATTCCACTCATGTGTCCAAATGCACGTTTGAGAACACAGAAATTCGAGTTTGATATCGGATAAATTGCATAGAAATAGGAAGAATGGTAGGATATTAGTGGATAAATTTGCCCATAGAGAATCCTTGCGTTTCCATAGCAACGCAACATTCACAACAAATAGCACGGTTTTAAAACTGTCAAGAACAGCCATTTTAGTACCTTGTTCCGGGTCAAGGGATAAAATCGAAACGAGCAGTGCTTACTGCTACGCTCTCGTGATTTTGTCGCCCAGTTCTCTTTGAATTGCCTGCACGTGAGTATTCGAAAACGAGCATAGAAAAATATCCAGCCAAATCTGAGCTCTTGTGGTATTACTTACGAATAGAATGGCTAGCTACACAAATGAGCAAATATTTAATTTATTCTTCATTCATGGAGATGTGGGACGGAATGTGAGTAGAACTAGTAGGAGATTTAACGAATTATATCCAAATGCCGTCTATAAGGAGAACAGTCTATGACAGCTAAAAGCTTCTGGAGATACGTTACAAATTTTCTTTCGACTGAAACGGTCCACAATAAGACATCATCGTCTGTCGTCAACAATGAACACAACGAAATTTCCATTCTTCCTTATTTTGATGGAAATCCACGTGCATCATTGGCAATAGCAGAGCATGGTCTGAATTTACCTCATAGTAGTATTCACAGAATACTAAAAGAACATAAACTGCACCCTTATAAATTTTCATTGGCACAAACTCTACAAGTTGGCGATCCACAGCTTCGAATAGAACTGTGTGAGATCCTTTTCCTCAGAAGACAAGAGGATCCCGATTTCTGAACAGCTTTACTGAACTGAGCCCGAACCATTGACGCAGATTATACAGCCACGAGTCTCTACTTCTCCCAGGGCCTCTTCTGCTGTTCAATTTACCTTCTATAATCAGTTGCAGCAATCGTTTCAGGCGAAGCTATGTAACTTGAATATCATTCAGCCCTACGCCCCGACAGCATAAAGTGCAGAGCAAGATATTGAAAAGTTCTACGAAGACCTAGAAACAGCCTTATCATACACAAAGAAAGAAGAAGCCAACCTGATACTCTGAGATTTCAACGCCAAAGTGGGCAAAGAAAGTGTAAATACTGTGACTGGAGGCTATGGCCTGGGTATTAGAAATGAAAGGGGCGAAAGGCTTTTCCAACTTTACCAAGAGTCAGAGTTTGTAATAACAAACACATTCTTCAACCTTCCCTACAGAAGATTTTACACGTGGAAATCTCCGGATGATAGTTCACAAAATATAATAAGGTACTTAATCTATTATATCATGATCAACAGACGCTTTCGAAATGCAGCAACATCAGCAAAAATTTATCCGAATGCTAACATCCCATTCGATGATAATCTATTAATCGCGGAAACCAAATTACGATTGAAGAGAATCACAAGGAAAGGAAAGAAGAAAACGCTGAAAACAGACATGCAGAAGCTCAAGAATGAAACGATAAAGGAAGAAACAAGAGAAGAACTAAACGATAAATTTGAAAATTTGAAACAAAATGTTATGTTCGACATTGAAAAACAATGGAAAGACATAGAGAATACGATAAACAAAATAACTGAAAACAATCTTTTGGTTGGGGAGAGTGAAAAGAAGAAGGACTGAATGACTTAGGAAATAATTGATTTAATGGAACAACGATATGCCGGAAAATTAAAGACTCGAAACAAAATTGGCTGGCTGATAAAAGTAGAGAAATAGAGTTGTTAGACAGCAAACATGACACTTTCAACTTACAACAAAAAATAAAGGAAGCAGCAGGTATATGGAAATCAGGGTCAACAGGCGCTGGAGTGATATTGGACAGAGACCGGAACATGATTACGGAAATCAGCAACCAACTTGAGAGGTAGAGAGAATACGCTGAAGAATTATTTCATGACGACTTTCATAGAGATTCCCAAAAAGGCTCATACCAGAAAATGTGAAAAGCATCGAACAATAAGTCTAATGAGCCATATCTTGAAAATTTTTTTCACCATCCACAACAGAATCTATAGAAAACTTGAAGAAGGAGTAGGCGATACTCAATTCGGTTTTCGAAACGGCTTAGGAACCCGCGAAGTTTTATTTATTTTACAAGTTTTGATACAGTGAGCACGGGACGCGAACAGCACGGTCTTTTCATATTTTCTTGACTGAAGAACAGCATGATAAACTGTTCAAA
Organism: Cryptolaemus montrouzieri; assembly: GCA_013387265.2. Lineage (NCBI taxonomy): Eukaryota > Metazoa > Arthropoda > Insecta > Coleoptera > Coccinellidae > Cryptolaemus > Cryptolaemus montrouzieri. Next base: position 20,499,491 of record JABFTP020000103.1, read on the forward strand.
ACACTACAAGAGGCAGGTCTAGACAGCAAGGATTCCAGAATAATAACTAACTTAAACCTTAAACAAAAAGCCAGATTTCGAATGTGTGGGAATTTTCGGACCTCTTTCGAATAAAGAGAGGTGTAAGACACGGGTGTGTTCTATCTCCGATACTTTTCAATGCCTACTCAGAAAAACTATTCAGAGAAGCTTTAGATGGAATGGATGACGGAGTAGTGATCAATGGTGAAATTGTTAACAACTTGAGGTATGTAGATGACGCCGTTTTAATAGCAGAGACTGCATCACCTCTATCAGTGAAAGGTATGGTCTGAGAGTGAATAAGAATAAGACGAAGATCATGATTGTTAGTAAGGAAAACATTTACATTTACTTACCTAGGATGTAGAATAAAAGAACACTGGGACCATACACATGAAATAAGAAACCGCATCGAAATGGCGAGGAATGCGTTCAACCGACTCGAAAGAATATTATGTGACATGTCTTTGAATATTGACATTCGAATTCGAACACTTAGATGTTATGTCTTTTCCCCCGTCTTATATGGGGCTGAGGCTTAGTCACTCAAGGAAGCGGTATGTCGGCGACTTAAGGCCTTCGAATTTTGGTGTTATAGACGAATGCTGATAGTCTCTCGGATGCATCACGTGACAAATGAGACCATAATCCAACGCATGAGAATGGAGTTGGAGATCCTGAAAACTGTTCAACAAAAGAAACTGTCGTACTTTGGATACGTGCTGAGTAATGATAAATATCGGCTATCACAACTAATTATGCAGGAAAAGATAACAGCAGGGACGGAGAATTTCATGGCTGCATAACCTGAGAAAGTGGACAGGGATGACATCAGCAACACTATTCCGAACAGCTTTGAATAGAGTCTTGTGAGCCAATGTGATCGCCAACATCCACAGAGGATAGGCACAAGAAGAAGAAGAAGTAATCGATATTTGTCGTGGCTCATCAGGTGAACAAGATATTCTAGTTTTCGCTTTTTTATTGTATTCACGACTTCTTTTCTTTATCGAATCTTCGTAAAATTTCCAATTTTACGCCCTTAGGTATGTACGTAATATTCGCCATATTTTGATAACTTGAAATCTCATGTACAGGATATGTATGAGGAACTTTATTTAGTCTTTTACGGTGAATCTAGTAAAATGAAAACAATATGGGTTACAGTTCGAAAAAACGTAGTTTTCGATGTCTCTTCATTCCGAAATGTGAAGAGGAAAAAAGAGCGCTTTGTATACTAACTGAGATGCAGTCGGATATGAGTTATTTTCCACATAGTTTTTTGTATGCAAAACACCTTTCAATATTTTGGTAGCTCACGCCGCTTTCGAGATATAACAATTTTTTGAAAAGCAAAAAATAGATAATTTTCAAGTAAAACTAGAATATTTCATGAACGAAACAAGCTAAACTAATGAGTTAGATGTTTTTGTGATTAGAATAACAAGTGTTATCGAACCAGTAATCAATATACAAGCTGTTCTGTATCAAATAACAAAGATATTATGCACTTCCGGAATAACCGGAAGTGTCAATGAGGTGAAAATATTTCAGAAATAGATTTTCGGATCAGCTGAATCAACTACCAAAATTTCAGAACCAAAGCGTTATTAGTTCTACATAAACGTCTAATAGGCCACTCAACTTGGGATACCCTGTATATTTCATGTTACTTTGTACTTGGTTTTTCATTCAGTCCCATGATAAACGAGAGCTCGAAATTCCGGTAACAGTGATCTAATAATTTTTTGGTATTGAAAACATAGTGAAAGATTCTATATGTTTTAATCATTTTTAGAAATCTTCCTTCACTGGATATTTATTTCATCTAACAATATACAAAAAAAACGGCGTTGTTAACTCATCTAGCAAGCGTAACGTGTAACTATTCGCATCGTTGGAATAGACATCAAATAATTTCGGAAAAACTTAAATTAAGGCACTCTTCTGAAAAGAGAATTTCATACTATGTAATGAACATAATTAGAAGTTTGTTGATTATTGAAGAATATCACTCGGCGTCTCTGTTTCGCCAAGCATAATAAATGTGAACTTTTTATTTCATTCACTTCACAGAGCATGTCGAGAGAATGACTTTATACTCAACAAAGGAAAGATGAATTCCCTTTTCCTTTTTCATTGTGAGTCTTTAGAATGGATTTACATTGTTTCAAGTTATCAAGTTAATTAGTGTTAGAATAATTATTTTTTTGATGATATTCAATAAATTTTCATTCACTCAATTCTACGTAGCTGATGAAGAATTTTCCAAAATATCCACCTCTGAAAATAGAGCTCTATGTTTTCTCCTTTTACAAACGAAATATCAACCTCGATACAAGTAGAAAAGGCAGTTAGTATACAAAATTTCACAAGGACTCAAACAAAAGAGTTATCGTAGAAACTTTCGAACTGAAAAAGAGAAGGAAATAGTTTAAAGGAACGCGAACCGCTGATGTCTGATTGAATCGGGAAATTGAAGTGCCGAAACAAGAAAACACAATTTGTAGAGTTAGTAAGATGCCAGTTTCCAATGGAAAGGATCTCGGGGTGATCTGATCGTTAAATAAGAACGTGATCTGCAGTTTCCATTCCAGACACGTGTTATCTCCACTTTCTTTTTGTATCAACTTCGCCAAACGAAATAAGTATAATCACCTTATAATATGCTCATTTTCTTTGTGTTTCTGGAAAGTTTCTGTCATTATTTGTTTGCCAAGAAATGTACATGCTGCATACAAATTTCCAGTTTAAAATCGAACGCTAACGACTAGAATTTTTGCAAATTCAATTACTGAACATTCTTTAAATTCAGAAATCCAACTTGTTCAAAGATAATTAGTCTACTGTTTTAGATGAAGAGCGAATTCAGAGATTGACGGCTTATGAAATTATGTTGAAGTTGTGCTATCCTCTAATTACCCCCTTTATGATCCATATGATAAATATTTGTTACCGGGATGTTTCCTGAATGCAGGAAATTGTTATTGGTGAGGCATCTGCCTAAGGTGAAAGATACCACAAGCTACGGTGATCTTCGTCCCTTAGTATCCTTCCCTCAATGTCTAAAGTTATGGAGAAATCCATTGTGGCCAAATAAATGATCATTTGTTGGAAAATAAAATTACATCACTGATGCAGTCTGGATTCCGTAGGGGCACAGCAAGGCAACTTTTCTTTTGGATGTAGTTGATGATATTGTTAGGTCCGCTGATCGCGGCACTTGTCCTCTTAGATTTTGCGAAAGCTTTTGACAGAGTTGATCACCAATTACTATGTATTGAAGTATTTTGGTTTCGATGTGACTGAGTTACAATTTTTGGGTCATATTTGGACAAGCGTTCCCAGTAGTTATCGACAATGACCGTTCTGGGGTGCTGCAGGGATCTGTGCTGGGACCCTTACTGTTTCTTCTTTACACTGTCGATATTTTTCAAGCAACTGATTCGTGTAGGAATCGTCCTCTTGTAGAAGACACTCAGTTTTTTACATCTATGACGCTTTTCGTGCTCCTGCTGCTGCTGCAGAAATTATCACTGCCGATTTGTCGAAAATTGAATACAAGTAAGTGTGATCTCATATTGTTTGGTACGGAATCTAGTAGAAAGCTTATTGACCCGGATTTTGTTGTTGATAGCTAGGAAGAACTCTGTGAAGAACCTCGGTGTAATTTCTGACTGCGGCCTTCGTTTTCAGGCTCATATTTTCCAAATGATCAGAAAATGTTATGGAGCCTTTAAGGCATTATATATGAATTCTTGAGTTCTTAATTTCAAATTCATATCAGACTAATGTCTCAACAAGTTGAGACATTAGTCTGACCTATTTTGCATGAAACTTCGATTATCGTATTTCCTTGCTATGACAATCTCACGCAGAATAGATTGCAGCGTGTCCAGAATACATGCTGCTGATTTGTCTGCCGTTTACGGAAATATGGTCATGTTTCTGCCGAAACTCAAAAATTGAAATGGCTGAAGATTCAATTATTATTTGGACATCACCTTACTACATTAGTTTCACCTTTCGACCTTCTCGTAGGAATTCTGAGTGCACAAGACCGCTATAATCAGAGAAAATAGTCAACAATCCTTTGACTTTTGATCGAAAGAAATATCCTCTCTTTCTGGTAAATTGTACCATAAGGGTTTTGTAGGGGTTTATGCTAAGTTTCTCTCCTTCACACCACCACTGAATTTCAGACATAGCCTCCTGAAGTCTGTCGGAAACATCGGTATCATCTCCGACAGCCAGAATGCTTGTGAATAAACATTCAGTGCGCCAATTATTGAAAGAAGGTCATCAAATAGCAGAGACCTCAACAGTGGGAATAGTACTCCTCCCTGTTGGCAGCCCCTGCCAGCCACAAAAGTGACTACTTACCCTTTCAGTGAAGTCTTGATCACTCTGGCATTTAGCATGTTACTAATCCATTCCACGATAATATTTGGTACTCCTCTGGCTCTCGCAGCCCCACACAGCGAGCCAGTGGGGGCCGCATTAAACGCACCTTCAATGTCCATGAAGGCTGCAGCTGCAATCTTCTTGCGGTCCAGAGGTTGTGTGATCCTCCCGACTAAGTTGTTAAGTGCCAGCTTATAGATCCATGTCTCATCACCAGTTACAATGCGTTTTATGAAATCATCGAACATAAATGATGCCTTTACAATCACCATTTACTTGACTTTATCGATCTTAATTTCAGTTGTCTCGCCGGCCAGAGCGAGGTAAATCTTCCTCGACATCTTGACCGCTATTGAATGCACTGTACGACTGAAATGCACGGGCTTTTGATTAAGTCGATTCACCGTGAATCTTTTGTATCGTTTTCAACGATTCGGCACACTTATTCCACTTGAAATGCAAAATTTAAAACAAATTCTTTGTTCGATATTTTATTCATTGTGAAACTCATAAAACAGAATTCTTGGAACTGAAAAAATCGAGCACTGTAGAGATACTGAATGACAGATCGCGTTCAAACTCCGCGTTAGTAAAGAAAACTTAGCAACACTAAAAATTTTGACAATCGTTTTTAGCAGATTTTCTTTATTAATTAATTCCTAGTACTTTATTGTTAGAATGTACATCAAGATAATTAGATTTGGGTATTTGACAGCTATTCTTTTCTTCGACATTGAAACCGGAAAAGAGTTGTTTAATTGTGTTTCCTTTAACGTGCTCAATTTTCGCCTTTCGGCTAATGACACGCCGGGGAATTGTATCACCTCACCAACCCGGGAATTTCGCTTAACCCCTCTCGTGTCGAGGGAAGGGATCTTTAATGTCCAACACATCTCTATTAGACAGGACCGCCGGATTTACATCTCTTCCAGAAGATGGACAATCAAGCGATTCCCAGAATCCGAAAATTCACACCGACTTTGTGGGAATTGATCCCAGATAACGTTGCGCAGGAGACGAGCGTCTACGCCACCGAGCTGGCTCACAGAATAGTTATTCAACTATGAACGGATTTTTATCCAGATGGCTATTCATGTAACTACACAGGGTAAATTAATCACCTAAGAAAATGATTCACATAATTATAGAACATTCCTATAAAGATGAGAAAAACTTTTTTCAAGAATGCTGTATCACTCAGTATTCATACATTTTTCAACAAAATCAAAGACTTCCCTTATTAATTAATGATCATTCCAGTGTACTCCGGAAAATAAGGCTCGTCTTCTGAAGCTTCTCAAGATAATACAAAAACTGAGGGGCATAACGGTTAATAATTTAAAGTTTTTCCACATTATTTCGGTTGAAGTTTCTGAAGTTCAAAAAAAAATGTCCCACTTTTCTACTCTACTTCGTGTTTTATGTGTAAAATCTCAAAAAAGAAATGGAGAAATGAAGAAAATAGTTTCATTTTATTTCCTACTGAAGTGAGCAACGAATCGAATTTTTACATTTGTTTCAGAAATACGTGGAGGGCAAGACTTTTGGCGGTGTGTGTATATCGCTGTCTTTGGCTTACCGGGATTTTAAAATTTATTGATATTTTCTTGTGACAGAGACGATTTAATATATCATATGATCGTATCGTATCGGGTCCCTCAATTTGTAATCTAATATGAAATTTCACACGGGATGCCGTTGAATTTATGAAGCACTTGAACCCAGAGCCATCTGTTCTTTCCTGTTCCTTCATTTCTTTCTTCACATATTTGGCTGAGAGAATCAATGAGCTACCATGAATATACTGAAATTATCGATTTAAGTGTAATAACGAGTGTCAATTTCTTTTTGTTCCTTTTTGAACAATTTTATCAATCTATTCTTAGATAGAGGTCTGTGCTGCTGAACATGATGCGTTTCATTTGGTTGGCTCCAAGCAATCAGTCTTCCGAGAACTACGCTTTTTAATTTCGGTAATCGTTAGTGGTATATATTTGTTACCAAATATTTGATCCCCTCACATTTATAGATGCTGTTTAAGTATTTAGGAGATTATCCGTAGTATAGTTTCGAAGAATATTTTGACGAAATATTGAATTATATTTTGCTTAAAACGTTCTACCTCAGTTTTCGGGTTTTCCGAGTTGTGGTTCATGAATATTATTAGAATATAGTTCGGACATTCACATTTATATATAAGATGTATAATTTAATCATCAGATCATATTTTGAATTGAAGAAACAGATTGTAGGAGTGCTCGTAACACTGAAAATTACTTTTTATATTATTCGACTGAGTATTCTGCATTTGTCCCTTTTTACACAGGATGATACTTTCAATAAATAAGAACTTAGCCATACTTTTCTATTCACAGATTCTGACATGGTGAATGTTGAATGTGAGATGATGTGAATACTGTGCACTCCATTGCCAAATCTAAAATTTCTACTTTTTCTTTAGAGATGATTTCAGTATAAATTAGCGAGGACTAAACTGTTAAATGTGAATAGCTAGTCATTCGGGCTAGGGTTGCTTGTATAAATAATTCTCGAAGTAACTAGCTTAGTACATATCAAATCATTTGATTGGTCGCTGAAGTGACGATGGGCAAATTTCACTATACCATTCAAATTACAGCGTGTACCACCATGAGTTTTGGCAAAGGAATAGAACATAAACCTTACAGGACCGTACTTTAGTTGCAATTAATCAGAAAATTAATAGAACAAAACGACCATTTCATTCAAACTACGGCGTGTACCACCTTGACATCAAGCCTTGAAATAAAGCATATACAGAAAGTTACAATTGATATTTCAGAAACAGTTGACAAACTGTACATGACCGTACAATAGCGGCAAACTGTCAGAACATTCATAGAATAAAATGCATTATTTCATTCAGTCTATTATGAATATTCTAACGGTTTGCCGTTCTTGTACGATCATCTACGGCTTGTAAACTCTTTTTAAAATATCGCTTGGAAGTTTGTTCATATGTTCTATTTTTAGGCTTAAGCTCATGGTGGTACTCCACCCAGTTTAAATAAAATTGAGCATATGCTTTATGAACGTTCTGTTGGTGTGCCGCTCTTGTAGGGTCCTGCACGGTTTGCTAACCTTATTTGAAATATCTATTGGAACTCTCTGGATATGCTCTGTTTAAACGCCTGAGCTCAAGTTGGTGCTAGCTGTGGTTTGCTTGAAATAGTTCATTATGTTCTATGAATATTCAGATACTTTTCGTAACTTGAATGAAATAGATCATTCTGTTCTATGAATGTTCAGATAGTGTTCCGCTCCTGTACGGTCCGGTACGGTTTCTCAACTCTTTTGAAATATCGATAGGAAGCCTCGGTGCATATTCTATTTTAGGTCTAAGCTCATCGTGGTACTCGCCGTAGTTTGAATGAAATAGAGCATTTTGTTCTATGAATGTTCTTAGTTTGGCGGTCTTGTACTGTCATGTACTGTTTGTTAACTGTTGATGAAATATCGATTAAAACTACCGGTATATGTTCTAACTTAAGGCCTGACCTCATGGTGGTACTCACCGTAGTTTGAATGAAATAGAGCATTTTGCTATATGCATGTTCTGACGGTTTGTCGCTCTTTTATAGTCAAGTACGGATTATCAACTGTTGATGAAATATCGATTAAAACTCCCGGTATACGTTCTAACTTAAGGCCTGACCTCATGGTGGTACTCGCCGTAGTTTAAATGAAATAGAGCATTTTGTTCTATGAATGTTCTTAGTTTACCGGTCTTGTACGGTTTGTTAACTGTTGATGAAATATCGATTAAATTTCCCGGTATATGTTCTAACTTAAGGCCGGACCTCATGGTGGTACTCGCCGTAGTTTGAATGAAATAGAGCATTTTGTTACATGAATGTTCTAATGGTTTGCGGCTCTTGCACGGTCCTGTAGGAATTGTCAGCTGTTTATGAAACATCAATTGGAACTCTCTTTATATGGTCTATCTCAAGGCCTATGCTCTTGGTGGTACTAGCCGTAGCGAGTCGTTTTGTTGTATGAATATTCTGACTATTTGCAGCTCATGTTTGGCCTTGTATGGTTTATGTTCCATTTCTTTGCCAAAACTCATGGCAATAAACGGTGTTATTTGAATGATATAGAGAAATTTGTCGATCATTACTTCATCGACCAATCAAATCATTTTAACAGTCTAGTTGTCGCTAGTATTCTCTAAGCATCCCTGAAGAAGGAGAAATATTTTAGATTTGGCAACGTAGCGCTCAGTATAAATCTCATATTCAATATTCACCTTGTCACATATATTTTTTGAAGGAAAAAACTCTATTCCTCGAAATCAGAGTTGCCTATGGTTCATATGAAAAAATACAATTTCGCATCGTAACTCAAAAACAACAAAAGGAACTTTTCCGTTCGCAGTTCGATTTTACGTGAAAAAATACCTGCAAATATCAAAACCCTTCATACATAACTTCAAATCAAGCGAGATATTGACATTTAACTGAATTAATTTCAAACTTTCCAAATAACTCGATTATGAAAAAAACTTGCAAGAATATGTTACTGGCAATAAAGAACCCAGTGAAGAGAGAGGGTCATTTTCGTTTATACACAATATTTCACATAACTGCAGTACTAACGTCGAAACGTTATCTGTCCAGCCTGTACAATGTTTTCCTATATCAATCATCATTCTTCTAGAATTGTTTCAAATTTCTGTTAGGTTATAAAATATAGCTTTTCTTCATTTCTCAAAAAGTTCCATCACAAAGTTTACCCTAGATTTTCCGAAACATTATGTTATCCAGTTTTCAGATACGTAAAAAAACATAAGCTTTGTTCCTCCAATAACCTATTTTTGTAAATTATTCATGACCACGTATACGGCACTGAAATAATATTATCTTAGTTTGTCACCCAACCCTTTCGTGTTTGGATAAACCCCCAACTTTCCCATATAAGGGTGACGGCAGCTCGGTAGGGAGACTTTTGTCGAACTCTGATCAAATATGCGATATTCCATCGCACGGATGAATGGATATCTCTATTGAAAACACCACAACGTACGTTGACATGTTTTCTTACCTCCACCCTTTTCCATTTATTGATTCAGGAGTGGTAGGCATTTTCAGCAAAGCAAATTCAATTTTTGATAGGAAGTTTTCGCCTTCTAAAGTACTCGCGAATGAATTCGTAGGGGAGATGACGAATTTGAAGTATAAAGGGAAGAAGAAATAATGTTGAAATTTATAAACTCCATTCAGAAACTTTAGTTGAAAATTGCTCGGACGTCAGATGAAGAAATGATCAGAAATTAACTTTCCAGTAACCTTTATATCTGCTTAAAACCGCTCTTCTAATTAATATTTAACGAATTGAATTTTTCACTACCAAATGAAAGCATCATTAATTTAGTCTCAAAAATTGTATGAATCAAAGTTTTTCATGTTTAAACAATATATCAGATGTAATTTTCCTCTTCGAAACCTTCTAATTGAAAACTGAGAACAACGTGATATAAATGAGATAAAAACACAAGGTTTAACTTTAATCTACACTTTATTTGAAAAAATTCGACGACGTTTCGCTGACACAGCAGCTTTATCAGGAATGAAAAATAGAATGAATGATTTTCAGGAAAATCCACACCGAGCCATTGTACAGTTAGTATGAAAGGTAATAAAAACTAATTAAACAAGTTAAGTAGGGGTGAGTAATTCAAATCTACCTGTTCATTCAAAAGCTTGTCCGAATGTTTGTATCTATTTATTTCTAATGCTTCTAGGAGATCTTTGAATTTTGAACTTTTTGATTTTATATGTTTGTCAAAGGATTTAATATTCGTATTGCAATGCAGAATGTTAAACTGTTGAATATTTTATAGAGCAAGTACGAATATTAAATCCTTTCTCGTCAAACAAAATCTTAATATAGCTTTCAAAACTTCTAATAACTTAGGTAAACATATTAAAATAATAAATCTCGTGTTGAAAAATCAAGTAAATCAGGAATCTATAAACTCAATTGCGGTTCTTGTGATAAAATTTATATCGGTAGGACCTATAGGAGTTTTGCATAAGAACATCTGAACATAAACGTAGCTTCGATAAAATAAATCTGATTCAAATTATTCAAACCACCTAATAAAAGAAAACCATTCATTCAATAAAAACTTTGACATATTACATATAAAATCAAAAAGTTCAAAATTATATCTCCTAGAAGCATTAGAAATAAATAGATACAAACATTCGGACAAGCTTTTGAATGAACAGGTAGATTTGAATTACTCACCCTACTTAACTTGTTTAATTAGTTTTATTACCTTTCATACTAACTGTACAATGGCTCGGTGTGGATTTTCCTGTTATTCATCCAACTTGTTCTACGATTTGTTTATAATACCATACTCTTCATTCTATTTTTCATTCTTGATAAAGCTGCTGTGTCAGCGAAACGTCGTCGAATTTTTTCAAATAAAGTGTAGATTAAAGTTAAACCTTGTGTTTTATCTCATTTATATCATGGATCTACATCAAGTAACGGCCTCCACAATTCAAAGCAACGTGATAATTCAAGAGCTTAATAATATCTAAAATAAAGAAATTTGGCCCGTTTTTCTCATTAGTTCCCTCTGGCACCATCCGAGAATAAAACATTGAACAAGTAATTTCATTACATACTTCACAGAATTTCATTACTTTCTTGGACGACTGCAGAAGCCGTAATGAGACATGAATAGTTGGAACATGATGTCCAACAATAACATCCTCTGGAAATTACAGTGAACCTCGCTGAAACCGGGGGCCATTTTAACTAGAGACAATGTTATCTGAAACTCGTCGCCAAGGAATTGCAGCCCGCTTCTTTGAGATGATATAATTGGGCGAAATAATAAAGAACTCTAATGAAGCTTCTGGCGATACTAAAGTTGAGTTTACTATTAAAGGGAATGTATTATTATATAACTTCATTTCTGCTGAGAGGTGAAATAGTCAGTTAATTATTTTGAATGTAGAGGTGTTTCATCTACTGTTAAAAGGAATACACTCACCAATAACCTTTAGTTTTAAACTCCATAACTCTTTAGATAAGAGATTATTTAACACAGAATAAAACCAACATTAATAGTGTGATGAAATGCATATAAAATAGTGACATACATACAACCCAATCTATATGAAATCACCCGATATTTTGAATATTATCTCAGGGATTTTGGAAATTTCGAAGGATTGTTAGAACTGAACTTTTTGAGATATTTCAGTAGAAAGAAAAAGTAAATTGAGGTTTATTTTAAGATAGATAGATAAATGAAAGAAAATAAGAGACTCTTCCGCATGTTAATAAAATTGAAAATTGTTTTCTCACGGAGTAGGTGTTTTTTCTTAACCTCAGTAGCTTGTATTACCTCCTCTCTTCCTAATACAAGCCTGAATCCGTCTATGCATGCTTTGGATTAGGTTTTCGACCTCCTCTGAGGTGACATTCTGCCACTCTTCTGTGGCGGTTTGATGAGCTGTTATGGGGTTCTTGGATATTCCTGGCGCGATCTACTTTTTCTCTTAAGATTATTCCATAAATGTTCAATATGATTTAGGTCTAGAGAGCAGGCTGGCCAGTCCAAAATAAAAATTCCCTCTGTTTGAAGATAATGTCGCGCGAGGTTGCTGTTATGCGGAGGAGCATTATCTTGCATAAAAGTGAATTCTCACTATGGGGTCCAGCACTAAGTCCACGTAATTTCTAATCGTTGCATTCGCAGGAAACGAAATCAAATCTGTTTCCCCCCCCCAGCGTAATGCCGTTCCAAAACATCACACTGCCACATTGGTGTTTCAAAATTTGTCTTGCTACTCGGAGTCAAGCTTGTCTTCCACGACCCCTTAAATCATCTGATCGAACACCAATTCTGGTTTCGTCCGAAAAAAGAATATCTCGCCAATTCTCAATATTCCAATCTTGGTGCTCAATAACATAACTGAGTCTGTTAATATTTTATTGTCTGGTTAGCTCTGGAACTTTTCAGGGCCTTCTGCTGTAAAACCCCTCAAACAAAATCGTTTCGACTGATACACTAATGCCTGTTGCTTCCAGAAATTGCCTTTGGAGTATGGGGTGCGAGGCACTAGGGTCTATTCCTGCAATTCGGCTCAAAAGCAGTCTTGTTCTTCGTTTTCTCATAGGCCTATTTTGCAGAGATTGTAGCTCCACGTATCGAGCGTAGGTTTTTGAAATTGACCTCTGTGATACCCCTATTGTGGCCGCTATATACCTCTGTGTCACCCCTTCTTCAACGAGTGCAATTATTCGACCCCTGTGCACTTCGGACAATCCAACGTAAGTCATTTTCAATTATGATTATAGGCTTTTTTAAATACACAGTTTCAAATCTCAGTGACGACTGAGTACAATATACCGAACATGTGGTGATGATTCAACATTTCTTATCATACTATCCAGTTTTTTAACGTCGCCAATTTCTCTCAAATGCCTCCTTACTGTTGGCTAACTCACTGATACTTGCCTCATCTCTCCTATAACCTGTTTCTTTCCTGTACAGTGGAACCAGATCTGTATCCTGAAATACCAAGTCTTGAAAAACGATCAACGCGAGCAGTCAGGTTGTTTCTTCTTCCCGATCCTTTTCGCCTTTTAAATTCACCATTATCTTGGATACGCACTAATGTTCCTTGTACGGTGCTTCTAGAAGCACCAAATTGTCTAGCTGCATAATTTCGTGATATTCAATCGATAATTAATTATACAACTCGACCAGTATCACCTGCTGGAGGAACCATAGTCGAAACAATTGATTTTAACATTCAGCAATTAGTTCAAATTCACCATTTTCCGTCAAAATGTCATAAAAACTGTTTTTCCTTTACATCGAAGCGTTTTCCATAGCACCCACATTTGAAAATTAATTACAAATAAAACGATAACGCCACGAATCGAAGACTGAATTATTTAGAATTAATGTTACTTGTTAATGACATGTATCTTCATGACGAAATTCAGCTCAGAAATGATACAGGGTGATTCAAAATTTGTGAAAAAAGCAATTTTGGTTCACCTTCATACACACAAACAAATTTATATGGAATCACTCGGTATTTCACAGTATTGATTGTTTTTAACCATGGATCTTCGACTACTTGTGAAGAATTAATTTTTTCGTTGCTACTACTAGGAATATAAAATATAATCGATTGAAAATTTCTTATTCTATTTCTCAGTACGCAAGGGCAAATGCTCTGCAGTGAATATTTATTCATAACATTCACTGCAGAATTAAAAATAATCAATTAATTTTGTACTCACATTTTAATGAGCATCAATTCTTTATTGACTGAAAAATCGAATGAAACACTTCCTAATAGCTATCTAACCTAATATTAGCAACAAAATATGTAATAGTTTGCTCAGATATACATAATATAAACACCACCAGTACATGAATTATTGAATAAAAGCGAAGCATATTTCTGCGATTAATTGGGATGAACAATTAAAAGACTCCAACGTTGAATATATGGGGAAAACTTTCATAGATATCGACATCGTCATTAGCGAGGCATTGTAAGGAAACACCTATCCCGACGAAACGTTCACTCCGTGCCAGGTCCCGACGGGCTATCACCCAAACTTCTGAAATACTGCAACAACCCACTCTCATTTCCCATGTTCCTGATTTTCAAAGAATCATTTTAGTGCCACTGTTCATCTTCAACATGGTTAAATGCTTCTGTTACACCAATTTGCAAGGGTGGTGACAATTAGATCGACTTCAGTTGCATCCAATATCCTGAAAATTGTCCTTGAACAGATGCTCGATTTGCTTAGAACAAAAAACATCTCTTCCAATCAGCATTGTTTAATTCCCAGAAAATCAGTCATAACGAACCCCCTTGAGTGCGTTTCATCTCGGACGAGATCTGTGGATGTAAAGGAACCCGTTCATATTATTTACATTGACCTTTATTAGGTTTCCGACATGGTTCTCCACCATCGTCTTACGGTAAAACTTGAACACTTCAGGTTTCGGCGAAACTTACTATTCTGTATTGAGGCGTTCTTGAGTAGAAGAGAGCTTTGTGTTAGAATTTCAGAGGAGTCATCTCCTCATAGAAATGTTACAAGTGACGTGCCGCAAGGATCGGCCCTCGGTTCTGTGTTGTTTCTAATATATACGCCAATCTGCAAATTATACTCAAATCTAACTACTCACAAATTGCTTTATAATCCCTGAGGATCTGGATGCTGTGAAAAAGTGGTATTAACTGGCTGCTACCTCTGAATACACACAAGTATATTGTACTCCATGTTGGGAAAAACAACCCCAACCATCTATACACAATCGGTGGGCGCCAGAGCGTCCTGAAGATTTATACCAAAGATCTTGATATTATTATGTCTGATGATCTTAATTGGAGCAGACACACTCAGAAAGTCACCTCTAAAGCCAAACAAATGATTTATGTTCTGCCAAAATCATTCAACCACTGTGATCTACTTGTGGCAGCAAATATTTGCACTACCTACCTGCGCACCATACCATGGACCAGTATGGTGCCCGAATATAAGAGCTGACACGGAACTTCTTGAGGTTATTCAACGCAGAGTGACCCGCATTCCTTATGGCAGAAACAGGCCGAGTTATGAATATCATATAAATATGTTGGGGTTACATACATCTTCGGATAAACGCACAAGAGGCGACACTTTATGACCTCTTTGGATGTGATGTGAATTTCGGAGGTCACAATTTCAAACTACTAGGAGAAAAGTCGAGACCACATGTGGGCAGAACTTTTGATCCAATCGAATGTTCACTACATGGAATGTCTTGTCCCAGAAAGTGTCAACCAATTCCAGAGCAAAATCGACTCCCCTTTTTTTTTTTTCCTTACATATTTCATCTAACCAGTATTCTAATTCACTGTGTTCTATGTATTAAGTTTGTACTTGCTGACTGTTTCATATACAACAAAGTATGTTTCATTATTATTATTCCATACATTTATAGAGAATTTAACTTATACATCGAGGTACTGAAGAGAAGATGGAAATTTCGGAGATGATAGAAATCACGTCCGCTCGTAGGAAAAACCAGCCAGTTCGAAATGACAGAAACTCTTTGGTCTATCTCCCATTGTAAATGCCGTTATATTTGACCAAGACAGTTCATTTTGCTCAGTATTATGTTACTCTTGATAATGGGTTTATAACCCGAATTATATGTCGGGTATTTTCATAAGTTTTGTGAAACATTTGCCAAGTGTTTTAATTAATCATTTATCAAGTATGTTTCACCATATATAATACAAAAATAATCTACAAAATAGTGATTTCCAACTAATTCATCAATCAAGATATACGGATTCCATAAAATATTTAACCTCAGTAGTGAACACTTCTAGTACATTGCTTATAAGTATGTAGCGAAGAGAAAATACAATCTTCGTATTCGTATTCAAAATCCTTTCGAGCTTTATCCGAAACGTAGTTCCTTCCGAAAATGTAACTAGTTTGGCGCTTTGTATGTTAATACCAAACCTTCGCCTAATTCCCAAATGAAAACCGATTTCCATGCACTCAATTCAACACCTACCTCGTGTAATGTCTTTTTGAGGTGAATTCGATTTCGCGAAATATCGCAATATTCGGAAATTCCAACTACATCAAATACTGATTACGGTAGAGCGCCGCGTCGTCATTATCGGAACTTGTGAAATCTGCACCTCTTTTATGAGATTGCCAAATGACAAAACTGTGATATTCAAACCGATGTTTGTTGAACTGGGTCACGATATCTGTTCGGTTTATATTGAACGTATCGTCATGCTTTCGGTTTTTCATCTGTGGATACTCGTGGTAAGAGTGATATTATACGCCTTAGAAAACGTAAACCAAGGGCAGCCATAAATTTTGACATATATTTTGATGATATAAGTTCTTGAAATTACACAGATTCTTCATCATAGAAGTGAGCCATCACAAAAAGTTTTATGTAGTTTTACTTTGAGAATTATCTGTAAACTTAACAGTTATTGATGAATTATTGTAAGAATTTGTAAACTATAATCCCAAATCTGATTGATATAAATGACATACACAAACAGTAATAATAATAATAAGATCTCCACTATAACACAATTGAAAGAGCAATGGAAGAGTAAGCCACTTCATGGCCGATATGTGACTATTCTAGAACAGGAAGATGTAGATGCAGTATCTTCGCAAGCCTGGCTCCGCAGAGGTTACATTTTAATTGAAACTGCTATTATTATTGCAGCTATTCAGGATCGATAGCAACCAGAGCATACCGCGGACGAATAATCAAGGCAGGAGTCGACAATATAAGCTGTCGTATATGTAGTGGCAAAGAAGAGCGCCTAAATCACATACTTTCTGGCTGTCCAGCGCTAGCACCAAAATCTTATCTTGATAGTCATAATCTGGTAGCATCAGGAATTACGAGTGAAATACATGGGACTTGAGAGTACCGTACCCCACTGTCTCTATGAACCTCCTACCATCTGTGAGGACGAGAAAATAAGATTGTACTGGAACCGTCAGATAATAACTGATAAACCAATACCAAATATTATTCCAGACATTGTGCTAACGCTTAAAAGAGGGAAGGTGACATATATAATAGATATTGCAATTCCATTACCTGTTAACTTGATGAAGTCACATGCAGAAAAGATCAGCAAATACTTACCTCTTGCGGATGAAATTAAGACCATATGGAAAATGGAAAGTGTGCAGGTAGTTTCGATAATAATAGATTGCACTGCTGAGATCCCAACGAAACTGCACACCCATACATTGAAAATGGACCCGAACTTATACATATCTATGAAGAAAAGCGTGCTACTAGGTTGAATAAACCGGTAAGGCGAAGAAGTGACTTGCCTGATACTCAAACTGTTTATACTTACTTGTACGAGCCGTATATATTAGTAACACCAGCTAGAAATAACACCAGAACCATCGTCCCAGCCTACACCTGAACAAAGAACCAAGGAGAGGTGATATACCCAGTCTAGCTGAGGTAGTGAGGAAATTCGATAATAACAGACTATTTTGTGGGACAGTGAGAAAATACATATATTACGAGGTATTTTGAGAGAATGGCAGCTTTTGATACTCACAATTTTGTCACCATTTTGAATTTCTATCATAGTATATTCCGGTTAATTTCTATTGTAGGATGTAAAAGTTAATAGTTCGTCTTTTCGGAATTTATGGTTAGCAATTTACATTCAACATACTTAACAATTTTTATGAAATTAATCTCTACTTTATTTTTCAAGGAAAACTAGTTTTTATCAGTGTACAAATTTGCGGTATCATCTGCAAAGCTTATTATGTCACCTGCCATCTGTGATTCATAAAGGTCACTAAGATAGAGATTAAATAAAACGGGTGCCAGAACGGTTCCTTGTGGAACATCGCACTCAATTATTCCGAAATCACTCATTGCATAGATTGTTTTCTTTTTGTAGATAACTTGACAAAAGCTTGAATAAGCTCTTTCTATAGCATTTGAATTTGGGAGGCTTTTACTTGGTAAAATTCCATTATCAATAATAAAAACAGATACTGTGTTTTAAGGAAATTTACTTAATAATTGCGATTCGTAACGCGTTTCACTACACCGTAGCTTCTTCAGACGAATGAATATACAGAAAAATATAAATGAGAATATAACTATAAATGTTCTTGAATAACTTAGAGAAGTTAATTCATAATGATCCACTCAGTAAATATTGTTTATTCTGGTATCGCTATGTAGACGATATCATTATTTGCTTCACATGAACAGATAGACAGTTGAAAATTTTCGAAAATCATATAAATTCATTACATCCAAAAATTGCATTCACAACCGAAAAGAAAGCAATAATTTCATAAATTTCTTAGACGTAACAATTTCGAATGAAAATGGAAAACATGTTTTCGCAATTTACCATAAGCCGTCACATACAGATATTATAATACATAACTCGTCGTGTCATCCATATCAACATAAAATGTCAGCATTCAATAGTTTTATTCATAGATTGATTAACATCCCGTTATCACCAGAAAATTTCAACAAAGAACTAAATTTGATCAAACAAATAGCCAAAAATAATGGTTACAAACCCAAACTAATAAATAATATTTTAAATAAAAACAAAGTAGAATCGCATTGAATGAAGTTTACCCTGTCGATAAATTAAAACAAAAATTCAACACCTTAACCTACGTTGGCATTACAAGTGAGAAACTGAAATCATTCTTAAGTAGCAATAATTTCAACATAACTTTCCAAACTAATAATAATTTAGGCAAATATATGAAAAATAATAAAACCAAACCAGGTAAAAACAATAAATCAGGTGTTTATAGATTGAATTGCCATGACTGTGATAATTTCTACATTGGTAGAACACATAGAAATTTTAATATTAGAATATCGGAACATAAACGCAGTTTTTCAAATAAAAAATCAGATTCAAATTACGCGAATCATCTCTTAGAAAATAATCATTCTTTCGACCCACAGTTTGAAATTTTGCATACAGATAATAAATATTGGAAGATAGATCTTTGGGAAACTTTAGAAATCAATAAATACAAACACTCAGGTAGACTCATCAATGAACAAGTCGATTTAAGCCCTTCACCTCTATTGAATCTCTTCGGGGAGCAATCTATTCCTTAATTTTATTGGATATACCTGTCATAAATAACCAATAACATAAGAAGAAGCAACCCAATAAACTTTTAATTACTTAAGAACATTTATAGTTATATTCTCATTTATATTTTTTCTGTATATTCATTCGTCTGAAGAAGCTACGGTGTAGTGAAACGCGTTACGAATCGCAATTATTAAGTAAAATTCTTTCTATAGCCTATAGACTCCAGTATATCCAATAACTGTTTTTGATCCACCGTATCTTGCTTTTGCAAGACCAACAAAAACAGCCACTATGGGGATACCAGCGTTAACCACTTTGTATATTTGAGTAGTTAAGTATGTTATTCGCGAAATTAGATATCAAGGATATAGGACGGTAGTTCCGTATATTATTTTCATTCCTTTTATTGAATAAAGGCTTTATGATTGCTACTTTGAGGGCCTCTCACAACTTCAGCATTATGAGTGGATAAGGTTCACAAAGTGGTCGCTTCAGAAAAAGATGCTAATAAATAGCACCTGCAGGTTCAGCATCATGATTATTTCGAATATAACAAACAATCAAATCAAACATTTCAAAATTTTCGTACGGCATGGTCGCTTCGTTACTACGAATTATATATTCACACAATATTTGTTACTTGATGAAAGAACATTAAATAATTTATCTGAATTGCCATTGCAAGAATTGATTTTCGAACTATCATAATTAATGCATAGAACATAGTAAGCTATTTCAATCATTCCGTGTGAATTCTGTATATGGACATAGAGCTACTGAATAAAATTTGGAAAAAGTTACAACCTTGGGGTTTTCAAGAAAATATGTTCTGGATGAAAAAATTGATTGCACGTATGATATATTTTCGGAAACGATAAAAACCTGTAACGAAATCAAATTTAGCTATGCTTAATTTTTGAAAAATCGCATGTTTATATTCAAAAACCTTTGAACAAAAAGGAAAATTCCACACATAGTTGAATCCTACTCAAGAAGAGCATGTAGTATGTTGTAACTATTTCCACATAACTTCAAAAGCAACCGGGATATTAGCATTTTACTGCTTCCAAACCTTTTCGAAATTTACAAATAATCCGAAAACGAAAAAAGCCATCTTGAATCTGCAATGAATTCCTCACGCAAAACAATGAGGGAAGGTGTCTCATCTTCCATTTTGCACAATATTTTATATCGTTGCAGTACTAAAACGTCGATATCTCTTCACTCTGTGCAGTTTTCTATGTGCAATATCGCAGTTTCAAATCGAATACAGGATATCGAATGGTAACAATGGTAAAACACTTAATTCCATTTTGAACCTAAAACTTGTAAACTTTAGAAGTAATATTAAAGACAAATGATTCCACATTTCAAAAAGGATAAATATCATTTTTCAGGGATTGCCCTGGCAACAGATATGCAAAATCAGCTGACAGACGAAGAGTAGCAGGAAGATTTGTTTCCGGTGTATTTAACTTCGCAGAAGAGTATCAGGTTGAAAGTCGAATTCTATTATATTCATTCATATGGTGCACCATATAAAATAAGGTAGTACATTCACCTGATACTAACAGCTTTGTGTTAGGCTACTAAAATCTATAGAACTAAGTGTGAATACGACCCATAAAAACACATTCCCGACGTAGACGTAAAAAATGGTATTTTAATGATTCATATCATACCATCAATCCAAGTCCAAGCACGGTTTAAAAAAGGAAGCAAAAACTTAACGTATAACTTACACTCCAGAACGACAAAATAACACGAAATACCCTTGCTATGGTTGCCACTTGATTTGATCAATCGAATGCCATAACAAAGACTTGAGAACATAATTTCACACCTGTCTGGACAAGAATTGAATATTTTCTTAACCAATTCCACTTGTGGCGTCAGGAAATCCATTAATTGAAAATAGGCTACCGTTGATTTATTTTATTCTACATAAGTAGAATATTTTAATTAGTAACGAACACAGGTGGATGGTTTGTGGGAGCTCGTAAAATAAGTGCTAGACCTATAATTGGAACGGGACAAGTGTCCACCTGATTAGCATATAGCTATTTAATGGTTAGAGTTTTGGTATTTCGTTGATGAAGAAATGCTTCAATATTGAGACTATTATCATCAATTTGAATGATTCAGAATACAACGTAATTTTCTGAACACTTGAAATTTTTCTCTAGACAAGGAAGTGCTTTAAAATATGGAGAATAATGATCGTTTATTTTTCTTCATATCGAAGAGAGAGTTGCAAAAATAAAAGTGAAAAAAGTAAAATATAAAATATTCGGCCTGCAAATGATGATTCGAATCATATACTTAAGTGAAAGAAGAATATAATGAAAGAAAAAATATTCCGCCTATAAATAATGACTGGTGTTAACTACTTATGTAAAAGAATATAACTTCAATAAGGGAAATATACCAGCTAATAATCATGACTGGCGTTAACTGTTTGTCTGTTATTCTTTTAACGTGCTCTATTTCCGCCTTTCGGCCAATGACACGGGAATTCTTCCGAATCCTCTCGTGTCGAAGGAAGGGATCTTTCACGTCCAACACATCTCTGTTAGACAGGACTGACGGTTTTACATCTTCTCAAAAGATGGATACCAAGCGATTCCCAGAATCCGAAAAATTGCACTGACTTTGTGGGGATTGAACCCTGATAACTCTGAGCAGGAGACGAGCATTATGTTCATTATGCCTCCCAGCATATATATATATATATATATATATATATATATATATATATATATATATATATATATATATATATATATATATATATATATATATATATATATATATATATATATATATATATATATATATATATATATATATATATATATATATATATATATATATATATATATATATATATATTTTAAAAGGAGGTTTTACAAAAATTTGAATAATTGTATTTACAATAAGTGCTTATATCTATAATTTTGGTTTGTCAGAAAAACACAAGTGTGAGCTCAGGAAATGTAACAGGGAACCATACTATCTTGTATATGATTCACTAAACGAGTGCGAAAACCTGAGGAAGAAACTCATTTCCCTGTCGCTATTGCACTAGCAATAGCTTGTCTGTTTATGATGTGTTAGTGTCGTGTGTACATAAAGAGTACCAAAGATTTTTCTGCTTAGCCGCTTCATTCTCTCTTGCATTCCATGATTTCCAAAAACAAAGATGAAAGGAAGGGGGTTAGGGACAGGAATCTGTAACAATGGAAAAAGAAAACCAGCAGAAAAATATTTCAAACTTCTTATATATCTAAACAAACTTAAGAAAAGATTTTACATAGCAAGCAAGGTCATGAGAGGGACTGAAGAGATAATAAAAAAATACATTACCTGCGATATTTCCTCAAATTCCATCTCTGTTTGACCGAGAGAGCCCCGACCAGGTTCAGTCTTCCAAGTGATGTCGATGACTGGCGTTAACTATTCACGTGAGAGAAAAAAAATTTAATGAACAAAGACAAGGAAAAGGAGCTGATCTCCACGATGTTATCTCCAAACAGCTAGGTTCTAACCCTGGAACAGCAACGAGGGTACAGGCCATCTGGATCAATTCTGCCACTATACGAGGACCTCTAACTGGTGACCTCCAACGAAGGCTCTGTCTCCCAAAACCTGTTTTAGTAGACGAGGATCATTTTCGATTGGTTTATAAGGTGGTTTGTGGATTCGTTCGTCGCCCTAAGGACAAACAGATCTCCTAAATACTTTCATGTTCACGGTAAAAGAAGGTGTAACGACTCACTCAGCTATTGGGCGATCACGTGAGTTTTCCTTTCCTCTTCGTCAAAATATATACCTTCGTTCAACACAGCACACGAGCTATAAAAGTACGAACTTAATTCTCCAGATTTACCAATTTTAGTCACACAAACAAATTTTCGAATCATCAGTAGTAATTATACCGTATTTTAGGGATCGACGACAAGAAAAATGGAGGAATGCCTTAAGAAGAACGAACTTCCGAAAGTTCTTCTGTCCCACCAATCTTCTGCTAGCATATAGTAGCGCTTTTCTGCAACTACTAGTTTGTATCTTCGATCTCATTCTTTAATGCTTTTAATACGACCTTTCCAACTCCACTTCAATCGTTTTAGGTTAGAACTCTAGCCTAGCTTGCTCTCGGCTGAATAACCTACAGCTGAGACCATCGCAGGTAGAACATCACGCTCATTGGTGAACAAACCAAGCCATACTTTTTGAATAAAGAATTTGACGATTTAAACAGAAATGTTTGTTCCTGAGAATGTGTATCGAGGTTATTTTCGACAGAAGTGCTCCCTCAGGTCGTCAAAGGCAACCGCTAGCTACGTAGAGGGAGGAAAAGACAAGACGAAAAGGTATTATCAGTAGCGTCGTATATTCTATGGTAAGGAAGACACAAAAATAAGAACACCAGTCAGTCCAATGACCAACAGCGATTCGCCACCGAGTAAGACTATAACCAATACCCCAATATAAAAATAGTGGAAGCCCGACTCCCCAACAATATAAATCTAATTCTCCTAATGTAAGTAGGATCAACGTTTCTAACAAAGGAATTATATCATAAAACACAAGTATCTATAAGCAAAATCAACCGTTACAGTACGTTAAAAAGAACACACAAGTTTATACTACAATTCGACAACCATTCAATAAAATATATTCCTACACGTCTCTTCGTTCTACTCAAAAAGTGTCTTTAGAATGTCGAAATAATTTTCATGTTACTTGCATAGCAACCAGGATATTGGCTTCTGCGGTAATGCCGGATTATCTTGAAACCTGAAATATCTCGGGAACTAAATGGGATAGCTGCGATCTATCTTCATTCGTGTATAAACCTGGTGATGTATCTTTTCGAACTAGGATTTCCATGATTTAAACATACATGTTTGTTCCTGACAAAGAGAAACTAGGGTACTTTGATCAGAAATGATTCCTCAGGTCGTCGATGCTGATCACTAATCGCGTAGAGCGAGGAATGATGGATTACAAAGAAGAGGAAGGGACAAGACAAGAAGGTGTGAGGTTTCACATTGGATAGTGAGTGACCTGTGGGACAATTCGCTCAAACAAACCTTATACCTACGGTACGATTAAATTAAAAATAGAACGTCCAGAACGTCCAACGACGAACAGCGATTCACCAACGAGTAAGACTATCTCCAATACCCCAATACAAAACTTGTTACTCTAAAAATGGCCAACGGGCAGCATCGGTTTGCTGGAACCAAGTGAAGCCTTGCAGCTTGACTCCACAAAAATATAAAATGTATTTCAGCTCTAGTTCTCCCAATATAAGGTAGGATAAACGTTCTTAACCAAAGAAACATATATAACAAACACCATCCTTTATGGTTTCTTCTTGACGAATATTGGTGTAGGAACAAACGCAAAACTACTCTATTCTATTCACCCTATTTGGTTCCTTCTGACTAGTTCCTGAACCTCGAAAATATAATTTGTTTGCGAATAACGTGTGCAATTGACTCTACATCCTCGGCGCATAGTCAAAATGAAGGGTTCTCAATAAATTCTAACTTTGTGATGGATTTTTGAGTAGTCACAGTTCCATTTGTACGACAATTAGATATTTTATCTCAACTCTGAAGAGCCAAATTTTGCTCTCGCAATTGTAGGTCCACTGATGGCAACCCAAGAGTGTCTGAGACCTGTGAGGCTTAGCTAGTGCTCTGGCAACTTCATGGTCACTCACAGATTATTTATAATTTTGAGAGCACTGCACCGGATACTAGATCCGGCGCAGTGCTCTCAATTCCCAGGTGGCCCAGGACGAAGTCTTTTGCTTTCCGCCAGTCTGTCGTTGATTGCCACTTGACTCTTTGGCGCAAAGCTGGTTCTTTTTTATTGATGTTTTCTTTCTCTACATCTGGCTTGGTTAAAGGCTAGAATTTCGTCAATGCTATTTTACAAATATTGCCCAGTAACTCACAGTACTTGTATCTTGCCTTGTATTAAAGCTGTCTGCGTACTATACCATGTTTTCTAAATGAATCAGCATGGCTTCCTCAGTACAAATCATCCTGAGTAGGAATAATTCTCTAGAGTGGACTACTATATGGTCAATCAAATAATCATGCTACTCCTTAGTGCAGCCAGCTATTCAAAACTCTTATATAACCTTTGTGGTTAACTGTCAGTCAGATATTGTCGGTGTCGGCTCTTCTGTATTATTGTCACATCAAGCTGAGCTTACATTCATGAATAAGAAAAATCTATTTTAATTCCACAAGTTGTTAGCAAGTATCAAGTATCGATGCTCTCATTTGCAATTTTCCAATAATTTGTAAATTATCAAATACTCTTTCATAAGAAATACTCGTTGGGATTATCGTAAAAATCGTTTCTACAGTAATATATAATTGTTGGGGATAACACATTAATTCGGTGAGCGATATACGAGGAGAATTCAATAGTTATAGGGACGAATTTGCCCGGAAAAAGAAAACCAAGACATGACATTCCTTACTTTTCCTATATATATGGTTTTTCCCAACGTATTTCTAGCATTTTTACAACGGCTGCAAAGAACATCATATTTGTATTAGTGTCACGTTTAACCTGTTTGGTTCCTTATAACTTCTGCTTGTTTCTGAAACTCCTGAATATACTTCGTCGTAAAAGAAGACTTGAAGGGTACACTGAAAGTTCAGTTTAATAAATGTTCAGAAGGAGCATTTTCTTGCTTCGGGTTTCGATAGATATATATGGGAATTTCAGTGTGTACTACTTGGCAGCTCCGCCAGTGTGATCCAGTAGTCTGCTGTGACACAGTACTTCTTAAATTCCTGCAAGAACCATCCTTCTTATAATGGTTGGAAGCTTAGTGGGTAAGAGCTTAAGCCAGACTCTGTCTACAGCTAGGCATTTGCACATAGCGTGTTCTATTGACTCTACTTCCTCCTCGCACCGTCATTAGAGCGGAATTCTCGATCAATCGTAACGCTAGTGATTTCTGAAGCAAGTGTCCGGCTAATATGGCAAATAGAGATCTCGGGTCTAGCCAAGTCTTGATTCCTGCAGTTTTAATTCCACGAATGGCAAGCCGAAAGTGAAATAGACGAGTGAGACTCTGCTAGAGCTCCGGTAACTTCACGTCCACCCACCAGTTATTTTCTAACTTTGCGGTCTTCTGGGAAATTCCCTGCCTATCCTCCGGTTCAGTGAAGGGGTCAGTCAAAGGGGTTGCACAACACAAGGCCCTTAGCCACAAGGCGGGTCCTTTATCATTGTTTGTGTGTTTAGATACTCAATCTTTCTGCCATTACCAGTATGAGCAGTCTCCTGATGGAGGCTAGGAAATTTTCTCCGATGTTTTCCTCCTCTACATTTGACTTGACTAGAGGTTGGAATTTTATCAATGCTACTTTTCATTGCCCTGTAAATTGCAGTACTTGTACATTGTCTATTCTAGAGCCGTCTGCGTACTACGCCATGTACTGTAGTTGAATCAGCGGCCAGCCCGATTCGATAAGAATATAAAATGTATTTAAGCTCTAATTCTCCCAATATAAGTTAGGATCAACGTTTTTAACAAAAAAGTTATATTGAAAAGAAACACACAAGCTTATATTATGATTCGAAAATCTTTAGACAAAAATTCTCTAATACATCTCTGCATTTTACTCGAAAAGTGCCTTCAAAATGTCAAAATAGTTGTCGCCTAACTTTGGCGAAACACTATATTGGCATCTGCCGAAATCCCGGATTATCGATATGAATGAATTCTCCTCGAACAACCAGGATGGTGACAGGAGTCATTTTTCTGTATTTGTAATATTTTACATAGCTGCCGTGGTAAAATATCGAAAATGAGACACCCTGTAAATGATATATTTCTTCTGGCACACAGAAGTTGAGAAAAATAGGAATAATTTACAGAATGAGTGAATGATTTCAAAATAAAACGTTATAACAATGATTCCTGAATATTTCTACCATGGGGATTAAACTATATAACCGTATTGTTAAATAAACATTGAAATCCGATATCACTAGAAATCAAGTGTCAAGCACGACGTATACCACAGGGTGAAGTAAATCGATATACGTACAATAAAATATACGGATACGCCAATAAAATCAGCAGCGGAATAATTCAGAATTGTTAGTCATAAAATTTCAAAACCGATATGTCAATAAAATGACACCCACATTTTATGCAGTTTATGAGTTGTACAACAATCATATCGCATTACGTCGTATCAGTTATTGTAGTCCTGAATATTGGATCAGACGTTCTGAGAACTCTGCTGGAAATAAGTTCCATTTCGTTCTGGAAGATAAAAATTGCATTAAAAAATGTCTCGCGAAAATATGGACTGGAATGTTATATTCATACAGGGCTACAAGCTTCTAACATCAGGATTTTCGTGTGGGAATGACAAGAAGTGGTGTTTTATAGGCGAAATGACATTCTTTGATTTTTCAAATATTCATGGAAGCTTGAGTAATATTTCGTGAATACGTGGTTTTTATGTTAGCTATAAATTTTGTTGTTTTACACTTATTCAGTAGGAAAGTTAAAGTTAATCTGTTGAAATCACCTGAGGAGACCGCAGCTATAAAAGTTGTGAAATACATAATTTTTTTACATATTTCAACAGATGAAATTATATAGTCAACTTCAAGTATGCAGTCGTTATTTTCTACAAGCTATTTCTTATTAACCCATTAGTGCATACAATCCGATTTATCGGATTCATCAATTAGGCAACCAAACATGCACAACAATATAAACTCAAAATAATTAGCACCTGTAATGTCAAACTGAACGTGTCGTGTAATAGTTTTGTACTTTTTGAAGTGACTGAGTGAACGAGAAAAGAGCAAATAAAGTTTGAACAGAGATGGATCCAGCCCTTTACCAAAAAAGTGCGGGAGGGTAAGTATATTCTGATTTCTTTACTTTCCTGTGTTTTCCAAAACCCTTGGATCATCAATTCAGACATGTAAGAGTTGAAAATATATATTTCTCACAAATCCTAGCCTTAGATATATACTCTTTCGAAAATATATGGGTTTGAAGTTATGATCCGATATATCGGATGCTATGCAAAAGTCTGCTCTTGAGGTTCAAAATTTTCAGTACCAAGAAATGTTTTCTCATTTTAATTTGGGAGGCTTTTACTTGGTGAATTTCCATTATCACTAAAAAAATACTGTGTTTTAAGGAATTTTACTTAATAATTGCGATTCGTAACGCGTTTTACTACACCGTAGCTTCTTCAGACGAATGAATATACAGAAAAATATAAATGAGAATATAACTATAAATGTTCTTGAGTAATTAGAAGTTTATTGGGTTGCTTCTTCTTAAGTGGTTACTTATGACAGGTATATCCAATAAAATTAAGGAATAGATTGCTCCCGGAAGAGATTCAACAGAGGTGAAGGGCTTATATCGAATTGTTCATTGATGAGTCTACCTGAGTGTTTGTATTTATTGATTTCTAAAGTTTCCCAAAGATCTACCTTCCAATATTTATTATCTGTATGCAAAATTTCAAACTGTGGGTTGAAAGAATGATTATTTTCTTAGAGATGATTCGCGTAATTTGAATCTAATTTTTATTTGAAAACTGCGTTTATGTTCCTATATTCTAATATTGAAATTTCTATGTGTTCTACCAATGTAGAAATTATCACAGTAATTGCAATTCAATTTATAAACACCTGATTTATTGTTTTTCTCACATTACAAGTGAGAAACTAAAATCATCCTTAAGTAGCAATAATTTCAACATAGCTTTCCAAACTAATAATAATTTAGGCAAATATATAAAAATAATAAAACCAAACCAGGTAAAAACAATAAATCAGGTGTTTATAGATTGAATTGCAATGACTGTGATAATTTCTACATTGGTAGAACACATAGAAATTTTAATATTAGAATATCGGAACATAAACGCAGTTTTTCAAATAAAAATTAGATTCAAATTACGCGAATCATCTCTAAGAAAATAATCATTCTTTCGACCCACAGTTTGAAATTTTGCATACAAATAATAAATATTGGAAGGTAGATCTTTGGGAAACTTTAGAAATCAATAAATACAAACACTCAGGTGGACACATCAATGAGCAAGTCGATTTAAGCTCTTCACCTCTATTGAATCTCTTCGGGGAGCAATCTATTCCTTAATTTTATTGGATATACCTGTCATAAATAACCACTCGAGAAGAAGCAACCCAATAAACTTCTAATTACTCAAGAACATTTATAGTTATATTCTCATTTATATTTTTCTGCATATTCATTCGTCTGAAGAAGCTACGGTGTAGTGAAACGCGTTACGAATCACAATTATCAAGTAAAATTCCTTAAAACACAGTATTTTTTCATTAAATGTTTTCTCTTTCAGACTCTCTCTTGCTGAATTGTTGGATATCGTAGAAAATGATGATTTTGATGATGGAAGAATATATGCTGTTCCACCTGAAGATGGAGAAGATACTGACTGTGATTCAGTAATCAGCCTGATGAAAATTTGAACCACCTAGGACCGAAAATGTTGAGTGCTCAACGCAAATATTCTGTGAAAAATAAAGAAAATGATTCGAATGAAAACGACCTTCCATCACAATCACTTGAACCAGTTTCTAGTACCTCCACTAATTATGAATATGACTCGACTGACAACGAACCGTTAGCAAAATACCTAAGTATCGAAAATCTAAACCGGAAACGCTGAAATGGAAGAGAAAACACCCCGAGTTCGATGCGAATGTAGCTTATGTGGAAAAGAAACCATCAGAAAATGTGAAACAGGCAAAATCTGCCGTAGATTTTTTCAGACTTTTCTTCAACAGTGAGCTACTATCACAAATTTTGAGGCAAATAAATGCTTACTCAAGCCAAAAAATAATCCTTTGAATGTATTCATGGAGGAGTTGCTTGTGTTCATAGCTGGTCTTTTATATCCCAACTAAAGATTGTATTGGTCCAAACTGGATGACGTGCCTTAAATTTTACAGAAAAGCTTGAGACTAAATCGCTTCGAACTTATCCTAAGGCATTTTCACTTGAATGATAATTCAGCCATCGACAAGGACGATCGTTTGTATAAATTCAGACCTCTCATAACATCTTTGAATGAGAGTTTTCGACAACGTGGTGGATTACTGGAAAATATATCGATAGACGAATCCATGATTCCATATTATGGCCGTCGTTCTGCCAAACAATATATAAAAGGAGAACCAATTAGATTTGGTTGTAAGAATTGGGCACTTTGCAACAACGATGGTTACTTGGTTTCTTCCGAGTTATACACAGGAAAAAGTGACCGAATCAAGGATATAAGTTCTTTTCTGACAAATACTTTCCTTTAATACAGTTTTTTCAGCACTTGACATCGACTGGATACTGCGCAACTGGAACTATCCGTGACAATAGAGTTGGTAAATGTCCCCTCACAGAAAAATCTGTTATGCAAAAACAGGAGAGGGGTACGTATGATTTTAGGACGGATAGTGAAAACACAGTGTGCCTTATCAGATGGAAGGATAACAAGGTAGTTACTTGTGCCACCAATTTCGATACCATTGCAGAAACAAAGTGCTCGAGATGGTCTGAAGGAAGTAAAAGAAAAATATCTGTTACTCATCCAAACATTTTTATGAATTATAACCATGGCATGGGTGGCGTCGATAAGATGAATCAATTGATTGCTAACTGTAGAACAAGAATTCGTCAAAAAAAATGGTGGTGGCCAATATTCTGCTACTTATTGGATGTATCGGTGACTACTTCCTGATTATTGATGAAAAGAATCTGTCCAAGAGAAAAGGAGTGTGCTTCTTAAAGGTATGCTCATCAGCTTACCTTTGAGAAGCACACTAATTTTTCATCAAAAATCCAATGAACGATACTCGTTACGATGGTCTCCATCACTGACCAGAATACATTACTATCGAAAGACTATGCAGATATTTTGCGGTGAAAAGGGCATAAATTCATTTGTACAAAATGTGGAGTTGGATTACATACCAAATTATGTTTCAAAAATTTTCATACATTTTAAGTGACTTGTGCGCACAATCCGATTTATCGGATGACGCTTAATTTTTTTTCATATGAAAGTCAAATGTATTTTGTTTGTTGATTATACTATTATGACTACTAAATACTAAGAAAATAAGAAAAGAACTGAACTTTCATCGGTTTTCAACCTTATGCACTAATGGGTTAAGAACATGAAAAAATTGGTCATATTATATGTCTTGAAGTTTTTAGTCATTTTAACTCATCAATTCATTAGATGTGTCTACCTAGTCGACTAATCCAACGTAACGGATAATTGTGTAATTAATCATTCCGTTACAGCTACTGCAAAGTGTGGAGGACTCCATCCATTTGTATCCAACTTTAATATCTTGAATTAATAATTGGGGATAGAAAATGTGGACCACAATCATTTTTATCGAAAAAACTCCAAACATTCACCGAAAATTCATTTCGAAATGATCTTTGTCAAATTTTCTGAGAGTTATTATGTTAATTTTTACTTCATGTCTAGGGAAAGATGTTTCAGTAGTCCAAAGTAATTTACACGAAAAGTTAGGATCTTCTTTTATTGAGTTTAAAGCCACTGGCAACATCTCATTCTTTGTTCAGCATCTTCAGGGTGTAAATCCTGAACATGCTGTAGGTGATATGCGTTGTGTTCTCGTAACGTAATATTTGAGACTTAGGTATTTGTAATTGCTGAGCTGATTTGGGAGAGCTGAGCCTCGGATTATTATCAGATACAAAGTATGAGATTGCGCTTGTAATTAAGATGGTTTTGTTTTGTTCATTATTAACAGGTAACTTACGAAAATGTTGATGTCTTCTAACGAAAACACGGACATCTGGAATTCTTCTAGTTGGATACCGTCGGCGAAATACATGAACTGCTGCTTCCATATTTCCATCAGAAAATTCATAACAAAAACAAATATCTCGGTAATCTTTGTAACTAAAACGCATTTTAAGAATAATACTAGCCGGCTCGGTGGCGTAGAGGATATGATGCTCGCCTCCCGCGCAGAGTTACCTGGGTTCAATCCCCACAAATTCGGTGCAATTTTTCGGATTCTGGAAATCGCTTGAGTATCTATATATCGGAGGAGATGTAAAGCCGTCGGTCCTATCTAACAGAGATGTGTTGGACATTAAAGATTCCTTCCCTTGAGATGACAGGGGTTCGTACAACTCTTACTCTTACTCTTACTTAGAACACTAATAAAAACTATAACAATGTGGTAGTTCGTGAGTATCGAAGACGCCATACAACTAGAATAATTAGGCATTAACTAAGGAACACCCTGGCGATGCTGAAAAGAGAATGAGATTTTTACCAGTAAACTAACGGAAAAAATTAAAATTTTTCGAATAGAATTCTTTGGATAGATGAATCAAATTTCACTAGACGTGAAGTAACGAATTACCATGAAGTCCATGTCTGAGCAAACTAAAATCTTTTAGAAATTCGACCAAGAATTGAAAATGGACCAAATTGTTTTAATTCTCAGCTTAATTTTTTACTCGCAAATGCTGAGTCGTACAAATAATCTAAGCCGTACTTTTTTCTTCCAAAGTGAATGGAGTAATCAAAGCTGATTTATATTTCGTGAAAACACAGTGATGTACCAATATTTTTTTAAAAGTAAATAGTTACGTGATTTTATTCTTTTTTTTATGCGCGCTTCCCAGGAAGAGGCGAACCTGTTACACTACATGAGTAGGCGCCTGGAAAGAATTGAAGTGTCTGTTTACTCGCTTCTTGAAGACATCCAAATTGTAGGATATTGGGAAGATGTTAGAAGAAGTGAGTTCCACAGCTCACCGGCCCTGTTAACGAAAGAATTCCTATAGAGAGAGGTACGAGGGGTAGTTAAATGTACCGCCATATGATGAGAACATCTTGGCAGCCTAGTGTTGCGGAAAAACATGAGTTTTTCCAGTACAAGGGCCTTCAGCTCCTTGGAACATCTTCCATGGAAGTATCTGTGAAATAGAGAAATGATAGCAACTTGTCTTCTGAGAGCCAGCGGTTGGAGATCGCGGGTGAACTCCAGGTGGTCAATAACAACAGCCCGTTTTTGCACACTATTCAACATCTGCAACGAATGTTTGGGTGTATATCTCCATACACAAATACACAACAATATTCCAAAGTAGGTCGAATCTGCGCTTTATATTGATGCAACTGCTGAGATGACGTGAAGTAGCGCTTGTCTCTGAAAAGAAAACTAAGTTTAGCTGATGCCGACTTAGCTATTGCTGATACATGTTCATGCCAGCAAAACTTGAAGTTGACAGTTATTCCGACAAGGTGCATTGAATCTTTGGATGCTATTTGTTGGCCTTGCATTATTAGAGGAGGTTCTCCAGCGGGGATCTAGAAAACGTAGTTGCTTGCGTCTCGCCTGCGTTGAAGATCACCTGGTTCAACTCACACCACTCAGATATTCTCTGTAAGTCAGAGTTTAAGTTAATGAGACGTTGAGATTCCGCAGCTGTACTGTACTATTGAAAGACGAAACTAGGGTACAATCGTCTGCAAAACCAAAGATCTTGTTCTCTGAAGATGACAAAAGATCTGCAACAGAGACAAGGTTGGCGAACGAGTGGATCCCTGGGGTACACCTGCTTGCAACTGGAAACAATCAAATGTTATACCGTTGACCAAAATTTTTATTGATCAATTTGTGACGAAGCTACTTATCTAACCCTGCAAGTTTTCGGGAAGTCCATATGCAGCAAGTTTTTCAAACAAGGCTGCATGCCAAACCCTATCGAAGCCTTCAGAAATGTTGAGGGCTATTGCTCTAGATTTCCCATGTTTTTCCATCGTTAATGTATAAACATGAGTGACGTAGGCGAGCAGATCTCCTGTCGATCTTCGCCTGCGAGAACCATACTGACGGTCGTTAACAATTCCCTGCAACTAAGGTATTTGATGAATTCATAATTTATGACTCTCTCCATCACTTTGGTCATAGTGGGAAGAAGTTCACCAGGCGGTGGTTTTGAAGTAAGGACTTCTTTTCTTTCTTTGGGATCGGTTGAATTTTCGCTATTTTCCAGCTGCTCGAAAAAGTTTGGCTCTCACAGATAATCTGAAACAGACCGTTAAGAATGGGTGCCACTTCGGAAGCACACTTTCTCAGGACGATTGGCGGTATTTCGTCTAGACAAAGTGCCTTCTTGCATTTCAGCTGTTCGAGAGCCCGTCTCACCTTGCGAACTCTGAACTTCATTTCTGCCATGGATGAATTTGTATGTGGAATGTTCGGTGTTGCGTTAGATGAATCCAGCACAGAGTTCTTTGAGAACAAGAAGGCAAAGAGATCGGCATTCTTTTTCGGAGATGATGCTATACTTCCGTCTTCTCTAACAAGAGGCGGGAACGTAGATTTGCATAAATTGGCACTGACAGTCTTCGCCATAGACTAGAATTGTCTAGTCCCGCTTGCCTGTTCAAGGAGTTTATTAGTTACCCTTTCGTTGAAATTTTCCTCTGCTCTTGCAGTTGTCAGGTTGCATACGTTCCGTATTCGTACGAAGGTTGTTCTTGCTTCCTCTGTTGGATTCATTTTCCATGACTTGTAAGCTCTGCTCTTGGCTGCAGATGCTCTTTCGGTGTCTTCGATGAACCATTGCTTTTGTGCTGTTGCTGTTTTCATGGAATGAGGGATGCAGAGATACATTCATGCATGAATGATTTCTGTAACAGATTCAGTGCACACACTGATGTCAGGATGTGAAAGGCAAACATCAATGAATGGAAAGCAAGAAAAGAATTAACGCAACTCATTCTAATTAGCACGGTCATAGAGCCAAATTCATCTGGGTGATTTAGGTTCTTGTTTTAGCGGCAGCACGATAGCTCTAGTAACAGATATGAGGTTGTGGTCTGAG
Source organism: Cryptolaemus montrouzieri (assembly GCA_013387265.2). NCBI lineage: Eukaryota > Metazoa > Arthropoda > Insecta > Coleoptera > Coccinellidae > Cryptolaemus > Cryptolaemus montrouzieri. The sequence continues at coordinate 20,534,567 of JABFTP020000103.1, forward strand.
TTGCCTAGCGGTGCTGAGACCTCCACTCTAAAGTCATCTGGATCAAAAAATGATCCAAGGTATTCGGGAAGTCGGTTGGGTGATCAGGTAAGTTAGTTCCATTAATGAACTTAAAAATAATATTCTCATTGCAAAACGTACTTCCTGGAAAGCAGTTTACGCCTACAAAATCTCATTCAAAAATATACAATTGAAAATTATGGTTTTTTTACCAAACTTGAACACCCTATATTTTTTCAACGAAGCATTTTTCGAATAAAGTTTATACAGCAAACTCATAAAACATTTCGATTCTCTATTGTTCTTCAAATTTTCCGCTATAGACCATCTTGTAGAATTGAAAGGTGCACCACTGGTGCACTTAATTATGATTCTGATGGGTTCGAATGTGGAATAACCCTGAAAAAAACCTGTTGATTTTCGCAAGTGCTTGGTACATCAAATGAATTGATGGGTAAAAAATTCTTTTTCAGTAAATGGGAGCTAGATCCCGTGAAGACTATATAATAGGTAATAACAGAAACGTGAAAAAAAAATGACATTCGACAAAACGAGGAACTTTCAAACACATTCTTCATTGGCATTTTCCGTTACATTAGTAAAACAATGTTAATATAATCCAATTTGGTTGAAGTATTGTTTTCAGAAATCTTTTCTTTTATGAAGGCATGTTTTTCTAACTTCGATATTTTCAAATTTATGAGTAACCTAAATATTATTACATTTCACATAAATCTCAGATCGAAAGCTGAGAATATCATTACAAATGTAAAATGCGAGGGTGTGTACAATACCTAGAATTGCTGAAATGAAAATTAATTAATTAATTAATTATTAGAGCATTTGTCTTCTTATTAACCTGTCCAGATAGATGGTGGAAATCTACTAGAGAAGACTAAAAATGACTATTCTATTACATTTGTCTTGAAAATACCTTTCCTTCGAGGAGCGAATTATCAAATCTTTTTGTTTCTTCAATTTTTCAGATGAATAGTTCAGCAGGAGTAGAAAGTTCACATGGAAAAATTTTGCAGAAAAATGATGCATTATTTTGATAACTTTGATTATTTATCAGATTCCAGAAGACTGGTAACTTATTCTAAGACACTATATATAATTGGGTCCGACGTTCGAACCCTGTGGAGTTCACTTTAATTTTGATATAAACTATTGTTACTAAAGTCTCTGCTCAACAATCTAACTGAATCTTAATGAAAATTCAAGGGCCACAATTTCGCTTTTATGATCAGAAAATAATTGGCATTTCATTTTTCTATTCCTCGCTTGCTTATAAAATATTCAAGAAATTTCCATGCTTTTCTGAAAATCCTCAGACAGGAATACGGCGGCAGCCTTTTCATTTTCGAAATAAGCCACTATCTACCCACATTTTTACGACCTGTCTTATGTCTGGATGTTAAAATTGAACCCAGACACCTAGCCAGGGGACAAAGAATGCCTCATAAAGTATTAGTGTTTACGATCCGAGAAAAATGAAATTTTTTATTAATTCAGATGCTGTAAAAGTTTCCTCTGTCGAGAGAAAGACTGACAAGGCGAACGGGACCCTACAATAAAACACTAAAATCGTTTTATTGCTACCGGTTAGATTATTTCATTCAGAAAGATTTCGTTATTCTGATACAGTTGTTTCTGCATTTATAACTAGAATTTTTATATGGGAGGATATTAAAATGACACGATAAGGAAAAGATATTGGGAAATGCATTAGTTAAGTTTATAGATTTAGAAAAATCCAGCTTTAATGAATTGAATATGTTAATTTCAGAATGAAATTTAACGACTTTCATTTTATAACTGAAATATGAAAAATTTTATGTACTGTTATGGAGAAATCAAGATTCAAGGAAACAAATACTTTAATGATGCCAATAGCGTTGCTGGTGAATCAAATATAGCTCGAATTTTTTCTTTACAGTGTGAATGTAAGGTATGGAACAAAATTCGTTCTGTTTCATAAAAATTGCTTGGATAAGTCGATTTTACTATTCAGCTAGCAATTTTTCAATAAAATAAAGATTTTTTTTTCGCCAATTCTTCAAGATATGACGTCACTTGGCCATAAAATCTTCTGCTAATCATAAAACTTGAACTGTCCAAATATTTTACCCAAAAACAAAAGTGGAAAAAATATGAACTAATATTACGCTCGCACTGTATAACATCTTTGAAAGTCTGAAAGTATTAATAAATTAGTTTATTCAAATACCTCAAGTTTCCGATGTATCCTGGAAAATGAAGAAAGGCAGCAGATGACCTAATAGTAAAAGCAGTCCTCAATAATTCAAAATTATTAAATGTCTTAGATAATTACATCTATCAATTTCAACAGAACATCCTATATACAGAGTATTTCAGGTAAGCAGATATAAATTTTCAAAGAAGATTTCTCACTACAGAACATGAAAAATACATGGCCAAACTCGTTCGTTCTTGAAACACAGGATGAATTAGGAATAGAAATAGAAATAGAACTCTTTATTTATGCCTTTATACATGTGTATTTGCAGTCGTCATTAAATTTGTGGTATATATAATAATTAACTCAACTATTGAGATGAGTAGACAACTTGAAACTTTACTTAAAACTTGCCTACAAATATTATCAAGAAATAGAGAAAAATTCACATCTTACTTAGTAAAATGATCAGTAAAAGAGGGTTTGGCAACAGTGAGAATGAGTTATCATACAAATAAATTAAGATTCAACCAGAACATTTAAAAATTCAAGAATTTGAATACAGACATTAAGACTTAGAACAAATAAAACCTGGGTCATTCTGTGACTTACTCAACCTGAAGTATAGAACACACACATCATCGGGAAATATTGTGTTATGGGCGTATCTATCTCTGTGTAATATTGCACTTTCAATATTAGTATGTGCATAGATCAGACATTCCATGATAAATAAACTGGAAAGGGTCAAAATCATCAGAGTCCTATAGGTATCCCTACAGCAATCCCTGTACCTCTGCCCACCCAGAATTCTCACAGTACGACGTTGGAGAACAAAAATTCTGTCAAATTCACCACAGTTGATACTGTGTGAGATAGATTTCTTAAAACAAAAATATTTTTACTCAATGTGGCAGCTAAATGATCTATATGAACAGACCAAGTGAGTCGGATATCCATATGAACTCCAAGAAAATGGACGGACGATAACTCAACACGTCTCAAACTAAAGACAACCTCCTCTGTTTTTCCCTTGCCATAATATATTACCTGAAAACCATTTTGAAACCCTCAACTGTGCATCCCCCGCAAGCTCTGCCGCACACCCCAGATCCTTACAATCGACCGATAGAGCAGAGTCATCAGCAAACAGGATGGTAAGGCAGCTAGTTAGATAATCAGGAAAATCGTTACTGAATATTAAAAAAAGTAAAGGTCCCATAATAGAACCCTGAGGAACACCAATTGTTACTTACTTTTCATCCGACCAGCCACTGTCTGTACACACCACCTGATGCCGATCAGTTAAAAAAGATTGGATTAGTTTCCTACTGCTTGCATCAAACTTGTACTTCTCCAGCTTGCCCAGGAGAACCGCATGAGAAACGCAGTCGAAGGCCTTTGTAAGGTCCAAAAACAATGGAAGCGAAAAAAGACCTTCCTCAAAACATTTCAGTCTGTTGTTCACAAATTCAACCACTGAGCTGTTTCCTGAATCCATATTGATTAGAACAGAAAAGACAGTTTGCTTCAAAATATTTTAACACCTGATTGGACATAATTTTCTCTATCACTTTCGAAAATATGGGCACAAGGGAAATGGGTCGATAATTTTCAACGCTATTTGCATCACCTCTTTTGAAAAGTGGAACGGTTGTTGCGATTTTCAGACACTTAGGTAAAACTGCAGAAACAAGACATTTGTTGATTAATTTTGTAAGTGGATATATTCGAATTAATATTATTTTGAGAAGCATAGAAGATAGGCCATAAAAATCTCTAAACTTACTACTTTTTAGCGACCTAACAACATCTCTCACATGTTGAAGATCAGAATTTTTTTTAACATTTCTGTTAGTAACTCTCCTAGTTTCCAAGCTATCCAGCTCTAATTTGCAGAAACGAAATTTTTTCACCCATGAATTTATTGGATGTATTCAGTAGTTGCGAACATATACAGGGCAATACTTTTTCACCTTCATGCTATATTTGACCCCATGAAATCCATAGACTAGTAATCCACTGGTCTCTTAAAAATCATAAATTGGAAATATCATTCGATTGTTAAACTTTTTCTTCTCTGAAATTTTCACCATGTTGCAACCGTTTTTGAGTAAAAAATTATTTACTCGAGAAGGCACGCATTTTTTAATTTAATCAACTGAAATGAATGTCGAACTGTTTCCATAATCTTTCACAAAAACTGAAAACATAGTATTATGTTATAGTCATTTTGAGTTTGAACATACAGAGTGTTCATTACATTTAGAGTAAATTAAAAGAACTTAGCACTTTCTCATTTTAGATAAGACGAAAAAAACTTATATTTTAAACTATCGGACTGATGTAAGTGTTCGAAACTATCACCATTAATTTCTACTGATATATTGCTTATTTCCTCACATCCATCCAAGACGCGTGCAATTCTGGTATGGTAGCAAAAGGTTGTGAGTAAACTAGGCTTTTCAAATGCCCCCAGACAAAGTAATCCAGGGCGTTCTGATCGGGAGATGGTGAAGGCCAAGCTTCTATTGGGATATGCTTCCTGACTATCTGGCCTAAATGCGAGTGAGCACCATCATGCATAAATAACATCCCTCTTCTATTTCAGAAGGCACATAATCGACGAAACCAACCAGAGTGTTCTGCAGGTAATCAAGGTTTGCTAGAGTATTTAATCTGATAAGGTGGGTGTACCATAAAAGGATTTACTGGATGAATAAAAGAAACTAAGTAAAAATTCACACTTTTTTTTATTGTGTATAATACTAACTTCTTTTTTATTCTAGATGAAATCGATATTTCTTAAACTCAACTTTTATAAACCTCTTCTGAACGGTATTGTAAGGTACATGGTTCCATACAAGGTCAATATTATAAATCAGTCGTTAAACTTAAAACAGGAATTGTAATGATAAAATATCCGCTATTATTGAAACCAGAGTAAAACTCTTTTATTGAATTGAAAAATTAAATGCCTAACACATTATAACCTTCTTTAAAAACTCAACGAACATTCCTTGGACACCATCGTATAACTAAGGATATATTAATAGAAATTATATAAAAATGATAGTAATGAGTATTATATCGATAACAAATAAGTTTCCAATGTGCTTTACAATGAAATTATCAATATATTTTTCTACCAATGATGGCCTTCTTATGGGTCCGTTGGTTTTTGATTGGCCTTAAAAGGAACCAACGGCTTCATAGGAACACTTCAGAGATTTTAACCAAAATCGAAGCATAATTATTATATTTTTTTCTTTAGTTCCACAAAAAATCTTTATATAACAATTTGCAGTAAGAAGAATATGATATTAATAGGTTATTCATATAAAAACTTACCTTAAGCTGAGTGCGCGAATTACAATTTTAACGTCGCCGACGGAAGTCTACGAAGCGAGGGATCGCACTGACAAAATAGCAACGCCAGCGACTCGCCGCCACGTCTGTGTGCTTGACTTTGATTCAGCTTTGTTTGAGTGGAAGGAATTTGTCATCACGTGACTATAAATATGACTTTGTTATAGTTGGCCTTCAAAAGAGCATGGCCTTCCATGGTCCACCCACCTTAGATGGAATTACAGCCCTCTCGCGTGAATCTTGCTGTGTCTATATAACAAAATATATCTGTAAAATTTAGAATTTTCATCACACCTTTGTAGTATCCATTGTCAAAATTCGAGCCTTTTGGATAGATCTTCACCGTTGAGGGCTTGAATCCTCTGGATGTGGTGAGGGTTAGATTAGTTATGGAAAACTCTACAAACAGTCGAATGTGATACGCGAACCTGTAGAGATAGTCTTCGAGTGCTGATTCGTGGGTTATTATGGAATTCTTCCAAATGTTTTTCATTTATCGGTGTCCTTAGAGGCCGATATTTCCACTAAATGAAATTAACAATCTGATGTTTGAATTCAAAGTGACGAGAAACTAATTAACAAGGCTATTTTCGTAGTTTTTATGAAAATTATAATCCCTCGTTCCTATTACAGGTTATCGACCCTCACTTCAGTGCATTCAAAACTCGAAAAAAGCTGCGATTCCGAAAAAATTATATGAGACAAAGAAATTTTGAAGATGAAAGATTCTTTATAGCCGGCTCGGTGGCGTATAGGATATGATGCTCGTCTCCTACGCAGAGTTACCTGGGTTCAATCCCCACACGGTCGGTGCGATTTTTCGTATTCTGGGAATCGCATGAGTGTCCATCTTTCGGAGGAGATGTAAAGCTGTCGGTCCTGTCTAACAGAGATGTGTTTGGAAATAAAGATCCCTTCCCTCGACACGAGAGGGGTTCGGCGTGTCATTAGCCGAAAGGCAGAAGTAGAGCACGTTAAAGGAAAAACAAATAAACAAACAAAGATTCTTTCAATAAGTATTTTCAAAAAAACCAGTGTCACGACTACAAGACACATCTAATGAATTTGCTTTTCTGCGAATAGGAGCTAGATCCCTTTAAAAACCACAAGAGTTACCAACAGAAACGTGAAGAAAATCTGAAATTCAATACACTGTATCGCCGACAACGGAGGTATTTTGGACATATGTTTATAGGCTATAGAAATTAATTAATTACTCTATACCTAAAGCCCTCTGTAAACATACAGATTTTCTCTTACGCATTATCATTTCATTCTCCTAAGACAAATGTCTGGGGTATCAAAACTCATTCTGCTGAGGTGCCACTAAGTTGCATGTTGTTCTGAAATAATTAATATTAATTCCAGATTTTATACCAAGGTAATGTCGTAAATTGTTCAAGTTAAACCTACGGGGCCCCTTTTGCACTCTTAATGTCACTGCGTTACATCTACATTTGTATGATAATAGGACTTCTACACCGGCGAGCCACTCTAGTGCTAAGTGGACAAACAACAATTTCTGGACAAGAAATTTACTTTTAGATGCCGATAATTAAGCCATAAATACGTGATGACTGCTTTGAAACGCTGCTCGCAAGGATTGAGTGGATTCCTTCGAATTTATATCCGTCCAAATTGAGATTTTAAATATTGTCCATTAGCGCGTCAGCTGGCTGCGATAGGTTTATCTTAAAATCCGTAGTCTTTCGAGCAAAGTCAATATGTCGGGAATATAAATGATTAGCAACATTGGTATTAAAAATTAGGGTTCGGTGAACTCGAAATTGTCAATATGAAAACCGTAAATTTGCTGGCAATGAAGTTATATCAGTGTACGAAAAATATTTAATGGATCTGGACGAAAAACTGGTAATCATTACATTAAATAAAGTACATGCAGGCCTGTACATATTCGATGTTGCTGAAGTCATCTCCGTAAGCGTTGAAGTGAAAACAATGTGTGACAAGTTTTCAAAAAAATTAAACGTACGTTATGTATTTAAACTTTTCCACGTATATTGAAATTTTCGGTATTATTGGAGGTAAAGATTCAAATGTGTTAATGTACAATACAATACAATACAATACAAATTACTTTTTTTTATATACTGTCCTCCTGCAAGTACCATCTGTTGGTAAATCAGGCCATTGCATTATCTCGATGAATTTACAATTCTTCTACAAGAATAGGCAGCGCGTTATTAACGAAACGATTAAAAAACTTGATTTTACTATAAAATATGAAAGAAATAAGACACTGGGTCAGTTTTCCACGTTCATTTGTTACTACACGACCGGTTTCGGTTTTTCGATCATTTTTAAGTGCTGAGTACTAACAAAAGGTACAAAGAAGATAACAAGAAATGATTTTTCTTAAATGTTAAGTAAGGGTTCAAGTTGGCTGTTGAGGGTAGTATAATCTTGGATATTCCAGAATTTATTTAAATTCCAAACTTTCCAACAGATTCATTCTTCTTCCTGTATTGTATTCATACTGTTTGAAACTATTATGTGCTTTCTTGAATTGATTGAATGTGCTCGAATATTAGGGATTTCTTGTCTGATGATATTTGTTCTTTGAATCTCAAAAGCTCAAATTGTCTATTTGAGCCATGAAAACCTTCCAAAATATCATCAAAGTACCGATACCAGAACATGATTCTTTTCGGCTACGTCGCAACGTGTTTTCTGAGTTATCCATGAAAATATCTGACATTAGGGGGCTAAGAGGCGATCCCAAAAGTAGTCCCGATTTTTGTTGAAATAATTTATTTTGAAATAGAAAAAAATATATTCTTGAATTAAACATGATGTTAATAGGTTGCAAAATTCGAAGGAGATATATAGCAATGTGTTTTTTGAAAATATCTTAAACTGAATATTTGGGTACGTATATTCAACATCGAAGGAAACGAGCTCGAAGTTATGACTGGTTGTAAGTAAGGACCGGTAAGTTTTTGTGTAATGTTGTTGGAATTTCAATTGGTATGTTGTGAGCGAAAGTCCGTGAATTCTATGAACTTAGGGTTTAGATATTTTGCTAGGTTACCCGCAGGACTATAGGGTACTACCTACCTAACAGATTTAATTTCTTTATGTAGCTTGATCAGTCCACACATTTTGAGTGATTCGGGACACATCAGTAAGAATGTTCCATCTTCCCATTCTGTATGTGCTTGATGGTTTGTATGTTCCAAAACTTCTTTGAGATTTCGAGAATGACAAAAACTCGAAACCTGTCGTGTATTAATAAATAAACGTGGGAAACTGACTAAAGTGTTTTGTTCTCTCATATTTTGAAATGGATTTCCACAAAATGAATATGTAATCAATTTCATCACTCAGATTTTTCTATAGCGATTAAAACCTTAGATTGGCACTATATGCCCTGACATCGGCCATTTCTATACTGTGTGGGAACTTTTCTCCAACATAGCTAAAACTGTCATCTCCAAGCAGATAAGATTCGTATTCATTAAACACAACAGAACTAAACCGTGAATTAACAACGATATTTTGAACAGCATCAAATGTAAAGAATGTCTGTGGCAAATATATTAGAGGAGTGGGAATTCAGCAGATCACAGAATTCACAGAATCAAGTCAAATAATGTATCTAAACAAATTAAGCGATCAAGGATACTTTATGAAGAAAATTAAAAAATGTTCGCCATATACTTAGTTTCAAGGTAAGTTTTCAACTTTAAAATATGATAATGGCGAGATGTGTTTGACAAATTCAGGGGAAGCGGATATACTTGCTGAAACCTTTGTAGCAGGAAAGTCCCAAACGGAAAAATTCCTCGTATACTTTCCCCTAGAAGCATTGGCTACATTGAACAAGTAATATTCAGCTGAACTGCAATAAAAAACATATAAATGCGCAAAAAATAGACAGCTCTCTAGGCCTGGTAGTTCAGCCCAGTTTGTGGAAAAATGCTGCACTGTTGTCAGTGCTTCTTTATCTCATTTAAAGATGATACGTATAAGCATTCATAAGCTAACATTAGCCTGGAAAAAGAACATATTACGCCAAGAAGGGCAAGGAACTGGACATCTTCAACTACAGACCTATAAGCCTCGTGCCGATTATATCAAAAATAATGAAATCCCTGATGAGAGCAGCTCATACATTTTCATATGAAGAATGAAATCATAACTCTCAAACTGCATGACATTTCGCTAGGCAAATCTACAACTACAAATCTATTGGAGTGCGTAAATGACTGGACAATATTAGTTGATGCCAAAATTCCAGCCGATGTTATTTATTTACACAAAAAGCTTTCGATAGAGTGTTAAATAGTCGTCTCCCGCTTAAGTTGAAGAACCGCGAAGTAGTGGATGGAGTAACCCAAGGATCAGTACTCGGACCTGTACTGTTTTTGATTTTTGTATCGGGCCTGACAGATCATGGCAAATCAAAATCATCTTGGTACGCTGATGAATTGAAATTGGTCACAAGACGTCACAGTACGTAGAACACCAGGAAGATTTCATCAGAATTCGTCTATGATGCTTTGAATGGTTTCTTCTTCTAGATACTCAGACAAGTTCTGTATTATACCTTGGTAGAAACAACCCAAAGCAAACATACCGATAAGTTTTCATCTATTAAGTGTTGCCTTGCAAAATAATCAGGGTGTTATAATATCACACGATTTAAACTGATCGATTTTTCATGGCCACCTATTCAAAACTTTATAAGAATCCAATTTAGAGAAATAGCATTTTCGTTTTCATATAAAACTAAACTTCTAAGTGTTATATGTATCAATGAAGGTTTTAATGATTTCAATTCGATTACGTGCAGGCTGTTTCATGGAAAATGCTTCAAGTTGAAAATTGTACTCCTTAAGTAAAGTATGCTTACATTCTCCAAGAAGCACTTTTCACCATCGCGCCATCATAAAGGAAAACATAGATACGGGGGTACTTAAAAATTGGAGATTTCAAAAATCACCCTGTAACTCGAAAATGAAGGGGGCGGGGCTATGAAAGTTTTGTTGACTGCATCTATTGTTTTATCAAAAAGTAGCACCTTTCTGCGGAAATCATATTCTTCTTTCCCTTTTAGTTTAGAAGTTATAATTCAAGGACTACGAAAATTTAGCTACCCATTACATGTGATAGTGGTGATACTTCTTAAAATATTATGAATTTGAGGGATTCAGTGATAAAGGCTAGAAAATGGGGATAGAGAGAAAAAGCATCTCCAAAGAAATATCTAGTGTGACAAAAAAGGTGATTATTTTCTTACTTATCATTGTGTTGTACTTTCGTTAATATAGCTAATCATAATTGTTTCTATAAACTAAAATATATAATTTGTTTATTGTGATTCGATTTATTCTAGATGTGGTAGAAAACTCATGTCGGACAGGAGTTCGTGAGAAATTAACCGGTTAAAAATCGTACGATATAATATAGGAGGAAAATTAATTATACCTCAATGATCTTTCAACCAAAAACTTTTAGTTTCATTGAAAAGTTACAATGAGAATAAAAATTGAGTATTCCTTCAGTTCCCATCCAGTTTTTCGTATGTAGCCAACCATATATCATCCTATCAAACTTACCTGTATTTCATACAAGCTAATATATCAAAAATTTCTATAAAAATATCGAATTTCCCATACCACTTTGTCATCATAATAACTCATCAGCTAATGAGGTAGTTTTCGAACTCGTTTGTATATCAGATGTAACAGATAACTTCAATAGGTTATGAAAAAATTGTCAAGGATGAAATGACCCGTGAATAAATTCTGCGTTAAATGTGAATAAATCATAAATGAATAAATTTCGCGTGAAAGAGATTAAGTTGGCAGCATGTTTATAATCTACAACTCGGCTGAAATGTTGTGATAGAATGAAAAACGCAAGTTTCGGTGAGATTAATAAATTTTATTAATATACTTTAGAGGTTAATGTATTGAAGGAACATTTTTACATTTGAATAAGTGGGGGCAACAAGTTTCTTTAATTAGTTTCAAATCGATAACAGAACATGTTGAATAATTTTTGCTAGTAACGTTAGTTCGTCTTGAAAATAATAATTTTCGGTGATTATGCATTGCGAATTATGAAATTTGAGGCCGACAGAGTTTGTTGCTACATAGATATACATATATATATATTTATATATATATATATATATATATATATATATATTTATTTATTTAGATGATATTAAATTATATGCCGGAACCAGATCTCATTTAAAAAGTTTACTTGAGATTACTTTCAACTATTCCAATGATATTCATATGAAATTTGGGCTTCCAAAATGTAAAAATCTTTCTATTGAAAAGGAAAGATCACCTCTGATTATATAAAGATTTCCAATATCGAAATCGAGCCAGTGCATCAAGGAGATACATATAAATATCTTGGATTTTGTCAAGAGAAGACAATCAACCATAGCAGTACTAAAGAGTCATTCAACTAGTAAAAACCTTCTCAGAGCTATCATCTCCTATGCAATTCCTATTCTTACATCTTCTTTTGGAATTATTAAATGGTCTAAAACTGATCTAAATGAATTACAATGTCGAACTATGAAAATGTTTTGTAAATCATAAGCACCACCCAAAGTCAGCTGTTCAGAGAGTTACACTACTTAGAAATCTTGGAGGTCGTGGATTAAATGATTTGAATAATCTTCATAGTAAACAGATTTTTCATATACGTTCCCATTTTCATGATAAACAGAGAACGTCTAAATTACATGATATTGTTGCTGCTTCAGATTATAATCTTACACCTCTGAACTTGACAATGCCAAAGGTGGATTTTGATATATTTGATGATAATTCTAAAAGAGAAAGTTGGATGCAGAAGGAATAATACGGAAAGCACCCTAAAGAATTGGAAAATGATTATATTGATGAAATCGCATCGAATAAATGGTCAGTATCTGGAGAATTGTTTGCTGAAACAGAAGACTTGCCAATTGCGATCCAGGATCAGGTTGTTTTCACAAGGAATTATAGAAAACACATCATCAAACAAAATATACATGATTCTTGCCGTAGATGTTTCTGTTCTTCAGAAACAGTTTTTCATAGATTATCATCTTGCTCAGTCCTTGCTTCAACAGATTATTTAGAAAGACATAATGCCGTCGCTAATATTATTCATTTTAATCTAGGAATTAAACATGACCTAATTCCCAAAAGAAAAAAAGTTTACAAATATGAACCTGAGATTATTTGTGAAAATGATTTTGATAAAACAATTATTTGCAACAGAGCTGTAAAACACAATAGACCAGATATCATTCTTAATGATAAACATAATCAAATAACATATATAATTGATATTGCTATACCCGACACACATAATATACAAAATAAATACAATGAAAAAATTTCTAAATATATGATGCTTGGCGACGAGATTAAAAAATGTGGAAAATGAAAAAAATATTCATTCTACCGATTATTATTTCCACAACAGGTGTTATTCCTAGAAATCTTCACAAAAGTATTAAGATTTCTGGTCTGAAGAAAAATTTGTTTGAACAGTTACAAAAGATAACAGTCATCAAATCTTGTAATATTCTTCGTAGGTTTCTTTCCGAAAAAGTAATGAGGTAGAGTCATAGGTTTTCTCTTTAGTTTATACTGCTCAGAATCTCATTTCAAATTTTATTTCTTTTTTATATAAATGTAATATAATTAACTGACATTTTGTCATATTTAAATTCAGAGCAGTATTCTATTAGATCGTTCACCACTTCACACAAAGGAAACTATTAATGAGTAACATTTTTCCGGGGAGAAAGCCTCTGACACTATTCGTTGGTACATTGATATCATTGTCTGATGATGCTATAGTATGTATATATTCTGGTAGATTGATATATTCTCCTAACATTTAACGTTATCCTAATATATAATTATTCCAGGATATGTTTTGATTATAATCATTGCCTGGCAATGGTATTAATTACCGTGTGGTGGATTTATATTTTTTCATGAAATCAGTTTGATTGCATGAACAGATATATGGGCAACTCGTCGGGGTGAAATCCCCTATATATATGTTTTCTTCCAGCCATTGGCCCCAAATACCTCTATTCTTTCGTGGCATCTTTGTCTGTAAGATAAAATTACCGTTTGTTATGCTGAAAATCATGAATTGCTTACCTTCCTAAAGTGTGGATAAATATGGCCATGGCCGTATTACTGGCCATTAAAATTGGCTATATTTGCCTACATTTTATAGCAGGTAGTTTGAATGTTGCAATTTTTTTTAATTCTTTACGCAAAACCTTCTATTGTTTGTTTGTTTGTTATTCCTTCTACGTGCTCTATTTCCGCCTTTCGGCCAATGACACGCCAGGGAATTCTGTCACCTCACTAACCTAACTTCAGCAAATAATATGACTATGATATATTGATAAGTTTTGTTAATTAGTATATTCAAAGACTTTCAAAACAGTTTAAATATTTATCAACAATTATGCACAATGGTTACATTAGTCCTTTATTCAGATAAGACACTAAGTAGTTTTCTGTGGAATATGGGTTATACTATTTTGCATCGAAAGGCCTTGATTCTACTCGAGTTGGCAGAGCGCGTTCGAACGGGCAAGGCACACATGTTAACATTCTCACGGGGTTCCCGCAAGCACTTAGATGACAAGATTTTCATCTTAGACTACGTGAAATAATAGGCGTCTCGCTCTGTTCCCCTAAAAGCCTTAAGTGTGTCTTTGTTATATAAACGCGCTAAATCAAACGCTTACTTTCTTTTTCTGTGGCAGACGATGGAACATAAAACCTTTATGTTCTTTGCTACATGTAGAGACTTTTGGGATTAGGACGCCATTGAGGATTACTTATTGAACTGACTTCGATTTTCATAAAACGAAATGAGTTTCAGAAAAACAGGTGGTTTTAATCAACAGTCGTAAATAGAAGAGTAACTAAGTTATTGGAATAAGTAATTTGTACACAGTTCTTGCTTTTTGATTCATACATTCAAAACATTACTGATTTTAAAGTGAATGCGTATTGGGAATAGTTTTCGATAATCTTTCCAGGAATCGTAACATTAATTTGAATCAGGAGATCGTGATGAAAATTGATGGACAGTTTTTATTGAATAAGACAATGATATTGAGATTTTCACTATACGGTATAAGCTCTTTATTCGCGGGGTATATGTTCCATAAATATGGTAATTTATATGAGATTATAGGGATATGTCCCTAGGTGACAAAATAAAAATAAACTTAAAAATAATCAATTCAATTGAAGTTTTGGACTATATTGTTTAATTATTATCTTTAAACTTCTTTATTCTTCTTGTCGTGTTGTGTTTTTTTGATGAAGCTTGCAAGACTGTTGTAGAAGGCCTAATTATCTCAAGTGTAAGACTATAGAGAAACATGAGTTATACAAACGCAAGAGAACGAGTGAAAGATCTGGTCGTGGCATCTAAAAGAAGAAAGAATTCGGGTAAAAATAGAAGCCGAGAGCAAAGCAAATCAAAAGCTATTCCATAAAATAGTTAAATCATGTAGAAAGGAAAAGAACTCTGACATTTATAACATCAAGGACAAAAATGGAGAAAAACTCATAGATGACAGGAAATTAATGGAAAGATGGAATCAATATTTGCAAGAGCTACTTGGAAAAGGGGAAAACGGATTAGAGGATAGTGAAGTTTGCAAGAAAAGATAACAAAATAGGAATTACAGGAAGCTATAAAACGCTCGAAAAATGGAAAAGCTTCAGCCTATGACAAGATTACGACCGACATGATCGAGAATATGGGACAATATGGAGAAGGCGTACTTTCGAAAATATATAATAGGGTATGGCAGAAAAACAAATCCTTGAAGACTGGCAGATCTCAATGATAATAACAATTTACAAATCAGGTGACAAACATGAATGTAGCCACTACAGAGGAATCACGTTATCATGCACGGCTATGGAAATATATGAACAAATAATAAATATGAAGCTGAAGCCAATTATTGGAAGAACATTGGGAGAGACACAAAGTAGATTTCGAAAAGAAAGAAGTCTTCTAGATCATATATTCATCATAAAGATATTGTTGGAAAAATCTAACTGGATGAAGAAGAAAATATATCTAGCGTTCATGGCCTTGGAAAAAGATTTTGATAGGGTGCCTAGACGAAGATTATGAGAAATACTACGTAGAAAATGAATCAAAGCAAAAATTATTAGACTGATAATAAATATATATGAAAGTAATAGAAATGGCATTATAAGCAGAATCAGGAGATCGGAGTATTTCGAGACAACGGAGGGACTAAGACCTAAGAATCCAGATTGGATATAGAAACTTACAGCAAGTAGAAGAATCAGTAGGGGCATACCCGGATGATATAATGATAATGGCCAAAAACGAAAAAGATATTCAGAAAAACTTGAATATATGGAACAGAGAATTAGAGAAGAGTGGCATGAAAATGAACAAAGAAAAAACTAAGGTTATGGTGAACAGAAAAGGAAGACACACAAACAGATGTGAGAACGTTAGAAATTCCATCCCGGAAACAGACGCCCAGAGCACCATTTCAACGAAATTATTTCACTCGTTTTGTACCGTTGATGTGATTCTCGGACCGGCGAAAGATGTTTCCAAGTGTTGGAATTTCTAACGTTCTCACATCTGTTTGTTATCGTTCGTATCTTTCTCGAAGTCCGGTAGCGGGTTCACCATCTCGGTCCATAGAGGGCGACTCTCGTACGAGACACGTCTTTTCTGGAATCGTTAGGGTACCCCGATATAGCTTGTTAAGATGCTGAGAAGCGATATGTGACACTGATGAGATCCTAATATCGTTTCTCGGCATCCTGCTCAGTTGCACTATTGTGGCTCTTGGGGGCTACGTGCATGGCGGGCAGATTTGGGAACTAGCTCTTGTCAGGAAGGATTATTCATTGATCTACGGATTGTTGAATGATCTTTTTGAAACAAACAAACATTACGATTGCTCTGGGAGACCATGTCACCGTAACACATGCAGAAATATTTGCCATTCTTCGATCTGTACAGCAACTACAGAGACGTTTATATGCTCTGACAGCCAGAATGCCCTTCGATATCTGAAAGATACGAAGGTTACATCCAAACTAATGGTAGCACTTCGACAACTCAGTGCTTCAAACACAGTTACTGTGCTTTGGTGCCCGGTCCATCAAAGGAAACGAGATAGCAGACAGACTTACCAAAACGGCAACAGCTGTTAGTTGTTAGGCCGATGGTACCAGAACCAATTCTGACCAACCCACTGACCCCCGTGCTCTCTTCCTTTCAAAACTGGAACACCACCCAGGCCCTGAACTATTGGGCAGGCATCTCGAGACTGAGGCAGAAAAAAAAGAAGGTATATGAACTATTGTCCTTCGATAAAAAGTCTGTTGGGATTGTAGTAGGCCTATTGACGGAACACAAACACACGTCATGAGACTATCGGCAACCACACAGTGTCGTGGTTGCCTAGAAAATGAGGAAACAGAGACCAGACTGAACACCTTAGGAAAAATATCGGACTTCGAATTTGGTTAAATTTTCGAGTGTTCCGCTAATTTTGCCTTCGAGTGTATGTACATATTTTCACATTTCGGCCTTGCATAAAATTCGCTCTTCAATGATTACGAACGAAAAACTATTTGCATCATCAAACTAGCTTCATAAAACCTCATAGAATTTTCATAGTTCAGGAGACATTCATTCATTAAATGCTCCAAAAGTAATTATATCTACGTGTGTTCAAAACGATAAAGAAAACCGAATATACTTCCGGCATGAAAGACGCTGTAAAACGAAATTGAATAGTTTCCATAAAATAAAATGCATGTATGCGCGATGATGCAGCAGTGGCATTAAATAATTTAGTAGATTCTGGTAAAACCGTATAATTTCCTGCGATAGACCCTTACAGATATCATTATCGTGAAATATATCCTCCCTTATGGCTTACGGCAATGCGGATCACGTTTATGCAACGGGAAAACGGGAAAGCAATTTTTATATAATGCAGTTAGTGACGAAGGAACCACAGAAATTGTTTTTCGTGCACTACAGATAGGAATTTCGTCTGGGCTAGTGTTGGACTCTTTCGTTTTCATTAAATTCATTTCTACTGGATATATCTGTTCGAGATAGTGAAAATTTCAATATGCCGGAGATTCCGCGCGTATATTTCATTTATATGAAAGTCAGATGTTTAGCTTAAGGGCTTAAAACTTTGTATGCTTCTATTCGTGCTGAGTGCCGTGATCAGGTTAGTTCTCAAACTCATTTCTGCATTGAAACAGTGTTGATGTACACAACACAAATTAAAAACGTTGAAATATTAAGAAAACTCCCTCTTATTTCCAGACATCATTGGAAATGAACGGAGCAGTAGGGGTAATTGATGATGTGGGCAATGCAGAAGCCAAGTTGTTTTATCACAAAAGTTTGAAAATTCAAGCTTCTTGAAACTTATAACTTAAAAACTTGCTTCACAACACAATTACAAAGAACATTGACGTTCCACTAATATTCAATCAGAGTGAAAATGAATATCTAAATACACACACCACAAAAATTGTTGCATCACCTGGTATTCTGAATTCCACAATGAATTAGGCAGCTCGATCGCTGTTTCTTTGTTAACATATGTTTTTGGGCATATGAAGGGGAAAAAATCTATGTAGTAACATTTGTTTCCATATGATCTCAAACACTTCTGAAACAAGAATGAGTTTATTTGACTATCAGTATTCATTCAATCTCTCTTCAGTTTCCCGCTAAATTAATGCAAGTTTTCTGTGTTTCTTGTTGATTTTCGAATCTTTGAATTTATTGAAATGGCTGCTGAACGTTCTGGACGCTATTTAAGTGATCATGAAGTGGTGAGAATTGTAACACTTCTAAAGGTGGGGCGAAGCCAACGTTACGTGGCTAACTTGTTGAATGTTAACCAAAGCACTATTTCAAGAACAATCGGTTCCACGAAACAAGGAAATGTGGAAGAAGGGGCGGACAGGGAAGAAATCGGATAACAACACCAGTTGATGATCGTTTAACGTGCATATTTCATTGCAAACTGTTAGGAACAGGCTCAGAGAAGACGATATCAGACCAAGGGTGGCTTCTACCGGTCCACGTCTCACCAGAGAGCATTGAGGTGCAAGACTTCAGTTTGCGAGGGAACATGCAAATTGGGGTATTCCAGAATGGTCGAATATTCTCTTTTCCGACGAGTCCAGGATCTGTCTAGCCAGGATCTGTCTAGTATCAAATGATAGATGCATGCCTGTATACAGACGACCTGTGGAAGGCATTGGAACAGCAATGCAAAAAAAAAGTCCGCACTGTGAGACGGCCACTTGAGCAGCTGAGCTGCAAGAAGGCAGTTGGTCTAGACGAAATACCGCCAATCGTCTTTATTTTTCTCCAGATTTGAATATTAAAAGTGAATCTGAAACGAATCTCTGCTCACTGACAGCGTGAGTTATAACCAACCGAGGACCTTTGCCAATTTTTATATGTAATCGATGAACAAAATTGTCTGACCATTGATGAGAAGTAGTGTTGTTAGAATATATGTTTTATCAGTATAAATAATTGGTCGATTTTCTGTTTTATATATCGTGATCTAGTCGTTTCATCCTAAATTCCAGTGATTCAACTAAAATTTTTCTGTTATTCTGGCATTTATGACATCTGTTATCTGTTATCTGTTTTTCTGACGTTTATGACATCTGTAATCAATAAATTCCTTGCAATTTTGTGGTAATTGTGAATATGATTTTTAATGATGTCATCTCTTCTCACTTCTATTGCAGTTTTAGGAAAACTTCGCCGTCTTCTTAGGGGGTTTGTGAAATCCAATGCTTCACCACTCAAGTCAAACACCATTTTCACAAAAGATTTTTCACATCAGCAATGCAATATCCGGAAAACCGAAAACTTGGGAGGGAGCTCAGTAATGGTGTTGGGAGGCGTTTCTTTCCATAGTCGAACTGAGTTAGTCCTAGTGAATAATGCAAGAATGACAGCGGCCAGATACATCGCAGATATCCTTGAACCCCATGTTGTACCCTTTGTCGCATTGATTGGCGAAAACTTTATTCATATGCATGATAATGCTCTGCCTCATGCAGCTAGAGTAGTTACAGAATTTCTTCAAAATGCCGAAATTGATATTTTAAGATGGCCAGGCAGAAGTCCCGACTTGAATCCCATAGAACATATTTGGAACAATATGGGGTGGCAAATTCAGCAACGTGGGATGCCTTGTAGAACACTCCAACAACTAGAAAATCTGTTTCCTGAGATTTGGTACTCAGTGACTCAAGAGTACATCCAAAATTTGTTTGAGGGGCTTTCGAGACGTATACTGGCAGTAATCAGGGCCCGGGGAGGAAACACTCGATTTTTAAAATGATTAGTAACCATTCGATGCTAGTTGATAGGTCTCTTAGCGAATGTTTGAAGATGGTAGAATGTTTTGATTTTTCATTAATTAAAAATGTCGATATTTTCTATCATAAACTTATAACTTTTGAATGATATCTTCTCATTTCAGACTTCTGAAAGTTACCAAGGGACTTTTGAATGACCAACCTAAAAGTTTATATAGTATTATCGTAAAAGTAGGGTGATGCGACAATTTTTGTGGGGAGTGTATTCATCTGTATTGATTAATTCTATACGTGGGTAAATATTATGATATGCTATTTGTGTTTGTTCTTTCTGATCATTTCGTTTATCATAATTGAGGAATAATGATTGTTCTTAGCTATTTCTTTTTCCACTGAACATGTTTACGAATTACAATCCTGATTTTTTCTCTTGTGATAGTATACTATATAGTTTAATTTCTTAACATCATCATGATTAACTATCACATAGTAACGGCAGAATCAGTAATCAGTTTTTGTTATTTGTTATTTCCTATGTTTCATGGCCTAATGATAAATTTATCCAAAGGATTTGTAGATTTTTGATAATATCGCGAAGAAAATGAAAACTAACCATTTTAGGTATGCGAAACCTAAACCCAATCAATTCTAATTCAAAATACGGTTCCAACAAAGTGAAGAAAAATAGTTACTCGTATTTGAAAATGTAACTTTTTTTGAGAATATGCCTCATAAATAACACTTCCTGGTTAGACAAAAACACAAAATTTGTTGTCTGTGAAGTCGGTTTACTGACGAAAGTTGAATGTGACAACGTGATAAGAAAATACTGATGGAATGGTTTCATTTTTCAAAAAAATTTCAATTTTATTTGTTTGATAGATATTTTGTATGGATATAGAGAAGGAGGTTAATGGAAATCACAAGTGAATTGATCAAGTTACATTTATTTGTACGCGTAAATACAACTATGTCAATTTTCATTTTTTTTTTGTACAATGTACATAGATTTTACAAGGATAAATGTGCTTTAAGAAATTGTTTTACAACTTTTAAACATGTGTGATATTTATCTGTTACAATTTGTGTCACTCTGTTGAGAAAAGGACGATGGTAGGAAAAGTAGGAAATGAAAGGGAGTGCTTCGAGTGTAATGTGTCTTGAAAATTCAAACCGGCGGTGTTGCCTCTCAGTGATGTTGATTTAATAACGTCTAATGCACAACCAAGATTGAACATGTCTTTCATGAATAGTGTTGAAATCGCCACAAAGAAGAATTGGTACATCAGTATCAACTTCCATGATGGGATGTACATACCGGCTATTGTAAACATACGGAAATAGTGCTTGATGCAGCAGAACACTGATGTTAGAGATACTTACTTCAGGATGAATATCAACTGCGCCAAGAACCATTTTAAACGTTGTATATCGAAAGAATCATTATCTTTATCGCCGTAATTATCATCGCTATATGCAATTGACACCACATTCACTTTTCACTGTACTTGATACTTGACGAAAACATGTAAATGTATTATTGTATAGCAGCTGTCCACGACGACGCATCACTCACTCAAGTAGCAGAGAAACAGATGTTGAACGCTGCCGAACTCAAAGACCGATTTTGCCTCTTTGTCGCTCGCTCCACGCTTACGCTTGCTCTTCGAGCCTTAAATGGAACTCCTCAGAGCGAAGTAACGCCGCATGAGTAAGAATTATAAGACGTTGTCACGTCAAACAAAATTTATCTCTCTCAAATCTGGATTAATTTCTTTCTCGGATGAGATGATGAAAAAAATTATAGCTCAATGGTGGATAATTTTGGATTCGACTAATCTTATCAAAATGCGTTTGAAAAAAATGTACTTAGATGAAGGCAATTCGGAAAGTACACCTTTTTTTTAATGCGCGCTTCCCAGGAATAGGCGAACCTGTTACACCAAAGAAGTAGGTGCCTGGGAAGAAATATTAGGATGTTAGGAAGATGTTGCGAGTTACACAGCTCACCGGCCCTGTAAAAGAAGGAATTCCTTTAGAGAGAGGTTCGAGGGGTTGTTAAATGTACCAACATATGATGAGAACTCCTTGCCAGCCTGGTGCTGCGGCAAAACATGAGTTTTCCGGGAACAAAGTCTTTCAGCTCCTTGGAGCATCTTTCGTGGAAGTATCTGTAAAACAGAGGAAGGTCAGCAACTTGTCTTCTGAGAGCCAGCGCTTGGAGATCGCGGTTGATCTCCTTGTGGCACGTTTTGCACGCTATCCGCAACGAATGTTTGGGCGCAGATCCCCATACATGGGAACAATATTCCAATGCAGGTCGAATCTGCGCCTTATTAGAAGCAACATCTTTAATGACGTGAGGTTTCGCTTGGCTCTGAGAAGGAAACTAAGTTAAGCTGATGCCGACTTAGCTATTGCTGATAGATGTTCATGCCAGCAAAACTTGGAGTTGACCGTTATTCCGAGAAGGTGAATCGAATCTTTGGATGAAATTCGTTGGCCTTGCGTTATAAGAGGAGGTTCTCCAGCGGGGACCTTTCTGGAAAACGTAGTTGCTTGCGTCTTGCTCACGTTGAAGCTTACCAGGTTCAACTGACCCCACTCAGATATCCTCTGTAAGGCAGAATTTGAGTTACTGATTTCTTGACATCTCTGTCGATGAGATTCTGTAGCTTTACTCGGCCGCAGACTACTGAAAGACCAAACCAGGATATAATCGTCTGCAAAACCGAAGATCTTGTTTTCTGTGAAGATAGAACATAGTTTATCTGCAACAAAAACAAGGTTGGCGAAAGAATGGATCCCTGAGGTACTCCTGCTTGTAACTGGAAACAATTAGATGTTATACCGTCCACCACAACTTGTATGAAATAGCAATGTTGTAATGGAGGTCCGGCATAACCGGAAGTGGTGTCGCCCTGAAAACAATTGCGAATTGCAGATCAATATTCAATAACACTAATTCCAAAATTTGAAATTGATCGATGAACACATTTCTCCGCTACTTCTAATGGGCCTTTTAACAAGGGCAACCTGTACAGACGTAGTTTAAAGTTTATTCATATTTTTCGAAAGACGTGCCTGAAGAAAGTCTATGTTTAAGCTCATTATTTTTACCGTCAAGCTGGTATAATCCATTAATTGTACTATTAGTACGATAGCTTATTCCGAAAATTAAGTCAAAATTATAGAAAAATTGTTTATTAAATGAAGGAGATATTGTTATTATTATTTACGATCTTTCAATTCAGCAGAATATCTCAGAGTTAGAATTATTAGAAATTGTATCAATTAACACAATCCTTGCCTAAATCAGAAATATTTCCATCAAGCCAGTTTAGAGAATTGACACTTCAATTAGGGGAACAATGTCACCAACCATAAAATTTTATGAGGCTAATTGTGTAAATTGGCTTTATTACTTCTGAAAACAATGCCAAGTACATTAATTTCTATTAAAGTGGAAAAATCTAATGTCTAAATTAGCCGACCTAGTAATCGAGCAACAGGCACTAAAACTGGGCGTGTGAATCATGGAATATATTCGCGTCAAGTAGAATACAATAGCATTTATGTCGTTCCGTGTCAAGAAAGTCATACTTTATTATAGAATTATTGAAATTTATAGCAATGATGTAATAATTTTATATGTTTATTTGTCAAGGATTGCTGTAGAAGATCGCTTAGGCGTGTAATATGCGAGAATGATTTGAAAAGTATTTCAGCTCAACAGCAAGATTAAGAAATGGTTGACTATTTTTTGACGGATTCTCACCCAGTCTTCCAGTAAGATTTAACGAACAATTAATGCATGAAATTTTTTCGATTGAATCAAATATCATAGTGGAAATTGAAGAAGTCGGGTATCGAGCTGTCATATGTGAAAAATATTATCATAAAAATATGTCCGACATTGCTTGCTTTACAAAATATCAGGTGTTATTTTTTCTTAGATTGTACTGGGTGACTTCAACGTTCACAACACCAACTGGCTCCGCCACTCCAATAGGACAGATGAAGCGGGCAGACAAGCTGAAACTTTCGCAATCAGCCATAATCTAACGCAGCTAGTCGACGAACCGACAACAATAACTGACACCGCTAGACAACTCATACCACAACCTTATATCTGCTACTGTAACCATTGTGCTGCTGCTAAACTAAGATCCCTAACCACACAGACCCATTTGGCACTATAACCGTGCTAATTGGGATGAGCTTCGTGAATTCAGTGATGTTTGCCTTTCAGACTCTAACAACAATGTGTGCACTGAATCAGTTACAGAAATCATTCATACAGGAATGGATCTCTACATCCCTCATTCCATGAAAAAAACAAAAGCACAAAAGCCATGGTTCAACAAAAACTGCGAAAGAGCCTCTGCAGCCAAGAGCAGAGCTCACAAGTCATGGAAGATAAATCCAACAGAGGAAACAAGAGCAATCTTCGTACGAATACGGAAAGTATGCAACCTGACAACTACAAGAGCAAAGGCCAATTTCAACGAAGGGTAACTAATAACCTCCTTGAACAGGCAAGCGGGACTAGATAATTCTGGTCTATGACGAAGACTATCAGTGCCAATTTCTGCGAATCTGCGTTTCCGACTCTTGTTAGAGAAGACGGAAATAAAGCATCATCTCCGAAAGAGAAAGCCGATCTATTTGCTCTCTTGTTCTCAAAGAATTCTGTGCTAGGTTCATCTAACGCAATACCACCAAACATTCCACATACAAATTCTTCAATGGCAGAAATCAAGTTTAGATTCCGCATTGTGAGACGAGCTCTCGAGCAGCTGAACTGCAAGAAGTCAATTGGTTTAGACGAAATACCGCCAATCGTCCTGATTTTGCTCCAGATTTGAATATTAAAAGTGAATCTGAAATGAATCTCTGCTCACTGACAGCGTGAATTATAACCAACCGAGGACCTTTGCCAATTTTTTCATGTAATCTATGAACAGAATTGTATAACCATTGATGAGAAGTAGTGTTGTTAGAATTGATATATGTTTTATCAATATAAATAATTAGCCGATTTTCTTTTTTTATATCGTGATTTAGTCGTTTTATCCTAATATCCAGTGATTCAACTAAAATTTTTCTGTTATTCTGACTTTTATTCCATCTGTAATCAATAAATTCCTTGTAATTTTGTGGTAATTGTGAATATGATCTCTAATGAAGTAATCTCTTCTCACTTCTATTTCAGTTTCAGGAACACTTGGCCATCTTCTTAGGGGGTTTGAAATTTCCAATGCTTCACCACTTAATACATCAGAAAAACACTGTTTTCCCATAAGATCTTTCACACCAAAATAGTTTGACGAGTTCTAGGTTCACCTTAAAAATGAGACGCTATGCTACTAATAACGACTAGCTGATAGTAAGCAACGCCTAGCAGACTGTTCCGAATTTCGAATTTGATAGATAGAAGAGTGGAATGCAAATGACACGACAAAATCACAATTAACTTGTTTTGAGGCTTCGTGTTGCAGCTCGAGGCTAATCTCTAAGAGCAGCTCATTGAACAGGCCAATTTTGCCAGGAACATGTCAATTTGTTAGAAGCTGATTGCAAGAAAGTTTTGTTTACGTTTATTTCGAAATTATTTCGTTTTATTGCGATCGACGATCTCTAGAGTACTGAAGTCGAAATGAGAGATACGCCCAGTGTGAATTTTGATCTACTATGGTTTTGGTGAGAGTTCAATTGTGGAGTAAGGAGGAATTTCTTTGAACGCCCCCAGTGATCTGGTCATCTAACATAATGGAACGCTCAATGCTGATGCTATGTTTTGTTCGTGCATGACAACGTCTGACCTCACCAAGCTCATATCGCTAGGAACTATCTTCCAGATATTACTAAATTGACTCAGTTGTTAATATATATCAAGTACGTTTATAAAGAAAGCGTGGAAGCATAATTGTTATCCTGCCGTCTTATGAGAGACCATAATACAGGAAAAGACATGTTGTAAAATTGATGAATTTTCAAAATTGAAGGTTAAAAATTAAAAAAATTGCTGTGGAATATGCACCGATGGTGCAACAGCAATGACGGGCAGAAATATATTTTAAATCGTTTTTTTTCAAGGCCTCAAATGATCATATTAATTTCACTCATTGCTTTATTCACTGAGAGGCCTTTGTAGCAAAAAAATTAGCACCAGAGTTGAACTATGTGCTTTGGGATGCTGTTAAGACTATAAATATTATTGAGAGTTATGCCTTTAGCAGCAGTGAACTTGCTGCATTTTTTCAAAATGATTTATAACTATCAAAGCTGTGTCATTTTCCAGATATCTTCACGAAATTAAACGACCTCTTCAAGGAAAAAATTTGCGATATATTTACTCCAAATGAGTAAATTGAAAGTTTTATTCAAAAGATCAACATTTGGAGAAGTAGGGTAGAAAAAAAATTCGATCCAAATGTTTTCCAGTGTCAACAACTTCATAATCTAGGAAAATCATTGTAAAGCTTTTTTTGCAAAAATTATTTAAGATCACTCAAAAGCACTAGAAACACAGTTCCGTACATATTTTATAATAAATATTGATTTCAAAAAGGTACCTTGTAATCAAAAGCCGGCTTAAGTTAGATTGATCACCTGCTTAGAGCTCAAGAGAAATTTGCTGAGTATTCGAGTGATTGAAACTTTAAACTACAATTTCCAAAATTCCAAAAAGCTCTTAACTGGACTCTGGATCGGCGTTTAATGTTCCTCTGCCATTCAACACCACATATTTATGTGAAGTTACTTTCTCAACTCTCATATTAAATCAAAATATCTTTCATTCCTAAAATATGTTGAAGAGGTCTTACGTCCAGCAGTCTCATATTCCACCAAGGTTCAATTTGTTATGCAATAAAAAACAGGAACATCCATCTCATTTAATTTCTTACTTTTATTTTAATTTAATACTTGCCACTCAACGACTGCCTTCGACTACCGGGTGTCCACGCGAAATGAGACATTAAAAGTATATGGAGAAAGAAATGACTGATTTTTTTTGTTGTCCTCAATATTATTCGAACTAAGTTCCGATAATATTTTGAATCCTGTGACACTTCCGATTACACCGGTAACTCGGACTGCATTTCAGGTGAAAGGAAACCTATAACAGATCGATGCCTTTTAATAATACGAGTTAAATGGTGTGTGTAAAAATATGTAGTCTAATTTGAAAAATCGGACTTTCGTACGTTTGTGAAAGTACTACGGAATGCCACATGCTTTGGAAACACCCTGTATACCGTGTGAAGCCTCTCAATGCATTGAATTCTGCTGAATAAACCTCTTTACCAACAATGAGCTAGAAATGATCTATGTTGAATGATCTTCAGTATTTTTATGATGCCTTCTAAGAGACAACAAAAAATCGCAAAATTTCGATTGAAAAATTCATACCTTCCGTTCGGTTGATTTCAG
Organism: Cryptolaemus montrouzieri; assembly: GCA_013387265.2. Classification (NCBI taxonomy): domain Eukaryota; kingdom Metazoa; phylum Arthropoda; class Insecta; order Coleoptera; family Coccinellidae; genus Cryptolaemus; species Cryptolaemus montrouzieri. The sequence continues at coordinate 20,561,984 of JABFTP020000103.1, forward strand.
ATCGCAATGATATGAGAAAAAATTGTTCAGAATTTACTTTTCCATAATAAAAAAAAAGAAACATACTGTAACGATATTCAATCATCACCGCCCGGCGGACTGACGAGTACGGAGCACTTTCGGGAGACTTCGAGAAAGATTTAAGGAATTCAGCGCGCTGTTTGACGAATAAATCAGTGTTGCAATCTCCGGAAGATTCTGGATCGAAGATCTGGAACAGAGCCGAAGCTAGGAAAATGTTCTAGAACAATTTGTACTTGTATATAAAAAGAGAGGGCAAAGCACAGAGAATGAAGTTTGAATACAGAGCGCGAATAAGTGGACAAAGTGTTAGAAATAAATTAACCAGTATCGATTGTGTTATATAAATTAGTCATTGAGTTTAGTGTTATAATTGTTCAGTCTACGTGTAAATAAACTAGTTAGAGTTTTTAAACGTTGAAGTGTTTGATTTAAACCCACAAATAATTTCAAGAACTAAGAAACGTTACAATACATTATGCTTTTCGAAATAACAAAGAAGGTGTCAACTTCCGGTATAACCGGAAGTGCCACACCATTGAAAATATTATCGAAACTTAGTTCGAATAACATTCAAGATAACAAAAACAATCGATCATTTCTTTCTCCATATACTTTCAATGTCCCACTTCGCGTGGACAACCGGTATATTCGAACGAACTGAGACGGTCAGAATTCGCTTTTATTTACGTTATTGCATAAAATGCAATTTTGATTCGAAATAGGGCATATAATTTTTGTAAATATAATAAATACAATTTAACCACCTTGAAATTCTTCGCGTTATTAGTATTCAATGATTTGGAAATATTCATAGACTAGCTGGTGATAAACATTGCAATCTCAATTAGTTTTTCTTTTCTTGAATAAAGGAATCCAGTTTCATTAGTATCCTCTTTTTATGCATATTATACAGACTGTGTGAATTTAAGTTGGGGAAGGGCTTGAATTCAAATGTTAAAAAAATTAATAATAAGGTTGAGCGAAGCACTTTGTTTTCATATAGATGTTCTAAAAGTGACACAAAATGATCGAATTTACATTATAAATAATCCGGAACCCAACTACCAATTTCTTTAAAGTTTCAAAGTTCTCTTCACGCCAGTCAAGGTGATGTTCACCTACCTCCGTCGGTCTAGGGAGAACAAGGAAACCAGGCCTCACTGGATCCGCTCGCACCGTATTCACGCTCATTAACTTTAATTATTAATTAAAATAAAGCCCGTGAACTATTATTAGTCCTATAATATAACCCCATTATAACGTCTTCCGAAGCTAATTAAATAGTACTTGAAAATTTCACGCCAGACGTTCTCCCTGGACAGAACGAAAGGTTGATTGTCGAGATGGAAAATTTATTCTTAGTACGAACAGTTATAATTGGCCATTTCTTTCATTTCAACACTTTGTTTCCAAGGAAGGGGATGAATTTTGTTCGTTTTGTTTTTCCATGAGCTGCTGCGAAAACAATACTCATTAGAGGATATCTTTCATACTGACTATCATTTATACACGAAAATAGTAAAGAGACAATGGTAGTTGAACATTGATTCAAAATATGAATACCGGGCGTTCTAATTAGAAGAACATATTTGTTTAATAATTTAAGATAGGGCTACAAATTTTGAGTTGAATTTGTGATGCAGATCACGCTAAAAATAGCCATCGACATATGGAAATCGAGAAATTCGGAAGGACTGGAAAACAAAAGAAGATAGCTGGTATTTGTTTTTCCTCGAAAATCGAGGACAGAAAGGGTGGGATATTTTTCTAACTACTAACTGATGCATACAAATGATAAAACTGCTTCAAGAACTCTTTTTAATATATATCTAAATGTTTTTTTTTCATTTCTTCTCTTATCTAATTTTACTTACAGAACAGAAAATAAAATACAATCATAAAGGAATTATTTTTTATATCTATTGAATCTTTTTTTGAATTGTGGAGGCCGTTACTTGATGTAGATCCATGATATAAATGAGATAAAAAACACAAGGTTTAACTTTAATCTACACTTTATTTGAAAAAATTCGACGACGTTCCGCTGACACAGCAGCTTTATCAAGAATGACAAACAGAATAAAAAGTATGGAATTATAAACAAATCGTAGAACAAGTTGGATGAATAACAGGAAAAACCCACACCGAGCCATTGTACAGTTAGTATGAAAGGTAATTAAAAACTAATTAAACAAGTTAGGTAGGGGTGAATAATTCACATCTACCTGCTCATTCAAAAGCTTGTCCGAATGTTTGTATCTATTTATTTCTAATGCTTCTAGGAGATCTAATTTTAAACTTTTTGATTTTATATGTAATATGTCAAAGTTTTTATTGAATGGATGGTATTTTTTATTAAGTGGTTTGAATAATTTGAATCAGATTTATTTTCATCGAAGCTACGTTCATGTTCAGATGTTCTTATGCCAAAACTCTTATAGGTCCTACCAATATAAATTTTATCACAAGAACCGCAATTGAGTTTATAAATTCCTGATTTACTTGATTTTTCAACACGAGATTTATTATTTTTAATATGTTTACCTAAGTTATTTGAAGTTTTGAAAGTTATATTAAGATTTCGTTTGATGAGAAAGGATTTAATATTTGTACTTGCAGAACAGCAGAATGTTAAACTGTTGAATATTTTATAGTCTTTATGAATAGGATATACTTCATTTATTGCTTTCTGATACAGTTTTTACGAATGATTAGATTTATCATATCCGGATTTTATGAATAATTAATGGCTATCTGTTTGATGATATTTAACTCTTCATTATAATCTTCTACTGATAAAGGTAAATTTAGTAACCGATGTACCATGCTGTTTAAAGCTGCAACTTTGTGTTGAATTGGATGTAATGAGTAGTTATGTATAATTGTATCAGTATGTGTTGGTTTACGAAAGACCGAAAAACATGATTATTATTTCGTTTAGTGATTTTCAAGTCCAAAAATTAATGGAATTGTTCTGTTCAATTTCTATCGTGAATTTAATGTTCAAATGGATGGAATTAATGAAATTAAGAAATAAGTCTAATTGACGAGTAGTTCCAATGAAACATACTAAGATGTCGTCAGAATATCTACACCAATAAAGAAATTTGGAAATGAGTGGATGTGTATGAATTTTCTGTTCAATATTATTCATAAAAATCTCTGGACTCTAAGAATTTCCCATGACCAAACCATTAGAACTAACGCAAAACTTATTTTGTTTGATGTTGAGAATTTATACTATATATATATATATATATATATATATATATATATATATATATATATATATATATATATATATATATATATATATATATATATATATATATATATAGGGGTTTTACCCCGACGAGTTGCGAATATATCTGTTCATGCAATCAAACTGATTTCATGAAAAATATAAATACTATTGCCAGGCAATGATTATAATCAAAACATATCCTGGAGTAATTATATATTAGGATAACGTTAAATGTTATGAAAATTTATCAATCTACCAGAATATATACATACTATAGCATCATCAGACAATGATATCAATGTACCAACGAGTAGTGTCAGAGGCTTTCTCCCCGGAAAAATCGAGTGTACGGACCTTAGTCAAGTAACACTGAATGTTACTCATTAATAGTTTCCTTTGTGTGAAGTGGCGAACGATCGAATAGAATACTGCTCTGAATATAAATATGACAAAATTGTCAGTTAATTATATTACATTTATATAAACAAATAAATAAAATATGAAATGAGATTCTGAGCAGTATAAACTAAAGAGAAAACCTATGACTCTACCTCATTATTATTTTCGGAAAGAAACCTACGAAGAATATTACAAGATTTGATGACTGTTATCTTTTGTAACTGTTCAAACAAATTTTTCTTCAGACCCAAAATCTCAATACTTTTGTGAAGATTTCTAGGAATAACGCCTGTTGTAGAAATAATAATCGGTAGAATAAATATTTTCTTCATTTTCCACATTTTTTAATCTCGTCGCCAAGCATCATATATTTAGAAATTTTTCATTGTATTTATTTTGTATATTATGTGTGTCGGGTATAGCAATATCAATTATATATGTTATTTGATTCTGTTTATCATTAAGAACGATATCTGGTCTATTGTGTTTCACAGCTCTGTTGCACAGAATTGTTTTATCAAAATAAAGTTTATATTTGTCATTTTCACAAATAATCTCAGGTTCATATTTTTGAAATTTTTTCTTTTGGGAATTAGGTCATGTTTAATTCCTAGATTGAAGTGAAAAATATTAGCGACGGCATTATGTCTTTCTAAATAATCTGTTGAAGCAAGGACTGAGCAAGATGATAATATATGAAAAACTGTTTCTGAAGAACAGAAGCATCTACGGCAAGAATCATCTATATTTTGTTTGATATGTTTTCTATAATTCCTTGTGAAAACAACCTGGTCCTGGATCGCAATTGCCAAGCCTTCTGTTTCAGCAAACAATTCTCTAGATACTAACCATTTATTCGATGCAATTTCATCAATATAATCATTTTTCAATTCTTTAGGGTGCTTTCCGTGTAATTCCTTCTGCATCCAACTTTCTTTTAGAATTATCATCAAATATATCAAAACTACCTTTTGCATTGTCAAGTTCAGAGGTGTAATATTATAATCTGAAGCAACAACAATATCATGTAATTTAGACGTTCTCTGTTTATCATGAAAATGGGAACGTAGATATATATATATATATATATATATATATATATATATATATATATATATATATATATATATATATATATATATATATATATATATATATATATATATATATATATATATATATATATATATATATATATATATATATATATATATATATATATATATATATAGTGTTCCTCCAGGTGATGTCAAAATATTAATCGAAAACATGTTGAATTCGAATCATGTTAACCACATAATTAAATCAGAAATATTGAATCTGTTGGACGTTTGCATTGAACAAAATTATTTTTCTTTCAACAACATCTATTACAGTAGTGAAAATGGTTTGATGTGAATTATTCACCCCTACTTAACTTGTTTATTTAGTTTTTAATTACCTTTCATACTAACTGTACAATGGCTCGGTGTGGGTTTTTCCTGTTATTCATCCAACTTGTCCTACGATTTGTTCATAATACTCTTCATTCTGTTTGTCATTCTTGATGAAGCTGCTGTGTCAGCGAAACGTCGTTGAATTTTTTCAATTCGATAGATTGAAGTTAAACCTTGTGTTTTTTATCTCATTCATGTATTAAATAATTGATATATCCTTTATCTGAACTGTAAAGCCAACTCCTCAATTTTTGTCTGAACTATTTATCTTTACTCAAGAGTTTCATTTCAATAGGGAATTTGTTAAAGATTCTGGATCCTAAATAATGATGACTCTTTTGACAAATTTTTTTTTTTTACACTTGGGATAGCAAGTGAATAGTGACTGTATCTTGTACTCTTGTCATGTTTGATGAGTGTATGTTTGTGAAATTTTTTTTTTAATGTATTAGTATAGAGGAACAAAATAACTGTCTCACGTCCAAAACTTCAGAGAGTTTATATAAACAATCGGAGCAACTATTTGGCATCCCATCTTGTAATGTCTCTGTAGATATTTCATCAATCCTTTAGCTTTTTCTTTTTTTTTAGATGAGATGAGATATTATGTTGGTGATTTCTTCCGAATTCGTGGGTGTCAACTGCAGTTGATTTTCCAGATTTCGGTCCTCCAGCGATATATCTTTTTTTTTGTACTCTCCCTAATGAACTTCTATGATAACTTCCTACCGATAGTCGTGAAGTATTCATTCAGAACTTCTGCCTATCTTTCTCGGGTCCTCCACCAGTCCATTTACAGTTTCTAACTTCTGCAATGTTATGATGAATAATTTCCTTCAATTTGGATATATCGACTTATATTAAACAAGAAATATTTTCTCTATTAGTTCACCACCGAAAGAAAAAGTGTCTTCTCATATTATCAACTGCATACCTAACCTCACCAAATGGCTCGATGTTGAAATAGTTGTGTCTTGAAAAAAAAATAACCCAGATTAATAAACTGAAATGAACGAGACTTCCGTTTCAAATAAAAACAAACTTTCATTTTCCACGAAATCTCCATTTTACACCATTTATATCTAAAATAACACAATCACTTATAAAACGCTTCATAAAATCTGTTCCCATATTTTACGCCAAGTCATTCAAAATATTGCCTCTCTTTTACAACACGCTCATTTCGTTCTATGAAAAATATAAATAATCCGTTTCTATTTTAACGGTAATATCGATGATATCTGATAAACCATGTCCAGCAAAAACGGATAATAATAATTCCAGGTATAATACCAAACAATGAACTCTGTTCCTGGTAACAAGGAAGTGTTCACAAAAACATTCCCACGTTCAATTTGGATCTATCTTGTATTAATAAAACGTGATTTGTCGTATCGCTTCTTGAGATGTGGCTGTCAGGCATCAATTTGCTCGAATTCATTTTGAGACTCACTAGCTTGATGAAAATGTTAGGTACTTATTTATGCAACTGAAAATAGATTACATCAAACTGTAAAAGCAATTATTCGACTATGTCGATATACACTGTGCCTAGAAATTAACGCACAATTTGAATATTCACAAGTTTTTTTCGGATATGTCCAGACATATACCAACAAAATTCGATATTTTTTTCTTACCGCACATGTTCCTCTCATGAGAAATTAAATGAAAGAAATAAATTGAGATTTCAAAAGAAACTATTACATATTGATAACAGTAGTTGTTGATCAATTTTTGAGAGGAGCGATATACCCTGTGCAACTGTTAACCTTCCTATGGTTTTAGCGTAGATTCAATGATGGTTTGGGAATGAATTTTTTTGAACGCCCGGACTGATCTGGTCTTCGTAAATAATGAAAGCCTGAATCCTCAGAAATACTTTATACACATTCTAGAAAAACATGTTTCACCATCTGTATCACACATGGATGAAAACTTTTTGCTTATACAAGCTAACGCCAGACATCACCAAGCTCAAACCGTTCAAAACTACCTTCAAGATCACGAAATCACTTCAATGGAATGGCATCCACGAAGTCCAGACCTTAGTCCCATCGAACATATCTGGGACATTCTCTATAGAAGATTAAGTTATCGTGAATGAGTCTTGGAATAGACTAATTGAAATTTGGAACGAACTGGAGCCGTTCATTAATTTTGAGTATGAATCTTAAATGACATGCAGTAGTTCTCGCCAGAGATGAAAATATCCGGTATCAACGGTTTTTGGAGAGTTTGATCCTATCTAAAAGTCTGACATTTTCCAAAATTAGTTTGATTTCAAATTCTTTGAGTATAATTTTCATTTGGATTGTTCTCAAGCATTCCTTAGTCTTTTTCGACATATCTAATGTCTTTCTGAATGAATCTGAATTTTCAATTTTGTGCACTAATTTTTTGGCGCAGTGTATCTAACATTTTGTGTTCCATGAAATACTTCCAAGCTAACGCTTCTACAATTGTTGATTAATTTCAATGAAATAGAAAATCGAATTGCATTTTTAATGACATTCTAACAGACCGAAAAGTTTTTATTGGTGTGTCGTTTCCGGAAGTTGACCTTCACTTTGATTCATTAAGTTGTAACTCCATGTCTTCGATTTTTTTTTTTAGGCTTAAGTCCCTGAGTAACATTCCGTCCAGGTTCAGATGGAGCCTTCATGAGTATATCTGTGATACAGAACCTTAAACTTTCGAAGAATTTTGTATTGTTCAGTGATTTGTATCTTGTACTTACTAAGGATTGTTTAAGACCGTTTTGGCTGTGGCTATTTTGTATGAGATTGTCCTTTCTTTTTCTTGTAAGTTATTCTAATATAGTGTGTTAGAGTAATTTAATTTTTATGAGAATCTTTTAACAAATTTTCACTTAATGTCTCACATAATGACTTTGATATTCTAACAAGGGCATAAAGGTGCCCGAATCGAAAACATGGTGTCAAATATCAGTTTTGAAACTCAACCCCTATTTGTTGTTGGCTTGAATAATTCTAGAAGACTATGGTAGCAACTATACAGAACCTTTAGGCAAAAGTGGCAGCTTTTCCGTACCGCTTAACTGTGAAACAGATTGATTAAAATCTGAAAACTGAATTAACTTAATCACTAACTGATTGTTTTGATTAACCTTCAACTTAAATCTCTAGCGAAGCTAATTGATATGTTCAGGTGCTCAGTAATTTCTCTCGCCGTGATCCGACGATTGGCCTTTATTACTTTCTTCACTTAATCATTTTTTACGTTTAACGTAGACGTGCTGAGATATCCGGGAAGGTCGTCATATATTCACAGCCCTAAATTTGATACAGATTCTTTGATCTATTTTTTGGATTAGGCAAAATCCAAACACACTTGGTGTTCCAATGGGAAGAAAAAGCTACAAAAGTGAACCTTAGCCAAAAACATGTCACGCAGCAACAGTTCTTTATCGCAAGTCTTTAGTAAGCTTCGGCAAACCAACCTGAACTTCACTAGGACAATGCAAGCCCACATACATCCCGAAAAACAATTGTACATTTCATGCAAGAATACATGGAATTCTTAAATAATCCTAAGTACAGTCCGGACTTCAGTTCCAATGGTTCTTTTACTTTTACCATAATCTAGAACGGACTGCGTGGTCAAAGGTTTCAGTCTTCAGAAGAAACTTTTGATGCCTTCAAATAGGTCATTTTGAATGTTGCAGCAAATGATTGGCATAACTGCTTCCAGGATTCGAAAGAATAAAGAAGTGTAGTAATCTCTGCAGAGAAGATTTCGAAAAATAATAGTCTTTAAAAGCTCTCATTTGTTTCATTCTAGCCCTACATGCAAAATTTAAGAGACATCCCTCGTACAATTCAAATGAAATAAAAAGAGAAATTCCAAATCGCAAAATCTGTTAATCGAATATTTGTACAATAAACACAAAAATGAAAAAATATTGTATCGAATGAATGAATGAACCAAGATCTCAACATTTTTCAATTTGTCATCCGTAGATTTGCGTAAAGCTTTTTGTCTCATTACACAACTTCTGCAGTAGAGTGAATGAAATTGCCTATAGACTACCTTTTGTTTATAGACCTACAACGAATTCCATTTTCCGAACAGTTCGTGTGAACGAGTGGCGACCACAGAATTTATGGGTTTTCTATGCGCGGAGAATTCGACTAGCGCTGATGCCGTGTTCGTTCCGTTTTGACGTTGAAGAGTTTTACGAGTTAACGAGGTTCGATTTCGACAAATATCCGAAATCGAAACTCTGCGGAATTGTCTTTGGAATTTACGGACGCTCACACCTGTCTCCAAAACGTTGAAACTCATTTGGATATTGGTAGATTGTCGATATCGGAACAGTTCGTTATCTGTGGACTTTCGAGTTGTTGGTTGTGAGTAGCAAGAACTTTAATAAAAATGAATGAAAATTTAAGTAGATGTTAGGTTAGCAAGGGAAAGATGAGGTGGAAGAAGTTTCCTTCGAAAACATATGTGAAACATAATAGTTTGTCACAACTTGAGGCGGTAAATCTACGTGCAATTTTAAGAAAAAAGCTCATATAACCATAGGTCCACAAGAGCTTTATCACGGAGCTACAGGGTGTTGAAATTTCCAGAAGAAATTGTTTTTTTCTCCAAAACTCCTGCAGTTTTTGAGATATTTAGTCCAAATTTGAAACGCAAGCTATTTTTTTACAGCCTCCTGCTATAAGTTCCGTCTCAAAAGACGAGCTATCAAAATATTAGCAAATTTTGGGCATTACTATCGAGTATTTTTATTATTATTTTCATTTAGCGAAAAACATAAAATTCAAGTAATTTAAATTCAATAATTTTTTACTCGAAAACGGTTGGAGGTACGAAAAAATTAGAATCGTCAAAAAAGTTTATAAATTAAACGGAGATGACGAAAATTGATTGTACGCTGATCAACGGCGTACAGCAAAAAAGTTTGAAATGGCAAAAGGAGTTTTGAGGAAAACCTTATTTTTTCCGCAAATCTTAACACCCTGTAGCTTCATAACGAAGCTTTTGCGGACCTATGTTTATATAAACTTTTTTCTTAAAATGGCACGTAGATTTACCCCCTCAACTTAAGACGTACTATTATGTAACACCCTGTATGGAGAAAAGACATCCAAATTTTCAAAAATGCTCCACCAAGAATAAATATTTAATAAAAACTAAAGTTATATACACCATAAGTAGCACCAAATGTTTGCCTTTGTCTTTAGACATTGCCGTCTTTAAAAAAACTGTATAATTGTTTTGTATTTAGTAGATTAAATTAACTTCGGAAGCAATAATATAATGCATGTTTGAGCTGACTAGGAAGTATCCAAAAAGGTTAGTTATACATTTAGCATTCAAAAATGGTACCATAATGAGGGATCATGAATATATATAGTTGCAAGGAAAGTGTTCAAACTGATTACTTTGAGGTAACGTAGGGAGATCAGTGATATTGCTTTTTATATAAATTATAAAATGGTTATCTAATGGTGCCATCAGAGTATTCCTGAAGTTTGTGATTCAGAGCTTAGACTAAGGGATACTTTCCATGTCCCTTAAGGTGAGCAAATGGTTCGCTGAATTCTTCCATTTGCAGGATGCTGAAAACCTATAATAAGGTATTCTGCGCACATTTATTTGTCGTTTCGATGCAGGGCTTAAAAACAATTTGAAGTGGGGGCATACATGCAATTTGTAGCTAAACTTGATTTATCTTAAGTTTTTGGGATAAGTAATAAAATGTTGGTATAAAATAGTGTATTTATTGTAATTGAACCCAAGCAACCCAAACGTTCATTCGAATATGTCTGAAGTACAGTAAAAAGTACCACCAAATTTTTTTAATAAGCTCCAGAATTAGCACTTTTTATGAATCGCCTGCTTCAGGTTTCTAGAGAGGTTTCAGAAATGTTTGAATGTTGTGAGAGTACAACCGTTTTCCAAAACAAGTAAGAAGGGTCTGCCTCAAAATTACCGACCAATCGTATTGTTGCCCAATATATCGAAAGTCATGGAAAGAGTGATGAATAACGATGAAATTGTGACTTCCTTGCATAGGTTACGCCTTTAAGGATATCAACAATCGAAAAGCATGACGAATCAAACGCCATCGCTCAAAGACCTTCGACAGGGTTCAGGATGCAACATTGATGAATAAACTAATCGCATATGGACTTCCCGAAAAATTGCACGATTTGATTCGTAGCTTTCTCTTCTTCAGGAGTTAGTTGATGATGTAACGATTGATCCTTTTCAGGTTAATGCAGGTGTACCCCAGGGCTCCATACTTTTCTTCTGTTGCAGATTATTAATCTGTTCCACTTCATCTAAAACAGAATATTTTGGTTTTGTTTTTGCGGTGTCCTTATTATCTAGTTAGCGTTCTATAACTACTGAGGAGTCACACCATCAAAGATACCAACTAGGCAGGTCACATAATTCAGACTTGGAGGAGATATCAGAGTGGGTCTCTGATCTTTCAAGGATATCGAATATCTTCAGAAATGAACATGCGCCTACTAGAAATCAGTCAACACTCAAGTTGGGTGGCATCGCAATGTGTCAGACAGAGTTGAATATGCTTCAGCTAAACTCAGTTTTCTTTTCTGGGCTGAGCATTACTTACGCCATCACAGCTGATGCTTTTATAGAAATCATAGGTGTGAGCTGGTCTAGAATACTGTTCCCATGTGTGGCGCTCCGCAGCCAAACATTGATTACATCTGCTGGATAGTGTACGGAAGAGAGCACTGCGGTTCGTTGGCTACTACAACCTTTCGCTCAAAGACGACAGGTTGCTGATCTCTCTCTTTCATACAGATACTTCAATGATGAATGCTCTAAACAGCTGAAAGGCTCAGTACCAGAAAGAAGCCAGTTCCAAACACCTGAAAAAGTCTAGGAACACTTACCAATATCTTTGAAATATAAATTTGATGATTCGAATTTATAGAAATCTTTCGGTTTTTGTTATGATGTATTGTATATAATGTATTCTCAATAAAACAACATAATATTTGACTTCTCCAAAGCACCTATTATAAAAAAAATTGAAATTTGAAAATGACGAAATTTGGTAAAACACAAAAAATCCTGAACTAATATTTTCCAAACGATATGGAAGCACTTATATTTTTCAGTGCCCAAAAGGTCAGCCTCTGTTATTAATGATACTTTGGCATCGTCGCGGCATGCTCAATATTAAATTGTCTATTAAATTTTGACCTAAGTCATTCCAAGCCCCATGAACTGCTAATCGAAGCTCCTGTTCATGATGGAAGACGTTTTGACGCAGGAGATTTCTTTTTAGGGTGTCCTACACATGCTCGATGGGATTCAGATCTGGGGAGCAGGATGGCCACGGTAGAAGATCGATATCATTCTCTTCAAGAACCTTCAAGACAACTCTTGCACGATGAGGAGGGGCATTATCTTGTTGGAAGAGTGGATTTTGACCCATTGTTTGGAGATACGGTACCACTACAGGCTAAAACTATCTCATTTGCGTAAGAATTTCCCGTGAGGTTGTTCTGTATGAAAACGAGGTCAGTTCTTCCACCAAGGCGTATATCTCCGCAAAACATCACTGATCCGCCTCCCTGTCTAACAACTTCTCGAGCATGCTGGAGACGGTTTTACTTTCTAGGTTCCCTCCATATTCGAATTCTTCCCGAATCGGGATAGTAACTAAATCTAAATTCATCACTGTGTTACGTGTTCTTGGCACCAAGCTAAACGAGCAGCGCGATTTCCATGGGTCAGTTGTGGAACTCTTAAAGGACGTCTGGAGTGGAGTTGACCTTCGTGCAGTCGATTTCTCACAGTTTGATCGGAAATTTGTACATTATGAACTCGTGATAGCTCTTGAACTGATTGAGATGCTGTGGTAGTACGATCGGAAAATCGGTCTTGGGCGACTGTAGCAATCCTGAAACGACCTATATGGCGTTCTTCTACGCTAGCTGTTTCATTGAAACGCGACCATAAACGATTTATGACACTTGGGCTACTTCCCAAAACCCTGGATACTTACCGTTATGAGCTCCCAGCTTGGAGCATGCCAACGGCTCGTAACATCTCTCCTCTAGTCAAATGTCGTCTTTCCATGGTCGAATCACAAAACTTGAATATTTTATTTGGACTTACAACAGAAACAAAGTGCCAACTAACTGATTTCAAACACTGAATACATGAAATGATTATAAAGCAGCGTCGTATCTGCTGAATTTTTAGTTTTCTATAAAAAAAACTGAAAACTGTTGCGGCACTCTACATAATTTGGTGAGAAATTGATGCAGGTGTTCATTTAAAAAAAAATCATCCATATTGATCGTTCTGGATACGATATATCGATATTCAGAAGTGTTCCGTAGACTTTTTTGAGGTGTTTATATGGCTTGTATCCCCATTGCCCGAATAAATGAATAAAAAAAGGAGAAACACTGCTAAGAATGAGATTCCTTTTTTAATATCAGATGGATTAATCAAAACCAATTATAACAAATCTTTTATTTGTCAGAGCTTGAATATACTCGAATAATTGCGCAATAGTGATTCGCTTATATGATTATTACGAAAAGAGTGATACAATTTATCATGACAAAGCTGCCAACGAAAGGCACGACACATGACTAATGTGTTTTTCGAATTTAGGTCATCCAATTTCTTTAATGAGAGTCCTGTGTTGATCCTGAAACAAAATGAATAGTTCGTGAATGAAAAGTTGAATTTTATTGTACATTTCAAGCGAAAGCTGTGAGTTTTGAATGTTGGTTATTGATTTACTGAAAAATACGTGGGAAGTGATATTAGCTATCCAAAATTAGAATTGGAAATATCATGTGAATGCTTTACATGATTATATTCCAGTAAGTTGAAAAAGAAGCTTCTGAACACGTTATTGTTTTTAAGGTTATGTCTGCCTGTCAGTCTGTCAGCCTTTTCAGGACTACAAGTATGTAGATAGGGTGTCCCAATGTTTTTGTTGCGAACTAGCAGTTTACAAAATTTGACCCTTGCCCCAGATTTAAATGACATTTGCGACGTTATTATGCACCAGGAATCTCTAATTCATTATTTCAGGTCCTCTACGTCTTTTGATTGATTTAGATTGATCATATCTTTAAAGGTTCCACACAAGAAATCTATGAAGGAAAATGCAATTGCGATCGAGTTGGATAAAACCCGTCTTGGAGACATTTAGTAACAAACTTAGAAGGGCATTGTAAGAGGGTGTACTAGCTTGATGTCACCACATTTGCAAGGTCCTCTCGAGAAAGTTGTGAATTCGAACTGTAATGGACAATGCTTAGATATGACATCATAGGGATATGAGCTACTGCTATGCCGAGGTCACTTACTCAATCTAATATTCAAGCAGGTTTTTGAACAACTGAGATTGTACCATTTAATTTTTTTAATAAATTCGGTTCTGCACCTACATTTGTTACAGATAGAACCACGTAAATTCAATTGATGAAGCTGATAGACTCATTGAGAATACATCTAAGGATAAAATGCCACTACCATCACCATCAATTTCAAATCTTTCACCACTATAAGAGTCGAAAAAGATTACAACTGCAGTTTATTGTGAACAGTAATCAACTTTGAATGTACCATACATTTCACATAAAAAAAAGGGAACATTATTGCAGTACTCGATCCATCTACAAGTTTTCAACCTACTGTTGTGACCACTTAATTTTTCGCTGAAAGCAGTACGTCCATTATCAAAAACTGCTCCCATAAAGTTAGGCAACAGGCAAAAACTAGGTAATCAATTATGTAAAAACAATATATCAGAATAAGAGTAGATTAGAAGAAAATATGGAAACAGATTCAAACGAACATAAGCTAAGCAAGTTAAGAAACGACTCAATAAAGAAAAGACCGAAAAAAAATGGTACGAACAAAACAAAATGTGATTGTCAGCATGAGTCATCATTATCGTCAGGAGAAGAGTGCAACTGTTTATTCGGAGAGCTGATCGAGAGAAAAGTGGAAACAATGCAAAAATGTCGGCGAATCAAGAATGTACAGGGTGATTCAAATTCGGTGTTTTAGTACGACACCTATGTGACGTATTGTAGATAGAGAATAATCATCGCAAATTTTCGAGCTCGATTTTGAAGAAAACTTCATAGGTGCAAACGGATTTCAGCTATCTTTTTTAGTTTTTGAGTTATTCCGGAATTCTGTATTTTTTGGGATTTCGACATGTGACGATATCTCGAATCTTATTGCAGTTAAATAAAAAACATTTCACATTCTACAGGCTCTTTTTTTAGTTGAATACAGGGATATTTTCAATTATTTTCTTCTTCAATCGGTTTCGGAGTTTGTGTGGTTTTTTAAATACGAATTACAGGTGATTTTGAAATAAAAAAGATGGTTAGTTATTTTCTATCCAAAGGTGTTCGTGAATTGCATCTACAAAGTCATACCACAGATTCTTCAATTCGAAATAAGTCGATTTAGGCCAACTTACCTATATGAAACGTTTCTTCGTTTCGCCGCTAGAGGTCGCCAAATCCACAGATTTCTCTTCTTATTTTTCAAATAATTCGAGAACGACTCGATCGATAGAAAACATATTTGGTATGCTAAATCGCGTACGTTATTCACGTTCTTCAGTAATCCACTCAATGACCTTGACGTTCCACAAGTGTTCCTTAAAACTCGAACGTGTTTTTAATCAACCATAATTTTTCAACTGTCGGCGTTTGAGCAAAACTGTTTAAGACTTTGAGTAGCTAAGCTAATTATCAAACTTTTTTGTTTCGTGAGAAATTTTGATG
The DNA here is from genome assembly GCA_013387265.2 of Cryptolaemus montrouzieri. Classification (NCBI taxonomy): domain Eukaryota; kingdom Metazoa; phylum Arthropoda; class Insecta; order Coleoptera; family Coccinellidae; genus Cryptolaemus; species Cryptolaemus montrouzieri. Next base: position 20,577,880 of record JABFTP020000103.1, read on the forward strand.
TGATGAGAGGTTCAATCACAAAAAACAGTTTTTTAATTTCATGATTCCACTTCTTCAACCACCTAGCAAGTGAAAAAATATCACATTTGATGATGTTGGCTTTTAATTTATTTCTGTGGTCTGGCAGATTGTCATTTTACTAGGCTTGACAACCAATTGTTGACACAACAGTGTTCCTTGAGTTCTTAATAAGGTATTTTAGTAATTTTTTTATCAATATTAAGCACAGAGATGTACAGTAACTCCGAAATGGTTGATATGATTATGATGTACGGATTTTGTCAAGGCAATGGGCGTGACAGCGCGGGAGTATATGCTGAAACATTTCCAGATCGCATAGTTTCGAACCACCAAACGTTTGGAAATCTGGAGAGAGGCCTCCACGAGAATGGTAGCTTCAAGCCGAGTAATTTGTATCGAGGACGACAACGAAAAGTAAGGACGGTAGAACGCGAAGCACAAATTTTGGACATGGTTGAGGAAAACCCACAATTAAGCACGCGCCGTTTAGGTTTGCAGCTGGTCATTCCTAAAACAATGATTCATGATGTCTTGAAGGAACAATTATGTCATCCTTATCATATTCAGAAAGTTCGGGAAATACTTCCCAACGATCCTGAAAAACGCCTAATTTTCTGCTGATTTACCCAAGAGAAGAGAACTCAGGATCTCCACTTCTGTGTGAAAATTCTATTTACTGACGAATGTACTTTTACTAGGTCTGGCACCACTAACCTTCACAATGAACACGTGTACAGTTTCGAAAATCCACAAGCTGTTACAAGTACACAACATTAGAATCAATTCAAAATTAACGTATGAATTTCAGTAATTGACAATTTCATTATGGTCCAGTAGTGATTCCAGATTGATTAAATGGAGAGTATAACTGCGTGCAGATATGTGGTTTATGCACGACGGTATATCTCCTACTTCACTTTAGCGGTTCGCGAGTTCTTACATGCACAGTAGGCGAATCGTTGGATCGGAAGTGGAGCTGATGCTCCTGCAAGTAGGCGAGCATGATCTCCCGACTTGACACCGTGCGACTTCTTTCTTTGGGGTGCTTTAAAATCTAAAGTTTACTCTTTCCCAATTAACACCCGAGAAGAGTAACATATGAGAATTTTAAATGCGGCCAACTCCTTCAAAATTGACCCTGCAGTAATGCCAAGGTTCCAATTTAATAGCTTAAAGAGAATTGATACCTGTGTTTAGCGAAATGGTGGAAATTTTGAACATTTACTAATGTTGAATGGAATTTTGAGTGTAAACTAATTAATCGTTATTCTGAATTGATTTGTTTTTCTTTTCTTTTCTTTCAGTTCATCATTTTGCCAACAAGAGGTTGTCAAGCATAATAAAATAGCAATCTGACAGTCAATATGGTCAATGTAATATCTTTGACTTGCTAGTTGGTTAAATAAATGAAATCATGAAATTGAAAATCTCTTTTTTGTGATTGAACCGCTCATCATATCAAAATTTCTCAAGAAACAAAAAAGTTTGATAATTAGCCTAACTAGTCAATATCTAAAACAGTTTCGCTCAAACGCAGATTGAAAACACGTTCGAATTTTTAGGGACACTTGTAAAACGTCAAGGTCATTGAGTGGATCACTGAAAAAACGTGAATAACGCACCCGATTACGCATACCAAATATGGTTTCTATCGATTGAGTCGTTCTCGAATTATTTGAAAAATAAGACAAAAACTTTTCGGATATTGCGACCTCTAACGGCAAACGAAGACACTTTTCAAGTCAGTTAGCCTAAATCGACTCATTTCGAGCTGAAGAATCTGTGGTACACGCAATTCACGGACACCCTGAATATATCTTTGACGCACATAGACAAACCTCTTCCAACATAGAAGTGTGAATATCTTCTGTACTCCTAGAGGATAAATATGAATTTTCGATTGTTTAATGAAATAGGCTATGTAAAAGGAATGAATGAAACATGTGAGACATAGTTGGACTAAAAAAAAATAATCCTGTCTATTGATATCAAAATCACCTATATTTCGTACTTCAAGAAACACAAATTTTCTTCCTAACTCAGAAACCAATACAAGAAAAAAGTTAATATAAAGAATAGATCTATGCTTTTTATTCAAGAAAGTACTTACACAATAGGAAAAAGTTTATTACCTAACTTCAATAAGATCCGAGTTATCATCACAAGTCTAAATCCCGATCTCCAGAATAACTGGAAAACTGAAAATGTTCGGGAATTCCGTTTTCCACAATGAGTTTTTCTCGAAAATCGAGAAAACGAGAATATTTTCTATGTACAATATATAACATAGCTGCCGTCAAATTAGGCCCACCTGTACCGAAGGTGTTCTTACTTATATTCATCATAATTGTGATCTAACCTAACTTAACCACTTAAGTATTAGTTTTTATAGAAATAATAGAAATTTCAGTTTTTACATATTTTATAGCTAAATTTCTTTTCGAGATTTTAATTTTATTACTGTTTTGTTCATTTTCTTTTGTTTTCGCATTCAATATCTAACGGTTAATAGTTGAGTTACCTAATATGAACATTCACAACCTGAATAAAAGAACTTTTAGATTGTAAGACTTCAATATTAATGCTTAATAATTTTAATATCCAACTGTGCCATTAGGAGTAATAAAATGTCATTTTTTCTTTCATAAAGCATGTTTATTTATTGTATTTATGACTATTTGCATATGTTACAACTTACCCCAAATACTTTTTTCAAATGACCATGGTATGGGGAGGGTTGAAATTAATTATTGTCTTTTAGATTTTACGTATTAAATATAACACAGTAATTTCATATAATATTGCTCATTATTAGATAAATATATGGATTTTTATTTAATATATTATAGTCACCGCTCACTCAACTAATTTCGATATTATGGTCGATGAACGCTAAAATGTTTCAATCGTACTAAGTCTGCCCTAATCTATATTGATCATTTCACTCATTACAGAAAATCCCCTCATAACCTACGAAAATGGAACACCCTGTATAGCTGAAAAATGGCGTAATACAGACAAAGACATTTGCAACAACCAAACTGCAGTATATCAACAAGATCACAGTAATTTGCACTCGCATATTTTATGAATATGTTGCGAATACACATGAAATTTATGGATGTTTGTTTTCGAAACAAATATTACCGGAAAACGTGATGTTGAGCAAATTTGATGTGTATAATTGCGCCCATATTGTTTTATGGTGAGTGTAAATCGACCTCTCCCACAAGCAGATAACTTATCTGTCTCTAACATTGAAGACATTCTAAACAAGCGAATTTGCTGATTGAAGGAAAGTAATATTTGAATAGTTGCTGTCTTAGGCACGTTATCTATAATCTGAATAGGGCGTAACTTACTTAAATTCTTGACAAGGTATGCCAATACGGGATGGAAAAGGGCGGTGTGATTTTTGTTCTAGAGCCCGAGATCACAGTACCCGTAAACAATGTGATAAGTGTAATAGACGTGTTTGTCCAGACCATCAAATTATTGTATGTCCCAACTGTGACAATAATATGATTGAATACAGATCTTACATTCAAAAAACTTCAATTAAAACATCTAAATTGTTGAAGTTTAATGTTCTTATTTACAGGGTGCTTCAACGAAAACTAAACAGAGGCTTTATCTACCAAGATATTCATTTCTGATCAAAACGCAAAGACAGTTCAGTTTTTGTTTCAAGGAGGACATCCTTTGGGGTACAATACTTGCCTGAAATATCAATCACCTAAGCGGGGGTTGCAATCCTTGAACATTTTGAAAAAGGGAGATGGGTCGAGTAATGACTCAAACGAAAGGCGGTATCTTTGTCTACATTACCTTGAACGAATTTCCATTTTTAATTGAAAAATGTAAACGATACAGAGTGAGCAACTGAAAGATAGGGAAGACTATTTCTCTGAGACTATTCAAGTTTCAGTGAGGTAAAATGGAACAGATCTATGCGGATCAATGGCAGTCATCATTAAGTACCATCCTCATCTCGAATTTCAACCCCTGGAGCAGGGGTGACAACCCTTGAAAATTTGGAAGAGGGTAGATGGGTCGAGTGATACTTCGAAAGAAAGATATTATCTTTGTCTGCATCTCCGTGAACGAATTTTCATTTTTGATTGAAAACTGTAGAAGATACAGAGTGAGCCACTGAAAAATAGAGAAGACTATCGCCCCAAGACTATTGGAATATTAGTGCAAAAAACTGGAATAGATTCATTTAGATCAAAGATGACAGCATTTTGATTTGGAATGAATCTGTTCAATTTTTTTGCACTAATACTAGAATAGCTCAGGGCGATAGATAGTCTCCTCTATTTTCAGTAGCTCACTCTGTATCTTCTACAGTTTTCAATCAAAAATAAAAATTCGTTCACGGGGATGGAAACAAAGATAATACCTTTCTTTCGAGGTATCACTCAATCCATTTACCCTCTTCCAAATTTTAAAGGGTGGTCACCCCTGCTCTAGGGGTTGAAATTCGAGATGAGGATGTTACTTATTGATGACTGCCATTGATCAGCACGGATATGGTGCATTTTACCTCACTGACACTTGAATAGTTTCAGGGAAATAGGCTTCGCTATCTTTCAGTTGCTCACCCTGTATCTTTTACAGTTTTCAATTAAAAATGAAAATTCGTTCAAGACGATGTAGACAAAGATACCACTTTTCTTTTTAGTTATCATTCGACCCATCTTCCTTATTCAAAATGTTCAAAGATTGCATCCCCCGCTTAGGGGGTTGATATTTCAGGCAAGTTTTATACCCCAAAAGATGTCCTACCTGAAACAAAAATTGACCTATTTTTGCGTTTTGATCAGAAATGAATATCTTGGTAGATATAGCTTCTGATTAGTTTTTGTTGAAGCACCCTGTATAATCAATTTATTGGTAGTAAAACAGTGAAAAAATCCATTTTTGTCTTAGTCATGCTTAACTTCCAAATAGTGACGGCTAAATCCATATAGTGTCTATTGATTAGAATTTCGAAGAGCGAAAACTGGGTAGTCAGTTTTTCTTCTATATATAATGAGTATTTTGAAAGACTCAAAAGATTATATGCATCTCTGTATATTCTCAGAAGTTCGAGAATTCCATGTATAAATCATTTAATCAGCCTGAGTATACCTGATTCCCAATAAAAAGACGATTCTCCGAATATACCTTCCAACTCCAGTTCACGATATGGAAGGAATACTTAGAGAAACTTGAAATAAATTCAATATCCGACGTCATATCCAAGCTAACGGCCCGATTTGATATCGGAAATATTACACATCAGATGCCAAAACGGTCCGTTGGTCATCTTTCATAGTAGACTTGGAATTGATGGTCTCATAAGATTGAGTTATAGCAACCCATCAAAATGAACACTTTACTTATCATTCGCTATTAGAAAACATAAAACACTAATAATTCCGCCGCTGTCAAGGATGATATCTCAATTAGGAAGATTCCATCTTGTCCAGCTTTCTTCTTGCAACATACACGAAATTCAGGCGAAAAGAACAGATCACACGCTAGCGGATCTTGATTTATAGGTTTATAGGCTTTTAAATAACCAAACAAATGGATAAACCAGACTGAGGAATTCTAGGAATCTTGATTTAGAATAACAGCAATCTCGAGTTTATCTTCATGATAAGAAATTTTCTCGAATTCATTTATAAGATTGGAAATACAAGTTTATTTGTCTAAACCAATATTGTTTTCTTCAAGTTAATCTTCATTGACGTTAAATTATTAATGCTAGGGCTTTATCCGATCTTTAGTACTTTTTTGTATCCAGTTTCAGACATTGTCATTTAAGCCGTCTACGATTTCTGTATTTTATTCTTTCAGTTTCAAAAGTTTGTACCTCGTAGAGATTCCCATAGTTTTTAAACTAGAAAAAACCACAAGGAGCCAAATCAGGTTAATTTGGTTCTTACTGGGCGAATTAACTTATGTTTCTTATCGAGAAGGTAATTACCATGTCATGCTTGATATCGAATCTGTTTTCCTTTAAGTTTTACAACACCCATTCAATAAGAATTAAATACTATTAAAATACAAGAAAACAATTTTTTGAAACCAGATTCACTATCTTAGATTTTTTTCATTCTCAACTCTTTGGATGAGACCATTCCTGTCACGCCACGACTGTGGCCGCCCAAGGTTATTTAGTGTGTATTCACTCGTTTCTTGAAGAGGACAAAATTGTAGGTGGCGTTGATAGTAATCCGCAAACCTAGTTTTACTTTGGAACTGGATTATTTTCGGAAACAGCCCTTCAGTTCTTCAGAGCATTAGCCAAGTCTGTAAAAAAGGGACCTGCCGTATTTGAGCCAGGGGTTGGAAAGCAGGCGAGATCTCTAGGTGGTCAATGGTGTGTACTGCTTTCTTGTGGACAGTTTCCAACAGTTGTAATGAATGTTTGGGTGCACAGAACTCACACTTAAAAATAGTATCTTAGACTAGGTTTCACTTGTGCTTTGTATAAAAGCACTAGCTATGATGACGTGAAGTACTGCATAGCCCTGAAAAGGACACAGAGTTTACGCGATGGCTAACGCATGGTCATATCAGCAAACTCCTGTAATGATAGTGCTGCCGAGTAGATGCATATCTGAGAAAATTTGATGTCTTTGCAAGAATATAGAAGGTTTCCCAGCAGTGACTTTTCTGGGGAACATTGTTGATAGCGTCTTGTTCTCGTTAAAATTGACCAAGTTCAACCGACTCCACTTAGGTATCGTCTCCAAGTCTGACTGCAGTGACTTCCTCTGTTGGTATCTTTGTCTGTGCGACTAATGAAATGCAAAGCTAGACAGTCTATCTAAGCGCAGTGCAACAGAAGAAGAGTTAGCGAAAGTATGGAGCTTTAAAGTACTCCTAATCTAACCTGAATATATTAACTCATTACACCCACAACTACTACCTGATTCGATCCAATAAAGAGAAAGCTGCAAATCCTACCACAAAGTCCATATTCGAATAGTTTATTTATCAAGGCTGCATGCGAAACTTTGTCGAAGGCATTTGAGATATTAAGACCAATGACTCTCAATTCTCTATGCTTATCAATTATTGCTGTTTAACCTAACAAATGCATTGTTAGGTCATGATGTACACGTTGTCAAATTTCGATGTTTTTAGGATAGTAGCTATGTGAAATATTAATTAGAGAAAAATGGCCAACTTTCTTTGGTTTCTCTTTAAGGGACCACTTTGAGGAATCACGAACTTTTCTAATATCTTTCTCCGTTTTCGACTAATCCAAAGATTCTCTAATTTGAAAACATTGTAATTCCCGGATATTTTGGTTAGATCACTTTTAGAAAAAAATGCAAGCTCACCACCAACAAACTGCAGCCGGAGCAAACAACAATTTGTGCAATCGATATTTAATATAAATAAAATGAAACACTTTTCTCCTTTTTTTCATGGGAGACAAAATGCCAACTAAACCGATTTTAAGTGTTGAGTAGTGGAAAAAGATTTAATTCTAGACTCTTATTCAACGAAAAATATTCCACCTTCCGTAGAGTGTTGAATATTTCTCCCTGGAGGAGCTGGTTGTTTGATCCCCCTCCATAATGCCCGCCACACAGTATTGTACAGTTCGGTCGGATGTCATGAATCGGAGAAATAGACTGCAGTTTCGGTCTCATTTGACCTCCTAAGTATTGCACACCCATTCACAACACCAGGCCAGACTGTCACCGACTCATCTCAATCCAATGGAACGCATCAAGACATGTAAATGTATTGGCGCTCTCCAACGAACCGACACAAAGGCCACCATCGCCATCACCATCATTTCCCTACTAGTGTGGCCCTTGATGACGGTGATTATGAAGGGTGGACCAAAAAACCAGCTTCTTGAATGAGGGATATTGAACATTCTAAGGAAAGTTGAATATAGTTCCTTGAATGAAAGTTTTCAATGTGTCTACACATGTAGTGGTATTCTGCGAGTTATCCTTGTTGAAATTTAATTTAATTCAGGTTGACTGTTGAGAAAGGTGAGTTTTGAATTTTCACCAAGTTTGTTCATTTTTAATTTTCCCAGAAGATTCATTGCCATCTCTCTATTGTCTTTATGCAGAATGTTTTAATTGTATAATATTATAGAGTAATCTGTTGTTTCAATATGTACAAAAACTGCGAATTTGTTATCCGAGGGTATATCTTCTTCGAATCTAGATTCAAAATTTCGATTCGTTTGTCCTACGTAAGCTGTGTTGGGCATTTATTGCATTCAATTCGGTATATACGAAACTGTTTGAATTTATTTGTTTTCTTCGTGGCATTGAATAATAATTTTTCATGTTGGAGCCACTGGATTAGAAGGTTTTCCAATTAAATTTTAAAATAATAATTGCTAAAGTTATAAGAGATGGGGCCAATGTACGTCAGACATAATAATAATAATAAAGAAGAATCTCAGAGAATTCTTCTTTGCAAAAGCTTGCACTTCTGACCTCCACCGAGTAGTATCGTTGGCTGATAAGGGATATACACCTATAAATCTTGCTACCAGTGATGACCTGCTGAATCTACCGTTCCTATCGGATACTGAAAAACAAGAGCTATGGTCAAGAAAGGAATTGCATGGACGACATCACCACACATCGACAAAGAAGCTTCCAACAAATGGTTGATGAAGGGAGAATTATTCGCAGAAACAGAAGGATTCCTTATGGCCATTCTAGACCAAGTCATCGCTACAAACAACTACAAAAAATTTATAATTACGGACGGAATATTACAGATAGAAAAGTGCAGAAAATGCCGTATAAGATCGTATACTATATAGCATATCATGTCCGAACAACTGACCAATACGGACTATCTTCACAGGCATAATCAAGTATGTAACATTATCCACCAGAAACTTGCACACAAGTGCGGACTTCTGAATGCCTCTCAGACATATTACAAGTATCAACTGGCGCCCGTATTGGAAAATGACTCTATGAGATTATACTACGATAGGCCTGTTATCACTGACAGAATGGTGACGAATAATGGGCCTGACATAGTGGTTTGTGATAAGAGACCCAAAACAGCAATGCTGGTGGATGTCGCCATACCGAATAATAACAACGTGCTGAATAAGTTCCAGGAGAAAAAGCCCAAATACACAGACCTTGCTATTGAGAACAAGCAGATGAGGCACCTCGACAAAATAGATATCGTTCCTGTCATCGTATCGACTAGGTTAATACCCAAAACTTTGCATGATAGCCTTAAGAAATTAGAATTGTATAAGAATACCTATATAGAAATGCAAAAAGCTGTAATTCTTAATACATGTAGGATAGTTAGGAAATTTATGTCAAGTATATTGTAATCGAGCATATTCCCTTTGATTGCTGAATCTGGGTAAGGTACATTATATTCAGCTAACAGCTAAGATAGTGCATAAATCCATGATGATAATAATAATGCTTTAGTGTGCGAAAAAACAACTACAAGATTAAGAAATGCTCATCAAATAATCTTAACTCGTTTTAGAATTAACATAATAAGTTCATAATCCACGCAACATCAAAGTAAGATAATCTGCGAAGCCCCTTTTGAGGCTGGCTTGCAGATGATTTATAACATAAATTGATTATAAAAACCCTAAACAAAAACATTCTCAAACTCACAACAATTTAACAACTGGAAATTAAAATATAAACCACAGTTTCTTCTTCTATAATATGCAGAAAGAGCAAGAAAATAGCAGTTACAGGCTCAAGTTTGTTATACTTTTATCTCAATAATATCATGAATTTTCAATCGGTCAGTTATTTCCAACCAATATTTGATTTTAGATTTAAACGCAACTAATGAGTTCAATTTTTATATTCTGCTAGGATTAAGTATTTTAGGACCCAAGTATAAGTCTTTTTCCATTGTTACAGATTCCTGTCCCAAACCCCCTTTCTTTCACCCTGGTCTTCGTTTGGAAATCATGGAATGCAAGAGAGAATGAAGCGGCTAAGCAGAAAAATCTGTGGTACTCTTTATGTACACACGACACTAACACAACATAAACAGACAAGCTATTGCTAGTGCAATAGCGAATTTTTCTCAGGTTTTTTCACTCGTTTATTGAATCATATACAAGATGGTATGGTTACATTTATTTTTTATGTTACATTTCCTGAGCTCACACTTGTGTTTTTCTGACACACATGACACACACCAAAATTATAGATATAAGCATTTATTGTAAATACAATTATTCAAATTTTGTAAATCCTCTCTTATATATATATATATATATATATATATATATATATATATATATATATATATATATATATATATATATATATATATATATATATATATATATATATATATATATATATATATATATATATATATATATATATATATATATATATATATATATATATATATATATATATATATATATATATATATAGACGTGATCAATTTTTCGTAAGGTATTTCGATCTTGATATTGCCTATAATAAGAGAATTGCAAAAAAGCACTCTCAAATCGAATAAACCTGTTTCCTGAAAAAGAAGGTCTGTTGGGTAAGTGTACTCTTTTCCATAAATAATTTTTGTAATGGGTTTCTGGGAATTTGGAGGTATCGAAGATGATTCTAAGAGATTCCACCCCATGCTACTATACCATAAGCTGAATGAGATTGGAGGAGTGATAAGTGGATTATTCTAAGTTGATGTATACTGAGCGCATGCGATTAAATTTACCTAACAGAGCTCTAACTTTATTCGCTACATATTCTGAATGTACATCCCAACGTAAGTGACTGTCTATATATATTCCGAGGTATTTAATAAAATGGCAGCTTTTGATACTAACAATTTTGTCACCATTTTGAATTTCTATAGTATATATATATATATATATATATATATATATATATATATATATATATATATATATATATATATATATATATATATATATATATATATATATAGTATATAGTATATAGTATATTCCGGTAAATTTCTATTGTAGGATGTAAAAGTTGAATAGTTCGTTTTTTCGAAGTTTATGATCAGCAGTTTACTTTCAAAATACTTCACAATTTTTATGAAATTTATCTCTACTTTACTTTTCAAATTGCGGTATCATCTGCAAATCTTATTATGTCACCTGCCATCTGTAATTTATAAAGGTCACTAAGATAGAGATTAAATAGAACAGGTACCAGAACGGTTTCTTGTGGAACACCGCACTCAATCATTTCGAAATCACTGATTTCATAACCTAGTCCGACACATTGTTTTCTATTTTGTAGATAACTTGACATAAGCTTGAATAAGCGCCCTCTATAGCCTATAGACTCCAGTATACCCAATAGCTGTTCGTGATCCACCGTATCGAAGATATTTGCAAGATCAATAAAAACATGCGTATTTATTTTCTGGGTTTTCTGTAATGGAATATAGTTATTGAAAAATCTGTTTCTATTCTATTCGTTTGAAAGTACTGTTCATGTTGAAGAATGGAATATTATGATTCGATGCAATTTTCCTAATTATAATGATTTTCGGACAAATCGTGACGTCTACACGTACCTCTCGGATCTCCGAAAATATGTTCATAGCCAGGGATTAGCTCTGCTTTAAATTAGTTTACAGGCTCTTAAACTTATTCAATAATACCGTCCACTAATGACTCGTCTATGTTTAATTACGAATTTTACAAGACGGTCCTCCGATGACTTAACTTAATAACTTGCTTTACGACATGTTCAAAACGTGACTTTCTACGACGTTCTACACCGAATGTCACTGCATCTGTCCTCTTTAGTCATAATAAATGCCTAGTTCAAGTTTATGTTAGAAATTGGAAAGTCTAGAGAGATCATTACGTTAAAACTATAGGAGATTGACGTTCCATGTACTAATATGGACTAAATCGATCTAGTTTCAATTAAAGTGAGAGATAATGATAATCGGTTTACGATGAAATGGAGAACGTTGGTTTTTTTTTTATATTTTCTGAATACAGTCTATTAGAAAATCGTAGTAACGCATAACCACTAGTCACATGGATTTATGGTACGGCTCAAAAGTTAGAAATCAATCATGAAAAACTTGCAACCTCGATATTTTTATTAATTCTCGATAACTTCCTCGTGAATGATGCATAAGGGCTCACTTTGAACATTCTTCGGCCACGGTCTTTATTAAAAACGCATCATATCCTAGCCCAAACCACCAATGAATGAAGTTTAAATGATCAAAATACTTGTAAATGCCAACTAATGAAATCATTTCCAATGAGTAATTTTCTCTTACTGTCTTACTAGAGACAGTTCGATTAAATGTTGCAGCTTCCGCACTGCCTGTGTTAAACATGAAGGTGTCGAGATTGAAACTTGAGTTTTTCGGATGAACTAAAAATCAAGAAAGACAATTTATTCCGACACAGGTCATTATCTCAGGCGATTATTTTGATTCTCTGTTCAAGATGTCCAAATATCTTGCAATAAATACAGGGTGTCTACTATAAAAGGTAGGTGACAGTGCAAGTCATTTGCAACAAAAAATGTTCCATACAATTTTTTCGAAAAGTTGATAATTATCGAGTTATTTGACACTTCTTGATTTTAAGAAATTTTTTGGTTCTCTCTATAAAAACAAGAATATCTCTGTTACTTTTACAGCTACATCAAATCTGACAACACCACCAAAAAGAGCGTTGAATTTTCTATAGGATAGGTACGTATTTATGTAAAAACAAAATTGTGTACTGGGTGTTCTAAAAAGCTGAATAAAAAACTTTGAAATGCACAAAATTAGTGATATTTTCTTGTTAGCTGTACCACTGAAAAATGATCGATAAGTATCGGTTTTTTTTGGAAAAAACTACTGCATGCATCTGGCTTTTAAACAGTGTATCAACTTTTGAGCTAACTATTTTTTAATCAGCAATATCATGGGAAAGAGTAAGAGTAAGAACATTAAATTCTCTTATCGTTCCATCACAAATGAACTTGTTTCTCCGGAGGATCTAAACAATTCCACAAATGACTTTTCAATAATAATAAGCGATAAATAAATAACATATCTGGATATTGAATGTTTGAGAAAATAGGAATAATTAATTTTTCTCGGATTAGAAGAAGAATATTAGAAAAAATCGTAAAAGGATAAATCACAGAAGGCTTGTATTACTTGATTTTAAAACAATTAAAAATATCTTGAATTTGACAGTGACTGTCATTCATTGAATGAATGAAGTGAAGTTTAAAACTTCTCTTTTTACGGTTCCATTTTCTTTTTCGAAAAAAGAAAACATGCCTAGTTTCTCACATATTGAATATCTAGATATCTTATTTGTTTATAGCTTCGCGAATGGAAATTCCCGTGCAGCAATGCGCAAGTATGCATTGCGCTTTCCAAACAGGCAGCAACCTTGCAGAAAGACATTTGTTGAAGTGTTTAGGCGCTCCAGTCAAACTGGTTCATTCAGTGGTTAAAGAATTAGAAAAGGTGGTGGAAATGCTCAGCAATGGAGACAAGCACCTGCAATATTGCAGGCTGTTCGCGAGGACCCTACAACAAGTACTCGGAGAATTAGTGCTACATTGAGACATTATTCCTTGGTTCATAGAGTTCTCGAGCGAAATAATTTACATGCTTACCATTTGAGTAAGGTTCAAGACGTATTGCCAGTGGATAGTGAGGTGAGGTTGCAATTTTGTAGACGGTACATGAATAAATTACAGGATTGGGGATCAGATAAAATTCTATGGACGGATGAGGCAACTTTTACCAAAGTTGGTATGATAAATTGAAGAAATTCCCATATATGGGATACAGAAAATCCTCATGGCACCATTGTGTCACACTCTCAGCACGAGATTAGAGTAAATGTGTGGTTGGGGTTAAGGAGGGGTCAGCTTGTCGCGCCAGTTTTACTTCCTGATCGTCTAAATTCAAAGGAATTTTTAAATTCAACATTCTGAAAGAAATGCTTATAGCTACTTGGCGTCACCTTTGGTTTCAAATGGACAGCTGCCCTGCTCATAATTCTAGAATGGTCAAGAACTGGGTGACAGAGAGATTTGGAGAGAAATAGATTGGTCGATTCGGGCAGGTAAGATGGCCACCCAGAAGCCCTGACCTTACGCCACTTGATTTTTATGTGTGGGGCTCTTCAAAGACTAATTCTTATAGAATTCCCTTTAATACTCGAGAAGAATTAATTGAAACGATTCGAATCTATTGCAACGAAATGAGTCAAAAACACATTGAACTTCAAAGAGTAGTTAATTTTAAGATTTAAGAAAAAGATGTGTTAAGTGCATTCAAGAAAAGGGAAGACATTTTGAACACCTTATAGTTTTTAAATCTCTTTCGTGAAAATATGATTCATTAATTTTTTCAGTTCCTGTTCATGTTTCATTAAGTAATATAAGATATTTGCGTTTTCGAATCTTATGTTCTTATTACTCTTACCCATGCTATTGCAAGAGAAGCAAAATATTTCATATAATCAATAAGTGTTAATTGACTTCACGATTATCAACTTTTCGAAAAAATGTTATGGGACAGTTTTTGTTGCAAATGACTTGTTCTGTCACCTCCTGAAGTTCGGTACCTTTTATAGTAGACACCCTGTATATATATATATATATATATATATATATATATATATATATATATATATATATATATATATATATATATATATATATTCATATGAAATTTGTGCTTCCAAAATGTAAAAATCTTTCTATTGAAAAAGGAAAGATCACCTCTGATTATATAAAGATTTCCAATATCGAAATCGAGCCAATGCATCAAGGAGATACATATAAATATCTTGGATTTTGTCAAGAGAAGACAATCAACCATAGCAGCACTAAAGAAAATATTAGAAGTTCATATTACAAAAGACTTAGAATTATCATCAAGATTTATTTCACTAGTAAAAACCTTTTCAGCGCTATCAACTCCTATGCAGTTCCTATTCTTACATCTTCTTTTGGAATTATTAAATGTTCTAAAACTGATCTAAATGAATTACAATGTCAAACGAGGAAAATGCTCTGTAAATATCATAAGCACCTCCCAAAATCAGCTGTTCAAAGAGTTACACTACCTAGACATCTTGGAGGTCGTGGATTAACTGATTTGAATAATCTTCATAGTAAACAGATTTTTCATCTACGTTCCCATTTTCATGATGAACAGAGAACGTCTAAATTACATGATATTGTTGTTGCTTCAGATTATAATCTCACACCTCTGAACTTGACAATGCAAAAGTTAGATTTTGATATATTTGATGATAATTCTAAAAGAGAAAGTTGGATGCAGAAGGAATTACACGGAAAGCACCTAAAGAATTGAAAATGATTATATTGATGAAATCGCATCGAATAAATGTTTAGTATCTGGAGAATTGTTTGCTGAAACAGAAGGCTTGGCAATTGCGATCCAGGATCAGGTTGTTTTCACGAGGAATTATAGAAAACACATCATCAAACAAAATATAGATGATTCTTGCCGTAGATGTTTCTGTTCTTCAGAAACAGTTTTTCATATATTATCATCTTGCTCAGTCCTTGCTTCAACAGATTATTTAGAAAGACATAATGCCGTCGCAAATATTATTCATTTTAATCTAGGAATTAAACATGACCTAATTCCCAAAAGAAAAAATTTCACACATATGAACCTGAAATTATTTGTGAAAATGACAAATATAAACTTTATTTTGATAAAACAATTCTTTGCAACAGAGCTGTAAAACACAATAGACCAGATATCATTCTTAATGATAAACAGAATCAAATAACATATATAATTGATATTGCTATACCCGACACACATAATATACAAAATAAATACAATGACAAAATTTCTAAATATATGATGCTTGGCGACGAGATTAAAAAATGTGAAAAACGAAGAAAATATTTATTCTACCGATTATTATTTCCACAACAGGTGTTATTCCTAGAAATCTTCACAAAAGTATTGAGATTTTGGGTCTGAAGAAAATTTGTTTGAACAGTTACAAAAGATAACAGTCATCAAATCTTGTAATATTCTTCGTAGGTTTCTTTCCGAAAAAATAATGAGGTAGAGTCATAGGTTTTCTCTTTAGTTTATACTGCTCAGAATCTCATTTCATATTTTATTTATTTGTTTACATAAATGTTATATAATTAACTGACAATTTTGTCATATTTATATTCAGAGCAGTATTCTATTCGATCGTTCACCACTTCACACAAAGGAAACTATTAATGAGTAATATTCAGTGTTACTTGACTAAAGTCCGTACACTGGATTTTTCCGGAGAGAAAGGCTCTGACACTACTCGTTGGTACATTGATATCATTCTCTGATGATGCTATAGTATGTATATATTCTGGTAGATTGATATATTCTCATAACATTTAACGTTATCCTAATACATAATTATTCCAGGATATGTTTTGATTATAATCATTGCCTTGCAATGGTAATAATTACCGGGTGGTGGATTTATATTTTTCAAGAAAACAATTTGATTGCATGAACTATATATGGGTAACTCGTCGGGGTGAAACTCCTATATATATATATATATATATATATATATATATATATATATATATATATATATATATATATATATATATATATATATATATATATGTTACCAGTTGCCGTATTAAAACGTCGAAAATGGGACACGCTGTACAAGGAATCGTTTTAAAACAATGAAGGTGAATAGAATTGTACTAAATTACTATACATTCAAAAGTTTGATTCAGGAAGAAAAATATAATAATAAATTATGTGAATAATAAACTAATGTTTGAACTTCATTTTTTAAGTGAATTTCTCAAGACTAATCTTTGAGAAATCAAGTTTGAATCATCCCTCTGTCACGAGTGGGTACGAAAGATATAAAACTACATTTCTGATATATTGCGATACAAAGGGGTTTGTCAACTATTGTCTAAAAATCAAGACAAGCAATCGAACGTCCGCATCAGCGATTTTGGGAACGTCGGCGGAATGAATCCCTGGAGGTCCGTCATCCCCGGGGGCTCGCTAAACCCACTGCCTTTGATTTCTATGAATAGTGGGCAAATGCGACTGAGAAAAAAAGGTCAGTCACATATTATTGTAGCGAGTTCAGTTTAGTTGAAAAAGAATGTGCCCTTTGTTGTCTAAACCATGAGAACCTAGTGCGATCTTCTTGCTAGAAACTTTGTCGAACAGGACAGGAATGAAAAATTTGTCGATTTGAGGCAATAGGAACTAGGTCAAGTATGAAGTTACTTTAATAATTTTGTTGTGTAGTTATCTAGTGAATCACCAAAACTTTAATTCTTGAAAAGATAAACACAATTCGATGAAATCTGGCATGGGGATGTCAGCAGCTTTAGCGGCGGACAAAGGCTATTTTCTTTTTAAATTTTTACACATAAAGTTGCGAGAGGGTTTGGTCCGCTAAACTACGCAGATTCTTCATCTTGCTTAGGGTACTATTTTCGTCCCTTCAACTACAAAGTATGATGAATTTTCAAGTGATCCAACGACTGTAATGAACGTATGGTTGAAACTACCTTGTTGAGAAATGTTAATTTCAGTTGCCGATATTTATTTAACTATTGTCAGAAATCAACACTAGAAGTATCAACTCAAATCTCCTTCACGCATTACGTTCATGTTAGATCGGAAGAGGTAAGAAAACTTGTTGTATATCATGACCCTCACCACTGAAGAACTACCGTAGACCCTTAGCTCACTGAAAGCTCCGTGGATCTCAACTCCAGTTTGATCGAAAACACGTCCATAGGAATAAAGATCGTGGACTAATTACATTTATCGATCTTCATATGTTCAATTACGCTTATGTCACATGGTACCAGTATAAACAACTCAAAAAAGTCTGGGGAACACTTCTGAATATCGATATATCGTATCCAGAACGATCAATATGGATGATTTCCTTAAATAAATGAACACCTGCATCAATTTTTCACCAAATTATGTAGTGTGCCGCAACAGATTTCATTTTACTTATAAAAAACTAAAAATGCAGCAGATGCGTCGCTGCTTTATAATCATTTCATGTATTCAGTGTTTGAACTCAGTTAGTTGGCAATAAAAGATTCAAGTTTTGTGATTCGACCATGGCATGCTCCAAGCTGGGAGCTCACAACGGGAAGTATCTAGGGTTCAGAAAAGTAGCCCAAGTGTCATAAACCTTTTTGGTCGCATTTCAATGAAACGCCATACAGGGCGTTTCAGGATTACTACAGTCGCCCAAGACCCATTTTTGGTTTTACAAACCAGAAGAGATCGTACTACCACAGCATCTCAATTAGCTCAAGAGCTATCACGAGTTCATAATGTACAAATTTCCGACCAAACTGTGAGAAGTCGACTGCACGAAGGTCAACTCCACTCCAGACGTCCTTTAAGAGTTCCACAACTGACCCATGGAAATCGCGCTGCTCGTTTAGCTTGGTGCCAAGAACACGTAAACTGGGATCGAGAGAGGTGGGCGACAGTTCTCTTCAGTGATGAATCTAGATTTAGTTATTATCCCTATTCGGGAAGAATTCGAATATGGAGGGAACCTGTAAAGCAAAACCGTCTCCAGTATGCGCGAGAAGTTGTTAGACAGGGAGGCGGGTCAGTGATGTTTTGGGGAGGTATACGCCTTGGTGGAAGAACTGACCTCGTTTTCATACAGAACAACCTCACGCGAAATTCTTACGCAAATGAGATAATTTCACCTGCAGTGGTACCGTATCTCCAAACAATGGGTCAAAATCCACTCTTCCAACAAGAAAATGCCCCCCCTCATCGTGCAAGAGTTGTCTTGAACGGTCTTGGAGAGAATGATATCGATCTTCTACCGTGGCCATCCTGCTCCCCAGATCTGTCTTCCATCATGAACAGGAGCTTCGATTAGCAGTTCAGGGGCTTGGAAAGACTTTGGCCAAAATGTAATAGACAATTTAATATTGAGCTTGCCGGGACGATGCCAAAGTGTCATTAATAACAGAGGTGGACCTTCTGGGTACTGAAAAATATAAGTGCTTCTATATCGTTTCGAAAATATTAGTTCTTTGTGTTTTACCAAATTTCGTCATTTTCAAATTTCAAACTTTTTTTATAATAGGTGCTTTGGAGAAGTCAAATATTATTTTGTTTTCTTGAGAATAAATTATATACAATACATCCTAACAAAACCGAAAGATTTCTATAAATTCGAATTATCAAATTCATATTTTAAAGATATTGGTAAGTGTTCCTAGACTTTTTTGAGGTGTTTATGTACGAGATTTTCGGTGAAAATATAGTCTTTTTAATCGGTCATGATTTCCTGTCATCCACGATGATGTTGGACTGCATAGATTAAATTATCTTGATGAAAAGCTGAAACTGATGTTGTCTAGTAACATCGCTGCAAATTGCAGATTCGAACTATTAGGCACATACGGAATTCCATGAAAAGTGAACTAGAGCCATGAAACCAATCGCAGATGATCTTGCTAATCTTTGATGACATTAGGATGAATTTTGGACCAGGGTTTGATAAAATAGACCTCAGTGAATATTGATCAAAGATGTGATGCAGGTTCAAGGTGGGAATACCTCAGAATATTCTTGTTATAGAAGTCTTAACGTAACTCATAATTATTTCTTATATTAATATTTTCTTCTTTCAGCGTTTCTCGAAGAATGTCGTCAATGAATGCTAACCCGGCATGGCAAGGATGCTACATGGTACCTCATTAATGTACTTCGAAAAATACACCCTTGTTAACTCCGGGAAGTTACCACTCATATCTCAAGCGGTACGGTACACACGGTACACGGTGCAAATTAATTCAGTAACGAGTTACAAGCTTAGTTATACAATTGTTTTCAGTTCAAGTTGAAGGAGAATCCAACACATGTTATATAAATTGTTTTTATCTATCAATAAGCGTCATTTATTAAGCAAAAGAGTTGTTAGTTCACTTCTGCACCTCTTATTTCGATTATTCGAAGAATGGTTGTCTTGACCAGATTTTTCTCGAGAACATGACGTTCACTACTGAAGATCTACCATTAGACCCTTAGGTCACTGAAAGTGTAGATATCGACTCTAGTTTGCTCGACGCCCTGTCCATTGGAACAGGAATTCGCGACGAATTTACACATATTGATCTTCTTATGCTCAATCACAAGGTACTAGCATATGAACAAGATTTTCAGTGAATATGAAATTCCTTTAGTTCCTCTAATAGGTCAAGATTTCTGTCATCCACGATAATGTTAGAATGCATATATTAATAAGAAACTACGTTGACGAAGATGGAATCAAAGTAACGAGGTTGCCTGCGCAAATTCCTGATTTGAACACGATTGAACCTATACGGGATTCCGTGAAAAGTAACCTATGAGCCATGAAACCACCCTCAGCTTATCTTGCTAAGTTTTGACGTCATTTGGATTAAGTTTGGACTTCCACAGACCAAGCCTCAATAAAACAGACCTCAATGAGAATGGATCAAGAAGTGATGCAGTTAAAAAAGCCCAAGATAGGAATGCCTTGGAATATTTTTGTTATAAAACTCTTAACGTAAGTGTTAATTATTTCTTATATCAATATTTTCTCATTTTAGTGTTTCTTGAAGAATATCGTCAAGGCTCGTCAATTAATGCTTGTATGGTATAGTAATGATATCACATAGCGCCTTATTAATGTACTTCGAAAAATACACCCTGGTTAACCCCGGGAAGTTCCCACTCACATCTCAAGCGGTACGGTACACTCCCATCGTACCTGAGCGTATCTCGCTTCACTCTCTTCATTCGCTCAAATAATATTATGGTGCTATTATTATCTCGATGTATTGTCTTTTAAATAATGCATTTTGTGCCAATTAATTCAGTGTCGATTTACAAGCTTAGTTATACAATTGTTTTCAGTTCGTTGAAGTTGAAGGAGAATCCAACACTTTTATCTACATTATGAATTATTTTTTATCTGTCATAAGCGTTATGTATTAATCAAAGGAGATGATAGTTTACTTCTACAATTCTCATTTCAATTATTCATACTATGGTTGTCTTGATCAGATCCTTCTCCAGAACTCATTTGCATGTTTTCCTCGTTGATTTTTGTCCTAGACGTATAATTTTCATCTCTTATCCTACTTCTTTCGCACTCAAAACATATTATAAAAACATATGAAAGAAAATTTTGTTTGTGCTTAATTGCAAATTATGGGCGCTGAAATAAGTTTCTGAGACAAGAGAAGCGCTACCGGGTTCCCTAATTCTTCATGAAATTCATTGTTTTTCTTTTGGTGCAGAAGGATAATCCGTTTCATAAGTAGATTGGTCGAATCAGTTCGTTCACGACCTCCAAGATATCTAGGTAGTGTAGCATTCTCAATTGCTATCTTTGGAAGGTGTTATCTGTATCCAAAAAACTTTTTCTATGTGTTGGATAGAAGTTTTTTAATCATTATGTTAGAATAGAAATTGCATTTGATGATTTTAAAATCATTTTTATTCGTAAGGTGACCTTCAAGAACAATTTTCAGACTTGTACAATATATACTTCTAACATTCTCATATCAAATTCCAAACTTTATCCGATTATATTTGGAAGTTAATTTTAATGAGATTTTGTAAGGAAATAAGAGAATATACATTAAATGATACCAAATCAGAGGCTCCTTAATCCATCCCTGTAGGAACCTATTCTATTTATTTCCAACTTGTCACATCACGATATAAAATGTAACCCCCACAGTGTGCACTATCTAGACCTCGTATTGCCACGGGGTACCCCAGAATCTGCTATGGCCCTAGAATCAAAAAACCCTTGATTAACGATTGTTGGTCTAGGGCTGTTAATTTACCCCGCGTGGTGACTTTATGGAATACGTTCCTTTATGAAAATAGATTTAGGTTTGTGTCGGTTATAAATAAATGGGACATTGTGTTGGACAATGCATCCTTTTTCTAGAAACATTATAGGTCACTGATTTGAAGGATAGATAGGAGACCTGGACAAGTGGGAATACTTTATTTTAACAAATGGCACGGGTGGTGGTATTGAATAGAACATTTTTGTGAATTATAGTACCTTTGGAACCAGTGAATGCATAAGAAAATTTCTGACAAGTGTCAGTGTGACTAGTGGAAACACTGGTTCGCAATTACAACAAATATAAAACGCTACAGTGGTGTGAGATTTTGTTTTGATGAATCTTGATTTTTTTCATCTCGGAGCAGATGTAACCTTCATTAGGTGTTCAATTTTACAAAAGTTGCCGTGCTTGGGTTAGATCTGACCCAAGTAGTAAAATTATACTGAAAAATTAACAAAAAATAAAAATAAATTGTTTAATGGATTTATTTGACATATACTGGATGATTCACCAGTGGTGCGGTGCTCTGTAACTCGTACACTCTCGAAGATTTCATTTTTATTCGAACGGTATTGTATTTAGAAAGTGAAAATCTACTTCAGCAATTTATTTTGAAGTAAACAGGGTGTCCCAATTTTCTAAATCTTGGTAGGTTTTTTCAGATTGGAAGACCACTTTTTTGTTGAAGATTCAAGAGCGTCCTAAATTCTTCTATAATGTCTTTAAGTAATGAGTTTTTTGGTGAGTAATTTAGTCACAATATTTTTTTTGCGTAAAAATTCATGATAATAGGCTCTCACATCATCGCAAGCTTCTTCAGCCCGAGAGGATGAATACTTTTTTCCTTTCGTTTTCTTATTGTCCTAGAAAAACTTCAATGATGGATTGATATGGATTATTATCATTTTATACAGGAGTGACTCAAAAAATTATTGAATTTTGTAATTAAAAATTTCATATCTTGATTTTTCAACTGGAACATCCTGTAAATTATTATTCATGTCAACGCATAAAATATTGTGCCATATTTTTGCAAAAGTAATCTTATCTTTGTTTTCGACCATTTTCGAAATAAAAAATAAACCAAAATAATGAAATCATAGGTTGCGAAAGAAGAGTTTATTAGTACATACATTATACTTGATCAGTCGTGTATGAAATACCTAATAGATTGATTTTAGGTGAGATGATCTACAAGGTGTTGAACTATTTCAATAAGTGTCCGAAATATTGCCCGTTCCTCTGTAGACACAACTCAATCCTTCTAAGGAAAGACCGTTGAACTCTCGATAACACTTGCGAATTAACTGAGTGAAAGGCGTCGACTATTCTCTGTCTCATATCCAACTGTGTTGTAAACGGATCTGGTAAACGATGCCCTTAATATAACCCCACAAGAAAGAATCTAGACTTGTAAGGTCCAAAGATCTAGCTGGCCATCTAACAGGACCACCACGTCCTACCCATTTGTTTGGAAATACATGATTCAAATGCTCCCTAACCTGATGCGCGTTATGTGCCGGTGCTCCATCCTGTTGAAACGACAAATCTTATCTTATATTCTCTGATACATCGGCAAGCAACGTTAGTAGATGATTTTGCAGAAAATCTAAATACATTTCACTATTGATGAGCCCGTCGAAAAAGTGCGGCCCAATTAGATATCCATCTTCAATAGCGGCCCAAGGAGCAACGATGCTGGTGATCTATTTGTCTCATGAGGTGTGGATTTTCAGTGGCGGTTTTCCCTTTGTTGTTACAATTTCTGTAGGCAATTCCGGTTTATTCTTGCGTATAGTCCCTATTACAGTGATCTGTTTTTCTAAGTGTTTCTGTCCAAGTTGATGTGATGAAAAAAAATTATCCATCGTAAGATTATACTACACGCATGCCTGTGTTTTTTTCAGGCACACCTCCTATTTCTTTGCCCGTTTAGGGTATATTGGATCTAACCTAACCAAACGTAACATGTGTTAGAATCACATAGAACCCAAATGCCATATTCAGCTGCTTTCGATGGCATGTACTGTCGAAATGGACATCTTCCTCTGAATGCTACAAACTGCTCATCTACTGTAACGTTTTCAGAAATATTTTAAAATTTTGGCAGAAGGTCAATCCACTTATTCCACAGATCTCGAATTGGAGTAAATTTATCCAGCAGTCGCCGTTCGGATTGAATTTCTCTATTGTCAAACATGATCAACCTTGACAATTTTTTCAAAATTTTTAGTGGCATGACTGCCCCAAAAATAGGTCTACCTTTCGGTTCTTTCATTATTTGAACGAAATACACCAGATAGTAAGAGTAGCCCAATGTATGCGAACAGATCAATATCGTAAATGTAATTCTAATCATCAGCGGAAACACGCTTACCTTCCAAATTTGTATATTTCAATATGGTTTGTATCTAAGGTGGAGGAAAAAATAGTTCTAAACTGGGTTTTTAACTCAGGTAATCCTTGAGCAAGAGTATCGTGTCAAACCTGGTATCAAGTTCATTATGTTGTCTCTGGAAGACTATGTGACGGGGTTTCTTGAATATTTTATTTGTCCATTTTTGACGTCATTGTTGGCACAAGCACTAATTCACTGTCACTATCAGATGGTTCAGCTTCTTCGATATAATCTTCTGTTTCAGAACAAGATTCATTACTATCCGACATTTCATCTAATAACGCCGTTTCTATTTGATTGTCTATCATTTTTCATAAGGAAATAATGTTTTCACCACGGTAAACTAGGGTACGTGTTGTTCGATTGATGTTATAATATAACACTAAGACTTGTGGGTAGAACAAAAGAACGTCTCATTCAAATAGTTATACGACAAATAAACAAATGGGACGATAACAGATGTGCTGTGCGTTTGTTATTAGTTGCGGTCAATTCTAACCCGGAGAGCGTTAGAGTAAAATAAATCATATGTGGAATATTTTAATCATTTTTGATAAACTTTCTCCAATAATAAGTAAATTGAAGCA
Source organism: Cryptolaemus montrouzieri (assembly GCA_013387265.2). Taxonomy (NCBI): domain Eukaryota; kingdom Metazoa; phylum Arthropoda; class Insecta; order Coleoptera; family Coccinellidae; genus Cryptolaemus; species Cryptolaemus montrouzieri. The sequence goes on from JABFTP020000103.1 coordinate 20,602,776, forward strand.
AATAACTAAATGTCATAGAAACTTCTTGAACGCTTATTTTCTGACATTGAATTTTTAACTGAAAATGGATTAAAAATTGACCCGAAGACCGTATGAAAGTTAAGTACTTAAATATCTGCAGGTGCCAAAATATGCCGCATTTTTTGAATCTTTGATTTGAATCTTGATTCAGTTATAGCTCCAAGAGTACACGAACTTGTGTATTATAATAATTCAGCTTGTTCTTGAGACAGTAGTTTTGATACATAAAACACTGAATGTCTAAAAAGCTGTTTTCTTTCGAACGAAATGACAATTCAATTAAGTCAACCTAATAACATTAAATTCAGGTCATCCAGACAGCTTTTCCAACAAATTGGCCCATACATGAAAAGATAATTGTGACTAATAAAAAACATACTAGACATCATACGTCTAAAAAAATTAACAAAATTTCTGTTAGGGTCATCTGCTGTTTGTTTTACAACAAACATGTTTCAAATCATATGTTCCTTGTGACAACCTCGACAAGATAAAGTTATTTCAGAGTATTACCCACGTATTAACATTGTCCGAATTATTTACTCTTCGTTGAACACATCCGTATGGTATATATACGTCGCATCTGACAGCCCAGAAATTATAATCCGGTTGTAGATGGTAAATGTAAACAGAATTAGTTTGCACCAGATCCGAAACGGAGAGGCGTCGACTGTCTGTCCACTCGCGACGAACAGGTAGAAAATATCGGCTTAAAAGTGAATAAGAGAGGATATGAAAGGATTTGTCCTTCAAGAAACTGTAAAAAGATATTTTCGATATACGTTTACACAAATTGGTGGGGACACATATTTTTAGGGTTTAGAACTTTAAAGGGAAAGACGCAACTTTTGTAAAATTACTTTGGTGCTCGCTTCCTCAAATGGTTTCTCAAGAAAATTGGTACGATAAAAGGTCTTGAATACAGTTTATAACCTCTAGTATACCGGGTGTTCACGCGAGAGGTGACATGGGAAATATTTTTAATGCTGTGGCATTCCGGTTATACCGGAAGTTGACACCATTATGGTTATTCCAAATGGCATAATTTATGTTTCTATTTTTTTATTGTGAAAAGTTGAATTCTGAACAATGTTTTCTCATAACATTGCCACCTGAAATCAACCGATAGGAGGATTTGAATTTTTCAATCGGAATTCTGCGATTTTTGGTTGTCTTTTAGGAGGAATTATAAAAATACGAAAGATCATTCAATATCAATTATTTCTAGCTCGTTGTAGATGAAGAAGCTTATTCAGCACAATTCACTACACTTAGAGGCTTCACGATATCAAGGTGTTTCTAAAGCATGTGGCAAATCGTAGTATATTTAAAGGTACAAAAGTCCGTTTTTTAAATTAGACTACATTTAAATGGCTGCAAAATTGTTACTTCAATGTAAACAACCAATCAGTTCCACTTTTATCACGTCCGGGTGAAAAGTCGTAATCACGAAAAAGTCACAGTCAGAATGAAGTCACATTCGAGAAAACATTCCAGAAGAGTCGCAATAGAGTTTTGTTTTGTTTTGTTTTTCCTTTTAACGTGCTCTTTTCTGCCTTTCGACTAATGACACGCCGGGGAATTCTGTCACCTCACTAACCCGGGAATTTTGCCGAACCCCTCTCGTGTCGAGGGAAGGGATCTTTAATGTCCAACACATCTCTGTTAGACAGGACCGACATCTTTACATCTCCTCCGAAAGATGGACACTCAAGCGATTCCCAGAATCCGAAAAATCGCACCGACTTTGTGGGGATTGAACCCAGGTAACTCTGCGTAGGAGACGAGCATCATATCCCATACGCCACCGAGCCGGCTACAATAGAGTTTCTAGTTTCGAATACACAATTCGGATCAATTTTAACTCATATCAAGGTTTTTCATTTTATTTTATAACACTCTTTCTCAGTTTGATACCTGGTTCACTAGTTTTTCGAAATATTCTCGACCAATGCTAAAAGTTCGAACTGGTACTTCCCTTTTGAAAACCTGGTTTTATGTATCTTAAGTGTTTAGGCAGTTGTGAATAAGACTTGGGAGCCAAATATGCACTATTTCTCTGTCCTATTCATCCCTAATTCTAGTCGGGTATGTGTGATCTATCGGATGAATGGTTTTTTTCCTATACACGTATGTAATAAAGTTGTCGTAAGCTAAGGATGTTAGATGAAGTGGAATATGTCCTCTTCTTTCCATGGATAATTTCGAGAATCCATTTCAGGACAATTTCAAGCTTCCGCAGATAATGTTCGTAAGCAGCTCTCAACCAAGATTTTCATATGAAAAAAGTGACTGGGCTAAGGCATAACAGATACTTTTCAAATGTTTGTTGTCCATTTGTCCTTTGAAATATTTAAACTTATACAATAAGCCACGCAGTCTCTTTATCAGATATTCAATATGATAGCTCCACTTCATAGGCATATCTAAAATAATCCCCAAAAATTTCACATATCCATGTTCTTCTTCTGCGATCACGGTATCTTAATCTGCAGTGAGTGGTCCCAAGTTGGGTAGACCTGTTTCATACGAAGTTAACGGTAAATACGACTATTTTGTATTAAGAGTAAGCTTGTTATATTGCAACCACTGCTTTATGGTTCGAATATTGTTTTCTGCATTTTCCTTGAGCTCCTGCCTGGTTCTTGCACTACATAATATACCAGTATCATCTGCAAAACTCACAATCTTTCCAGCGATCTTCAACTCCAATAAACGTTTTACATGAATGATGAAAAGCAGTGGCCCTAGTACCGAACCTTGTGGTACTCCATAAATGATAACCTCTTCTTCACTGATTTCACTTTCTATTTGTATTACATCTCTCCTACCCGTTAAATAGCTCTTCATCAGCTTCAAAACTGTTCCTATGAAGTCATATCTGCAATTTTGTATGGGAAACAGTGTCAAATGCCTTGGAGAGGTCGATAAAAATGTAGAGCAATGTAATATTTTTGTCCATTAGATCATACACATACTGTGTTAGATCCTTGATAGCATCTTCAGTTGATTTATTCTGTCTGATTCCATACTGTCTTCTCGAGATATTTCATGTTTTCCTAAAAATGCAACCATTCTGTTTTTCATCAGTTTTTCCAGAATCTTCAACAAGTTGGATATTCGAGAGATTGGTCGATATTTTGAGACCCCAGATTTTTCTCCACTTTTGAAAAGCGTATTTATTCCCTTTTTGAAGGATTCCGGAAAGCAACCTGTCATGAAGCATTCGTTAGCAAGGTAGGATAACGGGCCAGATACGTCCTTCTTCATTTCTCTTTGTGTCTCAGATCGAATGGCATCTATTCCTGGTGCTTTTTTCACTTTGAGGTCTCCAATAATATTTTCTATTTCTAAAGGAAATGTGGTAGTAAGAAAGAAACTTCCCCTGAGATGAGATTTTCCCTCTGAATAATCTTTGAGTCTACCTGCGTATTTCTCTCCAATTTCACTATAGATCTTACTGAATCTGTTTACTATTTCCGTTTTCGTTGTTAATATTTGTTCATTTCCGTCCTTGACTTTTACGATTTCAGACAAAGATACACTTTTTATACTGAGGTTATTTACATGTTTCCAAATTTTTTGGAATAATTTTTACTCATGTCTAAGCATTTTATAGGCATTCTCTCTTCGATATTTCAGGATCTCGTTGTAAGATGTGGTAGCGGCGATTTTTTTCCATTTATCGAATTGAGAAGACCTTTCGTAATCCATTTGTGTTTAGGATCTTATATGGCATTTTCTGCACCTATCTGTTTGTAAAGTTCCGTCCTTCATAATAAATTTTTTAAAGTTATTTGTAGCGATCACTTGGTCTTGGATGGCCATAAGGAATCCCTCTGTTTCTGCGAATAATTCTCCTTTCAACAACCATTTGGAGGCTTCTTTGTCGATGTGTGGTTGATTAATCTCATGGTGATGTCGTCAATGCAATTCCTTTCTTGACCACTGCCGTTGTTTTACAGTATCTGATAGGAAAGGTAGATTCAGCAGGACATCACTGGTAGCAAGATTTAGAGGTGTATATCCCTTATCAGCCAATGATACCACACTATGGAGGTCAGAAGTGAGAGCTTTTGCTGAGATTTTTTTCATCTGTTCGGTGTGTAAATTGACAACATCTATTAATCCGCGTCCTCCTTCTTTCCGCTTCAAAATTATTCGTATCAAAGACGATTTTGGATGATGGTTGTTGTACTTTGTTAGCATCATTCGGGTCTGCCTTTGAATACCATCCTGTTCTGTCTTAGTCCATCTGATTATTTCAAATGAGTAAAGCAACACTGGAATAGCGTAGGTGTCAATTGCCTTGACTAGATTCCCTGAGTTCAACATTGATTTCAGCACAGTCTTCAGACGCTGACTGTATTCTGAACGAATCTTCTTCTTTGATTGTTTTTTGTCTAGCAATCTGGCTTGTTGGTATCCCAGATATTTGTATGTTTCGCCATCCTTCATGCACTGTATAATATCACCGTTTGGAAGTTGTATTTCACCATCAATGACTTTCCCTCTTTGAATGTACAGGGTATTACATTTTTCCAATCCCTAATTTCATATGCCGAAAACTTACTGACAGTTTCCAGCAAATCATCCAATTGCTTCTTGTTTTAGCCATATAATTTGATGTCACCCATATACAGCAGGTGGGAGATTATATGATAATTCCTATCTGTTTTTATTATTATTATTATAATTATTATCAGTACGAATAAAAGGAATTTGGGTTCATTATCAGTTGATAATATAGATAAAATGAAATTATTGGATAAGAGCAGTGTATAGAGTATACACTTCTGTGGATGCGGGACTTTTTATATAGGCCAAAACAGAAATAATATCGAGAGAATTGAAAACATGAAAGATACATTACAAAACAAAAATTCTACTGATTTTTCTGACCCTTGTATGGATAAAATCATTCCATAGATTTTGAGAGAATCGAAGTATACATCCAGTTAATAAAAGGAAGGATTTGGACATTTTCGAGATGATGGAAATCACATCCTCTCGTACGAAAAATCAGCCAATTCGTAATGAGAAAACAGAATGAGGTCTATCTATTGTAAATACCGTTATATTCAAGTAAAACCACTCTTCTCGTATTTCAGTATTGTAATCTAACCCGAAAGATAGGTGGAGTATTTTCATATATTGTTGTGAAACTCTTGCCAAGTGTTGTACGAGAATTACTATCATTATTGCACCTCAATTGTCTGATAAAACTACCATGTAGTGAAAAACGTCACGATTACTTCTGAATTCTAAATTGTTTTATTTAATTATGGATTTTTATCAAGTAAAGGCCTTGCAGTTCAAATTTATTCTAGTTGAGGAGAACATCTTCGTAACAAATCAAGTTTTTTCCTTCCTCTTCGAAGGAGGCCATTCCTGTCATTTCCCAGTTGTGGCCGCCAAGATGATTTAATGTGTAATGCACTCGCTTCTTGAAGAGGGCCGAATTGTACGTTGGAATGATGTTCGATAGAAACAAAAGAATTTCTATAGAGAGAGGTATGAGATGTAGCTAGTTTGAACGTCCAGTGATGAGAGTTTTTCGAAAGCCTGGTTTTTCTTTGGAACATGATTCTTTGAGGAACCGAGCCTTTCAGTTCTTCTGAGTATTTAGCATGGAATATATTTGGAAAAGAACAAAACCTCTGCTGCTTTTGAGCGAGGGTCTGGAGGTGCACTTTCCTCGTTTAGACACTATCCAATGGATGTCATGAATATTAAGGTGTGGAGCCCCACACTTAGGAATAGTATATGACACCAGGTTGCACCTGTGCTTCATGAGAAAACTGAATTAGGCAGAAGCAGATTTGGCAATGGTTCACAAATGGACATGCCAACAAACACAGGTGTTGACTATGACGCCTAATAGATGCATATTCTTTTCTGAGAAAATTCAATGTCCTTGCATTATCATAAAAGGTTCTCTAGCAGTGACTTTTTAGATAACGTTGTTGATTGCATCTTGTTCCCGTTGAAATTTACCAAATTCTACCGGCTCCACTCTTATATCTTCTCCAGGTCGGTATTAAGTGCTTTGTTGGTATTTTTGTCGATGTGTCTCCGCAACAGTAATAAGACTCTGACAGGAATATTCTGTATTCGGTGCAGTGAAGCAGATCTTTAATCTGCAACAGAAAAAGAAATGCCATGAGTATGGAGCCCTGGTGTTTGGTACTCCAGCATTAACCTGTTACACCGTCAATTACGACCCGAATCGATCTATTCGATCCAATAACGAAATATTTCGTCCATATGAGATTAGATTATTCATCATACCTGCATGCCAAACCCAGTGAAAGGCCTTTGAGATAGCAAGAGCAATGACTCTTGATTCGCTATGTTGATGTCTACAAATGTGTAGCCTGTGCGTTGATCGTTGTCTACAAAAACCATATTTTCGATAACTGAGATATTGTCTTCAATACTCCTGAAACGTGTGGCTCTCATTGGATCTATTCCTGACACATTTGTAATTAAAACTCACAACTCAGGAAAGTATTTGTCTAGTCTGTCCTTAATAGTTAAGTATAATGGTGTTAAACAATTCGCCCATTATTCAAACATTCCCTGAAATCATACCTTCATTATTAAAGAATTAGATTCGTTCGGAAATTGTTTCTACAATAAATAAAGAAATTCTAATTGGCAGCATATGACCTGATTCATTTCCTCTAACTTGGTCCGCACATTGTAATTTCCTGTCATTACTACCAGTTTTTAAAGCATAACATGCAGCCATATTATACAGTGCTGCACGTGTTAGTTACGATAACTATATACGAATATAAAAAATATTATCAGTAGCGGCCAACGGTTAATTGCATATATCATGATTTGTGGGAATTTACTCAATTCGTTCGAGTAGTTTAGTTCTAGTTATTTTTTTGCGATTCGTGAGAGAGAATTTCAATTCATATGAAATGGATATAAGTTTTAATTACGAACGTTTCTCTCGAGTAACTTTCGTAATGATACTTCAAGCAAAAGTCTGTAGGTATATTATACGTGATTTTTAAGTTTGCAAATTGAATAGAAAGAAATAAAAAACATATAGAAACTAATTAATCCTTTTTTATACCGGGTGGGGCAACTAAAACGAAAAAGACTCAATATCTTCTAAACTATTCGCGTCAGGAAAAAAAGCAGAAACAGGATAATTTTTGTCTGAAGGAGGACATCTTTTAATATAAGGTAATTTTATTTTACATCAACCCGCTAAGCAGGGGTGCACAAAACTCAAATTTTTTAAAAGGAAATATAGATTGAATGATACCTCATTCAAAAGCTCTTTTGATTTTCAACACAAGTGTGTAAGAAGTTTTGAGCTTTGACATATTCGGAAGAAGATAGAGGCTGGTTCGTCAAAAGAGTTATTTTCAGTGATTGCAAAATATGTCTATTTCGAATGAACGTTCACCGAAATACTGTTGTATTTTGGAGAAAAATATCTTTAAGCAGTGGTGCTTCCACTACACCCCTCAGACAGTCCCTCATATGAATGTGTCAACCCCTCAAGTCTTCGAATTGATTAGTTAGTCCAAGTTATAGCTCATTGAATAGGTATTTACAATTATCTGATTACAGTGAACGAATTTCCAAATTACATTTCAATGAGGATACAAGGTGAACCATGGAGAAATTCAAACACCTTCTAGTAAAGGCTATTAGCTTTGTAGGTGAGAGCTTAACAAATTAAGTCAGCTATAGTTTCTCAGATCCAAGTTCGCATATTACATGTTCTATTGAATCTAACTCCTTATAAATTAGTCTGCAGGAGTGATCAAGCTTAACCTACTTAGGTAATTCGTGAGAAGACAGTGAACCGTTAATATGGCTATTAGAACTTTCAGGTCTAGTCTAGAGAGTTTTAGCTAAGCTAAGGTCCACTGAAGGCAATCCGAGAGGGTCTGAGATCCTCGGGGCTCAACCTGTGCTCTTGCATCTTTAGGTCCAACTAACGATTATTTCTCATCAATATGGTCTCCAGTAGATTCCAAGCATAGGCTACGGTCTGGTGAATCCCAAGACAGTTCCGTCGAATGATTGCGTCTTTCCATTACTCTCAATGCCTGAGTGGTTCAGATCCCACATCAGATGTAGTCTATTTATTTCTCCCAGCTTGGCACAGGTTGAATGATATTGCTGCACAATAAGTGACGTGCAGTTGTCTGATACCAATGCATTCGAGGGTGCTAAGCTATATCTGTGATGATCTGTTTTGACCTACTTGTTAATTCTCCTGTAAGCAGGATGTAAGCACATTGATCAATAGCTAACATTTCTGAATGAAAAATAGAGGCAAGCTCGCCAAAACTGATACACTCCTCCCAAGCAACACCTCGACCATGTACACTAGCTCCAACACCTTGAGCAGTTTTGAAACCGTCTGTGAATTAAAAGGGCCTCTCATAAAGATGGTCCTAGAAGCTAGTCAACTCCTGTTTGCTAGAAATGATGATCTATAAAGACAGCTCCATGTTGTCAAACTTCATATTCATAATTCCTAATAGCCAATTTCAAACTTTGGAGAGCTGGGCACGAAACTGAATATATTTGTCCTATCTAGGGAAAGATTATGGAATTTGCAGGTTGCCATTTCAGTTGTTCTAATCGTGAAGTGAAGAGATTCAATGCCTAGTTCCATGGCAGCAATAGGTGTGGAACGAAATGATCCAGTGATAATGCAGGCCGTTCTCTGCAACTTTGACTTCTTGGACTTGGAACTGCTTTTTAAAGCTGCACTACCAACGAGCAAGGCAACCATATCTGATACGTGGTCCCACCACCATCACATAAAGCCACTAAAGTTGCTTGGAGCGAGACCCCGTTTCTATCAACAAGTCATTTTACTTGCCCATAAGGAATGTTTAACCATGTGTATTGTGTTTTCCAGGTGCGAATTCCACGTGAGTTTACTATCCAAGGTAACCTCTAGATATGCTCCATCTGCAACCGGAATAAACAAGCCACTCAGGATCTGAGGAAATGCGAAAATCCTCGTTTTCCTCGTGAATGACCATTGAGTTTTTCGCCCTCGTACCCTCTTCTCTCAAATCAGTAGTTTGACTTAGCTTGTTTAGAATACATATCCAATATCACATACTCTGCTTCCTCTTGGTCATATTTTGGGGTCACATCAAAATTTCAAATTAAACAATACAATTTCTTAAAATTGATGAGATATTCTCTCTTCTTTCATTCGAAAGAAAAAGTAAAACAATTAGCTAAGACTTGTACAGGAAGATTTTTTCAAAACTGTTAGCTCAAGAAACAAGTTTTGCAGTACCAAAACATTCCAAATACATAAACTTTAGATTTTTGAAGGCACTTTATGATTGGAAAATGAATGTGCTTTGATTTAATTCATTTAGGGGAAATCAACCTGAGTAAAAATTTTTCAATTCCCTATATGTGAAATGCTAGCATGCAACCGTTTTAGCACTGTCACAATGTTTTGCGGCAAATGTTAAAAAGCTTTCAAAAATGGTTGAAATGTTTTCACTATTATATGAAATATCGGAGAATTTTCTGAAAATGATCATGTTCTGCTAAAAGACCTCATTGAAACATTCAAAATTATTCAGCAAGGTTCCAAAACTATCGAACTACTACTACTTTCTACCTTCGAAAAGGAAATGAATAAATACTATAATTTACATATCTAGCATTTTTATTTTGACTTCGGAATAATTATACGTAGTCACCGACAAACAATTCAAGCTAAATAACCGAGTAAGGCATGAAGTCTCGAATTACAGAATTTGAAATTCAAATTAACCTCTTACTTTGCCATCAATTTATATTCAATTAATTCAATAGATAAACGACAATTAATTTATTCGGTAGAAGTGACAATGTGCGTCTAATTGAACATTCTATTGTGTAAACTTTCTGTGTTGAAAGAGACGGCGAACTGTCAGGTTTAAACATGAATTAAATTTTTGCTTAAGTTTATTCATTCTTGTTCTTCATGCCAAATATTCGGAAAGCTGTGAATTCAATGCAAAAATATTCTTTGTAAAGTATCTCATAATTATCTCAAAATAATATTTGCGATAAAGTTTAATTGAGAATTAGATGAATATAATTATCAGAAATGACACATTTCGTTGTCACTGTCGTCCTGCTACATCAGGCCAAGGATATGCCTGCTAAATACAAAAACCCACTTGCCAGAAACAGTTCTTCTTGCTCTCTGACTAAAGGGAAGCAGGTTCTGTGTTTCTGCAGTCGCATTTCCTACGAGTAATTCTTTAGTGCGGGCGATGGCCGTGGCTACCAGAATTCGAACTTTTTCTTTATAAGATTGATGAAAACAAATGATAAGTACTTCAAATTCTCAATTTCTACCCAGCTGGTTCGAAGCTTCAATTATCTGCTTTTTTAACTGCGCCATAGCTGATCAAGGTTTCAAGAATCTTTTTCAAGGAACAATATTCAACCTTCCATAGAATGTTAAATATCCTTTCCTGAAGGAGCTGGTTTTCCGATCCACCGTTCATAACTATCGTCAACCCAGGCCACACAGCAATGATACAGCTCGGTCGGATATCATGAATAGGAGCAATAAACTGCAGTTTCGGTCTTATTTGACCTCTTCAGTATTGCATAATCATTCACAACATCAGGCGAGACTGCCAGCTACTCATCTAAATTCGTTGGAGCATAAGAAAACATGCAAATGTTATTGCGTTATCCAACGAACCGAGACAGAGGCCACTCATCATCTTCACCGGAAATACAGCCAGAAAGGTTGAATATTGTTCCTTGAATAAAAATTCTTCAATGTGTCTACACATATAGCGATAATTTCGCTAGTTGTAATTTTTGAGATTGTAATCAAGGTTTATTGTGATGCATTTAATCTATCACTGTATTTATATACCCATTTCGATATTGACAACTTTAGAATTATACTTATAAACTTAACTTCAATTTTAAGCGTTTTATGTCAGTCATTATATTCATAGAATTTTATTTTCTAGATTCTATACATCGAAAACTGTACTGACTTAGTTGTTCTTATTTCTCGAGCGGGAAGATCCTTGTAAAATTCTATGATATATGACTGAAGGTTTTGTTTATGTGATGATTTTGTTATTTTCAATACGAGATATATAAATATAAAACAGGACACATAGTATACAATACTTCTTAGGAACTCAGTTATGCAATCAAACAGGATGTCATGAAACAGAGCACCAGATTACAGTTTTCTCATTGATAGGAACTCATCAGTGTCTCATTTCTTTTTTGATACTCTGACGCAATCACACTGAAACTCCATACCATTTCCAGTAAGACCAACTCGCTCGACAGAAGAGTTAATTTCTTGTTTATATATAATTATTTTCAAATTCAAAAAATTGATGCAATAATACGCCGATTATTTTGGCTTCGTTTTCCTTGATGGTGATTAATTCACTCTTAATTATATACACTATTGATAATTCGCAGAAATAAAATAGTTAAGTCAATAGCAAAAACTTGGTGTGACCTTTCTTGAGCTCAGAATACAGGGTGTCCCTGCTGAAGGGAGGATCAGTTTGGAATTTCGGGACTAAAATAAATAAATACTGATATACAGTGAATTACACAGCCACACAAAAAAAATGACCCGTGAGTCTCTGTGATGTTAGTGAATCTGAATCCAGGATCGATTTAACTCTAGCACGTCAGAGTTTGTTAAATTTGAGAAAAGCTATAATCTTATTCCAATATGAGTCAATTATTTTGGGCGAATAAGATGACATTATAATTCCGAATATTTCGGTAGAAAAAATCAGGTGGTTGATTTTAGAGAAGATAAATCTCTACGAAACATGTTTGAAAGAGGATGTCCTTCAATGAAAAAATTTAACAATACACCACTTCATTTGAAATAGCAAAGTTTTAGTCAATGTCAAGTATAACTGGAATTGGTACCGCTCTGAAAAAAATTTAAATTGTAGATTATTATCCATTCATTCAAATCTCAAAATTTGAAATTGATCAATGAACCGGTTCACTAAATACTTCTAATGGGCTCTTTAGCTCATTCACAGTGATGGCAAGGAGTTTTTCAGAGTCGAATTTGTTTTTTTTTTAATCAGTTGTCTTAATGCTGAGCTATTAGTGAAAGATGTGTGATATTTTTCTCAATTTACTACCAAATATATTGTAAACCAGGTATACAAACTATTTTGAGACATCATTAAGGAGCAGTAGTGACGAAATTCACCATCAGGTTAGATTTATGTAGCATAAAAAGTTTCTTGACGTTCAATTTTACAGGAAAACAGTAAACTTGATTCAATATTCATGAATTCATTAACTGAAATGAGTGTGTTCAAGAGTTTTATACAATATATGGCATCATAAGCTACAAATACTAGACTGCCACTGAATAATAGAGGAGAAACCAATAAACGAATTTCCTGGAACATAATTGAATAAATTGTTTGATATTGAAGAGAATGAAAAAGTCGGCAAACTGATATTATTGCTTTCGACATCAACTATAACATCAATTTATTAGATCTCTTACTGAATATCAGATATATCCACATAAAACAGATTCTGATGTAATACAGTGATATCATGTCAATATTTGAATTCAACCTTAGTAAATTTCTAGAAAGAAATGATATAGATATTCTCACATTGTTTTTAACTTACCTACACGACATATTGTGTTAACACCAGTATATAAGTTCTACTTCAATCGGAGCATTACATAAGACCCTTCATTCTTCGATATGTCGAAGAGTATCTTCATTAATTACAAAAAGCTGAAATTACATACTTTTTTATCAAAATTTCAATAAATTTTATTTAATTCAATGTAATTGAATATCTCATTGTAATAATTTCTCATATTGAAAATTCTATATAACGAAACAAATACTTGCTGAAAAAAATTGGCTCCATAGAAACTTGAATGACTATATGCGACGGTGATGAGACTACGTATCATATATGGAATGCAGCCTTGAAGGAAATTCCGACTCAAGCTTTCTAAATTGCGAGCAACGGTCTGCACGATGATCACTGGAGCAATAAGCTCTGTATCTACTGAAGCCATGGAGCTGCTACTGAATCCTGCAACCTCATCACCTGGTGATGAGAAGATTATCTAGAATGGCTATCTACAGATTCCATCACCTCTCCCAATTGGACTAATATGTTCAGCTTTGTGCCCAACGCTTTTCAGTCTGAAACGAGATTCTGAGTATGGTATCTGATGTAGGAATAACCAAAACCAACATGAAGCTACTTTCCAAATCATCATTCCTAGCAGACGGGAATAGGCTAGCTCCTAGGACTATCTTCTTGAGAGGGGCTGTTGGTTCAGATGGCTCCAAAACTGCTCAAGGTGTTGGAGCTAGTGTATACGGTCGAGGTGTTGCTAAGGAAGAGTATATCAGTCTTGGCGGGCCTGCCTATATTTTCAAATCAGAAATATTCTCCGTTGATCACTTTGTTAATCACATGACTAGAGGATGAACAAGTAGTTCGAAAAAATCATTACGGCTAGCCAAGCAGCAATGAAGGCATTGACATCCGACAACTGCCCGTCCTTCATTTTGCAGGAATGTCATTCCATCTTCGCCAGACTTGGGATTTACACATAACAGGTAGTTTATCCTGAAGGAACCGGAGCACTGGCTAAACCTTACAGGTCTTAGACAGTCTCGACTTGCTACCTGTGGAACATCCACTGCGAGAGCCAAGGCTTGGCTTGAACTATCCAAGCTAGACTTGGAAAATTCAACTGCCATATTCACGGAGCAATGTCGCCTCAGAAGTCGCCTAAATAAGTTAGAAATGATCGAGGACCCTTCATGCAGACTATGTGATGAGATACGATAAATAGAAAACGTCATGTGCAAATGCCCAGCTGGGGACAGAATGATGCTTGAGGAACTTGGATCTAACACACTGGAGCTGACTGAACTTTCTCAACCAAAAATCTCATAGCCTTTACAAGAAAGTTGGAGGTTTTAGTTGAAATTTACTTAAGAGTGTTCCACAATGAACCACTGAATTCCAGGCAGGCTTATCAGTCAGCCCACACTCCACTTTATATCTATCTATCTATTTAATATAGAATAGAGTACATGTAAGTAAGAAATTAAATCCATTTAATATTTCTGAAGTTTCTCTATTTCATGAATAATAATGCTGACAAATATTTCCCCATTTAAAGCAATATTTTCAAAACTTGATCGTTATTCTCACTTTATCTCATCTTGTGATAAGTGATTCAATATCCAAGAGGGTCCTGGAGAAAAAATATGTATAATATTTCACGGCGAAATCATTTCAGCAGCGGGTGCGAAGGATGGCCGTAGGATCCAACGCAGTGATGTTTCCAACCGAAATATATATTCATTTGAATGCACAACATAACCTCTACGTTTATCTGTCTGACTGGATCACGTAAATCAATACGAGGTTATGTAAATTTCAGATGAAATTGGCCCATGGAAATGGAGAAATGAGAGTTTTGAACACCTGTGTCTCTAAATTTATAAACGAAAACGATTCAGTTCTTGGTTGTTGTATTGTTGAGCATTCGACAGAACGTAAAGTACGAATGAATTGACGGGTTCTACATAGTAAAATTGATTTTCCTTTTGAATATTATGTACGAGAACAATGTGACAATTATCCGAAAGGCCGCGGTTCTGAAAGAATGAAAACGAACTTTCGCAGCACTTAAACCCATTATTATTATTTTGAAAAACGCTGAAACATGCATTTTTTTGATTTGTGAAGGATCGTTTCTGAGGTTGATTTGAAGCCAGCTCTCTACACCTCTACACTAACACTCTTTGTAGGAAAAGGGAACCAAGAAGCACTTCGCTAAAAAGGTCTTTGAATTCTCTGCTTCAATATTTTGTTTTCAAAAAGATAAATTATTTAATAGGATGTCTGATCGCAGCGTAAATTATTGTTCATTAAATTCTAATTATTTCTAATATAAATTTGAAACTTATGAGACCAACACCCTTCCCAAATGTATATAGCATCAGAAAGACTATTGACTTATGAGGGTTGCGAAATATCACTGTTTGAGATGGAGAAGTTTATTCAATGTTATAGCTATTTTGAGCTTCTGCTCATCATCAGATATGTTTGATTATTGCATTACTTTAGGTAGGTTATTAATTAGGCAGATCCTCAAGCAAAATGATCAAATTAATTGATTAGGAACAACTTAGCAGTGTTCTGATGAATGGATGGGTATACTGGGAACGATTTTTCCGTTCCTTGAAACTCTATGAACAGAAGCAGTCTATTACGCACTTATTTTTCACTATATATAGAGAAGAAAAGTGGGACACCCGAAAATACAACAAAACCTTCATTTCGGTAATAAACTAAAGTTTTTGGAAGTTTAAAGCCATTTTTATGATCTCTTTTGAATATTGCGCGAAAACAGCTCGTCGTGTCATGGCGTCGTGTGTGACGTCATACTTACGTAATCGTCAAATTTGTTTACGCGCAGCTAGACAGCAAAGTAAACAAACATTGCGTATTTCTTGTGTTAAAAATGGATTCTAAAGTTTATAAGTGGTGTGCCAAAATACATCAATAACGAAACCCAACAAGGTATTTTTACATATCCCATACAAGAAAATAATAAGAGATAAATGGTTAAAGCTTGCCCGGCGAAACCCGAACGATGTAAAGACAAATTTGCAACTTTATTCCTGTGAAGATCACCTTGATGTGAGTATGTTATCATGTATCAATAGATTTTTAACTTAATGTTTGTTTGACGTAAAATAGTTGAAATGTAGAGGCTACGGCATAACTAGTCATTTATTGAGATTATGTTTGTGTAAGTCTTGGTTATCATTCTTATTATCAATTTTAATTGTTACCTTTGCAGTTTTCAGTTGCCAAATGATATGGAAAATTATTTGGAATACCATGTGATGGGGTAGGTATCACAAGTACGTATGAAACCAGGATGTATGCCCACAAAATTTACTTGCCAACCAGATAGGAAAATATGAAAAAACGAAGGATGATGACTCTTGAAGAGTGTGAAAAGCAATTTGAAGAATGTACTATAGTTAAAGAGCTATCAAGTTCAAAAGAAATTGCATCTTATAGTTCAGGTATAGATAACTTACTTATATCCCCATAAGAAAAAGTCTAAACCATTTAAGTCTGGGGACCTTGATGGCCATGATTCTTGCCCACCTCGACCTATCCATCAGTTGTTGAATGTATTATTCAAGAATTTCCTAACTTCTCCACGAAAATGTGTTAGTGCCCCGTCTTGCATGAACCATATTATGTTTCTCACCAAAAGTGGCACATCCTCAAGCAATAAAGGTAATTCCTCCTCAAGAAATTGACGATAAGCGGGACCGTTTAGTCTGTTAGGCAAAAAAAATGGCCCAATCAAATAATTTACAATTATTCCGAACCAGACATTTTGTGAGAATTGTTCTTGATGATGAGATTCTTCATTCAGATGGGGGTTTTCCTCAGCCCAATAATGATTATTGAAAAAATTGTGATAGCAGGTCTCGAAAAGTTAGCTTCGTCTGTGAACATTATTTCACTATCAAAATGAGCACTTTCTCTAATATTATCCAAGAACCATCGGCAGAAGTACAGTCTTGAAGGAAAATCTCGAGGTAATAGAGTTTGGACGCGTTGAATATGAAACGGGTACAATAAAAAGTCGTGGACAATTCTGCAAACTAGAACATGTGAAATATTCAACTGATTTACAATTTTTCTTGTACTCACATGAGGATTCGAATCAATACTATTCAAAACTGCTTCCTCAATATCTGGAGTTCTCATAGTTTGAGTTGCACCTTTTAAATGATTATTTGCAGTAAAAGTACCAGTTTTCCTTAACCTTCTGTGGATATTTGAAAATATTCGCCTGTCTGATGTTACTCGATTGTGAAAGCGCACCTGATATAATCGGCTAGCTTCTGTTGTGTTTCCGTCAGCCAGACCGTACATGTAATGGATATAAGTCAATTCGGCGTTAGTAAAATTAGCCATTTTTTCTTACAGCAGTAACTTCAAACGTCTTAAAACTAATCGTTAATTTAACAAACAATTCGAGCAGACACGAGTTCAACTTTAGCAACTGTCAAAATAAATAAATAAATGAAAAATATCAAAGCCTACTAGTCATTTTTTTAAATAAAAGTGCTTTCAATTCAGCGAATGCATACAATCGTTCAATAATGTTTTGCTCGAGAACGGTTGGAGATACGAAAAAATTACAAGTATCAAAAAATTTCTAAATTGAATGAAGATGACGAAAATTGATTGCACGCTGATCAGTGGGGTACTGCAAAAATTTGAAAAGGCAAAAGAAGACATGACTTCGGAAAAGGAAACATCTTGTAGATTCTAATTAAAATTTAGGACGTGTAAGGATGGAGGCTATAAAAAATAGCCTGCATTCCAAATTTTGGCTGAATTTCTCAAAAACTGCAGGAGTTTTGAAGAAAAAACCAATTTTTTTTGGAAATATCAACACCCTGTAGCTCCGTAACGAATCTTTTGTGGACCTAAGTTTATATGAAGCTTTTTTCTGATTGTGCACTTAGATTTACCCTCTCAAGTCGTGACATACCATTATGTACCACCCTGTACTAGAGATTCCAAGTGAAGGCCAATTTTTGGTATTGCCGAAAGTGACATACCAATAAAAATATCTCAGACTGTTAGAGTACTATTTGAGATGCAATTATGTTTTTATGTCATTGAAATCGATCAACAATTGTAGAACTTATACCATAAGAAATATGCCACAGAATATACGATATAATAATAATAGATATGATAGATATTGGACATCGTCTACGTCTAATGGGTCCAAACAAAGGAGGATGAGTTCTTGAAACCTGATTCTATGATTATTATACCATTTCTTCAAGTTAATCGTTCTGTATTACTGCCAAGTTTCCTATGCATTAAACCTAAGACAACTTGTGGAAAAATTCCGATATTTTATTGATCACAATACATACTTATGTAAATAGAGAAGCAGTAGGGAAGGTAAATATAACTAGAAATTTTGAGTATCACTTCATCGGCAAATAACTCTAACCGAACCAACAGGATGAAATTTGTAGCCACCTGTACGATGATATTAAATACATGTGTAACTTTTAACCGATACAGGTATCTGTTCCTTGTACCTGTATTTAGGGGGTCTCGAATATTTACCATTATGTTGTTCCACCCGGCTATTGTAACATAAAACTTTGGAAGGTTGTCCCGATGTCATTGCTTTTTAATAACGCTGACAAAGCTTTATTTATAATTGTTATTGATGGTATAAAATAAAGGGCTGTTGTACTCCTTTAATTTCAACATTCCAGCCTGCTGTATTTTAGATGATTCTGTGATAAGGCAATAGGTATTCATCTCGGAACTTTCTGTGTAGTTATAAGCAAAATGATTCTTCAGTAATATTCACTTTAAAAATGAAACCAATGCTTAAATACAGAGTGTTTCATGTATACAGTTAGTAATTTCTTCAGCAGATTCTTTGGTTGTGAAGGAAGCATTTGTTGAAGTGGGTGAGACTTCATTTGTAGATTTTAAAAATAAAACAGAAACCATGTCTGCTATTAGAGAACTTCAGTTATTTCGGCCGTTTGTCACGTATTTGCCTATTGAAGTCATGAGTCAGGACATGGCAGATAAACTAAAACATGATATGAAATGTAAATAAATTTCTCTACAGTTCGATGAATCCATCGATATGACAGACAATGCCCAGCTGTGTATTTTTATTCGGATGGTATTCAATAATATGTTGGCTAAGGAAGAATTTTTGACAATCATTCCTCTGAAGGAAAAGATCTGCAGCGACGATATATATGACGTTTTCTTCAATTTTGTAAGAAACTACAAGCTACCAATATATAAATTAGTGTGCATTACAACTGAAGGAGTACCAGCAATGACTGGAAACAAAAACGGTTTTGTGGCATTGTGTCGAGGTTATGAAGATTTTTCTTCATTTTTTCATTCCATTGTATTATACAGGGTTTCCGTTTTAATCTGCCGAATGCACAGAATGTCAGAAAATCTTAAATTATTGACACTTTCCTCAAGAACATACTCTCTCTGACCTGTCGTTTTCGAAATACAGGGTGTCAAATTTACGGAGAAAAAAATTTTATATTTGAAAAACTAGCCCAATTTTTTAGATATTGACCTGAAGTTCCACATTCTAGTCTTTTTTCATCAGTTACACGACGACGTGTCAAACATTTGTCAATTGCTTCACAGGGTGATATATTTTTCGGTGTCATGTCGGCTTTTTTCCCTCTTAACTTTTTTGCAGTACATTACCTAATACCTTCAAATTACACATTCAATTGAAAAACTATTTTTTTTTTCATGCATTTTTTTCGTATCTGTCGCCAAAAGTGAGTTGCAAGTTATGATCGACCAACTGGAAAGAAAGGATCTGAAACTTTGCCTGTCTTGGAAAGCGAAGATTCCTCTATTGAATTATGATACGTATGAGGCTGAATTATCGAATATTTTGGGACAATTCGAAATGCGTTTTTACGATTGCAGTAAATTGGCCAATATAGCATCATTTATGAGTTATCCTTTCTCATGTAAAAACACTGAGGAATTAGCTATTGAAATATCAGGTCAGTTAAATATGAATTCATGTTCTGTTTAAAATGAGTTGGTGCAGATTATATCAGATTTAAATCTCAAAGCTGCAGCATCTGATACAAATTTCTGGTGTTTTATATCTGATGATAAATATCCGAATCTAAGGCGAATCACCCTTCAATGAACGGCGATGTTTGGGTCAACTTACTTGTGCGAATCAGCATTTCGTGAAATGAAGATAATTAAGTCAAAATATCGCAATCGACTAACTGACGATCATATGTTATCATGCTTGCGATTAGCACTCAGTGGTTACGTACCACCTTATGAAAAGTGTTCTTAGGACATGCAGTGCCAGGCTTCAATATCCAAAGTCACTCCTTAGTTAAGTTTAACACCATATATAATTCTTTTGTTTTGTAACAACCAACAAACTCGCAATTTTGCATAACTACACATATGAGTTTTTACATTGATATTGTAGAGAAGAACCTAATCAAACCTAACCCAAACCTTGACTAAAATAATGTATATTGTGCGGAAAGCTAATATCCATATATGTTACGGTACACCCTACCTAGGTAGGTAGGTAGGTAGGGTGTATCGTGTATGTACGACAACCCTGCATCACACATACTTGCAGCCTCTCAGAGTCAATCTTAAGTAGTCTAAAATTATTGAGGTAGATAGCCAGCAGTTAAGTTTGAGCACCCCTGCTATAGAGAAAAAATATGAAATTGAAGCGAAAAGATGAATAGTTTACAGTTCGAGCGAAAAGTATAGGATTATATTCATGATTTTTTTCACTTCAGTTTTTGGGAAAGATGCTCGAACAACTAGAGACTTTTTAGTCATGTAAAAATGTTTCTATTTTCAAAAGATGATGTCAAGATGTAAAAATTTTTATTTGCTCTCTAAATAACTAATTTTTCTGATTTCTGCAATGATTTCAAGTTGGTCTGAACATGTGAAGAGATTACGATGTTTTTACAATATTAACATTTATTCCTTCGAAATTTATGATGTAATATATTTGACAAATATCATCAAAAGATTAAATAAGTTTCTTACTGTTAGGGTTAGTCCATATCTTTTGCTATTCAGTAAATGAATCATTGCAATATTGTAATATTATTTCAACGTTTTTTCAATCGTAAAAGCCTCCATTCATGCATTTTATATAACAGAATAACAGATTTCAATAGTGGATTTTGATGATAGAGTATACAAAATGAATTTACAGATTTTTATCTTAATCACCCTCAGATAAATATTGAATACATCGTAGATATTTTTCTTGTCAAATTTAACTATTTTCAAATATTATACCTAATAAACAGCGGAAGTTTCAAAATTATGTAAATTCAAATAAGTATTTAATTTTCTAATGGATCCTCTACTGCATTTGTGTCAGAAAATGAACCCTATCTCTAATTTTATTAGTAGTAGCAAACATAAATTCCTTGATGACATAAATGGGGACCTTTTCTACCTGCCAGGTGACCAAAAATTTCGAATTGGGAATATCAAACAGGGGATGGATAATTTCTAAGTGGTTCTAATAAAACGTAAGATATAAAATTACGGTTTTTAATCATAGAATTAAGAAAGTGACTCAAGCACCTGCTTGTATCGCTGTTCTATGCAATTTGACATTTTAATCATGTAGACATCTTTCAAGTTATACGGAATTTAAAATTTCTCATACACTCTTTCATTCACAATAAAATAGTTATATCGGCATATGTGTTTTCTTTTGATATTTATACAACATAGACTACTAATTCTAATAACCTGATTTCCAGAAATATAACGTCAGATATTCATAGACATTTCACGCTCTAAATTAACAAAATCATAGAAATTTTGTTTTTTCTATTGAGTTTGAATAGCTTCAATTTTGAGGTGTTGGCAAATATTGCGTATGAAAGAAGGAAAATATGAAGTTCTTATATTTCATTATGTGTGGAACCTTTCATACTCTTCGATGATGAACGAGAGTTCTAAGCTGAGATAACAGAGATCAATTTAACATATTTGTTGGTAGCAGAAACATAGTAGAGGCAAATCCATTCAATCAAAAGAGAACAAATATCATTTTAGGCAATTTTGAATTGGTTTTTCACACCCGCAGGAAGTTTGAATCGATCGAATAGATCGTCCTTCATATACTTAGTTTTTCTAGATAAGCTTTTTGATGTTTTCCTGGTGGCAGTAAGGTATTATTTTGGAAACTTCATGATGGCATCAGTCACTCCTTAATATTAGGTGCGCAACTAAGTTCTGGCTGTTTGTCAATAGATGGCTCCAGCAGTAGGTGCTGGTCGATTTTAGCATATCAAAACTTCTCGATCAAACCTTATACTTGGCAAACAAACCATTGTGACACATTAGAGATTTTGTTTTGCGTCATATACTTTTAGTTGTGGGAAAACGTCTAATTTTGTGCCAAATAATCGTCATTTGCGGGAAGTTTTGATTTTCTTCTTTCATTCAAAGAAAACGGAGGCTGAAGCTCATACAGAACTCCAAAAAGTTCACTGAGATGCTTCTCTAAGTGAAACAATGTGCCGAGATTGGTTCCGTTGCTTCAAAAACGGTAATTTTGAAGTGAACGACCGTACCCGTGAAGCAAGACCAAAAACCTTCTAAGATGCTAAATTGCAGGCTCGGGGGATCCATGCCAAACGAAAGAAGAGTTTGCTTCAACCTTAGGAATAATCTCCAGGCCATTTCCAAGCGATTGCATGCGTTCGGAATGATTCAAAAGCAAGGAACTTGGGTTCCTTATGATTAAAAGCCAAGAGACGTTGAGCGTCGTTTTTTCGCCTATGAACAACTGCTACAGCGGCAAAAAGGAAGAGTTTTCTTCATCGCATCGTAACGGGTGATGAAAAATGGATTCAAAGTAAATCTAGTGGACTACCCGGTCATGCTTGTACGTCATCGCCTCAGCCGAATATTCACGCTGCGAAAGTTATGTTGTGTATTTGGGGGGACCAAGTTGGTGGCATTTATTATGAGCTATTGAAACTGAACGTTTCGTTTATCTAACATCACTGGAGAACGGTATCTAACTCAATTGATGCGATTGAATAAAGCGCTGAGCGAAAAACGACCACAGTACGAGGAGAGACTCGAAAAAGTAATTTTACAGCATGACAACGTTCGGCCTCAAGTTGCCAAACCCGTTATAACCACTTAGAAACGCTCAAATGGGAAGTTCTACCCTACCAGCCATATTTCCCAGATATTGCACCATCCGATTATTACTTGTCACTTGATAAACCATTCATGATCATCAGAATAGACCTAGTACTTCCAATAAACTCAGAGAGCTGAAATTTGGTGCAGAGTTAGGGTTTAATGGCAACATAAATAGAAGTTTATTAAAGCTAGGATAATCGAAGATGTATAGTATACCTGGTGACCCTGATTAGAAAACACAAGAGCCCAACCAAACTTTTAGAGATCGAAATACCGCCTTTACAAAAAATATTCAACTTGGATGCTTCATTTGATGCGAAAAATCGAGGGTCTGAAATATCTGACAAAGAACCCTCAGCTTATGTAAAGGCCAGCCTGCAACAAATAGAATGAATAAATATTTCCAGTACAGACGGACTTCTTATCATTGATAGAAGTCCGTTTTGAGTCTATTTTATGTTAGATCGGTGGCTGATTTGACGCTCCAAATATAAAAGAGCAGAAGTCAGCATTGTCAATGCTAAATGTTTGTTTTGCACAATCAACAACAGTCTGCAATAAGACAATTGCGTCTAATTACCAATACCAGTATTGGCTTTTATCTCGCTTAACAAACATAGGTAGTTACAACAGATATTACGTTACTTGTAAACAACATTGACTTAGACCTATCCACAAACGTATAAATATAGAGAATTTTCAACAGCCAAGTCATACAACATTAACTATAATAATAAAGAATTTGCAGTGAGGAACCTTAGACATGGCACGACTTTGTCTAGATTTCATTACTCTTTAGAGATAAACTAGCAGCTGCATCGGTACTAGTTTTTCACAGAATATTTTGATGGGATTCTTTTGTAGAATATTTTTAAAATAGTTAAAAATATCGAAAATTGTATACATCTCATTCACAAGGAAAGGATATCGACAATACGCACTTATTTTTTCTAGGTCATTTTATTTGAACAAAAAATATGTTTTTTAAGGAAAATCATCTGGCTGTGACTTATTCATGACTTTTAATTTTTACTATTTCTTGTTATACAATTAACTACTAAAAGAGAGGTTGACCTAAAATTTTGTGAACTTTTCTTTTGTAATATCTCGCAAACCGTTTATCCAAATTGATTCACATTTTTCTGTTTCAAAGAACAGATATTCGGATAGTTGATTGATTCCTTCGTTACTACCTGTAAGTTAAATCTGCTAGCTGACATTTTCATGACGTATATTGAAGAAATCATTTTCAATTTCTCCAAATTGAAATTAGTACATTTTTGGTATAGATATGTAAACGATATTTATTTATTTATTTTACTAAACAGGAACCCCAACAGGTGATCCCAATTACAGGGTTCTCTAACTAGAAACAAGATTAATAAAATTTTTAACGAGTTGTCCTCGAAAACATGTTAACACTATTCAAGCTTATTAAAACGGAAAAAGAAAATTAAAATTCTCTACATGAAACAATACTAAGTCTATGAAATTCGTCACATAACATAACCTAATTGTAATTTCTCAAATAAGTAAATAAAGTTTTTTGAAATTGTAAAGGCTCACTGAAAACAAGTCTACATTATTCAGGTGGAAATTGGCAAAACGCATTATTCTCAGAAACACAGAGTTATAATAAAGTGCAGTTCGAGCTTTTGGATCATAAAAAAATAAAATTCGATGATTAATATACTGGGAAACGTTTAAAAGAAAAAAGTTGATGAGAGGATAATTGAAATGACAGTTCATAAAACGGTACAAAAATATTCCATCGAAAAGCATCCTTCTATGCTCCAGACTCAAGAGATTAAGGTGTTTTAAAGAAACATTATAATCACTTGCCGGTCCACATCTATTGAACCTAAAGTTATGGTTTTTGACAAACTTTCTTTATTCTTTCTCTATTCTATCTATATAAATATAAAAATGGGGAGACCAAATAGGGGTTGCATACTCCAAGTTGCTTCTTACTAGTGTGAAATAGAATTTTTTAACTGAAATCTCGCTTTTGAAGATCTTCGTTATCCTCAACACGAAATCGAGCACTTTGAAAGCTTTTGATACCACATAATCAGCGTGAAAAGAGAATGAGAGATTATCATCCAGCATTATGCCAAGATCTTTGATGCAATTTGTTCTTGCTATATCTAAGCCTCCAAGAGTGAATGTGTTTCGTATGCTGTTAGTATTTGTGGTAAAAGTGATTTGCTGACATTTGTCAATATTGAGTTTGAAATATCTGGAGGTGCAGAACGTAAACAATCGATATAAGTCATTTTGAAATGCATCTATATCAGAAAAAGATTCCACACGTCTGTATATTTTGAGATCGTCGGCATATAACTCGTGATCGGTATTCAAAAAGCACTCAGAGATATCATTTATATAGACTGAAAAGAGGAGTGGACCAAGGTGAGACCCCTGCGGTATTCAAGAAGTAACGTTGAAGACGATTGAAGAAATTCCATTCACGACAACAAATTGCAACCTGTGATTTAAATACGAATCCATCCATTTCGTGAGCGATTCGACGAAACCAAAGTCAGACAGTATCTGTACTAATGTATCGTGATGCATTTTATCAAAATCCTTCGCCATATCAGTGTATATTGCGTCCACTTGAATGCCTGCATCAAAGCACTTTGATCAAAAATTGACATATGGGGCTAGGCTCGTCAAAGGTGATCTTCCCCTAAAGAAGCCATGCTGATGTTTGGACAGTCTAGTACTACAGAGGTGAAAAATTCGTTCCGTCAAAAATTTGAATCAAAAATTTTACCAAAATGGCTGAGAATGGAAATAGGTCTGTAATTGCTTATTAAACATTTTTACCATTTTTGAAGACTGGAAAAATTTTTGCTAGTTTCCATTTATCCATTTATTCCATTTATTTATTTCTGCATAGTTGCAGAAATTGTTTTATAATCATTTAAGGAGGAATTGACAGATATTGTCCACATGATTTTATAAAGATTGGGAGAATTGTGTCAGGACCTTCGCCTTTTTGGATTCAGACATTACTGAATATTTTACTAATCACCCTTTCAAATTAAATCAGTAATACAAAGTTCATGTAAAAATTTTGAAAATTCCTCAACGTTTATGTTTCAAGTTAGATTTTCTTGAATAGTTTATGTATCTTCAAAGAAATATATATCATGCGCATTTATTTTTCTTCCACCTAAAATTCACTGAAAGAGAATCAATTTCATTCAACATCCCGAAGGACGAGAACCAATGAAATTCGGCACAGAGACCCACATAGACGACGTTACCTTGAGTGCTATTGAAAATCTACCCGTTACAAATCACTTCAAATGGAGAGTATATGTCGCATCTGTTCGTTAGGTCCGTCTCGACCCGTTCCGCAAAATTCTGATTAGTTTTGCTTCAGGAAGTTCTTATATAACTGGGCCCTCGCATCTGCCTATAACGAATTCGTTGGTTTCTTTATTTTTGTGAACTATTGCCTTTCTACCTCACGCGTTTTGGATTATCAATTTTTATATTTTCTGTTCGACATGTGAAATGTATGTTTTCTTTGTTGGTCTTCAAGAATGACGACAGTTGTTTGGGAATTTTGTTTGTATACCTTACCGGTGCGTTGGATTTGTTGCGGATTAATGAAATTGCTTTGTAAATTTTTTAACAAGTTTAAGTATTTCTTATTTTCTACGCTAAGAAATATCTTCATTGAATATGGAAACCAACGTGAAGTGAATATACTAGAGAATCAATTGAAATATATATATATATATATATATATATATATATATATATATATATATATATATATATATATATATATATATATATAAAAAAAGAAAAAACTATGAATGAATAGCATCCAGTGTTATTTGACTAAGTTCCGTACACTGCATTTTTCCGGGGAGAAAGCCTCTGACACTACTCGTTGGTATGTTGATGTCATTGGCTGATGTTCCTATAGTTTGTATAGGAGGTGATTCACCAGTGGCGCGGTGCTCTGTAGCTTGTACACTTTTGAAGATTTCATTTTAGTTCGAACGGTATTGTATTTAGAAAGTAAAAATCGACTTCAGCAATTTATTTTGAAGTAATTAGGGTATCCCAATTTTCTATAAAAAAATTATGGGTAGTTTTTTCAGATTGGAAGCCCACTTTTTGTTCAAGATTCAGGAGCGGCCTAAACTTTGCTATAATGTCTTTAAGTGATAAATTTTTTTGGTAAGTAGTTTCGTCACAATATTTTTTTTTCCGTGAAAATTCATGAAAATGGGCTCTCCCATCATCGCATGCTCCTTCGGCCAGAGAGGATGAATACGTTTTTCCTTTCGTTTTGTGATTACCCAAGGATAGCGTTATTGATGAATTGAAATAGATTATCCTCAGTTTATACAGGAGGGACTCAAAAAAATTATTGAATATTGTAATTTAAAAATTTCATATCTTAATTTTTCTAATGGAACAGCCTGTATTTTATTATTCATGTCAACGCATAAAATATTGTGCTATATTTTTGCAGATGTAACCTTATCTTTATATTCGATGATTTTGGAAATATTCGATTATTTGTAAATATTTTAATGAAAATTCTACAAACCGTATCTAACTCATCAACATGCATCATTATTCGCACAGAAGTTGTTTTCTGTAATCATTCAAGTAGTAAATTGTGAAAGATAATTCCTTTAGCGAATGATAAAATCAAGATGATTAAAACGTAAATCGAGGCATGTGTTGACATTGAGCATTTGAATCATGTATTTCCAAACAAATGGATAGGACGAGGTGGTCGTTGTGGGGTTATATTAAGGGCATAGTTCACCAGAATCCTTCTACAAGACAGTTGGATATGAGAGAGAGAATAGTCGACGGCTTTCAGTCAGTTACTCCGCAAATGTTGTCGAGAGTTCAACGGTCTTTCCTCAGAAGGACTGAGTTGTGTCTACAAGGAAACATGCAACATTTCGAACACTCATTGAAATAGTTCAACACCTTGTAGATCATTTCACCAAAAACCAATCTATTACGTATTTCATACACGGCTACCTTGAAATATCTCCATTTCTTTGATCAAGTATAATGATATGTACTAATAAACACTTCTTCCGCAACTTTTGATTTTATTATTTTAGTTTATTTTTTTATTTCGAAAATGGTCTAAGATAAAGATAAGGTTACTTCTGCAAAAATATAGTACAATATTTTATTCGTTGACATGAATAATAAAATACAGGATGTTCCATTTGAAAAATTTAAGATATGATATTTTAAAAATTTCAATATTCAATAATTTTGTTGTGTCGCTCCTGTATAAAATAAGGATAATCTATTTTAATTCATCAATAAAAATATAAGCAATAAAAAACGAAGAAAAAAGTATTCATCCTCTCTGGCCGAAGGAGCATGCGATGATGTGAGAGCCTATCTACATGAATTTTTACGGAAAAAAATTATTGTAACGAAACTACTCACCAAAAAAACTTATTACTTATAGACATTATAGCAGAGTTTAGGACACTCTTGAATCTTCAACAAAACAACAAAATTGTGGTCTTTCAATCTGAAAAAAACATTCTTTTTTTCATAGAAAATTGGGACACCCTGTTTATTTCAAAATAAATTGCTGAATACAATACCGCTCGAACAAAATGAAATCTTCAAGAGTGTACAAGCTACAGAGCACCGCGCCACTGGTGAAACACTCAGTATATTCTGGTAGATTGAAATATTTTCATATATATATATATATATATATATATATATATATATATATATATATATATATATATATATATATATATATATATATATATATACACTCGGAGGCAAAAGTAGCGGAACACTCGAAAATTTAATCAAATACGATGTCCGATATTTTTCCTAATTCTCAACCGATTTAGATAATTTTTTCGGCAAGTTATAGATCAACTCTTCTGCTTTGTAGAACTTATAAGAGAAAACAAAAAAAAAATTGAAAAAAATTTTATACGGGGGCAAAACTAAAAGTGTTTTTTTTTGTCAAAAATTCGTAACACCCTGTGGAATTTCGTGGTCCAAGTTAAAACGTACTATATCATGATCTGTCAAGACACATCTTCCTACAGTAACGCCCTTCTTGTTTTATGCATTTATCTATCTATTTTTACAAGAGATATCCAATTTGAAGCGAAAAGTCAAAAATTTCAAGAATTTATTTTCAATCTTGCGTAGGTGCATAACATCGAAGGTTAGCCAAAAAATGAAATCAAAATTAGAGAAGCGGAATTCTAACGAAATGAAAATTTTCGAAATTCACTGGCCAATTTCACGCTCCGGGAGAACTCGAAGTACACTGGAAAAATCATTGATTTTGCACATTTATTCTTGAATTCTTTTGTGTGACACTCTATAATAATTATCATTCCTGTCCAAAATTGAAACAGAAATCTTTAAAATTTTCAAATCTCAAATATTCAAATATATCCGTGATATCGAGCCCTACACCATAAATGAGTTCCTAAATGCTCAATGAGAAAATTTTATTAATATGCGATGTGTGTTGTTATTTCAATGTTATTCTGTTGGATGTTTTTATTTTGTTTTATTCTCTGTTATTGACGAATTGTACAACCATGTGTGTTAGACAATTATCGGAAATAAAATTCAAATAATAAATAATATATATATATATATATATATATATATATATATATATATATATATATATATATATATATATATATATATATATATATATATATTGATGATTTGAAAGAATTAGTATTTACGATTCAGGTGGTAGTTGATAGTGTAAATTCTCAGGTAAATTCAGGAGTACCGCAGGGCTAGATACTCTTGCCTACTATTTTTCTGTTGCAGATTAATGATCTGCTCCACTCCACCGAGATCAGAAGATCAGAATTTTTCGATTTGCGGATGACTGTACCCTGAATTCCTCAGTTGCTAGTCACCTTTTAACTGCTGTGGAGTCACACCGACAAAGATTTCAACAGGAAATGTCGCTGAACTCAAACTTGGTAAAGACATTAGAGGGGGACTGCAACTTGGTGAATTTCAACACAAAGAGGACGGAATCTACAACGTTCTCCAAGAACGTCACTACTGGAAAACTCTTTTCAATCATGCAACGACATCGAATTACCTTAGAAACATCAGAAACAGAAATCTATTCAACATAAAAATGAACAATAGAGTTTTCTGGTATCACCATGTGTCAGGAATTGCCAAATTTTTCTCTGCTAAGGGGTAAGCAGTACTTCACACCTTCACAGCTGATGTTTTTAAACAAAGCGCAAGTTCCGGGAAGAATGCAGTTTCAAAGAAAACAAAACAGGTTTTCGGAAGACTCTCATTTAAGATGCGAACACAGAAATAAAATCATCTTGGGCGGCTATAGCTGTAGCATGACAGGCATTGCCCCCTCCCAAGAATTGAAAATGAAAAAAAGGCTAACTTTGATAACTGCCGAGATGGAAAATCAGGAAATCCAGAATAACTCTCAGATCAAAGAAAATAGCTGCGATGTGTTTTCCTCGAAAATGGGACCCTGTACATATAATTACAAAAATAAACAGTAACATTTAATTACAATTACTATTATTGTGGTACTAACTTTTATTGCATCGAATTTATAATCTCAATATTTCAACATGTGCACTATTTAGTTTCTATAGGAATTGAGGATCTTCTTTCCAATTATCTATTATTCAGTGAAAAAGTGAGCATAATGTCACAAATACCCAGTATAAGAGATTCAAAGTGAAGCTACAATCATTTAATTCAATTCCTCCCAAAAAGTAACTTCTAGAAGCATTTCCGTTACATAATATTCAAGGAAAATGAAAAAGAAAATCATGATGATTCCACAAAGCGCACAACAACAGGATAACCCACAATCTCCATTCGCATTTCATTATATCAATTCAGAAAATTGTTATATAAAAGCCGTTTTGTTTCGGTGAAAAGACCACAACGAAATAATAATAAAGACACCAGACTCTCGTGACCCCGTTTCGGCGTACAAAGTAAACTCGGGGTGAGGCTTCTTTGTCCGAAAAGGACGTGCGTCAGTCCGATTATGAAAGCCGTATTGTGTTCAATAAATTACGACCATTGATATACAATAGCTTACATAATTTTCACCCTTCTCGAAAATGAACACTCTTTGCGGGGGTTGTGGGGTAGGATTAATTTTTTACGTCTCAATTTATGTTTTGTTATTGACTTGGTGTAACATGTGTTGCAATGTTTGCCAATAAACCACCTGACTTATATTCGTTTGCACTGAATTCGAGATTCGGATTGAATGGAAAATGGATTTTTTTTTATTAATAATCTTTTTTATTGAATAATAAAACCACTTCATTCTCAAATGGTTTCTGTTTAACGAGTAAATAATTATTCAAAAGAAAAACCAATAAATTCGTGGAAAATATGTTTTATACTCAATGCCATGAATTATCAATACTTTTTATGGATTGAAAAGTCAAAGTTTAAGAAATGGTTTTATATTTATTAAAGTACAGGGTGTTTTCAAGAAAATGGATATAAACTTTGTAAATTGAGAATATCCTGATTTTTTAGCCAGGATATTCCTAACGTATGCTCAATTTCTATGAAATGAAATATCTAAGAAAAATCCGCAGTTTTTCCGAGAAATAATTTAGGCGGAAGTTCTCAGTAGTGAACCAATCGTCAAAATGAACATTGGTGGTCGGATATTAATTTTCATCGTGAAGGCCGATTTTAGTTCAAAATTTTCATCCGTCATGGTCGCTTCGTTATTACATCAACACAATAGTTGTTACTTGAATAAAAACATTAATTAATTAATTAATTAATGTCATATAGAGAGCACAATCATACACATTTCGGATTTTCATGAAATACATCATGGAAGAAAATATTTAGTACATATGTGATAAAGTTTTGGAAAAGCAAGAAAACTCCATTAAATAAAACCAAAGTAGCCTATGGTTCATTTTCTTTAAGACAAAAAAATATTTCGCATGTAGTTTATCTAAATCTAACCATTTTTACATAATTCCAAAAACAATCGAGATATTGGTACTTTATTAACTCCTTTTTCGCTTTCTTTTCAAGATGTGATTAAACGACCATCTGTTCAGATTTGATCCACATTATACTTATTTTTAACGTGAAGAGTCAGTTGCTCCATAGCGAGGTTCTGAGATGAAAACTTCTCGAGATATATCCAAAAATAGTTTTCTTATATATTCAAATACGACCGACATCACATCACTTCAAATCCTTCGAAAACTGTGCTGAAAACATATAATACCTTTTTGCCCCAATGGAAATTCATCTAAAAGCGTTCCTCTATATTCTCATCTACAATACGATGGTAAATTTCGCTATTAAGGTTTTCATCAAAAATAGTGTATACCAATAAAGGATTATCTAACAAAGTGCACTACACATTGAAACCGTTTCGCTTGATATTGTATATTCAACTGTCGATGAGAATTGATATCCGACCAATAGTGCTCATTGTACCTATTGAAAATTCCAGTACATGTAATGAAACTTTATCGGTTAATTTAACGCGTCGATAAAATGCAGGGTTTGTTTCTGTTTTCTGAAGTTACAGTGACTGAAATTAAGTCGTCATTGATTATCTCCATATTGGAGAAATTGCAATTTTCTCATCCTGTAGGGTCTGAATTTATTCTCTTTGAGAATCCTGAGAGACCTTGACTTCTAAGCCAGTTTCAATTGCCTTTTGACAGCTTGAAATTGCAAGTCGAGTTGCAACTGCTTCTAAAAAGTCGACGATTGATGTTTTGTTCCATTGTGATTTGAAGGAACCTCCAACTGTTAAACTGTCCTTCAGTGTATTGAAAATAGACTGAT
Source organism: Cryptolaemus montrouzieri (assembly GCA_013387265.2). Taxonomy (NCBI): domain Eukaryota; kingdom Metazoa; phylum Arthropoda; class Insecta; order Coleoptera; family Coccinellidae; genus Cryptolaemus; species Cryptolaemus montrouzieri. Next base: position 20,635,494 of record JABFTP020000103.1, read on the forward strand.
GCGGCTGTCTTCTCTCAGGGAATCTATTGAAATATGATGCTTCCGTAGCATCCAACTCATACCCACCCTGTATATAACATTTCAAAACTCATAATTTTCGTAATTTTGGAATTGAAGGGCCATAATGATTGAGTTATTAATAGAAATTTTCAAAAGAGAAGAATGACATAATAATTGATTGCACATCAATAACTTAAACAAGTATCTTAAAATAAGGAAATGTATGATCTAAGGGGTGAAGTAGGGGTGTTTTTAGCACAGAAAACAATGAATGGAATCTTTGGAGTACATAGACAAACCTCTTCTACCTTCGAATTGTGGAAATCTGCGATATATTTTGAGTGGAGAGATATGAATTCTGTATTTTTAATGAAATATGCTAATTTTGAGGAATTAATGAAGCCATATATATATATATATATATATATATATATATATATATATATATATATATATATATATATATATATATATATATATATATATATATATATATATATATATATATATATATATATATATATATATATATCATTATCCTCAAAATTAGCATATTAAAAATCATAATATATATATATATATATATATATATATATATATATATATATATATATATATATATATATATATATATATATATATATATATATATATATATATATATATATATATATATATATATATATATATATATATATATATATATATATATATATATATATATATATATATATATATATATATATATATATATATATATATATATATATATATAAACTTTTGGTTTTTTTATCCTTCATCATTATGGGTATTACTTGAACTGTCAGAAGATTTCTCTTCAAGGCTGCCAAGGCAGCTTCACGAGCATGTTAAAAACTTTTTGACCATCCTAGAGGTCTGTAGTATCCTTCTGGGCAATAGATATAATATCATTTTCAAGCCCAAGGCGTTCGGTATTTCGAGGGAGATGTGATTCAAGCAGTCCGTTAGTCGACATAACGAGCGGCAAGATCCTGGTACTTACTCAGCTTCACCGCGTATGCTTTACATAGGTTCTCGTCAGCTGGTATCGTCACATCAATCAGCAGTGCAGATTGTTTGTGTTTATCCACTAGAACAATATCAGGTCTATAATGTGACATAGGCCTGTCCGTGATAACTGTCGAGTCCCAGTATAAATTGAAGGTCTCATTCTCCAGGAAGGTTTTCGGGCGGTATTTGTATGGCTCGACAGCATCCTGCACCAGTTTGACGGAAGTTGCAATTGCCTGATGGTAAACCCTTGCCATGGAATTATGCCTTTCGAGGTAATATTTAGATGACATTATTGTACACGAAGATGTTAAGTGTTGTATCGTTTCTAGGCCACGATGGCATTTGCGGCATTGATCTGATTCGATGTTCGATGTTCAATCTACCCCCCGTTGCAGGAAAGAGATATCGCGAGCGCTAGTAGGCAACCGATTCTATCTTATTCACAGAGCTGTTCTTCAGGTTATCCGGGTATCTTCCGTGTGAAGCCTTGGAGTGCCATTCTTCAGATATCTGTTCCAGGGTTCGTGATGTGTTCGGTACTTCCTTTTTGGAGAGTTGCAGCGCTGAGAGGTCTACGTCTGCTGCACATATCTCATGATAGAAAGGTGAGTTTTGGATTTCTAAGACTTTCCTTCTGTTTCTCCTCAGCCATTTCCAGGTTCAGTAGTCCTCTGCCCCCCGTGTTCTTTTCCATATAGAGTCTAGCAACCGAGGAACGTGGGTGATGTACACCGTACTTCGTCATCAATATGCGTATCTTGGTATCTATGGCTTGTAGGTGCGTGACAGACCAAACGAATATGCAATACTTGGTATAGCCCAAGAGTTAATGGTTGTGAAGAGAGCCTTCGCTTTCAAGCCTGATTCAAAAGACGCCTGACTCTAGTGAACATCTTTTCTCTGAAATAGTTCTTAATTTCTGATACCCTGATGTCAAGAGCCTGCTGAATACCCAGGTATTTGTGGGTCGTCGACTGATCAAGGGTGGGCACGACTGTCACGTTCATGAAAGCTACCCCCTCGAATCTCTCCTCAATCTTACCCCTCCTTACATTGATCACGGTACATTTTTCTAGCCCCATCTCCATCCGGATAGCATCACTGAAAGATGCCACTGTTTCCAGTTGTTCCCGCATCTGATCCGTAGCAGCTGTATAAGGTTTTAGATCATCCATATACAATTGATGAGAAATGGATGTAATTCTGTCTTTATTTATTACGTAACTGTTTTTACGGTTACTCAACATACAGTTAAGCGGATTCAGCGCTAGGCAAAACCATAGAGGGCTTAGCGTGTCCCTCTGAAAATGCCACGTTTGATTTTGAGCTCCTCTGAGGAGGCCCTGATATTTCTTCCTAATTTCAGCGATATATATCCCGATATTTCTTCCTAATTTCAGCGATATATATATATATATATATATATATATATATATATATATATATATATATATATATATATATATATATATATATATATATATATATATATATATATATATATATATATATATATATATATATATACATGATGAGACAATAAGAATTATTCAAAAATCTGTATGAATGAAAAATCTGATCAATTAATAATCCTTCCTGACAAGAGCTAGTTCCCAAATCTGCCTGCCATGCATGCAGCCCCAAGAGTTACAATAGTGTAACTAAGCAGGGTGCCGAGAAACGAAGCGGCGCCCTTATTAGGAGCTCATCAGTGTCGCATATCATTTCTGGAATCGATAGCGTACCCCAATGTAGCTTGATAGGATGCTGAGAAGCGATATGCGGCACTGATGAGCTCCTAATATGGGCGAAACTGCAGTCTGCCGCTTCGTTTCTCGGCATCCTGCTTAGTTGCACTATTGTGGCTCTTGGGGGCTGCGTGCATGGCAGGCGGATTTGGGAACCAGCTCTTGTCAGGAAGGATTATCCATTGATCTATGGATTTTTGAATAATTGTTCTTGTCTCAAGTTTACATATACTGTATACTCAGGATATGAAAGACTTTCCGAACAGGAAGGAAGATTAACTTGCTCAAGATATCGTACTGAATTGAAAATGTTAGAAAAGCTGGCTTCGTTCTCAAATGTTTATCACATCAACAATATTCTCAAACTTTGAAGCAATTCAGTCCCTATAGAGATAGAACAAGGATTGAAACATAGGAAGAAAAGAATTTGAAATTAGTGGTTTGACGTTTATAAAAATAAATTAGTCATCAATAAATGCATAAAATAATGTACCACGCAAGTTGCAACAACTTGTTTTCCTCATAACTAACAAACACACTTTTAAGTGAATACGATATCACTCGCAACGTCAGCGATACGCCTTTTCCCGGCGAAGAAAATATATAATTCAGTACGTCTAATCGATTTCCAAGGGAGGAGTTGAAATCAATATTTCCAATATATATTTTATGAGCCATTTCCAGTAACAATGGAAAACGCTATAATTATAATTTGAACTGTATTGGATAACTGTGATTATCGGCTTCAACGCCTAACGCAGTCTTGTTGTACATTTATCGACATTAATGGTGTTTTGATGACGAGAACTGCATAATTTAACCCTTGCAAAATATTTGATAAGAATAAACAGAAAATAGAAACTTTTTAAATAATGTTTGTTTTAATTATGCGATTTGTCTTCAAGCTAATCATGAACAAGAGTCAAGAGGACTTAGCAACCATAGTTTCTGATATAAGACTCGTCAGTGTCACAGTTATTCTATATGAAATTAGGGATTGCGTAACAAAACCAAATTGAAAGATGTATTAGGTGCTCCGAGCTATAGCTTTTACAATTGTTGATTGATTAACATGATTTCATGATACATACAAAAATCAAGTGATATTTCAACAACATAGAACCTTTCGTAGTTAGTATGACATTTGTCATATTTTTCGGACGACTGTCAAAATTTTTTTTCGCAAATTTTTCTTTAAATTAAACAAGTTCCAAGAAGAAATAATATATGTGCGATGTCAACCCAGATTATTGGGTCCATAATGATTCTAAAACATCTATAGATCATAATCGGCATCACTTGGAAGACTGAACCTGGCCATCAGGGCTCTCTCGGTCTAACAGAGATGGAATTTGAGGAAATATCGCGAGTTATGTATTTTTTTATTATCACCTTAGTCCCTTTCGTGACCTTGCTTGCTATGTAAAATCTTTTCTTAGATTTGTTTAGACATATAAACAGTTTGATTGTTGAAATATTTTTCTGCTGGTTTTCTTTTTCCATTGTAACAGATTCCTGTCCCAAACCCTCTTCCTTTCACCCTTGTTTTTGGAAATCATGGAACGCAAGAGAGAATGAAGCGGCCAAGAAGAAAAATCTTTGGTACTCTTTATGTACACACGACACTAACACATCATGAACAGACAAGCTATTGCTAGTGCAATAGCGACAGGGAAACGAGTTTTTTCCTATATGGCTAGGTCAGAAAAGTACTATTTCATCAAGTCAATCTAACCTAACCTCTTTGAATAGGTTTGAAACTCAAGCTTTTGATAAATCGAAGAACTGACTAAAAACTTGACGAGATATCAAGCTTTTTCAAGCTGCTTGAAATCTTGGAGCATGAGGTTAAGTTCACTTGCTAATCGCTTGATGTCGTACCGGTACAGGTACATAGAATCAAACAAACAACAAAAAATAGAAATAGGTAATATCTCTAGTCATACAGAAACTATTATGTGGCAGTGACACGCTGGTATTTCAAAACTTAGTGAGTTCGATCTAGCCAATTCATTTCGTAGCTCAAAGAGTAGATACAAATAACTCCTCGTCATTTTTATGCTAAACCTTTATCAGTAAGAAGTTATGGAAAAGGTGTGCCTAAAAATCAAAAAGTAAATTTTCCAGTATAGACTTATCATGAATATGTATTTGATCCAAACAAACCTGTTGAAGTTATCGCACAAAAATATATAGATATCAACATCTCTCAGGAAATTTTCGTTCTTTCTAAAGTAAAAGGTACTTCCAATAACTAACCTAGTCAAGCTGATCGAGCCTACAATGGCATAGTACCAATTAATCATTTGAAAGATGCAGATATTGCAAAGGTAAAACAATATATACCGTCAGAATTCACAGGATTTTAGAATGAATTACTGCAATGGCCTGCTACAAACGAGAGCTTCCAGAAGAAAATTTTTAAACGAATGACCAATTTATGTATTCTGTTTCAGTATTATATTTAATTATAAATTACTAAGATAAATGTTTCGCCATATTTATATGGTTTTTTCTTCAAATAATGAGTACTCAACGTGGTAAATTTCGAAAAGGGCACATCTCATAAATTTATAAATCGAAATATACAATATACAGGGATATCCACGGGGACCGTCCGTTAAAAACTTTTGATTTCCAATTACAATATCAAGCTGAAATTTTGTACGCGGCCATAACTAGCGATTTCTAATTGAAGTGAAATATTTTCGAAGTGACACCATTTCCGGTTATACCAGAAGTGGGTCTTCACTTTGTTATTTCGAATGGAAATCTACCTTCTTTATTATACATCTAGAATCGACATTTGAGCAAGGCATAAAATACCCAAGTTGTTGGCAAAACTTTTGACAGATTTCATTATTTTTCTTATAAACTCGATTTTTGAGGAACATTTAAAAGAAGTGTAGCTTGTAGATCTTTTACACTAACGCCACAATTTTAGCTTGGGTGGATAGAAGAAGGATCAAGGAATTTTTCAAACAGTCTACAAATGTCAAATGTTTACTGCGTTGTTTTGTATGATTTTTTCAATTTGGCCTTTTAAAACAGCAATAACTCAATTTTGAAATGGATCGTGCCAATTTTTATATCGCCGTCAGATGAAGCGTGAAATTTCTGATGGAATTGTATCAGCATGTACTATAACCATCTCTTATAGTTCCGAAATAATTTGGGAATGTATTGAATTTTGATGATTTTGCAAGAATTAACAGAAAATGCTTTGAAATATTTGAATCAAGTAGCTGAACTGACAGGTGCCTAAAATTAATGTACTTGTCACTTCCTTCATTCGAATTTGATATTTCAACAAGAATTGTTGGTAAATTGAAGTGAAAATTTTTGAAAAACACCAGATTGATAATAAAATGGCTGATTATTCAAACGAGGATACGTTTAATCTCTTTTAATTCATGGCGAATGTCAAAAGTGGTGGATAGAACTTGGAGGCTATTCAATAACCAATTTACAAATTTTGCGCCTTTGAGTAATACAAAAATTTCGAAGGATTAAAAGCAATTTTCTGCAATTTGGACGAACAAAATACATAGAAACTAGAAGAAAACCAGTTCTCGAAGACGACGACAATAAAATTAATACGCTAGCGTATTTTCGTGCCAATCCACATACGTCCATTAGGTCAGCATCAATGGATATTGGATTGAGTTATACTTCCATTCAAAGGATCCCTAAGAAACATAATATGCACCCGTATTCTTTCATCAGACTACAAAATTGAAAACAACTGACCTTCTCAAGCGGCTAAATTTCTGTGAATCTCTATTAATTCGGCTTCAAGAAGATGAGACAATTCTGCAAAAATTATATGGTCTGATGAACCCAAGTTCAATGACAGTGGAATAACCAACACGAAAAATCGATATTTCTGGGCCACAGAAAATCCAAATTTCATTGAGGATATTGATTTCCAAAATGAATTCAGAGTGAACGTTTTGCAATTTTAATGAATGATTTGTCGGCTTATCACATGAGGAAAATCTTAATGGGCAAAGATATCTGGAAATTTTGAGAGGAACATTAGCAAATATTTTAGATGGATTACCCTTTAATATTCTGAGGATTGCTATTACCAAATGGATGGTGCACCAGCACATAAAACACGAGCTGTAGATCGGCAGCTGATAGAAATGTTCGAGGATAGATGGTGGGGTGAATAAGGACTAAACTTATGGCCTCCGTGTTCTCCGGACCTGACGCCCTTGATTTTTATTTATGGTGCAAAATCAAGATTGAAGTGAATCTTATTCCTGTAAGAAGTAAAGAAAAGTTACTAGAGCGCATTCATAATGCTTTTCATAATATTGTTCCTGAGGTAACTAGGAGGGCAACTCATCATGTTCTATACGAGCTGTCAAGTGTATCGAGCAAAATGGGGCCCATATTGAACATTTATTCAGATCGTAAAATAGTTTTCTCCTATGATGTTTGCTATCATTTATTCGTATTAATGTAATTATCTTCGATGATTGGTTTTCGCCTGTTTCCTACAATTTTATTCATCCGAAATTGTGGAAAATTGCTTCTAATGCTTCGAAATTTTATTTTACTCATAGACGGTAAATTTGGAAATTGGATATTGAATTGCCTGCAATTTCTACCCACACCTTTTGACATTCTAAAATGAATTAAAAAGATTCAATATATTTTCGTTTGAATAACCAGTGGTTTTATTCCAAATGTGTTGTATTTTTGGATATTTTCAATATGAAATAACGACAATTCTTGTTGAAATATAAAATTCGAATGAACGAAATGACAAGTTCATTAATTTTAGGCACCTCTCAGGTGAGCGTAGCCAGTTCAGCTACTCAATTCAAATATTTCAAAGCATTCTCTGTTAGTCCTTGCAGAATCATCACAACTCAATATATTCCCAAATTATTTCGGAACTATAAGAGATGGGTATAGTACATGCTGATACAATTCCATCTAAAATTTGACGCTCAATCTGATGGCTATATAAAAATTGGCACGTGCCATTTGAATACATTGAGATATTGCTGTTTGAAATAGGCGAAATTGAAAAAATCATACAAAACAACGCAATGAACATTTGACATGTGTAGATTGCTTAAAAAATTCCTTGATTCCTCTTCTATCCACCCAGGCAAAAATTGTGTCTGTAGTGCAAAAGATCTTCGAGATACAATTTGTTTAAATGTTCCTCAAAAATCGAGTTTATAACAAAAATAATTAAATCTGTCCAATGTTTTGACAGATAAGTGCCAACAAATTGGGTATTTTATGCCTTGCTCAAATGTCGGTTCTAGATGTATTGTAAAAAAGGTAGATTGCCATTTGAAATAACAAAGTGATGACCCATTTCCGGTATAACCGGAAAAGGTATCACTTCGAAAATATTTCACTTCAATTGGAAATCGCTAGTTATGGCCGCGTATAAAATTTCAGCTTGATATTGTAATTGGAACTTAAAAGTTTTTAACGGACGGTCCCGGTGGATATCCCTGTATAATAACGTTAACATCGAAATATTTCTGTGACTTTCTAAAGTTAATATGCCCCAAAATGTAACTCAATATTTCTGCTAAATATTATATTTAATTAGAGAATAATTAGTTTTTCTATTTACTGGAAAGTTTAACTATTCAGATATGTGCCTTTTCGAAATTGCATATTCAAATGTAACTGCAGTATCTGCCAAAAGGGTTACGTTTTATTGAAATCGATCAGCAATGTTAAGAGTTATAACATGTGGTTTTTACGGAACATCCGATGTATATTATTATAGTATAGAATACATAAAATTAGAAATTTATTATTGAACTGCAGCATTTCAAACATTTTCAATAGTAGAAATGCCTACTAACCTATAATTCCAACATGTTATAATACCTAATAAAAACGTCAAAGGAAATGTCAACTTCCGGTGATAATCACTTACGTGACTGTAAACAATGGATACTTACACGATCTTAATTGTAATGACATGTAAAGAATTGTCTAGTGCTAAAGTTAAATAATTCCCTGAAAACTCATGTACCTCGTTCATTCACTGATTAGGACAAGTATATAATTTTGCATGTGAAATATCGTTTTTTCAAATGTTTTCTTCTTGTTCTCATGACATAAATGGTGGAGAATTCAGCTGAATTGAAATTAAATTACCATCAAGCAGGGAAATTGAAAAAAACTACAATTGTTTAGCTAGAAATGGGCACCCTTGACTGTACGATGATAGCCTCTATAAACTTAATTTATCCGAATTAAGTTCTTTGTTCTGGAGATAATAGTAATTATTATAACTTAACAAACACAGCGCATATTTGAAAACATTGGAAACACAAACAGTGGAGTTTAAATCGAATATTTCATTAAAACTTTATGTAAAATATTTTATAAATTCGTTTCGCAACGCAACCAGTAGACACAAAAAGCTCTACGAGGGAAAAGAGCAAAATCAAGCAGCAGTCATTTCAGAAATATAAGGAATATTTGTATTCAGCAACAATACTCAACAAAATATTGATGTCGCCTACAACCTACGATACATTTCTATATAATATAGAATAGATTCAATTTTATTTTCGTATCATTCCTTAAAAACTCAGTATTTCTGGTGAAAGTATATGGAACACTGAAAGAAATTTATGAAGTGTCGTCACCTAGTGGCCAGAAGTGTAAGAATAAGAATTGATCCATAAAGGCTAGGTTAAGGTAGTTTTCAGCAGAATCCTTTCGAAGAATAAATGAGAGTCTGAGGATTAAAGGGACTCCCCCGAGCAATTAAAATATATGATAGATATATAAATATATGAAAAAAATACCTTGTTTTGAAATAAAGGAACTATCAACTATTTGATGAAGTGTGAATGTAGGAACACTTCTGAATATCGATATATCGTATCCAGAACGATCAATAAGGATGATTTTTGTTAAGAAAACACCTGCATCGATTTATCACCAAGTTATGTAGAGTGCCTCAACAGATTTCAGTTTTTTTTTATGAAAAACTAAAAATGCAGCAGATGCAACGCTGCTTTATAATCATTTCATGTATTCAGTGTTTGAAATCAGTTACTTGGCACTTTGTTTCTGTTGTAAGCACAAATAAAAGATTCAAATTTTGTGATTCGACCATGGAAATACGACATTTGACTAGAGAAGAAATGTTACGAGCCGTTGGCATGCTCCAAGCTGGGAGCTCACAACGGGAAGTATCCAGGGTTCTGGGAAGTATCCCAAGTGTCATAAACCGTTTATGGTCGCGTTTCAATGAAACAAGTAGCCTAAAAGAACGCCATACAGGTCGTTTCAGGATTACTACAGTCGCCCAAGACCGATTTTTGGTTTTACAAGCCAGAAGAGATCGTACTACCACAGCATCTCAATTAGGTCAAGAGCTATCACGAATTCATAATGTACAAATTTCCGACCAAACTGTGAGAAATCGACTGCACGAAGGTCAACTCCACTCCAGACGTCATTTAACAGTTTCACAAGTGACCCATGGAAATCGCGCTGCTCGTTTAGCTTGGTGCCAAGAACACGTAAACTGGGATCAAGAGAGGTGGGGCACAGTTCTCTTCAGGTATATTCAGTGAAGAATCTAGATTCAGTTATTATTCCGATTCGGGAAGAATTCGAATATGGAGGGAACCTGGAAAGCAAAACAATAATTTGAGTTCACATCGCCCATTTATCATATCTTCGTGGATACTGTTCAATCTAAAGAAAAATTTGCTAAAAAATTTTGACAGTCGTTCTAAAAATATGAAAAATATCATATCAACAAGTTATTTCGTGGTATTATCAATCAAAATCACATTTCCATAAATAAGTTCTCTGAAACCCAAATTTTGATAAATTACTATGATCTTTTCAAATAATAAATTCACAGACGCAACATGAACCGCAACATGCGAGCATATAAAACAAATGCCGAAAAGAACCTCAAAATGCTAAGAAATGCGGGAAATAGCTAAGGGCTTATAGAACTACCGATCAGGAAAAGTTAAATTCTGTTCGCACATGCAAAACTTTCACTCCCTTCATCATAGAATTCAAAAGCCAGAACTCACCATCAAATACGCCTTTTCGGTAGAAAAAAATCTAGTGTTCTAGCGTGCAAACGGTTATCTAGATTCGGTTGAAATTTGAAGCGCCACCTAGAGAAGGGGTTGCAGAATCAGGAGTTTAAATTTATGTGTCTCAGTGTAATAGGTATGGCTGTGATGACGCGTGAAATATGTATCACGAACTTACCTATATCACGAAAATAACTCCTTTCACCCTATCTCTAAATTCATAAGAGTTATCAACTGAAGTTGAAGGGGAATGGTATGACTGTAAATAGAATTTGATTCAAAATAGACTAGGCTTTTATTTGCGATAGGAACCCCTGTGAAATTCTTCAGTATTCACAAGTAAAATCGAACAAAGCATTTTACGGAAAATGTGAACTTTTCTGTAAAAGATCAAAGAAATCAACTCTTAATTCTGGCCGCAGTTCGGGAAACATTCTGTATAATGTAATATTCGTTATTAATATTATCACATAATTCAATTTTTCATTTCCAGAAACATTTATTTTAAGAATATAGTAGATACTACTCGAAAATAAACATCCTAACGTTTATGGAAAAAAAATTCAATTTGAAGGATTTTTCACTACTTGAATTTTTTTCATGTGGAACCTTTTTTGCTTCAGGAAAATAATTCAATGTAATATTTTTGTTTATATTCATCGTTACACTCCATTGAGTGAATGACTTCCTTCACTGTGTAGTAAAGGTATTAAACTCCTTTGCAAAATAATGCGTCTAACTAAAACGTATAAAAATGAAACTTTGAATATGATTAGTCACGGCTACAAAATTGCTCAAGTTGCGGGTGTATGGTTATTTCGAGAAACTCATCCAAATTAACCTCAATTTGCCATGGTACTATGAACAAAATTGGAGCAAAATCCTGAACGTGAGCATTGAAGAAGACAATCCGTTTTTGAACATAACATTAAACTGTTCATTCAATATAGTCCTACAAAATGAAATAGACCAAAACTTACTCGACGAGAAAATTCGTTGTCAACAAAGGAAATTCACACAATGTCTTTAATGGGTGTTGACACCTGGACAATAATTTTCCTGACAATAAATTGAATTTTAGAGGAGCAATTGAGTGGATTCCTTAGATTGCGGGGTCTTACGCCATTAAGCTAATTTATGTGGATATAATAAATTTGATTTTATAAAGGTTTTATGGAAACATATAACAAACAAAATTAGGCCGATCCTCTAGGAATATCACAAAATATCAGTAATAGTTTTATTAGTTTTGTTATTGATTGAGGTACTCCCAGAAATTGAATGAAGCCCATTTCGAACATTTTTGTTCATCAATTTGAATCTCTGAAAGGAAATTCCAACTGAAATGAGATAATTTTACCTAAAATGGTTCCAACTTTACCCTTCCTCTTCAATAGTAGCCCACCTCCTTGAAATGTGGTATTTGCTTCCATATGCATTATGTCATAATGATATTTCTTTCATTCGTTACTTCTATAAAAATATGGAAAAACTACTTGAGAAAGAATACAATGCTTTTTTTATGACCAAATAAATAGTTACTCGATGGAAAAACTCCATAAATCTAATTAAATTTCAATATTCGGCTCAGGGAATTACTGCAGACCATTTCGACATATTATGTGACACTAATTGAATAAAGCGAATCAGAAACGTCATTACTATGACTGTAACGTCATTGCTGCATAAATCAAGCGTCTGAAAAAACCGAGCAAATTGGAAATTCCACAGAGGGTGCATTTCATATATTACCATAAAAGAATTCATGTCTATTACAACTGTTCCATGTTATATTGAATACGAACACTTCAATAAATCTGGTACATTGAACACGGCGGTGTAACCGATGGGTGCGTGTTCAATAACCATACTAACTGCATCACGCACGTCATAAATTCGGCATAATCGAATTGACTTTTCAAATTATAGCATACTGTACATCATAAATAATATCCCACTTGAATTGACAACAACGCCCCCTTTGGTGCCGAGATTTCGCACAATTGCGTTATAACTATGTAAGGTTCTCAAATGTACGGGGGGTGAATGATAAGTAGGGCTAACAGATGTTAACAGAACATTTGTTTAAAAATAATCACCATACCAAAACATATTCAAGTGTGTTGCATTATTCAATATCCTGATAACCTAACATGACGTTTTCGTGCAGTAGATCTTTCATATCGAAACCAACGATTTGATCATAGCAAACCATGCAAAGGCAATTTACTTTTAGTTCCGGTTCAACCACGTTTGAATTGATATTATTGTAAGAAATCTTAGTTGGGACAAGAAAGAACAAACAAAGCAGTTGTATCCTACATAAACACATCGGAACAGAATAAGCAAACTTCTTCATGAAATTCAACGATGATGAAGTAAAAAATTTTTTTATACTTTTCACAATTTCATTTCCACAAACACGACCGGTTTCGGCCTTCAAGTCATTTTCAAGTGGTCAACTACAGAAAACGAACTTTCTCATATAGATACTATTCTAATTACAAATTAAGTAGTGGAGAGGAATTGAGGTCTACCTGGCTAATAAGGGCTAATAAGGGTGTTTTTTCGAAGTTTATTGATCTCATAACATTCCAACAGATTCATTTTCTTTCCTCTGTCGCAATTATGAAGAATTTTGATATTATCCAAAGTTAATGCGGTTTTTATATGTTCACATATTGCAGAATTATTATAAATGTTCTTCAAATCTGGTTTCAAACTTCCTAACAGTCTGGTGAACATAAGCTACCATACATTCATTGCGCACAATTTTGTGAACTCCTGATATTTTGAATTTGTCATTTTTTTATACACGTGTATTGTTGTTTCCGTTTTCATAAACATATATTTTTTTTGCAAGATAAGGTAAGGGGTTGAAATAGATATAGCTAGCTCATTTTTCCTCATAAATCCTAGCCCCAAATCTTTGAAAATGTCGCAAGCGGTCTTATAATTAAAAATGGACAAAGTGGAAATCAGATAAAAGTGTTTCATTTATTCGATGAGATAAGACCATTGCACCAGAGAAGAGAAAGGAAAAAGTCTAAATGAGATAATACATCTACTATAAGAGGGTAATATATCTCAACTGGTATAAAATAGCTCTATTTTGAGCTATTTTATCAAATTTTCGAACAAATTGAAGGAGCTTCTCTTTGTAAAACAAAAACCAAGTAAGTCAAGACTTTCACACCACTGGATTCCTCGTAAAATGTCTGCAATATGCTTCTTTCAGATTTGAAATATATCATTCCGTTGACAATTTATGAACAGGTACTTTTTAGAAGGCAATACTTTTTGTTTATAAATTATAAAATATTATCCGAAAAACCAAGAAACTTTTTCATTTCATAGTTAAAATATATCAATTTTACATATTTCTCAGAATTTCTTGATATTTACAAATATAGAACCTAATATGTCTACTTACCCTACTTAAACAGGATAACTCTGGTGCAGGTAGATACCCGCGAGAGAGATATTCAATAACTACAAAACAAAAACTTAGTAAGTCAACTTACTGTCAAAGAATAGACAAATCCTCCAAGAGAGTATAACGTCCTACCCTCTGAATTGAACAACCAACACCAATCAGAATGCAGAGTAAAATCACATGATTTCTTATTTGCGTACTTAAATCATATTAGTGTGGTGGTTCTGCAGTATGTCTTTTAACTACGATACGAAGGAGATGTAATCAAGCTCTTTTTCAGTGCTGCAGTAATGATTTCGCGGAGCGAGCGTCTTCTCAAAATGGCACTTGAAACGGCGATAGGTCGAACTTCATCTAGTCTGTCATCTGTTTCGCCAATGCGGATGCGGACCCAAATTATAGTCCATCAAACGGAAGATGGAAGAGAAAACTTGTTGAGTTATTAGCAGTTCCTCCTGAAACAAATACCGAAAGCTGCAAAAAAAGCGGTTTGTATTTAAATGACGGCGATATCTGGTGTGGAAACCAACATAATTACAGCTCATTTCTAAAACGAATAAAAAATGAAACACTGCATCAGCTGCTGAAAGAAAGTTTGGAATGCCGTGATTCACTAGAAAATACTATGGCGACATGATTAATTTAATTAGAATTAACAGTACTGACCAAACTGATCCTAATATTTCAGAGAAGATAATGGAAATCGTAGTTGAAGAAAACCAGTTACTATCAGAATATGTACCTGAATCTGTATCAGAAATAGAAATTAGAGGTGGAGAAGATCAATTAGAGGAAGAAAATGTATAACCTAACACTGTAACAGAGAAAAATCGAACTAAAACAAAGATTTTACTTCCACCATGTCTAGACAGTTGCAGAAAAAACTGCTCCCGAAATATCTCAGAAGAACAAAGAAGAATTATTTTAGTTAATTTAATTCACTCAACTTTGGAGAGAAAGGACTCTTAATTGGAATATATCTCAAGAATATGCCTGTCAAAATCTATAAAAGACACGCTTTTGGCCACAAGGAGTGCTCTGTAGTTTATACTTTACCTTTAAAACCACTCAGTAGAATAGAATGATATTATACTGAAAGACACCGAAGAGCAGGAAGACACAAAGCATAATGAAGTTATAGATCAAGGGGGAATAGACAGAAATAGGGAGAACACTGAAGAAACCACAAATTCAAATGGAGAAATCGCAGAAAAATCTATCGATTTGAATGAAACAATGAATATAGAAGGGAAATACTTGAAAACAAAGAAAACACAAACCGTATCCAAAACAATGTTTCTGCACACAATTGGACATTCATCTGATGCTATGGTAACAGAGTTTCGCTGTGTAACAGATTAAAGAGGACTTAAACGTGGTGAAAAAATGAAAGAAATTTCAGAAGAAAATTATAAAAACATCAAAGCTCATATTGAGAGTTATAATCCAGTAGTTTCACATTATAACATGAAACAAGCTCCTAACAGACGGTATCTTACACACGACATCACGGTGTATAAGATGTGGGAAGATGTGAATGAGAAAACTCCTGAAACGAAAGTTTCATATGAAACCTACAGAAAGGTTTTTCATCAGAAGAATATTGGCTTCACGAAATCCTCACAAGATGAAGGCCTATCATGTTCGTTGCACAAGAATCATGTCCACCATGAAAACGTGAATGAAGGAGATGATGCGAACAATGAAATACACAAGAGAAGGTGAACTGAAACAAGAAAAGCATATAAAGCAGATTGTACCGAAGAATGGCCAGAAGATATAGAAATTTTCGCAGTTGATATGCAGAAGATAATAGTAATTCCGAAAATGGTGACTATGATTTCTTCTAATATGTTTCAATGAAACATTTGCGAGCCTGAGGAATGATGGACAGAATGTGTGTGTACTATGACATGATGCTATAATGGGCAGAACTTGTTCCGGTGTTGTATGCGCATATTATAATTTCATGAAGTCTCTTGGGGAAGATGTGAAAATATTTTATTTTGGGCAGACAATTGTGCCGCACAAAATAAAAACTGGACACTCTTTACAGCATGTTGTATTCTAGTTAATGAAGAATGGGGACCAGAGACTATTTCTTTCAAGTTTTTTGAAGCTGGCCATTCATTGATGAAGGCTGACTCGGTACATCGGCTGATTGGAAAAAAGTGGAATATGTCGAAGGAAATATTAGATTTCGATGATTTAGTCAATATAATCAATAGAAAAAGTAATAAACCACTCATTCTCATTCCCATTTCAAAACCGAATTTCAAACTTCAGTTGCCAGTTGACAAATTGTCATGCCGGGGTCTGAACAAGGAAAAAAAGAAAAGAATTTGAATGAACTAACTGACCATGCTCCCGCTAAGAAACAGTTCTTCTGGAAATCTCTCCTGCCAGTATCTGACATGGACGACTTGGCCCACTGTAGTGAAGAAACTCAAATTGAAGAGAGCGATCTATAGTTACAAAGTTTTTATAATCTTTTCACCTATTCAGTATTTATTTGAAACTTCATTTGATGTTCTATATTTGTTACTTTTGTGTTCTGTTTGATAACTGAAAAATTAATTCTTTGTTACGTGTTTCTGCAAAAAAATATTCAAATGTAAATTGACGCACTTGAATTTTTCGACCTACTTGTGTTATGTTTTGTAAAAGCTTCGTGCGGATGCGATAATCCGAAATCTGGTAACTGAAAGTGAGCGTCCACTTTGAATTTGGCGCGAAGAATTTTGAATTTAGTAGGCTAAGTGAATTTCTAGAATTGAGAAGTAATAAATGTTCAAGTACGAAGCTTCTAGAACACTTTTTGAGTGAGCGTAATCTCTCTTATCTGCATCATAAAAATAACTCAGCTCAAGAAGTGGAAATTTAGAGTTACTCGATTTTTGCTTTATAGGGCAGACCTATATTCAGTCAGCCAAAGGCAGCTGAAGAAAAAAATGGATGCTAGTATCCTGTATTTCTCAGATAAACTTGCAAAATGAAAACAGATCCTGTGGAACCTCAATAAAATGTATAATATTCGAACTTTACCGAAATTCTAGAACTCTCAAATAGCTCGAAAACTGCAGGTCTTACCTCAAATCAGTTAGAAACATATCTCTTTCCTATGAAAACAGACATACTGTCAGATCTTTCATTTATTTCTATTCAACATGAAATCTCATTAAAAACAACCGGCCAATACTATTTCAATTCTTTCTTGATATTTGTGCTCAATTTTTGCAGATGTACTCTCCGATATTCCCGATAGTTGGTGTATCTAGTTTTTAGCGCATATGTTCAAATATTAAGGGCTCAAAGGACACTTGATGTCACTGAGGTGACACATGCCCTCCTCTATTATCCGGACAGCGCCATGTGCGGTGATGTAGTGTTTTCAAATACAAGACCCCTTTTCATTTTTGGTTATGTTGATGATTTTGGGGACTGTCACAAGTACGTATGGGCAACGAGTGTTCATATATCAAATTTCTGAATAGTTCGTTAATTCAATGAGGAACATGTGAATAGTGGTTGAATATAATTGGAAATATTATAATCAGGGGACGTCTGATGACATATATTTTTCAGATGGAAGGAGACAGAAGTAACGATTTATTCGTTAATGAAATTTAAACTTTTGAAGGATGTGGATTTCGGCTCTTAGATTCAATCTATGTAAGGTTTGTTAACATAATCCTGCTAAAACACGCCACATATGGTGTAATTTCAATTATATCAAATCGTTTGGAATTTTTTGAGCTCCTTTCACTCTAGCAACACTTTTTCGTACTTTATATCAACCAATAACTCATTTTTTCATGAAATCAATCCCATTTTCAAGTATTTCCCACGTAGGCCTATCCAGGTTTTACCATTCAAATGAGAAAAAATTCATCTTTAATAATAATAACAAATATTGAACAAAATTAGCACTATAAAGTTCGATAACAATTGAAACGGAATCTTTTGATCACGTGACCTCTTAGTATTCTGAGCAGTAATATAAGGAGTAATTTGGCTTGTATATATACCGGGTGTTTCCTTAACACACTGTTCTAGTTCAATGGTGATTCCTCAGTTAAAACAAGAGAAATTTGTCAACTTACTTCATTTTTGGCTAAAAAGATCTTTCGTGTCAGTAATTTTTCATTTATTCTTCATGAGATCCACATCCCTTTTTTTTATTGAAACTTCTTTGAAAAGCCTAAAGCTCTGTCTTAATAGAAAACTTTCTTGTCTCTGGTAATTTCCTTCGAAAATTTATATATTTTTGAGAAAAAAATAAGTACCTTGTTACAGTTTGATTTTTCACAGTCACAGTCGTTTTAATTTGAGCAAAAATATAGCCCATGTTTCAAAAGTAATTTTTCAACTAACTGACATAGGAACACGTGAAGTGACGTGCCGAAGGTTCCAGTGGTCACACAAATAATTTTCCAACTTAGTTCAAGAATTATTTTAATTCAATTTCGCTAAATACACATAGATACTGTTCAAGTATTCACTAAATTCAAAGTTAAATTAAAATTAACATTTTTTTGGCACCACTTTCATACGTTTGGCTTTATTGATTTCAGTCTATGCCCATTAAATTCTTTTCGAAGTCCATTGAGCTGTTTGCTTATGACGTTTGATGGAGAATGAAAGTTCGTCATTCGTGCATCCGGACGAATTCGAATATGGTTTTTATGAACGCTGAAATCTATACATTCTTTGGGAAATGAGAAAACGTCCTCTTTCCATCTCAACCATCTTGCAAACCTCCCAACTCGTGTTCCGTTAAGTACCTGGTAGCTGCAGCTCGAGTGAAAAGTTCGATAGTTGTGAAATATTTCTTTGGTTTAACGAATAATTCAGGCTGTAAGGCGAAGTTAGTTTAAATCTGCTTGTCAGGATAGTCTATGCTACAGAGTACCCAGATTTGTGAACTTTGGAACACGCGGTTGAAGGAACTCATACCAGGGGTAAGAATGGAGCCAAAACCTTTTCAGTAGTACCTTTTCTCAATTGGTATTTTTCTTTCTCATTAAATTTTATAGATCTTGGAGTCAATAATTTCTGAGCCCCTTTTCAATATGTCCACCTTTGGAAGCCCTTTTAAACTCTGGAACTGGAGGAAACGACCACATAGAACTTTGAAACCGTTTTTTTTTCACCTCATCTTTTACCCACCATCAGCAGCAATAGTTTAAGCAATAGAACCGATCCACCTGTAACCTACCGACCTTGCTTACAGTATTAGCAAACTCTTCCGTCAACTTTGTGACATACGTTGGGGACCATCTTTACCTGGAGACAATCATGTCAAGATAAGTACATATTACTATGATATAGATTTTGAATTGTTTTACCTGTTTGAAGAGCGTCTCTCACGAATTTGTTTTTAATTTATTTATTCATTTGTGTCGCTAGTATAGATAGATTAGTCAATTTTGTGTATGTAGGTGCTTACTTGTCAAACGTCACTTTGTATTTAATATTTCGCTTTACGTCAAATTTAGTCAATTTTAAAGTTACCCTTCTTTGAGTTTTCTTATCTAATTTATTATTTGTAGTACTAAATTTTGCTAGTTGAATTGTGGCTGTCGAGTAAATATTAGCTTGAATATGATGAGTTTGAGTAGACAGGCCTTGATCTAGAAGCTAACGCTTTTAGAGATAGAGAATCCCTCCTCTGATATTGTATATTTTTATAGAATTGTCTCGTCTGTTTTCACATATAGTTGTTTTCCAGATTTTCCATTTCAGTCTCTATATATTCTCTTTTCTTTCTCCTGCATGTGCTTTTTGCTTTTCTTCTCTTTTCCCTATACAGCTTCTGGTTCTCTTTTGTGTTGTTTTTCATGATATTCATTCTGGATTTTTTTCTTTCAAGTACTGTTCTCCTGCACTCTTCATCATACCAACCTCCTTGATCTGCTTTGTTATCATCTTTTAGCAGCATATCTGCTCTTTCTTTCATCATCTGTTCCAACTGTCTCCACTGATCTTCAACGCTTTCCTCTTTATTACTGGAAATTCTTTTGTTAATTTTGGTCTGAAACTCCTTCCTAATATTCTCATAATTCAATTTTTCCATTGCATATTTGATAACTTTATTTTTTTTACTTTCCTGATGTTCTGGTTTCCTATACTTTATCTTGGCTCTTACGAGCATGTGGTCTGTGTCCACGTCTGCTCCGCGTAAACTCCTAACATTCATTATATACTTGGCGTGTTTACTTCATATAACTATGTGATCTATTTGGTTAACTGTTCTGTTATCAGGTGATATCCATGTACCTTTATAGATATCCTTATGCTGAAAATAGGTTGTGACTACTCGAAGATTCCTCTCTGTTGCTAGTTCGATAAGTTTTTTTCCATTCTCATTACTTTCTTCGTGCTTACTGTACTTTCCTATAGCAGGCCTGTATATTTCTTCTTGTCCCAGTTTCGCATTGAAATCTCCCAGAATAATTTTAACATCATATTTAGGGGTCTTGTCGTATTCTGCTTCTATCATTTCATAGAATTTTTCCTTTATTTCATTCTCTTTTTCTTCTGTGGGACAATGAACATTTATAAGAGTAAGTTCCTGTACTTGCTTCTTACTCTAATTTTGCATAATCTATTCGTTACTGGCAGGATTTCTACTACTTCTTGCTTTAAGCTTCTATTAATCAAGAATCCGGTCCCTAACCTCCTATCTTCGCCACCGCTGTTAAAGAATATGTAATTCCCCACTTCTTTGACAAAATTACCTAGTTGTTTGGTTTCTTGTAACGCAAGTATATCGATTTCGTATTTTTTCATGATTTCTGTGAGTCTTATCAATGTTCCTTCCACATAAGTTGTTCTGACATTCCATGTACCTAGGTAAATTTGATCCTTTTTCTCTATTGTCTGATTTTCTCTCTTTTTATGTTTCCTCTGTTTTAGATGCTCCTCATCATTTTCAATCTTCATTTCTCCTTTACCCTTATCCTTTTCCTTAGCTAATTTCGTCATGGGGACTTCACAAGTGCTGGCCTCAATCAGTTTTTTGGAAGGACTTGAAGCACAATGTTCCGGTCAGCTTCCTTCTCTAATCGTGCCTGGTTGTCATTCCACACCCATTTTTCCCCTTCAATAAATAATTTTCGGTATCCAATTTTCACGTTTTTCTCATCTTTCCTTTCTGATGTGGCCCTGTATCCCTCGATCTTTCTTTGATAAATCATCGTTTATATAAATCTTTTCTCCAACTAGTCCGCCAAGTTTATTCTTATCCATCATGAAATTTTTCTTCACCTCCGCATTTTCCAACTCTACTAAGCATGTTTTCGGTCCCAACTTGCTGGCTCCTGTTATCTTCACCTCAATTCCTAAATGTTTTTCAATTGTTTCCGCAATTTCAGTTTTGAGCTCATCTTGATTCTCGGATTTTATTGTCAGACATTGTACAATTAAATTGTTTCGCCTTTTTTCGTTCTCCAGTTTATCAATTCTATCACCCAACAACTCTAGTTTGCATTCCATCTCCCTATTATGTTCTATGAGTATCTTGTTCTCTTTTTTCAATTCTATTATATCATTTCTACAAGTTCCAAGTTTTTCTTCATGCTTTCCATCCTTATCGGGTGTTTTGTGGGTTTTTCTCACTTTAATTTGTCCATCTGCATCATCATTGACTCCTCTTTTTCTTTTTCCGTCGTCGGTGGAGTATTCATCGTCGCTTTCCCCCATTTTCAAAACTCAATCTAAACTTCGACTAGCTACACTTATTCCTCGATAATTTTCACAAGCTCTTCTATCTGTCTTCTTAAATATCGAAGTAATATAAGCCAAATTCCATTCTTGAGGAATATCATCTCCCTGTATCATACGTTTGTTGAGAATAATTGCAAGGATCTCAAGTAGGATGTCAGGCTCATTCTTAACTAGTTCGACCGGAATGTTTCCAGGCCCCGCCGAACTTCTGTTCTTCATTTCAGCTAAAAGCCCTCTCATTTCTGCTACTGTAACATCTTCCACATATCTTTCACTAGGCTCATTCGAATCAAAATTAATTCTTACATATTCTTTCCTGTCTTCTTTGAACAGTTTTGCGTAGTAGCTTTTCCATTCGTCCAAGGTTATCAATGAAATGTGATTTGACTGCTTCCCTTCCTTCCTTAAATTTTTTATATTTTTCCAGGTCTCTGATACTATCGTACCTCCCATTTTTTGTTCTAGTTCCTCGCATTTCTTCTCCTTTCTTTCGGTTTTACTTTTCATAACTTTTTTTATGACATTCCTATTCCAGTATTCTAGTCTGTCTTCTTCCCTCCTGTGTTCTAAACCACCTTTTTCGTATTTTCAACCATTCATCTAGACTTTCTGACCACAATTCTAGTTTTTCTTTCCAGTTCTTTTCCTTTCTCCTATGGCTTCCATGGCCGCCTCTTGTATACATCGCTTCAGATTTTCATAAATTGCATTAGCTCCAACTTCTGTTCGAACATATTGAAGTTTGTTTGCCGATCTGCATTTGTACAGAAAGTGGCATGATTCATCTTTCAGGGTGTCCAAGTTGAATGCCATAGTGTCAGGCTTTCTGATGTCACTGTCCTGCTCAAGGTCTTTTGAGTTTTTTTCTAAAATAAAATAAAATAAAACTTTGCCATCAGCATATAATGATCTGACCCGCACTCTCAGCCACGGTATACCCCACGTCCTTTGTTTTTAATATCTTGACGTTGTATAACGTTGTAAATTATAGACTGCAGTCCTCTTGTTGGCTGTCTCCACGTGAATTTATGTCCTGGTACTGGAAAAAAACATTCGTTACTTTTAGGGACAAACTTTGACACAGGTATCTCAAAAGCATTCCATCATCATTTGTTGTTGTTTCGCCAAATTTTCCTATAATTGAATCGTTTTCTTAGACTCCGATTCTTCCATTCAAAACTCCCATCAAGAATACCTGCTCATCTCTCCATACTTTGGATAAAACATTGTCTAGTTGAATGTAGAAATAATCTTTCGTTTCAGCATCAGTGGCATTACTTGGAGCTACACTCCCACTTTGAATATATTTTGGGCATTTTTGTTGATTTTCAACATTATGATTTGCTCATCGATCTCTTCTCATCTTTTGATACTTTTTCTTAAATTTTTGTGTACAGCTATAGAAACGCCTCTCTTTCTAACTCTACTATAGAAATGAATGTAATCTCCAATCTCTTCATTGCCTCTTCCTTTCATTTTCGTTTCCGCTAATACGCATATGTCCAATTTCCTTGATTTCAATTCCTCGAACACTCCTTTTTTTTGTTTCTGAACCCCTGTATATTCCATGTACCCATTCTCTAAGTCCGTTTCCTTAGCGTTTGACAAAAATTTGATCCATCCGGATTCCGAAGTGAATTGTGGAAATATTTAGCATAACGAACCTTTTTACGAATAGCAGGTTACTAGCCTGTTGACTCAACCCCCAACCTGGATAGGGGGTTATGTGGTTATGAAGTTATCTGGTCATAGGGTTATGTGGTTATTGGGTCATGAGATTATTTGGTCATGAATTTATCGGTATTATAGTTTGATCTTTCGAATTATAGAGTTGTATGTATTTAATGCTGAAAATTCTTTTTTACTAGATCTTTTGACGCTATGGGGTTGTGGTGTTATGAGCTCATGAGTTCTTTAGGTTCTGAAATTATAGGTTTATAGGTTTTAGGAGTAAATTGTTTAAGTTGTAGACTAATATACTTTTAATATTGCTAATAATAATTATATCCTAGGATTTTTGAGAATATGGCCAAATCCTGACGTGCTAGAGGTAAATCGAATCTGATTCAGTGACCCCAAAAACAAATAGTATACATAGTCAGACCTCCACGCCAAAATTTTTTTTGTGTGGCTGTTCTAGGAAATCTGGAACCCAGAACAACGTAAATCATCACTCAACCATGAAAGTAGTCGAAATTAAAGAGGAATTATTTTATTCAAGAATTTTCACGTTATGTCCAGATGAAAAGTGCCCGAAAGCAGGAGAAATTAGGGAATATTACATGCCAGTAATTTTGCAGTTCTCCTAACATTCACAAAAGTTTTCTAACTGAGTATCTGATGATTATAATTATCCTCGAGGCAAGTCTTCATTTGTACAGAGCATTTCTTATGTCCATTTAATAAGGGAAGTTCTCAATCATAGACTCATTACGATTTGCTTTTAATGATTATACGTCATCATTCACGGCTAAGAAGTGGAATAATGACAGTTGCATGTAGATAAATTCACAAATTTATATCCAATATATGGACGTTCATAATTAAAATAGGATTAGAGCAGATAATGATACATTAGTTTAATTAAAAAGCGTCTGACAAAGGCCCGCTGAAATATTTCTAACAGACTGTTGAAACTATGCCCTAAACCTATTAAACCCATTATTAAAGAATTAAATTCTCCTCGTTAATTACGTGACGAACAACACATGTGAGTAACTTTCGGACAGTCATTATTAGTTTATTAAATTCAGCTGGGATCCCCTTAAGATCAGCAAAAAATATCATATTTGAAAGTATACAAGGAATAGAAGGGTGAATTGACAAATAGAACCAGTGCTCACTTTTCTCTAGTGAGTGTTACTCATTTTCAAAATAACCTACATTCTGTCAAAATAGTACCGAAAATTGATTATTTCAAAATTTACTTAACTTACAACAACCTCAAGGGTGTTAATTGACATTTGATGTTTTTACGGTAAAGAACACACTTAATTTTCAGAGGAATCTCAACATTTCTTTACTCTAAGTATTGACCATTGGATTTCAAGCTTTCCGACCATTTCTCTGGTAAATTACGGATACCAAACCAAGAAACTTTTTCTCTTTCGATGCAAACTATTCGACGAGCCATTTTGGACTTCTTCAAATTTAGCGAAGCACTGCTCTACAAGAGAATGTGCCATTGATGCGAAAACGTGATAGTCGGACGGGGCGAGGACTGGAGAGTACGGCGGGTGCGACAATGTTTCCCAATTAAGTGTTTTTAATGTGTCTCTCATCAGTTTAGCGGTATTAGACTACAAGCCTATGGCAAAAATCACCCTGTGAAATGACCCACCGTGAATAACGCTTATAAGGTTGTTACTGTATAGGAAAATAAGTATCAGCACTATGCCGTCACTTTTGAGTGGTACAGGTGAGTACGTGAGTAAATGGAATTTCTCAGTTGCAAATGAGAAATTAGGATAAATCTTTTATGTACGGCCTTCTTATAGTTTGATAGATGATTGAAAATGAATATCGAAAAACCTAGTGCCGTATAATAGTGGTGGTACCGGAAGCCATGAACGCCGTACATTTCAAGTGCAGGGGTCGAAAACCAGGGGTCGCAACACTTTTCATACACCCATGTGATTTAAGGTCATTGTAAAATATACGGCATCTTGTTCAAAATATTATTTAACACAGACAATAATGTTTAATAATTATGCTTTCCAAAAATTATAGTTAATATTTGTGTAAATAAATAATTATCAAAATTTAGGATTTACCGAATTATTACTGCCGTAAGATCATAAATTCTTGTATGGCAACTTTTTTTATATACAAGAATATCCACCGGGACCGTCCGTTAAAAACTTTTTGAGTTTCAATTACAATATCAAGCTGAAATTTTATACGCGGCCATAACTAGCAATTTCCAATTGGAGTGATACCATTTCCGGTTATACCGGAAGTGGCTCATCACTTTGTTATTTCAAATGGCAATCTACCTTTTTATTATACATCTAGAACCGACATTTGAGCAAATCATAAAATATCTGTCAAAACTTTTGACAGATTTTAATTTTCTAATCCTTTGAAATTTTGTTTTACTCATAGGCGCCAAATTTGGTTATTGAATTGCCTTCAAGTTCTATCCACCACTTTTTGACATTCGCCATGAATTAAAAACAGATTAAACATATCCTCGTTTGAATAATCAGCCATTTTATTATCAATCTGGTGTGTTTCAAAAATTATCACTTCAAATTACCAACAATTCTTGTTGAAATATCAAATTCGAATGAACGAAGTGACAAGTACATTAATTTTAGGCACCTGTCAGGTGAGCGTAGCTAGTTCAGCTACTTGATTCAAATATTTCAAAACATACTCTGTTCGTTCTTGCAAAATCATGAAAATTCAATATATTCCCAAATTATTTCGGAACTATAAGAGATGGGTATAGTACACGCTGATACAATTCCATCTGAAATTTGACGCTTCATCTGATATAAAAATTGGCACGTACCATTTGAAACAATTGAGTTATTGCTGTTTGAAAAAGACCAAATTGAAAAAATCAATATTTGACATGTGTAGACTGCTTAAAAAATTCCTTGATCCTTCTTCTATCAACCCAAGCAAAAATTGTGTCTGTAGTGCAAAAGATCTACGAGCTACAATTTCTGATAATGTTCCTCAAAAATCGAGTTCAAAACAAAAATAATTATATTTGTCAAAAGTTTTGACAGATAAGTGCCAACAACTTGGGTATTTTATGCCTTGCTCAAATGTCGGTTCTAGATGTATAATAAAAAAAGGTAGATTGCCATTTGAAATAACAAAGTGATGACCCACTTCCGGTATAACCGGAAATGGTATCACTTCGAACATATTTCACTTCAATTGGAAATCGCTAGTTATGGCCGCGTATACAATTTCAGCTTGATTTTGTCATTGGAACTCAAAAAGTTTTTAAAGGACGGTCACGGTGGATATGCCTGTATAATGTTACTGAATATTACAGTTGTACCTTATAGCCGTTCATTTATTAATGGTAGCAAAACAAAATTTTTCAAACGCTAGTAATATGAGGAGTATAGTTTTAAAAGATTATTGGTACTTCACATGTAACAAATATAAATAGACAAAAAACCAGATGCCGTACATTTTACTTCTGATTATCTTTTACAGCAAATGAAAATAAATTAAGCAAAGTACAAAAATTTGCATTACGGGATCGTAAATTTCACGAAAACGTATTTAACGCTTGCCAGAAACTTGAACCTTCATCTTATGTTAACAACTGGGATATCCGGCAAGGGTAGTCAAAAAGAGGCGCTCCGTATAAGACCATGAAAGAAGAAACATTCTATGGTTCTTCTTGAAAAAACATATAATATCTTTGATATATGATTTTCAAACTGAAACTTACAGATGTACCAGCGAATATTCATGAGAAACATTTCTAAAAAACTAACGACAATGATTTGAATTTGGTTCAAAGCAGAATATTTTCGAACTTCCCCCGTAATAATATTCCAACAATCCAGTAATTATTTCCAGTAAAGAAATAAAATTCGAACATTCAAACATCGCTGAAAGCGACGCGGCTCTTTTGAAATTGGCAGAATTCATATGCCACAGAATTCGAGCGTAGCCAACACGTCCAAGTTGGCAGCGTATCAAATCGTCACGTTTGACGTTTTAGCATTCTACCGACTCCTCTTATGAAGTTGGCGCAGGTTTTAAAGACTCTCAGGTGGTCTCATATTACCTACAAGGTAAGGCGATCCTAAAACTGCCGCTTTAAATGGCTATTGTTGTTTTCTTTAGAGGGCGCGTTGTTGTTTACGCTGACACTTTGTAAGTTTTGAAAGGAGAATGCATGTATTCCGCGGGGGTCTCTGACGAGAATGAGGGTGCGAAGAAATGTCGTTTAGTGCCAGTAATGACCTTAAGTTCTCATGCTGAATGGCAAGGTTAATACCAGTGTTTGTTAGGTATTTCTTTTGATTCAGTTCTAAAGGATGGTGCTGTGAAACAATTTGTTTCTGATACTTAGGGACAATATTTTCAGAAAACTATTTAACCTTCGAGATGACTGAACGCTAAATCGTCATGCTAGTATTCTTCTCCTTGTATCCATTTTCTGAAATATGGACTTTTTTATACAGGTGTTTGAAACAAATATGGCAATATTTAAGGAGCTGATTGCTAAATTCGTTTCATTAAAAATGTTCATATAAATATAGGTTAGGTTTACTTTACAATTACTTCATTACTGATTTAGAGGGTGTTTAATCGAATGATACAGTTACATTTGAAATTTTCGTAAACCACTTGAGATGTTGAAGTGGAATTTTGGGGATGTAGACAACTTTCAAAAATGCACAATTTTCAATACGAAAGAATATTCTGGACTCATCTGCGGCGCTCGTATAGCAACAACGCATGTTATTCTCAGAGAGTTAATAATAATAATAATGAAAATAATAGATAAACGAGATCCGGACTCCTTGGAAACGCAGGAAGTGGACCCCAGAAATGAATGCCTTCATTATGCGCTCCGATTACAAGATTACAAACTAGGAATCGGAAATGTTAGCATACAGATACGCGTTACATCTTGCGTCCGTAGAAAAATATCCGGAATTACAGCACAAATCCGAACAGAGAATTTCGGATCAACGAAGAACAATCGTTAAAAGCAGGCTACTTTCTTCAGAAACGCTGTAACGCATACGAGAAGAGGTCATAATCCAACTGAGAAGTGAAGATGATACTCATAACGGTATACCTACCGTCGATGAAAGTGTTACAGATAACATCGAAGCCATGGAAACGAATATCAACTTAGAGCGCCCCTGAGACGAACCAGCAGAACGAATTTATGTATTTAGCACGATCAGAACTCAACAGAGCAATAACTGAACTCAGTGGTAGTAACCCATCCAAACGACCCAAACTGCCAAACTCGAGACGAACAAGAACACCAATATCATCCTTGCAAGCACAAACTCTGTGTTTGAAGAATACACTGACCAGAACTCCTTGGAGAAAATTCATACTTTGATTTACTGTGGAGCGGTAGCGGTTCTTCGACTACACAAACAACAAGTCTCCACAATTCTGATTCGATCTGAGCCAAAAAGCGTCAGAAAACCACCATAGCAAAATCGACTGGAGAAGGATATTGCCAATATTAGAGCTGAGATCGGTCGCGTCACAGAATTCCTAAGAAACAAAAAGCCCTCAAGGCGCTCGAAATCCCATATACGCAAAATTCATAGAAAAATTGGTACGAACACAAAACACCCTGATCTCAAGCAACATATCGATGTATATTTGAAGCAGAAACTCCAAGCAAAAGCAAAGAGGCTCTCAAGATACATTGAGTGTACTGAAGGAAACATCGAAAAAAAAGGTTCCTCCAAAGTGCGGCCAATTTTCATAAGGGAAATACCAAAACTGGGACCAACAATAACAAAGAAGTACCTGACGCACAGTGCTTGACCGATGATTGGTCATCTCTATAATCGAACACCAAAGCACACAATAAAGATGCGGAAAGGATCAAGAAAAACAACGCCTTGATATCTAACATATGGACTTCGAAGGAATAACAGAGGAAGAAATCACAACAGTAGTTAGAGCGACCAAAAATTGGAAGGCCACAGGTATAGATAATATCCACAACTACTGGTACAAGGAGTTTGATAAGCTCCATGGAGCCCTAGCGAAACAGCTCACGTATGTTCTTCAACATTCCAAGAAAACACCCACATTCCTAACACAAGGCTTAACATATATGCTACCTAAGAGCGATAGAACACGGGATCCGTCTCAATATAGGCCAATCACTTACCTGCTAACACTCTACAAAATACTCACCTCATGCATTTCCAATCGAATATACCAACACCTTGACGGCAACAATATATTAGCAGAAGAGCAGAAAGGATGCAGAAAGAAACACCACGGGTGCAAGAAACAACTCATCATCGATTCTATGATAATAAAATAGGCACACGTAGGGCATCGGAATGTTCATTCAGCTTTTCTCGATTATCTTAAGGCATTCGATAGTACCGCCCATTCTTGGCTTGTTGAAGTATTGCAGATATACAAAATTCATCCAGCCCTGGTAGAATTCTTGAAGACAACAACGACACACTGGCGCACGTCTCTGCAGGTCAACATGAACAATAAGTCAATTAAAACCGACGAGATACCATTCCGTCGTGGAATTTTTCCACGGCGTATATCTTTGAGTCCACTATGGTTCTGTTTAGCTATGAACCTATTGTCCTCAATGCTCAATAGAACAGGATACGGATTTAGGATAAAAATAGATAGAAACTATCAAACAATCTCCCACCTGCAGTAATTGGATGACATCAAGCAATCGAAGGAGAAGATTCGTTCAAAATACAGTCAGCGTCTGAAGACTGTGCTGAAATCAATGTTTAACTCAGGTAATCCAGTGAAGGCAAATAACACCTACGCCATTCCAGTGTTGCTTTACTCATTCGGAATAATCAGATGGACAGAACTCGATGATATTCAAAGGCAGACCAGAACGATGCTTACATAGTATAACAACCAATTTACACACGGTGTGAACAGATAAAAAATCACAGAGAATTCTTCTCAGCAAAAGCTCTCACTTCTGACCTTCATAGAGTGGTATCGTTGGCTGATAAGGAACATGCACCTCTAAATCTTGCTACCAGAGATGACCTGCTGAATCGACCATTCCTATCAGATACTGAAAACCAAGAGCAATGGTCAAGAAAGCAATTGCATGGACGACATCCACATGGGATTAATCAACCACATGATGAAAGGAGAATTATTCGCGGAAACAGGGGGATTTCTTCTGGCCATCCAAGACCGAGTGATCGCTACAAACAACTACAAAAATGATCCAAAATCGTCTGTGATGAGAACAACTTTGAAGCGGAAAGAAGGAGGACGCAGATTAAAAGATGTTGTCAATTTACTCACCGAATAGATAAATAATCTCAGAGAATTCTTCTCTGGAAAAGTTCTCACTTCTGACCTCTATAGAGTGATATCGTGGGCTGATAAGGGATATACACCTCTAAATTTTGCTACCAGTGATAACTTGCTGAATCTACCGTTCCTATCAGATATATAAAAACAAGAGCAACGGTCAAGAAAGGAATTGCATGGACGACATCACCATGAGATTAATCAACTACACATCAGCAAAGAAGCCTATAACAAATGGTTGATGAAAGGAGAATTATTTGCGGAAACAGAGAGATTCGTAGTGACCATCCAAGACCAAGTGATCGCTACAAACAACTACAAAAAATTTATTATGAAGGACGGAACATTACAAACAGATAAGTGCTGAAAATGCAATATAAGATCGGAGACTATACAGCATATTACGTCCGGAGGCGAACAACTGGCCAAGATCAAGTGTGCAACATAATTCATCAGAAACTTGCACTCAAGTACAAGTATCAACCGGCGCCCGTATTGGAAAATGACTATCAGATTATACTACGGTAGGCCAGCATTAGAAGCTCAGCGGTTGTACATTGAAAGATTTCCAAGCCGTGTTTCCCCCGGAAGTAAAACTTTTGAAAGCATTTATTGACGCCTATATGAAGCAGGCACTTTAAGACAAGCAGGAAGGCAATGGATAATAAGAACGGTGCAGCTGGAAAATGAGGGTCTTGCAATAATTCAAGATGATTCTGGTACTTTCACTCAAAAAATTGCTGACGCTTTAGGTAATCAAACATATGAAGATCAATTTCAACATCAGTTCTTATTGAACGTTTGGACTGGAATTGTGGGTGACTGCCCAATTGAACCAGGGGCTCTAACGAGGGAAGTTCACCGTGTAAGACACGCTTCTTGAATTTTCGAGGATGTACTTTTGACAATGAGACAAACGGTGTGGTGTACGCCAGATGGCGCACCTGCCCGTTTTAGTCAGCTTGCTTGTGACTTACTTACCCAAGATTATGGAAATTGCGGTCTTCTGACTCAAACTTCTACTAAGAAAAATTAAACATTTATAATTGTGTCAATCAACATACTGAGATCAAGTCAGATTCAACACAGTTGTGACAAATATAATGGAGACTATTACCTGCGCACTCCACGTGAGACCAGAGGCCACATGTTCCTTGGCACTTGATCCATTTTTCGCCAGCTCTACTTTCAGAATATGCGGTTACACAAACCAGACAGCAATAATCTTCTTCATCGGATGACTGCTGTGAAGTCTTTTTTTTCTTGCCATTGGTTTATCCTTTACCTTTCCCTTCATTATTTGGTTTTGGTTCAGTTAGGTTTTTCTTTACATGCTTAGTCTTCAAACGTTTTTCTTTTTCTTTATGTTCTTTCCTAACTGCCTCTTTCTCTGGTGTATCTGTGTAAATGGTTGACTTTTTTGTTCTAGCACCTCTTGTTGTTCTTTGAGCAGCTTTCGGAAGAGGTTGAACAATTTCGGGCGAAAAAGCAGGCGGTGTGTCTGAGGATGATGCAGTCTGCTGAACCCGGACAATTTCAGGCAAAGAAGCAGGTGGCGGGGCTGGGATTGAAGCAGCCTGTGGAACCCGAACTATTTCAGGCAAAGAAGCAGGTGGCGTGACTAAGGTTGTTTCACTTATCCGAATTTGGTCAGTAAATGGAGTTGAAGATTCTCCCGATACGGAATCCGTAGGTAGCAACATTTGATTGTTGAGTCGAGGACTGTTATTAACAGAATTAGGATTTCTTCCTATGGGGTCATTTGAAGTCTTTGGTTTACACTATCCCGTGGCAAATGTTGAGGAGTTGAGAAATAAATCGCTGCAAGAAACTCAATAAGAACAGATCTTTGTGTGTTTGAAAAAGTTCCTAATCAGGGGGAGATGACTGGAATATTGCATCCAAGCTTGAGGAAGTCACTTTGAACAGCTTTTGTTATTTTTTGGGAATTATTCGTAATACTCGTGCCCTTGAAGTGAGCTTTCGATTTTCAGGCATAAGTTGTTTGAAAAGGAATACACTACGATGGTTCTTTCAATTGAATATTACGTGTCGTACAACGAAACATATGAAATTTCTTTTTTATTCCTTTCAACTTTTTAACTCAAGAACTTGGCGTCGTACAAAAAATTTCAAGAGAGCTATTTTTATTAAATTATTGGAAAATTTAAAATTATTTTTCATTCTTCAAAGAAGTCAGTAGCTTCATAGATTTTTTCTTTGAGAATAACCTGTGTTGTGCCCATACACGCGCCACTGATAGGTCCATCGTGACAATTTTACGTCAAGAGCCAAACAGATTTCCATTTTTCAATTTTTTTGGTAGGCCTCTAATTATTCTTCTGATAGGACGAGGTTTTGTCTTTTCATTGCGATCAACGTTCTCTTGTGTACAGACGTCGAAATGGACGATAAGACTAGTGTTATTTTTCACCTACCTATGGTATTGGTGGAGGTCCAATAATTATGTAAGGAGCAAAATTAGGCAGCTACCGTGACTGAGGTTCGGAATAAATTAATCTAAATTTGAGGAGAAATTGCATAGAATGATTTTGAGTATTAATCGTAGAAGTCTTGCCGTAATTCTCATCTGGAGTGGGGAAATCCAATATTACCAAGTATTTGGGAACTTTGGTCCTTCCCAAAACTGTTGCATGTTTCATTATTACCTTCATTTCAATTTCTATGAGTACCAATTTTATGTCGAATATTCTTATGAATATCTTTTGCTGGTTGATTACTGGAAAATTAATTCTTCAACATATATTCTTCTTCTGGATAAATGTTGGTCCATGGGAGAATATGGTGAAATTGAAACTTTTTGAAACATATCACCTTTTTCCAGGGTTAGCTTAGGATTGTTCTTAAGGAAATAAGCATTGGGCCAATACAAATATTTTTTTCTGAACCGAGGTCTCTAACTAACAATACTAAACATTCGTATTCAGATTGGAGCTGTAAAACTCATCCGCATTTCCGGACTCACGGATAGTCTCGAACCAGACGTAGGCATACACTATACACAGATCAATTATTTGTTTCAAAAGCGAGAAGAGGAGAACCATGCAAACTCGTCCTAATCTTCTTTGCCAACTCAGGAGCTAGTTAGCAGTTCTGCTACCGCTTCATACGTTTCTCTTGGAGAGCAGGTCTTAGTCCACATCAGGCTAATATCAAAGTAGTATCAAAGCTTCTAAACCTAATATTTTAATTATATTACACTGAATATTTTCATGAAGTTTACTCTACTTATTTTTGTTTCGATACATTCGACATTTCCAGTAAGGCATAGACTGTTTCACTACAAATGCAAGCATTTTGCTGTTCCTGCAATTAGCTAGTTTCACGTTCCAAGAGTAGAAATAAAAATTAGGGATTAATAAAAGTTCCTTCATTTAAAGTTTCTTCAGTATTTAGCTTGGTACTCCAACTATATAATGAAATCCTAGAAACTATAAAAAATACAAAATTCACCCTGCGATGAACTATATTTCTTTATTCATAAAGTTTTATTTACGTAAACAAAAAACGCCACAACTGAGGAGGGACTTAACATCTGGATTCAAGTGCTTCACATACAAACTTGAAATTTAATAAAACTGCCTGAGAAGAAATATTTCTACAATTGTTTTCAAACTCGGCATCATAAATCAAGCAGGCCAAGGCACCACTTTATGATCTTTTAATAACCAACCCCTCAAGTCGACTGATGCCAGTTGGCAGCGTAGCGTTCATATCTTGTTAGCCCTGAGCGCTATATGCACAGAGGAGGGTTTGTGAAAATATTCATTATTGTGAGCTCTTCGTGCCTCGGGAAATTTTTTTGCATTCGAATTCAGGAGTCTGAGGTATCTGTAAGCGTAACGGTCGATTTTTACTTGAATTTTCAGAATGAATGTTCCAAGACTATCTTAATCTCCTATTACATAGATTGAAATCTTATACTATGCTTTATACAGGGAAGGTTGTTTATCTTGAGGTAAAGTTTTATCTCGGTTGGATGCGATAATTTCATCAAATGTTTAAAGGTCTAAACAACAACTCACAAGTTGTTTTGAAACCTAAAATACATTTGTTCAAAGAGGAGCACCCATCTTTGACGACGAAATTCGATTTAAAACCATAGAAAAAGTTCCTTTTTGTTCTGAACATTTTCTCGATTCACAAATTTTCAATTTCAATTTCTCTTGGCGCTAACCAGAAATAATGAAGTGGACAAAGCATTTTTATTCCCTTCCGGTTGCTTGTTCTCTGAGAGTCTTCTCGTCTCTCCATTCACCGAAATCCTATATAGAATGTTGTTTCTGACCAAACAATTCGTCAAGACTCGAACTCTTCATTTGAGGAGATTAGTCCAGTAGCCGTTAGACATAGCATAGATTCTCTAAATAATAGCTACTCAATAGACAATTACGGCATAGCAACGGTTCTATTGAAGAGGAACGTTAATAGTCTTCTTCTTCTTAGGGGTGCCTTATCCGTTCCGGACATTGGCTAACACCATGGCAATTCTCACTTTGTTAACTGCTGCTCGAAACAGCTGAGTTGTAGTCAATCCGAACCAATCGCGCAAGTTCTTCATCCACGAGTGACGTCTTTTTCCAGGGCCTCTTTTCGTCTCAAGTTTTCCCTGAAGGATTAATTGTAGTAGTCGATATTTGTCATGTCGCATTATGTGGCCAAGATATTGAAGCTTCTGTTCCTTCAGTGTTTGAACAATTTCCCTCTTCTTGCCCATTCTATTTATGATCTCCTCGTTAGTAACATGCTGCGTCCATGAAACTTTGAGAATACGTCTGTAGCACCACAACTCAAAAGCGTTCAGTTTATTAATAACACAGTGCGTGAAAATGACGCTTCAAAATTCTAACACGCAGAAGACATACCTAGTAAACCTATATCGGGTACGCTGAATCCAGTGGTAACCACCGTTTTAGAAAGTTAGCTCTTGTTTAGGAGATATTCGCATTTGAAGTTAACGGTGGTTTTAGTAGGGTTCGTCGCTTATGACTTCAGTACATTATATGCTTGTAATTCCCAAACCGTTCGGAATATCGCTTTACTGTCTTCGGCAAAGTTTTAGCTATTGCCATGGCCAACAACTTTTCTGAATATACCAACATAAAAAACCTCACTCAAACAACGTTTCTTAACAAAATGTCCAAAAAACTCCATTTCTTTGCCATTTTTTCGTTAATTTTCGTCTAAATAATAGAAAAATCAAGGGAATTTTGCTTTAAAATCTTAAAATAAGAAAAGAAAACACATTTTATATAGTTAAATCAAAAAATTTAAACGCACAATCATGATTTTATCTCAAATTTCTCACAGATGTCACTGTTAATACGTATTTATTAGTATTGTCACTGATGTTACTACGTATTTTGCTATGTATTTGTGTGCCATTTTCATAGTCTTAGTTCTGATATTTCTTAATTTGACATTTCTTGTTGAAGTTTCTTTGTTTACAAGTTATATATTTGGTAAAAATATCAAAAATGAATTCGTGCAGTAAATTTAATGAATTTTGCTACATTTGTGGAAAGTTTACTATAATGACAAGCAAGCATTCAATTTCTGAAGAAATTGCTGAATCGTACACACAATAGTTCAACCAAACTGTAATCAAAGATGTGAACTGGGCTCCGAAAATCGTTTGTACTGGTTGTGTCATAAGATTGAGTGGATGGAAAAGAGGTAAAATGAAATAATTTATCATTCATTTCAAAATTATATCAATTGAAGCTATTTTTATTACAGGTGAATTCCTATCCGTACCTTTTGGCATTCCACTATTTTGGACAAATCCTCAAGAACATAATCCAGATGACTGTTTGGCTTGTGTTAATGAAATTGTTGGATTGAAAAGAGCTAAAAAAGTTGAACTCAGATGAACTCGGTTTGTTCAGTTGCCGTTACCACATTCGGAATCCATTCCAATACCGAAAAGGCCCAGTCCGACAGAAGAGTACATTCCATCTACTTTTGATACTATTGGCGAAACGTCTGCATCAAATGTATCTCCACAATGTAATCATGCCGAATTTTCTCAAAAAGATCTGGATAAAATTATTCGTCGATTGAAATTATCGCAGCGTCAGTCCATTATTTTGACTCAGGAATTGAAAAAAAAGAATGTCTCAGCACCTAATCAGAAAGTAAATGGAGCAATCGGCCGCCATAGACAGTTCACTGCTCTATTCAAATCCATCGAAGACAATTCATTCGCGTACTGCAAGGAATTGGTATCAAAAATGCATCATGACTATAAACCAGAAGACTGGCGTCTTTTCGTCGATTCGTCCAAAATTAGTCTCAAGGTGGTTTTGCTTCATGTCACAAACTCAAAAACAATGTCCCGATTGCCATCAGCACAAAAACGAAAGAAAATTACGAATCATTGAAAAAAATCCTTGATTTGGTGAAATATGAAGACCATCGTTGGAAGATTTGTGCAGATTTGAAGGTGATAACTCTTTTGAGAGGAATGCAGACGGGATATACGAAAAACATGTGTTTTATATGTTTATGGGATACTCGATATGCCGGCGACCAATATGCCAATAAAAGCTGGCCTATGAGACAAGGGTTAAGATTGCGTCGAGAAAACGTCGTTGAAATTCCACTTCTGCCAATCGAAAAAGTGTTGCTTCCACCTCTGCATATCAAGCTTGGGATTTTTAAAAATTTCATCAAGGCCCTAGATCCTGAAGGCAATGCATTCAATGAGTTGAAGCGAATTTTCCCAAGATTGAGTGGAATGAAAATAAAAGAAGGTTTGTGTGAAACTATATACGTACTAATCAACCTAACTTATTCAATATTTAACACATATTTTTTCGAATTATTTTATTACAGGCATACTCAATGGACCTGATATTCGACGCTTGATGAGAGACCAACAATTTAAAAACAGTTTGTCGAATTTGCAGCTCGTTGCTTGGGATTGCATCAAAGGAGTCATCCAAAATGTACTTGGAATTCATCGTGACGAAAACTGGCGCATACACAGTGAAAATATGCTCGTTGCTTTCCATAACATCGGTGTAAAAA
Source organism: Cryptolaemus montrouzieri (assembly GCA_013387265.2). NCBI lineage: Eukaryota > Metazoa > Arthropoda > Insecta > Coleoptera > Coccinellidae > Cryptolaemus > Cryptolaemus montrouzieri. Next base: position 20,673,566 of record JABFTP020000103.1, read on the forward strand.
TGTCTCTGAAAATTCATTTTTACATTACCATGCAGACAAATTTGCTGAACAATCACCATGTGAATCAGATGAGCATGGTGAACGGTTTCATCAGGTGACGGCTAGGCTTGAGCACTGGTATAGTGGAAAAACCTGATTCTCTATGAAGATAGATTTGCTGGAATTCGCAGAAAGATGGAGATGGAGAAGAAGAAGAATGAACATGTATATATATGTTTATTTGTTGAAAATTGTTGGAAATTAAAAATTTGATTTAAAATCATGATTGTGCGTTTGAATTTTTGATTTAAGTATAGATAAATGTGTTTTCCTTTTATTTCGAGATTTTAAAGCTAAATTTCCTTGACTTCTCTATTATTTAGAAGAAAATTAACGAAAAATGGCAAAGAAATGGAGTTTTTGGACATTTTTTAAGAAACGGTGTTTGAATGAAGTTTTTCTATGTTGGTTTATTCAGAAAAGTTGTTGGCCATGGCAATAGCTAAAACTTTGCCAAAGCCAGTAAAGCGATATTCTGAACGGTTTGGGAATTACAAGCATATAATATACTGAAGGCATAAGCGACGAACCCTACTAAAATCAGCTAACTTCAAAGGCGAATAACTCCTAAACAAGAACTAACTTTCAAAAACGGTGGTTACCACTGGATTCAGCGTACCCGATATAGGTTTACTAGATATGTCTCCCGCGTGTTAGAATTTTGAACTAGCACAGTGTAATTGTCTCATTGACAGTCCACGACTCTACTCCATATATCAAAACAGAATACATAACACCTTAGCATTCTGATCTCAAGATTAAGCGTTAGGTCTCTGGCAATAAACATTTTTTTCATTCTTAAAACTGTCGCTCTGGCCTTCTCAATTCGGCACAATACCTCACCCTTGTAGTCCCACGAATCATACACAGTTGTTCCCAAATAGCTAAATGTGTGGACCTGCTGTACTCTCTCCCTATTGACAGTGAGATATCCCTGTATGCCTATTCTTTTGGGTACGAACATATATTTTGTTTTTGATATATTTAGATTCAGGCCGTATCGTTTTGAGTGTTCTTTAACCCTTTCTACTAGTTGTTGCAGATCTGTTAAGCTACTGGCTATGATAGCAGTATCATCTGCGTAGCGGATGTTGTTTATAGGTAGTCCATTAACTTTTATACCTTGTTGACCTTCTAGGTCTTCACGAAAGATTCCCTCTGAGTACAGGTTGAACAGTGTTGGAGAGAGAACACATCCCTGTCGTACTCCACGACATATTTCCATTTCCTCCGAGATGTTTACATTATCCAATTTTACTGTATCACGCTGTTCCCATTACAGATTGCTGATAACTCTTATATCCTTTTCGTCGATATTAGATGTTTTTAATATCTGGATGAGTTTGTCGTACCTGACATTATCGAACGCCTTGGAGAAGTCAATGAAACAAATGTGCACATCCTGGCTCATATCTCTGCATCTCTGGATTAGAACTTAAAACGAGAATATAGCCTCTCTGGTCCAATAACGAAAACCAAACTGCGTCTCAGAGATATGTTCCTCGCATCTGTTGTATATTCGTCGGTAGATAACCTTCAGAAAGAGCTTAGTTATATGATTCGTTAAGCTTATTAGTCTGTAGTCGTCACATTCTTTAGATGTCGTCTTCTTTGGGATGGTCAGGAAAGTCGAAATAAGTCATTCTCTGGGAATTTGGCCAGAATCATAGACGTCGTTAAATCGTCCTGTCAAAAGTTCCAGGAGTCCGTCTTTGTCATCAAAGAGCTTTAACAATCCTATATAGATGTTATCTGGGCCAGGCACCCTCCCAATTTTCATTGTCCTCAGAGCATGTAGTACTTCATCACGAATTATTGATGGTCTGGTGGTTGCTTGTGATGCACGTATTTCAGAACAAGTGTCTCCGAAGAGATTTAATATATAGTCTGTGCATATTTCTAATTCATCAGCGTCGTCTATAATAACCTGGCCGTCGTTGTGCATTAAGGTTACTGTTTTATATCTGCTTTCTCCCACCATCTGTTTTACTTTTTTATGTACACCCTCACAGTCGTACTTTTGCTCCAGTTCTTCTATTTCCCGGCAGTTTTGGTTCATCCATTCCTCCTTTGTTTGTCTTATTTTGATTTTAATGTCCTTGTTGATATTTTTATATTCTTGTGAGGCTCTATTCTTCACAGTTCTTCTTCTGTCCATCATGTTCTTAATCTCATCCGTCATCCACTCCCTGTCTGGTCGTTTGTCCCTCTGTAAGTACTGCTAGCATGTTAAATCCATTGTTTTGGTTAGGTCTTCCCACTTGTCTCCTGGAGTTGTTTCGTTAATAGTATCATAAGCATTCCTACTCGTTTGAAAAATAGATGCATGAGGTATTGAGTTTATCCAGACTGCTCAAAATATCAAATGTAGTGCTTTTGTTGCAGATGGAGATGTTGATGATGTTGTCAATTATTGACCAATTTTCCTGGATGCTTTCAAAGTATCGGAACTGTTTTCCATATTTTGCGAAGAATCTTCTGTTTTCTCCGAGTCAGCTCGATTTTAGAAGAAAATGGAGCACTTCTGATGCTATACTTGAATATATTTTCAGAACCAACAATTGTTTTGAAATAAGACAGATTCTCTGACACTGTTCTTGAACTTGAGCAAGGTTTTTGATTGCGTCGGTCATTGAGCTCTTCTTTTCAGCAATAGCGACTGGTTCGAGGAACAAACTATTTGTCTGATAAAGTATTTTTACTCTTATAGATAATTTGTCAGTATTGGGGAACCCCAGAGATATTATGATTTTTGATCTTTATGAAGGATCTTCCAAATTATATAACTGAATGTAATACAATCTTATCTGTCAATAACTACGATTTCTATAACATGTGATGATCTTGAGAAGCCTAACAGGCTGTTTTAACAGGTACAATCGGATGCCTTCAGGTGGTTTTTAGATAATCTGTGGACTCTAATTGAGGGAGAAACTTAAAGAGTCTTCTAATATCAATTTTGCGTATATATTTGGATACAAAACTTACTGAAGAGTTTATATAGATCAGCTCGTAAGGAAATTATAGAAGAATACTTTTTTTTTGAAATAGTTGATAACATTATAATCGAGTGTTTTGGAAACTGCATATTTTGCACTGTGTGAATCTATTCTGATGTGCAGTCTGTAAGCTCAGGGGAATGGAAGTGTAGTTGAAAGAATTCTCATACTCCAGCGGAGCGATATGAGAATAGTTGGTGGACTCAAGTATTAAGATTGCTGTAGAGAAACCTCCAAATGTTTGGAGACACTTACTTACGTTAAGTCTATTTTTGTCAGTGCCTCAAGTATGCTCGCAAAAATGTTTATACTCTTCTAGTCCATAGTGATGTATTCCATGATGAAACAGGTAATAAAATTGCCTATCTGTAGTTTTTCTTACATTGTATAACTCTAAGATTAGTCTCAATTTTTTTTCATGAAAATTTTATAATATATATATGCTACCACACGCAGTGTGACCAATCCCAAAGGGTTCTTTTAATCACATTACCAATAAATTTGTGGTTTTTAGTTCAAAGAGCCGTTTCAATTTCCCTTTTCATAGCAGACTTTAATACGAAAATCAAAATCATTAAGAAAATAATTGCATCAAATAATAACTTTCCACTCTTCTATATAAACCGTATTATTGAACGCAAAGAACAAAAACAAATTTTGAATTTCATTACAGAAAAACCAGAAAATCAATACTCATGTCCAACTCACATTGTTCTGTCTCTAATCATCATCACATCAGAAATTATCTTTCCAAATTTAATTCAGCAGCCACCCAGTGGTCCAACATCTCTCTCTTCATTCTTTATCCTCTCCTGAGGATGTAGCGACTAATGAAATGTCATCAATGAAAGTTTTCCATTCCTTTCTATCCTGTGCCATTACAACTAGAGAATGCATGGGTCGGCCTGTTGTTTCTGTAATTTGATCCATCCATCGTGTTGGGGACCTTCCTCTTCCTCTCTTTCCATCTACTTTCCCTGAATAATGATTTTTCCAAATTCTCTAAGCAAAATATAATTAATTTCCAATCAAAACCTAACAAATTCTAATAATCTGGAATATTAAAAATGGAATGAAACGAATGCCCAATACCTTACGAAGTACGAATCGGCTGAAACTTTGAATCTAGTTTCAAAGAACATATTTCCTCAGATAATAAATTCGCAATTGAACATATTAAAGCAACAAACCAAATAGTCACATCAGATAATTCAGAAATTCTCCACAAATGCAATAAAGCAATGATGCTGAATCTGTTGGAAAGTTTGAAAATTAACAAATTTTGAAAAAATCCAAAACTCACTACACTTCATAGTCAACAAGATTTAAATCACTCCCCACCAGTATCACATTTGAAATAGGGATATTTGGTACATAATCGTTAGACACTTACACTGTGACAGAAGAGTATCCGGAAATTTGAATTAAAACGCAAAAATCTTAATCCACCTTAATATTTATTGAATTTCCTTCAGACCATGCTCCATTTGATGGGATACACAGGTGCCAACGTTTTTAACAATCATCGAACCTTTTGCTCCTTCTGTGAATTTTCTTTTATGACGTCTATGGAATCAAATCTGGTTCCCAAAGCGGCAATTTCAGTCTAGAGAAAAGAAAACGGTCACACGGAGATCGGGCGAACAAGACGGCTGCTCGATGGTATTCATCGAGTGTTTGGTCTTAATGTCGGGAGAGTTAATAAAGAGTGCTCTGAAATCGACTTAGCTCATACATCAGCAGCAAACTTCCTGATAGGGAATACAAAATTGAAAAAAGTATCTAAAGACGAAAGTCCAAACTCATAATTCAAAGTTGGAATTGACTCTGAAATACTCGACCAGGTGAATGGGGAACACTTTTGGCCCAAAGGAATTCTTGTAAAAAGATATCTGTTTTTTCCATACCGTCGAGGACGACAAGACCAATGAAAATTTTGAATTATTGAATTTGAATACACGGTCCATCAATGGGAAGATCGATCAACTAGAAGAGCTATTGAATGGGAAAAAAATAAATATCGCAGTTTTCACAAAACATTGGTTGGACAAAGCTATATTCGAAAATTCAAACCTCCCGAATTACCGGGTGGGGTCACACTTTTCAAGAAGAAATGGATATGGGGGTGCACTTATTCTCGTGCACGAAAAATTGAATTTGGAACGCCTATCACAAATCGAGAGGTACTAGGAGGAGGGGATACCCGAGATATGTGGAATAATAAACAGAAAACTTGAAAAAAACTATATTAACAGTCTACAGACATCCCCGAGGATCAATTTAAATTTTTCCAGATAAAATGAGACAATGCCTGGAAGAGGTGTGTGTAATAAATTATTCATTTGTTTATGTGGCAGGAGATTTCAACATTGATCTCCTCAAACATAGTAGAAATAGAGCCGATCATCTTGACTTATTCGAAGAATTCGGACTGAGACCAATGACGAAGCAGCCGTCGAGGGTGTCCGACTCATCTGAAACATTAATCCATAATATTATCTCAAACGAAGAAAAAGTAAAAATACTTACCTTTCAACCGCATTTGACCGATCACAAAGCCCAGCTTCTGAAAGGGAACTTGAACCATGATCATAAACCTGTGAAAAGGGAAGAAATGTTGATTAGAAAAATCAATGATAATTATATCTCGAAAATCAACGAGGAACTTCAAAGACAAAACTGGGAAGCATGCAGATCGACCCCATCGGCTGAAGAAGCCTTCAGTGATTTTTGAAAAATATTGATGGATATCTTCGACAGGACTTGTCGCAAATAGTGGATAATCAAGAATTCGAAGAAAAACAGGAAACCAAGGAAGAGTAAGGAAATTTTAGAGCTGTAAAATCAATTGGATGCTCTAGATGTTATCAAAGATGTGAAAAAATATTCAGAGAGTAGAAATGCATATAACATTACAAAAAAGAAATATAGAGATAAACTGGAAGAAATCAAAAAGAACTCAAATGAGAAAAAAGTACAAGAAGTTCAAAATAAAACTGGAGCAATAGAGAATAACAAGGAGAAGGAAACTCCATCTTTCCTAAAACCTGATGATTTAAACTCCTTTTTGAGTGTAGGAAGAAAAGCTGCTAAAAGTTGCTCTAATACTAATGAACACACACTCAATCTCCTCAAAAGAGCCAAGGAAAGGGTTGAGAACTCAATTTTCCTTAATGAAGTAATGGTGAGTGAAACTCTTCGAATAACACAGAACTTGAAAGCAAAGAACACGAAAGATACGTATGGCATGTCTACCAACCTATTAAAGAGAATTATTCCGAGCATCATAAAACCAATTGCTTTTTTGATAAAAAGATGTTTCTCAGAGGGATTTTTTCCGGATCAACTGAAAAAAGCGATAATAGCTCCATTATTAAAGGCAGGAGATCCACAATCATCGGATAACTGTTGACCCATATCCGTTTTACCTGCAATATCTAAAATATTCGAAACAGCTCTAAGAGATAGACTTGTCAACACCATAATATTTTTTGCGAGCAACAGCATGGCTTTCTGAGACAGAAATCTATATCGACTGCACTGATAGTGCTAGTATAGTGCATTTTGGAATACTTTGGAAGTTAGATTTTTGTGGTACGAGAGGGGTTGCTTTGGATTTGATCAAGAGCTATCTGAATAACAGATAGCAGCAAGTATGCTTCCAGGGTAAATGCTCCCAGTAGCAGCCAATAAACTATGGTCTGCCACAGGGATCTATCTTGGGTCCATTGCTGTTCCTCGTTTATATCAATGACCTACCTGATAATGTAACATCATATAGTTCCTTTCCTTTTACAGACGATACTAGCTTTTAATATCGGTGCTGACATCGACGAAATGAATCGGTTGTCATCGAATACACTTGCTGAGGCAAAATATTGATTCGATACAAACAAACTGCGAATGAATGCAAATTAAACCCAAGAGTTCATATTTGAAACGCGCCCTGAAGTAAATACTAATCTTAAATTTTTGGGAATCACCCTGGGACCAGATTTGAAGTTCGGTCAGCATATACATGATCTAGTCAATAAACTGTCTAGCGCCATCTTCACCGTGAGGAGAATGAAACAAGTTGCCGGAAAAATAGCAGCACGAACTGTCTAATTTGGAGGATTCCATAGTTTGATATCCTACGGTGCTATCTTCTGGGGAAGGACATGCTGAAAGTCAAACAATCTTTGTAAAACAGAAATATGCTGTGCGGATACTATGCAATGCTAAAAGAACTAATAGTTTCAGGAATTTGTTCAAAGAATAAGGCATACTTACCATACCATCCCTTTTCATACAGTCATGCATACTTTTCATTCACGATCAAAGACTTTTCAAAAAAAATAATTCAATCCGAAATGCCGATAAATTCATCAACCTCAATCACAGAATTAATGCTTCACAAATCAGTATAAATGGCACAGCTATGAAAATGAACAATAAGCTTCCCAGCGATTTAAAATCAATGAGTAGAAGTAACCTTCAAAAACATCTGAACCAGAAGCTGGTTTCGAAATCCTACTACTGTATGGACGATTATTTGAACGACCAAAACTTCTGAGCTGTAAATATATCAGTCACCTTTGTGTGTGTAATTCACCATCAATATGTATGTCGAAATGGAAGAATGTGTACTGTACTATATGTATTATAATAATATTATGTTGACTACCCCTTGTAACTTTTGATGGTGCGTTATCGTTATGCAAAATCCGCGAATTGTTTTGTCACAAATTCGGCCGTCTAGGGCGAATACTTTCACGTCTCAAAACGGTCAAATAGAAGTTCCTAAACACCCCAAAAAAGTCTACGGAACACTTACCAATATCTTCAAAATATGAATTTGATGATTCGAATTTATAGAAATCTTTCGGTTTTTGTTAGGATGTATTGTATCTAATGTATTCTCAAGCTAACAAAATGATATTTGACTTTTCCAAAGCACCTATTATGAAAAAAAATTGAGATTTGAAAATGAAGAAATTTGGTAAAACACAAAAAAAATCCTGAACTAATATTTTCGAAACGATATGGAATATCGTTTTAGTACCCAGAAGGTCCACCTCTGTTTTAATGACATGATGGAAGATGTTTTGACGCAGGAGATTTCTTTTTAGGGTATCCCACACATGCTCGATGGGATTCAGATCTGGAGAGCAGGATGGCCACGGTAGAAGATCGATATCATTCTCTTCAAGAACGTTCAAAACAACTCTTGCACGATGAGGAGGGGCATTATCTTGTTGGAAGAGTGGATTTTGACCCATTGTTTGGAGATACGGTACCACTACAGGTAAAACCATCTCATTTGCGTAAGAATTTCCCGTGAGGTTGTTCGGTATGAAAAAAAGGTTTCACCAAGGCGTATACCTCACCAAAACATCACTGATCCGCCTCCCTGTCTAACAACTTCTCGAGCATGCTGGAGACGGTTTTGCTTTCCAGGTTCCCTCCATATTCGAATTCTTCCCGAATCGGGATCATAATTAAATCTAGATTCATCACTGAAGAGAACTGTGGCCCACCTCTCTTGATCCCAGTTTACGTGTTCTTGGCATCAAGCTAAACGAGCAGCGCGATTTCCATGGGTCAGTTGTGGAACTCATAAAGGACGTCTGAAGTGTAGTTGACCTTCGTGTAGTCGATTTCTCACACTTTGGTCGGAAAATTGTGGTGTCGAGTGTCGAATCACAAAACTTGAAACTTTTCTTTGTGCTTACAACAGAAACAAAGTGCCAACCAACTGATTTCAAACACTGAATACATGAAATGATTATGAATCAGTGTCGCATCTGCCGAATTTTTAGTTTTTGTAAAAAAACCTGAAATCTGTTGCGGCACTCTACATAATTTGGTGAGAAATTGATGCAATTGTTCATTTCTTAAAAAAAATCATACAAATTGATCGTTCTGGAAACGATATATCGATATTCAGAAGTGTTCCCTATACTTTTTTGCGGTGTTTATTTACTGTTTGATCTTGCGGAATGAATTCATGATTAACCATACCACGATTATCGAAGAAAACAATCATCTTGGACTCCCCTACTATAGAAAATTGCAGTTAGAGTTTTTGTATACTTGAACGAAGCTTTTGAAATTAGTTAATGATTTATGCTTTACCCCTAATATCCGATTTGTAATTGTCTTTATGATTACTCTCTGTTCTCTTAAATTACAACAGAATTTTAGAAACTATTCGACCGTTTTGTCGAAATTGTGCCATGAATTATAATCATTCTGAATATCTAGAACATACTCGCTACTGTTTGCTTCCTGGATAACCTTATCCACTTGATAAATAACCTAACCGTACATGCAAAGCAATTTCGTTTAATATAATGCAGGTTTACCGCAATTCAACAATATGCTGATTTCAAGATTACCTTGTTGCTTCTTGTGCCCAGTGTTTATTGTTGTTACACAAAAGACATGTGGATTAGGTGTATGATGAATATGTACTGGGGCTTATTATGTGTACTTTATGTCCAATAAATTTGTTGCCTGGGTACCCTTAGAGGATACAATATATATCATATCTTCTTCGTTAGCTCATAAGATCTACTTCATATCTCTTAGCCCAGTGGCTAATTTATATTACTATATTCTCTGCAAACCCATTCGATGCCAATACGATCCATTCAGGCAATCGATTTTTGAAATGTTGGAAAATCACAAATAGATTATAGTGCTGGAATGCTCCTACATGTCTCCCCAAATGATCCTTTTTGCTCGTACACTATCTTGTGTGTCACTGCCGATATTCTATGAGCAACGAAAAGCGGTTAAAGTTGATGTAAGTAGCGGTATCTAGGAGTTAGTAATTGAATTATGCAAAGTTCCATTTTTGGAACATGTGTTATACAAGATTTAAATATCGAATAAATTAAACATAATAATGTTTTATGTTTGACATTTAACATTTAACATCCAATATTTGAATGAGATAAAAAACACAAGGTTTAACTTTAATCTACACTTTATTTGAAAAAATTCGACGACGTTTCGCTGACACAGCAGCTTTATCAAGAATGACAAATGAGTATGGTATTATAAACAAATCGTAAAACGAGTTGGATGAATAACAGGAAAATCCACACCGAGCCATTGTACAGTTAGTATGAAAGGTAATAAAAACTAATTAAACAAGTTAAGTAGGGGTGAATAATTCACATCTACCTGCTCATTCAAAAGCTTGTCCGAATGTTTGTATCTATTTATTTCTAATGCTTCTAGGAGATCTAATTTCAACCTTTTGATTTTATATGTAATATGTCAAAGTTTTTATTGAATGAATGGTTTTCTTTTCATTAAGTGGTTTGAGTAATTTGAATCAGATTTATTTTTATCGAAGCTACGTTTATGTTCAGATGTTCTTATGCCATAACTCCTATAGGTCCTACCGATATAAATTTTATCACAAGAACCGCGATTGAGTTTATAGATTCCTGATTTACTTGATTTTTCAACAAGAGATTTATTATTTTTGTATTGAAAGTTATATTAAGATTTTGTTTGACGAGAAAAGATTTAATATTTGTACTTGCAGAACCGCAGAATGTTAAACTGTTGAATATTTTATAGTCTTTATGAATAGGATATACTTCATTTATTGCTTTCTGATACAGTTTTTACGAATGATTAGATCTATCATATCCGGATTATATGAATTATTAATGGCTAACTGTTTGATGATGTTTAACTCTTTATTATAATCTTCTACTGATAAAGGTAAATTGAGTAACCGATGTACCATGCTGTTTAAAGCTGCAACTTTGTGTTGAATTGGATGTAATGAGTAGTTATGTATAATTGTATCAGTATGTGTTGGTTTACGAAAGACCGAAAAACATGATTATTATTTCGTTTAGTGATTTTCAAGTCCAAAAGTTAATGAAATCGTTCTGTTCAATTTCTATCGTGAATTTAATGTTCAAATGGATGGAATTAATGAAATTAAGAAATAAGTCTAATTGACGAGTAGTTCCAATGAAACATACTAAGATGTCGTCAACATATCTATACCAATTCAGAAATTCGGAAATGAGTGGATGTGTATGAATTTTCTGTTCAATATTATTCATAAAATCTCTGCTAAAAGTGGACTCGAAGGATTTCCCATGATCAAACCATTTTTACTACTGTAATAGATGTTGAAAGAAAAATAATTTTGTTCAATGCAAACGTCCAACAGATTCAATATTTCTGATTTAATTATGTGGTTAACATGATTCGAATTCAACATGTTTTCGATTAATATTTTGACATCACCTGGAGGAACACTTGGGTATAAATTCTCAACATCAAACGAAATAAGTTTTGCGTTAGGTGGTAGGTTAACGGTTTTATGTTATTTATTAATTCGAAGGAATGTTTTATAGAAAATTTTGATTTGAATGAACAATAATTTTTAATGATATCTATAAGGTAGTGCGACAATTTCACGGCTGGGGCTGTAACGTAAGATACGACTGGTCTAACGGGGTTATTTACTTTATGCAATTTAATGAGTGAATACAGTTGAGGTGGTTGAGGGTTTGGTAAAATTAATTTGTATTTATCTATTGCTTTAATTAAAGATTTTGCGTCATTTATTACAATTTTAATATTTTTCTGGAATTTAATAGTTGGATCTTTGTTTAAAATTGTATAGTTTCCGGACGAAATGAAATTTAGAGTTTTAAATAGGTAGTCATTTTTATTTAACGCAATAACATTATTACCCTCATCTGCTTTTGTAAAAATAACTTCATTTAGTTGAGATTTTTGTTTGATGGCCTTTAAAATATTTTGTTCTTTACTCGGTTTAATGTCAGCTAATGATTCATTTTTATAATGTTAGATGCTAAATATTTAAGGTGAGTGTTATTAGGAATATTTTTCAGAGACATTTTAGTATCTATGCCAAGTTCCTCTAAATCAGATTTTATCTTGTTTGATTTAATATTGTGTTTGAAACCTTTCTCCAAGAGATTTGTTTCATCAGTTGTGAAATAAGTATCAGAAAGGTTAACGAATCTATCAAAAATTGATGGTCAGAAAATTTAGTTTTACGTGGAGTAGGTTTCGGTTTTCGTGACACGAGAAACTTTAATTTGCGGTATCGGATGGTATATTTATTATATATTATTGATGTAATTTTGAATCTATTATTGTAATCTAATGAATCGAATTCAAGTGGATGAAGTCTGTACAATAACTCGGTATGAATTACCTTGAGATAAATATTGTAGATGTCTCGTTTGTGGAACAAAATCTTCCATTCTGATTTGATCCATATCTTCTGTCCAGAGATAACTGCTCTTCGAGCTGCATAACTGTTGTTGTTGGTCTTGAGTTTGATGTATTTAGGACACGCTTCACTCTTCAAACACGTGGTTAAAAACCACAGGTTTTGGGATGTTATAGCATTTCCTAAATTTCATTTCGTCCTGAAACTATACAATTCAAAACAAAGATCCAATTATTAAATTCCAGAAAAATATTAAAATTGCAATAAATGACGCAAAATCTTTAATTAAAGCAATAGATAAATACAAATTAATTTTACCAAACCCTCAACCACCTCAACTGTATTCACTCATTAAATTGCATAACGTAAATAACCCCGTTAGACCAGTCGTATCTTACGTTACAGCCCCAGCCGTGAAATTGTCGCACTACCTTATAGATATCATTAAAAATTATTATTCATTCAAATCAAAATTTTCTATAAAAAATTCTTTCGAATTGATAAATAACATAAAACGTTAACCTACCACCTAACGCAAAACTTATTTCGTTTGATGTTGAGAATTTATACCAAAGTGTTCCTCCAGGTGATGTCAAAATATTAATCGAAAACATGTTGAATTCGAATCATGTTAACCACATAATTAAATCAGAAATATTGAATCTGTTGGACGTTTGCATTGAACAAAATTATTTTTCTTTCAACAACATCAATTACAGTAGTGAAAATGGTTTGATCATGGGAAATCCTTTGAGTCCACTTTTAGCAGAGATTTTATGAATAATATTGAACAGAAAATTCATACACATCCACTCATTTCCAAATTTCTTTATTGGTATAGATATTTTGACGACATCTTATTATGTTTCATTGGAAATACTCGTCAATTAGACTTATTTCTTAATTTCATTAGTTCCATCAATCATGTTTTTTCGGTCTTTCGTAAACCAACACATACTGATACAATTATACATAACTACACAATACATCCAATTCAACACAAAGTTGCAGCTTTAAACAGCATGGTACATCGGTTACTCAATTTACCTTTATCAGTAGAAGATTATAATAAAGAGTTAAACATCATCAAACAGATAGCCATTAATAATTCATATAATCCGGATATGATAGATCTAATCATTCGTAAAAACTGTATCAGAAAGCAATAAATGAAGTATATCCTATTCATAAAGACTATAAAATATTCAACAGTTTAACCTTCTGCGGTTCTGCAAGTACAAATATTAAATCTTTTCTCGTCAAACAAAATCTTAATATAACTTTCAAAACTTCTAATAACTTAGGTAAACATATTAAAAATAATAAATCTCGTGTTGAAAAATCAAGTAAATCAGGAATCTATAAACTCAATTGCGGTTCTTGTGATAAAATTTATATCGGTAGGACATATAGGAGTTTTGGCATAAGAACATCTGAACATAAACGTAGCTTCGATAAAAATAAATCTGATTCAAATTACTCAAACCACTTAATGAAAAAGAAAACCATTCATTCAATAAAAACTTTGACATATTACATATAAAATCAAAGAGTTTAAAATTAGATCTCCTAGAAGCATTAGAAATAAATAGATACAAACATTCGGACAAGCTTTTGAATGAGCAGGTAGATGTGAATTATTCACCCCTACTTAACTTGTTTAATTAGTTTTTATTAACTTTCATACTAACTGTACAATGGCTCGGTGTGGATTTTCCTGTTATTCATCCAACTTTTTCTACGATTTGTTTATAATACCATACTCTTCATTCTGTTTGTCATTCTTGATAAAGCTGCTGTGTCAGCGAAACGTCGTCGAATTTTTTCAAATAAAGTGTAGATTGAAGTTAAACCTTGTGTTTTTTATTTCATTTATATCATGGATCTACATCAAGTAACGGCCTCTACAATTCAAATCCAATATTTGAATTTTTCGACGTCTTATCTGATTTACCTTCAGTTCGAACGTCCTAGCCCGTTCAATAGTTGAACCAGGAATGATTTTATTTGCTAAAAATCCTCAAACACACAACGTAACAAAGTTCTAGACAAAAAGTTCAATTCTGTGGAGCAAGAGAAACGATCAAAAATTCGTCTTAACCAGACGCAATATGTCACCGTTCTCTTTCGGAACGACTCCCTTTGATTTGCTTTGATGTTCTCTGGGTGTGAAACACTGAAACATATCATTTACTCCAGGAAAATGCGAAATTATCATTTATTTTCTGACTCACTTAACACGTTTGCAAACGACGTTTTCCCAATGCGAATAAATAAATGACCCAAAGGGAAATACTCATTTAGATTGTGTATCGCCGTAGATAAATATAGCGGGCCGTTCCCGGTGTGTCTTTGTTTGACCTAGAAATTGAAATATATGCGTGTTAAAGTTGGCGCGCCACTGAAATATCGCTGATGGTCTTATCTGGGTGATGGATGACGCTGAGATGCAATTCCTCGCACACAACTTACACGAAATTAATTTGGTCTTCGAACTCTAATTCAACAAGTAACATTGAATTAATTTATTCTTTCTTTGGAGAAATCAGTTGGTAATGCAGAGGCATTGATTTGTCTTTCACTCCATTGACCATAGAAGGTATAGAACCTACCTCTTGGGGCACTCCATTTATATGATTTATAAAAATGGCATTAAGATTTTCCAGTTTACAGCGGTACCATCGCAACCAACTGCCACATAAAAAACGATATTATCGAATTTCGTTGGAAGCGAGTTTCACAACATACTAGTCCTGTGAACAGAAGAATTTTCATAGAAAGAGACGTTGCTAGTTGGTCGGTCCACTAATGAGAGTTTCTCGCTTGCCTATTTATCTTTGAAACTGGATTCTCTTCGGAACCAAAGCTTTCAGTTCTTCAGTGCATTTACTATACCGGGTACTTCAACGAAAACTAAACAGAGGCTATATCTACCAAGATATTCATTTCTGATCAAAACGCAAAAACAGGTTAATTTTTGTTTCAAAGAAGACATCTTTTGTGGTACAAAACCTGCCTGAAAGATCAACCCCCTAAGCGGGAGTTGCAATACTTTAACATTTTCAATAGTAAAGATGGGTCGAGTGGTGATTAAAAAGAAAGGTGGTATCTTAGTCTACATCGCCTTGAACGAAACTCCATATTTAATTGAAAACTGTAAAAGATACAGGGTGAGCAACTGTAAGATAGGGAAGACTATTTCCCTGAGACTATTCAAGTTTCAGTGAAGTAATATGGAACAGATCCATTCTGATCATTTGCAGTCATCATCAAATACCATGCTCATCTCGACTTTCAACCCCTAGATATCAATGGATCGACATATTACCCCTGCTCAAGGGCATAAAATTCGAGATGGGGGTGATTTAGGAAGATGACAGCTTTTGATCTAAAATGAATCTATTCCAGTTTTTTCGCACCAATACTCCAATAGTCTTGGGGCGATAGTCTTCTCTATTTTTCAGTGGCTCACTTTGTATCTTCTACAGTTTTCAATGAAAAATGGAAATTTTTTCACGGGAATGCAGACAAAGATAATACCTTTCTTTCGAGTTATCATTCGACCCATCTACCCTCTTCCAAATTTTCAAGGGTGGTCATCCTGTTCTAAGGGTTGAAATTCGAGATGAGGATGGTACTTAATGATGACTGCCATTTATCAGCATGGATCTGTTCCATTTTACTTCACTGAAACTTGAATAGTCTCAGGGAAATAGTCTTCCCTATCTTTCAGTTGCTCACCCTGTATCTTTTACAGTTTTCAATTAAAAATGGTAGTTCTTACAAGGCAGTGTAGACAAAGATACCACCTTTCTTTTGAGTCATCACTCGACCCATCTTCTCAATTCAAAATGTTCAAGGATTGCAACCCCCGCTTAGAGGGTGATATTTCAGGCAAGTTTTGTACCCCAAAAGATGTCCGTCCCCTTGAAAAAAAAATTGACCTGTTTTTGCGTTTTGATCAGAAATGAATATCTTGGTAGTGGTAGTGGATATAGCCTCTGTTATTTTTCGATGAAGCACCCTGTAGAAGTATCATAGACAAGGGAAAGATTAGTAACCTGCCGCCTTCGAGCGAGAGGCTGGAAATCATGCGTGAACTCTGGGTCGTCGATGAGGCGCACTGCTCTCTTCTAGACACTATCCATTAGATTTCATGAATATTTAGATGTCGAACTCCACACATGGATCAGATCGTACCTCTGTCTTCTGTAAAATCATCAGCTGTATGGCGAAAGATAAAGCTCAGCCTGAGTTTAGCAGAATCAGATTTGGTCATAGCTGGGACATAGTCATGCTAGCAAATTCCGGTGTTGACTGTGATACCGAGTAGATGCAACAAGGGAAAGATAAACAACCTGCCTTCTTTGAGCGAGAGGCTGGACATCACGCGTGATCTCCGAGTGGTCGATCAGTTGCACTGCTCTCTTCTGTACACAATCCAATGGATGTGATGAATGTTTGGGTGAGGACCCCACGTACGTGAGCAGTATTCCAGACCAAGTTGCACCTGAGTCTTGTATAAAATCATCAGATGTGATGGCGTGAATCACTGCTTAGCCCTGAAAAGAAACCTGACCTTAGCAGAAATAGATTTGTCAATGGCTGTCATGCCAGCGAACTCCGGTGTGGCCTGTGATGACTTTGAGCAAATATTCCCACAGAGGATCACGGAAGTTCACGATATTATGTTAGACGTTCGCCTCGTGAAGTTAGCGAAAACTGAAACTATTTCACTATTTCATATTAAACATCATCAAAAACCTTCTATTGAGAATGTTCCGGACATATTCGATGGGATTGAGGTCTTAATATCTTGCGGGTCTATTCATTCAAGTGGGTTCGTGATATTGAAGTTAGTTGCTAACGATATAACCTTTGTTATATCTGGCGTTATGCATAAACGAAAAAGACAAAATCTTGACTCATATGTGAAAAAACACTCTCCGGTTAGAGCTGAGCTTTGAGCTGCGATACTAGACTTACAACAAAATTCCCTGAGATGTCGTATCGTTCAGTGCTAATTTGCAGTTCTCTGTTCTGTCAAAGCTACGTTTGAAGGTGCCTAGCACAAGCGAATCGCTGTTTCGAGGAAATTCTTAAGCAACGTCATGTACCTGTACCTATAGATCATTCTGGAAGGAGTTGCATGTTTTTTGCGTGTCTTTGTATAAATCATCGAACATCACTAGTTCAGCTCATTCTGCTGGGTTCAAATTTCGAGAATCACGTTACATTATCACCGGACATTAAGATTTTTGAGCAAAAATTGATGAAGAATTGCAGCTATCAATATGTAGTAGTGTTTTGGAAAATCTCAATTAATTTCATGAACATGTTCGCCAAGAGACACACACACACCCATTTTTGTATTACTATCATTTTCAATTTTTTTTTTATTATTTTTTTTTGTTTTTTATATTTTATTTTCAACGTAGGAAGGCCTCTACTATATACTTTACTTGCTCTCCTCCTGAAAAACAATTTATGGAGTCAGAGCTTCTCTCTAAACCAGAGGTGCTCGAACTTGAACTGCTTACGATCTACCTTAATATTTTTAGACTACTTACGATCGGCTGATAGTATCTGTGATGCAAGGTTGTGGTACATAGACGATAAACACTACCTACCCACCTACCTAGGTAGGGTGTACCGTAGCAATTATAGATATCAGCTTTTCGCACAATATACATTATTTTAGTCAAGGTTTGGGTTAGGTTTAGTTAGTTTCTTCTCTATAATATCAATGAAAAAACTCATGGTTATTCAAAATTGCGAGTTTATTGGTTGTTACAAAACAAAAGAGTTACATATGGTGTTAAACTTAACTAAGGAGTGACTTTGGATGTTGAAGCGTGGCACTGCATGTCCTCAGCATACTTTTAATAAGTTGGTACGTAACCACTGAGTGCTAATCGCAAGCATGATGACATATGATCGTCAGTTAGTCGATTACGATATTTTGACCTAATTATCTTCATTTCAGAAAATGCAGACTCGCACAAGTAAGTTGACCCAAACAATACCGTCAGTTGAAGGGCGATTTGCCTTAGATTCGGATATTTATCTTCAGATATAAAACACCAGAAATTTGTATCAGATGCTGTAGCTTTGAGATGTATATCTGATTTAATCTGCACCAACTTATTTTCAACATGAGTTCATATTAAACTGGCTTGCTATTTCAGTAGCTAATTCCTCAATGTTTTTACATGAAAAAGGAGAACTCATAAATGATGCTATATTCGTCAGTTTACTGCAATCATAAAAACGCATTTCAAATTGTCCCAAAATATTTGATAATTCAGCTTCAAACTTATAATAATTCAACTGAGGAATCCTTGCTTTCAAAGACGAAAAAAGGTTTCAGAGCCTTTCTTTTCAGTTGGTCTATCGTCAGTTGCAGTTTACTTTTGAATGCGTTTACTGTGCTTATCATCTCAATAATAGTTTTTCCTTTACCTTGAAGCTCCAAGTTAATGGTGTTTAAGTGCATTTTATGTCAGTCAAAAATGCCAAATCAGTCAGCCATTTTTCGTTTTTCAACGTCTGAGTGTCATCACCTCTTTAGTGTAGAAAAGCTGTCATATCGATGAATTCGTCGAACTGTAAAGAAAAGTATGTATATTTCATGATATCATGTTTTAGTTTATCTGCTATGTCCTGACTCATGACTTCAATACGCCTAGTGAAAGTCGGACGAGATAACTGAAGTTCTCTTCAACTAAAGTTACACCCACTTCAATAAATGCTTCCTCCACAACCGAATGGTTTCTTTTTGTTTCGCCAATATATGGAATATTTTAAATGAGGTGATCGTAGCAGCTTTTGATTGATATCAAATCATGTACTTTTCGTTTTCTAAATTGACTCTGTGGCGAAAAATCCTTTCCATAGTTTTTATGAACCGTTTTATGATGCCTCTCTAAGTTGGGTATTGCTTCTGATGCTCATCGCCTTACTCGAAATTCTGGTGTCGGGATGCACTTGCTTCAACACCTTGTAGATGTAGATAGCGTTACTTTCCTTCCTCTTACGCTTCTTTTTCTTGTCGCTCTTCGAGATGTTCTTTTGGGCTTTTCCGGCCTTCTTGACGGCCTTTCCGCTAGTTTTTGGTGGCATTCTGGCTCTGGTATTGCAACTCGAAAAATAGTACAAATGCACTTAGCCTTCACCTTACAAAAAAAAATTCTTCCTCCCAATCATTATTAAAATGATACGTTTTAGATTTCTCCGCTCCGCTCGTTTCGTACTATTCAATAATAGACTTTGTATCGACGTAGTATTGCCTTTAAGCCACAATTCAGAATGACTCCAATTCCTGCAGGCGCAACTTTCGTGAACGAAAGTCTCGAATGTTCCCGTCCAACACGCTGCCCAAAATTTCTAGAAAAGCGGCATGAATAAAAAACGCGACTTTTCTTTGACAAGTACCGCGCGTTCCTTTCATAAAGCAGCCTTTTGCCGCTAGCAGAGTGTTATTTTATTACGTAATAAATTTTTGAAGAAACCTACTTAGTAAAAGATTTTTCTTCTTGAGATCTACTCAAAAAGCATCTACCGTTTGAGTACCTCTGCTGTAAAGATAGTTGATGTTAATTTATTTTGTGGCAGCAAAATAAATTGATTTTTGGGACCTCCAACCCGCGATAGACCAACATATAGTTGGCCATGAGTAAGACATTCTTTTCATAGGTCAATACCTACTAATTAGAAATTTTGAATAAAATATTCTTACATAACTATGATAGATAAATATGTGCTATTGTGATATATTTTTTAGAAAATTATACGTTCTGCAAAGTCGTAGTACATTATTTTGTCCTATAATCAATAGTTTTCACAGCGCACGCGATGTAAAAATGTTTTTCGGTAATTTTTTCACACCTTGGGTTACATTATTGGAGTTTTAGTATGAATCCCTAACTTTTTGAAAATTTAATATAGCCTATGTTCACCAGCGATAGTGAAGCGTCCCAACAGTGAAAAAATTCTACAAATTGGTCAAGTAGTATCGGAGCTTATTCAATGCAAACAAACAAACAAAACACAATTCAAATCTTTTCTTTTTATAATATAATCATACCGGGGGTAAATGAAACTAGGGCCACCCCTGTAGCTTTTTTTTATTTAGAATATTTTGATGAAATTTGGGAATCGGATAGAAGACAACAGTTTGAATTTGATGACATTAATATGCTTGAAATTTCGTTTCCGGTTATGCCGGAAACGATACCAACTTTCGATTTTCAAATGGGACTTTCTGTATTTTTTTGCTGATTCTGATAATTCATCTCATCCTACGACCTTTGGACATATTTTCCAACGAAAAACAAAACACAATCTTGTTTTTGCAATTTTCATCTTTCGTTCTAGAAGGCCATGAACAGTGACAGTTGGCACAGCTCAACATCATATCACGAAAATACGAGATTGTATCGAAAAATTTAATTGCATTTTTTGCGGGTTGTCAAAGTTTTGAATTTCAGGTTTTCTTCTGAGACAACCATATCGGGCCATCTGGTATTACAGAAGCAGTATCTTCTTATCTTCATTTTTATACCACTCACGTCACTCTATTCTTAACGGTTCCGGAGTTCTAGTGGAAAATACCTACGCAATTTTTGCAGTTTTCTCATTCGCTTATTACAGTAACTACGCTGGCGATGCAAAATTTTTGTTCATACTTATAATGAACAATTAAATCTTTATATACAATCTTGTATTTTCAGAATAGGAAATGTTGAGCTAACTTAATTGTCCCAGTTCATCTTCATCTTCTAGAACGAAAAATGAAAATTGCAAAAAAAAGGTTGTGTTTTTTTTTTCTTTCGAAAACATGTCGAACGGTCGTAAAATGAGAAAAAAAATACAGGGTGTCCCAATTGAATATCGAAAGTTGGTATCGTTTCCGTCATAACCGAAAACGAAAAGTCGAACATATTAATGTTATCAAATTCAAAATGTTGTCTTCTATCCGATTCTCAAATCTCATCAAAATATTCTAAAAAGAAATAAAGTTAGTTTCAGTTACACGCTGTAGATAATGTTGCCCTCTCAAAGATGGAAACTTCTATTAATTATAGATACGCCAACAAACGAATACGATTGTTCGTGTTGAAAAGTGTTGCATTTTTCAATTCGAATAGAGAAGTGTAGATTATGGTTCACATCACTCGTTGAAGAATATACACTACCCACACATTACTTTTCCGACAATACTAAATAAACTTTTGGGTTGGTCATTCCAAAGTCGCTTGGTAACTTTCAGAAGTGTGAAATAAGAACATATCATTCAAAAGAAATGAGTTTATGATGGAATATATCAACAATTTTCGAGTTAATGAAAAATTTAAAAATTTTACCATCTTCAAACATTCGCGAAGAGACCAATCAACTAGCATCGAATGGTTACTAATCATTTTCAAAATCGAGTGTTTACTCGCCGGGCCCTAATTACTGCCAGTATACGTCTCGGAAGTCCCTCAAACAAATATTGGATGTACTCATGAGTCACTGAGTTCCAAATTTCAGGAAGCAGATTTTCTAGTTGTTGGAAGCATTCTACGTTGCCGAATTTGCTTCTCCATGTTGTCCCAAACATTTTCGATGGGATTCAAGTCGGTACTTCTGGCTGGCCATCTTAAAATATCAATTTCGGCATTTTGCAAAAATTCTGTAACTACTCTAGCTGCATGAGGGCGAGCATTATCATTCATATAAATAAAATTTTCGCCAATCAATGAGCCAAGGGGTACAACATGGGGGTTCAAGGATACCTGCGATGTATCTGGCCGCTGTCATTCTTTCATTATTCACTAGGACTAACTCACTTCCACAATGGAAAGAAATGCCTCCCCACACCATTACTGAGCTCCTCCGAAGTTTTTGATTTGCCGGATATTGCATTGCTGATACCGTTCCCCAGGTCGTTTGTATGAAGACATGCGTCTATGATTTGATACTAGACAGAACCTGGACTCGTCGGAAAAGAGAACATTCGACCATTCTGGAATACCCCAATTCGCATGTTTCCTTGCAAACTGTAGTCTTGCAACTCGATGCTCTCTGGTGAGACGCGGGCTGGTAGAAGCCACCCTTGGTCTGATATCGTCTTCTCTGAGCCTGTTCCTAACAGTTTGCAGAGAGATATGCACAATTCTGGAAAGTGAAAGTTCATTTTGTAGCATTCTAACCACACAGTGCCGAACTATTTTGCAGTTAAACGAAGTCGACGATCATCAACCGGTGCTGTTATCCGATTTCTTCCCTGTCCGTCCCTTCTTCCATATTCCCCTGTTTAGCTGTACCGATTAATTGCTCTTGAAATAGCGCTTTGGTTAACATTCAACAAGTTTGCCACGTAACGTTGGCTTCGCCCCTCCTCTAGTAGTGTTACGATTCTTACCACTTCATGATCACTCAAATAGCGTCCAGGACGTTCAGCAGTCAGTACAATAAATTCAAAGATTCGAAAATCATTAAGAAACACAGAAAACTTGCATTAATTTAGCGTGAAAACTGAAGAGAAATTGAATGAATACTGACAGTCAAATAAACTCATTCTTGTTTCAGACGTGTTTGAAATCATATGGAAACAAATGTTACTACATAGATAAGATTCTTTCCCCTCATATGTCCAAAAATATATGTTGACAAAGAAACTGCGATCGAGCTGCTTAATTGATTGTGGAATTCAGAATACCAGGTGATGCGACAATTTTGTGGTGTGTGTATTTTGCAGAATATTTCAATGTGAGTAATAGAGTCGAATCGTCAGTTGGAAATTGCCTACTTTCTAACCAAATTTATATAATGAATATCTGCTTGTTCTAGCAATAATTTATTAATTAACTCTATACCCAAAAAGCGCCAACTTCTTGAAAGAACAATTACTGAAAAAAAAATAAAATGGAATATTAAATATTAAACTCCGAATTTTATTATAATTCAGTCTCGTTGACCTTAAGCGTCGAGTTTCATTTCATGCCGAGAAAATTAATTAGAATTCGTCGGAGACAAAGGAAAAAGTAATTCGTGCAATTGAAAAGGCTTCATTAAGGGAAGCATCATAAACATTCCTTGAGTGGAATAATTCAACAGCGATATTGTCCCAAATGAACGTTTCTCCAAAAGGCTTCTTTCAGGAAGAAAAACAGTTTCCATTTTCTAATCGACTGCCTCGGTTGGTTTTCGCATCAGCCGTGTTTTGTTGGTTTTATTATCACTTGTATTGCGAAGTCGAGAGACGGTTTGTTGTTATTTCGTCAAGGCATGCTTTGTGGAAATTTTCTTCACTCTTCATTGGATTCGATGAAGCAATATGTCGGTTTATTAATATTCCCACATGTCAAATAAATTTCAGCACATTATCTTGAATGTCTCATCAGTCTAGGCTGTGTAGCGTGAATAAATTGTGATGTCTCAAAGAATTTTCCATGAAGAGATATATCTCGAACCAGTGAACATACATTCTGTCGAAAAATTACCGGGAATTGATTATTTTTTTTCAATGAAATAAAACTATGGTATCTAGATTTTCACTATATTAACAAAACTATGACCGGTTTCACCACACTGTGGCTTCATCAGATAGATACAAACTAATGAACAGAAATATTCTTACATATGTCGTAGCCAGATCGTGGAATTGGTCATTTCATGAAATAGTCTACTTTTTCATGAAATGGTTGTATTTCATGAAATAGCCAACTAGAATTGATCATATCATTGAATGTTCAACGTTTGACGATTTGTCCATCAACGTTTGGCTATATCATTAAATAGAGGATACGTGGGGATTTATGTATTTAGAAATCAGAGTTAGAAAGGAACTATTTTATTGTTTTTAGAAGTGAACAATTAACTTACGGAAGGAACATTTCGAATATTTAATAATAAACATATTATTCTTACAAATAATGAAAAAACACTAAACATAATTTTATGAAAATAATGACAACTGAATGAGAGGAAAAAAACAGAAAAAAAGAACTTCATCAATTATTGACGCTTGACATACTCTGATGACACTTCGAAGTACAAAGTGATTTACTTTTGAAGCATGCACATCTGTTAGTATGGCATTGGTTTTTAACAGGTTTGCATGAACATCTATGGAAACCTTGAGCCCCAATTATGGGCTGACGGGTTACAGCTTGTCGCAGTGATACAGGTGATTTTGATATAGGTTCGCTGCAATCTTTGGATGATAATTGTAGATCCTGTCGAGCGAACCAATTTTTCATTGTACCTGAGCTTGTTCCGATTTTATAGACTCCATTCCTGACGTCAATTTTCGGTACGTTTAATAATACACAATTGCCTATTTCAAGCAGAGCAAATTTTTTTGCAGTATTATCAATCATTTTTTCTGCAGCTCTTTTAACTCCTTTGTGAGCTTGTTGTCTTTCATTGACAATGGCTTGCTCATTCTTTCAAAGGAAACATAAAACTTCAGATCCATAGCCTTCTTCACCACAAGAAATTCCACAGATACTATGCACTGGTTTTAGACAAGAACTACAAAAATGTGCTTGTGATGTTTCTTTACCGCAAACAGAACACACTGGGCAATCAAAGGAAGATGATTCTATATTTTCTATCCGTATCACTTTGACATTACCTAATTCTTCAATTTGACTAGAGTCATCGAAACTAACTAACAGGCATTTCAATATTCGTTGGATTATTCAATGTTTCGTTTCCATGCTGCATCTGAATCTGGGTGGTGTTATCTGAGTCTTCTGCTGTCTGCATAGATGGAATAACACTTTGTGGAATGTCTCAACTCTTCAGTATCATCTTGGGTTCAGAACCAAATAACGTTCGATAAAGAGATCTGCCAATTATGTGATGGCGAGAGGAATTTTTATGAAATTGGACGAAATAGCAACCTAAAGACCGTTTAGTTGATTTATTATCAACCATCCATCAACAACGCAACAAACGAAAGGTTGCTTATTCGTTCATGTGTTTGAGACTTCTTGCAATTTGATGTTAGTAGCTGGCAGTAGCTACCAAATAATGTTTTGAGCTACCTAATAGATGCGGTTTTGATGCCATACCTCGTTGAAAACTCGACAGATATCTTGGAAAACAACTGGAAAATATTTGGTTCTTTTCTAGCGTAGGCGATTTCTCTGTGCACAGAGAAGTCGATGAAATAGTGAGTATGGTAGCTAAATTAAGAGTCCGGAACGTTGAAACAAGAGTTAAAAGTATTTTCAGCATAATTTTCTACAATGACTTAAACACTGGAGGATAAAAGAATACCCGATATATTCTTAGTTGTTCCACTATACTATCTGGTTCGTGAATGTAATTATTTTGCTCTGTTTAGAGTAATTCTCAAAGCCCTTGCTCCAAAATAGGCCCTAAGTAATTTGTGCCGTATTACTACCGCTTTTCTAGAAAGGTCTTTGTGTAGTCCAGGGAAGATATTGACTCCAGTAAGAGTTTTCTTGAAATTAATATTATTAATTTCTTGCTCAACTTCCTTAAGTATTGGCAATTTGAAAGTAGTGCCAGTTACTTCAGAGAACTTCTTTCTGAATTCCTTGTGCGATATGTAGTGAAAGAAAGATGTTTAACGTGTCCCATGGAAACAGTTAAGTCTACTTTTTACTACTGGTGAAATGAATCAAGCAAATATCAACATCAAAAAATCATTAGTAAATAATCCTCTGTTTTTGATCAATAATTCATACATTTGCCATTTATAATGAAACAATAAGAAAAATTATAGTCCCATATAAATAATAAGTCCAACATATTTGATGATTTTTCAAAGGACGAATAAGACTAACAATCCTATAAATAAAAAATTTATATAGGTCACAACAAACCTAAAACGATTTATTCCCACGAAATCCGACAATAATATCCTCCTGAACGACAGCTTTACCTTTTCCCCCCGAAAATATTTGAATATGTTTCACGATCGATTGATATTAAGATGTTCTTTCCGCAATTTGGGTATTGGATTACCATTAAATATCCTTTTTGCGGCCTAGCCGACTGGCGACAATCGTGTTGAATCCCTATTGGTTGACATCTTTGGAGTCCCCTGGATATATTCGAGGGCTGAGGGTATTTATTTGGTGAAATTTGAAATCGATAAACACAAAGATGGAGTTTATTCATTCAAAATACTCAAAAACTTGATATTGAACAAAATGCAGAGAATATTAACGAATCTTGTTTATGTTCATTAAACTTTCAGCATTTTTAAATTTGATTATCGTCTCCAAACGAAAGACAAAATAGACAGTGAATATTCGTAATTTCGTATTATCTTTGTCTGCATTCCGTGAAAGAATTTTCATTTTGATTGAAAACTGTAGAAGACACAGAGTGAGCCACTGAAAAATAGAGGAGACTACCGCCCCAAGACTATTGGAGTATTAGTGCGAAAAACTGGAATAGATTCATTCAGATCAAAGATGACGACAGCTTTTGATCTGGAATGAATCTGTTCCATTTTTTGCACCAATACTTGAATAGCTCAGGGCGATAGATAGTCTCCTTTATTTTTCAGTAGCTCACTCTGTATCTTCTACAGTTTTCAATCAAAAATGAAAATTCGTTCACGGGGATGCAGACAAAGATAATACCCTTCTTTCGAGGTATCACTCGACTCATCTACTCTCTTCCAAATTTTTCAAGGGTGGCCACCACTGCTCTCGTGGTTGAAATTTGACTTGAGGATGGTACTTGATGATGACTACCATCGATCAGCATGGATCTGTTCCATTATACTTCACTGAAACTTGAATAGTCTCAGGGAAATAGTCTTCCCTATCTTTCAGTTGCTCACCCTGTATTTCTTACAGTTTTCAATTAAAAATAGAAATTCGTTCAACGTGATGTAGACAAAGATACCACCTTTCTTTTGAGTCATCACTCGACCCATCTTCCCTATTCAAAATGTTCAAGGATTGCAACCCCCTGATATTTCAGGCAAGTTTTGTACCCCAAAAGATATCCCCCTTGAAACAAAAACTGACCTGTTTTTGCGTTTTAATCAGAAATGAATAACTTGGTAGATATAGCCTCTGTTTAGTTTTCGTTGAAGCACCCTGTATGTGTTATTTTATATTATTGATACATTCCACATTATGTTGTGGTCTGAGACGAACAAACCCAATGTTAGTTTGTAAATAACAAATTTGTCGCTATACGATACGGTTCCTGTCCTGGATAACGTACGAGGATGGTCTGAAAAGTTTCCGATCTCGTGACAATGGCAAAACTCGTTAATAAAAGGTAGTGAATTTCATTGTTCATCTTTTGACAGTTACTCACCGGAGTTTTAGCTATTTTGAAAGGCAATACTCCTATGTTAATTGGAGATGACTTGGAGTCCATTGCAGTCCAAACAGTACACTGCAAAAACTTTTTTGTCGGTTGGGAAAGTGATGGCTTCAGTTTCTCGGGATAGCGATGGAATTATTTTAATCGATTATTCTCAAAAAGAAGAACTATCAGAGGGGTATACTAAGCATCAATACTTGACAAATTTGAAGTAGAATTTGTGGAAGAACGGCCATATTTCCAAAAAAGAACCATCCATCTTTATCACCAGATCTAGCTTTAAGCTACTTCTTTCTTTTTTCTAAGAATTGCGCTCGGAGGACAGAGGTTTGAATTTTGAATTTGAATTTTGAACCAAAAATATCCGAAAGCCTCAAAATTATGAAAATTGAATTAAAGAATTATAGAGGTTCAGCAAGAAACTAATGTATGAAGTCAAATATTAGACTGGTTTTCTAATTAGAGCATTGCTGAAATCCCAACAGAACGTATAATCTAGTCCACTTAAAACGAAGAAAATTTAACTTCACGTTTCGAGCAACAAATGGTACTCAAAGTTGTTAATCCCCAGTAACTAGGTTACCATCGCCGTCATTTCTGATTCTCTTACAACCCATAATTTTGTGGCCACTTTAAGTCTGCGGTTCATTCAATTCTAAATCTAATAATATTCATGAATCGATTTTCACTGAACTGCGGTTTGATCTAACAGCAATTTATACAAATTATTACTAGTACTGTTTTTACTGTTAGCTATGATATCATATAATTTCCTTTTGGCGTGTGACTACCATTGAAACGAGGTTAGTGAAACGAACTCACGATTCGGAAGCAGAGACGGACGAAAGGGAGAAGTGCATCCATCCCTGCTGCAATATGTAGAATGTTGGGATGTCGTTGTACGCTTTAAACAAATCATTCGAGCATTCATCTATCAGGACTGCTCAATTGCAGTGAAAGGATTCAGTTCTGATATTGCATTTGTTACAGTTCGATTTTTCACAGTCGCAGTCCTTTTAATTTGAGCAGAAATATAGCCAATGTTTCAAAAGTAATTTTTCAGTTTTTCAAATTCTCAACCATTTATTCAGGTATAGTACAGTAAAAATTCAATCTTTGTAGTTTGGTAAAAACATCCAGAAATCTTTTCAATAATTTTATTCACATATTACTGATCATTCCAAAGTAACTTCAATGCACCCCATAGTCATTCTGGTCCATAGATCTTTCAAAATCGATTTTCTCATTCACTGCACCTAAGACAAATGAAATCTGAATTTGGGAGGCTTTTACTTGGTAAAATTCCATTATCAATAATAAAAAACAAGTACTGTGTTTTAAGGAATTTTACTTAATAATTGCGATTCGTAACGCGTTTCACTACACCGTAGTTTCTTCAGACGAATGATTGTACAGAAAATAAGAATGAGAATATAAATATAAATGTTCTTGAGTAATTACAAGCCTATTGGGTTGCTTCTTCTTAAGTGGTTATTTATGACAGGCATATCCAATAAAATTAAGAATATCAATAATTTCAACAAAGTTTTCCAAACTAATAATAATTTAGGCAAATTTATAAAAATAATAGAACCAAACCGGGTAAAAACAATAAATCAGGTGTTTATAGATTGAATTGCAATGACTGTGATAATTTCTACATTGGAGAACACATAGAAATTTTAATATTAGAATATCGGAACATAAACGCAGTTTTTCAAATAAAAATCAGATTCAAATTACGCGAATCATCTCTTAGAAAATAATCACTCTTTCGACCCACAGTTTGAAATTTTGCATACAGATAATAAATATTGGAAGGTTGATCTTTGGGAAACTTTAGAAATCAATAAATAACCACTTAAGAAGAAGCAACCCAATAAACTTGTAATTACTCAAGAACATTTATATTTATATTCTCATTCTTATTTTCTGTACATTCATTCGTCTGAAGAAGCTACGGTGTAGTGAAACGCGTTACGAATTGCAATTATTAAGTAAAATTCCGTAAAACACAGTATCTGTTTTTATTACAAATAAAATCAAGTGACTAGTAAATAGTAATACCTCTCGCGATAATCCTTACCTTTCTTTCACTTTATTCTATTCGAAAATTAAAATAAGGTTATCTCCCTCCGTGGGTAAGTCAGTAGAGGTACTGACTCCCACGCCGAGGGCCCGGGTTCGAATCCCAGGTAAGATATGGATGTAGTATGAATGTTGGTGTGTTTGTCCCACGTATGTATATAAAAATCACATTGAGTCTGGATACATAACTGATAGGTTGAGTCCATAACCTCCGAAGGCCAGATAACTTGTAATCCTCAGAGGTGGCAGTTATCACTGCACGGTCTAGGTGAGTGGTTCGGAGTCCACTATAAACTGTAGGTCCTCAGAGAAAAACAAAACAAAAATAAAATGAGGTTATTTAAGTTCTTTGTAGTGACAATTCGTTTACCTTGATAGCGGTAGTTCTAGGTTGTCTTCTTCCTCTTCTTCTTTTCTCTTTTTCCAATGAGCTTGACTTCTGAGGTAATTTACTCAGTCCACCATTTATGATTAACTGGATCCGCCTTGTTGGGTCGGGTCTTGGGTATACCAATGTCCAGTTATTTCAGAACTATTACTTTATTTTTGTTTCAATCTACGTTGTTTAAATTTTAGCGTTTCTTTGTTAACTTGTTATTTGGGTAAGAATAAAGGTAAAGGATATCAGATTAAGGTGAAAAGAATAGCTTGTTATTTGTTATAATTTGATAGAAGATAGAAGCTGCTAAGAAATGAATTATTACATCGTATAAGTTTATTGGGAACCCATGAGACTTGTTTAATTTCAGTGAATCTTATAAAAATTTCTTTAAAAAATCTTCTAAAAAATTTGAGCATTATTCAGGCATGCAAAGAAAATGTAGTTCAGATCACCTATCTTCCCACATGCACAGTTTTCAGACTCCCTTACTTTTTATTTTGTATAGGTGAAACGGAGATAAACAGTGATCTCATTCTGTACAGAGTGGTGATATAATTTCTGGGCCATTTCATGTTGTGAAACCATGGTTTGTGAAACCATGGTTATCATTAGCCCTCATACTTGAATAAGATTTTCCCTTCACTCTTCCGATAAGGGCCTATTGCTCTTTCCATTTTTTCCAAAATTATTTTATGTTACCTTTCGTTTCTGATGTTATTTCTAAGGACGTTCCCACTTTAGCGAGGTAATCTGCTTGGTCGTTACCAAAGATATTAGTGTGACCAGGAATCCATAATAATTTAATTATACACTCCTGGTTTTTGAGGTTTCTTAACTTGTCTCTAACTTCAATACATATATGATCATTATCAGCTTGGATTCTCCAATTTGTGATTTTTTATAATGAACTTTCAGAATCTGACAATATTAAAAATTTTTAAATTGTTTCCGAAATCATATCAATGCCCCTACTGATCGCCAACAACTCCGCAGAACAAATGGAGAAATAGTCGGGGATCCTTTCAGAGTACTTTTTTTTTTTGAGCAGTATATGCCTATTCCTACTTTTCGGTTTTCATTGTTCGAGGCGTCGGTATAGACTCTGGTGTTTTGAATTGTTTTGCCTGTTTGAACAACGTCTCTCATCAATCTTTTTTGAATTTATTAATTCATTTGTCTCGCTAGTATAGTTAGATTAGCCAATTTTGTGTATGTAGGTGCCTACTTGTTAAACAACACTTTGTATTTAATATTTCGCTTCACGTCAAATTTAATCAATTTTAACGTTACCTTTTCTTGAGTTTTCTTATCTAATTTATTGTTTATAGTATCAAATTTTGCTAGTTGAACTGTGGCTGTCGAGTTAATATTAGCTTGAGTAAATTTGGTAGTTTTATATGATGAGTTTGAGTTGACAGGCCTTGATCTAGAAGCTAACCCTTTTAGAGATAGAGGCTCCCAACCTGAGTAGCTCTTTTCTGTAGTCCTTATAGAGTGACTCATACCGCTTTCTACAGGTACTCTGGTGGAAGTGTACACACCGAAACAACACATCATAAATTGGCGCTCAACGTGGGTTTGCTAATACTGTAGGCGTGGTCGGTAAGTTACAGGTGCATCGGCTCTATTGCTCAAACTATTGCTGCTGAGGGAGGGTAAAAGGTGAGGTGAAATAAAAAGCGGACTCAAAGTTCTATGTGGTTGGTTTCTCCAGTTCCAGAGTTTACAAGGCGTCCAAAGGTGGACAGATTCAAGAAGTGTTCAGAAAATAATTGACTCCAAGATCCCTGGTATAAGTTCTTTCAACCGCGTGTTCCTTAATTCTCAAATGTCTGTACTATGTAACATAGGCTATCCTGACAAGCAGATCTAAACTAACAGCCTGAATTGTTCGTTAAACCAAAGAAATATTTCACAACTATCGAACTTTTCACTCGGGCTGCAGCTACCAGGTACTTAACGGAACACGGTTTGTGAGCTTTTCAAGATGGTTGAAATGGAAAGAGAACGTTTTCTCATTTCCCAAGAAATATATAAATTTCAAAGTTCATAAAGAATCATATTCGAATTCAACCGGATGCACGAATGATGAACTTTCAAACTCAATCAAACGTCAAAAGCAAACAGCTCAACGGACTCCTGAAAGAATTTAATGGGCCTAGACTGAAATCAATGAAGCCAAAAGTATGAAAGCGGTGTCAAAAAAAAGTGTTAAGGAGTTAATTTTGAATTTAGTGAATACTTGAGAAGTGTTTATGGGTATTCAGCGAAACTGAATTGAAATAATTCCTGAACTAAGTTGGAAAATCACTTATATGACCACTGGAACCTTCGGCACGTTACTTCGTAGTTCCTATGTCAGCTAGTTGAAGTGAACTGAAAAAGACAACCTAGAACTATCGCTATCAAGTTAAACGAATTGTAACCACAACGAAAGCTTTTACTATTCATTAGTCACTTGATTTTATTTGATTTAGGTGCAGTGAATGAGAAAATCAGTTTTGAAAGATCTATGGACCAGAATGACTATGTTGTGCATTTAAGTTACTTTGGAATGATCCGTTGTATGTGAAAGAAATTATTCAAAAGATTACTGGATCTGTTTACCAAACTACAAGGATTGAGACTTTAGAAAACTGGAAAATTACTTTTGGAACATGGGCTATATTTCTGCTCAAATTAAAAGGACTGTGACTGTGAAAAATTGAACTGTAACACATTGTCTCTGTTAAAGTATATTGTATATTCCTTTCGTGCACTTCAAGTACATCTTTTTGCTTAGGGTAGGTTGAAAAAAAACGAATATTTTTTCCCTGGTACTCTGGAAAAGATGTTCCTAGATATATCTAAGGAAGTCTCTCCAATTATGAGCTCCCAATTGTAACGGGAAGGTCCTCAGCCATACAGTTTTCTATTTTTTTCTTATTATCACATAGAAAAATTGAAATCTCGCTTCCAACAACTTGAAAAATTATATTCTGATATAGATTCCGTAGGAAATTGAATTTTCTACAAAAAAGTCTCACAATTTTTTCGTAAACCTAACCGTTTAAAAGATATTAACGTAGAATTCATGATTCTGTAGGAAATTTACTGTTCTACAAAAATGGTCTCCTATTATTGTTCGATTAAGTTAGGCCTTCACGAGATATTCATCGTCAAACTATCTATCAATTTTTCTTTTTTTGATCAATAATCCGAAAAATTTGATTTAATTTATGAGTTTTCAGGAAATTTACACAAATTGGAGGAGTTTCTATCATAAAAGAAACTCGTATTGAAGTCTTATTTTCAAAAATTTATTTGAATGTTTTCATTCTAATAATACTTTTTCCAATTTTATTATGCCGTTTGTTCAGTGCGTATTCTAAATTTTTTTTTCCACAAAATATACATAATATTTTTATTGGGAGATTTTTATTTTGAAGTCCATTACCACTTTTATTTTTCTTCTGAAGCCAATGCCATCTATGTTTTTACATTCAACTATCTTCAGTATCGACCCGTTTAATACCCTATTTTCAGTGATCCTGAAACGGTTCATCTTGCATAAATGATCAAAAATACATTCCCAATAAGTTTTGTAATCATCACATAAATTTATTTATCAGTAACTAAACTAACATGAATAGAGAAATCCGTTTTATATGTATACCTATACACATATAACCTAACCCAACATGCCCATGACTAAGAAAAATATTTAAAAATAGTTTAAACCATTTTCTGTTTCTAAAACTCAACTTTGTATTAATTTCCTGAAAACTCATAGATTCAATTAAAATTTTTCGAATTATTGATCAAAAACTGGAAAATTTGATAGGCATTGATGTTTGACGATGAATATCTCGTAAACGCTTAACTTAATCGAAAAATTATAAAAAAACATTTTTGTAGAATAGTCAATTTCCTACAAAACTACAAGTTTTATGATTGATAATAATTTTTTATTGAGACATTATCTGCCAATAATCAAATTTCAACCGTTAATATCTTCTAAACGGTTAGGTTCACGAAAAATCGTAAGAGGGTTTTTGTAGGAGATTCAATTTCCTACGAAAATAATAAAACGATATATTTTGTCAAGTATTTAGAAGTGAGATATCAATTTTTCATGTGATAATAAGAAAAAATAGAAAACTGTGAGGTGGACCTTTCCATTACAATTAAGAGCTCATAATTGAAGAGACTTTCTTAGAGGTGTATAGAAACATGTTTTTACCAAATAAAAGAAATTTCGGTATTTTTAGACCCATCCTATTCTTGCTTCTCCTGGCATTGGCGTCGGATATGATGATTTGCTTCAGGTTATTCCATCAACCAGATTATAGGTGGAAGCCTCTTAATTATGTTTCAATGAGATAAAATCGGAAGGATTGAATCTGGTCTCTCTTTCTATTGGAAATGAGCTATATCCAGCGCAAGGAAAATGGTAACATAATACAGAACTCTGCATTACATAGTTCTAACCGAATGTCGCCCAGTCTCCAGACTGACTATCTTTCTTGGCGATCCATCAAACCTTCTTCTAGTTTACAGGACGAAGTCCCTACAGGGCTTCAAATTCAGAGCGTGCTTTCTCGCCTTTTCCATACTCCAAAGTCAGAGTAAAAGACTTCCATAATGCAAGGTAGAAGTTATGTCGATAGGAATAAACTGCACAATCCCCAAACCATGCTCTAGATAAAGTAGGAAAGTAGTTTGGCTCCTCTCGTCTGTTCTCCCAGTCTGTCAGGTAAGATGGTTCATCAAAAGTGATGTTAAAAGTTTTGTATTACGGACTTAATACTATATAAATGAATTCAATGAAACGGCTACGAAGATGGTCGTACACATTGCAGCAGTCGCCAGTAAAACCAGGAGAACGTGGTTGTGTATCTTTTCAAAAATATTTACCAAACTCTATAGAAAAATCTAGAATTCAAAAATATGTTCTGGATATATCTCTGTACTACAGATATTATCATATATAATGCTAATTAAACATCGCAGAACACCCATTAAGACAGTCCTTTGAATACTGCACCAGGCTTGCAGTAACTGCTGCTATTGATACAATCCACCTCATCACTGCACTTAATTTATATCAAAAGTTCTTCGTTTTTAATGCAGGAAAACAATGAAACCCACTTTCTATGAAAACATCACCCCACCATTTATCAAAAATATGTAATACCATTATATATTTAACTAAGTGTTATATTTTCAATATAAATGTCAAGCACAGTGTGATATATACCTCCAGCTTGATGCACAGCAAGTA
Source organism: Cryptolaemus montrouzieri (assembly GCA_013387265.2). Classification (NCBI taxonomy): domain Eukaryota; kingdom Metazoa; phylum Arthropoda; class Insecta; order Coleoptera; family Coccinellidae; genus Cryptolaemus; species Cryptolaemus montrouzieri. Next base: position 20,708,878 of record JABFTP020000103.1, read on the forward strand.
TTCACTTCGGTAATATGTGTGGTGCATGGCTAGTCCCGTGTTTTATATTGCACTCTTTCGGGTATTATTTCGAAACTTAAAAGCATTTGCCGATCGATGATGTCCCAGATATCTCCATGCCATATTTAAATAAAATATCCATTCAGTAATTGTAGTGAAAATAAACAGAATTATTTTCACGTTTATAACTAATTTGGAGACGAAGAAATATACTTAATAATTGAAATTAGTTAATCTCGAGATATCATTGAAAACCCGTTGTATAAAAATGTATAAGAAAATAATTCTTTTCCGCTGTTATAATGGTTGTTTTGCTTTTTGACATAGACAAATCCAACAAATCAAAGATTATAAAAAAGATCCAGCTACTCTTCAGCTTGGTTTTATAAAAGGTTCGATTTTTCAATCGCATGTCCAATGTTAGCCGAGTTTTTTCAACATCACCGGTATGTCACGTTTTAGATAGTCTTCTGAGGCACTAATCGTGGTTAGCTTATTTAAACAATAGATTTGACCCCCGAAAAAAACAGTCCAGTGAGTTCCCAACACACGGCCGCGTCGACTAATCCCTAAAAGGTTGATTGAATCAAGAACTCTTTTTATTCCGGTGAAACCCAGAGGACCCTGGCAACTTCCGTCCTATCACTGTTTGTACCGTCTTATTGAGGTGTGTTCACAAAATCCTCGTGCAAAGGTTCGACCGCGATATAGAACTAGATAATCGTCAGCGAGCCTTCAGACGGATGCACGGTTGCGTCAGTAATACTTACCTTCTCGATATGGTCCTAAGGAGTCACCGTCGCCGACTCCGATCAGGCTTTTGACTCAATCTCTCATGTCTGCGTCGGTGCAGTCCTGAGATCCAAAGGTTTTCCGTCCCCCATTGTGAATTTTGTCTTGATCGTATATAGATATGGCTATACGCGTTTAGTGGTTTCTGGGTGGCACTCAGAGGTCATCATTCCATCTTGTGGCGTCAAGCAGGACAATCAACTTTCATCCATTATCTTCAATATTGTCATGGGCTGTCTTCTACAACTATTACCGTCCTAGATGGGAGCAAAAATAGGGGGAGCTAGGGACAATGCGTCTGTGTACGCTAATGACATGGTGTTGATGTCGTCATCAACAGTTGGTCTCCAGTCACTTATCAACTCGTCGTCTCACTATTTCAGTCAGTGTGGTCTGGCAATTAATACTAAGAAGAGCCAGACTGTCTCATGGAAGGTTGTCCCACAGCAGAAGAAACTCGTCGTTGATACCTCGCAGACGTTCCGCTGTGGTAGAGTGAGACTGCTGGCAGTGAATAGGTCTGCTTAGTGGCGATACCTCGGAGTTTCTTTCATTCCCGAGGGCAGAGACCCACCTAATGCGAAACCCGAGCTTATTTCTAGGCTCACCAGGGCTCCCCTCAAGCCTCTGCAGCGCCTGTTCTCGTTAGACAAGTTGATACGCGCAGCTGTTCGGAAATTGTTGTTCCTACCAAAGGACTGCCCTAATGCTTAATTCCATTCCAACGTCAAGGATGGGGGCCTTGGTTTATCATCGCTTAGGTGGATTGCTCCGTTTCTAAGGATGAAACGTCTTTTTAATCTTCCTGTTGACATCAATGCAGCTGGGACCTTCCTGAGGAAAGAGATAAGCGACTTTGTGAGACGCCTCAATTTCAAAGGCACAACTTTCGATACTCGAGCCAAGATCGAGCAGAGGTGGTCAACGCTCTTCTATGAGTCGGTTGATGGAAGGGCTTTGGAGGGTTCACCGCAACAACATCGGTGGCTATCGGAGGGTACTAGATTCCTGTCTAGAAGGGACTTTCGCAGCTCTTCGTAACTGCGAATCAACGCTCTCCCAACAAGGTCGAGGAACTCGAGAGGTCGCCAAGCGGTCGGAACGCTAAACCACGTGCAACAACAATACCATAGTACGCATGCGTCGCAGATTCAACGACACGATGCTGTGGTCAAATACGTCGCTTCGTGGTTTGGGAGGAACCGACTATCCATACTAAGAACGGTAACCGCAAATCCGACCTGATAGCCCTCAGAGGAGATCAAGCATATGTCGTCGATGCTCAGATCATAAACGATCAATTCGATCGTAATGTCGCTCATATAACAAAGTCACCTATTATTCACCCTATAAAGAAGTGGTAAAACAACTTACCGGTGCGAGCTCAGTGGCATTTTCATCGATAACGCTGTCCTGGCGAGGTGTCTGGTCGTCAAAGTTCGCCAATCATCTCCGGGGCATCCATCTGATCTCCGTCGAGGACCCGAAAATTTTATCAAGTAGAGTCATTATAGGTGGACTCAATAAGTATAACAAATTCATGTCCCTTACCTCAGTCAATAAAAGGGCACCCCGGACTGGTGTTGGCTGACCCACTCTTGCCTACCTGTCTCTGCTGGTGTCCATATGGAGCCTTCACTCCTCTTTTGTTTCTTCATGGTGCTACCTGCCATATTTCAGGTATAACTGAAAATAAAAATAGTCCTATGTTTTTTTCACTGATGTTTTTTGTTTTCAACTCTTGGTTTTTCCTTGAAACTGGAATCTTTCCAGAAACCAAGACTTTCAGGTGTTCAGTGCATTCACTATTGAAGTATAAGTTAAAAGGAAAAAATCAGCAACCTTGCTCCTTTGGGCGGAAGTCTAGAAATAATGCGTGATTTCCAGGTGTTCCTTGACAACAGTCGTGGGTAAATTACTCCAGACAATAGATTTGACTCACCTGCATAGATTACAGTCAAGTGGTTTTACAACACACGAACGTGTGGACCAAGCGAATGCGCCTTAACGTGAGACGAGTTGCTTACCAAACTCACCTGTCAATTGGTTTATGGTATTGAGTGGCATAAGGCATCTTTTTGTGGAAACTATGTGTCAATTAAATTTAATTGTTTCCTTTTGGGCATAATTAAGTTCATAATGCCACTAACGACCACCTCCAAGCGATAAAGACTCTAATAGAGAAAAGTTCAGAACACAATCTACCGCTAATACAAATTTTCGCTGATTATATAAGGCTTTTAACCTATTATGAAAACTAAAAAAGCTCAAAGCCTTCACCGACACTAGAATCGACACAAGATACATAAATACCATGACACATATTCATGAGCATGCTATTTCACACGTCTCTCTGCAGGAACACACTAAGAAATTCAAGATTGAACGTGGAATGTGGCAAAGCAGGATGTTCTTCTCGAAACAATTCAACAACATATTGGAGTACATGCTAAATGACTAAAGAGGAATTAACATGGATGAACAACATCTGAATCATCTTCGTTTTGCCGATGGTACTGCCGTCATGTCAAATCGGGTTGAAGATACAAGAGATGCTCCTACAGTTAGCTACAGAATCGCATTAGGTGGGCTTGGATATGAATATATTGAAAACGAAAATGACCAATCTGGTTTTGGTTTTTCTTAGAGTCATCGATGCTGTACTCGTGGAGCAGGTTAGATTTCATTCATTCATATAAATATTCGAGTCATCAGATATCTATCAGTAGATACAGTGCTGGAAAGTACTCGAGTACTTTTGTACTCGAGTACAGTAACTAATTACTTTTAATGTACTCAGTATTCGGGAATGAGTTCTTTTGAAGGAATTAACTGTATTCTGTACTCGAATACTTTTTTCAGTAAGTAACTGTATTCAGTACTCATGATTACAATTCAGTACCCATCATCACAAAATGTATAGTTTCTAACCATGAGTACAATAACCGTTCCATAAAATTTTAAATTTGGTGGGGAAATTCTGCTCTCAGGAATTTTGGCCAGTAAGAACAAGCGATTTATAGATATCTTAACTTTGAATTCCACAGATGCAATTATAGCATCTGTTTTATGTACTCAATTCAAACTGAGATGATTTAGTTGCATAACAAAGTCGAGTATATCAATTGAAGACATAAAAAAAATTATCATCCGAGTGCTAAGAATATTGCACTTGCAAACTAGGTTTAGATACATCAAACGCAGTGCCACCAAGCATCCCACATGTTCAATTAAATATGTCTGAGAAAAATTTTCAGAGTGCATACGGTAAGGTGGGCTCGTCAACAACTGAACTATAAGAAAGTAGTGGGTTTTTATGAAATACCACCAACTGATTTGCAGAAATCTGCTCCAGAGGTAGCTCCTGTTCTTGGTTATCTGTTTCAGATTTCGTATGAGAGCCACACAATTCCGGAGCATTGGAGATTTGCAAGAGTATAACCGACTCCAAAGAAAGGGATGAAATGCCTACCCCAAAATTATTCTTCAATCGCATTGTTGACCATTATGTTGAAAGTCATGGCTATCTCTACAGGAGATAGCTTTCAACGTTCCCTCCAGAATACTGAGGCATCATGACCTTTTTTCCATTAAGTTTCGTAATACTAATACAGTGCTCCAAACACTCCACTTGATAGAATTGTTCGTTTGTGTAACCTGTATCCGAATCTCAATTTGTTCGGGATTTCTCTAGTTTCGTTCAAGAGGAACCTTCGATTGATGTTTCGCTAGTTATAGTATATTGAAAAGTTATGATAATTTTTGTTGAGTTTGATTGTCTCTTATTTTGATTGCTGTGAATTTTTGCATTTGTTTTGTTTCTAACCTGTTGATATTAATTTGTATGTTTAGCAATACTTAGACTAGACACTTTAATTCAAATTGTTTCAGTGAATGTCGTTTTGGCCTTGGCCGCGTACATTCCAATGTTATAATAATAATAATAATATTTATTCAATGATATTCAAAGGCAGACCCGAACGATGTCAACAAAATCATCCGAAATCATCTGTGATACGAACAACTTTGAAGCGGAAAGGAGGACGCGGATTAATAGATGTCAATATACACACCGAAAATCTCAGAAAAATCTCACAGAATTCTTCTCCGCAAAAGCTCTCACTTCTGATCTCCATAGAGTGGTATCGTTGGCTGATAAGGGATATACACCTCTAAATCTTGCTACCAGAGATAACCTGCTGAATCTACCGTTCCTATCAGATACTGAAAAACAAGAGCAATGGTCAAGAAAGGACGACATCACCATGAGATTAATCAACCATACATCGACAAAGAAGCCTCCAACAAATGGTTGATGAAAGAAGAATTATTCGCGGAAACAGAGGGATTCCTTATGGCCATCCAAGACCAAGTGACCGCTACAAACAACTACAAAAAATTTATTTTGAAGGACGGAACATTACAAACAGATAAGTGCAGAAAATGCCATATAAGATCGGAGACTATTCAGCATGTTACGTCCGGATGCGAACAACTGGCCAAGACGGACTATCTTCACAAGCATAATCAAGTGTGCAACATTATCCATCAGAAACTTGCACACAAGTACGGACTTCTGAATACCTTCCAGCCATATTACAAGTATCAACCAGCGCCCGTATTGGAAAATGACTCTATCAAATTATACTACGATAGGTCTGTTATCACTGACAGAATGGTGACGAATAATAGGCCGGAAATAGTTGTGTATGATAAGAGAGCATGAACAGCAATGCTGGTGGATGTCGCCATACCGAATAATATCAACGTGCTGAACAAGTTCCAGGAGAAAAAGTCGAAATACACAGACATTGCTATAGAGATCAAGCAGATGTGGCACCTCGATAAAATAGATATTGTTCCTGTCATCGTATCCTCGACTGAGTTAATACCCAAAACTTTGCAGGATAACCTTGAAAAATTAGAATTGCATAAGAATACCTATATAGAAATTCAAAAAGCTGTAATTCTTAATACATGTAGGATAGTTAGGAAATTTATGTCAAGTATATTGTAATTTATCCTATACCCTTTGATTGCTGAACCTGGGAAAGGTAAATTGTATCCAGCTAACAGCTGAGATAGTGCATAAGATAATAATAAAGAGTAAAACCGATGAGCTCAGTGATGGAGAATACGGTTTCCGTAGACAACGATCTGGAGACTTCTTGCATATTTTACCCATTTGTGAACACTACCAATCGAAAAGCATGGCATAACGATAGTCATTGCTTTTGATATCTCAAAGGCCTTCGGCAGGGCTCGGCACGTACCTTGATGAATAAACTAATCGTATATGGACTTTCCGAGAAATTGCGAGGTTGGATTAGTATCTTTGACTTCAGTAGATCGATTCAGGTGGTAGTTGATGGTGTTATGAGTGAATATTTTGAGATTAATGGAGGGGGTACTCCAGAGAACTATACTCTCGCCAACTCTTTTTCTATTGAAGATTAATGAAGTTTTTCATTTCACCTAAATAACTGCCTCCTGAATTGGTTCCAATAAATGCAGAAGTATATCGATCTTCGCGGAGAATACTACGGAAAACGATGAAGTCTTTTAAAGCTTTCAAATGTTTCATAGTAGCACTATATGCAAAACTTAAAAGACATCGCTCGTAATATCACCAAATAAGTCTTGTCACTGAAACCAATGTTTCGATAAAGAAGCTAATCATCCAGTAAGTTCATTCATGATGAGATGGCAAGTGATACACATCATTTCTGACTTTGACACATATTGTGAATCATAAACTGTCAATAACAATAACCACAAAAACCAAGAGAGTGATATTCACCCCGTCTATGAAGATATAACTGTTGATATTCCTTTTGGAGTAGTTCATCAGTACGTGATAACGATCAGGTAATACGCTAGTTGAATATTATTTTATTGAAAATTATGCCATTATTACCAATTTCCAGCTTGATACAAATTTTGATTAATTCAGAATACAAACCCCTACAATATCTCCATTAAATTTTGGTTTACGTCTTCGACTTCCGAAGTAACGATCATAAATTGGCCTCGAACATCGGGCTCTGTACTCTATTTTATATTATGAACGGGTTAACATGTTGCACTAGTCGGAGTCTGTCGAACTGTTGCTATAAAAGCTACAAGGAAATGAAGCTGTTAAGTTTGTATTTGTGCAGTAATAACATTTCATTGAATAAGTCAGTCCTATAGTTCGAAGAAAATTGCTGCTAGATGTGCGAAGTTCACGATAGTCGAGTTTAGTTAATTAATCTCGGAAATTGCGCAAAACTTTGAATGTTCATTTCTGGCATTCCGGGTTAATCAGCTTCTGTACTGGCGGAATGCGGAAGGAAATAGCGTTTATGCATTATACTGCTGACTGAAGATTAACCGCATTATAACCTAAGTTGGCAGTTTTTCCGAATTCTTCGGAAATTGTTCTAGCTTTGATCTAATTCGTACTGAAGTAATCTCAGCAAAGTTTCTTTGATGTTTGCTTGTCATGCATGAAGCCTATATCACACTGTTGATTGATATTATTGCGTCTTTATCGAGATTGAGCAATATACATGGTGTTCGCGCTAAAGAGATATCTGAGGAATGGGTTTATTGATCAATTTCAAAATTTGGTATTAGAGTGACCTACAATTTTCAATTGCTTTCAGAGCGGTGCCACTTCCGGTTTCCCGGACATCAACGACAACTTTGCTATTTCAAATAGGATGGTGCATTCATTATTTTTTTTATTAAATTGTATCATTTTTCAAGTATCTTTTTTTGGGATTTTTCCTATCTAAAGTTAGCCATCATTAAAATATGATAATTTAAATCAAATCAAAAAAGCTGTTAGTTAGTTAGTGCAATTTAACGAAAAAATTGTTAGTTTTGACGTCAACGTACTTTCCGATGCTATGTTAAATACAGGGTGCTCAAAAATAACTTGTCAATTCAATAGAAGAAAATTGGCTCTCCTTACTTAATTTTTTACTTTATTAAAACCGTATTTCATATTAATCTTGATTCGTATTAGGTTTTCCTATACCTGTATTGGATCGTTCTGAATTTGTTCTTGATTTTAACATAAACCTGATGTTCCTTCGGAAAATTAGATCATCAGGCCGTAGAAACAGACAGTGGATTTAATTCCGATGCTAGTTTTCAGAATGTTCTAAATGAGATCTTATAAATTTTGGCCACAATTTGACGTTTGGAATTTGATTTAAATAGCATTAACACTAATTTTTTTTATTCGGTTGTTTGTTAGATAAATTGGCGACTAAATAGTCAAACGACCATATTATGAATTTATTCATTCTTCATGGTCACGACGGAATTCTTACAATAACATTTTCCTGTTTCACTATTGTTGTTCCAAGATTGATAAAATTTGGATTTTCGATTAACTTTTTGTAATTGCAGAAAAAATACCGGCAAATATCATATGATAAAGAAATAAGGAAGGCAGAATGAGAGCCTTGGCGCAAGTTCTGAGGGTAGGTGGAAAGTACTCGTGTTGAAGCAAGGCTATATATGGTTCCCGCCAGATCACCGGTACGGCCCAGACTGACAATACACGAACTCTGGAACAGAGACGTTGGCGATTCTTGTGGGAACACACTTCTCGGATTGTCATTTTTTTGATATCAGTGATAGCTATGTCGACCTGCGGGGTCTTGCTTTGACGCCAAAAAAGACGATTGGAGGAACGTAAGAACAATCATCTAGCCAAGAGCAGTTAGGTGGGCGATTCACTCATTCAGGCAATTTGAGGCTACTGGGCATGATAGGATCATGCCTGCCTTTCTACAGCAAGACGTCCTCCTCATATACCTGATTGTGCTCTCACTGTCAGGTCTGGCCTGAAATATTGTCCCGACCAGCTGGCGGAGGTTAGGGTTGTACACATCCTTAAGGTGGGTGAATCGACCTCACAACCTAAATATATGTGATGAAGATGAGACCACGTTTCACATACGGCTGCATTGCTTGTGGGAGTGCAGCCTTAAAAAGCAATCCTAATTCAAGTCATCTAAGTTGCATAGAACGGCCTGCTTGATGATTACTGAAGCTTTTGCTCCATGCAAGTGATACTGGGCCTGGCCCAGAATAGCTACTTACAGATTTCATCACTTTTCCTGAAATAAAACAAATACGTTCAACTTCATGCCCGGTGCTTCATAGTCTAAAATCGAGAACAACGAGATTCTGAGTCTAAGTTCTGACAAAGCAATAACCAAAACCATCATCAATCTGCCAATCCTGATAATTATTCCTAGCAGACAGTAGTGGACCAGCTCAAGGACGGTCTATTCGTGCGACCCTGTTGGTACACAGACGGCTCCAAGATTACACAAGGTGTTGAAGCTAGTGTATATGGTCGAGTTGCTGCCAAGGAACAGCCGATCAGTCTTGACGGGCTAACGACGGTTTTTCGAGCAGAAATATTAGCTTTTGACCACTGTGCTAACCTGCTTGCGGGAGCATTGCTTTGTCTAGCAGACACACTTGACGCTCGAGGAACAGGCTGATGGTCACCGGACAGGATCCCATGCTCGGATTTTTCCTGGAGACAGCAAGAATGGAAAATAAGCTGAAGGTACGGGTGCACTGGCTGAGCCTCTCAGGTCTCACACACTCTTGGCTTGCCATCATTGGTCCTTCCACTTCAAAAACCAAGGTTTGGTTGAATTTCTCCTGGCTGGACCCGATAGGATTGACTAGGGATCCTTCTTGTTGACTGTGTGAAGAAGAGATAGAATCAATTGAACATGTTATGTGCTAGTGCCCAGCTGGGGACAAAATAAGGCTGGAGGAATTTGGATCTTACAAACTGAAGCTGACTGAGCTTACTAAGCTCTCACCTACAAATCTTATATTCTTCACAAGAAGGATGGAGCTTGTAGGTGAAATTTAGTACAGAGAGTACCACAATAGACCAGTGGGTTGAAGTGGCTGTGCTGTTCGGCAGCCCTCCCTCGTTATCTATACCTATCCATCCATCTATCTAAAGGGATTCAGTTTTGCCCTTGATACTAATTTATACAATTTAGACTTTGATTCATCGTAAACAGTATTTTTCAATATCAATAGTTTCAGTTCTGTTAATATCAACGTCAGGCCTTCCTTTGCAATCGTACTGATATGCTCTAGTTTAATCTTTCACAAAACGTGAGGATGCCAAAGCGACCTAACCAACGAGAAAACATATAAATTCTTGAATTACAATAATCCGGAACTCTTACTGAACAATGAATTCAAACCAGTCCTCGATTGATTCAGGATTTAGGAATAAATTCCCTAATGAAGTTCCTTCCCCATTACCCCAGAAATCTAATATTTCCAATCATCTCCCTAACGAAATTACATTTTCTCCTTCAGAAAGGCCCAGAATGCTGAGGGCAACAGGAAAGGGGATAATATTCCGATTGTTACGCCTTTGTAACACTTTCATTTCCGGCTCTGCCATGGGGATATTCTGATATTCACGACCCTTTTGATCCGCCTCATCGGCGTTGAATGCAAGCCGTCTTGACGCCCTCTTTGTATCAGACGCTCTTTCATCCGATCTTATTATGTTTGTGTTATTTAAGTCGTATGCTACCGTTGAATAGCTTTCCGTTGGTATTTTCGTCGAGTTTTCGAAAAGAGAGTTCGCGGTTTTGCATATTATAATTTGGAAGAACTTGAAGAGATAAGGCTTGAAAAATCTAACCAGAACTTCATTTTCATCTATGCTGTTCATATTTTCATGGATTAATTGGAAACGATGCATCAAGACGAAACGTAGGAGCTCAAAGTACATCTATACAGGGTTACCATTGTTGTATTGAAGCAAAATTGCAGTGTTGGGGCCTGTGGGGCGACTTTTGTTTTTGTATTAAGTGGTACACTAACAGCTTAACCCACAAACTATATTCAAGAAAGATTTTGTCTGAATTCAATTCTTGTTTTTGAACCAATCCAGCTTCTGAAAGAAATTATTCATCGGAATAATCTTCGAATCAATCAAATGCATCGAACCTAATTATATTCACTGGGCATTCTTAAACGATATGCGTTGCACTTACAAGCTGCAAGGCTGATTCACTGATTCAATTTGGCCTCTTCCAATCCATGTAGTAGGTAAATTCGTAACTGGAGTTTTCCAAATCCCTCAGTATCCTAACAAAGGTGAGTCTATTGAGTTCTTCGGTAGTTTCATTTCTGTCTTTGAATTGCATCAACCAGAACCTCTCTCATTTCTTCTTGACTAAATAGTTTTTTACTCTTCTGGCTGATTCACTGTTTTATGGCAGATTCACCACAAGTTCAATGACTTAAAACTATGCCAGGAATATGATTACCGCCTCATCTTGAACTGGATACCATTGTTTCATATGTTTGAAATCAACGGTAAGCAGGCTCAAGTTGGTCTAGAGTGGGCACCAGCTCACTTGGTCACTATTTTAGGTATAATGTCTGAGGGCATGGTTATAAATTGTGTCGGTATATCGACCAGTAATCCACCACTCATTATTATTGCCTTTCGCAAACTTACTATTATCTATATAATATGTGTTCAACCCGTTTCACCTCTCAAACGCTGAAGATAATATGAAAAATGTAGATGAAAGTTCTCAGCGCATCCAATCAAGAAACGACCTATTGCAAAATGCAACCACTACAATGGCGGAGGTCATCAACAATCTCACAGCTAATGTGTGAAATTCTTCAACAATCTTTGCTTCACCTTCCTTGAAGCCTGCAAGACTTTGTATTGAGAAAAAATCTTTGTCAGTATCCGTACAAGAAATGGTTACAATTATGAAGGAAAACCAACGGTTGCGCTTCCAAGCACTTATTGAGAGTGCACCCTCTACATCAAGCAACAACGTGGACGATGAATGTGAACTTTTTTCCTCAACATGCGCCTCGATGAGCAAATCAGAGTGAAGATGGAAGTGAGCAACATTATTTTGGGGGCAGCGTTCAAAGCAGCATCTAGCTCATGTCCAGATTACCCGGGTTACCAGCTTTCAATACAAGCAAACTGCAAGTGGTATCTCCGCCGAAACGCTTTCCCCAGTTGAGTAAAACGTTTTTCTATTTTCGAACCAACCAAACTTAGGAGATAATAGTATTCAGTTTTGTCATTCTGTAATACCATTTAAATAGCTGTTCATCTTCTATTAGTTGAGGCATCAAATTTTGGAACTCCCCGAATTCGTCTTGCTCCATATATATAGGATGCACACATTCTCTAGACGAGGAAATGGATGCAATACACAAAGCAGCCATTACTTCTTTTTCCAGCATGTCAAAGAAATGGAGTTGTTTCATGATTGAAGGTTCAAACTGTCGGGAAATGCAATGCACACAAAGTTGTTGTTTCATGTGCTATACGTCAAGTCAATATGAACACGTGATCTCACGAAATCTAACCTAACGTCATGTGTTACCTCACTGAATTGTATTCTGCTTAATTGTCTGCTATTATTCTCAAGTGACGATTCTTGTCCATAGCACTAAGTTTTCAATTCTCAAGGAAATATAATCATTTCAGATATTGATAAACATCATTGTGGTGTAGGAACACACAATTGTTTTTATCACAACGATGTGGTAATGATAGATCTGTTTTACATTTGTCTTACATTTTCGCCACACCTTCAATCACAGTTGTCGTTTGTTGGACATGTTGAAAATGGTTTACTCAACTAATGAGCGGGTCGAAATTGTTTCAATTCATTATCGAAAGAATAGTTGTGACAGAAAAACGACAAGGATTTTCAATGTGAACTATCAGAAAAAAAACAGTATGTTTTATACCTTATGAATAAATGTTCGGTGGTTAACAAAAAGCGTGATGATTTTCTGATGAAAGTACTTTTACTCTTCATGGTGAAGTAATTAGGCGTAATTATCGATATTGGTATAACATAGAATCCTCAAGCATACACACAGAGGTATCAAAAATTGAATGTTTGAGCTCAAATTTATGAGTATTGTAGGACCTTTCGCTATCAAAGATAAACTCAATGGAGATACTAATTTGCAGTTATTGGACGAATTAATAAATTCCAGACTCACAGGAATTCTGTAAAATGATGAAACTCTTTCAGAGAATGAGATAGATTGGCAGAAGAGGAATTGTTCAGTGGTGTGCGAGGTGGCCTGATTTAAATCCTTTAGATTTCTTCTTATGGGGTCATCTTAAAGCAAAAGTTCATGCTACACAACCAGAAAACTTAGGAGAGATGAATTGTCACCGAATACAGACTTTTGCATCCAGAAATGTTAAAAGAGAATTCGAGAATCGTTTGTATCATTGTAGTGGGAAGAGGTCATTGTGAACATTCGATTTGATTTTTGGCATTGTCAAATTTTCGATGAAAAACAAATTTTCCATGTGTTTGAACTGTCTGTATGAAATTATGTTCATAAAGATTTATATTCAGAAAGATACTATTTTCAAACAGAAAATTAAAAGAGCTGTCCAAAGATATGACGCTCGTTCCACGTTCAATGTAATCAATGTAACTTAGGTGCTGCTGAGGGTAGAGGGTTGATTTTGCACTTCTCGAACCCTCTCCGATCAAATATTGACATGCCTCATTTTTTTTTGTTACAGTCAGTCTTTCTTGAAATAGAGGGGGTGGCAAATTGTTGGAACACATTGTTTATAAAAATCTCGCAGTAAATCTTATTTCACATTAAAAAAGTTTGAATTTGCTTACGGCATCATCCAGCTTATTAAAAAGTATTTCATTACATCATTGGCTCCATAAACCCTATTAGTTTCTATTGGAAAATTTAATTGGATTTTTAATTTTAAATAGCCTCATAAATTTAATTCCACATTCAACTAATGAGGGTGTGGGAAAACAAGCTGAGGTTGTATAGCATTAGCGTATTCGATCGATTAGATATTAAACATAATGAGCTACTGATTAAAAATTTATGGCTATATTAACCCAAATATTGTCTATAAACATTGGAATTGAATCGATTGCAGTTCGGAAGTTATATCAGACAATTTTCTTCAATTATGATAATCAATAATAAGCGATAGAATTTATATTGACGTGTTTTGTTTTATTTATTCATTTGATACCAGCGAATGTTTTATCGAAATATGAAACATTGTGGGGAATTTTTCCATTACAGGGTGAGTTGTTTTAATTAGTATTCTTATAGATCATCATTTATGACAAATTTCGTTGAATGAAACATGAATCATCCACGAAAAATATCGTCAATTATTCTGTTACTCAACGTGAAATTTAAGCAGAGCTTTACAAACTATTTCACTTGAGAACAGTGTACTCTTGCGCTTCTATAACGGTAATTTTTTTGTGAGTATTATTGATTTTTATATATATATATATATATATATATATATATTTGTTGTTTATTTATAATAAAGGGGTTTGCGAATTGTACTATTTCTATTATTTTTCAGAATGATTTAGTTATACTTTTTGCGCATTAAACTATTAAATGCGGACTTTTTCGTAGTTATCTTTTTCGGACGAGACTCTACTTGAATTCTTTTCTGGTTTTCATTCTGAGGATTAGGTACTTCATTCCAATGTGGAAGGTGCGATTTTAAAAGAATTTACAAGTGACACAGCCATTTCCAATACTCTTCCAAATACTTCTTAATAATTTTTTTCTCTCACAAAATCCGATGCATTAAGTCGAAGATAATTTCGCCAATATCAAAACTGAAAAATTGAATATCTAGTTTATCTTTAGTTCATAATATATTCAAAAATAAAATATGCTTCTTTTTTTTTCTAGAAAATAACTAAAAAAAGATCATAAAGTAATATTGCAACAATGAAATATTAAATTCGACAATCAAAGTCAAATTCCAGCATGCAGCATGCAGATAATTAAACTTGTATATCAGGGAATTGTAGCCTGTGCACAAATGGACACGGTGTTAACTCAACTCTATACAAAATAAAGAAATTAGCAGTAATTATCGCCGAGCAGTTGAACCAGAGCCGTACTCGAAATTTGACGAATCTTTCAACCATTGTTGGAAATGTTTAACATTTGTGGAGATTTTATTTCATAGATAGACGCGCTGTGGTGATTTCAATTGCTGCATAGAATTCTCTTTTTGTAGTTGATTCGTTTGCTATTTATCTGGTATAAGTATAATCTAATGCCCCAACCATATTTTGTGTTACTAACGTCCGATGGCACCAACAAAGAGAAAACCAGCCGCTATAAATATAAACTAATTTTCTCATATCACATGCATCTTGTGGTCTGCATTACGGTATTTCCAAGTAATTATACGAAACCGTAGTTCTATCATTCATTATATTTCAATACAATAAAAGCGAGTTGTGTTCTCATATTTAGCTGTTATTATGGATTTTCAGA
Source organism: Cryptolaemus montrouzieri (assembly GCA_013387265.2). Classification (NCBI taxonomy): domain Eukaryota; kingdom Metazoa; phylum Arthropoda; class Insecta; order Coleoptera; family Coccinellidae; genus Cryptolaemus; species Cryptolaemus montrouzieri. The sequence continues at coordinate 20,724,031 of JABFTP020000103.1, forward strand.
TCATTCATTCGAGTATTGAAGCATTTTTTGAAAGTTTTATTAATTCTTGCTCTTACAGTTTTACTCTGTTGGTAACGACCTTAGTTTTCAAATTACTAAGTTTATATTTCTGAACTAATTGCGAAAAGTGAAGACTGTGTATGATCTTGCTTCTTACATTAAGTATTCTTCCTTCTTCCGATTAGATTCGGTTGGTTCGAAAGGTTAAATTAAATTGAAATGTAAAATCAGGTCCCACGCCAGAAAAATTTAAGAAAAACTAAAAACCCCGAGTATTATCCAAGCAAAACAGGAAAATGTAACGGAAAAAGGTGAAAGAAAGTAAATTTAATTTGATTTGAATATATAAATTTCAATTTTCTTCTCATCACTGCCATATTACTCAAAAATCAATTCATATCACTTCTGCAAGAGTGAGAAGATGGAAGGATACGATAGATTGGTGCATTCATTGCATTATTTCTGCTCATCAATGATGAATGAAAAAGAGACTTGACGTATATACCGTAATTCTCCTACTAGTCACAAGTAGTACTCCAGAATGGACAATTCGTAGGGAGTATTTGTCGGGATTATCTGAGGTTAACCGAAAGCTATAATTTGTGAAAGAAACCTCAGAAGTAATCTTTGTACTTTTTGGAGCCTACCAATACAAACTGAGTGTTGGGGATTACAAACATGTGAAGTGAAGTTTAGTTTACCAGAAATATACACTAAACAGAGGCTTAGTAATGATTTAGTGTTTTTAAAATATGAATTTATATATAAATAATAATAGGTGTCCCAAATGGGAATCCTGAGGCACACCAGATGATAATGGGTTAACAAAGACAAACTGTCTACTGCTGGCCAGGTAGGGTCCGAACCAGCACAATATTCGGCCACACACACCAACATCATCAAAAATAGGAATCAGGTTATCAAGATTAATTTCATCAAAGACTTTGCAATGTATATAACATCAACCTGCGAGCGCTGCCCGAATCCATTTAGCAGAAATTCAACGAAATCAATAAGATTATTTTCAATTGATCTGCCTTTGTAAAAACCATGTTGTTCGGGAATAATCTGCAACCTAACAATATAAAAAATGTTAGCAAAAACGATACATTCAAAAGTTTGTTGAAAGCAATTTGTTATAAATAATAGTACACAAATACGTATACATGTTTGAAAATAATAAGGTCTAAACCTGTACAGTTCGGTTCATACAAAACGTATAAATCTTCTTGATAAATCAGTTTCGAATACGGCACTGCAAATGCATTATCTTGTTTCCCTTTGTTTCCAAAATTTTGAGTAATTATGCATCGTTGTGACGGTAGCAATTACGCAAAAAGAGCTAACATTCATCCTCAAAAAGCGGGAATGGCTAATTATCCTTGCAAGCACATTTCGCTGTATCTATGTTTGGTCGAAATAGAGTTTTATCCAGCGTTTTAACCGAATGACCCGTATTTCGTATTAACAGACCTGCTTTATCATTTCTTTATTTTTATCTTGCGTAGAAAGGCATTTTTCAGCAATTTTGGTGCAAGCGATTAAAAGATATAATCCAGTACAATAACTGCTGCATTTAGAATGTCATTCGTGTACAATGACATTTTAAATATGCGATAAATTGGTGGATATTTTTCCTACCGAGGAGTAAAGAGCTTTTGGATTCTTTTTAGCATTATTGATCTTCAATCTTAAACCACGATAATTATTCGTAAATAAACAAATAATACTGAATGACTTTCTTAGCCGACAAGAACCACAATAGCAGCGACATAATTTGATTAGATTCCTCTTCATGAAACAGTTAACTATGTTCCTTGAAGGAGACCAGTATATGAAGATAGCTGCTAAATGTATGCTCAAACTCTAGGGACATTAAATTACACTTTCAAAGTATCATTCTTCTCTTAGTAATCAACTTCTGCATTGTATTGAAAACTTTCCTGATGTCTAGGAACAACGGAACCGAAAACTAATGGTATATTTCCTTCCCATGCACTCATGATAGCTCTACATTACTTTCCACGCACAGGACTAAATTGTTCAGATCATTTTGGAGAAGTGTGATCCAGTTTGGGATAGATAGATGAGTGTGGGCTAATCGAAAGCCCTGACATTGCGTCTCAGGGGTCTATTGTTGAACACTCCACCCTAAATTTTACCATGTAGAAGCTCCATGTTTCCTGTGAAGGCTATGATCTTTGTCGGTGAGTGCTCAATGAGCTCAGTTAGCAAGTTTGATATATCAAAGCCCTCAAGTCTGATTTTGTCCTCAGCTGGGCATTCGCACATCTTCTTCTCACATAGTTTACATGATGAGTCCTCAATCAATCCTTACTTATTTAGGTGATTTTCAAAGCGTTAATATGGCAATAAGAATTGTCAGTTCTGGAGAGTTTAAATCAAGCCTTGGCACTCGCAGTGGAAGGTCCGAGAATGTCTGAGGTTCAGTTAGTGTTCCCGTACCTTCAGGTCCAACCAACGGTTATTTTATATCCTTGTGGTCCCTAGGGGAATTCCAAACCTATGTTTCTGTCCAGGGAATCCAAGAGTATTCCTCGAGCGATCATTGAGTTTGCCTTCTCATTTTCCTCTATGTTCGAGTGTCCGGTACGCAGCGTATTCTTTTCTTCCAGTCTGACGACATTCCAGCACAATAAGTAACGTGAAGTTGTCTGAATACAATGTCCTCAGTGCTACTTGACTATTCGTGATAATTTTCATTGACCTACTCAAGTAGACGCTCCTCGAAGCTAGCCAATTCCTGTCTGATCTGAAATGGCAGCTTCATATTAGTTTTAGTCAGACTTCATACTCAATATCTCGTTGTCCTCCATTTTATACTGTGAAGCGTCGGGAACATATTTATTCTACTTAAAGAAAGATGAAGAAATCTCTATGTATCCATTTTAGTTGCTTCTCTAATCACAGGTGAATAGGTTCAAGGCTCAGGATCAGTTTCAGGACTACAGTAGGTCTAGAGAGACGTTCTCCAGTGATCATCATTCAAACTGTTCTCTGCAATTTTGAGAGCTAGAGCCAGGTTTGCTTGTTGAAGCAGCACAAAAGAGACTGTTTCCCGTGCAGGGAAGAGTTGATCACTCTGGCATTTAGCATGTTTCTTATCAATTCCGCGATAAGATTTGGTAATACTCTGGCTTTCGCAGCCCAAAAGAATGAACTAGTGAGGACCGCAATAAATGCACCCTCCTTGTCAATAAAGGCTACAGCTGCAGCTTACTTGCGGTTCAGACTTTGAGTGATCCGACTAGTTTGTTATGTGCCAGATCAGCTGCAAAACCATTCTGAATGGTGTGTCAATGTTAACTCAATGTCTTTGCGAAAACACCCCAGGTTGAATCCATCAAACATCTTCTTCGGGGTTTTCATAACTTATCGGCTGTTAGTTCAGTTTAGCCAACTTCAAGGTAGGAGATTCTACTGGACGGCCTCAATCTGTGACTCTGGATATATGTCGAGAATCTTTGTCATCAACATATTCCAGATTATTCCTAACATAATTGCTTGTGGATAAGGATAGAATTTGCTTAATAGGTTGAGTTCTGCCGCCTAGAAAAATTCTATCCCATACCATGACTATGTTTCGTCTATAGCTGTGAATTTTTATGGTATATTGGATTGAATTTCTTGTACCAGAGGATCTGGTTATATGCTCTCTTTGTGAATTTGAATGCAGATGAAATGATTAACGCTTGGAAAAACTGAATACTCTAAAGGAAGCAGGAAACCTCAATGTTGGTGAAATTGTCCAAGATATGGCAAAAGACTTTGTACACAGTGCATCCAGATCTGACTTGCTAAAGGACCATAAACGAAAAACTAATTTTACGAAAAGTAACATGATCTTGATTATCACACAAGCAATTAGAAGCTTACTTTTTATGTACCGGAGTAGCCAAATTAGATGGCCTATTAGAATTTCATGGAAAATGGGTTAGATTTGGCTTTGAAAAAGTGCACAGTTTGAATTTTTTTCTCAATTTCTTACCATTTCCGGTTAAACTGGAGGTTAGGTTAGATATCAGGTAACTGAATGCAGGGTTTTATATCTTGTGCCCCAGGATTCAGTCTTGGGCCCTATCTTATTTGTGTTTACATATATGATATTCTAATGGTGTGGCCTTCGATGGCATGGTATTGTTTGCTGACGATATAACCTTAATAAGCCGGTCGAAATGTGCCAAGGAATAAAATATGAAGTATGGCGGAGCTCTGATTGATGACAAAGTATGGTTAGAGCCAAGAAACTTATGGCTGAATGTTGATTAGATACAAAAATTACTCTCAACACTGAAAAATTCGAGCAAAACTGATAATTTGTTGCTTGGCTTCAAATTGAACAGAGCTGTCTTATTTCATTTCATCAATTATCAACAGCTATTTGTGATATGAGAAGAATAAAGAATAGTCGGTGACAGGATGGCATTGATGACCTACCATGTGTCATAGTGTTTCAACCTACGATATGCTCTTGTGGTAAGCTTTGGTGGAAGTTGAGCGGGTTTTTCTGAGTGTTAGTAGGAATACCCTGGACAACTAGCTGTAGGAACTATTTCAAGACCTACAAAATTCTTACAATTCTATGTTGTCATATTTAGCCTGTTTGTTGTGTTTTCATGAAAACAAGAAAAATTATTTGAAACATTCAGACACACATGGCCATAACACTAGAGTTCAGGAGAACTTTTTCCTATCCAGAAATCGTCTAGGAAATACACAAGTTATTTTTCCTAGAATGGAGCCGAGTTCTATAACCGACTACCAGAATCGGTAAGGTAATTTGACAGTCGGTGATTCGAGATAGTGCTTTCTACATTATAGAGGATTATTTGCAGTGCTCATTCCGACCATACAAGAATCTTGAAAACCTTAAAGTGTTTTGTCAATATTCAATGTTTGTAAAATTGATGTGTCTTGTGGAATGTAATTGACATTTTATTCAACGATTGAGACATCTGGGACAAGTATTTGTGTACTCTTTCAAATTTGCATTTAGCCTTAGGTTTATTGTAGGGGTGTCATGCATTATTGTTTTCATTGACTTTAGCTAGTACTAAAGGAATATGGACTCGCTATATCTGCTGTGATGGTAAATAAATATCTATCCCTCAATGAAAAGTGTAAAACTAGAATTCAAAATAACCAAACAAAACACAAATATTGGTATTGGTCTCTCAGAACTCTACAGTTGCCAGACACACTGGCTAGCTTTGAATGGGATTTGCTATCAGGGATTAGATATCAGTGAACCAAGGTACTCTTTAACGAAGATAAAAAGGAGAATATGGCTCCATGATCAGCACACAGAAGGATAGTTTCTTTCGAAATATGTGGCTGTTGACGAATGTGTGGACCCCTAAAAGTTCATAGAACCAATGCACTCATACTACAAAGGCTAAACATTCAGGCCAGTTTTATAACATATTCCATCTCAACTGAAACAGTTCTAAACGATTAATCGCTTAGGTCAATCTATATCGCAATGAATGAGCACCAGAAAAGTAACTTCACAAAACTTCGAGCTGAGTTTTTAAGAAAGTGACAATTTCTGAAACAAAATTTGAATTCGAATCCTGTTTTAACTTCCTCGAGGTTGAATACTTGCTGTCAAAGAGGAAACTATCTTCAAAATTTTAAGTATATAGCATTTGTATCTCATGAGATTTCTCAATTAATCAGTGTATGATATTTTTCATTTATATCAGATAAACTTTCAGTGATGGACACTAAATTACTATATATCTGCAGTAGGCGGGAAATTCCAGTAATAACCAATCCATCAAGTGCTTTTCTGGCAGAAATATTCATGAATATTAGAGAGAATATGATCCATCGTTCGCCCTTTGGGTCAACGTTGTTTGTATTAGCATAGGTTGACGATATTTTGATGTGTTGGCTCTAATAGACACTGAAACAATTTTCAATATTACATGGATGCAATGCATTTGAATATTACTTTTTAAATATGAAATGATGTATAGATGAATTTTCTCGACGTAAGTACAGAAACGCTAATGGAAAATACAAATTTTCACTCAATGAGAACCTCATCAGTTCTGAATATTGTTTGAATTGGTCGAATAAAAAATTGAATTTCTCGTTAGACTATAACAGTCGGACATAAAATCTCATGACTTTTTATATACAGGGTATCCCAAGTTGAGTGGCCTATTAGACGTTTAGGAAGAAATAATAATGAAATTTTGTAGTTGATTCTCCTAATCCGAAATTCTATTTCTAAAATCTTTTCCTCTCAATGGCACTTCCGGTTATACCGGAAGTGTCTACCAAATTTAACCAACTAGATGACTACAATAACGCCAAACAACTAAGTCTAGCTTGTTTCGTTCATGACATATCCTAGTTTAACTTGAAAATTATCGATTTTTGGCTTCTTGGAAAATTTGATACATCTCTGGAACCACGTGCACTACTGAAATAATGGAAGGCGTTTAGCAAACAAGAAACCATGTAGGACATAACTCATATCCGGCTGAATCACAGTCAGTATACAGAGTGCTCTTTTTCCACCTCACATTTCGAAACGAAGTAACATCGAAAACTACGTTTTTTCAAATTCTAACCCATATTTTTTTCAATCCATTAGAGTCGCCGTGAAAAACTAAGTGAAGTTCCCCACACATACCTTGTACTTGAGATTTCAAGTTTTCAAGTTATGGCGAAAAAACGAATTTTACGCACCTGAAGTTGGCGAAGGAGGCTTAGATTTCTGCAGGTGCATAGACATATCCCAGAGCATAGACAGGCTCTTGAGCTTAGATAACAAACTATTATTGTTTTAACTGTTAAACGAATTAATTCGAACAGAATGCCGTAGATGATAGCTAGGAAATTCAGGATACACTTTACAAACTTTCTTTCGATTGGAAAGGTCCAGAATAACACATCAATTTCATCGCCTGTAATCAACAATGAAGACAATGAAATTGCCGTTCTAGCTTATTTTGATGTTAATCCTTGAGCATCATTGGTATGATTTGAATTTTCCTCATAGAAGTATTCACAGAATTCTAGAAAAAAAACATAAACTACACCCTTATAAACTTTCATTGGTCCAAACTCTACAAGCTGGCGATCCACAGCTTCGAATAGAACGGTGTGAGATCCTTCTTCTCAGAATACATGATGATGCCGATTTTCTCAAAAGGATTATCTGGACAGAAGAGGCCAAATTTTTTAATGGGGGTATTTTTAACTGGAATAACTCACTCTTTTGGGCAAACCAAAATCCTTATATTAGGAGGGAAAGAAATCCTCAAAAAAAATTTGGTTTTAATGTGTTTGCACTTTTGAAGGACAAAAGACTTTCGTATTTTGTATACGATGAAAACTTGAATGGTGAACCTTTATATGGAGATTTTGAGGATGGTAGTAAGTGACTTCGTTGACACTTTATCAGTTTCTGAATTAAGGCGTTGTTGGCACAAATCGCTTGGGCGCCATCTCATCGCACAAATGAAAATTATCGAATAATAACTGATATGTTTGAAGAAAGGTCGTTTGGAACGAACGTCTTTGTGGCCTCTAAGGTCACCTGACCTAACTTCCATGGATTTTTATTTTAAGGGAAAGATAAAATTTATTCTGAACCTGTTACTTCAAGATATGATTTGCATAATCATCATCATCATCCTCCACCCTGTTGTGTCCACTGCTAGACGTAGGCTTCCATTAAGCGCATCCAATGTGTTCTATCTTGGGCTTCTCTCATCCCATGACCAGCGACTCTTTTAATGTCATCGCCCAAGCAAGTTGGGGGTCTTCCTCGAATTCTTTCATCTCTTCTTGGTCACCAGTTAAAAAGTTTCATAGACTATCTTTCGTCTTTGAGCCGCCGTGCAACATGTCCGTCCATTTGTATTTTAGCGTTGTAATTTGTTCTCTGACGTCTTCAACTTTTGTTCATCGTCTTATCTCTGTGTTTCTCACTCTATCTTGAAGTTTTATTCCTAGCATGGCCCTCTCCAATTTCTGATGGGTTACCTCCAATTTGTGAACAGTATTTTTGGTCAATGTGAGAGTTTCCGCTCCGTGCGTCAGTATCGGTAGAACACATTTGTTAAATAGTTTCCTTTTCAGGCTAGTTGGTATGTCACTGCTGAATGGGTTCGTAATGAAGCCCTACGTGGGTGTAGCCCTTGCCTTATCAACATAGAACCATGGGAAAAAACCACTAAGGGGGAGCAGTCCTAGCCTTATCTGAGAACTTAACTGATGCTCCGCTGTTTTTCAACAGGGAACATCTCGTACACCATTCGGGGATGTAGCCCATAATCACCTCAAGATTCAAAAACTAATATCCTAAATAGAACTTAAGTTCTCTACCTAGCTAATGAAATTATCTGAAACGGAATGAGTTTCTTGAAATTCACCCGTGAAATGGTAAATAGGACAAACGAGGACTAAATATACTATTGTTTCTTCAGTTGCGCCACATTCACATGCCCGACTTTCTACAGTATTCAATTCGAACAACATACTATTATTATGACCATGTCCTGTCCTGAGATGATTTAATGTACACCAATTTTTCGTACTTATATCGAAACCTGCAACCCTTTTGGAAGGATCCTCTATGAGAACTTTATTGAAAACATCAACTTCCTGCCATTCAGTTTTCCAAAGATCAACAGCCTTCACCCGTGTACGCAAAAAGTCAATAGACCAAATAAGTTTCCTAAATTTTAATCTCAGGTTAGGTGGATTTTGAAGATCGTGTATTATCGGAAAAACTTCTGGAAATGAGTAATACTTATCCCAAGACGATTTTAGAGCTAATTTCCTGCGAATATGGAAAGGAGCTATATTACAAATAACCGGAAGCCATGAAGTAGCAGTTGAACACTTATAACTCTCAAAGAGTTGTTCAACTGAGAATCAATCTTATTGACATGAGCACCATTCAAGCACACCTGACAGCAATATTCTGCTCTGCTGATTATACTAAAGCTAAAGCAGTTGTTCGCAAAGTAGAGACTCCGGCGCCCAATTAGATCCAGCTAGTTTATGTAGTATATTGTTTCTTGTTTTCAACTTCTGACATAATTCATTAACATGAAATTTGAAAGTCAAAGAACGATCAAGCTTTACACCAAGATATGTTAGAATGAAATTATTAGTCAATAGTGATTGATTGAAGAATACTCTTAGTTGCCTATCCTTCTCATGATTATGCAGATGAAAACAAAAACCTCAGTTTTCGAAGGATTTGGACATAAACGCCATTTTTGAAGAAAATGTTCAGAATTTCTAAATCATAAGTCAGTGTTTGCTCATTTGTGTTGTAGTGTCGAAAACCAAAGCAATATCATCAGCATAAATAAACTTTGTAGAGGAAGTTTCAGGGATGTCAGACATATATAAATTGAAGAGAAGTGGTGCAAGAACAGATCCTTGAGGTAGACCATCAATTAGAGTGTAAAATCTACTGCTTTTTACACCGATAAAAACTCGAAGTCTTCTAGCAGATAACATATTTTCAATCAACTTCACAATTTTTCAACATTGAACTTCTTCAAAGAGTTTATAAACTAAACCATCATTTCAAACTGAGTCATATGCCGAAGAGAGAGATCTACAAATACAGCGCATATTTTAAGTTCACCCTGAAATCCTGTCTTAATGAAATTGGATGAACCTAGGACCTGATCAGAACAATTCTAGTTTTTTCGAAAACCTCCATGAGAAGTGGACAGAGCTCTGTCAATGATAAATGACATAATGGTTCCGATATGATTTGAGCCACTTCTTTCAAGACCTCTGCCATCACACCATCACATCCAGGAGCCTTTCTGTTCTAGAGACTATTAATTATTTTTTCTATTTCAGAACTATTCGTCGGTTTCAAGAACTTTGAATTTCGAATATTGGGCTTACTTTTACTTAGAATAACCGGCAGCAAACTAAATGGAACCCTTTCAGCCAAGCTCGAAGCCACATTTGAAAAATAATTATTGAAGTGATTAGCCATGTCAACGTTATCCTCAATCATATTTTCATCCTCAGTTTTCATTCTTTTCGTTACTAATAGATAAGTTAGATATTTCATTTAAAACCTCCCACATATTTTTACTACTACTATCTTCTGTTAACTGTTATCAAATTATTCAACATATTTCTGAACAGAATGAACTTATTTTCATGGAACTCATTCCATGGGTTATTCATCATACTTTTATACAATGAATCTCTTGTCACATAAATTGTGATAAATGCAGTAAACTGCATTTATGTTTTTTTAACCATCAATTTATTTTCCACTCTCCTTCTGCCTTTCATTCTGGATTCTACTCGGAAGCAATGATATCTCTAAATTGAATTCAAATATATGATTTCATTTCTGACATATACAGCTGAACCAGCCCGAAGCACGCATTTCCCTCCAGCATATCAGTCACGGCTTTTCTTCCATGAGTGATATTCTTCCGAACGAATATGTAAGCTAAACGTTCAAAAAGTCCGGAGTTGGACTACATTCGGTTCATTCAGCTGAATACACGTTGAAATGCAACTAACAAAGCGGAGAGAAGCGAGTCGAAATAATTCCATAAAGAAAACGCAACGGAGCAAGAAATAAAAGGACTTGACCACGGCATCTTACGAGAGCTGACCGCTAAAAACCACCAGAACTTTTTTCGGTTTAGTTAATAGCAACACGGTTTATAACCGCTCAAATGAGGATTTTAGTGGTGATGTTTATTCGATTCGAAAAACGACCTTATAATTAAATATACTACTGAAAGACAGAGGATAAGTTTTTTGGAATTCAGTGATACAATTTCTTGGAGAATTTTTTCGCATAAAGCGATAGATAGGGTAGGGATCTTTCTTTAGTGATCTTCCTCACGTCAACAAGTCAGCAAGGGTCCAATCAGCAACGTCCTATACACAAGCGTCGGAAAATACTGTCGAAAACTTGTAAATTGAGCTGAGTTCCATAAAGACGCAATTCTAGAAATGATCATTTTCTACAAGTACTCTAATGAAATATTTCAATTGTTATCTAAACTTCAACTCAGTGAAATGTCAAAAACTCGTTCTTTAGGCAGAGAACAGTGATTTGGGAATGCCTAGGACGAGTTTTATGTTCGATCCAATATCCAGCGACCCATTAAAACTATTGTTATCATGTGTACATTAAAATGTAGATATATATATTTTGCATTTATCGCAACAATCTTGAATTTCATTTAATTTCAATCGTGCTTTCAAAGCTATTCGATGTTATTATACCAGTTTGGTAGTTGGTACCACTGCAGAGAATGGGCATAACCAAAATAAATCCTAGAATGGTTATATAGGGTGCGCCAAAGAAAACCGGAAAATTTTTTTTCGGTTATAACTTACGCAACTTTAGACCTAGATCATTCGTTCTTGCTTCATTAGAAAACCAAAGGACTATGTTTCTCAGAAATTGTATGGCAATTTCACTTCCGGTAAAATCCAATATGCCTGACTCGTTCGAAATTGAGTAATATTTCTAGATCGCTGGAACGTTTTTTTTCCACTTCAAGATTCGAATGGGGCATTCAGTTGATAACTCAGTCTTTTCTGAACAACTTGCCATATTGATCTTGAAAATATTCCAAGAATTGTTAAAAAGTAGCGTGAAGAATTTTTTTCCTTCTGATTTTCAGTTTTTGAGTTTTCAACTCATGGCGTTAGCACTCTTGAAGTTGTTGTGTTTTTCATGGATGTTCTAGGAAGACAAAGAACCTTTTGTTACTAAAACCAATCTAAAGTTTGATTTCCGTTCTAATTCAAAATGGCCGACTTCCTCAAATATTAACGTTTTTCCCCTCTATGATAAGCAAAAAATAATGAAAGGTCTTTGAATTTAAGACGACATCTGGTTTGAACTCGAATTTCATCTTGGTGTTGCTTGTTTTTGACGTTTGAAATTGTTAACAATGGTTTTAATAAGTGAGGATAAGCGTTTCATTGAATATTTATTTGTGCGTGGCTATACTGCTAGGCAAATACTACGCCAATTGTTAGCGCCTAATTACAGAAGAAGGACAATTTCGGACAACAGGATCATTAGGAAGAAGATCAGGATGATTGTTTCCCAAATATCTCACACACAAGCGTCTACTTAAAAAGTTGAAACACATTGGAGTTAGGGAAGCTTTACTCAGATGGATTGAGCAGTTTCTGAGCAATAGAAGTTTTCGGGTTAAAGTAGGTGAGGCCTTTTCAAATATGCATCCGGTGACAAGTAGAGTCCCCCTAGTTTCAGTCCTTGGCCGTATACTCTTCCTTATATATACTTCTGATCTCCCAGGCTTGCTTTCTTCCACGTGTTCGATGTATGCAGACAACTCCAAGTTTTACTCTAACCCCCTTGCTGCTCGGCGAGAGCTTCAGATGGACCTTGAGAGAGTTATGGAGTGCAGCAGAAAATGGCTTATTTCATCAAATGCATCAAAATGTGTGGTGATGCATATCGGTAAAAATAATCCCCAACACACATACTATATCAATCGAATGCCCCTCTCAACTGTCGAAAAGCATAAAGATCTGGGAGTAATAGTGACTAAGGATCTGACATTGATAGCCCACATAGAAAACATCTGTAATTAAGCCAGAAAAAAATTGTTTCTGTTCACAAAAGTGTTTTCTCAACCTTCCTTAGATACAGCGGCGTGTTTGTATAAAACTTATATAAGACCACAGATAGAGTTTTGCTTCTCGGTTTGGACGCCTGTTTTGTTCGAGACATAAATCTTATTGAATCAGTTCAACGCGCAGCCACCCGTCTCCCATATCGAATTCATCGACCATTTTATGAAGATTAAAAGCTGATGAGGATATTGATGTCCCAGATTGACCGACTGAATAGAGGATGCCTGGTGAACACCGAATTTTACATGCATCATTCTCTGTTGATCTCGCAGATATTTTCCGACTGGCTCAGAATTCCAACCTGAAAGGTCACAGTTTGAAGCTGACACATGAGCGATATCGCACCACCTATAAAAAATCATTCCTTCCAAATAGAGTGTTTAACACTTGGAACTTCCTTCCTGAAGATGTAGTGAATGCCCCTTCCATAAACTGCTTCAAGAAAAGACTGGATAGATAATTGTTGAGTTAGTTGTATTATGCTAGGCTGGTTTATTTAGTTTAGTTCACCCTTATGAAATTTTGATTTTTAAGTTTGAATTACATGATTGTAATGATTGATTTCGTTTTGAGTTGTATAGGTCTTAAAGACCTCACTCTTCTTGTATTTATAATAATTATAATAATCAAAATACAGGGTGTTCTACATTTAATAATAAAGTTGGTATGCACTTCCGGTATAAATAGAAGTGTCATTGAGGTGACAATATTTTAGAAATAGAGTTTCGGATCAGCTGAATCAACCTCCAGAATTTCATAACGATAGCATTATTAGTTCTCGATATATCTTTCAACTTAGGATACCCTGTATATCTTTGAAATGCGGTTTCCTAAAATTCTCCGCGATTCTCCTGGCAACAGATTTTGTGGTGCTATATTTCCTGCTTTATTAACTCCGAAAAGTCAGAGGAAACTCGAAATCAGAATTTTTCTCACATTTCATTATTTACAATTAATATTGAAAAACCACCTACTTCACAATTTTTAAGTTAAATCGACAGTTATTTGATTACTTCAAAGCTTTGTTTAGCAACGCTGGTCTAATTGTGGCTATAAGTGCAACAACCTACCAATTTAAATCTGCAAATTTGACTTTATTATATTCTGATATATTTTTCATCAGAGAAATTAATTTTGTATTATAACTGAAAAAATAGTAGAATTTATATAATATATTACTACTTCTATATAATACAAATCTTAAGTAACTTTGACCCATTTGCATCAAAAAAGACGTATTAATTTCTGAAATGTATTCTTTCCTTTCCTTCGACGCAACTGTGCATAAACATGGTGGTATGAATGGGAAGTTACTTTTTCATCTCAGGCATTCTAAAACGTGCACGTGACATCCAAATAACATTCTAAACATCCTAATGTGGCTCAGAGACATCTCTGATCTCTTTCAGACCAGTTTTTTTTTAATCTTCGTAATGGCCAAAGTAACAGAACAAAGGCAACTTTAATGCGAACATAATTGTCGCCTCCATTTGAAGAGAATAACAATTAGGTCGAGAAAACTGGTATTATGAAATGGGAGCCAGGCAAGGTCACTGCCGAATATCAGAGAAATGGACCGCGAAGCGACGTTCTGAATGAAATGGGTTAGACAGAATTGTTGTACCTACTTCGTTTTAGTTATTTCTTGGATTATAAAAAGATTCCAGACACAAATATTGTTCTGCGTTTCAGATGAAAATTTGGACGTAATTTTTTAGGTATTAAAAATTGAAATATGTTTTTTACAAGAAGGCATCTTGCTATCCATTATGGGATAAATAATAAAAAACAAGTACTGTGTTTTAAGGAATTTTACTTAATAATTGCGATTCGTAACGCGTTTCACTACACCGTAGCTTCTTCAGACGAATGAATATACAGAAAAATATGAATGAGAATGTAATTATAAATGTTCTTGAGTAATTAAAAGCTTATTGGGTTGCTTCTTCTTAAGTGGTTATTTATGACAGGTATATCCAATAAAATTAAGGAATAGATTGCTCCCCGAAAAGATTCAATAGAGGTGAAGGGCTTAAATCGACTTGTTCATTGATGAGTCTACCTGAGTGTTTGTATTTATTGATTTTTAAAGTTTCCCAAAGATCTACCTTCCAATATTTATTATCTGTATGCAAAATCTCAAACTGTGGGTCGAAACAAGTGAGAAACTGAAATCATTCTTAAGTGGCAATAATTTCAACATAGCTTTCCAAACTAATAATAATTTAGGCAAATATATGAAAAATAACAAAACCAAACCACGTAAAAACAATAAATCAGGTGTTTATAGATTGAATTGCAATGACTGTGATAATTTCTACATTGGTAGAACACATAGAAATTTTAATATTAGAATATCGGAACATAAACGCAGTTTTTCAAATAAAAATCAGATTCAAATTACGCGAATCATCTCTTAGAAAATAATCATTCTTTCGACCCACAGTTTAAAATTTTGCATACAGATAATAAATATTGGAAGGTAGATCTTTGGGAAACTTTAGAAATCAATAAATACAAACACTCAGGTAGACTCATCAATGAACAAGTCGATTTAAGCCCTTCACCTCTATTGAATCCTTTCGGGGAGCAATCTATTCCTTAATTTTATTGGATATACCTGTCATAAATAACCACTTAAGAAGAAGCAACCCAATAAGCTTTTAATTACTCAAGAACATTTATAGTTATATTCTCATTTATATTTTTCTGTATATTCATTCGTCTGAAGAAGCTACGGTGTAGTGAAACGCGTTACGAATCGCAATTATTAAGTAAAATTCCTTAAAACACAAAACTTGTTTTTATTTTTGATAATGGAATGTTACCAAGTAAAAGCCTCCCAAATTCAAACATTATGGGATAATTATGAAAAGATAATCATCTGATTACAATTAAATGAATTTTTCTAAAGTATTGCATATTTACATTTCTTAGAAATTATACCTTACAATTCAAAGTTCGAAGATAAGCATGTTTTAATTTTTCGCTTCAAAATATTCAATTTAATCAACTTGTAATAATAATGAAAGAAAACTTGTTCATAAAAACTTTTAATTTTCCATTAAGACATAAAATATTCAGATAGACTCTAACAGTTTTGAATGATATAAATTTGTTTTGCAGATGGCTCTTCGATTTAACATGGAAGCCCTTTCCCTTTCGAGAAACAAAATAAACAGGCATCTATATTTGTTCACGAGCTATCTTCGATGCGAATTCCCGAAACAGCTGGCAGCCCCTAGCAACTCTCAAAGTTTACCTTCTGCGCCGCTAATGATCTAGAGCAAGCCTCTTGCTTAAACCGCAAATGGAACATTTGCTATACAATTTGTGGCCGAATCTCTCAGCCAGTGTAATTGGTATATCTATAAATAAGTTGTTTTACCAACAATAGAAACACATTGAGAGAGGTTACCTTTATCATTGTAAGGCGGTTATATCGATTTTAAACCATTAGTGCACGTGGAAAAAATTTTTGATTTGATTATAATTTTTTCTTGAAATGGATATTATTTTACTGTTGAAACGTGGTTCTGTAGCTATTTTAAATATTTTCTTTCTTACAGTTTAGTTTAGAGAAAAAAGGTGATCCGTTTAAAAGGACTATATGCATAAGTGCATATTTGGTTCAAAAATTCATTTTTTTTTCTACGAATGAAATATTGAAGATACAAAGACATTTCAATGAACTGAATACGATAACATAAACATCATATTTTTTGACATTATTTGTCATGAAAATCAAAACAACAGTTTTTAGGGTGAAAGCCAATATTTCACATATGAACTTCGAATTTTTATGGCACATTTTACATTTCCTGTCACTTTCAGAGTATTTGACCAAACGCTCCACATTATCGAACCTAACATAGTTATTGTTGACAAACTGTTGGCAGTTTCTGACTGATCTGGTCCATATTTTTCCAGAAAGCTCTGCGACGTCTGAATGTTGAAAGATCTTCATACTTTGGATCTTCAGGTCTTAGTTTCTTCATCAAAATCCAGCCATTTACGACACTCACATCGAACAAAAACTGAAAGATGGGCCAGTACCATTTTCTTTGCCGCATTCTCGATAGGTACGCAGCTACTTATCCATCCATATTATCAACCCCTCCCATGTATTTATTGTAATTTGATACCACTTTTGGTTGGGGAAAATTCTGTTTGATTTGGCTTCTTTGCACCAACGTCTAGCGGTCATTATAGATTGATCTTCGAAATTGGTGGCCATCGTTACCACCTTGTTGCATTTCCATTGAGCAATCAAAATACCTCTGGGTAGGTGGTTTATATCGCCAGCTTCTTGGTCTGAAACATCGCTGTCTTCTTCAGATTCTGCTGTATGTCCAAAAGTTGATGCAGAGATAATCTGAAATGGAATCAGAAATTACTTCTGTGCATATAATCCTTTTAAGCGGATCGGCGAGAAAAACATTCATTAGAAAAAACTTGGTAAGAAAATGTGAATTTTGCAAACGAGTTCCTAAGATATTTTTGTTAAATAGTAATTCAATATTACTTACCCTTCATTTTCAGTATAATATAGACTGGGATCCATGGTCGTCAATGAATTCAACACTTTTGTATTTCACGTCGTGCCAAAGACATAAATTCTTCTGAGAAAGGTCTAATGAGAAGTTGCACGTGTTGCCGGCTCCCCACCACTCGCTGAACATTTACGACAAGCATTTATATTGTGATCCTTTTAAAAGGAGTATGCACTAATGAGTCAAAATAGATATTTGTAATGAATGTTATTATAAGGGATTCACGAATGCTTGAAAATCAAGCTGCTCTACTGGACTTGTCTTGAAATCAAGTCATGCTTTCGCTATCAGAATTTAAGTCAATTTTTTTCACAAAAGCTCGAATATTCAAGCTTCTTGAATCGCAAAACTAGAAAGCATGAATCAGAACATAATTGCAATAAAATATTGTAGTTTCTCTTATGTTCAATAAGAGTGAGAATAAAGGTTCAAATAATACTGAATATTTGATCGGGATTTATGTGAATGAAATTCAAAGTAAGAATCTGAGAACAGTTTATAAAATTGTTTGATGAAACACAAACATACACCAAGAAAAGAGGGAAAGTGAAATGTATATTTCCAAATCAAAAACAGCTGAAATAAACTTCTGTGAAAATAAAAACAACTGAATCAAACTTCTGTAGAAATATAAGAAATATCAACATCGAGATCTAATTCAAAAGAATAAGAGAAAATACAATCCCACTTTATCAGATAGTTAATCGTTCGCTGTCTTTGAATCCAGATATTTTTATATATATTTATATATTTTTTTTATATACGACTAACGGAAAGTCCGTGGACCTCACAACTCTTAATTGTCGGGAAATCACCGTTCAATCTGCATTCTACGAGATATCGCCAAACTCAGTATAACTTACTCGATAGATTATTATTCTTACATTTCTGGCCACTAGGTGACGACACTACATAAATTTCTTCAGTTTGTATATATTTTAACAAATAATATAGAATTTTTACGCTATATGGAAAATACCTGAACAACTATTTCGTTCAAATATGTTCTTTATTATATAGAAATGTATTGTGACTTTTAGGCGACATCAATATTTTGTTGAGTATTGTTTCTATACAGAAATTCTTCACTTTTCTGAAATCACTGGTGGTTGATTTTTCCCTTTCTCCTTAAAATCAAGCAAATTCCTTCACGAAGCTTTTTGTATCTACTTGTTGACCTGCATAACGAATTGACTAGATCGAATGTAGTAAGTTCTGAAATTCTTTATGACTAGAGATACTCCCTACTTCTATTGCACCTGTACGGGTACGGATACAACACGAGATAAGCAAATCATCTCAACTTTATGCTCTTACAAGGATCAAGGTTTGAAGCTGCTTGGAGAAGCGTGATGTCAACTCAAGCTTTTCGGTTACAAAATAAAGTCGAATTAAACCTTTGACTTGTGAAAAGCTTGAATTTCAAGTCAAATCAATCTTTCCGTGAACTTTATAACTGTAGTTGATACGGGGTACACCCAATGACGATTGATTTGGGCTGTCGGTGTATCTCAAATCACAACATGGATTGCCAATAGAAGATTTGGGGGACAGGCTCACACACAAAAAGACCAAGTCCAAGAAGAATACGAAGCACTTCCATTCGAGATGATTCCTTTATCTATAGCACTATCTTGAGAAATCGCTTTTGTATGCCACTGCAATCCGCACTGGTCTCCTTTAGGCCAGAAATGTTAGTGTGAGTGTTAATACGATCAAAAGAAGATTGGCAAAAGGCTTGAATTTGAATAAATGAATGAGTGCATGAGGATCGTAACCTTTGTGAAAAATTCTTTACTTTTGTTAGGTTAGGTTAGATGAATTTATAGAGAATCGCCCATGCAGATTTTGTGAGGAGGACGAAGAATCAATAGAGCACGTCTAGATCAAACATGTTAAGATGGATTCTTGTAGATGAAATCTAAGAAACAGACTGCCAAAATATATTTCTGCAACACTTTGGCGTTGCTGCCACTCAACTTACACTCTCATAAATACCTAATTTTAATCTAGATCATATATTTTTGGGATCTCGTTTTTCGAGGTTTCACTTTCCGATAGAAATATTTTCAAATATTGAGGATCCAAATTCATTTTAAGATAGAGTTCACAATTTTATACGAGTCTTTATGTTTTGCATGCTTGGACCTAAAGAACAACATTGATAAACTGTTAGTAGTAAGAACGAAACTCTATGATATGTTAATTTAAATCGAAAATTTAAGTTCAATGCATGCTGTTTTTCAACCCCAATAAACTGTCAAAGATGACGAGTAAGTTGAAAAATTTTTAAAAACAAGTACTGTGTTTTAAGTAAAATTCCTTAAAACACAGTACTTGTTTTTATTATTGATAATGGAATTTTACCAAGTAAAAGCCTCCCAAATTCAAATGAAAAATTTTAAAACCTTAGCATTTTCGGACAATAATTTTCTCAACCAGATTGCCTCAGCGAATTGGCTTTTGTTCTCGGCATTGAAGAACACAAACAAAAACAAATTTGAACTCTACATAGTTAGGCTTAGCGACGTTATAAGGACAGGTGCATCAAAAACAGTGGTCACTCAAGAAAATGTGGATGATGTTCGTAAGATTGTCCAGGAAGTTTGGCATGCAACATATCGAGAGATTGAGACATCATTGCGAATTTCAAAGAATACAAAAAATTTTTTTGCAAGAAGAATTTCGTTGACCAAGGAACAGAAAGCTGCAAGGTCGGTATCGAGAAATTATGGACCGTTTCAACAAAGTCTGAAAGCATTCACAAAATTGTCCATGGTGATGAACCTTGGATATATCCATACGAGACAGAAAATAAGCGCCAATTGTCTATTTGGGTGTTTTAAGGGAAAGAAAAACGTACAAAAGTCATCCTTAGCCAAATTGTCTTCAAAAAGATGGTCACAAACAGGTCGTTTAACAACAATTCCTTTACAAGATCAACGAATATTCATTGCCGATTGGTAGAAACCAACCCCGAACGGCGAATCATCCTTCATTAAGACATAACAAATTCTAACATAGTCCGGAAAACAATTTAAAAATATTTAACGCAACATCGAATTGATACATCATTCTTCGTACAGTTCAGACCTAAGTCCCAACGATTTCTTACTCTTCCAAAAATCAAAAACAGTCTGCATGGTCAAGGTTTTCAACGTTCAGGAGAAGCTGTTGATGCCCTCCTAAAGGTCATTTTGAATGTAACACCAATTATTTAATTCTACCTCTATATGCAAAACTTATAATACATCCCTCGTACTAGTAGTAGTAGTAGTCTACTCAGTAAAATGAGCATCATAACTGCCTTTCTTTTTCTTGTGACGGCAACATCTAAATTTGCACTGACCGCCGACGTTAGATTGTTTTTCAGGCCTGTAGCCACTCAAGGCGCTCATCCTTTTATATTCCATCGACTTTCGATTAGAGAAGTGCGTTGTTGTTTCTCATCAATCTAAATTAAAGCAGATACTTAATTCGGCAGAACTGGAGCACGTAATTAAATCGATATCGAACGACACTTGAAGCGGCAAGTTCGAATTACCAAAACATGATTCGAGAGGCTTTATCGAGTGTGAACTGAACAGATAAACGGAACGTAATGCTATGCTAAGGTTGCTCGAGTTTGCCAAACACTTGAACGTAAGCTCACTCTATCCCAATCTTGAGTTACAAGGTTGATACAACTTATCTGTGACATACAGAAAGGTAGGATAGTAGCTCAAGCTGAGTTAAAGCATCATAATGTTTTAGGAAGGTCCAAAGATTTTCGACACCTCAATTCTGGAAATATTACTGTTTCTATAGTTGACGGAGAGGGAAGAGAAGGTGAATTTGTTGGACTATTGTGAAGAAATGTCCATTCACGGCGAAGATACTTGGACCTCACATATTAGATGAAGATGGCTGCTTGATAAATTTAATCAGGATTTGGTAACTATATACAGGATATCCCAGCACAAATAGAATATTTCAGGATTCTGACAAAACTAATGAAAAAAATTAATATCTTATCTTTTTTTCCTATGACGCACTCTTACTGAGATATTTATCCCCAAATTTCAAAAAAATACTATAAGTTAAAATCTATTTCATTCATCGGATTTTGATGACATTGCAAAAGGTGATTCATCTGTATATATTTCACTCTAATTTTGATGGAATTGAATTGTAGCAAACTAATTAAATGCTGTACTCAGAATACATGGAGAATGTACAGGGTGGGCAAATTTTGATGTATTTGTACGGCAACTATGTGAAATATTGTAGATAGAGATAAATGAAATATCTCTCGATGTTATTTCCAGGGATTAGTTCAGTGATTCAAAAATTTTCTGATATCTCTTTCCTTTTCTCGAATTTTGTGAAAAACGTCCATAACGGATATATCGATCATCATCAAAGTTACATAAAAATAAGTATGACATTCAGCAGGCACTTTTTGAGTAGCATACAGAGCTGTGTGAAGAGCTCAGCGGTTTTCGAGTGTTAATGCAAACATGCTTTTTTCTAAACACAAACCATAAGAAATTTTACCTCTTCAATTGACGAGGCTTTTACGTGATAGAAATCCATTTTCACTAATACAAGTAAACGATGATTTCTACTAAATATATTATTAAATGCTCGACGCGTTTCGATACATAGTATCTTTATCAAGAGCGAATGAATACTACAAATATATCTTACTAACAAATTTTTATATATAATAAAGAGAAAATCCACTCAGAGCTATCCGTACTTGAACTAATGTTTAGGAAATAAATTTAATAAGGGTGAGTTATTTATGTCTACCTGATCATTAAAATTTCCGGTGAATACCTAAATCTGTTAATTTCAAGTACTTCCAAAAGGTTGAGTTTTATACCTCTATTCTCAGAATGTAGGATCTCAAATTCTGAATTGAGAGGCTGACCATTTTCCCTAAGATGATTCGAATAATTTGAATCGGTTTTTCCACTGATGAAACTGCGTTTATGTTCAGAGATTCTAACATTAAAATTTCTCCCTGTTCTACCTATATATAGATTGGATTGTGCAGATCGCAATTATTTTTATATAGGTAGAACAGGAAGAAATTTTAATGTTAGGGAAAATGGTCACTCTTTCAATTCAGAATTTAAAATACTACATTCTGAGAATAGAGGTATAAAACTCAACCTTCTGGAAGTACTTGAAATTAATAGATTTACGTATTCACCGGAAATTTTAATGATCAGGTAGACATAAATAACTCACCCTTATTAAATTTATTTCTTAACATTAGTTCAAGTACAGATAGCTCTCAGTGGATTTCTTTAGTATATATAAAATTTGTTAATAAGATATATTCGTATTATTCATTCGCTCTTGATGAAGATACTCTGTATTGAAACGCGTCGAGC
Organism: Cryptolaemus montrouzieri; assembly: GCA_013387265.2. Classification (NCBI taxonomy): domain Eukaryota; kingdom Metazoa; phylum Arthropoda; class Insecta; order Coleoptera; family Coccinellidae; genus Cryptolaemus; species Cryptolaemus montrouzieri. The sequence continues at coordinate 20,746,634 of JABFTP020000103.1, forward strand.
ATTTAATAATATATTTAGTAGAAATCATCGTTTACTTGTATTTGTGAATTTAACCTCTATTGGAGAAGCAATTTTTTCCTTTTCAGAAATAAATAACACTTGTAGACAATTATTGCATACCTTTTTTCATAGAAAAACCTGAAATTTCCACAATTCCATTCATTAGGTTCATGCCCATCAACGATTCATATTGTTCTATGACTGAAAACCACAGATTTTAAGGATCCTTTTAAAGATCATGGATATTTCTATGGTTTGATTTGATTCCGACCATAGTAATCAACTGTGGTCTTAGAGTTCAACAATCTCTTCTACTCTTCATAAATCGAATTACTGAGAAACATTAATTTTTTTGAAATTCGAAACTTGCCAAACCGAGGAATCTACGTAACATATGTGTCTTTGCATGTTGCAGTGGTAATATTCTATCAGAATGATTAGAAAGTTATGCGAGTGAGAGAATATATTATTATGAAAAACTTTTCTCAAACGAAAACCAACAACACATACGAAAATCTTCAACAGAAACAAAAAGTCCTAACGATGCGAATGGCGTAAACTACCCTTTCGCAAATATTCAAAAGTGTAGCAATTGTTTCTAATGCATCAATTACCATCGCCGAGAAACTCTACGGCAGGCATTGTAAATATGAATATTGCTAATAGAAGCAAGACATTCCCTGACATTCTGTTTTAACTCTTCTAAATTGTTATTGTTCCTCTTGTAGAGTGAATCCTCAACATGACCCCAAAGAAGAAAACCTAATGGCTTCAAGTCAGGGAAACGAGGCGGCCATCTCACAGGACCTATAGTCCCTATCCAATTATGTCCAAAATTTAAACTCAACAGATCAGTGATGGCCCTTGTTTGGTGGGAAGGAGCACCACCGTACGATGATCAAATATCACTCAGTAACGGTCGACTCAATATCATATTTGAATTTTCAATCTGTTTACAGTTTACATTTCTGTTACGTCAAATTAAAAGTTGGAATCGTTTCGAGGCCACTGTGCGACTGTATAGTTTAAACAAGCCAGCAAAGTGCTGCATAAAAATACAAGCTCTGGTTGACTCTAAAACTTTCCATACAGTAAACACTGAAGTCATGAAACGAGTAATACTGCTAGAGACATTTTCAGAAACCAATCAAAATGACGCGTTCGATAATTGAAACTTTAGTCATGAACTCTTCGAAAAGCAAAAACTTACTTCAGTGGGTACCCCTCGAAAAAGCTACTCAATGTTGCTTGAAACAGCAGACGATGACCTACCTCAAAAAAATAATTCAATAATTTAGGAACCACCTAAAAACACAACTCACAGTTCTTGGTAGATGCACTTTTTGCCCTACAAAAATTGACAGGAAAACGAAATACTCTAGCCGTTCTTGTGACGCATCTGTTCTTTTCAAATCGAATTTTCTTCCTTAAGAAATCTACAACTAAGACCAATGCCATTGAATTTGGTGAGGGGTCTATCAGACTGAACTTGACCGAAAGTGTAACTTTAATCACCTATCCCTTTCCGGATTAGAAATCACATATTTTGATCCACCTTGAAATTCAAAGAAGAAAGTAATTTGACTTAGAAAACACCCTGTATACACATACATCGAGATAAGAAAGGCTACAATTATGCTTCATGCTTCATCAAACACACTATGGCAGAGTGAACGTCTAAGCCGAGGCTCGACTCGCAATCGATTTCCCGGACGGAAATCGTATGCAAACTTTGCCTGCTTCTCTGAGTGTATTTTCCATTACAAAGCCAGCTGAGGGCTGACCACGTTTTCGGCAATTCGAATTTGCCGCAATATTAATTTACGATGTTTGAATAACGAATAAATCTCGAACTTTGTCGGTTCTCGATGATCGACAATTTTTATATTCCAAGGATAAAGTTGATTTGGTTTTCACTACTTTTTAGCCTCATACATCTACCAAATATTCTTTACAATATGTCATCAGCCAAGACACATATTTTTTGGTGTGCTACGTTTGCGTCTTTTACAAATCACCATACCAAATTCACAATTTCAAAACGCGATCAGGGATGTTATGTATAATTGGAAAGAGAAAAATTGATCTTTCAATTTAATCCAAATTCACATATAGCTTAGATTCATGAAAACACAAGTTTACATTATGATTCGAAAATTGAATACATCCTCGTACATTACATATTACAATCCCGGAAAATCGAGAGATCTGAATAACGGTGAGAAGAGCGAGGTTGCCAGACTTCCAAAAAAGTCAGAGCACTACGTTCAGTCTTCAAACCTGAATAAACTAAGTTTCAAAAAAGGCAGTGACCCTGGAAGCAGCGAGGAATGAGAAAAGCAGCAGTACAAACACAGGGTATAGGAAATTTTTGGCAAAACAGACTGCAACGGATGGATAACTCCAACAAAGTAATTATTACAGGAACCAGAATAAATGAATAGGAATTGGACGGTACACCATTTTTTTCAATTCAGCTCCTAAAAAGCTTTCATGGGTTTGGGAAATGTTTCATTAAATACAAGAAACGAAGCTCTTGAGAATCATTTGCGTGCAAGATTTCGAGGAAAAGTTATTGTGGTGGAATGAAACCCACTGTGTCAAGAGGCTGAGAGTATGTCCTTCAACATTACAACATGTTGGAACATTTCTACAGTAGTGAAAATTGGCCATACGACCCATTTTTATCACGCTATTAGTTTTTTCAGAACTCTTAGGCTTCCAAACGGGAAAGTCAACTCCAAAAATTTGAATAACCATTATTTTAGAGATAAACAACCAAATAGTGATTATAAAAAGTCATATGATTGGTTTGGCTGCTTCAAGTGCCCCTACGGTAGTTTATATCGCTAAACATGCAAAGTAAAAAGTTTACCATATGTAGGTCTTTCCGCAAGAGTATAAACCTGACATCCTCGCTATCTGATAACATTGGTGGTATTACTACATACAACCTGAAAGTCTACTTCTTCTGCTCAATTATACATGTCGGAGACACCGCTATACACTGTCGAAACGATTGGTACCAATAAAATATAGTAGGTACAAAATTCTCTGTGTAAGGTTTCTTTCAATGCTGTTGCATTGAGATCGTAAGTGATAGTTTTAGAAGTTATGTGTTGATTATATATCATCCTCCTAATGGTGAGCTTGAACTCTGCCATACGTAACTTTCTGAGACTCTTGATTTCTACGTAAAAAAGCTCAGATTTGATTTTATGTATTGATTTGAACATTAACTATTTTGATTACTGAAAACAAAAAAATTGATGTTTTGCAGTATAACAACTAGGTAACTAGTTCTAACTAGATCTAACCTAACCAATGGTCAGTTAATTTCCTCAGGCAAAATTGATTATATTCTTGAAAAGTTTCAAATTGTAACCTCAAAGCTAAAGTGGTGCAGCCAGATCAAAATAACCATCCCATGATTATTGCAGATTTTGAGATAAAACTCATTGAAAGTATCGAAATAAAAGATACATTTAGGTCGACGGATGTATCTCTGAAAAATCATACTACGCTAAAATCATTCCTATATCTTGTTGATTTTCATTATAATTATTGTCTTAGCAATGAAACCCTGCATTTGTAGAGTTTTTAAACACTTTACGTGACCTGTCCGAGTAATTTGGTTGAGAAACCAACAAAATCCTCCAGCAGGGGTTGCATAATGAAGAAGGTTGTTGACAATTGAAATCCTTTTCCTGTCAGCTGAAATTAATAATTGCGAGTCACCTTGAATTAGGTTATGAGGTAAAAAGACTCCAAACAGATTGTAATGACTCAATTAATATACTCATCTGAAACAATATCAAAAATCACAAACAAAACAATAGCTCTATAGCATACTGGTAACAGTATGCTTGGAATAACCCGACGCTCTTGGCCCATAGAACCAAACGGGGGCCCATTTTATGGTACCTCCGCATCTGTTGACAGATTTGTAAAACACTTCTCCGCCATGCCAGCCAAGAAGCTGCTGGAGGCAACTTATCTAGAAACCATTGTTTCATATCATGTAATGAATCGATTGTGTATTGGGATACTACTGAACACAATCTTCTTAAGACAGTAACTCAGTTGATGAACAGCAGCAGCTCTGGTCCCTGGTCGCTGGTTCCAATGGCATGAATTCAAGAACTGTTAGGGCTACATCAAACCATATGGTGTTCCGCCTTGTTTATATAATAATTTATCCATTCATTCTGGTATCTCCCCATTCTGTTTGAAATCTGTTCCATTCAATCCAATATATCAAATTACAGACCATTTTTAAGAATACATGCTTTATCAAAACTTATTAAGAGTGTTATTATAGACCTAATAACGTCCTCTTCGATACTTTCAAAATAATTAATGACGGACAAAACCTTTTGCATTTTCTATACTCTGCATTGAATGGGAGAAAGCATGTTGCTGTATTGTTTCTCAATTTGCGAGGGTCCCTTGACAACTTGACTTTGGCTTCAATGGTGTTTGAGTTGTGCGCGTTAGGTTTTAAAGGAAATATTCTGAAATGAGTGAGGTCAAGGGAGGCAGCTATTATTCCTACTTCTCGTTGACCTCAAACATTGTTACTCAGGGCACACTCGTTATGTTTGTTGATGATAGTAAAATAGCGGTCTCAGCTCATTTCCCTGGGGAGTTCACAGCCGAATGGAAGGTTCGGTGTGGGAGTTTTTGTTCTGACAAGACAGTGATCCTGAATTTGCTATATGTTGGCCTTCTAATGCGGGACTGGTGATCAGTTGCAACGTCTCTCGAGTCGCTACTTAGTACCATGTTGTATTTCTTGTGATTCATCTAGACTCCCTTCTCAGATGTACAAGTGGATCATGTCTGTGATAAACTGCTTGAAAAACAGTCGCAAGCTCGACTGTTCCTTGGCAGCATCTCGACAGTGGACACCAGCACTATCTTTTGTAGTTTTTGAGCCGTCTGTGTACCAACAGAAACCCCTCAAGTGGACGGTCCTTGGACCTTGTCTATTCCTGTCTACCAGGAATGATGAACTGGAATGGTCGCTCTATGTTGGATACCATTCTAGCTACTCTCTTTATTACCAAGTGACTAGGGGCAAGGCCCAAAATCAGTTCCATGGGCACAATGGGTATAGAGCAAAATATCCAGTAATCATCATGCTGGCTGTTCACTGAAATTTGAGCTTGAGTTGAGATTGCTTCTTAAGACTGCACCCCCACCAAGCAATGCAACCGTATGAGACACGTGGTCTCACCACCATCCCATATAGTCACTGAAGTTGTTTTGAGCAAGACCCCATTGGGGGATATATTGAACAGTTATTGTTAAAATTGAAGATAATAGTTATTTCTCACACTGGTTTGAATTTTCCTTGGTATGATTTTTTCGGGTATGTTTGGAAAAATTGCTGTCGTTTTCCCAATTTTTTTCACAATTATTTAATATTTCTTCAGTTCCTGTTCTGTTTCCCGATAATTTACTATGTTTCTAGTCTTTATTGTTTCGAATTTTTCAGAGTACAACCAGAGTTTCATTTGTATCGTGAGTATAAAGTGATACACGGATCTGATCTTGATTTCTCGTTCGATGAATATACCACCTAGCCCGCGACGCATTGGCTCGTTTTTGAAGTGTAAGTTGATATAAATGTAAATTCTTAATGAAACTAACGTCAAAATATTTTATTTTTTACGAATTCGTAAGATAGTCGACAGAAGCTAGAAGATAACGTTGCTTATGCTTCGATACCGTATTTTCAGAAAATCTGATACCGACCCTGCATTTTTTCTAGTCGAATCTGATGGGAAATTCAACGTCTTTGTCAGTATAGTGTTGAAGGAGTTGTTTGTTTGTTTTTCCTTTAACGTGCTCCATTTCTGCATTTTGGCTAATGACACGCCGGGAAATTCTGTCACCTCACTGACCCAAGAATTTTGCCGAACTACCCTCGTGTCGAGGAAGGGATCTTTATTGTCCAACACATCTCTGTTAGATAGGACTGACAGCTTTACATCTCCTCCGAAAGATAGACAATCAAGCGATTCCCAGAATCCGAAAAATCGCACCGACTTTGTGGGGATTGAACCCAGGTAACTCTGCGCAGGAGACGAGCATCATATCCCCTACGCCGACGAGCCGGTTGTTGAAGGAGTTAATTTGCAGTTTTTACTCGGTTCCAGAAATATTGTCTGACAAAAAATGAAGTGTTTGTGAAAGATTGACTCCCAATAAAGAAAATGTGTAGGTGTGAGATTTCATAACTTTTCAATATGCTTCTTTCTATAAAAAATAGTGTGAGTTAAAAATTCAATACATAGGGTGATATTTCTGCCTGAACAATGGAAATGAGGATGTTTCAGTCCGGTCCTGAAATTTTCGAATTTTTTTTTTTACGGTATTAAAATTGATGCTATTCGTGCCAATTATGTCTTCAAAATCGTTCTATTCCATTGATTATTGAGAATTTCAGACGGACTCAAAGTTTTTGGCAATTTTCAAAAAGCACACTGTCCGCTACACCGAACTGAATCCATCGTAGAAATATGTACAGTTCATCTGGATTCACCCTGTATATTTTTATTGAAAAAAATCGAAAACGAACTAGTCTGTTTTCACCAAGGATCTTTTCCTTATATGCAGTAATTCGAATAGCTGCCATACTGAGACATCGAAAATGGAACAGCCTGTAGATATTTTTTTGAATCATCTGCAGGACAGGACAATTTAACTAAATAAAGTTCAATGTCCTTTATATCTTCTGAAATAATTTACCGAATAACAATAATTACAAGAAAATTGGTTGATCAGCCTTTATTCATAATATAATTATGCAAGCTGTGTGCTTGTTTTCTGAATTGTTCTCCTCTTCAATAACTCACGGTATATTTGCATTGAATTCATCAGTGCGCATATTATATTTCAACCCAAGTTTATTATGTATAATCAACGTACTGATCAGTGATCAGAAAATTTCGCATTGAAGTAACTCTCAAATTTTCCACTCGGTTTGTATTGCAAACGAATTAAAATTCACGTCCTCACATTAGCATCAGTTTTATTCATAGAAAGGGTCGATTGTTTGTGAGATAGGAATCAAAACCCACAACATTTTATTATTCACCTCTCTACCTCCATTTATCCATTCAAATTTTATTCCAAACGAACGCATCCTGAACTATTTATTCGCTGAATCATTCGGGAATATTTTTAAATCATTTTTTGTGATTAATGGTTATGTAGTTTCAAGTTTCATGAAAGTAAAATGGACCAATTTATACTACTTGAGTTATAAATAACTAAGCAAATTTGTTTGTATACCGTTACATCAGCTTTTAACCTCCAAAACAACATGTATCAATTTTGAAAGCTTTTAAAATATGTTTTTATTTGACGCATGAAATGGAAACACCAACATTTCCGAAGTACATCCCAGAGATAAAACCAAATTATTCAAACTTCTTGTTCATTTTCTTCGAGTTCAAAGTGTAAAAGCTTCAACGTGAAAGTACTTCAACAATTCTTCCTTTCCATGATCTAGATCAAAAAGGACCTTTCTAGAAAGCACGAAATTCAATTTTTACTTTACAAGAATCTACCTTTCCAGAATTCCGAATTAAGTTCATTAATAAAGAAGTTACTTGAAAGTGGGTTAACTAAAGTTGCTGGTACTTAAAATGGGACTCGCTGGCGTTGAAATTTCAAAAGAAAGTGTTTAGTAAAACTTTTTATGATGTTGCTGGAGCACTCCGATCAATGACACATAAAGTTTAGGAATTGAAGCAATAAATTTCAAAGTGGGATATTCTAGAAGTTGCATGATGTCTGAATATTCCTGAGGGAGGTGAAAAGGTATTTACAATTTTTTACTCAACAGTTTCTTAACGACATTTCAGTTGAATATAGAATGAAATAAGTTGTTCGGCAATATTGAAAATATACACTACTCTAAGATATTGTAGCACAAATAACGATTCCCATTGCATTCACCATGACAGTTATTCTCTTATAATTTCATTTCGAAGCTTTTTCAATATGATATGAGTAATGCACCACACATGATTTTTTTCTGCCGTTTTTGAACATTTTTATCACTCGTACAAGGTGGGTAGATTTCGACGTTTTAGTAGTGCAGGTATGTGAAATATTATGAAGGAAAATCTAACTCCGGCGTCCTCATATTATATTTGCATGACAAATTCATTGCCTCAAACAGATTCATTCATATTCGGATGCCAATATCTAGGTTGTTATTGAACTTATGTAAGATTGGTTTTGACATTCTACGGGCAATTTCATCCCCAGAATCGAATCGGTAATTCTTTTTCGTTCAACGATTTTCGAGTTTTAATGCAAACTTTAGTTCTTTAAAATACACTTCCACAAAATAGTGTAAACAAGAGAGAAATATGTTACAACGTTTTGATCCTAAATAAATTCGACACAAATAGCGACCATCGCCTCGTTAGAGCTACAATCCATCTTGACACCAAATTTGAACGAACCAAAATGATACTGAAGAATCAAAAGTATCCCACTTTAGAGGTTCTCACTAGAAATAGAGAAAAGTTCGAAAAAGCTGTCACAACGAAACTACAACACTCAGACTATTTGGGAGATGGAGAAATTGATGATCTTACTCAGAAGATAACAAGTTGTTTACAAGTGGCAACAAAGAAGACGTGCAGTACTCAGAAAAACACAGGGAAAATCAGTTAAAACACCAGACATCTAATTGAAAATAGGAGAAAAACAAGTCGGGAGGATAACAGCTATAAAACATTGAATAGGGAAATAAATAGAAGTATTCAGAAAGGCCTGAGAGATTGGAAGACACAGCTAGTTAAAGAAACTATTGAAAACAACAAAAACATGTTCCTCAGATCGAAACTATCAACTGGAAGAACTAAAATGACGAAAATAAAGAACTCTGAAGGTATCTTGGTCAACAAGAGGAAAGAAATCGTACTTGCCATTGAAGAATTTTACAAAAAACTTTATAGTTCTGAAAATCAAGAACAGAAATATATTTTCAATACCGGTTCTGAAGACATTCCTGAAATTGATACAAATGAACTGAAAATTGTGCTCAATCAGATGAAGAACCAAAATGCTCAGGTGAAGGTAAGATCACCATCGAGATGTTGAAGATGGGAGGAGAATATCTGTTGGATAACGTACGGATGCTTCTCAACAAATGCCTAAATGAAGGAAGAATACCAATGGTATGGAATAATGCTCAAGTCATTCTTCTTTATAAGAAGGGAGACAGAAATAACATAGAAAATTTCCGCTCAATAAGCCTTTTATCGCACTTGTACAAATTACTGACGAAAATAATGACAAATAGATTAACTAACAAAATGGACGCTTATCACTCCGTCGAACAAGCCGGCTTTCGGAAAGGCTTCAGTACAGTAGACCATTTGCAAGTGATACGGACTCTCATCGAGAAAACTTCAGATTACAATGTGATATTGCACATGGCATTTGTAGAGTTCAAGGAAGCGTTTGACTTGATTAAAATTTGGGCAACACTAAGGGCACTAGATAACGCAAGAGTGGACAGTAGATATTCAAATCTCATCAAATTCAATACGAAAATGCCATAATCCAAATAACGATAGATGAAGAAACAACATCAAAAGAAATCCGCGTTCAAAGAGGCATACGACAGGGAAACATGTTCTCTCCAAAATTATTTACATTGGCTCTAGAGGACGTTTTCAAGGGTTTGAAGTGGGAAACGAGAGGCATAAATGTAGATGGTGTACGTCTGAACCATCTTCGATTTGCGGACGACATAGTTCTTATAAGTAATGATGCCGAAGATCTTTGCACGATGCTGGAAGAACTATATGAGGCTGCCTTGACCTATGGACTCGAGATGAACCTGGATAAAACGAAAGTTATGAGTCCTGAAAATTCAAGAATCAGTATCGGTAACCACGAGATCTAAAATGTTGCAGAATACATTTATCTAGGGCATAAAATCGTACAAGGCAGGGAAAATCAAACCTCTGAAATATCGAGAAGAATTGGACTAGGTTGGGCTGCATTGGAAGACTGGATCATGTGTTGAAATCTCGAGAAATCCCAATAAATCTCAAAAGGAAAACAAACTCCAGGTGACACAACGAGCAATAGAGAGATCCATGCTTGGCGTTAGTTTGCGGGATAAGATCAAAAATAATAAAATAAGACGAAGAACACGCGTAACGGACATTTTGAGAAGAATAGCGGAACTCAAAGAGGAGTGTTGGTGGACCTCCGAAACGATGGCGGGATGATATCCAGAAAACAGGAGGAAAAAATTGGGTACAGATTACCTTGATTAGACAGAGGCGGAAAGATTTGGAAGAGGCCTTTGTCCAAGAGTGGATATCCACAGTCTGAAGAGACCGTGAGGACATGTGATCAAGCGACTCTCAACAGAATTCGAGGATGGGTAGAATGATAACAAACTCACCCCTCATCCTATGCGGAAAATTTAAAGATGGGCTTTATTTTCCGAAGCGCCTTATTCCCCTTCTGTAGCTTATTCCAATATGAAAAGATTCATTTTCAGTGTTCCTAGATTTCGTAGAACCAGCAAATTTGCTGTTATAGACTTTGTCGTTCCAAACAATTCACAAAATCACCCAACAAGGAATATTTCAATAATAGATAAAGGTATAAGCTCCATAATACCCAGTGAAAAATATTTCAACTTTATATTTTGCCATTATTGAAGATGAATCCGGCACTGTTGCTTAATGTAGATGAAAAGAGATCTAGTCTCAAGCGCTGTCGGCAGAATCAAGAAATATCTAGGAGCGCATAGTAATAATACACTTTTGTATCAAAAACGCGGAACAATTGTCAATCCAAGTAATAGACTTCGTTCAAATAAGGCAACCATGGATCTGGAACCTTTATCTTAGCTACCTCGAACAATTGTGAGTAATTCAATGATTAGATATACAAAATAATATGTTCAAGAAATGAGAGATTCCGAAACGTTTGAAGCATTTGACGTAATAAGCAGGCAGCTTGGATGCAGCGGTAAGACCTAGTAATCAAGGTTACTATAAATTTCACATGCTAAATATTGAATGCCTCTTTCAATTATTGAAACAAAATGAGTGCTGCGAATTGTCCTGAGGCTAAGCATCTTCTTGTATATTATTTCGAAATTAGTTCATTCCTGAATAAATTATGTTTCAAAAATATATACCAGAGACTTGATATCCGTCAAAATGGATATATAAGATAGAGATATTTCATCCGACAGAATGGAAATATATAGAGGGTATATATACAGGGATATCTACCAGGACCATCCGTTAAAAACTTTTTGAGTTCCAATTACAAAATCAAGCTGAAATTTTATACGCGGCCATAAATAGCGATTTCCAATTGAAGTGAAATATTTTCGGTTATACCGGAGGTGGGTCATCACTTTGTTATTTCAAATGACAATCTACCTTTTTTATTATACATCTTGAACCGACATTTGAGCAAGGCATAGAATACCCAAGTTGTTGGCACTTATCTGTCAAAACTTTTGAAAGATTTAATTATTTTTGTTATAAACTCGATTTTTGAGGAACATTTAAAAAAATTATGGCTCGTTGATCCCTCGCACTACAGACACAATTTTTGCTTGGGTGGATAGAAGAAGGATGAAGGAATTTTTTTAACAATCCACACATGTCAAATGTTTATTTTGTTGTTTTGTATGATTCTTTCAATTTGGTCTTTTTCAAACAGCAATAACTCAATTTTTTAAAATTGCACGTGCCAATTTTTATATCGCCATCAGATGAAGCGTCAAATTTCAGATGGAATTGTATAAGCATGTACTATACCTATCTCTTATAGTTCCGAAATAATTTTTGGGAATATATTGAATTTTCATGATTATGCAAGAACTAACAGAGAATGCTTTGAAATATTTCAATCAAGTAGCTGAACTGGCTACGCTCACCTCCGACAGATGCCTAAATTAATGTACTTGTCACTTCGTTCATTCGAATTTGATATTTCAACAAGAATTGTCGTTATTTCAGATTGAAAATATCCAAAAATACATCACATTTGGAATAAAACCACTAGTTATTCAAACGAAAATATATTTAATCTTTTTAATTCATTTTAGAATGTCAAAAGTAGTGGGTAGAAATTGCAGGCAATTCAATAACAAATTTCCAAATTTACCGTCTATGAGTAAATCAAAATTTCGAGGCATTAGAAGCAATTTTCTACAATTCGGATGAATAAAAATTGTAGGAAGTAAGCGAAAACCAATCATCGAATATAATTACATTAATACGAATAAATGATAGCAAACATCATGGGAGAAAACTAATTTACGATCCGAATATAAATGTTCAATATGGGCCCCATTTTGCTAGATACACTTGACAGCTCGTATACGAACATGATGAGTTGCCCTCCTAGTTTCCTCAGGATCAATATTACGAAAAGCATTATGAATGCGCTCTAGTAACTCTTCTTTACTTCTTACAGGAATAAGATACACTTTACTCTTGATTTTGCCCCATAAATAAAAATCAAGAGGCGTCAGGTCCGGAGAACGCGGAGGCCATAAATTTGGTCCTTGATTACCCCACCATCTATCCTCGAACATTTCTGTTAGCTGCCGATATACAGCTCATGTTTTATGTGCTGGTGCACCATCCATTTGGTAAATGTAATCCCTCAGAATGTTAAGGGGTAATCCATCTAAGAAATTTGCTAATGTTCCTCTCAAAATTTCCAGGTATCTTTGTCCATTAAGATGTTCCTCATAAATGTGATAAGCCAACAAATCATTACTTAAAATTGCAAAAACGTTCACGCTGAATTTATTTTGGAAATCAATAACCTCAATGAAATGTGTATTTTCTGTGGCCCAAAAATGTCGATTTCTCCTGTTGATTATTCCACTTTCATTGAACTTGGCTTCATTAGACCATATAATTTTTTTGCAGAATTGTCTCATCTTCTTGAAGCCGAATTATTTAATTTTCACAGAAATTTAGCCGCTTGGGAGGTCAGTTGGTTTCAATTTTTGTAGTCTGATAAAAGAATACGGGTGCATGTTATGTTTCATAAAGATCCTTTGAATGGAAGTATAACTCAATCCAATATCTATTCATGCTGACTTAATGGACGCATGTGGATTGGCACGAAAATACGCTAGCGTATTAATTGGATTGTCGTCGTCCTCGAGAATTAGTTTTCTTCTAGTTTCTATGTATTTTGTTCCTCCAAATTGCAGAAAATTGCTTCTAATTCTTCGAAATTTTGTTTTACTCATAGGCGTCAAATTTGAAAAGTGGTTATTGAATTGCCTGCAAGTTCTATCCACCACTTTTTGACATTCGCCATGAATTAAAAAGAGATAAAACATATCCTCGTTTGAATAATCAGCCATTTCATTATCAATCTGGTGTTTTTCAAAAATTTTCACTTCAAATTACCAACAATTCTTGTTGAAATATCAAATTCGAATGAACGAAGTGACAAGTACATTAATTTTAGGCACCTGTCAGGTGAGCGTAGCCAGTTCAGCTACTTGATTCAAATATTTCAAAGCATTTTCTGTTAGTTCTTGCAAACTCATCAAAATTCAATATATTCCCAAATTATTTCGGAACTATAAAAGATGAGTATAGTACATGTTGATACAATTCAATCTCAAATTTGACGCTTCATCTGATGGCGATATAAAAATTGGCACGTGCCATTTTGAAAAGAACAAATTGAAAAATCATACAAAACAACGCAATAAACATTTGACATATGTAGACTGCTTAAAAAATTCCATGATCCTTCTTCTATCCACCCAAGCAAAAATTGTGTCAGTAGTGCAAAAGATCTACGAGCTACAATTTTTTTAAATGTTCCTCAAAAATCAAGTTTATAACAAAAATAATTAAATCCGTCAAAAGTTTTGACAGATAAGTGCCAACAGCTTGAGTATTTTATGCCTTGCTTAAATGTCGGTTCTAGATGTATAATAAAAAAGGTAGATTACCATTTGAAATAACAAAGTGATGACCCACTTCCGGTTTAAACAGAAATGGTATCACTCCGAAAATATTTCACTTCAATTGGAAATGGCAAGTTATGGCCGCGTATAAAATTTCAGCTTGATATTGTAATTGGAACTCCAAAAGTTTTTAACGGACGGTCCCGGTGGATATTCCTGTATTATGTGCTATTTGAAATGAGAGAAATAGTGTAATTCGAATGTTTCCAACTTTTGACAACGAAAAATGAATACCCTGTAAAATAGTGCTATCATCCCTTTTCATTTTTGAAAAAGCTTCTTTAAAAATGTTCTGGTGTCTCGATGAAACTTTTCTGATTATCTGAGGAGCACGAAAAAATTTTAAAGAAAGATCATTTCACATCTTGAAAAATCCACAATTTCTTGTGTTTAGGTAAAAAAAATTGTAGAGAAAACTCCTATTATTTTAGTAGATCATTAGATTCATTTGGTTGAGAGTTGTTGGTGGAATGTGTGAACATTTTTAGGTTAACGCAGGGTTACCCCAGGGCTCCATACACTCGCCAACTGTTTTTCACTTCCAAATCAATGATCTGCTCCACTATATCGCAAAACGAATGTTTGGGATAAAGGATGAATGTACCCTGTTGTCGCCATTGTCTAGATAGTCTTATAACTCATAAGGAGTCACACCGACAAAAATATCACCAGAGCATGTCACTGATATTAGACTTGGAGAAAATATTGGGCTGATTAATCATAGTCAATTTTAAGAAAACAATACACAATCAACAACGTTCTCCAGAGATGTCGCTGATAGAGAACCTCCTGTAATCATGCAATAACATCGAATTTCCTCTCAAATGAACATGCATCCACTTAGCATCATAGTCAACCAAAGTTTGCTGGCATAACCAAGTATAAGGCTCTGCCAAATCTGCTTCCGCTAACCTCAGTTTTCTTTTCAGAGATGAGCATTACTTCTCGCGTTCATAGTTCACTATCATACTAAGCACAGGTGAGACATGGCCTGGAATACTTACCGCGTGTGTTGGGCTCCGCACCCAAATATTCATCACATCTATACTATAGCTTCCAGAAGAGAGCATTACACCTCAACGACCACTTGGAGAACAAGTTTATTCCTCAGCCACTCGCTCAAAGCCGGGGCAGGTTGCTGATCTTTCTCTTTTCTACAAATTTCTCTCTTTCATCGGCAGCCGATCAACTAGCAACACAATTTATCTCTCTCTATTAAAATTATTTTGTTTGTAGTGCTTGGAATTCGCTTCTATTGAAAACCCTTTCGATTACTTATTCTTCCCCCTAAGAGATGAGAATAAATAAAAACGAAAATGATGCGAAAAACTGGATATTCCATTTGAAAAAACATACTTTCGATATAAATCTCTGGAATAGAATACCCTGTATATTCAAAAATAATTTTGAAATATGCGGTTTTATATCTTTCTCTTAAACCTTTTGATACAGTCGACAGTTTCAGAGTTATCGAACAAACACTCACTAAATGGACACACGGTAGATCCTGCAGCACATGGAATCTCTCGTTACAGAAAAACGTGGCTTCGTTAGATGTTAAAATATATTTTAAAAGATTTTTAATACTATTTAAATTAATTTTATCCATCTACTCTTCAAAATTTTATCCACTAAAGACTCAAAATTCAGAAAGCTAAGAACAGTGCCTAATATGACCAGTTTGATACTGTAGATTTTTTTTTTTTGTAGCTCCATATTTTGTATCAGAAAAGAAGTTTGAATTATAACAAAGAATTGTGATTTATTGGAAGTCAGGCCTTCCGGATCATCTCGAAAAAAAAATTATATGATTTAATATTCAGTTTCTAGATCAACTCTCTCTAAAATAGGTAGTTCAGGTTCTACATAATAAAATCAATTCCACTAGAACGTGAGATGCTTAGTTCTGATATTAAGAGCTGTTGGACTGTCACTCCGCTCAATTAGACCAATTATCGGTCAGTATGACCTGCCCACTCTTCTGTGTTGAGGATTTTCAGCTCAAGACGAAATTATCCAAACATTTACCCCTGTTAAGAGAACCAAATTAATTGTCACATTAAATAGGCGCATTCTGCCCGAATCGTTTCTCCTTTGTATGAACAGAATAATTAATTATTGGACTTAAAACAATGCTTTTCTCTCGTTTTATAAACTGGTGAACTACATTTAATCTAGTCGATTATTTAAGTCTACAGCTAGAGAAGGATTAACTTTGAGTTAAAGTAACAAGAAATTCATCTCCATTTGAAAAGCTGATGGATTGTTTCAGTAAGTGTTCATTTTCAGATTATTCAGAAATAATGGAACATTAGTGACAGTTACTTATTTACTATATTTGTATCGCGTTTCGACGACACTGCGCCTTCATCAGACAAATACAAGATGAAAACTACATTAAGGTACAACAATTCATTTATTGTCTATAGCATTGGAATAAAAGTAAGTAGAATTACCTTAGGCAAATCCACACAAACTATTTTCCAAATGACTCAGCTGGAAACAAATTGAATAAAGCGGATTTAGTGTCAAAATCAACTGATTTCCGAAAAATTAATATCAATTTCTTTATTAGATGTATATGAGCTAAAATTTTAACAGATTAACGTCCAAATGTAACAAAAAAAAGTTAAACCAAAATACACTTCACCCACATTATAGATGAATGTTGTGATCTTTCAGATACCTGTTTGTCACAAAATTATTTCCAATTTGAGGTAAAATATTTCAAACAAAAGACAGGGTCCCCCCCCTTATTAGCTGATATTTTTATGAACAATCTTGAAAATTTTATGAGTTGGCACAAAAATATTATTTTCACACAGTACAGATACGATACAACATATGTAGAAAAGATGCTCGTCATGCTTCATAAAGATACAATTTTATGTGAAACAAAATGAAATGACGTATTGTGAATTGTGTAAGGGACGGTTTATGAAAGATGGAAATGATGTCTATTATTTAAATATCGGTAATAGTTTAATCTAAAAGTTAATTGAATCGTTTTGCTGAATTTCGGTAGTGAATTTTGTTATTGAATTTACATTTAAAATATTTAGCGACGTTCAATAGCAGTAAAACATACAATGATATCATCCACCTACCAAAACCAACATAACATTGTACAGACAAAGATTCGTAGAGTATTGTAGTTTCCTAGTTATCCATAAAAATTTATGCTAGTAGGGGTTGAATAGATTTTCCATAATAAAACCATCGCCCGAAGGGTGAAATAAGGACCCAAAAATAAAGTAATTTTGTTTTTACACAACAAAATTATGATGAAGATGTATTTCATTGGGAAAATCTCCCATAATTTGAAACTGCTATTGAAATTCTACCTGACCATGACTCACTTGCGTTCGGCAGTCATAAGGGAAACCCACTTGCGTTGATGCAGGTAAATAGTTTTCACTTACATAAATCATATACATAAATTTCATAGAACAAGGTATATATAGGAAGAGCATTTTTTATTATTCTCAAATAGATGCCAAATATTTCACTTAATTATTGGTGTCAATTTTTCGAAACTGCTTTATTGAATTCAATTTGGCTTAGTATCATTTGAATATAAAATAATTTTCTCATGCAGAAATTCCTCTTTTCTTTGCTGTTCTTGCTTGTCTGTCCTTGGCTAACCAATTTTGAATTAATATATTTCACACTGAACACTTTTCACAGCTTCCAAAAATTGATAAAGATTTTGATTAGAATTATAGAACATAGCATTGAAAGTTGAAATTTAAACTAATCTAACTTCGACTTCAAAATCTTAACAAACCTAACTCTTAGGCGAATCTCTTTTGCTATTTATAAAAAAATTGGCAACTATGTAACTGTTGCAATGGTATTTGGGAATAAAATCATTTTTTCTTGTAGAATCTTCTCCTTCTCTTTCCTTTCGTTGCTCGTCTGCCCTTGGCTAGGCAATTTCAAATATATTTCACACTAAACATGTTTCAAAAACCTTCCAAAAATGATGAAGATTCGAATTGGAACTACACACAACCAAATTTATATGGAATCACCCGATATTTTGAATATTAATTCAGGGATTTTGAAAATTTCGAAAGATCCTTAGAAGTGATCCTTTTTAATATATTTCAATTGAAAAAAGAAGTATATTAAGGTTTGTTTTAAGAAAGAAACGAATAAAAAAGATAAAAAACTCTTTCCGCATGTAGTAAAATAATTGAAAATTGTTTTCTCACGGAGTAGGGTTTTTTCCTCGACCTCTGTAGCTTGTATTACCTCCCCTTACCCTGATATAAGCCTGAATTCGTCTAGGTATTCTTTGGATTATGTTCTAGACCCTTTGGGGCGATTTCCTACCACTCTTCTATGGCGGCTTGAATGAGCTGTTGTGGAGTTCATGGATTATCCTGGCGCTATCTAATTTTTCTTTCGAGATTATCCCATAAGTGTTCAATACGATTAAGGTCTGAAGAGCAAGCTGACCAGTCCAAAAAGCAATTTCCTCTGTTTCCAAATAATGTCGCACAAGGTTACTGGTGTGCGAAGGAGCATTATTTTACATAAAAGTGAAATTCTCATTGTGGGCACCTAGCCAGAGTCTCACTCTGGGCTCCAGCACTAGGTTCACCTAACTTTTAGCCGTTACACTCACAGGAAATGAAATCAAATCTGTTTTGCCTACCAGCATAATG
This sequence comes from Cryptolaemus montrouzieri, assembly GCA_013387265.2. NCBI lineage: Eukaryota > Metazoa > Arthropoda > Insecta > Coleoptera > Coccinellidae > Cryptolaemus > Cryptolaemus montrouzieri. Next base: position 20,765,327 of record JABFTP020000103.1, read on the forward strand.
CCACCCCAAACATCACACTGCCCCTTGGTATTTTGGAGTTTGGCTTGCTGCTCGGAGTCTAGCTTGTCTTCCACGACCCTTTGAAACCCGCATCCGGTAGTCATCTGATCGAACACCAATTCTGGTCACATCCGAAAAAAGAACATTTTGCCCATTCTCTATATTACAAATATTACCTTTTTTGCAGAGATTGCAGCTCCACGTATCGGGCGTAGGTTTTTGGAATCACCCCCTTCGATAGCCCATTGTGGCCGCTATATCCCTCTGTGTTACCCTTCTTCAACAAGAGCAATTATTCGACACCTCTGCACATCGGACAATCTAACGTAAGGCATTTTGAATTATGGCTATAGGCTTTTTCAAATTTTGAAATTCACAGTTTCAAATCTCAGTGACGACTGAGTACAATATCCCGAATATGTGGTGATAATTCAACATTTCTTATCATACTATACAGTTTTTTTACAACAAAAAACTTCATTCTTCAAATGAAGATCCATGGTTGAAAACAATCAATAATGTTAAATACCGATTAATTCCATATTAATTTGGTTGTGTGTATAGAACACAGCAAATCTAACCTAACTCTCGGCCGAATCACATCAGCTATTTATCAGAAAATAGGTATCTATGCACCTGTTGCAATGGTATTTGAATTTAAAATAATTTTCCCTTGTAGAAACTCCTCTCTTTCCTTCCTTTTCTTGCTCGTCTGCCCTTGGCAAGGCAATTGCGAATATATTTCACATTGAACATGTTTCAAATATTCCAAAAGTTGATAATGATTTGGATTAGAATTATAGGATATAGCATTGAACTTTCAAATCTAACTTATCTTACCTAACTTAACCCTTGGCGAATCTCTTTTGCAATTTATCAGAAAATGGATATCCATGTACCTGTTGCAATCGTTCCCTAATATTGTTGTCAATAAGTTAGTATTGATCAATTTACCTACCTGCATAGGAAGCAACATAACGGACCATAATGTATCAAGACCCAGAACGCGAGTGTGACATATTTGTGAGGGTCGACGGAAGTGATCACTTCCGTCAAAAAGTTCCCATTTCAAAGCAATAATAATCTATCCAAATACATAAAAAAGAATAAAAGTAAAATACATATAGGAAACAAATTAAGCTACGGTAGTTGTAGTAAGATTGGAAGAATTTCCAATATTGGAGTCAATGGACATAGTCGTAGTTTCGTCAATAAAAATCAAATCCCAATCAGGTGAACCATTTCATTGGACGAAATCATAATTTCAACCAAAATTTTAAATCATCAAATAAAATACTTGATATCTATGTTTAGGAGTTCCTTTGAAATCAATAGATATAAAGTTTCAAATAATTTATAATATTACGTAATTCGTTTCTCACTCATTTCGATTATAAATCTGTGAATTACCCTAAGGTAGTTTTACATTTATTCTTATGTTTTAGATCATATACAAATTTTGTACGTTAGTTTAGTTTTCATTTCGTATTTTTCTGATGAAGACGCTATGTCGTCGAAACGCGTTACAAATATAGTAAATAAGTGTAAATCAAATTTTCTTTCATTTATTCGTATCAATTCGAAAATATATTATACCAATTAACGGGTGAAGCCAAAGTAAATAAAATTTAATTCAAATGAACTCAGTAGTTTTAATAATTATCTGACTGGTAATTTGGTTTATTACCTTGCCTTGAAAGTAGTCGTATTAAATGTCATTTGAGAGAATGAAACAGATAAAAGATGGAGCGACACCTTGCAACCGAAGATTTTAAGTGCTTTCAAGTGGTGGTCATTTAAACCGAGATGTTGAGAAATTAATTCGCAGAGAAACTCAAATCTGTTATTAGATTTCGTCTTCGCTAAAGAAAAAAGGACCTCAAAAGAACAGATATTACTTTTTGAAATGATATTAATCCACATGTGAGTGTCTTGTAGGAAGCCATAACGAAGGCTATATAAAAATTTCAATTCTATATTGAGAAATGAAAATACTGTTCATTCCGCATTCAACTTTTAAATAGTTTATGTTTTATATAGAATCGATTGAAGCAATGGAATTTTAGTAAAAGAGTAATCTCGGTATATTCATATCTTAACAATTAGAGAGTTTCGCATGGAATAAATATTATCAAAATTTCCGTTATTAATGAGATAAAAACACAAGGTTTAACTTTAATCCACACTTTATTTGAAAAAATTCGACGACGTTTCGCTGACACAGCAGCTTTATCAAGAATGAAAAACAGAATGAAGAGTATGGTATTATAAACAAATCGTAGAACAAGTTGGATGAACAACAGGAAAATCCACACCGAGCCATTGTACAGTTAGTATGAAAGGTGATAAAAACTAATTAAACAAGTTGAGTAGGGTGAATAATTCACATCTACCTGTTCATTCAAAAGCTTGTCCGAATGTTTGTATCTATTTATTTCTAATGCTTCTAGGAGATCTAATTTTGAACTTTTTGATTTTATATGTAATATGTCAAAGTTTTTATTGAATGAATGGTTTTCTTTCATTAGGTGGTTTGAATAATTTGAATCAGATTTATTTTTATCGAAGCTACGTTTATGTTCAGATGTTCTTATGCCAAAACTCCTATAGGTCCTACCGATATGAATTTTATCACAAGAACCGCAATTGAGTTTATAGATTCCTGATTTACTTGATTTTTCAACACGAGATTTATTATTTTTAATATGTTTACCTAAGTTATTAGAAGTTTTGAAAGTTATATTAAGATTTTGTTTGACGAGAAAGGATTTAATATTTGTACCTGCAGAACCGCAGAATGTTAAACTGTTGAATATTTTATAGTCTTTATGAATAGGATATACTTCATTTATTGCTTTCTGATACAGTTTTTACGAATGATTAGATCTATCATATCCGGATTATATGAATTATTAATGGCTATCTGTTTGATGATGTTTAACTCTTTATTATAATCTTCTACTGATAAAGGTAAATTGAGTAACCGATGTACCATGCTGTTTAAAGCTGCAACTTTGTGTTGAATTGGATATATCATATTCATAAAGACTATAAGATATTCAACAGTTTAACATTCTGCGGTTCTGCAAGTACAAATATAAAATCCTTTCTCGTCAAACAAAATCTTAATATAACTATCAAAACTTCTAATAACTTAGGTAAACATATTAAAAATAATAAATCTCGTGTTGAAAAATCAAGTAAATCAGGAATCTATAAACTCAATTGCGGTTCTTGTGATAAAATTTATATCGGTAGGACCTATAGGAGTTTTGGCATAAGAACATCTGAACATAAACGTAGCTTCGATAAAAATAAATCTGATTCAAATTATTCAAACCACCTAGTGAAAGAAGACGATTCATTCAATAAAAACTTTGACATATTACATATAAAATCAAAAGTTCAAAATTAGATCTCCTAGAAGCATTAGAAATAAATAGATACAAACATTCGGACAAGCTTTTGAATGAACAGGTAGATGTGAATTACTCACCCTACTTATCTTGTTCAATTAGTTTTATTACCTTTCATACTAACTGTACAATGGCTCGGTGTGGATTTTCCTGTTATTCATCCAACTTGTTCTACGATTTGTTTATAATACCATACTCTTCATTCTGTTTTTCATTCTTGATAAAGCTGCTGTGTCAGCGAAACGTCGTCGAATTTTTTCAAATAAAGTGTAGATTAAAGTTAAACCTTGTGTTTTTATCTCATTTATATCATGGATCTACATCAAGTAACGGCCTCCACAATTCAAAAAAAAATTCCGTTATTGTTTATGATAAGTAAATGATAAAAAATATTGTGCTGTTTTCATTAGAAAAAAACGATATCTATCTCTTTGTTCCAATTGAATTTATTGAAGAGAACTATCAAGATATGCTTGGCAAAGCAATAGCTCCTATAATTGTTGATCGATTTTAACATTTAACAGGAAAATTGATTCTTCTGAAAAAATTTTAATAGGCTTTTTTGTGAAGGAAATGACAATTTTCAGTCAGTGTTTGCAGTTGATTTCTGATTTTGATGCGTACACATATGACACTGGGCCTTGGGGAGATTATAATCAAAACAAAATTTTCTGTCTCCTTTTATTTTCGAACTGAAAGAACAAAAAACCCCATAAAATATAAATTTTCATTGATGAAAAGCCTCCATACATTCTGGACATACACTCTCTTCGTATTTTTTGCAAACATACCTCGTTCTCCTATTACAATTTTTCTCATGGCATCTTGGCAGATTCGTGTATTCTTTTTTCTAGGGATTATGTCCAATCCCGTCTACAACTACAATCGTTTCTAGCTGAAAGTGGTCCTCCACGTTTTTTTCGATTTTCAGCCGTCAGAATCATTGATGTAGCAACTGAAGCCTTGAATTCCAAGGAAGAGAAAGAAGTATTCTTTTTGCACTTTTAAAGAAACCAGGTATTCACAACTGAAACGTTCATAAAGTGAAACGCAATTCTCATGTAAAATTTTTTCTTTTTTAGTCCATGACGGTAATGCGCTATCATTCTATCAGCCATGTCCACCCCTCTCATGAAACGATTATATTGTTTTACAGTGTTAGGTCTGTTGATCTCGATGTATCTTCTTTCTTTTCGATTCCACCTCCTCACACTATCTTGGGGTTCTTTGCCGCAGAACGAAGATATCATATGGACCACTTTATTATCAACCCATTTCAGTACTGTGATATTACTTGATGAGGTGGTGACAGATCCACGATTTTCTTTCAAAAGGTCTTTGAACCCTGGAGTTTGTTGTTTGCATCTTATAGTCTGTTAACCCGTAAATTTGTTTTTGTTTCAGATGTACTATTACTGAATTGAGGTGAACAAATTGTCTAAAAATAATTTGTGGTTCATTGTATCTACTCCAAAACGAATTCTGTCAACTGTTTCTCCAATTACACCTAAACTTGACCTCTGCCTCTCTATTGATGATTAATACATTTTGAGACATAGCCTTCAACTGTGGCTCTTATCCTTACTTTGAATCCCCATTTCTTTGGTATAGATTCTATATATTGTTTCGATCTATGCCTTCTCTTGAAAGGTATAATCATCTCATCGATAACTGGAAATTCTCAGTGTGTGGTAGCTGCCTCGAAGGTTTCAGATAAAATATCCAGCAAAGGTCGTATTTTCATGAAACTATCTTTGCTATTTTGAGGTATGTCTTCATTATTCGTGAAATAAAGATATCTTTTCATTTCATCAAACCTCTTCAATGACATTGTGTTTTTTATGAGTTCTATACCTAAGCCCTAGGTTGTAGACCAGTACATCCTATATGAAGGATATTTTATTTTATTATTATTATCGTGGACTTATGCACTATCTCAGCTGTTAGCTGGATATAATTTACCTTTCCCAGATTCAGGAATCAAAGGGAATAGGCTCGATTACAATAAACTTGACATAAATTTCCTAACTATCCTACATGTATTAAGAATTACAGCATTTTGCATTTCTATATAGGTATTCTTATGCAATTCTAATTTCTTAAGACTATCATGCAAAGTTTTGGGTATTAACCCAGTCGAGGATACCATGACAGGAACAATATCTATTTTCTCGAGGTGCCACATCTGCTTGATCTCAATAGCAAGGTCAGTGTATTTGGACTTTTTCTCCTGGAACTTATAAAGCACGTTGTTATCATTCGGTATGGCGACATCCACCAGCATTGCTGTTCTGGCTCTCTTATCATACACCACTATGTCCGGCCTATTATTCGTCACCATTCTGTCAGTGATAACAGGCCTATCGTAGCTATTATTATTATTATTTTTATTTAATATGAATTAGAGTTGAGGCGTGATGCCTATATAACTCAAAAATCATAATATACATTATGTCTAACAGGTTGCAAAGCAGTGAAAACAAAGTAACACAAAATGACTTAACAAATAGGTTAGGCTATTCTAATCTGGTGTAAACAAAATAAAAAGATTCTCAAAAGCAAATAGATCCAACATTTAACCTACCTACAGAAAACTCAAATGAAATACAATAATGTCTTATCAAAAACATGTTGTAGGTACTTAGAAATCTTCAGTTGCCTGTTTCAGATAATATCCATGAATCATAGGCATTCTTGAAAGCATTGACAGAAGAAGAAGAAGAAATTACATGTGGTGGTAGATCATTCCATGCCGTAAATACACGATTGGAAAGAAAATTCTGTCTTGGGATGGATTTGAATTTTTCTCGATACAATTTCAGTCTGTGGCCTCGTAGACGTCTGTTGTGATTGATCGTTAGAAGTGGAGATAAATCTGCACCGAACCTGTTATTCAAGGCCCTGTAGACAATTATAAGATCACCTCGAAGCCCTCTATTATTGAAAGGTTGAAGATCGAATATTTTGAGGCGTTCGGAATAACTTGGTCGTCGACGCCCGTACGGAATTCTTGTTATCCTCCGCTGAATAGATTCGAGAGAATTCGTCTCGTAATTGTAAATGGGAGACCACACAGGACCTGCGAATTCCATTAATGGACGAATATAAGTTTTATATAAGAGACTACAAGTTTTCGGCTGACAACCTTTGAAAGATCTCGGAAGCAGAAACGAAAGTCTAGAAGCCTTGCTGCAAATACTTTGAATATGATCAGTCCACGTTAAGTCATTAGAGATGATAACTCCAAGACCAACTTGCTTCGATGTGGTGATCAGAGCAGTTCCAGAGATTTTGTACATCCGATGGGGGTTGTTTTTGCCAAGGTGTAGGACCTTTATATATAAGTCATGACAATATTCATACCAAAAAACTGTTTCACTTCTTCAATAGAGACTGTGAAGGAATGTTTAACGGATTGTATAGCAAATCTGATTATTTCATTTGTTATAAGTCTGAATAACTCCTCTGAAAATAAATTCAAAAAGAATAAATATGGGGTTTCACCATCTATATTTATTTCATGTCTACCTGAGAACTGTGCAGGATTTCCATATTATTCTTTATTATTATCTTTTTCCGCGAACCAAATATCCTTTTGCGTCTTACCACCTTGCAGTAGTTCTGCTATTACACTCAAAGGAATATCACTCTCTGATTCTATATCGCTACTCGAGTCGTGTTCATCTGAATCTTCTTGTACTTCCTGCTGTTTATTCACTTCTTCTTCTTGTTTGAAATCATCAATATCAATATCTTCCAAATCAGAACCAATCGGGTCCGAAACATTCGCTAACAAATGGATTTTATCTTTTTTTTTCCATAAAACAAGTTTGTTGGAATCTCTTCACTCATAGTGCACTGAAATACCAAATAATTCACAAAAGTCTCACGGAAATTCTTTTTATCATTTCATGAGAAATTTGATACCCTAATGCTGAAATGTCACAAATGTGTACATCGCTCAAACAGAAAGAAATATAGCAAACATCATAATAATATCTTATTTGAAACATGCAATGCCTATTATAGAATATAATTGATCACTTACCTAATTTTTCTTATAATTATTCAGCAAAAATCCCAATATAAACACCTCTTATGATTTGACAACTAACTTCAAACAACACACCACCACCAAAACACAAAGAACAATGCCGACACACAAGAAAATACAGCGTATTACTCAGTATATCCAACAACCGATTCTAATGGCTACATGTGTGGCTTCGGAGCGTATGTGCTTCTATGTTTCCGAATACGAAATAACTTTGAAGGGAAATGTACAAATATGTGTATATGCCCTTGAAAAAGTTAATGGGACAAAACCTGAATTGCATCTTGAATAATCTTCTAAGAGCGTGAAATATTCTCATTGACCTGTCACTTCTTCAAACACCAAAAGTTGACCATCACTGTGACTTTTAGAATGGTAACCCCATACTTCAATTTTTTCTTCGAGACTTATTCAATTTTGAGTACTTCCTATGAAAAAAGTATCATTTAGAATGCTGTATTTTGCGATGAAAAAGAAACTCTGTACAAGTTTCGGAAAAACGTTCATATTTCCAATTCATCGATGATATTCGAAGAATGGTTGACTGTTTAAGTTTGTGTTAAAATGTTTCTGTCCTAGATATTGTTTTAGTCATCATTTCAGTTGGAATAACTAACATTAGCTCGTATCTAAAGTGACAAAAGAAACTCAAAACGTAAGAGAAGATTCAAATGCATGGTGAAGAAATTATGGCAGATTGAATATCTACCCACTAGTTCCCGTTATTGTTACGTTTCGAGTTTTTTAACGGAGAATTATTTAGTATGGATAACAAAAAGCAAGTAAATAAAACATTGTTCAAGCCTATTTTCAATCTAATTGAATTAATGCCTGTCGACTCTATCGGGGACGATTTCCAGATCGTGATTAACTGGATCGCTAGTTTCCCAGATTAGATAAAGACAAACGCAAATTCGGTTCATTCGAAAAACCGAAAACTTTCAAAAAGAAAATTGACGAACAAAAGGAATCGAATGTCTTGGTGAGTTTAGAAGCGAACCCAGAAACATCTGATAAATTTCTCCAAAAACCGAGGCGTCAGCGACAACTGTTCAATTTGTTTTACAAAAAAATTAATACAAGCCTTATGTTCTTTCTAAAAGTTCTAGGCCATGAAGAAAATTTTTACTGATAGAATCCATTTAGAATCGATGATCATTTATTTTCACAACATTCGTCATTTTAGCCAGCGAAATCCGCATATTATAAGGAACAATAATATTCAGCGCAGGTTCGGTGTGAACTTCAGGTCCGCCATTCATTCAAATCGCTTGATAGTACCAGATTTCGTTGGAGAAAACCTGAAACAGAACAATTTCAATGAAATTCTCATTCCAAAATAACAAGATTTCTCCAATGATCTTCCTCCGAAGAACGAAGAAGAGTCTATTTGCTGCTTCTAACAACGCTTCGAATGTAACTGGCTCAACAATAAATTTGGTGTTCGATGAATGGGGAAAAATGGTCCATTTAGATGGCCAGCCCGCTCCCCAAATTTAATCTCTCCAGATTTCTAGCTCTGGGCCTACAGGATCGAGTTCACCGAATGCCTGAAACTACTTCTCTCTTCAAATTTCAAATATAACTGAACTATTTCTTGTTATCTATTCATATATAGCCAAAAACTTGCATCATAGCCTAAATTTGGAAGGTGCAAGATCGATATATACCAAGATCAGTTCCCGGACATGGGAGGCTAATGAATGTCCACGACGAAGGTGATAGGAAAATCCTTTATATATACTTACTTCTTTTCTATTTTGATGAAATTTTCGAATCGGATAGAAGACAGCATTTTGAATTTGATATTTTTAATATTTTTCGACATTTCCTTTTCGGCTATGCCAACTTTCAATTTTCAAAGAGGAAACCCTGTATTTTTCTTCTTATTTCAATTGTTCATCCCATTCTACGACATTTTGACATATATTTAAAATATTTGACAATCTTTTTTTTTCAATTTTCATCTTTCGTTCTAGAAGGCCTTGAACAGTCCCAATTGGCTGAGCTCAATATCTCCTATCACGAAAATACAAGATTGTATCTAAAAATGTAATTGCTCATCTTTTACGGGGTATCAATGTTTCAAATTTCAGTTTTTCTTTGAAAAGTAGGTTTTCTTCTGAGACCACCATATTGGGCCACCCGGTATTACAGAAGCAGTATTTTTATCTTTTTTAATACTGGTTACGTTACTATTTTTAACGGTTCCGGAGTTCTCATCGAAAATACCTAGGCAACTTTTGCAGAGTTTTCCCATTCGCTAATAACAACAACTACGTTGGCGATGCAAAAATACCAAGATCAGTTCCCGGACATGGGAGGCTAATGAATGTCCACGACGAAGGCGATAGGAAAATCCTTTATATATACTTACTTCTTTTCTATTTTGATGAAATTTTCGAATCGGATAGAAGACAGCATTTTGAATTTGATAACTTTATTATTTTTCGACATTTCGTTTCTGGCAAAACCGGAAACTGTAGCAACTTTCGATTTTCACAGGAACACCCTGTATTTTTTCTTCTTTCAATTGTTCATCTCATTTTACGACACTTTGACATATATTTGAAATATTTGACAATCTTTTTTTTCAATTTTAATCTTTCGTTCTAGAAGACCTTGAACAGTCTCAATTGGCTGAGCTCAATATCTCCTATCACGAAAATACAAGATTGTATCTAAAAATGTAATTGCTCATCTTTTACGGGGTATCAATGTTTCAAGTTTCAGTTTTTCCTTGAAAAGTAGGTTTTCTTCTGAGACCACCATATTGGGCCACCCGGTATTACAGAAGCAGTATTTTTATCTTTTTTAATACTGGTTACGTTACTATTTTTAACGGTTCCGGAGTTCTCATCGAAAATACCTAGGCAACTTTTGCAGAGTTTTCCCATTCGCTAATAACAACAACTACGTTGGCGATGCAAAATTTTTGTTCATACATATAATATTCTGTGGTCATAAAAATATCACTGTGAAATCGCACAATTCCGTTGTCGTTAATTATCTACATTGCGAATTAGTGAATTCAGTTTTGAGTATGAGTCAATACACCCAGAATGAAGAAGTCAATATGCTCCTTATTTATGGAGAGTGCAAGCAAAATAGCGTTCAAGCTGAACAATTTTACAGAGAGCGCTATCCGGAAGGACTTCATCCGAATAGAATTTATTTCTCTAAAGGTGAAAGAAAATTTCATGAGGTGCAATCTGCTGAAGAGGAGCATTTCGTTATCAACGAAGATACCGAAATAGACGTATTGACATTGGTCGATATTAATCCAACCACATCAACAAGGGAAAAACATACGTACCGCTCATTTAAATCAACTACATCAACATATGTATGTTAACGATAGTGTTAGGTTAGATCCAGGACTATTAAGAGTACCTTAGGAAAACAGAGGGTGTTCCACAATATCCCACAAAGATTTAATTCAGTGACGAATCACGGTTCACGAAAAATGGAATGTTGAACAGGTAACATACCAGGTACTTGTGTTTCCTTTAATTTAAAAATCAATTAGGAAGTCTTTTAGTTTTATTGTTTTTCCTTTTTCAATTTCTCAGCTCCCAACGAAAGTTTTCCTCTACAGATAATATCCATCTCTTGTTTCACCTTGTACATTCTTAGATTTACGTACATTCCTAGATCTGTCGGGCCGTTCAGTCAGTGAATCTCTCCTAAATGAATGAAAGATTTTATTTTCGTATAAGTCAATGGTAAAGTGAAAAGAAAAAATTGCCGATATTAGTGTATAGGAAATCCACATTGGATTCAAGAAATGCAAAGTCACAGAAGATGAAAAACATAACCGAGCGTTTTTATTTGCACATTGAATCTTGCACAAAGCAACAAGGAAAATGTATAAATTCTCTTATTGCCAATTTCTACCAAATAGAAAGAAGAGTCCCCTTCAGGTTTAACTCCCGAACTAAACGGTGTAGGTGTTTAAAATAAAATCCGAGAAATGTGTCTGACAATGACATTCGAATTCAGATGTAAATGTGCTTTTACTTTTGAGGCATAGGATGCGCCTTATCTGCGTGGAATATCAGGTCCAATCAGTTCCAGTAACATTGTTATCTCAGAAAAAGGCACTTTACGAAATTGTTTCTGATTGAAAGTTGTCTTGGCACATCTGTCTGTAACTGACAATCAGAGGCGGGGAATGAGATAAATCCCATTTTTGTCTATTTGAAGATTCTATTTGTGTTCCACAGATACCTTCAAAATTGAGTTTTTCGTAATGAGATTCATAACAAAATGGAAAGAGATTTTAGTGAAATTGGCGTTCATCATTTTCTATCCTTTAATTAAACAATTAATAGAGACTGGAAGGAATTACACTCTGGTTTTCAATTCCCAACTTTCATAATTAATTGATGTTAACCTCGAGGGCAGCTATTTTTGTTAACCATTTTGTAAACGTCATCAAGAAGTCACGTCCCGGTTTGACACCGAGTAATTCTTATTGAAAAATTAGTTAACTCATTAGACATTATCTTTTTACAATTTCATTAAAAAATTCTCAATCCTATCCGAGAGTATAATTGGCAATCAAAAAAAACAAATCGAATTGATATCTCATATTCAGAGAAAGAAAAAATTATAATTTTTGTGGTTTGCGCGAATTATCTTCTCTCATTCAGTGAAAGTTAGGAATTTTCTTTCCTGAACAATTTTCAAGAACTATTACGAACAAAACCGGAAGAATTGATCGTTGTCGTGAAAATCTCAGAAAAAACATTCGAATTGTTAGAAAATTTTAATTTTCGTCTTCCACCACATTTGCTTTATTGAGAATATATAAAAGTCAGTGTGGTACTCCGAAGGAAAGGAATCTTTAAATTTAAGGTCTGGGCACTTGTTATGTCACCAAACATCATTTCACATCAAAAACATCATTTTGGACTGACAGATACTTGCATTAAGTTGTAAAAAACAAAAGAATGCCATATCCAACAATTGAAGGCTATACATTTGAGTATTAGTTAGAATTTATTATTGTGTAGATATAGATTTGACTTATATATATACTGTCAGTTATTAATAAATGTCAAATCTAAGATTTAGTTTATTAAGATCGATTCTACGACACTCAAAATTAGCAAATTCCTTGAGATTCTTTCTTACAATAATAATATAACTTTTGAGGAAAAAAATTGCCTAGTTGTCTATATAATTTGTTGTTTCACTGGCACAAATAAACAATTAGAGTCATTCAAAACATTCATTAACAAAATTTACGATAATATTAAATTCACGTTAGAGAAAGAACCATGATTTTTTATATTTCATAAGCCATCGCATACATATAATACTATTCACAGCTCACGTACACATCCTCATCCATATAAATTAGCTGCTTACAATACTATGATACATAGACTCATTAATATCCCAATGTCACAAAATAATCCTATAAAAGAGCAAAATATAATTAAACAAATAGCAGTCAATAACACAAAACACAACAGCTTAACTTATATTGGTAATCCTAGTCTAAAATAAAAATCATTCCTTTCACATCATAATTTCAATATAGCATTCCGAACTGATAATTCGACATATCAAAAACTGCAAATCTAAAATTGATAAAGATAATAAATCTGGTGTCTATGAACTGTCTTGCGGGGATTGTAATAAAATTTATATTCGTAGAACTGTCAGAAATTTCATAGCTAGATTATCCGAGCACAAACGTAGTTTTAATTATCAGAAATCAGATTTCCATTATTCCAATCACTTACTCGAAGAAAACCATAACTTTAATGATAATTTCAAAATTTTACACAATGAAAATAATAGACAAAAACTCAATCAATGGGAAATTTTAGAGATTTACAAAGAAAAGAATTTAGGTAGGTTACTTGATAATCAATTAGATCTAAATCCTTCTCCTTTACTCAATCTTTTCAATTCATAAAGTAAGAAACTACGATGTGTTTTTCAACATACCCCTTGTACCTTGTACCTTGTGATACAGATTGTATCATCCAACACCCCCACTGTATAGAACTGATGAAATCATAAAAATAGACACTTCACGATGAAAATAAAGAATTCCGGTTCTAATACAAAAAGAATGGCCGGTGATGTCCTGTCTTAAAAAAAATTCAAAAAAAATTATGTGTTGGACCTAACATTTCTAGCTAAATATAAATTAACAAAAACCAAATTTTGAACAATTATGAGTGGTATTAAAGGTTTCATAAAGTCAAGCACCTTCAACATTTTTTGAGAAGCTTGACTTGAAATTTTCAGAAGAATCAAAGAATTGATTTGACTTGATTTTGGAACTTGCTAATCGCTAGTTGCCTCTCCCGTACAGGTGCAATAGAATTACCTAGTATCTCTTGTCATACAGAATTTTTATATGAGCTGCGACATGCAGGGATTCCAAAACTATGTACGTTCACTATATTCGCTCCGCGAGGAACTTTGCTTAATTTAAAGAAAAAAAAGAAGAAATCAATCAGCAGTCATTTTACGAATGTAAAGATTTTCTGTTTCTAACAACACTCAACAGAATATTGATGTCGACTACAACCTACAATAGATTTCTGTATAATATAGAATAGATTCAAATGAAATGATTCATTCAGAGGTTTTTCGTATATAAAATATATATATATATATATATATATATATATATATATATATATATATATATATATATATATATATATATATATAATATGACAAAGAGTATATGAACATAAAAAACATATCTTGGTTCAAAACAGATAATTATAAACTATCTGATGAAGTGGGAATATAGTATCGCCATTATTATTTCTTTCGACTTGAATTTCGATGTAGATATCTTTTTATTTTCACTAAACTTTATTTCAGTTTTTCTTATTTTCACAGATATTTCTTTCAATTGTTTCACAGTTGTTGTTTCTTGTGATGCTAAGTTTGTTTAATTGAAACTATATATTTCACTTTCACTCTGGTTCTTGTTCTGTATTTGTATTTATTTCAACAATTTTTCAATTCTTTTCACATTTTTACCACAAATTTCATTTATATATTTTCCGATCTAACATTCAGTATTATTCAAACCTTTATTCTCGTTCTGATTGAATATTAAAGGAAGTTCAATGTTTTATTGCAATTGTGTTCTGATCCGAGCTTTCAAGTTTTGCAATTCGAAAGTTTGAATTTTCAAACCTTTACTGAAAAAGAGCCACACTTGATTTGAATTCAAGTAAAACCGTGAACCCCCAGTTGCATTCCATACTTCACAATCGCACTGTATTTAATAAAAGAGATCTTAATGTTTTTAATTTTCATTTTTTTATTGAGAACAACATCGAAGTGTACAGCTAATTTGAATGTAAGTTTAGAAATATTTTTCTCCAGCAATTGAAAATTCCCTCTACTAACTTTTAGGATTTCGACTCTACATTATATTGCCAACGTGCTTTTAAACCTCTGTAAAATATCACACATTCTCTGTTACGCTGAAAACCACAATCCATTAAAAAATAGCATTGGGGCCACCGGACAAATTTTCAGCAATAGTATATATAAATTTATATATATATATATATATATATATATATATATATATATATATATATATATATATATATATGTTTCAAGTCCAATAGTTATCGAAAAGTATTAATGACTCAACGTTTTAAAATTCCACAAGATGTTATTAACATTAGGTAAGTATGAAATAACTAAGTCGGTTATAAATTTGCTTCAACGTCGTTGGAAACGCCACTGGCGCCTAGAATTAAGACGAAAGATAGATCTAGACTCATAGTTAAACACACATTAGTCCATATTTTAAGTGTTTCAACGTTCGAAGGTGGTTTTTATGGTAAAACAGTGGGTCCCCCCACTAAAAAGCACGGTCATTTCGGTTATGAAGAAAGAATTTAAAAATATATTTTCCCGAATCATTCTCGTCAAAACAGTAATTACTGTCATTTGGTTCGAAAAGGTTTTTGCGGCAAATCTCTTTTTATTAGTATAATGACGGGGTATGCCATCGGTGAATTGTTTTAGCCCCACTGATGGGGCTATTTTCGGAAAGCTAATAAAATGTGTTTACTCAGGTAGAAATATTCGGGCCCATATAATATACTTTCTGTTTGCATTTCGTTCTATTTACTTCGGACATTTAAGAGCACATGGACAAATATATTATACGAAGTTTTGATATTTGACCTTTTATAGGGGTCTGTTTCATTCATTACTTATGGATGTTTCTATGGTAACTCACACACCTAATTCCAGCGAATCAACAGTGTTTTAAATTGATTCGTAAATAATAATACTTTATTCGGTTACGTAATAACATCATTTAATGGTAGTATGAATGGAGCGATATTGAAAAATCTAGATCGATAATTTGTCATTATATCTGAATCAAATACTTATTCAATCGTTAAATGATCATGGAATTTTTAACGTGATATGAGGCTTACCAGGGGAGCTCAAACTTGAACTGCTGGCGATCTACCTCAATATTTATAGACTACTTACGATCGACTCCGAGAGGCTGAAAGTATGTGCGATGCAGGGTTTTGCGAGTTAACTAGTTGTTTCAAAACAAAAGAGTTACATATGGCGTTAAACTTAACTAAGGAGTGACTTTGGACGTTAATGGGTGGCATTGTATGTCCTCAACATACTTTTCTTAAGATGGTACGTAACCATTGAGTGCTAATCGCAAGGATGATGACATATGATCGTCAGTTAGTCGATTGCGATTTTGACTTAATTATTTTCATTTCAGAAAATGCAGACTAGCACAAGTAAGTTGACCCAAACATTTCCGTCAGTTAAAGGGCGATTTGCCTTAGAAGATTCATCTTCAGATATAAATCACCAGAAATTTTTATCAGATGCTGTAGCTTTGAGATGTATATCTGATATAATCTGCACCAACTCATTTTCAACAGAACATAAGTTCATATTAAACTGACTTCCTATTTCAGTAGCTAATTTCTCAATGTTTTTACATGAAAAATGATAACTCATAAATGATGCTATCTGCAATCATAACAACGAATTTCGAATTTTCCCAAAATATTTGATAATTCTGCCTTATACGTATCATAATTCAACTGAGGAATCCTTGATTTCAAAGACGGAAAATGTTTCAGATTCTTTCCTTTCAGTTGATCTATCATAAGTTGCAATTTACTTTTGAATGCGTGTACTGCACTAATCATCTCAATAATAGTTTTTTCTTTACCTTGAAGCTCCAAGTTAATGGTGTTCAAGTGCATTGAGATGTCAGTCAAAAATGCCAAATCAGTTAGCCACTTTTCGTTATTCAACATGTGAATGTCATCACCTTTTTCGTCTAGAAATGCTGTTGTTTCGGGCAATGATTCTTGAAACCTTTCTAGGAATTTCCCGCGACTCAACCACCTGAAACTTTTGAACACAAAACTTGTTGATGTATAATGTAATGGAATGAAAAAATGAAAGGAAATCTTCATTAGCTCGACACAATGCCACAAAACCGTTTTTGTTTCCAGTCGGTTCTGGTACTGCATCGGTTGTAATGCACACTAATTTAAATATTGGTAGCTTGTAGCTTTTTACAAAATTGAAATTTTATATCTGTTATATCTTCGCCACGGATCTTCCTTTTCAGAAGAATGATTGCCAAAAATTCTTCCTTGGCCAACATGTCATTGAATACCATCCGAATAAAACTACACAGCAGAGCAGTGTCTGTCATATGGGTGGTTTCGTCGAACAGTAAAGAAAAGTATGTACATGATATCATGTTTTAGTTTATCTGCCATGTCCTGACTCATGCCTTCGATACGCCTTGTGACAGTCGGACGAGATGACTGAATTTCTCTAATAGCAGACATGATTTCTGTTTTATTTTTAAAATCTTCAAAAGTCTCACCAGCTTCAATAAATGCTTCCTTCACAACCGATCCATCTTCGAATGGTTTCTTGTGCTTCGCCAATATATGAGATATTTTAAATGACGCGATCGTAACAGCTTTTGATTGTTTAGCTGGTCTTGTGAACATGGTTTGTTCTTTTTTCAACCAAGATATAAAATCACGTAATTTTCGTTACCTTAATTGATTGTGTGACGGAAAATCCTTTTCATAGTGTTTATGAACCGTTTTATGATGCCTCTCTGAGCTACCACGCTTAGGTATTGCAACTAACGCACGACAAATAAGACAAATGCACTTATCTTTAATAAATTACTTTATATCGTCGTAATGCCTTCAAGTTACAATTCAGCAATATTTATATTGGCGTGAACGAAAGTCTCGAATGTTCCCGTCAAACGCGCCGCCCAAATTTTCTAGAAAAGCGGCAAGAATAAAAATCGAGGCTTTTCTTAGACCTTTTGCCGTAATAAATTCTTGTAGTTTGTTTGAGCACCCCTGAGGTTGACTTTGCTTTTTTTTTGACATACGAGGGTTACGATGTTCATTTTCAGAAACAAGAAATACACGAAGCATATGATACAAAATGGTTTATTTGATTTCCAAGTAATCCCTTTATAACACTGCACTCTTGTAACCGAAATTCCACAAGTGAAAGACAAAGCGAGAATAGGTCCTTCTAGGTTGTGGCTCATTACCAAGCGATATTCGTTGTCTTTCAAATTCACTATACCTCCAAAACACAGTTGCCCGTGATGGGCTTTCATTACCAAATGCACTCTGAGACGTTCAAGACCTTGTTTTCTAGACGAACTAACTTTATAATCATTCAGATTATCACATGTACATGTTCTATGGATAATTCCATGTTTCGCAAAGGAACATTACTTATTCTGTTCGGTCTTATCTTTCAATCTCAACTCTCAAAGACTTCCCCACCATTTATGTCTGAATTCACTGCGAATTCTCCGACCCTAAATTTGACCTAACTGTTTCCCATTTTCTTACCAGTTTAGTTTTAGTGCAATGAGTAGAACACTAAGTAAAACTGGTGGTGTTCTAAGCATAAAACATCTGCCTCTGGAAGTTGAAAGTTTTAACCTAATTTTTAGTTCTCGAACTTTTCGGAGTGCCCGAGAACCCTTGGCTAATTATCGAATAACTCGAAAAGTATTTGTAGCAATCACTTCAAATTTTCAGAGAATATTTCTAAGATATTATACTTCAAGAAAATAAAAGAAATTGACTTTCGACAATTCTGACTACTCCTAACCCCTTATGTTGCTGCCAATATCTGATCAACATAAAATTTATAGGTGAACGGTAGATTAATTGTAAACTAATATTTTCAACTTATCTCTTTCATTTCATTTCAATAATTTATATTATTTTGAGTGCATGATGGATTAGTGTTTTGCATAACACTATTCCCAATATCCTTCGAGAATCATTGAGATCAATCTTTTCGTATTGAAACATGAAAGCTTGTACATAATTTTTGACCTTTTGAGATACATTTTAAATGTCCAATTGTACTTCTTGAAAGGCATTCATCAATTTTTAATGGCATTGTAGGTAAAAATTATTTTCTTATTGAAAACAAAATATACTTTCTGCATCTCGTATGTGCACAAATTCATTGGAACCAGATTTTGAAAATTGGAACACGAGGTAGCGCACTTTACTAGCGTAAAGGAATTAGATGTGTAATTTTGAGAACTTCATCAATCATTCATAAACCTCTGATAATTCAAGTACTTATCTAATCTATTTCGGAAATTCAATCCATGAAGTGCAACTTTATATGGTTCGATATTGAACACGTTCAACAATTATCTACTCGTACAAATTCGATTACAGTTACGATACGTTGTAGCACCAACATAACTCTGATCGACAGCTCTACCACCCGAAGAGTATTCACGGTAATAGAAGTCTCATTTGAGATGACTTAATTGCATTAATATCGTAATACAGACCATGCGAATCGTGGAGATTGCGTGACCATCAATAATTATCGCCATCAAAGAGTTTCGGAACGTAACTCATGCGGGCAGCAGAGCGCAGCAAAGGAACACCAGCCTGCTAGATCGGAGTTCATAACTCATTATACGATTGCAATTTATGTCCCCAAACTGAGATAATTTCTACAAACGATCTGTACTGGTTCGAGTTGCCTTTGAGTTCTGAATGGGATCTGTGATTCACAAGCCAGCTAGATTTCCATCATTGGTATGTACGTCGAAAGAGCAAATTAGCTTTCCATGAAATCTATTTCAAACTTCGGAATTAAAAATATGAGTTTTATATCATTAAATGGGTGCCGACGTGTCTGAGATATACAATAATGATTATATAGCAAAAAATTCCTTAGTATCTTGTATTGAAATACCATATAATAAATTTCGTTAGGAAACTTCCCTCCAATAATTTCTATAACGTCCTTATGATGTCACGGCCTACGAGGGATGTCTTTGAAGTTTTGCATATAGAACTAAATTGAAACAATTGACATCTTTCAGGGGCTTTATTGTATTTCCAAGTATTTTCCGCGTAGATTAATGCACTTCTGTAGTCGTTGGCACAAATTCTAGAAGCAGTTATTTTAGTCGTCAATGGCCTTTCGGAAGGCACCAATAGCTTCTTCTGAAGACTGAAACCTTTGACTCCATTCATAAAAAGGACAGTCCTCTAGAGATTCGGAACTATTGTCCTATTTGATTCCTCAACAATATAATCAAAATTTTCGAACGATTAATGGTCAATAGACTCACCACATACTTATAAAAGTACAAATTATTGTGTGAATGCCAACACGGTTCCAAGGTTGGTGGGTCGACTGAGGGGGCAGTATCGGAATTTCTCGGTTATGTGTCGAAGGAAATCGATGAGGGTGAGCCTGTTGCGGTTCTCTTTTTCGATCTGTCTAGTGCTTTCGACTCCCTCAACTTCGACTTAATGGAGAGAAAGCTATTTGCTTTCGGTTTTAGGGGCTGCACGCTTGAAAGGTTGATGTCATATCTGAGAGCTAGGCGGTTCAGGGTAAGAGTGGGAGGTGTCAAATCGACTGAGAGGGATAGTGACATTGGTGTGCCTCAGGGTTCGGTGCTGGGACCGCTCTTGTTCAACATTTATGTAAACGATCTGAAGCCGAATATACAGCTGAATATTGCTGAATCTGAACTTGTACAATTTGCGAATGAATCATCAATTGCGGTTTCAACGCCGACTTCTGACGCTCTTGCTTGGGGTTGTATCACGTGCCTCTGATGCATTCACTGGGTGGTGTTTCCGTAAAAACCTGATATTGAATATTGCGAAAACGACTATTTTGCATTTCGGGAACGGACTTCATTCTGGTTCAGTGTTTGCTTTAGACGGTTCGGAGACTTTAACTTCTCCTACGGTCATATTTTTGGGGGTAGAGGTTGACTCTACATTGTCGTGGCAGACACATTTGGGAGCCATCTGTAAGAAAGTGAACTGCGCTTATCTTGCTGTGCGCCAACTTAGATCGTCGCTGGATGAAAAGGGACTACTGGTAGGAGTGTATTATTCGCTGGCATACTGTCATCTGTCCTATAGTGTCACCTGGTGGGGTATTTGTGCCAACCCCTTAAAGGTTTTTCGTGCACAAAAAAAGGTAATCAGGCATATTTTCAGATTAGGTAGGGGAACTTCATGGAGAGATACTTTTGTTTGGAACAGTATACTTTCCTTTCCATGCATCTATATATACAGACTACTGGTGAGTACCAGGGAGCGCTCTCAGAGTCTTATCAGGAATTACCATTGCCATGAATATTCCACACATCACGGAGAAAACAGACTCCTGGGTACGCGGGTTTGGTAATGTCCAAAAAATTACCAGGAAAAATAAAAAGCTTACCTTTGAAATAATTCAGATCAACCATCAAAAAATTTCTAAATGCTACGAATTTATTAATGACAAAATTGTATGAAAATTATGACACTTCTTCTTAACGGTGCTTTTTGTGTTTCTATGTCGTCTGTCTTGCCTACTTAGGCTGTGATTGTCTTATATTATTTGTTTTTTATTTAAGTTACTTGACGTGTACATCCTCCTGTGGGAGGTTAAAGTACTATGTAATACAATATACAATACAATATACATTCTGGACTCATCAGCGTTTGCACACGAAGGCATTCCGTTTGATGGTTCATCTTTAATCGACTCTTTTTCTTCTGAAAATGCCTTAAGCGTCTGAAAAGCCAGTGCTCGTGACAAAAATGAACCAGTTTCACGAAAACTAACACTACAGATGAACAACTAACCGTGGCAAGTTCAAACTCATACTGAAGCAGCTAACGCTGCTCAAAGTCTGTTGTCTCACATGTTGCCGGATTGGAAGCGACATTGCCACACTCATTTACAAACCTCATATTATAATTTATTCATTCAAAAATGATTGAAATTATGGTATTATTGTGTCGTTTTCACAACGAGGAATTTATGTTTGTATTTTTATTTAGTTTTGCATCTATACTGTGAAGTAGTCTCAAATTGGAAAGGAAATTATTATTGGCTTAATAGTTTATGTCCTAGGTTGAAAGAATCATTGTAGGAAATTGAAGAAATATATCTGAAGTTATCTGTAGAGGTCGCTGTTGATATGATGGAGTCAAATTGCACAGTGTGAAATATTCAATTATATATTCAAGTGTATAATAACACATTATCAAATAGATTTAGTGACTTGTATGAAACCCGAAGAAGACTAACACAATCTTTCTGCCAACGAATCAACACTTATTTATCTGACCTGAACATATCTCTGTCTAAAACTCTTCCCACCAAAAATCTTCGAAACCCACCATGACCTATCAACTGGCAACGTCAGCCTTTCCAATTTCTACAAATCTGAATCTCCCCCTGTCCTCCTACAAAGCGTTTTTCTCTAATCACTGGAAGCTTACCCAGAGTTCACACATATTTACACGGATGCCTCGTACAAATGAGTTTCATCTGCTTCTCTTTCAGAAGACTCATCACAAGGCTTTAAAATTTCTCCTCTCATCAGTATCTATAGTGGAGAGCTATTTGCAATTCTTCAGGCGATCAATTTTACCATGGCAGCAGGCATTCAAGAAACCCTGATAATAACTAATTCACTCAGCTCTTTACGGGGTAGGCAGCAGGTCTATTCAGACCATCATTGGTCACACAAATTAAAGAGCGAATACGCTTAGTCACAGAAACGACCAAGGAGATTCAGTTTATGTGGGTTCCGTCACATGTAGGAATCTCTGGCAATGAACGCGTCGACAGAATTGCACGTAAAACGGTGGACGATAGGGCAATTATAGTTCAAGAGGCATCACACTTCGATCTCAAAAACTTCGTGAAGGCTGTAGTCCTGAATTCGTCGGAGATCAAACGGCAAACATCAAGGACTAAACTGAAAGAAATCAAGGACTTTATCACATCGTTGAAAACCACGTCACAAACGAGACAACAGCAGGTGATACCAACCCGCCTACTACACTCGTGAGCACCTTATGAGTAGAGAAGCGGAGAACGTGTGCGAAATATGCAGTGTGTCAATGTGTGTTAAACATTTTTCATTGGGCTGTCCATTTTTTATAGAGCAACGTCTAAAATATAATATTGGCGATGATTTGAGATCAGTGCTTTTGAAAAAGTGTTCTTTTGAAAAAATTTTTAGTTATATAAGAGAAATTGATTTAATAAACAAACTGTGACATCATAACTGACAGACCCTTATTCGCAGGGAGCACGACGAAAGCGACATCTGATGGTAGCGTAAAATCATGCTCGGCAATGGTATGACATGTGAAAAATCCGCATAAGTAACAGTGAATTATTTCAAAGAATGAATTTAAAAATAAATATGTTATAAAAATCTGTAATCGTGTTTTTAAATTGAAAAAACTCATTACGATGGAAAAAGTGTGTATGAAAAATTAAGGAAAAAATTCTTTGAAAACAAGCTTTTATTTAAATGAGCTAAAAGAAAAAAATAAACTTTTGCTCTAAAACTTTTACCGTTAATTCATAACGTCATCTCAAATTTAACACATTTGACACAATTTATATGTTATAATATAAAAGCTTGTCGCGAGATATAAGTACTCGTATTTACTTCAGTTTGAAATATTAACAGGTAGGCATAACATATAAATTGTGTCAAACGTGTTGAATTTGAAATGACGTTATAAGTTAACAGTAAAAGGTTTAGTGTGAAAGTTAATTTTTTTTCGATTTAGCGAATTTAAATAAAAGGTTGTTTTCAAAGAATTTTTGCTAAACTTAATTTCATTTTTTAGTTATTCTTGGCAATCTTTCATTTGGTACCCATATTGTAGGAACGAATAAAAGAAAATTATCCGCCATTTCGTTCTGCATTAAGAATAATTGGTCCACCGCCTTGTTAGATTTATAATGACGTCACATAGTTAATCATGCATTGTCATCCAAACTCAACGTGTATACAAAATTTCAGCTCAGTTGGTTGAGATCAAGTGCCTTAAAATTGAGTTGTAAGATTTCACCCGAACATACAAACATACATACATTGCAAGTTAAGTAAAAGCTTGTCAATATGTTTATGAATAACTAAAAGGAGTTTTTAGAATCCCATGGGGTTAACCTGTGAAATGTAAACAAAATTTAATACAAGACAACTGCAATAATGAAAATTACAAAAGTGTTGATTGTTGATATGATTTTCAGAAATAAAATGGAAAATTAATGGCAATGTAATTGCGAATCGTAATTTGAACATACATTACCCTAGTTGCATTGTTACTGAATAATGTTACACACTACTTTGTTTTTCTTTTAACATCATTTATCCATTTATTTTTTTATCCATTCATTTCTTCCATCCATTTATTTCCACTTGGCCACTGGAAATGTGTAAAATTTACATTTACTGTTTCTAGCAGTATTTTTGCAATCAACAACACAACAACTATTATGGATAATTTTTTATTTAATGTTAACGTGTTTATTTATGATAAAAGCATGATTTAACGATAATTTGACCACAACGAGCGCTGTGATCGATTCAGCTGTCTCCACTATATACTCCGCTCCCTGCCAATAGTCTATGTTGCTCTGTGAAGTATCTCAAATAATTTTTGACTTGTGAATTTCTGCACCGTTACTAATAACCCCAGTAGTTGGAGCAACGTATTTCTGAATAAAAAGAAAAATCTATTAAACACCTTCAAAGGATGACTACATTAAGTATTGCAAAATATATATTCAAATATATAACTATCAATGATTCTTGGTTATGAAACATAATTTAGAGTAGTAGATGCACACCATTTAATTCAAGTCACCAGAGCAAACTTCTAGTTGTACGGGAATGTAACTTTTCTCCAGCAGACACATAAAAAGCTTTAGATTCCGCCAACGTTATGTAGATAAGGTTACGTGATTAATACCCTCTCCGAGATAAAAATTCTTGGAGACGAAAAAAGTTTCGTCTAAGAATTTGTTAAATTAATTTAGCGGTTTAACAGAAATGAATGATAGTGAGATTCTTTCAGTTCGCAGCGGGTTCTTATCTCCTCGGACTCATTCGTATACTAAGACTGTAGCAATTTAAACTTCGCGAAATGTGGCACTTGACCCAAATACTGTCTGTATCACAACTTGCCGCAGAGGCGCAAAATCCTCTGAAGTCAAAATTAAAATGATTTCATTAAAGTCGAGTGCATAAGAGATTAGATCTCTCTGGCTGGATACGTTTTCTTCGAGTGGTCTTTCAATTACGTCAAGACTCCGTTCTATTTTCCGGTTTTCGCATATATAGGACTTCTTTGAAGTCATTTGCGAACGGATTCGAAAAGTGCAGCATTGTAACCGACGTACTGAATTTTCAGCAAAAGTTTCATGATTCGTAAAAATAATTTATTTGGTACGAGGGATTTCTTTTATGTTCAGCATGATGAGACATTGATGACGTCATTAATCAAGTGTCAGTGCTATGAATAAATCTCTGTGTCTTAGCCACAAAAAACTGTCAGAGTTGATAATGTTACGGAATTGTTTGATTTTAGCCACGTTGGGTTCTATTTATGAAGAAGAACGCTTTGTACTATTTACATATATTGAACTTACTACACTAATATAATGAGATATATAAATATAACTAAGTATGCTGTTGTATGCTTGATTATAGGATATAGTACGTTACTACAATATTGGTTAGACGAGATGTGACTGTGCAGTCAATCTGTACGATATAGAATTTTATGACCTGTTCACATCTGGTCAGGGCGTATTAACCGCTCCTTGTTGAAAAGATAATTTTCAAGAAATAAAATAGTTATAGAGAACATTAGATCATCATAATAGAGCTTACGAATTGATAAGAAAATCAAAGATCTTGATAAATATTCATTAAAATGGCTAAAACTAAACAAGGTTGATAATAGAACAAAGAGTGATAATACAAAGTACTTTTTACAATATAAACACCTCAAAAAAGTCTAAGGAACACTTCTGAATATCGATATATCGTATCCAGAACGATCAATATGGATGATTTTTTGTAAGAAATGAACACCTGCATCAATTTCTCACCAAATTATGTAGAGTGCCGAAACAGATTCCAGTTTTTTTTATAAAAAACTGAAAATGCAGCAGATGCGGCGCTGCTTTATATTCATTTCATATATTCAGTGTTTGAAATCAGTTAGTTGGCACTTTGTTTCTGTTGTAAGCACAAATAAAAGATTCAAGTTTTGTGACTCGACCATGGAAAGACGACATTTGATTAGAGAAGAGATGTTACGAGCCGTTGGCATTCCAAGCTGGGAGCTCACAACGGGAAGTATCCAGGGTTCTGGGAAGTAGCCCAAGTGTCATAAACCGTTTATGGTCGCGTTTCAATAAAACAGGTAGCGTAGAAGAACTCCATACAGGACGTTTCAGGATTAATTCAGTCGCCCAAGACCGATTTTTGGTTTTTAAAGCCAGAAGAGATCGTACTACCACAGCATCTCAATTAGCTCAAGCGCTATCACGAGTTCATTATGTAAAATTTCCGACCAAACTGTGAGAAATCGACTGCACGAAGTTCAACTCCACTCCAGACGTCCTTTAAGAGTTCCACAACAACATGGAAATCGCGCTGCTCGTTTAGCTTGGTGCCAAGAACACGTAAACTGGGATCAAGAGAGGTGGGCCACAGTTCTCTTCAGTGATGAATCTAGATATAGTTATTATCCCGATTCGGGAAGAATTCGAATATGGAGGGAACCTGGAAAGCAAAACCGTCTCCAGCATGCTCGATAAGTTGTTAGACAGGGAGGCGGATCAGTGATGTTTTGGGGAGGTATACGCCTTGGTGGAAGAACTGACCTCGTTTTCATATAGAACAACCTGACGGGAAATTCTTACGCAAATGAAATAGTTTTACCTGTAGTGGTACCGTATCTCTAAACAATGGGTCTAAATCCACTCTCCCAACAAGATAATGCCCTCCTCATCGTGCAAGAGTTAACTTGAACGTTCTTGAAGAGAATAACAGAGGTGGACCTTCTGGGTACTGAAAAATATAAGTGCTTCCATATCGTTTCGTAGATATTAGTTCAGGATTTTTTTGTGTTTTACCAAATTTCGTCATTTTCAAATTTCAATTTTTTTTCATAATAGGTGCTTTGAAGAGGTCAAATATTATTTCGTTTTCTTGAGAATACATTAAATACAATACATTCTAACAAAAACTGAAAGATTTCTATAAATTCGAATCATCAAATTCATATTTTAAAGATATTGGTAAGTGTTCCTAGACTTTTTGAGGTGTTTATACTCTAAATAAAAGTACCTATTGTTTTTTCCTAAAGATTTATTATGGTTACTAGTTTTGCTCTCTATACATCAGAGCATTTTAAGACCAGTGACTACAAGAAAACAAATATTAAAAGTATAACGTAACGAATTCTGCTTTTTGATAAAACCTACCCAATCTTTTCTCAGCAAGTAAAGTCAATTATTTTTTTTATTTATTTTACATGTTAACCTATATACACCATTTC
This sequence comes from Cryptolaemus montrouzieri, assembly GCA_013387265.2. Taxonomy (NCBI): domain Eukaryota; kingdom Metazoa; phylum Arthropoda; class Insecta; order Coleoptera; family Coccinellidae; genus Cryptolaemus; species Cryptolaemus montrouzieri. Next base: position 20,792,734 of record JABFTP020000103.1, read on the forward strand.
TACCTAGTAAAGGTGTAGTATCTCTATTGTTAAGTAACAATCCACCTAAAGATAAATTTGACTTGAATGCTACTTTGATGTTTTCTTTCTTTTCTGATTTTTTACTAATTTTAACCGAAATTGGACCTATATATGGTAATGAAATATACTTATAACTTGGTTTCTCACAAACTGAAAAATTTTCATTTATTAATTTTTGTTGTAGTTTCTTACACAATGTTCTTTCAAGATATATAGAAAATCTTCACGCACAAAAATATAATAGATGTAACTTCACAACACCACTGGTCCCATAAAACAGCAGTTTTTCAAAGCTTGATCCGTAGACTCAAAAATATTCCGATGAACAAAAATAAATATGATACTGAACTCAATATTATCAAACAAATTACGAAAGATAATGATTATGATGTAGACCTGATTGACATAATGTCGTATAAGAAACTCTGTTTGAATTCTCTTGGGAGGCGAAAGTTATTTGCCTTCTCTATCAGAAGAGGTTCAGAGAGTTGCTTCGCCAAAGGTTTCAGAAATTTCAATCTTGTGTACTGCGTTTTTGAAACGTTTTGGTGGATTATATAAGCGTTCAGGCCACTCATGTCGATAAAACGGAAAAATAAGGCCATCGGCCAACGTCTTTTTCTCCTGCTACAAAAATATATTTCGAGCAATTTTCGTCAACTGAGTCCACACCTTCCTTTGTTCTATTGTCATATGAATTGATTTCCGGCAACCCATTCTCTACATAATCTTCTTTGCTATGGTGCATTGGTGAAATCAAAATTTTTTTTGGCACACGAGATATGAGGGTTTTATCATTTGTAAATCCACACAATGTCGATCCAACAGCTCTAGATTCAGAAGGCAGAAACTCCGTAGGGAGATTCTTTCATTCTTCTACATATGTTAGTTTATTCTTTAGCAAAATGCCTACAAGTTCAATGGATGAATACGAGTTATCACCAGTAATATTTCTGTTGCTTCCAAATATTGGCATGCATAAGCGAATTACTGCTTCGGTGGGTATTCCAAACTTTTTCCTTTCCTTTCCACAGTAAATATACGTATTGTTAACGTAGTTCGTTCTTGCATCTGCCAGACATTGAACTTTTATGCCGTATTTTTCTGGTTTTGAAGGAATACACATCTTGAACTAACAGCACCTCCTGGAACCAACAAGCATTTCATCGACTATGCAATTTGTACCAAGTAAAAACGAGTTTTGCGAATTCTGATTGAATTTATTCAGAATATGTAACACAGCTGCAGGTGGAGTGTCTTGAACTAATTCCTGTCTTTCTTCCCGAATATCAAATCGTAGACACTCCAAAAGTACGGAAAAACGGCGCGCGGAAGAAACCAATCTGAATAATTCCGTGCCAGTACCATCTGTGGCGAAAATAACTTGGATATCTTCATTATTTGATTTGATCGCAGACGTCAACAAAAGGATACCCAAAAATCCAATGATTTCCGTTTCTTCCGTATCTCTGAATTCAGTACGATTATCGTTACCTTCTTTGTCACGATACTCCCGTAGTTTTATGTTTGTGTAATGCACAACTATTTCCATAATCTCCTGAGAGAAAAATTTCTGCCACGATTCTAATGGTTCCAAACCTTGAGCATTTCTTCTTGGAAATGGAACTTTTATTATATTATGTGTAGGTGTTCTGGTGCTACGTGATGGTTCAGTTGATGACCATTTATATCAATTCTTTCCATACATATATCTCTGATTCGTTTTGCTATCATCAGAATCTACATCTTTGTTTGAATTCTCGCCCTCACTTTCATTATTGTTTTCGTCATCACCCGACAATTCTGGATCATTGCTATGATTACTCAATATTGGCGATTCTTCTTCATTTAGTACTTGTTGTCCCCCATCTTGGTCATAAAAGTCACTTTCACATTCCCCAAACCATTCAAGTAGTGTTTTCTCGAAATCTGGATCAGTGGGCTTCACTGTTGGCTTTAAACTTTTTGTCGCCATCGAATTTAAAAAATCACACAAATTACATTGTACGTCCCAGGGACACTCAACCTCCACCTTCGAATAATTCCGATGCCTTGCTTCGCTACTATGTCGAAGAGACTTGCACCATATGAACGTACTGAGCGCCACCAGTTGCTAATGTCAATAATAACAAAAATATTCACCTTTGATTCCTACAGGGTGTCCCAGGGACCTCACAACGTCGGTTAAGGGTTAAAACGGTCCAGAGCCCTTTCAGACACTAATTAACCATTACAGCTTTCTGATCTTTGGTCAACAGATACGATACCTAACGGAAAATGAATTTTTTCACCCACGATTGTGAAAATTTCATTTCACATCGCTCGTATAAGATTTCTCCAATTTTTTTTTGAATCAATACTTTAATCGCTATAAAATTGCTCCACTGAAAACCGCCTTGTGGTCTATCTGATCATTGAGCTTTGCTAACCATAGTTAATGGAGTCTGACCTAACCTGAGCTAATAGTCTAGCTGAGTTCAATGCCTTAGAAAAACTTGCACGTGTCCAACAATTTTTCTCTTCCCTCTCGTCTCATTGCTCTCCAGAGCGTCCAGTAAGGAGTTCGGCTGAATCAGGTTCAGTTCAAATTTAGACTGGCTACGAATCGAATTATTGATTTGTGAGCAGAATCTCTTAATTTATTTCTGCGACGTACAATGTTTTCGAAAATTGACAGAAGATCAACTCAGTGATTTGTTGAATGATTTACATGAAGTTAAATTGTATGATGATTATGCCGGTAATGGAACTGAAATCGAGGAAGAATTCATACTCGAAAGGTGCACCTTTCGAAATTCAATTATTCTCTGAGATCGAATAACCAATTATTCATTATGAAGAAGGTAGTAAATATGCTACGCCAGAACAAAAACTGGCTTCCGTACATCTCATTAACATATAGGGGTCAAAATAACCCCTACGGCCGTTTTTGGTAGGCAAGATGGTGCGACGGTTCTAGTGTTAACTGGACTATTATAAATATTCAAGAAGAATTAATACTTCATAACTAACTCGAAATAATTGATTCGTAATAATATATAACAAAAATATGGCTTCGCAAAAAAATGACACTTTCATATCGAGATGTAATTTTCCAATGCGAATATGCCGTACAACAAATTTGTCACGCAAACCGCAGACAAGAATGGTAGCACGCAATTCGACAGAGAAAGTGTTAAAAGAAACAATAATGGAATGGTCAATTAAAGAATGAAAGTCAGGTGTTTTTACTAACTAAAGTAAAAACATTCCAGTACTAGTGGTAATTTTTACATTATATCCACTTACTTTTATTTTCACAATATGAATCCATGAATGAGTGAAGATAAATTAAATATTTTATCATTTGTGTAGCTAGGCCATTCTGTTCGAATTGATTCGACTGTCAGTTAAAACAATAATACATTGTTATCTATGCTCAGGAACCTTTCTATTCTCTGGAATATGTCTATGTACGAGCAGAAATCTAAGCCTCCTTTGCTAACTTAAGGTACGTACGTAAAATCCTTTTCTTCGTCATAACTTGAAAACTTGAAATCTCAGGTACAGAGTATGCACGGAAACTTCAATTAGTTTTTTTTCTATTAGTGGGTAACAATTTGAAAAAACGTAGTTTTCTATGTTTCTTCATTTCGTAATTTGGAGCGCAAAAAGAGCAATCTGTGTACTGACTGAGATTCAGTCGGATATAAGTTGTATTCCGCATGGTTTCTTGTTTACAAATCACCTTTCATTAACTTTCTAAAAGAGCAGAAAATCGATAATTTTCTAATAAAACTAGGATATTTCATGAACTGCACTTAGCGTAGCTATTCCTGATCTTACGAGCTTAAACTACTGACACAAAAATATAAATACTTGGAAAAATTAAAAAAGTGATTCCTCATTGACCTGATCAGAAACACGCCCCTGGCCAATCTTTCAGCAAGAAATCTCACCGGAACCTAGGGTCCACAGTGAATCTCACAAATCTAAGAGCCCCCTTAAAGTCCTCATCATCAGCCTTCCTGACGGAAATAACAGCGGCTACACAGTATTTCTTTCATTAACCCCTAGCTAATTTGATGTGAACCAGTCTAAAGCCTCGGTCGGGCAATGACCCTCTCCAAAAGTTGAGAAAGTCACTGAGCACTATAGTGTACCAGCTGAGAAAATTTGGAAAAAGTTCTCATCAATCGAAAACAACAATGATCCAAGAACACAGTCGAACAGGACACCTAAAGAGATGAAACTCATATCAGACGAGCCGCCATTATAGAAAATTTTCTGACATCGATTTAAGAGGTATACGACTATGAGAATACAACAAAACTTAGAACAACCCTACGCCGTTAGCTTACCCACAGTATCGCGACTGCGACACAGTCCAATGCTTCTGTCAGGTCTAGGAGCAATGAAAATGATTACTCACCCCCCTCAAAACATTTCAAGGTCTGGCCAACGAAGCTTAAAATGGCATCCACCTTTCTTTCTCCCATTCTGACACTAAATTGGGCTGAACTGAATAAGTTATTAGCTTCAAAATAGTGCACTAATTGAGAAAACTGTAGCTTCCCAAATACTTTCGAAAGTATAGGAACCAGGAATATTAGTCTATAGTTGTCAACCTGATCCACATTTCCATTTGTGATAAGTACGACTTGTAATATTTAATAGTAATAAAATAACCTCATATATAACCAAAATGAGACACGACCAGTAAACGATTTACAATGGAGTAAAGAAATTGTTTCATGGTCTATATAATAATAATAATAATGTTTATTGCAAGAACATTACAGAAAATTACAAAAACCTTAACCTAAAATATGTACTTGCAAGAGGTGAATTTCAATATTGGAATTGATTTTCAAACTCACCCAGATGAAACAAACATGCTGAAATGCATAATAAAATATTGCCAAACACATTTACTCTTATGAATGAAAAAATTACGAAACTATTTTGCAGTCTTTAAGTCAATAACACCCGAAAATGCTCAACTTTACAGATCCTGTACTCATGCATTTTTTCAGAAACATGCTTCTTGAAAGAGCATCCAGACATCCAGATAAAAAAAAATAAATAGATGGGGGGCAACATAAGTGAAAGAATCCTCAGATTTTGTTATATTATGCTTTGGAAGAGTGAAACTGTTATTGTTCCTGATGGTTCGATTATGAAAATCAGCAATTGGTCTGTACCACTTTATGCAGAAATTGAATGTAGAGATACCTCACTTTATTCTCGTCCCTGAGTTTTTCCAGACGAATATATGGCATCATTTTATATATATATATATATATATATATATATATATATATATATATATATATATATATATATATATATATATATATATATATATATTGTATTTACAATGAAATGCTTATATCTATAAGCATTAGGGTTAGCTCAGGAAAATGTAACAAGAGAACCATACTATCTTGCATATGATTCAACAAACGAGTGAAAAAAAAAACCTGAGAAAAAACTCGTTTCCTTGTCGCTATTGCACTAGTAATAGCTAGTTTGTTTATGTTGTGTTAGTATCGTGTATACATAAAGAGTACCAAAGATTTTTCTGCTTAGCAGCTTCAATTCTCATCGTGCACTCCATGATTTCAAGACGAAGACAAGGGTGAAAGGAAGGGGGTTTGGGACAGGAATCTGTAACGATGGAGAAAGAAAACCAGCAGAAAAATATTTCAACAATCATACCTGACTCTTATACGTTCAAACACACTTGAATTTAAGAGAAGATTTTACAACGCAAGCAACGCCATAAAAAGGACTAAGGAGATAATCAAAAAGTACATAACCTGCGATTTAATTTCATGAATATTCGGATGGAGAATGCACTGATTAAATTAAAGAGGTGAATAAAGGGAGATACCTTGGGGTGGAACTTGATTCCCACTTACGTTGGGATGAACATACGGAGTATCTGGTCAAGAAATTGGGGGGTCTGCTTTCGCTTTTCAGATTGTTAAGAGGTTTTGTGAAGTACAGCAGCTTAGAATACTCTACTGTGCTCTGGTTGAATCTGTTCTCTTCTATGGAATTGTAGTACGGGCGGTGTGGAAAGTATACATTTGAAGATGTTAGAAATCATTCAGAAAAGGTTTTTGAAAGTTATATATTGGAAAAATAAGACTTACCCTTCAGATGCACTTTATGCCGAGACCTGAATTTTAGATTTGAGACAGTTATTCTGGGAGAAGATTCTTTGCCATCACTTCTGGCGCGGAAGTACGAACGAACCAATCTTGCATGATCATGTGACTAGATATGCTAAAAATGCCTTCGTCATTTCTCGAACGCGGAAAACGGCAGTTCAGAGGTGTTTCTTATAATTAGCACCTCGAACTTTTAATATGTTGCCACAGGATATCAGAAGCTGATTAAACTACTTCTATACGTTTGTTGCTTCATTTTTCAGTAGTACTATCTCGTTTGATTTTTATCGAAATCTATGTCATGTTGTTGTTGTTAGAATCAGGCACAAGGATTATCCTTTTCTGATTCACAGTTCATTAGTAGCAGACAATTCCATTAGTTGTATTTGATAATAATTTTTAATTTATAAATGTTCCTACCTACTTTAATTCATGATAGCACTCATACTATGAGATAAGAATTCTCTAATATTAAGAAAATTTCAGTTTGTAAATGGAAATGAAAATAAAGTTTGAAGTATAATCTCGCAAAATCCTTCAATATTCAAACTCAACAAAACAATTTCCTTTCTCTCTCTCAATAATTTGGGTTGACATCTCCCATATATTATTTCTTCGTGGTTCTTGTTTAATTTAAGGAAAAATTTGTATCATACGAGAAGAGAGTTGAAGAACATAAAAGATCTATTCTCCAAAATAAAAATTGTACGGGTTTTTCGGACCACTGCTTCAATAAAAATCGTTTCATCGATTTCGAGAATATCGAAATCATGCATCCAGGTAATAAAGGAAAATGGATGGACATCTTCGAGATTATTGAAATTACATCCGCTCATAGGAAAAACCAGCCAATTTGCAACGACCAACTAGACTTCAATTCATCTGCTGTTATGAATGCCGTTATATATAAGTGAAATCACTCATTGTGAATTTAGTATTGTATTATTACTCTTGATAATGAGCTAACAACCCGAAATATTTGTCGAGTATTTTCAATAAATCCTTTGCCAAGTGATGAACGAATCATTTAAATATAATACAATTTCTGATCCCAGTTTTTCAGAACGCAAGTATTGAGTGAAACCCATTTCTTTACCCAGAGAATTCATTCCAAAAGATTGTTCTATAAATTAAGAATTCTTAAATACAATAAACGATTATTTCTACTAAAATATATTATTAAATGCTCGACGCGTTTCGATACACAGTATCTTTATCAAGAGCAAATAAATACTACAAACATATCTTACTAACAAATTTTCATATATACTAAAGAGGCAACACACTCAGAGCTATCCGAACTTGAACTAATATTTACGAAATAAATTTAATAAGGGTGAATTATTTATATCTACCTGATCATTGAGATTTTCTGGTGAATACCTAAATCTGTTAATTTCTAGTACTTCCAGAAGGTTGAGGTTTATACCTTTATTCTCAGAATGTAGAATTTTAAATTCTGAATTGAAAGAGTGACCATTTTCTCTAAGATGATTTGAATAATTTGAATCTGTTTTTCCATTGATGAAACTGCGTTTATGTTCAGAGATTCTTACATTAAAATTTCTTCCTGTTCTACCTATATAAAAACAATTGCAATCTGCACAATCCAATCTATAAACACTTTATTTATTTTCTTTATTAATTGAAGATTTATAATTCCTGATAAATGAACCTAAATTTGTTGATGTTTTGAAAGCTATATTCAAATTTGAATTTTTAAGAAGGGATTTTACATTATTGCTAATATTGCCTATATATGTTGAACTATTGAATTTCTTATCCTGGTGTTCACCGATTGGATATATACGCTGTAAAAATTTTTTTCGTATTTTCTTATGTAATATGCTGCTAATTAAATTTGCATCATAACCATTATTTATTGCGATCTGTTTTATCAAATTCAATTCTTTGAAATAATTATCATTAGACATCGGTGTGTTCAGGAGTCTATGTATATAGCTATTGAATGCTGCAACTTTATGTTGGTAAGGATGTGCAGATGTATATTGAATTGTGATGTATGTATGAGAAGGCTTATGATAAATTGAAAACTAGTGTTTATTATTTGATCTTGTTATTGTTAGGTATAGAAAATTGATCGAATTGTTCTGTTCTATCTCAGAAGTGAATTTTATTTTTGGGTGCAGGTTGTTGATGAAATTTTCGAACACAGTGAACTGTCTGTTTGTACCTGTGAAACACACAATAATGTCATCGACATATCGATACCATTAGTTCAAGTACGAATAGCTCTAAGTGGATTGCCTCTTTAGTATATAAAAAAATTTGTTTGTAAGATATATTTGTTGTATTCATTCGCTCTTGATAAAGATACTGTTTATCGATCGCGTCGAGCATTTAATAACATATTTTAGTAGAACTCATCGTTTACTTGTATTGGTGAAAATGGATTTCTATCACGTAAAAGCCTCGTCAGTTGAAGTTGAGAATTATTCATAAAATATGCAATTTTCATATTTCCCAATTCATTTATTTGAGGATCCAGAGATAAAGGTTTCAACACTTTCTCATATCTTTTTATCTCGGTTTCAAATAAGATAATCAAAAAATTAATGGACTTTCGAATGGTCCTAACACCAATTTAATTTCAATCAAGAAAAAAATCACCCATCCATCGGTTCCTACCAAAAATAATTTGACACGAATTTCTATTGAACGAGAAAATGGAGACTGTTTTTAACACACCATCTAACAGCTCGAATAAACGTGCAATTATACAGTGGACACCGACAGTCGAATTCAAATAAAAAAATTAATCGGACGTTTAAGCGTTCCTAGTCGGATGGGCCTTCAATCGGACATTGACGTTCGATTATTTCTACAAAAACTCGTTTGGCTGCGTAATAGACGACGCTTCGATACTGACTACTCATTTAATAATAGGTCCATTATACGTCCCAATTTGTCAGCAGGTAAAATACTGGGACCGGGTAATGAAAATAACGAAATCTGTGGTTACGTATGCAAATCTAAGTGCTTTATTATTACAATTTTAAAGAGCTCCTTATATCATCAATTTTCAAGACAAGAGTTAATGCGATCGTTTAAACTGGCCGGATTTATGAAACAATTCGATCGAATGAAATTATATTTTGAACTGAGCTCTTCAGTAATGTCATTTACAGATTTTTTAGGAAATTTTTAACGAATCTTAGAAACGCAAACAGGAATTTTTTTTCATACAGGTACTTCAACGAAAACTAAATAGAGACTATATCTACCAAGATATTAATTTCTGATCAAAACGGAAAAACAGAACAATTTTTGTTTCAATTGGGACATCTTTTGGGGTACAAGACTTGAAATATCAACCCCTAAGCGGGGTTGCAATCCTGAACATTTTGAATAGGGAAGATGGGTCGAGTGATGACTCAAAAGAAAGGAGGTATCTTTGTCTACATCGCCTTGAATGAATTTCCATTTCTAAATGAAAACTGTAAAAGATACAGAGTGAGCAACTGAAAGATAGGGAAGACTATTTTCCTGAGACTATTCAAGTTTCAGTGAGTTAAATGGAACAGATCCATGCTGATTATTGGCTGTCATCATCAAGTACTATCCTCATCTCGAATTTCAACCCCTGGAGCAGGGGTGACCACCCTTGAAAATTTGGAAGAGGGTAGATGGGTCGAGTGATAACTCGAAAGAAAGGTATTATCTTTGTCTGCATTTCCGTGAGAGAATTTTCATTTTTGATTGAAAACTGTAGAAGATAGAGAGTGAGCCACTGAAAAATAGAGAAGACTATTGGAGTATTAGTGCGAAAAACTGGAATAGATTCATTTATATCAAAGATGACAGCCATTGATCTGGAATGAATCTGTTCCATTTTTTTTGCACTAATACTTGAATAGCTCAGGGCGATAGGTAGTCTCCTCTATTTTTCAGTAGCTCACTCTGTATCTTCTACAGTTTGTTTTCAATCAAAAATGAGAATTCGTTCACGGGGATGCAGACAAAGATAATACCTTTCTTTCGAGGTATCACTCGACGCATCTACCCTGCTCTAGGGGTTGCAATTCGAGATGCGTTTTAATGTTTTGAGGTGGCATAAATATGTACATACGGCAGCTTTTTACTTGTCCATAATTTGTCGCATTCACTCATAATTTCTGCGAAACTACTAACCAATGTATTATAATGGCACACCCTATACCAAGAGTAGCAAGAGTGATTACCTTGACGGGCTTGAGTTATTAAGAATAAATTAGTCAGCAGGGTGCCCTAATCTCCATGTTATGCAGACGATGAGTAGAAGGTTAAGAAAGTACGTCCCTGATCTGCAGAATCTGAATTGATAAGGTCAGGCTCTGCAAGAAGAGGGTCCAAGAAAAGACCAAGAGTACATCCGTAATCTCATCGAAGTTATGCCAAAGTTCATTCAAGTCGTGATTAGAGCTCGAGACAGTAAGACCCGCTACTGAGTGCGTTCATTTCTTCACTTTCTGTTTGTATTCCTTTACTTGTGTGCCACTTCATGTTTTCTGTAAATGAAAACTTTCTTTATACCTACTGATAATACAAATGAAAAAACTGCATTTGTTGCAAAAAATCAGCTAGCGCCTTGGGTCAAAGACCACCTCGTTGAGAATGAATGCAGCTTTGTAATGAAGAGTATCTTCACAACAAATTCTGCTCACAAATTCAACAGGACTATTTGAAATTCCATCATCCTCCTATATTGCTATGCATTTTGACAGATTACCAATACCAATTATTATTCTGCGTTAATTAATCTGATGAATTCATATCCAACTTTCATGAATATCGAACGATAAATCAGAGAGCTATATAGTTTCAAACTACAGGATTATTATAAGTTTGATCAAATTTTTTCCGGTGAGTGTACTAGGACTTCATTTCGGATTCACAATACTTTCTAAGCCCACAACCACTTTCATGACTGTATTCGCCAAATATTCCCATTTCAGTTAAAACTTCCTTCAGGAAAAACTCAGCTCATAAATATCAAATTCCTGAGATATGTGGAATGTTTTCCGAAAGAATTAACAATTTATAAATCACACGATAGAATGAATAATTTAAGAAACGGAGGCCATTTGCATATATTTCCGATATTACTGTCACAGTTCAACCCCTATTTCCTCGTTTAAGTGAAATTATATTCGATCTAATCTGGCTGAAACTTCACGCGCAATGGCCACTTGTCAAATTAAAAACATTCTCAAGTTGTCGAAAGAACAATTTCCAACACATTCATTTTTTTTCACGTAAACTAGAATGTCGTTAATGGAAACGACCTGGAAAAGTTCGCTCATATATGAATAAAATATTTCCTTTTGTGATTTTTATAAGATCTAATAACAGAACGTCGAGAAAATGCTGAAAATTTTTCAAAATTTGCAAAAAAATGTTGTTGGTAGGCAGTTCATTATTAACACATGCCTTTTGTCGCATATGTCCAGACATGTGCCATCGAAATTCGATATGTTTTCTTGACGCACATATTGCTCTCGTGAGGAAGAAAATGAAAGAAAAATAAATTGAGATTTTGCAAGAAACCACCACATATTGATAACAGCAATTGTTGATCAATGTTTGAGAGTAACGTTTGTTTTACTTGAAAAAATTTAATTTTCGGTAATAATGCAACGAGAATCAATAAATTTGACTCCAGCAAAATGTGCTGAACAGATCACTCACCTACTTTCACCACTATCAAAATTGAAAAAACATTAAACAGCACTGAAACCATTAAAAAGAAGTCATTCATTGATTACGAACATTTGAAATCAGATCTTAGGAGAGATAGATGGCGGAGTGTGTATGAAGAGAACAAACCGAATAAGATGACTGATAATTCTATTGATGTTTTATATAAGCATACTGGACAAAATACTAACACTATTTTGAAAAATAAAAAACAATAAAGAGATATAATTGGGTTACAAGAGGGCTTCTCAACTCTATCAATGAAAAAAATCGACGATATATGAACGTGCGTCAACATCCTGGCGATGAGGAACTGAAAATAGAATACACACAATACAAAAATAAATTGAGGAAAAGTGATTGAACTTGTTGAAAAAAGATACTTTCATAGGTGCATAGATGAGAGTGGAAACCAGTCCAAGAGGCTATGGAAACACGTGTCACGTCTGTCACCAAAAGTTAAACCTGCAACAGACAAAAAAGAGATCAAAAAACTTGACAGCAAATGGTGGCATAAGACCTATAAATAGTAAACAGTTTCAACATGTTTTTCAGTTATCTGGGAGCGGAATATGCTGAAAAAATAGCAGAACCGAGCGAGTTTTTAGAAGAAAAATTCTCGCTCAGTCATAGTTTCTACTTGACCCCTACTAGTCCAGAAGAGATGGAAAAAACTATCTGCCAATTGAAAAATAATAAGTCACTAGGCTTTGACGCATTTTGCCACGAAACAAGAAAATCAAGCTCGAAATATCAACTCCTCTGTCGCATGTTATAGATGAATGTTTCAAACCGGATGTTTTTCTGACAGTTTCAAAAAAGGTGTTGTTCATCCACTATACAAAAATGGCGATAAAAGGAGATGTCAAATTATAGGAGGATTCAATTTGAGACCTAAAGCAATGTATATTTGATTACCTTGATAAGAACACACCGCATTTATGCATTTTCCTCGACCTATCGAAAGCATTCGATACGGTATCACACAGAAAGCTACTTGAAAAACTTTATTGATATGGTTTCCGAGGAACAATATTCAACTTACTCGAAAGTTATTTAAACAACAGAAAACAGGTAGTGAAAATAGGGAATGACATGAGTGAAGGAAGTATGCTTACATACGGTGTCCCACAGGGCACTGTGCTTGGCCCTGTACTATTCATTTAGTACGTAGTCTTCACAGAATGAAAATCCAAGTAAAAATCATCAGTTTAGCGGATGACACCACCGTATTATATTATGGTAGTTCTTGGGTGGAACTGAAAGAGAAAGCAGAAAAAGATTTAAAATCAATTAAAAATTGGCTATTAGCCAATAAATTAACATTAAACCAGGAAAAGTCATCCTACTTACCATTTACCAATTATGATCGACAACCACATGAAGTGGGATAGGCAGTGTAAGTATGTAGCCTCTAAACTTAATGGTATGCTACACAGATTTAAAGAGCTACAAATGAATATCGGTTATCTCAAGTTGCTCTACTACGCTCTAGTTCAGTCACAACTGACGTATGGTAATATAGCCTAGGAAGCTGCATTCGATTGTCATACTGAAATGATGAGAGTCGTTCAGAAATGAATTCTCAAAATTATGTATAATAGACAGCGCTCCTTTTCCAGTCTTCCAAGGTCCTGGACATCTGTCAACTCTACTGTTGGAAGATTCTTGCACAAGCGTTCATGAAAAAAATAAAAATTACTCCCCTAGATCTCTTTTTGGTGATTTTATAATCGATGAACTGCAAAAAAGTTTTATTATTATATTATTGTTATTATTATTGAAAATAGAAAACCAACTTTTGACTACTACAAGAATAGGTTACAGGCTTTGGTGCTTCCATTCAATTATTTCCAGAATGGGTATAAAAGGTATAAAAAGGTATAAAAAGACTGGTAGACATTAGTGAAGACCTAGGCAAGGAAGATCTTCAACAACAACGCCGATTCATGACTAACGATTTAAGAATTACCTCGTTGAAACAACTGTTTGCTACTGCTAGGCAACTTCAAATACAGCTTCGATAAAGTTGAAGTGCAAATTAGCACTGAAACGATATGGCAACGGCACATTGAAGAGCCCGATTGAATTTTACCAAGGAAGATATTAGTTGGTTAGAAGCTGACTGATAGAGAGGTTTGTTCACAGATGAGTCCAGATTTTGTCTGTGTCATTGCTATCTATGTTCTCTAGTGAAGAAGCTTGGTTCGTTTTTCATTTCAGAAGAATATGGTTTACCAACTGCTGCAAGCATAAGTAAAACATCTTTTGTTAATGCAGACTACACCAAGCTCTCATCGTTTATATTTAGGAACTGCCTCCATCATCACGAAATCATTTCAATCGTGTGGCCAGTTCGAAGTCCAGATCACAGTTACATCGAGGAAGCCAGTTAAACCAGTTAGCTGCAAATTCTTGGGAACAAACATATGATCATCAATGGGGAACATTTTGTTATATCATGAAAAAGTCAAATTATAAATCAATCAAAATAAATGCAGATTAATATTCTGCAGATCGATTGTTCCTAAAATAAAACAGCCAATCCATATGATAGTAATCTTCATGTAATATTACCTCATTATCTACAAGATGCGGCTATTGAATGTGATACATTCTATTTTGATTTTACGCATCTTTTGTTGAAAAACCATTTGCCTCCTATAAAAATATCCTGATTTGACAAAGACATAATTCAATTGAATCTAGCGATTTGAACAATATTTGATTACTTATATTTGTTGCTTTGGAGTTGCATATTATCCTTTCGACCGTTATTCATGCATATTTAGAGTTACATATAACTCGGTCTCTAAAAACATTAATTCACTTCTAATTTGATAACAACTATATTTCTGATTTCCCAAACCTTTTTGAAATGATTCTCATTCGTCTAAAAATACACGAAGCATTATGTCACAACTGTCCTTTATCTAAAGGTTGCATGAAAGAGTCGTTTGTTCACAATTAAATTATGTACGAGTCGTCCGATAAAAATGATTAAAACAAAATCCTGCACAGAACAAACTGCAGATCGACTGCCCGCAGCTATAAAGCTGAATTAGGATAGGAACCCTCTGAATTATTAAGTCAGAGATAAATTTGTTGCTCGCGGTGAAGTAATTTCGTTGGCTTTGCCTGTTTTTTCTTCTTGTTTGGTTAACATCCACGGAACTTTCGGGAATATATTTTTCATGGCAACTTCATATAAACAATCCCCTACTTCAGAGCAGAAACATTTGCTGCTGAAATTACAAAATGTGTCGTCATGATGGTTTGAACTTAAATAAATTACAAAGAAATTTTTGAATTCAAAATGATCTATGGCTTTTTCCTATTCCAAAATATAAGAAAGTTTCTGTTATCAAAGACCAGAATCGATTATTCATTTGGCTAAGTCTGTTTCTGGAAAAACTTCAATTGTTTAGATCAAGCTCCGAATCTAAGAACATTCATTGAACCAGGACTTTAGAGTTAATTGACAACAGCAAATATAATCTTGAATTTTTCTGTAACATGATAAATTTTAGAAAGATGGTTCAAGTTGGGAACTGGAAACATTATGTAAGCATCATCAGAGGATGATAGTACACGGTTTCCAAATTCGTTGTCATTGAATGGTAACTTCTGAACTAATAAAAATATGAGGATGTGATTTCCAGGAAGTTATGCTTCTTTTTGATGAAAGATTAGATGTAGTGAACAAAAGTTTCGAGATATAGGGTGATATTCAAATTCTTCAATTTCGGATTTCAAGTTCGATTATCCTTTGATATGACGCAATGGTAAAACCCACATAATTTTTGATGAGTAATCCAGTGGTTTAGCTGGTTTTTCCTTGAGGAGTGTGCCCCTTGACATGCGACAACGAATATGGTTCCAACAGGATGGAGCCCCTGCGCACTACAGCCAACAAGTGAGAGATCCTTTGAATGAAAGTTTCCCAGAAAATTGGATTGGAAGAGGAGGACCATGCAATTGGCCAGCGAGATCACCAGATTTAACGTCGCTCCTTACTGTGGGAACATGTTTGTTTATCGTACGTCACCAAGTACACCTGAAGATTTGAAAAATAGTGTTAAGGAAGCTTTCCAGACAGTTAAGCCTGAAATGCTGTTAGGAGTAAGGCCTTCTTCCGAAAGGAGAAAACATTTATGCATAGTGCAAACTGGGGCCATTTGAAAAAATTCCATGTATTTTTCAATTATTCATGCAATCTTCCCGTGGTTTCTAGTAATATTCTCCATTTTAAAACATTTTCACTCATTCAAAGCATATTTATTTTCATTATAATAATCTGTTTTCTAAAAACAGTTATATCAGCAAAAAGAAATATATTTGAAGGGAAAGTTATGAATACCGATCACCGGAAAAGGTTATGAGTTTACAAGGAGGAAAATAAAAAATAGGCTCGAATTAAACAATTTTCAGCTTCTCCGAATACTGCATTTTTTCAAACTGAATTACATACAATACTCATTTCATCGCCTTCACATCGGTCCATGCAGAGATTTTTTGATCGTTTTCGAGTTATTAAGTTGAAACTGGTGTTTTGAGTAGCACATCGTACAAACTCCTGTTTTGCTTTCTCAAGTGACATGCACCCCTCTTCAAAACCGAGGGTAAACATTTCAATATGAATATTGAGACACAAATTATCGGAAAATTAGAGAAATCTCCGAAACCATTAAAGATAGGCATAGCGAACATGGGTATCGTTCTATAGATATGGAAATAACTGATCATTACTTAGTATAATATACAGGGTGTGTCATTCGTGACAATTGAAAAAAAAGAGGCTTGAAGAACGGCAGAATAGGAAATTTTGTACACTCTGTATCAATTTCCGAGTTTCCCAACGATGGTTTTTCAGAAATTGAGTATTAGTAACATAATTTTTGAAAAGTCACAATCGGAAAGTGAGAGAGAATAAAAAAAATGTCAAAAAATCTCAAATTGTAACCGCAAGAGAAGTGCATCATATTATGCTACTTCCAGTGACTCGTTGGCCACCCTGTATCCATTCTCAATAATATTTTCACAGTTAGATTAGCACATATATGCTAATAATAAAAAGAATCTCAGTGTCACATTACAGAAAGTGTTCAAAATGGTTGCCCTTTTGTTCAACACAATGCCCGCTCAATTTCGGATCCTACACACACATATATATATATATATATATATATATATATATATATATATATATATATATATATATATATATATATATATATATATATATATATATATATATATATATATATAAAATTGGAATAATTGTAATTACAATAAATGCTTATATCTATAATTTTGATTTGTCAGAAAATAACAATCGTAAAAGAACAAGCGAATAAATAGAATACCAGCGGAAAAACAGACCATGCCCGTTCCTTAATCTGGCATCCAAACTCGCATCATGCCTCCTACGATTGCAGCTAAAGTGTGAGCACAGGCAATGTAATAGGGGAACCATACTATCTTGCGTATGATTCAATAAACGAGTGAAAAAACCTGTAGAAAAAACTCGTTTCCCTGTCGCTATTTCGCTAGCAATAGCTTGTCTGTTTATGTTGTGTTAGCGTCGTGTGTACAAAAAGAATACCAAAAATTTTTCTGCTTAGCAGCTTCATTCTCTCATTCTCATCTTGCACTCCATGATTTTCAGAAAACAAGGGTGAAAACGAAGTGAGCTTGGCACAGGAAAAATTTGTAACAATGGAAAAAGAAAACCAGCAGAAAAATATTTCATCAAATATACCTAACTCTTATATGTCTAAATTCACTTGAATCAAAGAAAATGATGACGATTTCACATAGCATGCAAGGCCATAAATAGGATTAAGGAGATAATCAAAAAGCACATAACCTGCGATATTTCCTCTTTCACGAAGATGTTCTTCCGTCGCAGTGTGAGTCTCCTGAAGCATAATCACTTCCAGATTTTTTCGCTTGCCAGTTTTGAAGTAAATCGCATTTATCCTTAGAAATCCCTTTAATATTCAAACTCAACAAAACAATTCCCTCTCTGTTTGACCGAGAGAGCCCCGATGGCCAGGCTCGGACTTCTAAGTGATGCCGATTATTATCTATAGATGTTCTAGATTCATTATGAACCCAATAATTTGGTTTGACATAGACCATATAATATTTCTTCGTGGATCTCGAATAATCCCGAACATGTTGTGATAATTCAATATTTCTTGTGTGTACGCCAATGAATTCGATATAAAAAGCCCTATAAGAAGCAGTTTTCAAATTTGCTCTAAGATATGGATTTACTGCGATAGGAAGGTTTTCCGAAAATGGAACATTTCGATAATCAGCCTGTATCTCGAAAACAAAGACGACTATGAAAATTCCTTAAACAGCACCTTTTGTTTCAATGAAAAGTAGTTACACTTCGTGTAAACCGGATTTTTCTATCTTCAATAGTTTAGGAGATTCCATTCAATCACATCGAATTTGGGATACCCTGTACTATACCCAAATGATTACAATACTGAAATACATCAATATAGTTTCACCGAGATAGGGCTTCTCAGCACTATGCTTCACTGAAAATTTTGAAGGAGGTTTGTGGCATTGGCAGAAGAAAGCAAGTCTGCTTACCTTCGTACTGTCCGCCGATCTGTTTAGGTAGATACCTAAATGGCAACCTTAAAGTTGATGATTTTGACAATTAAGGGATAAAAATATGGCAGTTTATTCCTGAAAGTATACTTGAAGTTATCAACGAATACGAAGAACGGTTGGCAATTCATTGAGTTGTTAGAGGCGCTCATTTCGAAAATTTGAAGAACAAAATTGTTAAAAATTCAACTCCGTACACATTGTTTTGGTAAGGTTTTAGATTCTCTTGATTTTCAATTCAGAGAAGATTTTTGAAAACAGTTTTTTTTATTGATTTCAGAATATATAATTTTGCGACTTGGCAAAAAGGAATTAAATTAATTTCTTCTCAGCAAAATGGGTGATCGTGACCAAGCATTCCAAACTTTTGAATCTATCGTGTGAAATTATCTTATTCTTTGAGAATTTTAAACTGCCCCCCCTATGGGGCATTGCAGATCACAGAAAAATAGGATCTTTAAAAGAGTTTGGTGCTCTCATTTGAAACGACGACGTCATATGCAAAAAGGAGGAAAAAATCCTTACTCACCGAAAAATCTCTAGCGAAATATAAAAATTCACCTCTCCAATCATTTTTTGTAAAAACTGAAATAAAGAAAATTATGAATTTTATTCCGTATTTAACACTAGCGCTGTATTATCAAAAAAAAATTTGCATCTCTTCGAGATTTTTCTTAACATTGACGTTTTAGGTGAATTTCAATATTCAGTAATAAAATATATTTAATACGAACAGTTCATTGCATGATTTATACACTAACAATATAAGGTAGCTAACATCAACTCAACGTCTGAGAAATACAGCATAAATCAAATTTAATCAGCACGACAACATAATCTCAAATTTGAAATCGCAGTGGCAAATTCAGTTTCTCCTGGAAATCCTTTTCCATGCAAACAATCGCAAAATCGATGATTCACTCACGGAATATGATATTTCGCCCTATTGTATCGCGAAAGTTCTCCGTCAGAAGCTTTCCCGACTTTGTTTATTCAACTGTGTCTCGGAAATGAGCCACATTGTTCTGAAAACCAACATGATTTTCCATTAACGAGCGCATAGAATGAAAGAGGTTTATATGGCTCGAGTGAACTCTGTATTATGTATGATTTTCTCCGTTTGTTTTTCCATGGATTTCCCCGGGCTATAACATGAAATTGAGCATTCATTAAAAAAAATAATATGCATATTTGTGTTGATTGTACTTTGTAGATAAAATAATATTGAGATCGCAAGAGGAAATAAGTTGTGCAGTTTTCCAGAGAAACTGAGGCGTGATCCACCATTAGCAAAATCTTGAAAATGTGAAAAACATAGTAAAGAGAAAATCCCCATTGGATTCGAGAAGCTCAATGTCAAACACCTCGCAAATTCAATGAATAGGATGGCATGTTTGACGATACAATTATTAGTTATTCCTTTACTATATTAAAACAATTTTCTACTTTATTCTTTCCACCAATAAAGAAATAATATATGGGAAATGTCAACCCAAATTATTGGGTTCATAATGATTCTAGAACATCTATAGATCATAATCGGCATCACTTAGGAGACCGAACCTAGTATCGGGGCTCTCTCGGTCAAACAGAGAGGGAATTGTTTTTGTTGAGTTTGAATATTGAAGGGTTTTTGCGATTATACTCCAAAATTGTCGAGCAAGAACAAGGAAGTGATTATGTTTCAGGTGGCTAACACAGCGATGGAAGAACATCTCCACGAAAGGAAATATAGCAGGTTAAGTACTTTTAGATTATCTCCTTAGTCCTTTTTATGGCCTTGCTTGCTATGTAAAATCTTTTCTTAAATTCAAGTATGTTTAGAAATATAAGAGTCAGGTATGACTGTTGAAATATTTTTCTGCTGGTTTTCTTTTTCCATTGTTATAGGTTCCTGCCCCAAACCCTTCTTCCTTTCACCCATGTCTTCGTCTGGAAATCAGAGTGGAGTGCAAGATGAGAATTGAAGCTGCTAAGCAGAAAAATCTTTGGTACTCTTTATGTACACACGACACTAACACAACATAAACAGACAAGCTATTGCTAATGCAATAGCGACAGGGAAACGAGTTTTTCCTCAGGTTTTTTCAGTCGTTTAGTGAATCATACGCAAGATAGTATGGTTTCCTGAGCTCACACTTTTTTCTCTGACACACACCAAAATTATAGATATAAGCATTTATTGCAAATACAATTATTTCGAATTTTTCATATATATATATATATATATATATATATATATATATATATATATATATATATATATATATATATATATATATATATATATATATATATATATATATATATATATATATATATACATTCAGTCTCATTGTTAGAGCTTGTATATAATACAAGCTCTCCCACTAAAATGAGACTGAATGTTCGTTTCTAGGTTTCGCTATCAACTTGTAATTGGTCTTCATTTCAAAGAGTTCTGAGCATGACATTTATGTGCGACAGTGTCAACACATTACTCTCGTTCTTGTATTTGGTATTATTCTTTTGTTTCACCTATATTAAACGTTCATCATGGTTAAACCAATCTATCTTTTTTAAGTATTTTCTCTGTTGGAATCACATCCAATTGGAAGGTATCACCATATATTATTGTATAAAAAATTTTGATGTCATATATCTGACAGATTTCATAATTTCAAACGAATTTTATCTGAAGGTGAAAAGTAATGAAGAAATCGACCTGTTCAAGTCTTTAGGTTTAAACTTGAGCACAGCCTGATCATAAGGGTGAGCCATAATTTGGTTTTTTTCACTGGGAGGAGTATATATACATTTACGAGAAAAAAATGGGCCTACCATAAGAGTCTGGGTGAATTCTCATCCCAAAATGTAACAATTTCAAAATAAAAACTGGGTACATCTGTTCGTAATTGCTGGTCGTTCATTTGTTCAATACGCCTAATATTAATTGACACTTAGAAAAAATTATTACTAATCATTATTTTATTTGAACAAAAATTTCGAAAATTTAATAAAACGCTGTTCTTTCCTCCTCGGCTACTACAAAAACATTCAAGTAATTACTAATGGATCTGATTAGGATATAACAACTTCGTGGAAATATTGCTTCATTCCTCCTTGATGGTATCCTTTAGTTCGTGGCGAGAAAATGGAACCGGATTCCTGGCTCTTACTATGTCTTCGAGAACATTCCATAAATGCTCAATGAAATTGAGATCAGGGTTACGTCCCAGCCACTTCATCACTGAAATACCAACTTTTGCTAAATTTGAATATTACTTGCGGTGTGGCATCATCCTGCATGAAAAGGAGAGCATCTCCAATAAAGCTGGCGTAAGAAACCATATGATCAGCCAGGATTTCATTTATGTATTTGTCAGAGGTAGGACCTCTTCTATTGCGACTAACCGTACGCTCGATAAAAATCAAATTGGAATTTCCTCAAAAGATATGCCACCCAACAAAATGCATGAGCCACCTCCATAGCTAATCCGTTCTTCCATGCTTCCATGCTACACTGTTCATAACGTTCCTCGGCTATTGGGTAGAAGAATGAAGAACGGGCGCCATTGGTTAATGGCTAGATCCAAGTGGTCGTGCAAGCCGCAATTGTCTTTGTCGGTGAGCAATGGTATGTTTGAGACTCATTTCAAGTCTACAAAGTTTGAAATAATTTTGATGTAGTCTGCGCCAGACTGTCACTAATAGTGTAGCTCTGATGTTCGAGCAGTCGCTGTCTTATGCAAACTACAGTTTCGACGGAATTCTTGGATATTCAACTGGCGAGCCACATAATTTTCAGACCCTAATCCTTGATGCTGCTAAGCGATAATTTATGATTCACCATCTTCTTGCAATAAACTGAAACAAACGAAATGTGTTGATGGTTTGTGATTGCTGAAAATCTGAGTAAAACTAAGAAATATTTCGTACAATTAAACTGCGATATAAAGGAATTAACTTCCAGGAATTAGGAAGAAGCTAAACTATTCGTTTGGTTCGTAGATCTTACGTTGATCTCTTGACTCGTGATGATTTCGGGTATGATAATTTTCAGTGAGAGCATGCGATGTTTTGCTTTATTAAAAGTGGTGTTAGAGCGATAGGCTCGAACAATTCATGCTCGACTCGGCCTACTTCCACTTTTATTCGATAAATTTTATTCATATTTTCCTAGCGATTGCATACATGCATATGAATTACCCCAATCGTAGCTAGAAATAGCTCGAAGTTGGATATAAATAAGCAAGAATATGTTCTGAAAAAGCTTCAAGGTTTGTTATTCGCTTTTTGCATTTCATGGAACATTAGATTTATGATTCCTTGAAGGTCAGGTTAAAAATGATTTCAATAGATTGAGTATATTTGGTGTGAACGAAAGTTACGCATTCTTTTTTCGTGAACTGTCATTAGGAGTTCTTATTGCATCTTATTTTCTGGAGCAGCAACGTTATCTAATTCCAAATAATTATCATATCCCCTTAATCCAAATGATTTAACTCGAGCAGCACTTTACACGAATCCAATTTTCGCAGTCGGATTGTAATTGCATAATAAATTAGAAAAAAGCTCCTTGAAGTGTAAATGCCCCAGCTCTCCCAATTTTACCCAGCCAGATTTCTCCGAGAGCGAGGATGAAAAAATTACGATTTAAGCGTAATAAAGTGAAGATTTGACATTACATTGAAAGGAAATATCGAAAGCGAAATAAGATTATTCAGTGTTTTAGACTTCGAGAGTGGCTGTTACCAATATCGGCTCGTGATAATGGAATGAAGAGACTATGGCATGAATTTTAATCACAAATAGTTTTTTGTTAACTTTCAAGAAATAAGATGAAGTGAAACTACTGTAACGTGATAAAATCACGTCACAATAATTTGAATTGAAACACCTGATACCAGTCAACCCTCCATCTGTGAACGCCACTGGCTAACAGTCTGAGCATAATCAGGCTATCAGATGGTATGCTTACCGGCTTCTGAATCTTTCCTAGACTTTTTTCTGCCGCAGACCTTCAAGCTAATTAGTTCTTTAAAATCCTCTTCAATAGTATTTGAAATAATTAAATTATATTAAAATTAGAGATATATCTTTATCTTGAATACTGTGTAGTGACCTATATCGAAAATATATGTCCTAGGTAGGAACTCGTAGGTGGAGAGTCGTTGATGGAAAGTCGTAGGGGGAGCTCAGAAGTTGAAATATAATTTATACCTGAAGCCCTGAAATTTATATGAATCCGAGCTGAGGAGTTCCGAAGCTGAAATAGATGCAGCAGTAAAATACAAGAACGTCGGGGAATTTGAACTCCCTCCGTGATTGGGGACTGTAATATAGACGACCTCATGAAATCTATTTCACCAATATAAGTCTTATTGTCTATATATATATATATATATATATATATATATATATATATATATATATATATATATATATATATATATATATATATATATATATGAAAAGTACTTCAAATCCAAAAACTCACCGTTCTACCATGAGATATGTGCAGCAGACGTGGACCTCTCAGCGCTGCAACTCTCCTAAAAGGAAGTACCGAACACATCACGAACCCTGGACTAGATATCTGAACAATGGCACTTCAAAGCTATGCACGGAAGATGCCCAGGTAACCTGAAAACCAGCTCTGTGAATAAGGTAGAATAGGTAGCTTACCTGCGCTCGGGATATCTATTTCCTGTAACGGAGGGTAGATTGATCGCCATATAGGATCAGGTTGTCTCCACATGGGCCTATCTAAAGAATATTACTAAGCAGACCATCGAACTAGATCAATGCCGCAAAGGCCATAGTGGCCTAGAAACGATACAACACGTAACATCTTAGTGTACAATGATGGCATCTAAAGATTACCTCGAAAGGCATAATTCCATGGCAAGGGTTTACCATCAGGCAATTGCAATTTCCATCAAACTGGTACAGGATACTGTCGAGCCATGCAAATACCGCCCGAAAACCTTTCTGGAGAATGAGACCTTCAAATTATACTGGGACTCGACAGTTATATGCCTATGGCACATAATAGATCTGATATTGTTCTAGTGGATAAACACAAACAATCTGTTTTGTTGACTGATGTGATGATACCAGCTGACGAGAACATAAAGCGTACCCGGAGAATCTGAGTAAGTACCAGGATCTTACCGTGGAAATGAAAGAAATCCATAAACTCAAGTCGATCACCGTTATCCTGCTCGTTATGTCGACTAAAGGACTGGTGGAACCACATCTCCCTCAAAATACCGACCGCCATGGGCTTGAAACTGATATTATATCTATTGCCCAGAAGGAGGTGATACTACAGACCACGAGGATGGTCAGAAAATTTTTAACATGCTCATGCCTTGGCAGCCTTGAAGAGAAATCTTCCGGCAGTTCAAGTAATACCCATAATGAAGGAAATATATATATATATATATATATATATATATATATATATATATATATATATATATATATATATATATATATATATATATATATATATATAAAAAGCATTTGTGCCATTGTGTACCATAATTATAGTATGTGATTAAAAATCTAAGTAGAACTACATTGACTTTTCTTCCAACATTTCAGTGACAATTATCGAATTCTCTTCTAGATATTACTATTCCAAACTAGATAGCAGCTGTGCTCTATATAAAAGAATTAGCTGTATTCGCGTGAACTACTGCTTAGCCCTGTAAAGAAAATTGAGTTCAGCAGAAGCAGATTCGGGAATGGCTGGCCCATGAAGATTCCAGTAAACCCTGATGTTGATGCTCATGTCGAGTTGATGCATTTCGTATCTGAGAATAATTCGATGTCCCTCTATGATTATAGGAGGTTCTCCAGCAGTGACATATCTGGAGAACGTTGTTGATGGCGTCTTGTTCTCGATGAAATTGACCAAATTCAACCGGTTTTACTGTAATAGTTTCTCTAAGTCAGTGACATGCTCTGTTTGTTTTTTTGTCGGCATAACTCCCTGGCAGTTAGAGGACTCTGACTAGAAAATTAGGACACCAATGTACAGTCGTCTTCAAACCTAAATACTCTATTCTCGGGAAATGGAGAACAGAATTAGAGTTTACTTCTGCATTAACCTGATAAGATCTACTTGTTACGCCATAAACTATCACAAGAATCGATCTACTGAACCGAAAGCTAGTCGAAGGTCTTTGCGATACCAAGAACAATGACTCTTGATTTGCCATGCTTTTCGATTGTGGATGTCGACAAATACTTAAAGTACGAAATGAAGTAACTAATTGATCGTTGTCTTTGAAACTTTGTTGTGATTAATGATGATACCCTGTAACTTGTAATATTTCATAAGCTTAACGTTTTTCATTCTTTCCACGACTTAATTATACTAAATTTTGGAAAACAACACTTTAGAGACGAGAATATACAATTTTTCAAGCTGAGACTTTTCTTTAGTTACCCCATCGGTTCGTTGTTCATGGCAACAAAATGATTTCAATTTTTTTTCAACAACCAAGATGTTACGATTCTAAGATTATGAAACTGAACGAGTTACGCCTCAGTATCCCGAAAGAATAGTATTTTGGATAATCTGAACAGAAACTAACAAAATTACCAGGTGTTCTCACGATATCGAATATGTTTTCGAACGAAAAAAATTATATTGAACACAAATTCATTTGTAGAGGTTTTTCAGTTTTCATGTACACATTTCAAAGAAATGTTTCTGTTCTATCTTGATTATAAACTTGTTCAACAATACCCTGGTATAAAATACACGTTGAAGATTTTAACTCAGTTAGGTTATTTGTAATTAATGAAGGTATTGTGTGACCGATACAGGACGTGCTCACATCAATTATTCCGTATTAATCTAAGTTTTCCTGTTTTATTTAGTGGAAATGGACTTCAGTCCTAGAACCCTCATCAAATGATTATTGCAATAAAGATAGAAACGAATTTTCTGATATAGCACACTAGCAGATTATTATTTCATATCCTTGTTTCATCTGCTATTTGCAGTATCTTTGTGTCCTTTTAGTCATTCATTTTCAATATGAGGATGAAGGCTAACATACATCTGTAGATTAATTTCCATATCGTCACTCCTGATTAGAGGAAGATAATGAACATGTATCATTTTCTTAGGAAACTCACACTTTTCAGTTTTGCTTTCACAACAAAATGAGTAAGTTCTGATGGATTTCGCGACATCCCAACGATTTCTTCAGCAGTAAAAGACATTTTAGATCCGAATAGAAAAGAGTCCCAAATATATGAAACTAGGGAATTGAAAAACCACTTTTTGTTGGACTTACTGAACAAGCTATTTAAAAAACTATTACAGCGAATCACGATGAAGCAGCAGGCTTTCACAATTTTAGAAATTTTGTCTTTGGCATAGTTTCCATCTATTGAAATATATATTATATACAGGGTGTCTACTATAAAACTGCCAAACTTCAGAGGAAGATAGTACAAGTTTTTTACAACAAAAAAGGTCCTATAACATTTTTCGAAAAGTTGATAATTATCGAGTTATTTAACAATTCTTGATTTTACAAAAGTTTTTGCTTCTCTCTTTAACAATAAGAATATCTCTGTTACTCTTTCAGCTACATCAAATGTGACCATACCATCGGAGAGAGCATCAAATAGGTGATAGGTGAGTACTAATTGTAAAAATTTTTTGTTTTCCGGGTGATGAAAAAATTGTGAAATGAACAAAATTAGTGGTATTTTCTTGTTAGCTGTACCACTGAAAATTGACGAATAAGTAGCCATTTTTTTCTAGAAAAAACGACTACATTCATCTGGCTTCTAAACGGTATATCAACTTTTGACCTTACAATTTTCTTATCAGCAATATCATGGGTAAGAGTAAGAAACTTAAATTCTCTTATCCTTCGATCACAAATGAGCTAGTTTCACCGGAGCGTCTAAACAATTCTACAAATGACTTTTCAATAATGATAAGCGATAAATAAAAAGTATATCTGGATATTGAATGTTTAAAAAACTAGGAATAATTAATTTTTCTCGGATTAGAAGAAGAAAATCCGAAAATAGAATCGTAAAAGAATAAATCACAGAAGGCTTGTATTACTTGATTTTAAAACAAATAAAAATATTTAGAATTTGCCAGGCACTGTCATTCAATGAATTAATGAATTGAAGTTTATATTTTCCCTTTCACGGTTCCATTTTCTTTTTCTGAAAAAAAGAAAACATGCCTAGTCTCTCGAATATTGAATATCGAGATATGTTATTTGTTTATGGCTTCTCGAATGGAAATTCCCGTGCAGTGGTGCGGGAGTATGCATTGCGCTTTCCAAACAGACACCAACCTTGCAGAAAGACATATGTTGAAGTGTTTAGGCGCTCCGGTGGAACTTTTTCATTCAGTGGTTTAAGAATTAGAGAAGATGGTGGAAATGCTCAGCAATGGATACAAGTACTCACGATATTGCAGGCTCTTCGCGAGGACCCTACAACAAGTACTCGGAGATTGAGACATTATTCCACGGTTCATAGAGTTCTCAAGCGGAATAATTCACATCCTTACCATTTGAGTGAAATTCAAGACCTACTGACAGTGGATAGTGAGGTGAGGTTGCAATTTTGTAGGTGGTTCATGAATAAATTATAGGATTGGGGATCAGATAAAATTCTATGGACGGATGATGCAACTTTTACTAAAGTTGGTATGATGAATTTGAGAAATTCCCATATATGGGATACAGAAAATCCTCATGGCACCATTGTGTCACACTCTCAGCACGAGATTAGAGTAAATGTGTGGTTGCGGTTAAGAAGGGGTCAGCTTGTCGGGCCAGTTTTACTTCCTGATTATCTCAATTCGAATGATTTTCTTAATTCCACATTCTGGAAGAAATGCCTATAGCTACTCGGCATCACCTTTGGTTTCAAATAGATGGCTGCCCGCCTTATAATTCTAGAATGGTCGAGAAATGGATAGGTCGATTCAGGCCGGTGAGATGGCCACACAGAAGCCCTGACCTTACGCCACTTGATTTTTATGTGTGGGGCTCATTAAAGACTAATTTTATTAGAATTCCCTTCAATACTCGAGAAGAATTAATTGAAAGGATTCGAATCTGTTGCAACGAAATGAGTCAAAAACACATTGAACTTCAAGGAGTAGTTGATAGTTTGAGAAAAAGATGTGTTAAGTGCATTCAAGAAAGGGGTAGACATTTTGAACACCTATTATAGTTTTTAAATCTCTTTCGTGAAAATATGATTCATTAATTTCTTTTAGTTCCTGTCCATGTTGCATTAAGTAATATCAGATATTTGCGTTTTCGAATTTTATGTTCTTATTACTCTTTCCCATGATATTGCTGAAAAAATATTTAGCTCAAAATTTGATATACCATTTGAAAGCTAGTTAAATGTAGTAGTTTTTACCAAGAAAAAAAAGTACTTATCGATCAGTTTTCAGTGGTACAGTTAAAAGAAATTACCACTAATTTTGTTCATTTCACAATTTTTCATTTAGCCGTTTACAATACCCGGTATACAAAATTTTTCACCATAAATACTTACCTATCTTATAGCAAATTTAATGCTATTTCCGATGGTTAAGTCAGATTTAATGTAGCTGTAAGAGTAACAGATATTCTAGTTTTTATAAAGAGAAGCAAAAATTTCGTAAAATCAAGAAGTGATAAATACTTCGATAATTATCAACTTTTCGAAAATATGTTATGGAACATTTTTATTGCAAATGACTTGTACTATCAACTACTGAAGTTTGGCATCTTTTATAGTAGACACCCTGTATACTGGTACCATATAGGAGTACCACAATTCTGCACTTCTCTAGGACTATGAAAAAACTGCCAAAAAGCTTTTATCAACTTTAATCTATCTGAGAACATCTGTAGCAGATTGGTTGGTTCATTAGTACTCACCTTATAGCAAATTCAATGCTCTTTCCGATATATATATATATATATATATATATATATATATATATATATATATATATATATATATATATATATATATATATATATATATATATATGCCAATGATTATAATCAGAACATATCCTGGAATGATTATACAGTGTGTATCCTGAGTAGAGGGCTTATGAGACGTTTATGGAAATATATATAATGCTGCCGTTTTTTAGTAATTGATTCAGCTGATCCGAAACTCTATTCAATTTCTAAAATATTTTCACCTCAATGGCACTTCCGGATATATCAGAAGTGCAATCTTAAAAATTATCAATTGATTCGTTTTGAAAAAATTGATATATCTCGAGAACGGCGTGAGCTAACAAAATAATGAAAGGTGTTTTGCAAACAGAAAACCCTGCCGGACATAACACATATCCGACTGAATCTCACATGCGTATAATCATTTATAGATTTCTGTAAAACATTTAGCGATTTCTAGACTCCATATTCCGGCATAAAATTCTCTAAATATTAACCGTTTATGAGTTAGTGTTCCAATTCTTAAAATTGAATTCAACGAAACAAAATGAATCTATTTCATCAAATTCATGAGATTATCGACATGAAAAATGCTGTGATATAATTCCTCTGCATGAGGATTACACAAGCCTGCAAACCTCAAATATTATTCGAATAGGAAAGAGTACTTATTTTTCAGGGAACACTTGACATAGAAATACTGTTTTATTATTGACGCTTCTTCCGATATCGAGCAAAAAACAAAGAGAAATCACACGCCACGATGAACTAAAATAGTCACCTGTCACCTGAAGTCTTGAAGACTGATCGCTACGTGGCACAATAGCTACGAGAGCCGAATGTAAAATACATCATTTTCTCTGTTCACGTCGAAGAAAACTGTAAAAATTCAGAATACTAAAATATCTGTCGTCTCCAACGGAGATATGTATTTTGTAAATATTGCGATATAAAATGAAATCATGCGATCGTGAATACGAAACGAAGTGGGGATACCCAAGTTCTATATAAGTTTGGGATATAAAAAAATGCTATTTCAGAATGTTTTTTCAAACATTCTGCGCCAATCATTTGTGAAACGTTGAAAAGTAAACTCTGGGCATAGACAAGAAATATTCGAAATGAAAGTAAAGTTTAAATGGACAGAGATGAAGAATTTTTAGGAAGACAAAAGGATTTGAAGATACCCAATCAGAGCTCAGCATCATTTTATAAAGACAAGAAAGGAAATTCAATAAGAGGTGGAGGAGAAACTTTAAATGATGGAAGCAGCTATTTTTAAGAGTGAAAGGAAGAGTGAAAACGCAAACAAACCTTATGAGGAATAAATTGATCATCAACAATAGTGCTGAAAAAATAGAATAGCAGCAGTGAATTTAAAAAATAGAAGAAATACAATTATAAACGAAATATATAGCATGATAGAAAATGTATCGTGTAGGTCTCAAAATTGGGGTAACAGTCATAGTGCTGATTTACGAGAGAGGTGATGTAACAGTATGTTATAGCTATAGAGGAATTGATGTAGTAGATGTTACTACAAGGAAGTGGCTACGATTATCGAAAGCAAACTGGAAATACACACACCACAAAAATTGTCGCATCACCTGGTATTCTGAATTCCACAATCGATTAAGCAGCTCGGTCGCAGTTTCTTTGTCAACATATGTTTTTGGACATATGAGGGGAAAAAATCTTATCTATGCAGTAACATTTGTTTCTATCAGTATTCATTCAATTTCTCTTCAGTTTTTACGCTAAAGTAATGCAATTTTTCTGTGTTTCTTGTCGAATTTCGAATCTTTGAATTTATCGTATTGGCTGCTGAACGTCCTGGACGCTATTTGAGTGATCATGAAGTGGAAAGAATTGTCACACTTCTAGAGGAGGGGCGAAGCCAACTTTACGTAGCTAACTTGTTGAATGTTAACCAAATCACTATTTCAAGAGCAATTAATCGGTACCACGAAACAGGGGAATATGGAAGAAGGGCCGGGCATGGAAGAAATCGGATGAAAACACCAGTGGATGATCGTTGGCTTCGTTTAACTTCACTAAGAGTTCGGTCTGTACGGCTAGAATGCTATAAAATGAACCTGCACTTTCCAGAAATGTGCATATTTCATTGCAAACTGTTAGGAACAGGCTCAGAGAAGACGATATCAGACCAAGGGTGGCTTCTACCGGCCCGCGTCTCACCAGCATCGAGTTGCTAGACTTCAGTTTGCAAGAAAACATGCAAATTGGGGTATTCCAGAATGGTCGAATGTTCTCTTTTCCTACGAGTCCAGGTTCTGTCTAGTATCAAATGATAGAGGCGAGCCTGTATAAAGATGACCTGGGGGACGGTATCAGCAATGCAATATCCGGCAAACCGAAAACTTCAGAGGGGGCTCAGTAATGGTGTTCCATAGTCGAACTGAGTTAGTCCTAGTGAACAATGGAAGAATGACAGCGGCCAGATACATCGCAGATATCCTAGAACCCCATGTTGTATCATTTGGTCCATTGATTGGCACAAACTTCATTTATATGCATGATAATGCTCGGCCTCGTACAGCTACGGTAACTACAGAATTTCTGCAAAATGCCGAAATTGATATTTTAAGATGGCCAACCACATGGGGTGAGGAAAGTTTTTTATGTCTCCGGATTTTAATAGATACCACTTGTGATGAAGATAAAGGAATAAAGTGAAGAATAGGGAAAGTAAAGCTAGACGGGAATTATGGGAGAAAAAGTTTTTGGGAAGGACTCTTGGAGGACAGTAAGATGACGGGCTATAAGGAAGACGTAGTACAAATGAAAATTGTTATGGCTTATTTAATGATACAGTCATATCATGCATAAGAATCTCGACACATTTCCAATGAATTGGACATATGTTGCGAATGGGTTTGTGAGGGACATTTGAAAGAAGACACCAGTGAGGGAAAGTAAAATTGGACAGGCGAGGAGGAAGAGGCAAAAAGAACTGGAGGGCAATTGCAATAAATCGATAGGAGTTTAAGAAATGGGCCCACATGACCTGTATATGCTCAACATATCTACGATGGGTTCCAACAAAAATTTGCTACCTCCTTCATCTGAAGATGGACTGATTAGAGCGAGGAAAACTGAGACACATCAAATTTGGATTGGATTAGCACCAATTTCTGAGTTGGTTCGGTTCATGTAAAATCAATTCCCTACTCTCAGCAGCACTCAAGTAAAATTTCGTTATAAGGAAAGAGTGTTGAGTGATATATCTTTGGAAAATTCTTTTAATTATCTATTTAAAATTAGCATTTTTATGAACATTTAATATCACACAGAAAGTTTGTATTCCAACGAAAATTTGCCACCACCTCTATGTCGAAAAAGACTGATTGCAGCAGATTCAATTTTTGATTGGAGGAAAGCCACTTTATGAGTTGGTTCAGAGCATGTAAATTCAATCCCTACCCTCAGCAGCTCTCAAGTTGAAATTCATTATTGGGAAATTGGATCGAATGAGGTATTTTTCGAAAGGTCTTTTGATTTTCTATTCAGAAGTTTTCAAAATGACCTCATCTGACATCCACTCAATGATACAATTCTAATTCTCTGCTATGTAAAATGATTCTTGCCTTCAGCACTTCCAAGTTTTGGGTTCTCGAAAATATGAAATAATAATGATCAATTTGAGCATTTAATTTGATTTTTGGCATTGTCAAATTTTCGTTGAATAACAAACTATCGTTGTTATTTCACTTGATGCACTTTGCCTATGATGAATAACAACTTAAGAGCTGCTAAGTGTAGGGGTTGATTTCACATTGTCCGAACCAACTCTGAAATTCTCTTGACAATGGGGCGGTGGCAAATTTTCGTTGGAA
Organism: Cryptolaemus montrouzieri; assembly: GCA_013387265.2. Lineage (NCBI taxonomy): Eukaryota > Metazoa > Arthropoda > Insecta > Coleoptera > Coccinellidae > Cryptolaemus > Cryptolaemus montrouzieri. Next base: position 20,826,052 of record JABFTP020000103.1, read on the forward strand.
TACAAACTTTCTGCATGATATTAAATGGTCATAAAATACTATTTTTATATTCAGAATTGAAAGACCTTTCCAAAGATGTGTCACTTGACCCTCTTTTCTCACAATGAATTTTGACTTGAGTGCTCCTGAGGGTAGGGGGCAGATTTTACATGCTTCGAAATCACCGAGTCTGGCCTGCAATGTTTTCCCGACCGGCTGGTGGAAGGCTAGTGTTGTATACATCTCTAAAATTGGTCAATCGAAGTCACAACCTAAATTGTACATACCGATCAGTCTTGTCTTGTGCTATCGCGCAAGCATATAAATTAACAACAATACAGCTTTCAGAAAGGTAAATCAACTAAACAGGCCCTTAAGAACCTAGTTTGGAGCATCACTCAGTTTCTGGACCACAAGGAAACTACAGCTGCAGCCTTCATGAAACATGTGGGTGCATTTGATTCGGCCCTCACTATTTCACTTTGAGGGGCTGCGAAAGCCAGATGCTGCAGACAGAAAGGAGTATTATACCCTCTGTTGTGATTCCTGCTGCCCTCTGGCAATAATTGACGTTCTGGATGTTTATATACAAACGTACGCTGATGATAATTTTTTTCTGGCTGCCGGATATGACGACGATGTCTCCGTCAGATTTCAGTGGGCTATGTCAGATATTCAAGGGTTGTGTGAGGGAGAGCAACTTAGCACCACTCCCACAAAACCCTTATGGTAACATGAACCAAGAAAAGGAGCATATTTGTTACCCCCCAATCATGGATAGAGTGTTTAACTCCATATGTGGGGAAGCAAAATATCTAAGGGGTTATCTTGGATAGTAGGCTCTCGTGGAATTCGCACTAAGTAAACACAATACGTAAGACTAGACATTCCTCGTGGGCATATCAAATGACCTGTAGAAATAAATGGGGTCTTGCCCCAAAGCAAATTCAGTGGCTATATGTGTCAGTGGTAGGACCAGAAATCACATACGGCTGTATTACTTGGTGGGAGTGCAGCCTTAAGAAGCAATTCCAATTCAAGCACTCCAAATTGCAGAGAACGGCCTGAATGATGATTACTGAAGCTTTTCACTCTACATCCATTGCAGACATGGTGATAAGAGAAGTAGCTAGAATGGCTTTCAACCGATTTCATCACTTTTCCCGGAATAGTAAGGGTATGTCTGAAATCGAGCACAACCAGATGCTGAGTACAAGATCTAACATAGCAATAACAACATACTGCAAAAGATGTTAGAGCTTGCGACTGTCCTTCAAGCAAGAATATCCGCCATTGGCGACTGCGCTAACTTCTTGCTTGCAGGGGGATTAACAAATATGTCAAAAATATCACCACCAATGCCCAAAATGCACTGAAGGTGTTGGCATCCGATAACTGCACGTCACGATTAGTGCAGGAATGTCGCTTCATCTTTGTCAAACTGGGAGAACGGAGCACGCTTCGTAGGATGTGGGTACCCGGACAGTCGGGCATTGAGGGCAATGAGAAGACGGATTCATTGGCCGTTCGTGGATCAGGCCTAGGCTCGAAAATCATCTGGATGGATGGAAAATAACCGGTAGTTGGACCTGAAGGTACGTGAGCACTGGATGAGTCTCTCAGGTCTCACTATCAAATTGTCATCAATGTAAATTCCACTGCGGGAGCTTGGCCTAATTTCTCCAGACAAAATTTCGTTGGAAAACACTGTATAGGACAAACTTAATGAGTCCGTAGAAAGAATGAAGTTGCCTATGCTGGGAAATCCAATGAATTATTGATATTATAGTTAGACAAAACCATGTCCCACAAGGTTCAAATCATATGAATATGAAGGATGTTTCTTGCAATAAAGTCGAATGTCGTACTGTGATAACAATAACAATACAGAATATTGAAATTCAGATTTTTTCAAATATTTTAGTCGCCATTCATTTGGCGTTTCATTTTTCTACTCGAAATTGTGATTTAAATAAATTTCACACGATTTGAAGAAATTTTCTTCACGTTTCTCGATGGCAAAGATCGTCTAATTGAAAGGAAATTTCATTTAACTGTCTCGATAAGCTCTCCAATTCGAACGACATTTTTTCTCTTATTATACTGAATACCTCTTAACGTTAATTACATTTCAATGAAAGACATGATCTGGTTACAATTTCGAAAGCAAAAACATCCGCAAAGAGACCAATTCAAATCCTATTGAAGAATCGACTCGTCGTTAATTTGCTCTTTAGCGAGTGTCAGATTTTATCCGTTCGTAAACGGGCCAGAAGCGAGAGGGGAAACCATTTATCAGGCATCAGCAAAAAGATACATCTGCATTTCAAATTGGGCAATTTTGAACGGCTTAAAGGATCCGCTCCAAATTGAATATTGCGTGGGAAATAAATGTCCAATCAGTGGAATTTCATTGAGTTACGTAGATACGGAAACTGCCGGTTGGGAATGCCAAATTGAATTTTCGTTTTTTGGAAAAAACAAGTTGAAGAACATTACGTTCTTGGAGGAATATTATGTTCTAGGAGGAACTTTGAAACATTTGCTTCTACAATTATCATTTGTCGTCAGTTTATTATTTAAATATCTTTCAGTTTAATTTTTTAATCTATCCGATAACAATTTTTCTAGAGAACAAATCGCACTTCGTTAAAAGAGTTTCGAACACACTTTGCAGTTGAATAATTCCCAATATTAATTGACCTGCTTGGAATTGAAGCTGTAATAGCCATAAATTTCCGATCGCAATCCACTAATTCGAGACATTTACCTGATAAATTTGATAATATAACCTTAAAATCCCTTGTATCAAAGCGTAAATCATACAACATAGTATTTATAAGACAGATAAACCTTATATTGACTAAAACAAAGAATTTTATTGAATCTGAAAATTATCAAAAAATCGAAAGAGATACCGTTTATAGTTTCAATCCAAACTTTAACGTTATTTTATAAATATTATTGAACATGTAATTTCAACCCAAAATGGAAAGAAGTCTTCAGGTCTAATAAAATAAATAAAAAATTGGACATATGGTACTTCCATATAAAGCTTAATTTATGTCTAGGGATGTAATTAATCTCTATCCTAGAGTTCAACCTCACAATCCATAGCAATTGATTCAGTAAACTCTGCAGAATAATAATGTGAATCCTATTATTCAATCTGATCATATGAAAGTTTAGAAATAAATCTAGAACAAAGCCATTTCAACATAGGCAAGAACAGCTAAATAATGGATACAAAGATAAAGTTTTATGTCTATTATTGTGGAAAGACCAGCAAAGGACTGTTTTATATCTTTGTAATCCCTTAAACGTTACTATAGGTCAGGTATGTATACCTGACCTGAGGTTTTCCTAGAAAACTGAAACACATTTTCTAAAGAAAACCAGAAATCATTGTTGTATCAGTCTTCAAACAAGCAAGACGTGTAAAGTTTTAACCATTTTTCATAAATCCGTCTTCATAGATGACACTCAATTTATACATTAATGAATTCTTAAATCAAACTTTTATCTTTCTACAACGAAATCTTAAGAGATAATCAACGGTTACTTGCAATATATTCCTGCGAACCTCAACAATCTCAGAAAATGTCACAGATCTTAATCGGTTTTCGAACAAAAATATGGAAGTCAAGATATTCAATGTCTTGCATTGCAATACTAGAAGTCTGACTTCAGAATTCAGAGGGAATCTAGCGCACTTAGGTTTTCTCACTGATTGTATAGTCTTGTCAGAAACATCTACAATCCACGATTTGAGTCTACTCAACATAGAGTGATATACAGTTTTGTACAATAACAACATACTAAATCAAAATGATGGGGTGGTAGTTCACATTAAAAGTAATTGTCACCATGTAGATAGGAACGATTAATATGTTGAGAGTCAATATTTCCATAGCGGGGAAAGAAATACAGGTCAATGCCTTTCATCGATCACCAAACTGCTCTCGTGTGGATTTCATAAAAAATTTCAGCCAATTTATCGAAGCACAATGGGACTGAAACAAAATAGATGCACATTTTTTTGTAGATAATATTAACATAGTTATCCTCGAGGAATCGGGAGAATATCTCAATGTAATGAGCGCAAACCAGTTTTCATCTCTTATAAATGGGTACACAAACGCGTTCATGTTTGGATCACAGATTTGTTAGAAGTTATCTACAACAAAAAATGCTTGATCATGTTATTGGTCATACGAGTATAACCGACCATTACTTAACGTTTTTAGAATCCACAACAAAGAAGCTATTATTACGAAAAAATATATCGATGATAACAAAGTATCTCGAAGCTTAGAAGAAGAAAAATGGGATGCAGTATACAATAGCAGAAAAACCAGTCAAGTATGGGATATTTTCATTGAAATACTGAAAATCACAATTGAAACCTTTACAACAACAGTTGAGACTGAAACATCGAAATAGAAAAATAGCACCTTGGACAACAAACGGTCTCATAAAATCCATAAACGAAAAAAATGGAATACAGAGTGCCTAAGAAAAATCCAGAAAATAAAGAAGCATTAAATACATTCAAATTCTATAAAAATAGGTTACAGATTATGATTAAACTAGCAAAACGAGATTACTACAGAGTTCACATACAGGAGCACAAAATTATTCAAGAGGAATATGATGCATTGTGAAGGGCAAAATTGAAACTTGTATGATCTGAAAATTGTAGACCATCATATTTTCATTGTTGTGTTCACTGATAGTGAAAACGATGCTATAAGTAGTAAATACCTGAATTTTTTTTTCTTTGTGAGGAGAGTTAGTAAAACGAGCCTCATAAACGTGTAAAATTCCATCAACTTTCGTTTACGGGTTCTAGAGTTATCAAACATTCGAACAAAAACCACAAATCACCCTATATCTTTAAAATCCGGAAGATTCGATGACATATACTCCAGTTCTTAAAGGCCTTGAGTTACCTTATCCCACTTTCGTCCTGTATATCATCGAACAATTTCGAAAATAGGATTTGATTGCAATCGACTGTTGAACACTGCAGGTTTTATTCTTTTGCTAAGTTGATATTTAGTTCAACTCCAGATGTTTTAAAAGGCAACGAAAACCGATTCTGAACCTGATTCTTTTCAGCTGGTATCTGAAAAATATCAGTTACACCACACAGTGTGTGTTGAGTTGTCCCTCTAATGAGGTCTCGAATTCACACTCATTTCGAGGAACATATCATTCCCTACATATGTTTAGAAACGGCAAATGTCATCAGTGTCGCTTAATTATTCGCTTTCATTGAAGATTTTCCCTTTGATGTTTTATTAACGATGCGTTAATAAATAATCGTAAATGAGCTGTGATGCCAATTTGTTGAAAGTATTGCAGCGGCTAGTGGTGTGAAGTAAATTACACAGTAATTGGTTTGAGGCCCTTTGTTGTCCAGATAATGACGAATTAGGTTGATAAATTGTTTCAGTAGCACAGTGGATACCTTACCGAGGTGCGAAATTGAACAGGGATTATTTTACTGTGATTGCATTGTTACAGTTGAATAACAAAATGAACGTTGTTAATTCCATGGGCATTATGTATGAGTGAATGCACAACCAGTTTTTTTGACACAGTTAAAACAATCGGGTCTTCCAAATAAAAAGGCAGATGTGTCTGAATAACGCCATACATTAGGGAGGCGTAAAAATCCCACTATTTTTTTTTGAGTCTCGAGTAGAAAAATGTTAGTTTTGATGTTTCAAGAGCCACCCCAAAGGACAGGTCAAAAAATGAATTTTTAAGAGGTCGCTCAAAATTTTCTAAACTTTTAAAAATTGTCAAAATTGAATTTCTTTTATTTAGTTTTTTATCGAAATTCAAAAGAAATTTCAGTACATCTCCTAGTGAATTTTTATCGATTATTGGACTAAATATGAAAAAAATTAATATGGAACTGTAATTTTAATATTAAATGGTCGCTCGAAAAAATCTAAAGTAATGCACTTATAAATTTGAAAAATTCTGAGTGACCTTATAATGTATTTAAGTAAAACTTTCAGGTGAAATTTTCAGAAACTTTTTTCATCATTAAAATTATGCCATGAAGAGAAAAATTTCAATAAAAGAAATCAATTTTTTCCATTTTAGAGAAAACTAATATTTTCACACTCGAAACTCTGAAAAAATTGTCGGGTTTTATATATATATATATATATATATATATATATATATATATATATACAGGGTGGCCGACGAGTCACTAGCATAATGCCAAGAAAACGACGGATTTTGAAATTTTTTGTCCCAACAATATGAACTTCTGTTACAGTCACAATTTAAAAATAATTTCGTATATATAGGGTGTTCCGTTTATGAGGAACAAATCGAAGTTATGTTTTTTAATTAGAACACCCTATATATTTTGATGATTTTAGCTTTGTGAGATCAAAAGTGGTTTGTTCCATATTCCCTTCACCAAAGTTGAATTGTTTTCGAAATATTTGAGATTTTTCGAAATTTGAAGACTTTTTTGAAAAATTTTGTTTTTCTCACGTTGTGACTTTACAATTGTGATTTTGCAAAAAATATGTTACTAATACTCTATTTCTGAGTAACCATCGTTGCGAAACTCTGAAATTGATACAGGGTGCACAGTACAGAATTACCGATTCCCCCTTTCTTCAAGACTCATTTTTTCAATTTTTTCAAATGACACACCCTGCAACTTATACTCTGTAATGATTGGTTATTTTTATACCTATCGAACGATACCCATGTTCTCTATACCTTTAACGGTTTCCGAGATTTCTGGAATCTTCCGATACTTTGTGTCTCAATATTCATCTCGAAATGTTTTTCTTCGTTTTTGAAGAGAGGTGCATGTCACTTGAGGAAACAAAACAGGAGTTGATACGATGTTCTACTCAAAATACCAGTTTCAAGTCAATACGTCGAAAATGATCGATTTGCATGGACCGATGTGAAGGCGATGAAAATTACTATTTTATGGAATTCAGTTTTAAGAAATGCAGTATTCGGAGCAGTTTAAAATTGTTCAATTCGAGCCTATTTTAATTTTCTTCCATGTTAACTATGTACCTTCTCCGGTGATAGGTATTTATAAAAATTTTTTTAATTTTTTCTTTTTGCTCATATAACTATTTTCGAAGAACATAGATAATTTCAATGGAAATTTCTATATATATATTTATATATATATATATATATATATATATATATATATATATATATATATATATATATATATATATATATATATATATATATATATTTATATATAGAATGAATGAAAATGTTTGACAATGGAGAATATTACTACAAATCACGGAAAAGAAAAGATTGCATGAATAATTGAAGCAATACATAGAAATGTTACAAAAGAAGTTCAAAATGGCCTCCATTCTGCCCTATGCTTAAATGTATTTTCCTTTCTGTGAAGTCTTACTGTGAAAGCTGTGGTCATTCTTGAATTGAGTGTTCTTGAATTAATTAGTGTTGACAAAGAAGAAGGAAAAAAACCTTCAGAAAATTTAGTATTTTCGAAAAGAAAGAGTCGATATGATTCTGACCATTGGAGAAGCTATGGGAAACTGTTTGTTAGCTGAAAGACTCTACGCTACAAAATATTCAGACCGAAGACATCCGAGAAAATAACATTCGAAGAATGGCTACGATAATTCCGAGCTACTCGTAGCGTGTCCGATCGAAGACACCACCGACAAAAACCAATTATTGGAAATGAAGAAAATGAACTTACTGTTCTAGCGTTTGTGATAGAACAACCAAGTACAAGTCAACGAAACATTGCTCAAGAAATAGGTCTGAGTAGACAAAGTGTGAGATGTTAGATAGAGCCCCTGTGCACTACAGCCACAAGTGAAAGATCATTTGAATGAGAATTTTCCAGAAAAATGGATCGGAAGAGGAGTTCCCCTGAATTGGCCAGTGAGATCGCCAGATTTAACGTCCCTCGACTTCTTCCTGTGGGAAATGTTGAAGAGTTTGTTTATCGTACGCCGCCAATTACACTGGGAGGAGATATGAAAAATAGGATTAAGGAAGCTTTTCAGACATTTACGCCTGAAACGCTGTTAGGAGCAGAGGCATCTTTCGAAGGGAGAATACAGTTGTGCATAGAACAAAACAGAGGCCATTTTGAACGTCTTTTGTAACATTTCTATTGCTTCAATTATTCATGCAATCTTTTCTTTTCCGTGATTTGTAGTAATATTCTCCATTGTCAAACATTTTTACTCATTCAAAGCATATTTATTTTCATTAAAATAATCTATGTTGGACGGTATTTCTGAGATAGGCATTTTTTCCTTTCTCTGGAATTGGTTTTAGTCTCGTAATAGTACTTCTTTGGAAGTGAATTCATGAGAGTAGTATTTGAAACCAGGTTTCACCTATGCTTAGTATAAAAGCATCAGCTTTGATGGCAAAGAGTACTGGTTAGCCCAGAAAAGAAAACTGAATTTAGCAGAAGCAGATTGAGCAATAGCTGACACATGGTCAAGCCAGCGAACTCCAGTGTTGACTATGATTTCAAGTAGATATATGTTCTTTTCTGAGAAAATTTGATGCCTTTGCATGGTAAAGGAGGTTCTCCAGCAGCGAATTTTCTGGACAACTTTATTGATTCAATTTTGTTCTCCTCTAAATTGGCTAAGTTCATCACTTTAGTATTTTCTCTAAGTCTGCAACCAGAGGAGAATACCATTTTTACCTCGTATAGACCATCTATATAAACTAATGTTTTCATCGCACCTGTCGATGTTACCCATGTTCCTTTTATAGGATCCAATAAAATTCGAATCTATGTTATTATCGTTTCATGGCACAACTACAATGTGGTTATCTTTCAAAATTTCCGATTCATAAGGGCCTCAAGGCGCTTTTTTCAATTGGACCTCATTAACAAATTCTTGGCAATCTATTTTTGCGCACTGTTCCAGTTCCTCTGGCATTTCTCTCTGTCAAATGAGAGCATCTAAATAACTGAGAACTACACCTGCTCCGACCCATGTTCCCTGTATCGTTCGGAAAGGCGAGTTGTGGCACCTTGATATGGTAACCCAATCTGGATGTACCCATCCACATTTTGTACCCATATTTCATAGGTCATATGTTACCCTGTTTCGAGAGAAACAGGGTACCATAGCCTCGTCAACGCTGTGATTTTCCGATAAGGGAGCCATATCCATAAATATTTTATTCAAATAATGAAATAATGGACGAATTTTCGCGAATCTGTCTTGCGTGTTGATATTGGAATTGTCGATTATGTGCAAATTGGATATAATATATTCAAACTCATCTCTTGAAATCGCGTTGGATACCAAAGTTGAATGCGTATCTAATTCTATTTCCCAGAATACTCTACGTCGTGGTGAGGATAGATAACCGCTCAAAATGAGAACGCCTAAAAGTGCTTTCATTTCTTCGAAAGTTACATTTTCGTTTCTTTTGTGAAAAGAAGCATATCGGTTCGTTTCAGTTACACAGAGAGTTATCAAAGAGTCAGGAAAAAACTCAGTAAACAAACTTATTGGGGATATATCTGCAACACCTATGGAAGGTGGCAATACCACCTGGCTGAGGAACGAGGTCGCCATTTGTCCAATGATAATTCTTCTTTTCTTTCGTTGTTCACTTCAGTTTTCTTGCCAGTTACGCTAATTTGAATGCTGTCCTACATATAAGACGTCAGTCATATCTGGGTTTATCTGTAAAAAAAAGAGTTGGTGAGAGTATGCAGACCTGGATTACTCCTGTATTAACCAGAAAAGATTCGCTGCTTACACCATCAACGACCAGCTGAATCGATCTACTGAACAAAATTCTACTAACTCAACCATGCAATTTTTTGGGAAGTCCATATACGATTAGTTTATTCATCGAGGCTGCGTATCAAACCCTGTCGAAGGTCTTCGATATCTCGATATATTCTACATGTTTTTCGATTGTTGATGTCCACAAATGCGTAACGTATGCAAGGAAGTCACCAGTTGATCAATGTCTGTCGGTCACTGATGATAACCTGTAACTCAAGATATTTCATGAGTTCAACGTTTACCACACTTTCCATGATTTTTCTTTTGAGTCAGTTTTGCTCCCGCACCTTTCCGATACCCCCAAAATAGCATTTTGTGGATGGAAGTTTGCGAAAAGTGCAAATTCACACTGTTAATTCTTTGTTGGGCAATTGAAATATCAAAATTAATTATTGGTAAATATATGAAGAACCTTGCGAGTACGCGTCAGAAGTAACAAATAAGGTAGAATGAAGTGAAAATGAGTGATCTCGAAATATTGCTGCTATTTCCACAGAATTTTAATTTAACTAAAATCTTTTCTTCCTTCTATCAGTTACGTAAGAAACATGATCATCTTTAAGAACTCGAACCGAAAAATCATGTCGTCCTGTGTTCATCAATAAGTTATTTGACATATAAACACTCCAAGTCATTCTTTCTGAATAGAATAACCAATCCAATGGAAATTCATGATGTTCCTATTGGTTTCATCAATAGTATTACATATGCTCAATTAGAATATTGAGAAAGCTAGACAAATGAATAAAACATTAGACATTTATGTTCCTCGATAGCGTTAATGAAGAAGGCAGAAATCTTTCAGCCATACTAAAAATGCCATAAAAAATATCAATCAGAAACGAACTGCATACAAAATCGAAATAATTCTTTTGTGACTGGCTATCGTTTCATCAAATAGTCAGTCGCTGGCGAATCGTAGCCAGGCTATAATATTTAACGATCCATTGTTTTTAGTAGACAAACTTCCATTTTTAATTACGATGGTCGCAAAAATTCAATAGGAAAGTCATAAAGGACATTTAGTGTTCCGGCACCGGATGCAAGTCCGCATAATACTCAAAAGACAATAAAAATATTCGGCTGTAATTGCTTCCTTTGCGGAAACCACCCTCTGGTCGTTTGTCATTGTTTTTTCAGATTTCAACACTTGTACACCGGAATCGAACCGATATTCAAAGCTTTGAAAACGAATTGCGGCGAATTCATCAGGAGGAAAGATCAATCGTGAATTTCGATACTGTTTCTTTGTTATTCGATACGATTGCATTTTTCGAAGCTTTTATTTATATCGTTTCGAACTTGGGCGCGATCCAATCTATTTGTATCAATCATTCTTAGGCCGGATTCCAATAATAAAAATTTTATTACTTTCCTCTGAAGTTGACTGTTGTACAGGTCATTCCAAATTCTATGGTTTTTGGGGCAGCTATGAGAAACTCTATGAATTCTTTTGAAAATCTTACATTCAATTGCATTTAAATATTCAAATACTTAGTACTTTTCAGATCTTTATTCTCGAATAAATTATTGAATATGAGAGGAAGTTCAATATTTTACTGCAATTATGTTTTCACTTTTCAAGCCTTTGTGAGGAAAATGCTTGACTTGATGTTAAGTCAAGTCAACAAGCTTCATTTTCAAATCCAACCGTGAATCTCTAATTCAGGGGTGCTCAAACTGCTGGCGATTTACCTCAATATTTTAGACTACTTACGATCGACTCTGAGAGGCTGCAAGTATGTGTGATGCAGGGTTGTCTAAATCTAACCTAACCTAACCTACCTACCTAGGTAGGTTAGATGATTTTTCAAAACGAATGCAAAAAGTTTCATATCGATTGATCTTGCTAGGAAAAATTGGTAGGTTTAATGCTTCGTCTCCTCGACTGAATGGTGATATTTCGCGAACGAAGACGACCCATCCAGCACCCAAGGAAACACACGTAACAAATCGTTTTGAGAGTTTTCTTCAGACTAATTTCATCTTCAAAAACTATATCTATCTGGTTCGAATCATTGCAAGTTTGAAGTTTATCAAAAGGAACAAAGAATACACCTCTTTATCTCAGCAATCTGCTGGGAGCATAGAGGCCCACCATCCACAAATTGTCGCCAAACATAATATGCATCAAAAGTAGGTTACTAATTTTTCTTCGATCTTCAAGCGATAGCAACCCAAAGTGCTTCAGCCAGCTCTAATGGTCATCCAACACCACAATGAAGTTGCATCTATAACCTAAAAATGTTACCAATCTCTTCTGGATTCTTTCGTACCGAGATATGTAGCTATTATACTGGGGACACCAGATCACAGTGCAAACACTAAATACATATGAATGGAATATGGCCAGAAGACCTATAGAATTCGTGAATTGTCTATATTGTCTACTCATATAGCCCAACAGTTTGTTGCAGGAGGTTACAATAAACCCGATGTGCGTATTGAAAATATGTTTATTGTTAATAAAAACAAGGAATATTTTTTGAGGAATTTTACTGAATAATTGTGATTCGTAACGCGTTTCACTACACGGTAGCTTCTTCAGACGAATGAATGTATACCGTAGCATATATAGATATTAGCTTTCCGCACACTATACATTATTTCAGTTAAGGTTTGGGTTAGGTCTAGTTAGGTTCTTCTCTATAATATCAATAAAAAAACTTATAGTTATTAAACATTGCGTGTTGAAGCCTGGCACTGCATGTCCTCAACATACTTTTCATAAGATGGTACGTAACCACTGAGTGCTAATCGCAAGCATGATGACATATGATCGTCAGTTTGTCCATTGCGATATTATGACTTAATTATCTTCATTTCAGAGAGTAAGTTGACCCAAACATTGCCGACAGGTGAAGGGCGATTTGCCTTAAATTCGGATATTCTTCAGATATAAAACATCATAAATTTGTATCAGATGCTGTAGCTTTGAGATGTTTGTCTGATATAGTCTGCACCAAATCATTTTCAGCAGAACATGAGCTCATATTAAACTGACTTGCTTTTTCAGTAGCTAATTCCTCAATGTTTTTACATGAAAAAAGATAACTTATAAATGAGCATTTCGAATTATCCCAAAATATTTGATAATTCAGCCTCATACGTATCATATTTTAATTGAGGAATTCTCGCTTTCAAGGACGGAAAATGGTTCAGATCCTTTCTTTTCAATTGAACTATCATAAGTTGCAGTTGACATTTGTAGGCGTTTACTGCGCTAATCATCTCAATAATAGTTTTTCCTTCACCTTGAAGCTCCAAATTAATGGTGTTTAAGAGCATAATATCAGTTAAAAATGCCAAATCAGTCAGACATCTGAGTGTCATCACCTCTTTCGTCTAGAAAAGCTGTTATTTCGGGGAATAACTCCAGAAACATTTGTTGGAATTTTCCGCAACTCAACCACCTGACGTCCGTGTGAAGAACCAAATCAGTGTGTTCAGCTGACTCCCTATCTTCCAACTGCAACTTAAAGAGCCGTCGTTGCAAGCTACGTGCATGGATGGAATTCACAATTTTTGTTGCAATGTTCATAATTTCCTCCGTGTTTTAAAACTTTTGAATACAAAACTTGTTGATATATAATGCAATGGAATGAAAAAATGAAGGGAAATCTTCATTAACTTGACACAATGCCACAAAACAGTTTTTGTTTCCAGTCATTGCTGGTGCTCCATCGGTTTTAATGCATACAAATTTATAAATTAGTAGCTTGTAGTTTTTTACAAAATTGAAGGAAACGTCATATATATCTTAGTCATGGGTCTTCCCCTCCAGAGGAATGATTGTCAAAAATTCTTCCTAAGCCAAAAACATGTCACTGAATACCATTCAAATAAAAATACACAGCTTGGCAGTGTCTGTCATATCAGTGGATTCGTTGAATTGTAAGGAAAGTATGTACATTTCAAGATCCCATGTTTTAGTTCATCTGCCATGTCCTGACGTTTTAGTTTATCTGCCATGTCCTGACTCATGACTTCAATACACCTTGTGACAGTCGGACGATATAACTAAAATGATATATGATCTAATAGCAGACATGATTTCTGTTTTGTTTTTAAATCTCCTAATAAAGTCTCACCCGCTTGATTAAATACTTCCTTCACAACCGAACCATCTTCGAAAGGTTTCTTGTGTTTCGCCAATATATGAGATATTTCAAATAAAGCGATCGTAGCAGCTTTTTATAGTTTGGCTGGTCTTGTGCACAGGGTTTGTTCTTTTTTCAAACAAGATATCAAATCACGTACTTCTCGTTTTCTTAATTCACTCTGTGGCGGAAAATCCTTTTCATAGTTTTTATGAACCGTTTTATGATGCCTCTCTAAGCTAGCAAGCTTAATTATAGCAATTGATGCACGATGAATAAGAAAAATACAATTATCTTCTGCCATACAAAAGAAAAATTCTTCCTCCCAATCACTATTAAAATGATACGTTTTAGATTTCTTCGCTGCACTCATTTTGTACTGTTTAATGATAAACTTTGTATCGCGTAGAATTGCTTTAAGTTACAATTCAGAAGGCCTCCAATTCCTGCAGGCGCAACATTCATAACAGCGTGAACGAAAGTCTCGAATGTTCCCGTCAAACGCGCCGCCCGAAATTTCTAGAAAAGCGGCAAGAATGAAAAACGGGTTTTTCTTTGACAAGTACCGCGCGTTCCTTTGATAAAACTGGCTTTTGCCGCTAGCAGAGTGATATTTTATATCACTTTTTTTGCAGGCAAAAATGAATTTTTGTAGTTTAGTTACCTACTTATTAAAAAGATTTTTTTTCTCGATATCTATTCAAAAAGCACTCGCGATCGACCGTTTGAACACCCCTGCTCTAACTTTTTTTTAGTTCATTCACCAAATTTTTCATGGAGAGCGATAGACTTCAATTTCGTCTTCGTTATAAATTCATCAGTATCGCATATCACAAATTTTTAACGACACGAAAATTCCTAGAGGTTTTTACAGAGATTATGTCACCATATAATTTAGGTAGAATTTCTCAACAAGCACATGGAAATAATACTCCACAAGGCTTGCACTGTATCCTGTAATTTTTCTACACTCACTACGTTTTGTCACAAAGATATTTCCAGGAAATCAAGTATTCCAATCGCGGGAGAAAAATCGGCTCAAACGTATCTCGTCGCGTACATCACAGAAAGGGTGCTCTGACAAATTACCTTCGTTAGTCAAAGGAAAAGTCGATTCTTCCTCGGTCTAATTTTAATACTTCTGAAATACAAAACTCGTTAACATGTGTTGCGGAGGAATTCTGGGTTGTTAGGAGATATTTGAAATATGCGTCAGGGGGAGAACGCTTAGATGCTCCAGTGAACGGAACAATTTGGTTAGAAATGCATGAATGACACATTTCACTTTTTATTGCGTTTGGATTTCAATTCTGTGCTCTCAAACGGATGATGAAAGAACTGCGCAAGACTGCGAATTCGGTGTAATGTCAACTGGTCTAATATAATTTGGATTAATATAACACCAGAAAAATAGAATATAATTTATCAAGTAAATCAAGATTTGTATAGGTTAGATTTCTACTGCATCCTGAACTTAGTTTTTTGAGCTGTGCTATTCCTTTTTGACTTGAATGATTCGGTGATTTACGAGGTTTGTAAATAACTGAGTACTGGGACTGACAACGTCGCTTCCGATCCAGAAACGCGTGAGACGACAAGCTTTGAGCAACTTAAGGTGCACATGTGATAGGCTCGTAAGAGTTTGAACTCGCTACAGTCGTTTGTTTATCGGTAGCGTTAGTTTTCGTAAAGCAGTTCTTTCTTGTGCGTTTTAAAAATGAGGGTTATTAATTTTGAGCAAGGGTGTGTTATCTAGTTATCCTTAAAACTTGCACACAATGCAATAGAAACATTTGGAAAACTGCAGCATTGCTCACAGCATTACTTCTCATTGAAATTTTCAGGAAATCACAGTTTTCACAAATTTGCTCTTAATTTATTCACATAATTCTCCTAAAGTATGAACTTTCACCATGCAACAACGAGAGTCATTATAGCAAATTCAAACTTTGTAGAGTTCAGACAAAATCCTAAGAAAACTTCAGAACAGCATTAATAGGTTGTCTTTCATCCTTCAAGGATCTACAGAACTCATTACATTCAAAATAAAATACAGAAAGAAATGAGTGATTACAACATTTATTAAAGTTCACACTACTTAGTTACTTACTATTATTACAAACCTTTATTGGCACCAAACTGCACAAGTGAGAGTTAATGGGCTAACATCTGAACAGGTAGCAATATGGAAAGGTGTACGTCAAGGCTGTGTGCTGTCGCCTCTATTGTTTAACATTTATTCAGAAGCAATATTCAGATAAACACTTGAAAACATAGAAACAGGCATTGGAATAAATGGAAAACTACTTAGTAATATCCGCTACGCAGACGACACCGTGGTACTAGTTAACAACCTTCAAAACTTGCAGAGAGCCATGAACCTTATTGTAGAGCATAGCCAACGCTTTGGACTATCTGTTAACGTTAACAAAACTAAAAGTATGGTGTTTTCTCAGCAAGCAGTGGAGGCTGTAATACGCATTAACAACCAACCTGTGGAACAAGTGCATTCGTTTCGGTATTTAGGAGCCACGGTGAACGACCAAAGTGACCCGAAAATAGAGATCCAATCTCGAATCGAACAAGCCCGTAAAACTTTCGTTGGCATGAGAGACCTTTTCGCAACCGCGGACTTAATCTTCAGCTTCGTATGCGACGTATTGCGTATCTCTTGGATGGAGAGACGGACAAACATCGACGTCCTAAATACAATGGGAAAATCACGAGAGTAGATGAGAACCATCAAAGAAAAAAAGCTTTAGTACATCGGGCACATCATGCGCGGCAAACAATATGAGATCCTTCGCCTGATTATTGAGCGGAAAGTCCAAGGAAAAAGATCAGTTGGACGACGCCAGAACTCATGGCTGAAAGATCTACGGAGGTAGTTTGGAAGAACGTCCACTGAAATTTTTAGAGCTGAAGTGTCGAAAACAATTATTGCCAATTGGATCGCCAACCTTCGTTTGGAGACGGCGTCATAAGAAGAAGAAGGTACTTACTATAACCAAATACACTGCGCTAAGAAATTAACTCACAATTTCAATATTTCATTTCTCGTTTGATATATACTCAATTATTAACATATGTTTTTTTCTGATGTGTCCGGACATGTACCAACAAATTTCGATGTTTTTTCATTGCGCAAATGTTCCTTTCATGAGAAATAAAACGATAGAAATAAATTGAGATTTCCCAAGAATCTAGCATATATTTATAATGGCAGTTGTTGATTAATTTTTACAGGTAACGGTTTTGATTTTTGGCAATAATTGCAATGCAAATAACGTAATTTGACCTCGGCAGAATGTGCTGAAGAAGTGGTTTATACAACGTTAGGTTAGGTTATGGTGTTCCATTCAACTATTTCCGACTAATAGTCATGAAAGAAGATATGGGCAAGGACGATCTCGTAACCATGACTGTTATTTGAGGAACGGTTTGCTGCAGCTAGATGCCTTCAAACGTCGGTTCGTCAACACAGTGGACTACAAATTAGTACTGAAACGATACGACAACGCCTCAGGAAATTTGGTTTGAGGCCCACTTCTAACAGCAGCAAATCGAAAAGCGCGACAGCTCTTCGCCACGGAACAAGTCAATTGGATAGAAGCTGACTGAAATAGAGTTTTATTTACAAAAGTGTGGGGATTTTGTAATTCTCAATGCAATCGACGTTCTCTAGTGCATATGCTTTAAAATGGGAGTTATATCCAGTGAAACTTATTGCGTTACTATGGTTTTGGTGGAGGTGAACATGTCTGCGAGATTTTCCATAGAAGATTGAGAAGCCAGCAATGGTGATTGAGGTACAGAACAGACTGAAAACAATTTTGGAATGAAATGGAATAGAATGACATACGGCCATTGATTTGAGAATGCATTATAGATGTAACTCTAGACAGGAGTGGATGAATCCGGTATTAACAAGGTTTTGGGAACTTTGATGTTGCCAAAGTTTCAAAGTTTTCATTATTACTATTATTTCAATTTGCATAAGTCCATTTTCATTTCGATTGTTTTCAAGTACTCCTTAGTGTTACTGATAGAATAATTTTTCAACATATCTGAATTTCGTTTGATTAAATTTGAATTTTCGATTTAAGTGCGTTAATTTCTTGGCGCAATATATTCAAGAGAATGGGTGACATTTTGATATTTGAGGTGCACCAGAGAAAACCGGTCAATTTTTATCCGTTCTTAATCAGTACGATTATTTTCTGTGGGGTCATTTGGAAGCAATGGTGTATGAAAATGATATTATTTCCAATAATTGTGAGGAGCTGAGGCGAAATATTCAAGAATGTTGGAACAATTTTGTTCAAGAAGTAATTTCGAGATCCATAGAGAGCTTGAGACGACAGGTGCAGATGGTTGTGGATGCCATTGGAGGTCCTAGTCCATTCTGACTACTTGATTCTTTTTGTTTAATGTTTTTACTCATGTATTTCGTTATACAAAATCATGTCGTATTATTATTTTCGCAGATGTTCTTAACAGTTGGCATATATGAGATATTTGAGAAACAGTCATCCTGATCCTCTTCCTAATAACCCTGTTGTCCGAAATGTTTCCTCAAGATCATAGATTGTACTTCTTTTGTAATTAGTGTCTAGAAATTGACAAAATATTTGCTTAGCAGTATAGTCACGCGCAAATAAACATTCAATGAAACGCTTATCCTCATTTGTTAAAACCATTGTTAACAATTTCAAACGTCAAAAACAAGCAACACTTAGATGAAATTCGAGTTCAAACCAGATGTCGTCTAAACTCGATGATTTTTGTTTATAATAGAACTAATGCATGCAGTCTATGCATGCATTAGTTCTATGTGTGCAACGGGAGGTGCATATGATGGTGGAAACAAGAAACACTATTGACGACAATTGGCACAATTCTGAATCCATATCCGAGTACGTCTCCTCAAAATAATGGGAAATGTTCAATCTAGTGATTGAATTAGTTGATTCATTACGACCCTGAGAACTTTTTTAGTCTTCGTGGAAATTTGTTGATATTTGAGGAAGTCGGCAATTTTGAAGTCGAACGGAAATGGTTTTGGTAAAAATGGTTCTTTGTCTTCCTAAAACATTCATGAAAAACACAACAACTTCAGGAGTGCCAACGCCATGAGGTGAAAAGGTACTTCGATTTCAGCTGAAAATCGAAATGAAAAAATTCTTCACGCTACTTTTTACAAATTCGTGAAATATTTTCAAGAACAATATGTCAAATTGTTCAGAAAAGACTGAATATTTTAGTGAAAAAACCGTTCCAGCGATCTTAAAATATTGCTCATTCTCGAATGAGTTAGGTTAGGTTAGATTTCTTTCCTTTGGCTTTCCAATGAAGCAAGAACGAATGATCTAGCTCTAAAATTGCGATATAACGGAAAAAATTGTCCGGTTTTCTATGGCGCACCTTATATTTTTGTACATTTAATTTTCAAGCCAGATAGATACAGTACATGGAAGAAAGTTTTATCTGACCCTTTGTGCAAAAATCGGGCAGGTCTTCAAAGATGCTTAAAAGGGTGATGGATCCCTTCTGCGAACAATCTCCTTAACACAAGGTTTATGGAGTTATGAATATTAGTTTATTCGGCAATTCATATTTACCTTTCTTGGTCATAAACTTATTTGTATTAACTGTTTAATATGATAATTGATGTGGAGTTGAAAGAATTCATTAATTTGAACAATAATTTGGCGACTTGCTCTGCAAGTTTCGAAGACATCCTCATTGTTAAAGCATAAATTCCTTTCAAGCTTCTACATATTTTTGACTGTACAATAACAGTTTGACATGAACTTCTGCAAAACCGTTATATATCAGATTGGATTTTGTTTATTTCATAGTTCAAGATTCTGATTTCCAGTTGCCCAGTTGCTCAACACAACTGAAGTCGGTTCCATTTTTTATATATTCTAACTTCTTCCCTAGTCAGAAGGGGGAAAATGGCTGACAAAGTAATATGAATAGTATTGGATTACATAAATTAAAAAGACCGCCTGGAGTCTAGAACACAGAATTTTTCGTAATTAATTTTTAGGGTCGAATTGTTTTCTTGAAGAGACGAGATGTTTCTAGACATTGTATTTTTGTGAAACATAGATGGAATAAAATGAGATATAATTCCTTTGAGTTTAACATAATCTAATTCTTCTTCTTTTTTCGTAATTGGACCAAAAATAATTTAATATTGCAAGTGAATACTATAGGCATGGAAACAAGTTCAAAAATAAGATACGTGTTAAGGTTTCACAGATTTCGATATGTAGATTATCCCATTTTGATGTTCTAGTACCATAGTTATATGAAAAACTGCAAATAGAGAAAATGAACCCATCTTCATCCTCCAAATTCATTGGTGAACACAAGTAGCAACTATATTTTGTTTTCGATTTGTTCCGAATTCTCCCTCTATCCTGAATTTCCAATATTATCAATGCTATCAAAGTTAGGTGAAAGCTATTCTAACGCCCAACAAGCACTTTCTTAAATAGAATGCAGAGACGTATTCAAACATTTTCTTATGGAATGGTAATCGAATAGTAATATATACTCACCGAGCTATTGGCATATGCTGAAATCCCGGAAAATTGGGTTATCCAGAATAACACAAAAACGAAGGGAGATAGCTGGGATCTGGTTTCATCAATGCATTTTCCCCGAAAGAATGCTGATCATTTTTACCAATTACTTTTGATACGAGAGATAGAATTTAAGTTTTGCATATAAAGCTAGAATGATACAATTGAGACTTTAATGTTTTTCGAAGTATTCTCCACCGCTAGGCAACTAAGACCATAACCTTATATCTGCTACTGGAACCATTGTGCTGCCGCTAAACCAAGAACCTAAACCACCCAGATGCATTTGGCACTATAACCTTGCTAATTGGGATGAGCTGCGTGAATTCTTTTCGTGCTTCCCATTCAGTGATGTGTGCTTTTCCGATCCTAACATCAATGTGTGCACTGAATCTGTTACAGAAACCATTCATGCAGGAATGGATTTCTATATCCCTCGTTCCATGAAAACATCAACATCCGAAAAGTCTATGGCGAAGACTGTCAGTGTCAATTTCTGCAAATCTGCGTTTCCGCCTCTTGTTAGAGAAGGCGGAAGTATAGCATCATCTCCGTAAGAGAAAGCCTACATCTTTGCTCCCTTGTTCTCAAAGAATTATGTGCTAGACTCATCTAACGCAATACCTCCGAACATTCCACCCACAAATTCTTCCATGGCAGAAATCCAGTTCAGAGTCCGCACAGTGAGGCGGGCTCTCGAGCATTTGCACTGCAAGAAAGCAGTTGGTCTAGACGAAAAAACGCCAATCGTCCTGTGAAAGTGTGCTCCTGAACTGGCTCCCATTCGTAACCGTCTGTTTCAGATTTCTTATGAAAGCCAGACTTTTCCGAGCAGCTGAAAAAAAGCGAGAGTCCAACCGATCCCAAAGAAAGGAAAGAAGTGTTTCCTCCAAAACTACCACCCTGTTGCACTTCTTCCCATTATGTCCAAAGTAATGGAGAGAGTCATAAATGATGAAATCATCATATATCTTGAGTTGCAGGGAATTATTAACGACCGTCAGTATGGTTTTCGCAGGCAAAGATCAACAAGAGATCTGCTCGCCTACGTCACTCATGTTTGTACACCAACGATGGAAAAGCATGGGGAATCTAGAGCAATAGCCCTCGACATCTCTAAAGCCGTCGATAGGGTTGGGCATGCAGCCTTGTAGAATAAACTTGCTGCATATGGGCATTCCGAAAACTTGCGGGGCTTAATAAGTAGCTTTCTTTCAAATAGATCAATACAAAATATGATCGACGGTATAACATCTAATTGTTTTCGATTGCAAGTAGGAGTACCTCAGGGATCCATTTTCTCGCTAACCTTGTTTCTGTTGCAGATAAACGATCTTCTGTCATCTATAGAGAACAAGATCTTCGGTTTTGCAGACGATCGTACAGTGGTTTCGTATTTCAGTAGTCTGCGGCCGAGATGTCAACAAATTAACAACTTAAACTATGACTTACAGAGGATATCTGAGTGGGACAAGTTGAACCTGGTGAGCTTAAACGCGAGCAAGACGCAAGCAACTACGTTTTCTAGAAAGATCCCCGCTGGAGAATCTCCTCTAATTATACAAGGCCAACAAATTGCATCCAAAGATTAGATTCACCTTCTCGGGATAACGGTCAACTCCGGGTTTTGCTGGCATGAACAAGTATTAGCAATAGCTAAGTCGGCATCAGCTAAACGTCATCTCAGATGTTGCTTCTATATAAGGCGCAGATTCGACCTGCTTTGGAATATCACTTCCTTGATGGACAATTTTGAAGTATAATCGCAGAAAAACTCTTCAATATTTAAACTCAACAAAACAATTCCCTCTCTGTTTGACCGAGAGAGCCCCGATGGCCAGGTTCAGTCTTTCAAGTGATGTCGATTATGATCTATAGATGTTTTAGAATCATTACGGACCCAATAATTTGTTTAAATTGCCCATATATTATTTCTTCGTGGATCTTGTTTAATTTGAAGAAAATTTGCCGAAAAAATTTGACAGTTCTGACTGTTAATTAATGGCAACTTCCTTGTTTCAGAATACATAAGTCGTATTTTCTTTGCCATGAGAAATGAATAACATTCGTTTGTTGTCATAATGAGTGGGCTTCATTGTTGACAGTATATAATTTAACACATTTGGGCTCTGTGTCGTGTTAAAATGCATCAGCATACTAGATCAAACCACAGATTGATGAAAAAATTCATATTTTCATGGAAATACTTCAGACATATTATATACAGAGTGCTCTAACGAAAAATTAACACCTTGATTTTCCGGTTTTCAATGAAAATATGGAGAATTGCTCTGAACCGTCGATTTTTGATTCGAGGGGGAACAACCTTTCCGATTTTTTCATCCCCGTAACTTCAATTCCTTAACAGGGGTGAGCACATCCCCAGATTTTGAATAAGGATGAGGGGTGTTGCGATATCTCATTTTAAAGATCTTATAGAGTACTATCTGACCCTAAATTTTTGCTTCATAATTTTCATTTTTAATGAAATCGCAGCTAAAAAGTGGAAGACTACTTATTTTGAATTTATTGCATTCTGAAAATGGGCACCATTCACTTCCATGTTGTAAAATAAGTTTTACTCAAATCTTTCACCTACATTACTCAATATTTCTGGTTCAATTTGACGGCATTCATCAATGATCCGAATTCATCAATCATCCAGTGACTCAGGTTGGGTAGCGTAAATCTTGGATTTCAGGTGACCCAATAGGAAAAAGTCCAGTGGCGCCAGATCAAGAGATCTGGCTGACCTCTCAATATGTCCCCTTCTTTCAATCCCGACCCGAGGAACATTTTCTTCTTAGAACTGACGCACAGATTGAACGAAATGAGGTGGTGCGCTATCTTGTTGAAAAATGATTGTTTCATGGTCTTCTTCATTCTCCAATACTTGCACGAGGCCTGGATAACTAGCATTCAGCAATAGTTCTAATAAATTTGGGCAGGGGCATTATCGGGTATAAAAAAGTGCCGATGATGTGATTTCCAGAAATACCCGCCCAAACATTTAACTTTTGGTGATGCTGAGTATGCTCTTCTCGAAGTAATTTTAATCATAAAAAACAGATATTGAACAAGTAGTTTGGATTATTGTTACTAAATACTCATGATTGTTGTGCGTAAGACGAAGCGAAGGAATTGGCTATCTTAGGTCACGTAGCGATGGATCTTACCATTAGTACTAAGAAAATGTTCAATGTGTCTGGTACATTGGACAATTTCTTAGTATTAAGGGTAAGATCCATCGCTACGTGACTTAAGATAGCCAATTCCCTTGCTTCGTCTCCGTCATACACCCTCTTTTTTTTGCCAACTGAACCAGTAGCGACAAATTTAACAAACAGTTGCACAACGTAAGCAGCGGATACATTTTTTCAGGATGTCGTTCGTTAAATGAAGCCGCTGTTAATCGCGCAGAGGTGTTATTTCTAAAAAATAATTTAATCATTTCCACCCTTTTTTCGACGGAATACACCATTTTAATCATACTACAAATTTACAATTGCTTTGGCACAGTTTCAACGTTCCTGAAAAGTCGTGATAGACTAACGAGAAACTAAGGTAAATCCAACACATGATCTGTCTACTTTTTCGAACAAGATATTAACACATAAATGAAAACATTGCATACCTTGTGGTGAATTCAATACCAACTAGCCATACACTAGCGTTTTTTAATGCATGAAAATGAATGGTGCCCACTTTCAGCACCTAAAGAACTATTCACAAAAGTAAGTAGTCTTCCACTTTTTTAGCAGCCATTTCGTTAACGATGAAAATTTTGAAGCAGAAATTTAGGGCAGATAGTACTCGATAAGATCTTCAAAATGGGATATCGCAACACCCCTCATCCCTATTCAAAATCAGGGGGTTGTGCTCACCGCCGTTAAGGAATTGGGATGAAAAAATCGGAAAAGTTGTTCCCCTTGAATCAGAAATCGACTGGTCCGAGCGATTCTCCATATTTCCATTTCAAAACCGGAAAAGCGAGCTGTTAGGTTATCGTTGGAGCACCCTGTATAATTGGAAGAAAACACAACTCTTTCTATTTTATCGGAATCTATCGGTGATTTACATGGAAGAAAAATATCTCCATATCGTTATTCGGTAACCATTCAAGAAAAAAAAAATTCAAGTCGTCTCTGATTTGTATTCAAACAAGTGCTTGCATATGAATGTCTAAATAGTTTTCACTTCATTTCGATAGCAACCAAAATATTGGCATATGCTGAAATCCCGGAAAATCGAGAAATCTGGAACACCTCAAAAAAGGAAGGTATCTGCGATCTTTTATCATCAATGAATTTCCTTTTGACATGGAGGACGCAAATGGGAATCTTTTTCTATTTTCAGAGTTTCACATTGTTGCCGTACTAAAACGTAATACATGGGTCACCCTGTAAAGTTGAGATTTGGTTTCGATAGCACTTGAATTAATAGAATGTTGTTAAATGTTAGGAATTTGAGTTGCTAAATTCAATCAAGTGAGAAAATACAAATTATTTGATTTTGTTTTATCCAGAAATTAACCAGAACAATTACCACTAAAATTAGCTTAAATATATTACGCCTTTCGAGGCAATGTTAAGAATAATGTTCATTACATACTTCGTTAAAGATTCCACGATCTGCATCTTTCAGAATTTCTGTAGATCCACCACGTTGTTACAAGAAAGTTGTTTACAAGCGGTGACGCTCAGCCTGGCGTGAAATTCTTAATTAAATTGTGGTTACTTTTATTTTTAGTGTTTACCCGGTCCCAAAAGTTCGTATAGAGGGAACTGGTCTGCTGTAATCCGATTCTCAGATAAAATTCAAGGAGCCAGCCTGTTCACCTTGCATGGTGGCCCGATGTACGTACGAACCCATATTTATGGCTTTTCCGACCACAACTAATAATTAAGTTAAGTCCTTTATAAATTTCTCAGTTTAGGAATGCTTTTTCGGACCTCAAGATATGCAATCACCTGTGTGTTCGCAACTGTATTACTTTTTCTGTGAACCTGATGCCGGTTATCGATGGAAATAAGACTTATTACTTCATTTCGTTTATAAGATGAAATATAGTAACTTTAATTGAATAATTAAAGATAAGAATGTATGCTTAATAATTTTCTAGGAGAAAATTCTGCTTCACCAAACAAATGTTGAAGAAAATTAGTGAAAATTGAAAACCTTGATTTTGAACTAGCGAATTGACAGACAGCTTGCTGATATGTGTAATAGTAGTAATACAATAATTTCTAAGAGAAAATATGCATTTGTAACAAAATATTCTGAGTACTTCAAGTGATATTTTTCTTAAATGAATGCTGAGGTGAAGCAATTTGGATAGAAGTATTATCACAAATACAAGTAAACGATGATTTCTGACTATTAAATGCTCGACGCGTTCCGATACACAGTATCTTTATCAAGAGCGAATGAATACTACAAATATATCTTACTAACAAATTTTTATATATGCTAAAGAGGCAATCCACTCAGAGCTATCCGTACTTGAACTAATGTTTGAAAATAAATTTAATAAGGGTGAGTTATTTATGTCCACCTGATCATTAAGAATTTCCGGTGAATACCTAAATATGTTAATTTCAAGTACTTTCAGAAGGTTGAGTTTTATACCTCTTTTCTCAGAATGTAGGACTTTAAATTCTGAATTGAAAGAGTGACCATTTTCCCTAAGATGATTTGAATAATTGAATCGGTTTTTCCATTGATGAAACTACGTTTATGTTCAGAGATTCTAACATTAAAATATCTTCCTGTTTTACCAATATAAAAACAATTGCAAGCTGCATAATCCAATCTATAAATACTTGATTCATTCTTTTTATTAATTGGATATTTATAATTCCTGATAAATGAACCTAAATTTGTTGATGTTTTGAACGCTATATTTAAATTTGAATTTTTAAGAAGGATTTCATATTATTGCAAATATTGCCTATATATGTTGAACTATTGAATTTTTTGTCTTGGTGTTCACCGATTGGATATATTTTTGTAAAGCTAATTTTTGTTTTTTCGTATGTAATCTGCTGCTAACTAAATTTGCATCATAACCATTATTGCGATCTGTTTTATCAAATTCAATTTTTGAAATAATTATCATTAGACATCGGTGTGTTCAAGATTCTATGTATATAGCTATTAAATGCTGCAACTTTATGTTGGTAAGGATGTGCCGATGTATAATGAATTGTGATATCTGTATGAGAAGGCTTATGATAAATTGAAAACTGCTGTTTATTATTTGATCTTGTCATTGTTAGGTCTAGGAAATTGATCGAATTGTTTTGTTCCATTTCAGAAGTGAATTTTATTTTTGGGTGTAGGTTGTTGATGAAATTTTCGAATACAGTGGACTGTCTGTTTGCTCCTGTGAAATACACAATAATGTCCTCGACATATCGATATCATTATAAGAAATGTTTACTAAGCGGGTGTTTATGAATAGTTTTTTTTATGTTATCCATGAAGATTTCTGCTAAAAGAAGGCTTAAGGGGTTTCCCATTATAGGTCCCGCATCACTTTTATAAAGACAATCGTTTAATGAAAAATAATTTTGAGATATGCAAACATCTAATAAAGCCATAATGTCGTATTTAGTTGGTGGATTCGTCATATTTTGTGTTAACAAATTATTGATTATACTATATGAGTACTTGAAACAAATTCTTGACATCAAAAGGGACTAACTTTGCATTACTTGGAATGACAATATTTTCAATTTTTCTTATCAAATCATTTGAAAACTAATGAAGAAGATCAAAATTGCATACAGGACACATACAACAATATTGAAACCTTAAAAGAGAATGCCCAGGCTGCTGGGTAGTCACGAGTACCCTGAAATATTTGGGGCTTTGAATCCTCGGTTAAAATTCAAACAGTTTTGATTTGAATGCTCATCATATTTAATTTGTTCACAATCAGGTACAAGGTGTTTTTAATTGGCATACACAAAAAGTTAACACATATCTAATACGCTGAAGGGGGTGGAACAAAAACGACGTCTCAGTATTTAGGAATCCTCCAACAAAATATCGGTTATTCTCTGCGGGTTGCTGAACGCGTTGTTGAGGTCGTTAAAACTTTCAGACGTGGGTGAACCTAGCTTGGAGATCTAACCTAAGATAATCAATTTGACTAGTGAGCCCATTAAGATCGCCTTTTATATTTAAATAGCCAATATACTAAACGCCTAATATACTTAACACCAAATATACTGAACGCCTTTTCATATCCAACTCTATCTATACTGAACGCTTTATAATATTCACTTTATCATTCATATTTATACTTAATCGTTCTTTATATTACATGCAACTCTCTCATATATTGGCGCAGTCATCCTTTGGTAACGCAGCTTCCAGTATTGTTTTATGGATACTAGTACTATCCCAATTCAAAGAGACACATTCAATTTGAAAATCTCAACTTCGAATTGAGCTAGCATAAGAAGAAATTAAAAACATTCCAACATTGATGACATTGAACAAGAAAAGCAAATTGTTCAATCGCCGTTAAGGCATAGAATTCAATTATCAAAAACTCTATTAGTAATTCACAATATTCCAAATTTCTAGTTTCAAAAGTTTATATATATATATATATATATATATATATATATATATATATATATATATATATATATATATATATATATATACTTCAAAATTTCTAGTTCAAAAGTATTATATATATATATATATATATATATATATATATATATATATATATATATATATATATATATATATATATATATATATATATATATATACTCGATCCATGCAGATCTATAGTTTCAAACTATTAATTTTTACTCAACAGCTCTGATTCGTATCAGATCAGATAGAAATCTGATAAGATTAATTAATTATAATAAACAACAAATATGAGCATTAAACAGCAAGATGGAAGAATTACTTCTCAAGTATATTAATGAAATAGAAAATAAAAGTTCTTCTGAAATTAAAATTTCTTGGGAGTATCCAAAGGACAAAAGCGAGAAATTAGTAATCAAATAAAGAAACACTACTGAATACATAGAAATTTCACCTTATGTGTATGCCCTTTACGGAACTATTTTGTATAAACTTAAATTGAGCAAAATTCACACAATTTGCTTACCAGAAAGAACAAACGTCTTCTGAATTGGAGTGTTCTTGTGGAAAGCAGAAATGAGATCCACAAATTTGTATATCACAATACAATGATGTTAACTATATATCAGTTTCAGTGAAACTGTTTCTTGTAGCTGTTAATTTCCTAGATCCATAACTGTCAAGTTGGCAGATGGTTTCGAAAATGAAACGAAGAAATTGAATTAAAACAACTTCATATTTCCATATTACTTGATGAACGTACTCATTCTACACAATTATATAAAATACGTATAGTACAACTATCTATAACAAAAATTGTCAAATTGCATAGCATTCTACAAGTAGTAGTTGAATTTTTTCCACAATATGATTCACACAAGCAGCAGCATGTTTCCTGTAATTTTCATAAATCTTGATTGAAAGTTGTGGTTGTACAAAATGAAACTCGTTATGCAACTTCTACATATTTGAACGTCTTATTTTCCGCTATCAGACACCTATAACAGAGAAACTTTCAACTTCAAATCAATGGGGAATACCTGTCATTCATTCAACGACCTTGATGAAATTTCCTGAGAAACAGTGACTATGAGTTCTGAATAGAAGGAACTCACAATAATTACCTTTTGTGCAAATTTAAGATCTTATTTTCTTTAGTTCAAACTTGGAACATTGTCAAACAAATTGAATCTCATTTTCTTTTACATTTGGATAATTGTAGAATAGAAACGTACTTCATCTTGAATAAACTGAAAAGAAAATTCAATTTGAAACAGAACGGTCTTATTGACATCACGTTCACTTACCTCTAAAAGTTCATTTCAAGGTTCGTCAAACTTTTCATTCAAAATAAATTCGGAATTACTTATTTTGCCAGATCGAATATAAGACTAATTGAAACAAGGTTTGATTCGATTGTCACTCAGAAGAGAGAGCACTATAATCTAGATATTGGTAGTACCGCAATTATGTTGGTGAAAATAAAAGTTACTAACTATTTCTATCACAATATTTTCATTCAAAAGAGAGAGAGCATTAAATTTCACACGTTCGTGAAGCTCACTTCCGACGTTGAATAGCGATCTAACGGGCGGCAGGAGAGTGACTGGCTCCGCCCCCGTGTTTCCGTCCTTTTTCTCGAAATTCTAGGTCTCAAAAATTGTCGCAACTGCGAAAGTTAAGCCGTATAGTAACAATTCTCGGCGCGAATCCGATCTCGAGATATGTAGGAATCGTTCGACACCCGAATCCATTCTCCCGGTTATACCCTATAAATAGGACGGATCCAAGAAAACCACTTATTTTGACATCTCGACGTTAGTTAATTTTGCAGAAGTCTCGTTGAATCGAAGAAGATTTTCCAGTTTTCTCGTCGTTTAACAATAATGACACTATTGCGGCGTAACATGCGAAACTCGAGGCTTGCTCTTTGTATAGACATGAAGTTGCTACGAAATTATCCCCTCCACTCGCGAAAAATCGGAGACCTTTCTTATTTTCGCTTTCTCGGGGCTTTCATTCTGAATTTTCGCTCGATCGATCGTTCTGATCACCTTGGGAACGACCTTTCGATTCCGAAGAAATCTCGCCGTTTCGACTTTCTGTTCGCTCTTGGCGACGTTTTGGCGAAAATTTTCGAAAAATCTTCAGGACTCTTCGAGCAGGGGCTCCAAATTTGGCACGGATCTTCCTTAGACCCTTTCCTTCCGGAAAAAAAATAATCGCGAGGGCCATCAACCCCGGATTTTTCGCCGTGTCACTTCTTCTCCGAGCGGTTCAAACAACCGTTACCCCCTCGGATTATTCCCGAAAAAGACCTTACGACTTTAATAGTATAGAAGAGTGAAAAGGTTTCTCATCCTCTCAATACACCCGTTTTTAATTACAATTTAAAAAATTACAATATATTAACTCACAATAAATTAAACAGAACCAGAGAAGAAATTAATAGACGATAATATTGAGATATACTATTATATACTAAAGTTAAAACATTTACAAATCAGACAATACTCAACCGTCATCGTTTTATTAGTTATAGAGTTGGGTCCTGTCTCAATAAAATTCGTTTAAATGATATTTGCATTACACTGGTATTAAATAAAGAATCATAACAGTAAACTCAGGAATCATTTAAAAATGCTTATGTAATACCGGCATTGACAATTCAAGGCATCTGACCGATACCGAATAAAATTTCTCGTGTCACGGCACATGAAGCAAGTGGCTTATTACGGACAAGGTACGCGTGAATCTATTTCCGGTGAAGGTACGTGCATTGTTAGCGAAAGATATAATTAGTCGGCCTGGTATTTGAACGAATAACAAATGACAATATTTGTGTTAATTTTAGCACCGGATGCCGACAAAAAAAAGGCGGGAGCACTTAGTGTTGCACTTCCGGCGCTAGAAAATTATTGGGCTATTTCGTATTCCGTTGAAAGGTATCTTGATTATTAGTTATGCGTCCGTAAGATAGAGCCATAAAAATGTATTTGGCATATTTCGTATATAATTATAAGTCTATAAAATCAGAAGCGCAAAATAGCAGAACGTATGCCTGCCAATAAAAACACTAGTTATGACCTAGTCAAGAGCTGTAAAATAAATTAATAGGTGCAAATTTGAATGAAATACATTAAATTGCAGTTTTTTTATTACAGGATAAATCACATTTTATTGGGTATAGGATATCTTGTTGTTTCTAGTTCTACATATGAACTCGTCTGTCAAAGTTTGCCAGTGTTTGTAAATGTAGTTCAATTTCTTCTGGAATAGGTCTTTGTCTTCAAATAGCCTTCAAAATACCGAGTATATACGTTATCACCGAATTAATAAGGCCTGAGCGTTTGGACCGCACCGTCTCGCTACTAGCTCAATACTTTACCTAGCCGGGCGTTCGTAGGCACTTCAACTATTATAAACATTAAAAACATTAATTTTTTTGGGGTTCTGGATTCTTATAATTTTTTTGTTATTTTTTAGTTTTTAGTGATTCTTATTTTGAAAAAGCATTAGCACAAAATACCTGGGAAAATAAAGAAAAAGAACATATTCAGGAGACTCAGATACCCATTCTTCAAAAGAATGTTTGTTGTAGCTATTATAATTAATTTCAAAATATATTCCGGGCTGTGGGTTTCAAAAACAGGTAACCTATAATTTTCAATTTTATTTGTCATCCAATAATTGAAAACAAAACTCACAACAAAATCCTTCTTGAAATTGAGTTTCAAGAGTTCATCCTCGAAATTTTCAATTAATTAAAACGTAGTTAACTATAACCCAACGGACTATAATATCGTGTGGAAAAGATAGACCTCCACGGCTCAAATTTTTTCATCAATTCATAACTTTCTTCGACAACCATTTCCTCGTCGAACACTAATTTTGATTTACAAAAGTCACATTTAATTTTTCGTATTACCTTATAGCTGCAATATCCTGCCAAATAAGTAACAACTGGCATCTCAAATTGAACTTTTTCGAAATCGTTTTCGTCAAGATCAATAACTGGCTGAAGGGATTATCACAATATTTCTGTTTTTCATGACAATCCTCAAAATTTTCCGAAAAGCTAGTTATAGAAATATTGCCAAAATTTTGAGACGTTAATGATAAAAGCGATTGAATTCTCAGTTTTTTCAGATTCGTATAACTGCCTTATCGAAATATGATAGTTACCACCTGATAATTGTCTATATTTTCCGAACCTACGTTCCAAAGAGTTTGTCTGAAATTTCCCCAACAAAACATAGTTCATGTTGAGTTCTTCAAAAAAATACTGAATAACTTCTAACATGCCATGTAGAGTATGCGATAATGCTGTATGAGTTTGAGGAGTGTTTCAAGTGAAGACGTTTTCTGGCACAGTAGAGTACTTATCAGTTTCTTTATCGAATTTTGTAGTATCCCTGAATAAGTCATCTGTTTGAAAATGTAATTCACATACCTTACTGTACTTTGACGGTTCAAAATGAGCTCGGGGAATAGATTTCAAATATTTAGTTTTCAAACGGATATCTTCCGGAAAGGAAAATACCACCACTTTAGGTGCATCTGCATAACCGTAGTTTCCTGAACAACCAGGAACACAACACCTGAACGGCGTAATATCTCAAAGACACTAACACTCTCACAATAAAAATATCAAAAAAATTTAGGTTTATAAACGAAAACTGTACACTAATACGCCTTTTCTAACCTCATTCACTGAAATTCGTTCAAATTTATAATTGTCGTGAATTATTCGGTAAACACACAGCACTATACTGTATCCTGATATCTTATTAATGCATTACTACATAAATTAATCACTAGAAACACTTATTTTCGGATAGAATACAGAAAACAAAATGACATGCACCGGCTTTTCGATTACACTGTGCTTTCGTTTCGCATGCTTGTTATGACTACTAGAGATGTTTGACGTCATGATACGTCAGAGTGCTCAGGCCTTATTATTACGGTGCTAATGATATATACCAAGAATCATAATTTATACCGCAACATATTTCTTTATTGAAATCCAATATAGAAAGGAAGAATTTGGTTAACATTTCGAGAGAAAGGACACCTGGAGAACCTCTAGGCACTTTGCGATATTATGTATTAACACAGGCCAATTCTAGCTTCGTGAAGCAATCAGAGCTTACCAGAAAATGATATATATATATATATATATATATATATATATATATATATATATATATATATATATATATATATATATATATATATATATCACCACTAGATTTAACCAAAAAGATCAAAGAAACTTGTACAATGGAACACAAAGAATCCTTTGAGTTGTACTATAATTCACAAATACCTTATAGGAATGAACAATTGATTTCAAAATTTTGCAGTGCAAAATCTTAGCCAATTCTTTTCATAACCGAAGCTACAAACAAAACTTTTGCTAGATTGACCACGACAAATCATTTCCCGACTTTATTTTCCGAGATTTTTCTAGCCCATAATCGCCACAAAAGAGTTACACGTTGATGATTTTATCTCTTGACAATCACTTCAAGATTCTTTGACCTCCAAATGATATAATTTTTAATTAATACAGGTGTCGAAGTGAGAATGAAGTGTGCTCTTTCAATAGTCTTGAGTCATTTGTATTGATTAGGGACACAGTGGAATTTCCTTACGATTTATGTCGTGGTACAGATAAACTCGCCTATAAAAATTTTCCACGACCAATGTGAATAAATATGGTTCGATTCTGATGATGCATCATTGCATCTTCCTCTTCAATGGACGTGACGTTAGGAACTGAATGGACCTTTGTCTTAAAATAGCAATCAAGAAATAGGAAACTGGTTAATCACTTAAGAAAGGACATTACATACCAAGAAATATATCATAAGCCGTAATATATTTTTTCGTATCATATGAACAAATCTGAACTATTAGCACATGGAAAAGTTCAAAGGGCAGTCGTGATACTTACTACCATTAGATTTAACTGAGGAAGGGGGTTTAAGCAATAGATCTCTCGCATAAACGAAGCCGCAGCCGAAAATTTTGCAGGATCGGCACTAATGACAATAGTATGTATCAGAGATAACCCCATCCTATAATCATCACTGAAGGATGACAGATAGATGCGTTGATCTTTTGTTAATCTCATCTAGCTTCTTTGAACTCCAAATGCTATAATTTTTAGGATTGATACAATCGTATGAGCAAAATCAAGTGTGCACTTTCAGTAGCTTCGAGTAGCTTGTATTGAAGGAAGAAACAGTTAAGTTTCCATACACTTTTTGTAGTACCTAAATTTTTCAATTACTTCCTTTATAGGCAAAGTTAAATGAACATGAACGCTAATTGAAATTTAAATCAGTATTGGATTCCTTTTGTGTCGTTCAATACAGTCGTCAAAAAGAAAGTAAGTTTTCTACTTTCAGTAACCTTAAATTTTTTTTATTGAATGTGACCCGTTTCAATATGAAGAGGCGCATATAAACTCGTCTGTCAAAATTTTCCACGACCATTGTGCGTAAATATGGTTACATTCATTTAATACAGCATTGAATCTTTTCCGTAAATACACTTGTTGTTGAGGACTGCAGTAGACTTTGTCTTCAAATAGCCATCAATATATCGTGTAGAGATGAATCATGGAAGAAAGGAGATTTCACTCCAAGAAATATAGCATAAATCCTTATATATTTTTTCGATATCCAAAACAGGCAAAAAGAAATTGGCAGAAGAGGACACCTGGAGATGCTAAAAGAACTGGAAGATAGTATATTATGGACCCAGATCTAACCTAGAATCAGGAAAACTATTCGTTTTGATTTGAAATTAGAGCTTCTCAGGAGACCTAGAAGAGAATGTGGTTCGTAGCATTAAAAAATATGAACTACTAGCATACGAAAAAGATTGAAGGGTGGTTGTGATACTTACTACCGTTATATTTAACCGAAGTAATTTCTCCAATGGAACGAGGAGAATCTTAGAATCCTGCTACAGGCCACATAACCTGCTTATATCACCTAAATAAGATTAGACTGTTCTGAGCAGAGGAGTTACACAGTACACCACATTTTTTGAGGATCGGGAACTGTTAACCATTTCTACAAACATATTTTCGAGGAAGTATGATTCAGATTGTAAAATTGCGCACCATATAATTTTTGGATAAATATAAAATAATTTCAGAAAACCAATACAGCTTCAGAGAAGACAAATCAACAACAGATGCCATTACACAGTTAACGGATAAGGTATATAAATGTCTAGACAAAAAAAGCCTGTGCTCTGCATTTTCGTAGATCTTACAAAGGCATTTTATACCGTCTCTCACGAAAAACTGCTACGTAAATTGTATCGATATGGATTTCGTGGAAAATCATTCGACTTGATTGAGAGCTATTTAAGAAATAGGGAGCAAATAGTAGGCTTGGATGGACGAAGGAGTTCAAAAAATGTTGTAACATTTGGTGTTCCACAAGGAACTGTCCTCGGCCCAATTCTCTTTCTCACGTATATAAATAATTTGCTGATGATGCCGCAAAAAGGGCAAGTCATAAGTTTCACAGATGATACGACATTCTTCTATGAACATGAATCGTGAGTAGATCTGAAAGAGATGGCAGAGAGAGCATTTTTCAAAGTGAAAGAATGGTTCGAGTTCAACAATTTAACATTAAATATTCGTAAGACTAAATACATACTATTTACTTCCTATTCGTCTGGTGATCCTGTGCTGGGATATCTTCATACTGATGATGAAACACAAATTCCTGAAACGAATGAGATCAAATATTTAGGTATAACCATAGATCAAAATCTAAAATGGGACGAACATATCAATATTCTCGTTAAGAAGTTGAGAAGCTCATTATTCAGATATTTGAAAAAATATATAGGCATTCCTTACCTACAGATCCTCTACTTTTCACCCATTCAATCACAGATAACATATTTTTTATTGGGCTGGGGTGGAGCATATGAGTGCCACATGAAGAGGGTTGAAACGATTCTGGAGTTCTAAAATTATTCACGGAAAACCTCTTCTATTCTCAAGCTCAGAAATATATCGCTTATCGGGGGTACTAGACCCCTATCAACTTTTTTCTCAAGAAATACACTCTGGCATCTTCGATAGA
This sequence comes from Cryptolaemus montrouzieri, assembly GCA_013387265.2. Classification (NCBI taxonomy): domain Eukaryota; kingdom Metazoa; phylum Arthropoda; class Insecta; order Coleoptera; family Coccinellidae; genus Cryptolaemus; species Cryptolaemus montrouzieri. The sequence goes on from JABFTP020000103.1 coordinate 20,862,300, forward strand.
AAACTATTGATTACTATGAAAAGCCACCCATACCTCTCTAGGGATAAACCATCGCAGTTTGAAACAACACGTGTCTCAAAAAGAAGTGGCCAAAGAACCTACACCTATCTAGCACCCCGAATATATGCCGCTCTACCAGAAGCAATTAAAAAATCAGGAAATATCAAATGTTTCAAAAAAAGTGCGTAGCAGTGGATCCTCGAAACTGGAAGAGTTGCTGTTTTTGAAATGATTAATAACTAATGCGAAATCGACGATGAGGAAAACTGTGAGCGACAAAATATTATTAAATACTGAGTGAAATACCGAAACCATAACTCGGTTATGGACAAAAAAATCCCAAAATTTGACTTTATGAAGCTTGAACTTTCACCTCCTGACTTCAACAGAAGAAAAATTCTTCACAATACTCAAGTACCTGGTTAGATTTATTATACTTGAAATCGCCCCAATACTTGGACATCAGGATCAAACCAGACCGCAGATTTCGACCATTTCCGCTTAATTGTCAACATTCCCAACTTGCGCTCAATTCTAAGATTATGAAGTTAAGAATAAAGAATCGCAACTCAGTTTCAAAGCGTACACACATTCTCCATTCAAAGAACGTCGTCGGGATTTCAAAGAGTTTCGAATAGAACTCCACCAAGTTGAGTTGTCAAGAAATTTTATAAAATATTCAGCTCGTCTGTGAGTGCGGAGAAGCGGCGAGATTTATGCTGCAATGTCCGGCGCAACGGCAAACACGGGACGAAATAGCTGCGGGACCGTAACCGGACTGTAAATTACACGACACTCATATAACATTACATTCAAATACAACATTACTTACGACCAGTTTCTCGAGTGTCTCCATATTCGATTCTGTTATGTTATATGTTTACAGTTTTACTCAACACAGCGAGACACGCGGTGAGGATGTTTTAATTGAAAGTGTCTACGTAGGTATAAATTCTTTCACCTTCGAGGAAACTAAGTAAAGGGACGTGTTCTCGATTATACGAATACGTACGAATAAGTTACGGTTACAGCAAGGTTGCTGTGGTACTCCAACATCTCGTATGATGTATTGCTTACTTCTCAGTGATTTCAGATCGAATTAATTTTAGAATATTCAGAACTACGATATAAGAAACCATACACTATTGGTGAAGATTTGATTAAACCAGCTGCTGTTAAAATGGCAGAGATTATAGGTGGTCAAATAGAAGCGAAGAAACTGAATTTAGTGCCCTTATCTGCGAGAATTGTGAAAGAACGAATTTCTATATTAGCAGAAAATGTGAAGAAACAGGTTATTTTCGCATTAAAACAGGCGAGATATTTTGCTATTCAGCTTGATGAGAAAATTTATTTTAGTAGCAATTCGCAACTAATGATATATGTTCGCTACAAAGGTGCAGATAGTTTTGAAGAGGAATTACTCTTTTGTTCTCCTCTCGAGTAGAGATCTCGTGGAATTGATGTCCACAATAAAGTGAATGAATAATTCAATGAGCAAAGTTTGAAATGGTAAAACTGTATGTATGCATCTTTGGATGGAGCACCAGCTTTGCTGGGTCATATTAATGTTTTTTCGGCTTTCATATTAAAAATGACCTAAATATTGAAGTTACTCACTGTATGATCCATCGCCAGACCCTTATGGTCAAATATTTAGAACCTACACTAGAAGCCATCATGCCTGATGTCATCAAGATTGTAAATTTTATCAAGGGACATGCACTAAACACGCGGCTATTTCGTGAATTATGTCAGGTTAGATTTCCTGAATATACGGACCTACATGATTATACAGAAGTAAGGTGGCTCTCTCGCGAAAATGTACTGAATAGGGTATGGACTCTCAAAACCGAAGCCGAAATTTTTATCGTTGATCAAAAAGATATTCTCGCCGATAAGCTCAAAAACTCTTTCTGAGTCGCGTATTTCGCATACTTAGCGGACATTTTTGAGAGTATAAATATATTAAACAAAGAATTGCAAGGAAAGAATATTAATATCCTTTTAGCGAGAGAAATAGTATAAACGTTTGTATTAAAGCTGCAATATTGGAGACAAAAAGTAGAGAAGAACAAGTTAACTTCTTTTTCGAGGTTAGCTTTGTTTTTAGAAGATTGCGAAAATTTCAGTTTTGCTGAAATCAAGAATACAATTGTAAGACCTCTTATCAAACTCAGAGGGCGGTTTTCAGACTACTTTCCAGATCTTGATACACGTACTATCAGTTGGATTGTAGATCCTTTTTAATATGAAATTGCTATGAAACCAGAGGAACCTTCAGGTTTGACAGAAGCAATTCTTGAACTTCGATCAAATACTGCAGCACGTATTCAATTTAAGACGTCTTTCAAAACTGCACATGAAGATGCGGTTAAAAATTGCTGCCATTTGCAACAACATAATTGTGCGAACAAGGCTTTTTCACTCTAATATACATAAAAACGACGAACAGAAATATAGATTAAACGCCAAAGACTGTATTCAAATCGCTCTTACATCAAAATGTCCTAATTTTGAAGCAATTTATCGAACATGAAACAACACCATTTCTCCGAAACTTGAAGGAAGAATGTTTTCAATTATTCTTTTTATTTCTAATTTTTTAATTCTAATTTTTGTTTGTACCACCATTATTATTATTATTATTTATTATCGTGGACTTATGCACTATCTCAGCTGTTAGCTGGATATGATTTACCTTTCCCAGATTTAGCAATCAAAGGGAATATGCTCGATTACAATATACTTGACATAAATTTCCTAACTATCCTACATGTATTAAGAATTACAGCTTTTTGCATTTCTTTATAGGTATTCTTATGCAATTCTGATTTCTTAAGCCTATAATGCAAAGTTTTGGGTATTAACACAGTCGAGAATACGATGGAACAATATTTATTTTATCGAGGTGCCACATCTGCTTGATCTCAATAGCAGGGTCTGCTATTGAACTTGTTCAGCACGTTGTTATTATTCGGTATGGCGACAACCACCAGCATTGCTGTTCTGGCTCTCTTATCGTACACCACTATCTCCAGCCTATTATTCGTCACCATTCTGTCAGTGATAACAGGCCTATCGTAGTATAATCTCATAGAGTCATTTTCCAATACGCGCGCCGGTTGATACTTGTAATATGGCTGGGCGGCATTCAGAAGTCCGTACTTGTGTGCAAGTTTCTGATGAATAATGTTACATACTTGATTATGCCTGTGAAGATAGTCCGTAATGGCCAGTTGTTCGCATCCGGACGTAGTATGCTGTATAGTCTCCTATCTTATATTGCATTCTGAACTCATCTGCTTGTAATGTTCCGTCCTTAATTATAAATTTTTTGAAGTTGTTCGAACCGATAACTTGGTCTTGAATGACCATAAGGAATCCTTCTGTTTCCGAGATTAGTTCTCCTTTCATCAACGATTTGTTGGAAGCTTCTTTGATGATGTATGGTTGATTAATCTCATGGTGATGTCGTCTATGCAATTCAGTTCTTGACCATTGCTCTAGTTTTTCAGTATCAGATAGGAACGGTAGATTCAGCAGGTCATCACTGGTAGCAAGATTTAGAGGTGTACATCCCTTATCGGCCAAGGATACTACTCTGTGGATGTCAGAATTGCGAGCTTTTTGGATCTGTTCGGTATGTAAGTTGACAACATCCATCAATCTGCGTCCTACTTCTTTCCGATTTAAAGTTGTTCTTATCACAGACGATTTTGGATGGTGATTATTGTACTTTGTCAGCATCGTTCGGGTTTGCCTTTAAATATCATCTGGTTCTGTTTTAGTCCATCTGATTATTCGAAATGAGTAAAATAACACTGGAATGGCGTAGGTATTGATTGCTTTGACTAGATTCCCCGAGATCAACATTGACTTCAGCACAGTCTTCAGACGCTGACTGTACTCTGAACGAATCTTCTCTTTTGACTGTTTTTGGTCTAGCAATCTGGCTTGTTGGTATCCCAGATATTTGTACGTTTCGCCATTTTTATACACTGACTTATATCATCATTTGGGAGTTGTGTTTTACCATTTATGACTTTCCTTATTTGATTGTTTAGGGTTTCACATTTGTCAATCCCGAATTTCATATAAATATCTGCCGAAAACTTACTGACAACTCTCAGCAGATCATCCAATTGCTTTTTGTTCGAAGCATATAATTTGATGTCATCCATATATAGCAGGTGGAGATTGTGTGATAGTTTCAATCTGATTTTCTCCTAAATTCATATCCTGTTATATTGAGCATTGAAGACAATGGGTTCATAGCCAAACAGAACCATAGTGAACTCAAAGAGTTCCTTGAAAAATTCCACGACGTATGGGTATAGCGTCGGTTTCGACTGGATGATAAATTTTGTATATCTGAAATACTTCAACAAGCCAAGAATGGGCGGTACTATCGAATGCCTTCAGATAAGCGAGAAAAGCTGAATGAACATTCCGATGCCCTCTGTGTGTCTGTTTTATTATCACAGAATCGATGATGAGTTGTTCCTTACACCCGTGGTGTTTCTTTCTGCTCCTCTGCTAATATATTGTTGTCATCAAGGAGTTGGTATATTCGATTCGATATGCATGAGGTGACGATTTTATAGAGCGTTGGTAGACAAGTGATCAGCCTATACTGAGACGGATCTTGTGTTCTATCGCTCTTAGGTAACATATATGTTAGAAAAGTGGGTGTTTACCTGGGATGTTGAAGAACATACGTGAGCTGTTTCGCTAGGGCTTCATGGAGCTTATTAAACTTCTTGTACCAGAAGTTATGGATATTATCTATATGTGCGGCCTTCCAACTGTTGGTCGCTCTAACTACTGTTGCGATTTCTTTCTCCGTTATTTCTTCGAAGTACGTTTGATCGATCAAGTCGTTCTTCATATGTGATCCATTCAGCATCTTTATTGTGTTCTTTGGGGTTCGACCATAACGATGACGGTCAAGCACTGTGCTTCAGGTACTTCTCTGTTATTGTACTTTGCAGTTTTGTTATTTCCCTCATGAAAATTGGCCGCGCTTTGGAGGAACCTTTGATTTTGATGTTTCCTTTTAGTACACTTGATGTATCTTGAGACCCTCTTTGCTTTTGCTTGGAGTTTATGCTTCAATGTGTCCATATACACGTCGATATGTTGTTTGTGATCAGGGTGTTTTGTGGTCGTACCAATTTTTCTATGAATTTTGTGTATATGGGCTTTCTGTTTCTCAGGAATTCTGTGAGGCAACCGATCTCAGCTCTTATATTGTCAATATCCTTCTGCAGTCGTTTTTGCCATGATGGTTTTCTGACGCTTTTTGTCTCAGATCGAATTAGAGTTGTGGAGACTTGTTGTTTGTGTAGTCGAAGAACCGCTTTCGCTCCACCGTAAATCAAAGTGTGAATTTTCTCCAAGGTGTTCTGGTCAGTGTATTCTTCAAACACTGAGTTTCTGCTAGCTAGGATGACATTGGTGTTCTTGTTATTCTTGAGTTTGGGCAGTTTATGTCGTTCAGTTGGGTTACTACCACTGAGTTCAGTTATTGCTCTGTTGAGTTCTGATTGTACTGAATACATGAATTCGTTCTGCTGGTTCGTCTCAGGGGGACGCTTTATGTTGATATTCGTTTCCATGGCTTCGATGTTATCTGTAACACTTTCATTGATGGTAGGTATACCAGTATGAGTATCATCTTCACTTCGGAGTTCCATTATGACCTTTTCTCGTATGGTTTGCAGCGTTTCTGAAGAAAATAGCCTGTTGTTAACGATTATTCTTCGTTGTTATTATTATTATTATAATTTGATACAGTAACTCAAATTGTCAACCCTCAATAGTACCCCAATGGAGTTCAATTTGTTACATAAATTACTTATATTACTAATATTACCGTTCTGTATTACTAGGTATTATATTGATAAATTGAGTAAATTATGTTTAAATTGATTTTTTGGTTATTGTTTTCTTTTCAAAATTATCATGGGGCTATAATATAAAAGATGATAAAAAAAGGCGATTTCGTTTCTTCTTTACTCTTCGCTATGGGGTAATGTGAACTTACAGAAGAATATTTCTGAGGTAATGATTGAAAAAGTTCCCTGAACGCTGGCTTGAATAGATGGCTAGACATTTTCGATCCAAGGTTATTTTCACAAGAAGTTATAGAAAACATATCATCAAGAAAAAGAAGATTATTTCCTTCTTCCGAAACAGTTTTTCATAAATTCAATCACATCTCACTCAACAGATTATTTGGACAGAAATAATACTGTCGCTAGTATTATCGAATTCAATTCATCTATAAAATATGACCTCATCTCTAAAGGAAAGAAAAATTGCAAATATAATCCTACTATTTATGAAAACGGTAAATATACACTTGATTTCAATAAAATTATTCTTTGCAACAGAGCATTGAATCACCTGATATAATTTCAACGAATAAAGAAAATCTAATAACGGGATAAAAAATGTGGGAAATAAGAAAAACTGTTTATTCTACTGATAATGATTTCTTCAACTGGAGTTATTTTCTCTTTCTTCTTGAATTTATTTGGATAATCGCAAAATATTACAGTCATAAATAATAATTCTCCTTATTTTTGTTTCGAAAAATAATGAGGTAGAATCGTTATTTTTCTTTTAGTTAAAACTGCTCAGAATATCACATCATATTTTATTTATCTGTATGCATCAATGAAATATAATTCGCTGAATTGTTTATCATTTATATTCTTAGCAGTATTTGATACGATAATTTATCACTTCATACAAGAATAATAATGTAATAGTATTCAATGTTATTCGACTAAGGTCTATACACTGGTTTTTCCAGGAAGGCAGTGACACTACTCGTTGGTACATTGATGTCATTGGCTAATAATGCTATACCTTGTGTATATTTCGGTAGATTGATATATTTTCAGAACATTTAAAGTTATCCTATTACATAATCATTCGTATGTTTTGATCAGAATCATTGCCAGTTAATTGTATTAATTACCGGTTGGTGGATTTATTACTTTTCGTGAAATCTCTTCGATTGCATGAATAGATCAACTTTTCGTCGAAGTTAAATCCCATTTTCAATATATGAATTTTTGAACGATTGGAGGTTTCTGGGTCTAAGGGTATGGGGGTAATGATCAGTGGATAAAACTCAAAATCCGCCTGAAGGCCTACCACGAAGATGGATGCAATAGGTGGTATCTCTCATGAAATATTCAGCTTGAAAGTACAATACATATTTTTCCAAGCCAATAAAAGGCATCTATTAGACAGTTACGAAATAATTTTACTCCATATATTGTAAATAAGCCTTTTTTAAGAATATTGAGGATAAACTACTTTCAGCAAACTTTAATTTTGCGTTCTACGAGTTTTTCGTATTCTGGAAAGCAATCCAGATTACCTGTACTTCGATCAAATGGAACTACGAGGGATGTCTTTCATGTCTTGCATATTGAGACATATAGGATACCATTAAACAACTATTAATGCTGAAAATGAACCTCTATGATTTGTTTATATCCAAAATTTCAGTTCTGATGTATGCTGTATTTTCGCCACAATCTACTGTCAGAGTTGACAAGTTAGTTGAGGAATTGAATTAAACCATGAGCATTTTCGCGTAGTAGTTTCCTAGAATTTTCGAAGACGATTATCTCAACAGCAATGTCCTGGCGAGTTTGTTTCTGTCTTCGGTATTGCAGCACAACAGTCAACTTCGACCTGTTAGTATGGAGAGAATTTAAAAGCAGAAGGTTTAGGCATAATGATGATCCAAGGGCAGTTGCACCAAAAGCAGTGGTCACTTAAGAAAATATGAATGCTGTGAGTAAGATTATCCAGGAAGATCAGCATGCAACATATCGTGAGATTGAGGCATCACTGCTAATTTCAAAGACTGGAATACAAAAAAATTTGCAACAAGAATTACGTGTGAAAACGTTAGTTCCCTGTTAGATACCGCATCTGTTGATCGAAAAACAGAAAGCTGCAAGTGTGGATTGGTGTAAAAACTCTGGACTGTTTTAACTTTGTGAAGTCTAAAAGCGTTCACAATTTTGTCAGTAGTGATGCATCTTGGATTTATCCATATGATCTAGAAAATAATCATCATTCTTCTCTTTCAGCGTTCCAAGGTGAAAAAAACGTGACCGAAGATGGCTGCAACGTTTGTTTCAAAGCAGGTCATCTAGCAACATTTACTTTTCTTTATCGAAGGACCGTTACTGCCGACTGGTGCACAACCATTTGTTTATCGGCAGTCGTTAGTAAGATTCGAGAAACCAACCCCCAACGGCGAATCATCCTTCACCAAGACGAAGCGAGTACGCACTCAGCTAGGAAAACAATTGCATATTTAACGCAAGAAAACGTCGAATTGTTGTATCATCCAGCATACAGTCCCAACGATTTTTTGACTCTTCTCGAAATCAAGAACAGACTGCGTAGTCAAAACTTTCAATCTTCAGAACCCTTATTGATGGTTTCCATTTTGAATGTTGCAGCAAACGATAGGAATAACTGCTTCCAGAATTGATTCGAACTGATGCAAAATATGTTGATTTTCATGGAGAATACTTCAAAAACCAATAAAATCTTTAAAAGCTCTCAATTGTTTCATTCTAGCTCTACATGCGAAAGTTGAAAGAGATCCAACGTAATTACGATTGTTCTTAATATTGATAGTTACTGTGTTATATAATTTAATATTCAAAACAACAACAATTTGCATATTTGTGTTTTACGTCCAGCTGTTCCCGCAAAATGCTCAAGCTCAAATTATAAATTTTATGGACATATCAGGTTTCCAATTATTCACGCTATGGTGGCTTGCCGTTGAATTCGTTTCCATATTACTTGCGCGGATGCTGTTTTGTATACACGTAGAATAAGCTTTTACTTTTCTAAAATTCTTAAGGCTCCAGTTCGTGCATATGACGCAAAAATAATGGTAATTTTCGAAACTTTAGCCACTGGCTAGAGAAACGAGAACGCAGGGGATAATGGGATAACATCTGCGGGTCCTCGGCAATTATATAGAAGAGATATTCAATAAATGCACATAGCAGAAGTGAGTTTCCGAGTAAGTTATTCTGGTTTTAGTTTGTATCATATTACGTACTTGTCTATTTAATGGCTGTGAAGGTTATTTTTTGGTACAAGTATACACTGTTTCGAATAAAAATTTGACCTCTCCTCTAACTGTAAAACACTGATAGAAGCAATTTATAGCATCGAATGTTGACTTAGAATATGTCAAATAAACCCTCAGCATCCCTCAACTGAAGAAACTTTACAACTAAAGGGATCGAGTGACACTTGCAAATATCTACTCGGATATTTCACTTTCGAAAAGTTTGATTATTGTTCAGGTTGACTCGTTGACGCAAAATTTCTTCAGTAGCTTTCCAAATTGATAAATCTCGGTGAAATATAAAAATGACACGATTTCGTAACAAAATAGGTACAAGTAAATTTGAAATTGATGGAACCTACCTCCCTCAAGTGTATATAATCTAATCTGGAATATAATCAAATTCTTCAAACTTTACTGCACCAGGAATTAACGCACAAAATTAAACATTCAAATTTATTTAGGAAGTTTAGATAGGTTAGATAAAGTTGAATTTCCAGTGATCTACCATTAGTAAAAAGTGCTCGACAACGATGGTAATGACAAACGTACTCATAAAAATTGAAATAAAACTAATGATGAAACGTGTTTCACTTAAAAAAATCAAAACCCCAAAAACCTGTTAATACCGGATATTTTCATTCATGGTGTAAGAAAATTAACTTTTATACAGGTTAAGTCCAGAGAAAATGAGGTATGAGACTAATTCAATAATTGTCACTGAAATCTTGGAAGAAAAGCCAATGAAATTTAGCTCACATATTTAATTACATAAATTATGGTACACAATGTCACAAATGCTTCTTTATATCTTATATACAGTAAATAAGACTTATCTTGTTGAAATAGTTCCAAAACGTTCTTGTTTATACTGCTCTATATGGGGGAAAACCTCTATTTCAGCTTCGGATGTGGATTTCTGGACTCCAGATAGAAGTTATATCATCTTAACCTCTGAGCTCCACCTACAAGTCTCCACCTAACAATCTCTATCTAGAAATTTCTAGGTACGAGTCTCCACCTAGGAATCTCTATCAACGAGTCTCCGCCTAGGAATCTGTCTACGAGTCTCCACCTAGGACTGAATTTCACAAATTAGACATGTATCAACAAGATATTCTATGCTGTACACCAGGAATTTAAAGTAACAAAATAACGTAGATTTAACATTATTTAAAGACAAAATTAATAGGAAAAGCTACAGAGATTCTAAAAAGTAAACTCGTGCTAGCAGTTCAGGTAGGTCATAGAATTAAAAGATAAGTTACATAAAAAGCGAGGAAGCATCTAAAGAAAACTATTTACAATTAAAAGGAAGCTACATAAAAGCGAGGAAGAATCTACAGAAATTATTTACGAAAAATTACAGATGCTTGGCAACCATTCTGAAAATTTGAAAGAATTTCATGATTTACATGATAATTTCACGAAATTTACTTGAAAATGAAGGAAATAATGAATGAATATTGGAGTTTGAGTTACTTTTGTCGTTTTCTACTCAGAAAAATCATTTTGATCGTGTTTATTAATGAGAAATTTATCAAGGTCATTATAAAAAAATGTAGAAATTAAAGGAATACGATTATAAAATTCATCGTGAAAAAAGACAAATTCTGTAGAGCAGAATTTGAATTTTTAATAGCTACTACAAGACATTCAAGCAGGTGAAAAAATGCTGTCAGGAAAAATTAAAAATCATATTTTCAAGGTTAAGTGTGACATTTTGATAAATGAACTTTCAACTTATCCTATATTTTTGTTATAGGTCACTACACAGTATACAAGATAAAGACATATTGAGAATTTTAATATAATTTAATAGTTTCAACTACAATATAAGAGGATTTTCAAGAACGACTAATTAGTCCAGAGGTCGGCAAAGAAAAGAAAGCCAAAATGAAGAATCTGAATTTGAAGAATTCTTGTAGCACATGAACATATCATCTGATAGCCTGATTATGCGCATCAGACTGTTTACCAGTGGCGTGGCACATATAGAGGGTTGACTGTAATCAGGTGTTTTAATTCAAACTGTTGTGACGTTATTTTAGCACGTTACAATGGCAAGAATTACCCTATAACATCTAAGATTCATTCTCAAAATCATTGACCTCATAGCATTCTAATCCATCTCGCTCCAAAGTTCGATCAGTCTGTTTCGAATCTCATTCTCGGTAGTTGGCTGATTTAGTTAGTTTCTGTGATGAGATTGTGGTCTGGACTTCGTGCAGGCCACACTATTGTAGTGATGTCGTGATCTTGAAGGCAGTTCCTATCGATATACGACATGAGCTTGGTGAGGTCAGGCGTTATCATGTATGAACAGGAAGTTTTCATTCAGGTTTCTCGAAAATGGTACAACATATTCTTCTTAAATGTCTGTAACGTACTTTTAAGCATTCAAGGTTCCATCATTTACCATGACCAGATACATTCAAAGAAATTCTTCCTCACACCAGTATGCCCTGGGCATATCTCTCATTTCGACGTCTGTATACTAGAGAACGTCGATTGCTATGAAAAAGATGAAATCTCTACTTATCTATGAATAAAACTTCTTCCCAGTCAGGATCTAACGAATTGACACGTTCCCTTGCAAAATCCAATCGGGCTCTTCGATGTCCTGCGGCTAGAACTGAGCCTCGAACCAAACTTCCTGAGACGTTGTCGTATTGTCTAACTGCGAATTTGCTCCCCACTGCTCTGTCAAAGCTGCAATTGAAGGTACCTAATAGTAGAGAACTGTAGTCTTCACAAAAAAATTTTTGGAGAACGGTCATGGATCGTCTTTGTTTCTCCTGGCCTAGGTTCCTTTTCACGAAAACTAGTCTACCTGTACCTGCGGATCGTTTTGGAAATAGTTGAGTGGGACATCCTTAGCCTTTGGCCTTTACTTGTCAACCTGGGTCATCTAATACCACTGCTTCGGCACATTCCGACGGTCCAACGAAAACTTTACACCTCGATTTTCGGGTTTTAAAATAAAAATACGGAGAATCGCTCGGACCCGTCGATTTCGAATTCGAGGGGTAACAACTTTTCCGATATTTTCATCCCTTTAACTTCAGTTCCTTAACGGGGGTGAGCATAACCCCCTGATTTTGACTTCGGATGAGGAGTGTTGCGATACCTCTTTTTGAAGATTTTATTGAGTACTATCGAACGCTAAATTTTCGCTTCAAAATTTTCATCGTTTACGAAATGGCATCTAAAAAAGTGGAAAAGTACCTACTTTTGTGATGAGTTTATTAAGTGCTGAAAATGAGTACCATTCAATTCCAAGCAGTGAAAAACGCTAGTGTATGGCTAGCTTATGTTGAATTTACCTTGATGTATGCAATGTTTTTATTTATTTGTTAATTTTTTGTTCGAAAACGTAGACAGACCATGTGTTTGATTTACCTTAGTCTCTCGTAAGTCTATCGTGAATTTTCAGGAATGCTGAAACTGTGCCAAAGCGATTGTAAATTCATAGTAGGATTAAAATGAAGTATTTCGTACAAGAAAGGGTAGAAACGATAAAATCATTTTTTAGAAATAACGGCTTAATTAACGAACAACATTATGCAAAAAATGTATCCGCTGCTTACGTTGTGCAACTGGTTGCTAAATTTGACGCTACTGGTTCAGTTGGCTACAAAGAGAGAGTATGAAGGAGACGAAGCGAGGGAAGTGGCTATCTTAGGTCACGTAGCGATGGATCCGACCCTTAGTACTAGGAAATTGTCCAATGTGTCTGGTGTTTCACGCAAAACTTATTTTACTGCATAGAAGGAATGGTGCCCATTTTCAGCACTTTATAAACTAATCACAAAAGTAAGTGGTCGTCCACTTTCTTAGCTGTCATTTCGTTGACGATAAAGATTTTGAATCGAAAATTTAGACTCAGATAGTACTTGATAAGATCTTCAAAATGAGGGATTGCAACACACCAAAGCCCTATTCAAAATCAACGGGTTGTGCTCACCACCGGTAGGGGATTCAAGTTAAGGGGATGAAAAGATCAGAAAAGTTGTTCCTTCTTGAATCAGAAATCGGACTGGTCCGAGCGATTCTCCATATTTTTATTTTAAAAGCGGAAAACCGAGCTGTTACGTTTTCGTTGGAGCACCCTGTATAGTTGGAAGAAAACAAAACTCTTTCTATTTTATTAAAAAAAGATTAATTGCAATAAAAAGGATTCTTAAAAGATTTATAAAAAGAAAGTTATTGGTTCAGTTAACATTTTGTGTGTGCTGGAGATTGAGGTTTGACGATACCCGTGAATTATTCCGTAAACAAATCCATACGTTTCTATAGTGAAAACATTCTATGACACTTCGACGACGCTCACCTCTGATAAGAGCAATGTACTGTTATAAGGTGACTTCGACACATAGTCGACGTCCGCACTGAATTTGTATATCTGAAAAAAATCTCCGCAAAACTGAGTTCCTTCAAGAAATGATAAACTATCTTCAAAAAACACTAAGGAATAGATAAGCTATCTTCCAAATACCGAGTCTCTCCAAGGATCAGAATTTAATAGAATCGCAACCTCAAAGAAAACATTCTTGATTGATCTCAAGTGCGAAGATCAATTATCAAAACAAAATTGAATTTCAAAAATGAATATATCAAATCAATTCGAATAATTGTAATAAGAAATTAGAAGATTACATAGCTTATGATGTTATGCTAAATTTTGATGTGAGTCAAACCATTATCGGAAAAGTATAGTATATAGAGTTAATCAACATTCAAATTATTTTTGAACATGCTAGCAAATTTAGCAGTTTAGTCAGAAATCATCTGTAAGCAGAAAAAGGACAGGAAGACAAACATGAAGTAAGAAATTTTGCACAGATTAGAGTAAGCAGTGACGAATTCGTCTCCTAAGCGTAGTAGCATATGGAAAGTTATTTGAAACGCTTGAACTGAATTCTAGTTATAAAATTTCCCACATTGTCATTAAATGTTGTGTAAACATGAAAATCAATCACACACTTTGATAAGCCGGGAGCTCCTGATTTCTTTGTCGGTGCAAATATGCATATGAACAAAATTTCACTACTGTAAGAATCATTATGAGTGGTTATAAAAGTAAGGCATAAGACTGTAACTTTTTATTATATCGAATGTCATTAAAATTCTTGACAGTGTTCTTCATTCATCTAATTTGATTATGAATGAACCTTAGCTCGAAGCCATGCTAATTTTGACGTTGAGTGTTGAAATAATTAGGTACCTAATTATTACTTACCGGCATAGGAAATGGTCCTATTTTCACATTAAAATTCAGGGTCAGTGACTAGTCAAAAATTTTATTAACGTTACTCCCAGTTTGAAACTAAAATATTCTCGCAGAAGTGGAACAATTAAGTGATAGAGATTTATTGTTTGTATTTTTATAACACGTTCAGATTTCAACACGAAATTATCTTAAAAGATCCTATTCGGAAATCTGAGACTGTTATTGATAGTCATATCGAAGTCGTCCATTATTTTTATGATGACAAAAATGCTTGAAACTTTGATGGTAAGGTTGGTGATGGATTCGATGAATATTTAGACAAATAAAGTGATAAAAAATGAAGGCAGAAGATATTAGCCTAATATAAAATATGTAACATGCATTGCCAATTTTACAATGAAACAATTTCTTTAAAAGTGATCTTGCTTTATTAAATTCATCAATTACTTAGATCCCCAAAAGAAGCAGAAGAGTGGTCTAGGTACATAGGTACATGTGAAGAAAATATATCTTTTTTTTCCAAATAAAGAAAAGCGAACAGCTTCAAATTCGGCCAAAATTCGCCGTTTAACAAGGTCAGAAATTCTCTACTTTGAAACTACATAACTCTCTGATTAATCGTTCGATACCCTTGAATTTGGGATATATTATATCACATTACATTACATTACATTGAAAGGGGTCGCTTGGATTTGCAAGCCTTTCCGAAGTGCGACCAAGTTGATCTTTTGTTCATAACCCTTCTTTATTCATTTCGCAGTAGATCTAGTTACCTTGCAAAATTAAGAATCTCCCTGAGGGCTTTCGCTTTTTCTTCGTGCGGCTCTAGCTTGTCGCTACAGAAGTTATATGTCTTTGACGGGCAATTGCGATGCAACTGTTGCCGTTTCCGATTTTCCCATTTTACTGAGATGGTATCTCAGTGGATAATGTCCAGTAAGGTGGCCTAAGCTCGTCCCTAGAGAGGTCGAGAAGCTGTTTTGTCTTATTTGGCAAATAGTCAATGAACCTTTTCGCTTGCCTTTGGCTGGAGTTTTCATCCAGAATTCTTTTTTGCTAGATTTTTCCCACCGTTTCAGTTCCCGTCACCTGTGCGGCTTTCTTATCTCGCAAAACGATTCAGGTCCGACGGGTGGGATTGCATCAGCTGATCTAGCCAGTTCGTTAGCAGCCTCATTTCCTTGTATGCCTTTGTGGCCAGGCACCCACCACAGGAAAACTTTGTTCCCTCAGCAAGTTGCTTCAAGGATTGACGGCATTCCCAGACAGAGATGCCCCGATAACTGTAAGAGTTTAGAGCTTTAACCACCGCCTGACTGTCCGTTTAAATATAGATCTGTGCACCTTTGAGTTTCCTTCGTAGCCCCTCTTGGCAGCACAGGTTTACAGCAACTGTTTCTGTTTGCATGATTGTGAGACAATAGCCCAGAGGCACTGATAACGTATATTTGAGTTCATATATGCCTGCTCCCGTTCCATCAATCGTTTTTCATCCGTCGGTGCACCAGATGGAGGATTTTTATTCTAATTGATTTATTTTTCCCTTTATGGTGATGCTGTCTTCTATGGGCACTTCGAAGGGTGTATGAAAATCAAACTCAAACGGCATTATATCCGATGGTTGTGATAAGATTTCTGGAGCTATGTAACTCAGAATCCCCAGGTGTCCCTTCACGTCACCCGGTAATAGTTTTCTGTGTCTTCGAGCCTTAATGCCACCATCGCCCCCTCCTTTTTCCATTTTATATAAAGAGGAGGGAGATTTAGGGTTATCTCTAGGGCAGTAGTAGCTTCTCATAGCTCCTGTTATGCCCACGTACGCTAACCGCTGCAGTTTTTGCAGCTTTTTTTGCGTAGTTATTTCTGATGTTTTCGTCCACCATACGAATAATGCATATGTGACTATCGGTCTCATAATAGCTGTGTATAACCAGTAGATTATTTTTGGCTGTAGCCCCCAGGTCTTTTCAAAGAGTCTACGGCATGCCCATTGGCACGATGTAGCCTTAGAAAGAATTTTGTCAATGTGTGAATTCCAGTTGAGTCTCTGATCTAGGATTAACCCTAAATACTTAGCCTATTCGGAGAATTTTAGAGTATTTCAATTCAGAAGGGGGGGGGCTTCAAGTTCAACTTTCTACGTCTTGTAGGGAACAGTTTTGACTGGATGGATTATGAGACCCTCTTCAGCACACAATTCATTTACGATGTTAAGGAATTTTTGCATCAGGTTCGATAAGATTCCTTCATGCTTTCCACTAATGATGATAACTAGATCATCAGCATAGCCTTGTGCATTGAAGCCAGCGTTATTCAGTCTTTCTTAGAGGTCATCAACAATAACTGACCGTCTTCAGACGAATTAATGTACAGTACATTCATTCGTCTGAAGAAGCTACGGTGTAGTGAAACGCGTTACGAATCGCAATTATTAAGTAAAATTCCTTAGGACACAGTACTTGTTTGTTTTTATTATTGATAATGGAATTTTACCAAGTAAAAGCCTCCCAAATTCAAATATAATTTTGTAATTTTCCATCAATGATTAATTGTACTGTTGATACTGTTGTTGTTACTGTTGTAGCATCAACTACTGAAATAAATATTGCTGATAATCTTCAAATATTTATTTCCATCTTTACTAAGTGATTCGAATGCACCAGTGTTCGTCGAAATGTCATGAAACTCGTTTTTACATCGACTCGAATTATCTATAACACCCTCATTTGAGAAGTATCATTCGAATTTTGGTATATTTTTTATAAATAGACTGATAGCGCCATAGAATACTGATTCATTGAGAATGATTGTAGCCTTGGAATGATGTGCATCTTCATGACAATATTCAGATCAGAAATTCTACAGATTGATTCAAAATATGTGAAAGAAATTTGGTTTATCCTGAAATATCGCTAAATAAAATTCATTTTACAACATTACTGATGTCAATTTGTTATTTTGCATTAAGTAATCTGCAATATCCAACATTTCAGGACATTGACCGATAAATCAGAGTTATGGAGTTCCAAACTAGAGGATAACCTCTGCGTCATATAATTGTTGCCAGTGAGTGTTTATTTTATGTCACTTGGTACCTTAATTATTTTCAATGAAATAACACTATGGTATTTAGATTTTCACTATATTAACAAAACTGTGCCCGGTTTCACCACACTGTGGCTTCATCAGATAGGTACAAACTAATGAACAGAGTTATTCCTTATATATTATTCTTATTTCCTACTTAATATTATAATAGGTAGAAGTACAAGGGGTATGTTAGACAACCCATCGGAGTTGCTTACTTTATGAATTGAAAAGATTGAGTAAAAGAAAGATTTAGATCTAATTGACTATTAAGTAACCTACCTGAATTATTTTCTTTGTTAATCTCTAAAATTTCCCATAGATTGAATTTTTGTCTATCATCTTCATTGTGTAGTTTTAAAATTATCATTAAGGTCATGGTTTTCTTCAAGTAAGTGATAAGAATATTGGGAATCTGATTTACGATAATTGAAACTACGTTTGTGCTCGGATAATGTAACTTTGAAATTTCTGAAAGTTCTACCAATATAAATTTTATTAGATCCCCGCAAGACAGTTAATAAACACCAGATTTATTACCTTTATCAATTTTAGATTTGCAATTTTGATATGTCGGCCTAAGAAATTATCTGTTCGGAATGCTATATTGAAATTATAATGCGAGAGGAATGATTTTAATCTTAGACTAGGATTACCAATATAAGTTAAGCTGTTGTATTTTGTGTTAGAACTTTTATACTTGGGATTACTTCCTGGATTGCTTTTTGAAATTTTTGCGTGAAATCATATTCTAAATCATACGAAACCTGTAACCGTTATTGGCTGCTATTTGTTTAATTATATTTTTCCTTTTATAAAATTATTTTGTGACATTGGGATATTAATTAGTCAATGTACCATACTTTTGTAAGCAGCTAATTTATGTGGATAAGGATGTATAGATAAGCTGTGAATAGTAATATCTGTATGCGATGGCTTATGAAAGATTGAAAAATCATGTTTGCCGTTAATTTTAGTAATAGTTAAATCCAGAAAGTTAATGTTTTCTATTTCTATCTCTAACCTGAATTTAATATTATCGTGAATTTCGTTAATGAATGTTTTGAATGACTAATTGTCTGTTTGTGCCAGTGAAACAACAAATGATATCGTCGTCATATCTAAACCAATAAATAAAGTATTTGAATAAGGGATATTTTTGGATAGTTTTTCAATATTATCCATGAAAATTGTAGCGAGTAGAGGGCTCAGAGGATTACCCATGATTAAACCTTTTACACTAATATAAAATACTCCATTAAACTTAAAATAGTTTTGTTCTAAACAAATTTCTAAAAGGTGTAAGATTTCTGATTGAATTATTAGATTGACTTTATTAATTTGAAGAGCGTTGTTGATGAGTTTCACTGTATCACTAGGTGGAACACTAGGGAAGAGATTTACTACATCCCATGACATAAGTTTAGCGTTCGGTTAGATGGTAGTATCGTGTACTGAAGTCTATTTATTAGGACTGAAGAATTTTTTATTGAGAGTTAAAGTTCAAAATTAACGTACTGGTGAATGATGTCTATGAGAAAGCGTGAAAGTTTTGCAGCTGGAGCTTGACAATATGAAACTATTGGTAATAAAATTTATATTGGTAGAACTTTCAGAAATTTCAAAGTTAGATTATGCGAGCACAAACGTAGTTTCAATTATCATAAATCAGATTTCCTTTATTCTAATCACTTACTCGAAAATCATAACTTTAATGATAATTTCAAAATTTTATACCATGAAAATAGTAGACAAAAACTCAATCTATGAGAAATTTTAGAGATTATCAAAGAAAAGAAATCAGGTAGGGTTACTTAATAGTCAATTAGATCCAAATCCTTCTCCTTTACTCAATCTTTTCAATTCATAAAGTAAGCAACTCCGATGGGTTTTCCAACATACCCTTATACTTGTACCTAATGTAATATTAAGTAGGAAATAAGAAGATATATAAGGAATAACTCTGTTCATTAGTTTGTATCTATCTGATGAAGCCACAGTGTGGTTAAACCGGTCATAGTTTTGTTAATATAGTGATATCTAAATAACATAGTTTTGATTTCATTGAAAATATATATATCGATTTTCATCAAGTAACGACCTCCTCAATCACATTATAGAAAGGCTTATCCTATAAAATATTCCAGTTTGTATATTCGTCTTCAATCAAACTGAAATAATTGATTTATTGCTATTCATAAAATTTGAAATTACTTTAAGAGTTTAATTTTTTTATCAAGGCAATTTTCATAATTCAGATGATATCAGTTATTTTTCTCAATATTAATGCTGTTCCACATTTTTCTGGAAATTATGTAATATTTGGAATAAACTAGTCATTGGTCAAATATATACAAATATATACGAAATGGAGAAAAGATTAATTTTTGGTGTCGATACAAAATGTGAATACGCTTTTTGGGATGATGGCTTACAATGTTCTTCCCAATTAAGTCGACATTTGGTCGAAACATAGCAGTAAACCGGATAAAGCATCATATATTTACATAAATTCAGATTCCAACAACATATTACCAGAAATATTTCATTCGATTCCTTCCAATTATGTTCGAAATGTCAAAACCACTTTCTGGCAATTAATTTTAATGAATAGGTATATCGATATAATTAATCGCCCAATATTGTTTTGTTGACTAAACGATTGAACGTTTGAAGTTATGATTTATATCTATGTGCTTACGATATTCGATTTCTGCTATCTGAATCGGAACAAGTTTCAAGTCGAAGTTTGGTTACAAATGGGGGAAAAGTTTTTCGGACGAAGTTATTCACTTTTTGTTCATCAAGATAAGGAACTCGTATTTCATTTAGCAAATTTCGGTTAAATTGGGCTGATATATATATATATATATATATATATATATATATATATATATATATATATATATATATATATATATATATATATATATATATATATATATATATATATACCGCGTTTCTACTTAAAAATAAATGAATGACCAATGCATAAGATGTTTGAAAGAATCCAATTATGAAAAAGTGTAACTTTTGGCAGGAGTGATTGGGAGACTCAGAATTGAGGCCATTGTTTCCTCGATGTATCGACAAGAAATACTTCTCATGTTTTTGGTAGCTAAAAACTTATAACCATGCTAGATGAAAAGATTCTGTTTTCAGTTAGATTTCATGAGAAATGGTACCTATTGCAACCGTTCTCATAGTGGAATGGCGGTTTGGAGTTTTGTCCACCGATCATGATCATCAGACCTCGAAACCATCTGGGAATGGTGGTTGAAGAGCGACCAATTTCTGTATAGATTCAGAGTATGTAGAATCAACCCCTTACCTAAGTGCCTAAGTCGCAATTCATTATATGGAAAGTGGGTCGAGTGACATATCTTAGGAGAGGTCCTTTAATTTTCTATTCATGATACACACATGACGTTTCGCTTCTTTTGCTTTTCTCATATTGATGAGAAAATTCTTGGGTACAGGTAATATTTACTGCAAAATTAGATGTTTACTTTATATTAGAAGTAAAATTGGCTTGAAAATTCACTAAAAAAATTCAAAATTTTCCCGACTAGGAGCCAATTTATCAAGCTCGCGTCTCTCGCTCCCAGTTTCTATATCGTCGAATCTAATACGTCTTAGAAAGAACCTCAATCTATTTTCACTCATAGCAAAGTAGCATTATACGATTCTGCTTCCTCTAGAATTGTCTCAAAACTTTTTCAAATATTTTCTTGCACTCCTGAAAATGCAAATGAGGTATAAACTTCCTATAAACGTACTCATTTCCCTGTCATCAGTTTTTCTCTCATGACGAATCCTGCCAAATTTGTTTTGAACATATACTTTATATAAGTTTGTTGACACCTTTATGATTCGAACGATTATATCGTTCACGAAGAGTTTTAGGCACTGGATTTCCAGGGAGTTATCTTACAATAAAATGTGAACGAACTCGAATTTGGAGGCTCCATTTTGTCATTTTGTCTAATCCTACGTAATAAGCGGACGAACGGCTCGAACTTGCATTCATTTCCTTCATCGGAAAGTTCTTCATCCTCTATTACATCCTGCTGTGAATCTGTGTCATGGCTGCTCTTCTCAACAACATATTTTTCTGCATTATGGTGTTCCTCATCATCCTTTTCATCAGAGGAATTTTTAAAATCACTAGGAAGTTCATTAAACCACTCTAACCAGACATCAGCATCTTTACTGGACTGTATACGTCTTTTTTTGGGTTCAGACATAGTTCTTTCTTTCAAGTTACCAAGAAATCGAATTTGAACTGAACATACTCGAAACACAAAGTAATACGTGAATGCTCGCGTAGTCTACAATTGTAGACCAGTCATATTCAGAAAAATATCTTCAAAAACCAATCTCTGACAATGTCAAAAATATACTGAGTCACTAAATACTTAAGTTTTCTACAGCTACTAAAGAGAAAACGCGCGCAATTAAAATAGTCTACTAATGAACGTCATTTAAAATGGTAAACAAGTATCCTTGTTTTGGTATATGCTCGATACATAAACACCTCAAAAAGTCTAGGGAACACTTACCAATTTCTTCAAAATATGAATTTGATGATTTGATAGAACTCTTTCGGTTTTTGTTAGGATATATTGTATATAATGTATTCTCAAGAAAACAAAATAATATTTGACTTCTCCAAAGCACCTATTATAAAAAAAAGTTTGAAATTTGAAAATGACGAAATTTGGTAAAACACAAAAAAAATCCTGAACTAATATTTTCGAAACGATATGGAAGCACTTATATTTTTCAGTACCCAGAAGGTTCACCTCTGTTATTAATGACACTTTGGCATCGTCGCGGCATGCTCAATATTAAATTGTCTATTACATTTTGGCCTAAGTCATTCCAAGCCTCCTGAACTGCTAATCGAAGCTCCTGTACATGATGCAAGACGTTTTGACGCAGGAGATTTCTTTTTGGGGTATCCCACACATGCTCGATGGGATTCCGATCTGGGGAGTAGGATGGCCACGGTAGAGGATCGATATCATTCTTCAAGAACGTTCAAGATAACTCTTGCACGATGAAGAGGGCATTATCATGTTGGAAGAGTGGATTTTGACCCATTGTTTGGAGATAAGGTACCACTACAAATAAAACTATCTCATTTGCGTAAGAATTTCCCGTGAGGTTGTTCTGTGTGAATACGAGGTCAGTTCTTTCACCAAGGAGTATACCTCCCAAAAACATCACTGATCCTCCTCCTTATCTAACTTGTTCTCGAGCATGCTGGAGACGGTTTTGCTTTCTAGGTTCCCTCCATATTCGAATTCTTCCCGAATCGGGATAATAACTAAATCTAGATTCATCACTGAAGAGAACTGTGGCCCACCTCTCTTGATCCCAGTTTACGTGTTCTTGGCACCAAGCTAAACGAGCAGCGCGATATCCGTGGGTCAGTTGTGGAACTCTTAAAGGACGTCTGGAGTGGAGTTGACCTTCGTTCAGTCGATTTCTCACAGTTTGGTTGGAAATTTGTACATTATGAACTCGTGATAGCTCTTGAGCTAATTGGGATGCTGTGGTAGTACGATCTCTTCTGGCTTGTAAAACTAAAAATCGGTCTTGGGCGACTTTAGTAATCCTGAAACGACCTGCATGGCGTTCTTCTACGCTACCTGTTTCATTGAAACGCGACCATAAACGGTTTATGACACTTGGGCTACTTCCCAGAACCCTGGATACTTCCCGTTATGAGCTCCCAGCTTCGAGCATTCCAACGGCTCGTAACATCTCTTCTCTAGTCAAATGTCGTCTTTCCATGGTCGAATCACAAAACTTGAATCTTTTATTTGTGCTTACAACAGAAACAAAGTGCCAACTAACTGTTTTCAAATACTGAATACATGAAATGATTATAAAGTAGCGTCGCATCTGCTGCATTTTCAGTTTTTTATAGAAAAAAACTGAAATCTGTTGCGGCACTCTACATAATTTGGTGATAAATTGATGCAGGTGTTCATTTCTTTAAAAATATCATCCATATTGATCGTTCTGTATACGATATATCGATATTCAGAAGTGTTCCCTAAGCTTTTTTGAGGTGTTTATTGATAACTTTGAATCTAGTAGAAAACTGACCGCAACAATGGCAAGAAAGAACAGATTTCACATTTGTTTTGCTTGCTCGTCCACCTATTCTCTGGATCTGTTTCAGACCTGACGAGAAGGGATATCTTTATACTCATTAGCTCCCATATGGAACGCTTCAGCTCGTACTCAATTCCCGTATATTGAAGTATATCGCGAAAGTAAATGAAGAGCAGAATCCGAATTATCTTCACGTCAGTCTATCCCCTGGACTGGAGGCACGAGTCTTTGCTACGTTGGGCTCTAAGATACCTGGATATGATCTAACCTCCCGAAAACTATGCATTTGAATAAAGCAAAAAGTGACGTCGCCTGAGTCAAAGTTTCGAGCTACCCATGAAAGACTAAAAGGCACTGGTTGTCATGGAGTGTCCAGAATTACTATCTGCTCATCTAACACTCTGCCTTTCAAGAGAGGTTCAAGATGCTAAGTTACCAGAGTTAGAGATGCAACGGAAACTACAACCTCTATTGGCCATAGTTAGGCATTTTATTAGTTGTTCTATAAACATGACTATTCTTTTATTCATGTATATTTTCTGTCATATGAACTTGTGTAAATTTTATTTCTGCAGCAGGCCATTAAAAACACTTCATTTAAAAGTTGATAACTTCAACAAGCACGCATGAACCATTTCCTTCCCTATATGAGTTTTTCTGATCTCCCTACTGACACTAGCATTTGTCTTTCACCCGTACATCGCCTACTTGCTCAACTTACCATTCCATTCTAAATTAATTGCAATAGAACATTATAATAACCCCGTTTCCTGTCACGCATGTCTCAGGTCTGAATTATTCGCTGCGGGCAAAATAGAGATGTGCGACGCATGGAATACTAATTTACCTAATTAAACAAAGTTTTTACCATTTGTGAAGCGCACATAATTTTGGTCCCAGCCATTCGGTAGTTGTTGTAGTGTGTAATTATAGAAGCTCTTCGCATTTTATGTTACTAGTAATATTGTGATCAGGTTGCTATTTATTCAATTATATAGTGGACAAAGTATGACTAGAAGCTATGCTAATGGTACACTCCACCTAGATGACTAACAAAAAATTGACCTGAAATCTATAAAAGTACCATCAATTTGAGAGAATTGAATGTCGTGATCTAATAATCTAAAATTTATGGCCCGTGGCTTGGAATTATGTTGCTAATGGGTATCTTGTTTGGAGTGGGATGTCTAGAAAAAATGTGTGAATGACGTCTTTAAATCTAACCTTTCACCACTACACGAAAACTTTCGTTTCGAAAAAATCTACCCACGTTTCTTTGAATTCAATGCGTTTCACAACATAAGGGTAAGTTTTTAACAAAAATATGAAGTAAATGCAAGATCATTTCGTGCACCCGACCATAAATAATGATTCACTTCTCTTGGTCACAGTAGATTTGACAAATTTAAAATTATTGCTTGGTTGAACCTTCACCCGATCTAACCCGAACCTAACAAAATAATTTTCTTGTCTCATTCTAGGACAAACACAATTGGAGTTGTTCTTGTACCTGTTAGAGGGAATATATATTTATAATGTAAATATATCATGTCATGAAGTACTCACCATTTTCCACAAATTTCCAGGAAAAAGATGTTTTTAAGTGAATACAGTTCTTCTGGAATAACAACATGCCAACCAGCTATAAATCCAAAGCCAAATATGATAAATTACTTTATTGATACAAAAATCTAAAATTTCTACCGATGTAAGTACATAAGGATGATTTAGACAGATTTGCAACATAGTGATATCGATTGGCGATATACACTGTGACAAAAAAGTATCCGGAAATAAAACGCAAAAATCTTTATCTACTCCAATATTTATTGCATCTCCTACAAAACATGCTCTATTTGAAGCGATATATATGTGCCAATGTTTTTTTCAACGAAACATTTTTTATATGCGCTTTCAGGTATGGCCTTCAGCCCCTTCTGCGAATTTTCTTTTATGACGTCCATGGAATCAAATCTGGTTCCAGTCTGGAGAAAAGATAAGAGTCACACGGAGCTAGTTCAAGCGAATAAAGCGGCTGCTCGATGGTATTTATCGAGTGTTTGGTCTTAAAGTCGATGAGATGGTGCGTTATCGTCAAGCAAAATCCACGAAATGTTTTGATACAAATCCGGCCGTAGAAGTTCTTATTGTTTTACCTTACGGTACGAATACATGATGAACCCCACACCACGAATATCGAAGAAAAAAATCAGCACCGTCTCGAATTTCGAAACGACTTTGGCGAGGTGTTTTCGGTTTTGGCTCATTTCTCCTACCCGTTCCGAAGATTGTTAGCTCGTTAGTGTGTCGTATTCATAGACCCATGTCTTGTTACCAGTTATGATCTGTCCCATGAACGTAGAATCAGAATTCGCACGATCCAGCATGTCTGCAGCTACCTTCATCCGGTACTGTATTTGAAGAAAATTCAGCTGCATCCAATCGAGCTGAGCGACGACGCGCCGCATGCCCAATTGGTTCACCAAAATCAAACGAGCGGTTTTACGAGAGATGTTGAGATCACGAGCTATCTCTCTAACACTGGCATGATGACTTTCGAGCACCATTTCCTTGATTTTTTGGATGTTATCGTCGGTTGAAGTGGTCGGAGGTTGTCCGTATTGAGGCAAATCTGCGACGATATCCTGATCTTGTAAGGCTTTGTGTCACTCGTGCACTTGGGTTTTCATTACAATAGAGTCTCCATAAGCCTTTTTCAGCATTCGCAATGATTAAGCGCACGAAATTTCGTTCGAAACACAAAATTTGCAACAAACTCTCTGTTCACTGAAGTCGACTCTTTTCAACAGCTGTTGTAAACAAGCTAGTTGACAGATTGCGCTCATGTTTGGCACAGTAATTAAGAACAGTCCAACCAACATACGGAAAGATAAAATACTCAACACGGGCAAAAATGAGAATTTCCGAATATTTTTTTGTCACAGAGTATATCAGAGATCATTAAGTTATTGATATCAATAATATATATTAATTTTTCTTTTTTCATTTATTTTTTTTTTCATTTATTGTTCATTTAGCATAAAGAAACGAATCGGGATTAAATGAACAAGACAATCAATCAAAAGTTACATGGGGTAGTCAGCATAATATTATTATAATATATATATACATAGTACAGTACACATTCTCACATTTTGAAAAACATATTTATGGTGAATTACACACACAAAATGACTGATATATTTATAGCTCAGAAGTTTTGATCGTTCAAATATCGTCCATGCAGTAGTAGGATTTTGAAACCAGCTTCTGCTTTAGATGTTTTTGAAGGTTCGCTCTACTCATTGATTTTAATTCGCAGGGAAGCTTATTGTACAATTTCATTGCTGTGTGATTTATACTGATTTGTGATGCGTTAATTCTGTGATAGGATATGATGAATTCATCAGTATTTCGGGTTGAATATGGATGGTTGAAATTATGTCCGCGATCGTGAATGAAAAGTATGCATGACTAGTGATGGTAAGGTAAGTATGCCTTCTTCTTTAAACAAATTCCTGCAACCATCAGCATTACATGATATCCACACAGCATATTTCTATTTTACAAAGATTTTTTGACTTACAGCATTTCCTCCCCAGAAGATAACACCGCAGGATATAAAACTGTGAAAGTAGCCAAAATAGGGAGTTCGTGATGTTATTTTTCCGGCAATCTGTTTCATTTTATCGAGGTGAAGATGGCGCTGGACAGTTTATTAATAGATCTTGTATATGCTGACCGAACTTCAAATCTGGTTCCAGGGTGATTCCCAAAAATTTAACTTGAGTATTTACTTCAGGGCGCGTTTCAAATATGAGTTCTTGGGTTTTATTTTCATTCATTCGTAGTTTGTTTGTATTGAACCAATATTTTGCCTCAGTAAGTGTATTCGATGACAACCGATCTACTTCGTCGACGTCAGTGCCAACAATAAGAAAGCTGGTGTCGTCAGCGAAAAGAACTAAACCATATGATGTTTCATTATCAGGTAGATCATTGATACAAACGAGGAATAGCAGTGGACCCAATATAGATCCCTGTGGCACACCATAGTTGATTGGCTGCCATTGAGAGCATTTACCCTGGAAGCATACTTGCTGGTATCTGTTAGTCAGATAGCTGTTTATCAAATCCAAATCAACCCCTCTTATACCACAGGAATCTAACTTTCCAAGTATTCCAAAATGGACTACCTTATCAAACGCCTTGCTTAAATCGCAGGCCGAGAGTTTGCATTTTTGCCTTCATCAAAGGCTACCGCTATTTTGTTCAAGATTTCTAACACATTTTCACTGTTATTAAGGAAAGTATAGATTAAAGGATATGCTTCCTCAGATGAATTTGCACCTTCTGGTAACTTCTTTTAGATAACTATGGAAATTAAGTCACTTTTCTTCAGCTTTGAAAGCTGATCGTTTAATTTCTGTGTGACAATGTCAGCCATCTTCCCGAACACAGTACTTTGTACTTTGACGACAACTTCTTTGGATGTGTACCCTAGTGGTGAAAAAA
Source organism: Cryptolaemus montrouzieri (assembly GCA_013387265.2). Taxonomy (NCBI): domain Eukaryota; kingdom Metazoa; phylum Arthropoda; class Insecta; order Coleoptera; family Coccinellidae; genus Cryptolaemus; species Cryptolaemus montrouzieri. The sequence goes on from JABFTP020000103.1 coordinate 20,890,394, forward strand.
TTAAATTCTCAAGTGGTAAAATGATCTTTCATTTCCAAGAAACTGTTACTGATTATCAAGGAAAAATTTGGCACAAAATTGGTAAAATCGAGTAAAAAGTAAATGTTCAAAATATTACATCATTTAATTGTATACGAATAGGAGTTTCTCAGATAATCACTCGAATCGATGAGTGTGGCTGAGGCAAGATGTTGTGCATTGGTGACTTTCTGTAGAAATAGCTATCTACGGTGAATGATGTGAGTATATAAACGACCTTGAATGAGGAGGAAAAAATGCATACATTAATCTAAATAATGCATCTTTCTGACTAATCTATTTCAGCTATGCCGAAATTATAGAGACTGGAATGTCTACAGATAATAAACTTGAATGTCAACGTTGTTGCTAATTTATTGTTCCAATTTGTAAAGAAGCTGGTAGTTCTAGTTAATAACCTATTGATTGATTTGTGATGATCTTGAACTTTTAGATTTTGGTTTTTTCATCAGAAATTATTTTACTAGTTCTCTCTACCAGTATGTAACAACAAGTTAGCACCGAGTTAGTTGTGTATGTAAAACCATGCAGCAAGCAAATTACCAAAATCTTTCTCATACTCGCTATCTTCTGGAAGTTGCTTCAACGATATAATTGCATTCCAAGAACGAATACTAGAGAAAAATATTTGGCTCTAAATGAAAAAGTGATTACTGAAAGCGAAATTTGTGAACCGAGATAAGCTGCAAATCAACATCTAGTTCTTCGGATGGAGACCTTCTATCGGGTATGTCGGATCCAGATGCTCTGAATAATTATTTCTCTTAGTTTTATAAGGCAAATGATAATGATCAGGAGCACTGGAACCGCTTTGTCACCTGCCTCTGACGATACTTCCCGTTCACTAGATAGAAAGCTCATGATAATTATGATTCTTTTGAATTTTTCTAAGGCTCTCGATACGATTGATCATCGTCTCATGATTGCTAATGTTAAATACTATGGTTTCTCTACAGCTGCTTGCTCGCTCTTGAAGTTTTATCCTACAAACAGGAAACAGATCATGAGAGTTGGAGGAGCCACATCTCACAGAAGCCCTATTGAAGCTGGCGTCCCCCAGGTTTCAAGTCTCGGATCACTTTTATTTATTGGTTACACGGCCGATATACTATCGAGAGTGCGTTTTTGCTCCAAACAGGCATACGCCGATGATGTTCAGTTGTTGCATACATTTTCCTTGAGCAGTTTATCTCATTCACAGGATCAAATCAATCAGGATCTCCAGAATATCTACGAGGTGGCCTATTCACACAATCTTGAGTTGAATGCTTCTAAAACTAAAGCTTTAATATTCTATAACAGTCGAGATTATTATAGGGTGATTGAGGATTCTCTGAGGCTACGAATCAGGAATGATAGTATTGTTTTCTTTGAGTTGGCTAGAAATCTGGGCGTAACGTTCTATAGAGATCTTCCATTTTACCAGCATGTGTCAGGCATGCTTAAGACTGCTTTCTTTAGACTGAGGATGTTATACAGATCTAGAACATTTCTTTCGTTTGTCACTAAAAAACGATTGTCCGAAAGTTTAGTCTTGTCTTTATTTAAATACTGTTATTTCGTATACGTGCCTTGCCTCGATTCATATCACAAAAGAAGATTCCAGTTTGTGCAGAATTGGTGTTGCCGTTTCATTTTTGGTTTGAGGAAACGGGTTGGTTGAAAATAGACTTACGTGTGAAGCTTGATCTAGGATGCTTTGTGTTCAAATTAATTAAATTTCCTTCGTCAGTTGACTTACGAGAAAGGTTTATTCCCAGGTCCAGGACACACTCTAGAAACATAAGGAATAGAAGCACTCTAACGATTCCATCACACTCGACCGCTAAATTTCAAAGGAGTTTTTCATACAATGCTGTGAAAGTTTTTAATAGTATGCCAGTCGATGTGACTTGTTTGAGTTTTAGCAGTATAAGCGAAGACTATTCTCCTCTCTATTTAGATAGGAAACTGATATATTTTCAATTAGAGTGTGAGTTAGTGATTTTTTTCATTTTCAGTTAGTGTAATGGGCCAACTTGCTCATTTTAGAATTTAGTGTTTCATTTATTCATAAGGCATAGGTAGAAGTTATTTCTCATTTTGTATAGGTTAGCTCATGTATTTTCTTAAGATAAATTCGAGCTTACTCGAAATTTTAGTAATACCTAACTGGGGTTAAGTGTAAGAATAGTCCAAGGACTAAACTTCGCCTCAGTTTTTGTGTCCCTCCTTACCACCACTGTAAATACCGCTAGCGGTAATATATCCTGAATAAAGGCCATATTGTTCACCCCATGGCGGCTCAGAAGATTTCGGCAATTTTATATCATTTTTAACGTACCAAACTGGAATCAAGAGCACTTATTGATGTTTGATTACCACTTGATTTGTAAGTGTTACTGGGTGTTCTGAACATAATATCGTTGTGTGTAAGCCTAGGCTCAGTGGTTTCTGACTCCAGTCATGTTTCCATTGAATTGTGCTGCTGTTTGAATCTCCTTGAACATGCACTGGTCGTCTTTCAACAGAACACCAGCTTTCAGGGACTAACCACCTCTTATAGGGATGATAACTTCGAAGTATTAATCATGGCTAGTTAGTTCAGACGTATGGACTAAGGGGATACCCATGATATTTTTTAACGGAATACCGTTTAGCTAACTGTCGTTTAACGTTCTCTGTATATAGTCCATTTTGCCTCTTTCTCCAAAAATAAATGTAGAAGAGTAAGAACGGAGATGACTAGCACGGCTGCGGTTGAGACAGTACGGAAGGTAATACATATAAGCTACGTCAGCGAGTTGACCAGTTGCTTGTGGAAACTTCCTCCACCAAAGTACAAACCATACGTAATCTGTACCATGATAATTAATTATAGTGTATTTCTAATAAATCTGTTTTCGGTTGATGCTCCATGTCTTACTGCAAAAGAGTTCGAGAGTCTAGAAAGACCGTATGGTCTGGTATGAAACTCTCTGAATGAACCAACAAGGTGAATGGTACCAAACACTATAGACTGATCAGCATCTCCTGAAAGGCGTGACTCCAATTTTCCATGAATAGTTATAACTAGAACATCTGCAAGAGCTCGAACTTCGGCATTTCTTCAGTAGTCACTCAACGAACTTTGAACGATGTCCCAGAAATATATTTCCATGATGTATAAATATTCAATATTATAAATTATTATTTGCGGTCTCGATAACTTGGATGTCATCTCAAATGAACGTTTTTCACAGTGAATGAACTCTTGATGACTTCTACTCATCAACAAAAGCTACTCGAGAAGTCCACAACAAAAACTGCTTAAATAATTAATCAGCTAACAATAAATCAGCGTAATATCTTGTCAAAAAATTTCCGAATACAAATTTATTATCTCCAAGTTTAGAGCACGACGAGTGGTGTAAAAACTAGAGCTGGTAGACTTATTTCAGTCTTAAAATATATAATTATTTTAATATAGCAAAGAAGTTGAACTGGAGAAGTGTATATAATTTCTACGTTTTAATTGGCATTATAAGAAATAGTTTGATGGAATGCAACCGATAATTACCTACCAAGATATGTTTTAACGAATGCTCAGTTTGAATAAATTAATCTAGGATTGGATACGACTATCAGACACAACTAACGGACATTTTGATGGTAAAAACAACAAATATATTTTAAGTGGCTTCCAAGGTAGTTAGTTAAGTTAGATAGATTTTCGATTGCTAGTATCACGTTGCAGGTAAAAACGAGTAAGAAACTCGCGCTTGACATGATTGTTAAATACCCCGTATAATTGAATGACCTCGTAGAAATGGCCTTTTAATGACCAAGTAAGTGTATAGAAGAAGTTGCTCATAAACTCATTTTTTCGGAAAAATAACGAGCATATTAACTGCATTATGTATCATTTGCCGTTCGAGTTTTTCGATTCATTAGGTTATAGAGCAATGTGACATTTCAAGTCAATGTTCGACACGAAGTTACGTTTAATACGTCTGTATAACGTCTGCGTAATATGTAGGAAATTGACATACAAATCCTTTTTCCCCTTCTTTTTTTTCCCTACCATCTTGATCAAATAGTTTTGAATGCAGGATGAAGACATCCCCACAAGAAATTTCAGTACCTATAGCGTACTAAAACACTTTGTTTTGTTTTCCTTTCGTGGTTTACCAGTGTTTTATTTTACTTAAACCAAATAACCCAGTTATATAAACGCTATGAAGCTTCCTGTTGATAATACCAGCTAACAGATTGAAGAATCAAGGAAAGTCAGTATCAGTTGGGACAGTATCGGCATATTGACTTATTAACCCATAACTCCGGTTCTCAAGAAATAAAACTCAAGTGGATTTAAGTCAGGAGACCTAGCAAGAGATCTTACCGAACCCATACATAGATGAGATTAGATCATGTTCAAATGTTTTGTAGTCCCTGAGCTAAAATGCTATATCATCTGCCGACTAGAGGAGAATAGATTCTACAAGAGATCTGGCAAGTTATCTTGTTGAAATTCCTTATAATGCTCACCATTCAATCAAGGTGTCAACACTAATTAACAAAAACAAAATTATAACCAACATACCCGCCCAGATATTTATTTGGAACTGATAAAGGTGCCGTGTTCAAATAATGCCATGAGGATTTCCATTAGGCCGAACATGTAGATTGTGTAAATTCGTAACACCACCACTCTGAAAACCAACATCAACGCAATAGTGGATGGATGTCAAAAATGAAGCGTTTTATTGACGCTTGTCTTAGAAGCAATTCTGAAAAAGCAGGCCACTTTCAATGACCGTCTACTTGAGGATCTCTGTTGGTTCACAGATGGCTCTAAAACTTTCCAACCTGTTGAAGCTGCTGTATATGGCCAAGGTGATGCCGAGGAATAGTCTATTTGTCTTAGCGGGCTTGCAACTGTTTTAAAGCAGAAATATTCACTATCGACCACTGTGCTATCCATGCTTAACAAGTAGTTCAATGAAAATCATTAAGTATAGCCGAGTTGCACTGAAGGCATCGGCATTCGTCACTTATTGTGGAGCAATATCGATCAATAGTGGCCAAATTGGGAAAAAATGATTATGCTCCCTCAGAAGGGATCCTGGGCACCTCGGGTTTTGAGGGGCGGGCTCATTGGTCGCTCGAAGAATAGTCTTTGGATTCACTAGATAGAAGCCCAAGCTTGAAATTCCCCTGCAGGCCACAAGGAAGGTTTATTACAGGTGATTGGTCCTGAAGATACGAGAGTACTGGCTGAGCCTCTAAGACCACAGATACTCATGGCTTGCCATCAGTGAACTTTACATTGCGAATATCAAGGCTTGGTTTTATCTCTCCAGGCTAGACTTGGGAGTTCTATTTGACATATATACGAAGCACTGTCACATCAGAAATCACCTCATTATGTTAGCATTGATCGAGGACTCTTCATATAGACTATCTGAGGTGGAGAAAGAATCAATAGAACACGTTTTGTGTGAAGCCCAGCTGGGAACATAATCAAGCTTGAGGAACTGGAATCTAACAAACTGGAGGTGACTGAACTTATAAGAATCTCACGCATATAGCTTACAGCCTTTACACAAAGGATGGAGCTTGTAGATTAAATTTAGGATTGAGTGTGCCACAATAGACCACTAAGTTGTGGCAGGGCTGTCAATCGGCCCATCCTCAATTTAAATATGTTTTTACCGATCCAAAGGTTCACTTAATTGTGAATTTCCAAAGAGTTGGTTGAATACCAACCACCAGTTCATATGGGATCAACATGGTCGACATTTTTTGCACAAAAACGGAGGAAGTCTGGAGAAAAGAGATAAGTATGAAAACTCCATGGAGAAATAAATAGTATTGAAGGTCCAATCCATCAAAATTCCGAATCTATTAGTATACCGAACCTTCCATAAAACACACGGAGCTATGACATTTTTTCCAAAATGATGATTTACACAGAAACGGATTGGGAAGAAGTACGGGAAGAAATTCAATGATGTTAGTTGCATGTAAGGGCACTTTCAACTAAGACCAAAATTTGGGAAGTGGGTGTGCCCTAGTTTTGACCGAAGAATTTTCAGAAAAAGTCTCTTACCACGACACAACTCCCATATCCTTTGAACAAATAGAGTTGGTGTAAACATTGCTTCAACACTTCTTACGGCAGTGCAGAAGACAGCCAGATCATTATATTTTCGCTATCGAATAACGTTATCCCTAAACAATAGCACGACATTATATACTATACGACTATCGAATAACATTATCCCTAAACAATAGCACGATTTCCTGCCCGGTCGTTCGACTCTCGCGAACCTGATACTCTTCATTAATGATTGGATAGAAGCTTGAAATGCAGAAAATCCCACAGATGTGATCTATCTCAATTTCGCCAAAGCATTCGACCGTGTTCCACACTGCCGTTTACTCTCTAAACTCAAACACCTTTGAATGAGAGGTAAATTACTTTCCTGGATTGGCTATTTCTTGTCAGATAGATCTTTTCCTGTGAGGATCTATGGCGAATATTCCTTTGGAGAGTGGTCTGTTACTGGTGGTGTTCCACAGGGCTCTGTCCTCGGGCCCATTCTTTTACTTTTCTATACGTCCGACCTGCCATTATCGATCATTTCCAAATGTGCCCTCTTTGCCGACGACATCAAACTTTACAATTCCCCTATATTTGATGCTCATACTCTTCAGAAAGATTTGATTAAAATCGGCAAGAGGTCACGTGATTGGGTGATCCCACTGAACTTGGAAAAGTGTGTCGTTTTTCATATTGGAAATAATAATCCAAACCTTGATTACACCATTGAAGACCACACTCTACAAAGTGTTTCACGACACGTCGACCTCGGATTGACTGTCACCAACAACCTTACCTGGTCAGAATATACTGCAAATGTCGCCTCCAAATCTCGGAGCAATACATACATACTACAACGAAGTTTTGGTGACTGTGACTTGAGAACTGCCAAGGTACTGTATCGAACATATGTCCATCCAATCCTAGAGTACGCGGGGCCAGCCTGGTGGGCAACATTAAGGGGCGATGAAGCCATTTTAGAGTCGGTGCAGCGGTGGAATACAAGAATTCCCTTTGGTCGACTTCACCCAGATTATCCTAGCCAGCTCTCTATGTTAGGAGTTTCCACCTTCAAGGATCGGCGTACCAGACGCGACAAGATTTTCACTTACCTACTCTGGGAGGAGTTCTGGGAGCTGATACTCGCGATGTGTATTTGTTAAATTAAGGTAATTTGCTCGGCCACTCGTATGAACTGATAAACGAGAACTTCGAGACTAACCAACAACAGAACTTTTCTGTTCAAATAGAGTTCACATTGACTTCCCAACATATTGCCTTTTGATAGCCATCGTAGTTTTGTATGAAATAGCAGCGTTTTGTGGTCACTTCCTAAATCTCTACAAAGACTTTTAAACAGTCGAGTATTTAATGCACTGTTCTTTACGTAATTGACTACTGTAATTCATAGATTTAAAACAGCATTGAGTTCGTTTGGAAGCGTTTTGGCTGCCAAGGATTGACGGTGAATAAAACAATGAATCCCAACCATGACAGCCTTCTGGTTGACCAACTGCACAAAGCAGCGAGAACCAAGCATTGAAGGAGCACCATCTGTGCATACACCAATAAGTTTTTGCCAAGAAAGTTCGTGATTCTCAAAAAAGTCTGATACTGCTTTCATCACATCTACAACTTTTGTAGTGGTCACCAGCTCAGTAAAACACATCAGTTCATCTTTCATTGTTTCATTTTCAATGTAACGAACATATACAATCAAATGAGAATATTATGCTACGTCTGTATTCTCGTCAAGCTGTATAGCAAAAAACTAGAATATTTTATTGCGTCAACCACTTGGTTTTTAATGTCCTGGGCATATCATCAATTCGGCGTTTTACGGTGTTGTCTGAAAGTAGTATTTGTGATAGCTTTTGCCTACTATCAGCTCCAAGGAGAATATCGGATGCTTTTAAAAGGCACGGTTTCACAAGCGTTTCACCAAAAGTGTGACTTTTCTTTTCCTTAGCAATAAGAAGAGATAATTCATAGGAAGCTTCAAGCACTTTCAGAGATTACTGAGCAGCAGATCCAATGCTATCTAACTTCATGCGTTTCAAAGTCTGAGATTTTGCAGCGAAAAAACTCTTTAGGTTTGTCCTTCAAAGAGGCATTTTGGTTGACAAATGTCTGAGAAGACGATTAGGCCTTATCGCAACATCACTTAATACTTCATAGCAAATAACGCACTGAGGATAATCAACATTATCATCAAGCAAGGAAACAAACCCATATTGAATATTATTGTCATTATAGTTGCGTTTCTTTGTCGTGTTCAACTTTTCTGATTCAGCTTCACACAGAACTCACACAACACCAAAACAAACACACCAATTCAAACGTCGCAACAATTATAGAACATTCACAATACAGCAAACACCCTGACTGATATTTCGCGGAAAGAACTGTGCCAGAACGAACTAGTTTCAATTCAAGCACTGAACAAACTGCAACTTTATTGACATTGGACTGAAGATGCGGTTTGTGTAAGGGTCGAAAGGGTGCGGGGACACTCGTACTCACACCAAGGACAAATGGAGGTATCGGTACACACGGCCGTTGCCATCGAGTAGGATGGTTTTGAGAACCTAGAACTCTTGTGTGCTTTGTAGTTTTAAAACTGTAGCTTTCTTTGATAACATTTAAAACTTTACAAAAACAATTATGAAAACTTAGAAAGACTTTATTTCAAATATTTAAGGAAATTATTTTTGTAATTTTTTTTTATTTCATTTGGGTGGCACTCTCCCCCTGGACTTTTTCCACGTCTCTCCCCCAGTTTGGGAACCTCTGCTCTAGACAATCAACCAAAAGTGCATCAATTCCATACAAACTTCAAGAAGAACAAATCTACTCATCAGACGCGAAATTCTCTTTTCTCTGACAGGTCCGCCGCTGGAATTTAATTGAAGTAGTCTTTGAAAACGGGCGCCGCAAGGGGCACACACTCTTTCTAACATCAGAGCGCAGGAGAATCCAGAGTGTAATCAGTGTCATTCATGACGCGTCCACCTGGGGGTTTGAAGAGGAGACCGGTTTTCATTATACGGCTTTATTTTTAAAACTAGTCGAATTCTCTCGGTCACCGGCTTCGGCAGTTGTTTCAGTAATTCAAAAAGATTCATTAAGGCAATTAGAAGAGTTATAAAAATATAATAACAAGCTCTCAATCATTTTATATATTATAAATGCAGCGATTACAGATTCTTGCCTCGGCTATGATATTCGAGAAAAATTATAAGATTCTTGTCTAGGGACATAAAAAATCAAATGTCAGATGACAAAAATAAAATTTCGTCGGGGAATATTAATATTATTTTATTGATCAGCATGTGGTATCGTACAGTGTGAGTCAAATAAATTTCACTTGAATAATTCTGTTTAATATATTCATATTATTTCATTTTCAACATAATATTAATTTCAAGCTTTTTCACAAAAATATTGAACGATGGGTAAATTTCGGAGTAGCATTCCATCGTTTCAGCTGTGAGGATTATAAATAGTAGCCATGTTCCTCTTTGGATTGGTGACATGACACCCCGACCGTTTTAAGAATTCTGTAGTTCAATTTTGAAAGGGGGCTAAGTTGTAGGGATATTCGCTTGTCTTAATCAGATTCTGCTAAACTCAAGTTCACTTATGATTTGAGTTATTAAGTTGCACCAAGAACTACGTTATGTTATATTCAGAGATACTTTGAAATAAAAGTTTTTATGAATAAATACACGATACACTCTACATACCTACCTACCTACCTAGGTAGGGTGTGTGCCGTAGCATATATAGATATTAGCTTTCCGCACAATATACATTATTTTAGTCAAGGTTTGGGTTAGGTTTGCTTAGGTTCTTCTCTATAATATCGATTAAAAAACTCATAGCTATTCAAAATTGTGAGTTTATAGGTTGTTACAAAATAAAATATTGTTAAACTTAACTAAGGATCGAGATGGTACGTAACCACTGAATACTAATCGCAATCTTGAAGACAAATGATCGTCATTTAGTCGATTGCGATGTTTTGATTTAATTATCTTCATTTCAGAAAATGCAGACTCGCACAAGTAAGTTGACCCAAACATTGCCGTCAGTTGAAGAGCGATTTGTTTTAGATTCGGATATTCATCTTCAGATATAAATCACCAGAAATTTTTATCAGATGCTATAGCTTTGAGATTCATATCTGATATAATCTGCATCAACTCATTTTCAACAGAACATGAGTTCATTTTGAACTGACTTGCTATTTCAGTAGCTAATCCCTCAATGTTTTACATGAAAAAGGATAACTCATAAATGATGATATAATTGCCAATTTACTGCAATCATAAAAACGGATTTCGAATTGTCCTAAAAAATTTGATAATTCAGCCTCATTCGTATCATAATTCTACTGCGGAATCCTTGCTTTCAAGGACGGAAGATGTTTCAGATCCTTTCTCTTCAGTTGATCTTTTTTTTTACTTTTGAATGCGTTGACTACCCTGGTCATCTTAATAATAGATTTCCTTCACCTTGAAGCTCCAAGTTAAGGGTAATTGAGTGCATTGTGACGTCAGTTAAAAATGCCAAATCATTCAGCCATTTTTCGTTTTCAACATCTGAGTGTCATCACCTCTTTCGCTTAGAAAAGCTGTTATTTCGGGCAATAATTCATGATTCAGACATGCTTCCTGTTTTATTTTTAAAGTCTCCAAATAAAGTCTCACCCGCTTCAATAAATGTTTTCTTCACAACCGATCCATGTTCGAATAGTTTCTTGTGTTTCGCCAATATATGAGATATTTTAAATGACGCGATCGTAACAGCTTTTGATTGTTTGGCTGGTCTTCTGAACATGGTTTGCTCTTTTCTCAAACAAGATATCAAATCACGTACTTTTCGTTTTACTGATTCACTCTGTGGCGGAAAATCCTTTTCATAGATTTTATGAACCGTTTTATGATGCCTCTCTAAGTTACCCCGCTTAGGTACTGACGCACGAAAAATAAGACAAATGCACTTATTCTTCACCATACAAAAGAAAAATTCATACTCCTAATCTTTATTAAAATGATACGTTTTAAATTTCTTTGCTGTACTAATTAAATACTATTTAATAATATACTTTGTATCGACGTAGTATTGCCTTCAAGTTACAATTCAGAATGACTCCAATTCCTTCAAGCGCAATATTTATATCGGCGTGAACGAATGTCTCGAATGTTCCCGTCAAACGCGCCCTCCGAAATTTCTAGAAAAGCGGCAAGAATAAAAAAACGCGGCTTTTCTTTGACAAGTACCGCGCGTTCCTTTGATAAAGCCGCCTTTTGCCACTTGCAGAGTGTTGTTTTATAAGGTAATCAATTTTTGTAGTTTTTTTTGTGGTTCTCGAGATCTACTCAAAAAGCACTGGTCGATCGCGATCGATCGTTTGTGCACTCCTGCTATACAGGGCGGGCAAATTTCGATGTATTTGTAGCTATGTGAAATATTGCAGTGGAGAAAAACGAATCCCCCTCTCTGGATCTTATTTTCAGGGACTAGTTTAGTGGTGCCAAAATTTTGCTGAAATCTCTTTCCATTCTGGACTCATTCAAAATTTCTCGAATTTTGGGAAAATCGCCCTTCGCGGATTTCTCGATCGTCATCAAAGATACATAAAAATAAGTTTGACATTCTACAGGCACTTTTTTGAGTAAAATTAAGTGCTGTATAAGAAAATTTGTTTAGCTCAGCAGTTTTCGAGTTATAATGCAAACGTGCTTTTATTTTAATACGAACCATAGGAGCCCCTATTGGATGCAGTAATCGTTTTCCTCTTCAAAAATATATAACACTTGTAGTCAATTATTGCATTCAATACTTTTTTTCAGAGAAAAACTTCCATTCATTAGGTGCATGCCCATCAACGATTCATTATGTTCTATCACTGGAAACCACGGATTTTGAAGATCCTTTTTAAGATCAAAGTTATTTCTATGGTTTGATTCGATTCAAGGGTGTGGTGGAAGGAAATGTGGACCAACTAGGTGATCTCCAATCATTCCAATTCACACTTTTAATGAAAATTCTTTCTGGTTGTTATATACAGAAAAAAAATTAAAGGAAACCACTGAAATTATTGAAAGGGGTTTTGAATGTACTTAACACAAAAATAAATCTAAATTATCATACATATATATATCATATATATATATATATATATATATCTAAATTATCATATATAGTATATAAATTTCCTCAGTATACATATCTTATGACATGACTTCATAACAAATATCAAAAATATTTAGTTAAGAAAAGAAATTGTAAAAACCATCTACTTATTGGTGATTTCAATCTTGATATCGCAAAGTACGAAAATACAAGCTCAGAGTTCCTAAATAATTTATTAGAAAGAGGTTATAAACTAGGATTAATAGGTGTGACTCCACCAGACAATTTAGACCCTAATGAAAGTACATGTATTGATAATATTTTTATTAAGGCGATTTCACTTGAAACAAAAAGCCTAAAACTAGAAGTTCCATTTACGATTCACTACCCTTTTTTCCTAAATATTAATAAACCAATTAAAATCAATGATATTGAGTAAACAAGTACATATAACTATAAAAAATTAGAACGGAAGGCAGAGAAAGTGGACTGGGGACAATTAATAAACAGGATCCAAATGAAGCCATAGATGTACTGATAAATGAAATAATTAACTGCATTGAAAATTCTCAACTCATAACAAGGAAAATAAGCAAAATAAACTTAGATAAATATGGATAACCAAAGCTATTAAGACATCATGTAAGAAAAAGAAGCAACTATATAATAGAATGAAAAATACCCAAATGATGAAAAATAAAAGAAGAATGCAAAAACGATTCAAAAATACTTAGTAAAATAATTAAGAAGCCAAAATTATACTATGACCGGGATAGGATACAAAATAGTTTCAATAATCCGAAAAATTATGGAAACACATAAACAGCAAGCTTGGTAATAATGAGAACACTTACAATAACACTCATAGATTGCGAACACGAGAAGATAATACCTAAGAAGATCCTAAAATGATAAGAGATAAATTGAATACTTACTTTTGCAACATTGGTAAAAATTTAACAACTGACATAATAGCACCCGAGAGCCAGAATACCAAATTGCCGCCAATGAACCCAAATAATATTTTCTTAATACCTACTGATACATTTGGAATAATGAAAATAATAAGGGAACTGAAGATTAAAAAAAGGGGGTATTGAAAAAATTAACTCGAAAATACTGAAAACAATAGCTCGTAAAATAGCAGAACCACTATCTAATATATTTTATAACTATATGACAAATTCAATATGACCAATTGAAAGTTGCAGAAGTAATTCCAATTCATAAATCTGGAGACAAAAGTACCCCTTCTAATTACAGACTCATCTCCCTGATGATGAAAATATAATATATGCAAGAACGCAGAAAATAAAATATTGGCAGCTAAACAATTCGGCTTCATAAAGAAAAGAGACACGAGTGATGCTCCCAGTCACATAACAAAAAAATGTTCCTGAAAACTTGGATGAAAGTGAAGCAATTGTTGTAACTTTCTTAGATTTGGCTAAAGCATTTAACAAGGTAGATCATGAAACATTATTGAGTAAATTATATAACTACGGAATAAGTTATTTGAAGAATAGGAAACAAAAAGTTAGGACAAATAGAGTAGAGAGTGATTATGAAGAGGTAACAACTGGAGTACCTCAAGGAACAATACTTGGACCCTTAATTTTTATAATATATATAAATTATCTCATTAGGGAAAATAGTTATAATGTAATCTCGTATACAGATGATATTGCAATAATAGCTATAGGAGAAAAAGGTTATATTGGTTATAGCGTTCCAGAACGAATGGATGTAAGAATGAAAGGAATTAATATAGAAAGAGTTGAACAGTTCAGATAAATTTTCATTATAATCTAAAATCGAATAAGCATTTAAAATATATCATAAAAGGAATAAAATATCTTTTGTACCTTATGTATAAACTTGCGAGGATTATTAACAAATAAGCACTAATACTAATCTATGCTTCCTTCATAGTATAATATGTTATGGTATAATAGCATGGGGTGGGGCTTAAAATAATGTTATATATCCACTTCAGAATCTAAAGAGAACAATAGTAAAACTGTAAATAAAAATACAGTCTGTTTAGACAACTCTCTAAATAGGAAACAGCAATTTACATTGGAATGTACTAAACATTACAACGAAATATCACAAAAATATATAAAATTCAAATAGTATTTCAAGAAATAATAGTATTAGTCTTCCAAAAATTTTGGAAAGGTTTAGTAACGAAAATAACTATACAGAAGCTATTAAAACATTAAACCAAATACCACATAGATATGAATAAAGCCAAAAGCAAAACGATACTAAAGAACTAGTTAAAAAATATGCTAAATTGAGTTGCTGTGATGAAAGGAATTAATTATTGCGATAAAAGCACTTTTTGATGCTACAAACAGGATGTAACTAGTACATAGTTAGTTTTATTAAGTATAGTGTAAGAGAACCAGACCTACGCATAGGAGTTTGATACCTCTGTAGGATTACTTATGTAATATGAAGAGTCTGGAAATTCTGGAAAATATGAGATTGTTTCCAATAATGGCAGGTAATGTAGATTTTCATAATTGTTGCTGTGATATGATTTTGTAGATTTCAAAGAGACACCAATGTTCTGAATTTGAACAGAGTGTCCGGAAAACTGCAGTAATCATAAGAGAAACTGATGATTTCAACATCCTGTATTTCAGCGGTAACGAAGCGTTTACAGACTTATATTCGTGGGAACTTTTTTAGAATTCTCTGTCCATCTTTATCTTTTTCCTATGGAAAATCGGTCAATAAATAGATGGGAAAATGAATATTTCATATTTCCATCAAGTGAGCCATGACTCGAAAATCGAAACCAACATATTTGACATTTAACAAACTGAACTAAAGATAAAAGATAAATTTTGTTCAAATGCCACCTTAGTTGGCACGTCATTTTCCTTTTCTCGATGAAAAAGTAAATGAGCAACGAACTAAAGTTTATCTAGTACAGGGGCTTTATCGAAGTGCTGCTGACAGTTGAACATGAAAACGATATAATATATTTAAAATAAGATAATGTGAGGTGATGAAACCAAGTTCCAGATTAATGGCAGATTTGATACTAATTTCATGACAAAAGCTTCTTTCGTCATAAAGTGGCCTGTATATATAATTCTTTGGAAATCGAACTCTATTTCTGGCAACAGTTTTTGCATCGTTCCAGGTATTGCCTTTCTGCTTCAGTTCTTCGAGAATTGTTCTCCGCCATGTATTACTTGGACGACAACCTTTCTTTTACCCTATGGGTTCCTTTCGAGGGCAATTCTTGCGATATTATCTGATGCTCTTCTCAGGATATGGCCTATCCAGCCCCATTTGCGCTTTTTGATCTCTTCCAGAGTCTTTGTCTGCTCTGTCAGGTGCAAAAGATCTTCATAACTGATTGTTGCTGGACAGAATATGCTCACGATTCTCCACAAACATCGATTTGCATAAACTTGGATTGCATATGAAGAACTCTTGTTGATCTTCCACGGTTCACATCCGTACATCCGAACTGATTTTACGTTAGAGTTGTAAATTTTTAGCCTGGTGTGAACTGACAGGTATCTTGCTCTCTAGATTGGTCCAAGTTGTGCAAATACCTGCTGGGCCTAGCGTTTTCTATTCTTGATGTCTGGATTGGATTGGATCTCTTCCACTTGTTTCCCGCTTGAGAGTATAAATGGTGTTGGGTTAATCGTATTAACACGCATGGATTTGTTTTTGCTGTGTGGTGAGGCCACAGTACTAAGCTTTGTTTTCGAGGGTTCTTAGTAAAGACCGCATATCTTTATGAGAGTGTGACATCAGGAATATATCGTCAGCATGACCGAGATCAGTAAGAATCGTCCATTGCACTTCTCTTTTAATATGCGTTTCTCTTGTTAAAATCCAATCTAAAGTGATGTTACAGAAGAGAGGGGGCAGCACGCACCCTTGCCTAAATGCGGTCATAATCTCCAAGCAGACACTCACATGGCCATTATGGAGTTTCATGTTGCACCTTCATATAGCTGTTTCACCATTATATAATTTTTGTGGAGTGGTCTCTTCTGTGAGTGCTTTACAAATACATTTCCGAAGGAAGCCATCGAATCCCAGTATGAAGGCGATGAAAATGAGGTAAAGCGGTGTATGGAATTCAGACGATTGTTCAATTATGATTGTCAAAAAAAGTGGCCTGTACGTTCAGTGGATTTTTCACTTCTGCATCTTTCTTGAGAACAATAATGTATCTTAGACCTCCAAATGATCTTAAAAATAATTTCAAAAAAACTTAACTCAGATTATCGCCTCAAGTGATAAAAGGTGAGACGAGAAACCGTTGATAAGATTTGACGTATGCGTTGCAGCTGCATGTTTGAAGTTTGAATATTTATTAACGCAAATAATCTTTAGAATGATAAAGTACTCTAACATTTTAACAAATTCTTCATAGTTGACTCGATGTGAACATGAAATGTTAATTTTTCCATTTATTTATTAACCAGCTTTCAATTGAAAAAGTTATAGAATTGAAAACCGTATAAAACATAAAATCTTAAGGTTAGGAACAAATTTTCTTAGATGACTTGTTTGCAAGATAAATTTTCACATTTGGAAGCATGCTTATAAATGAACAATCTAGTTTCAACTACCTCAAAATGTTAATAAACTAGTCGAGATACCTTGTGCATATCTCAGTGCTAGAATGCAGCCTCGAGATTCAAACAGAATAACAAAGGTGAGCTTAAGACTAACCTCAATACTGAACACGTAGAAATTTATTTATGATTTACATATATAATGTCTAATTGTAAACGAGACAGGTTTCATGAAAGTGAGGTCTTAATGTATCACTTGTTCAAAAAATAATGGCCTACATTATAAGTTCAAATCAGATGTTTTGATAGAACTCGATAGTTCGACGTCCAGAAAATGTATTTTAATGTTTAAATTCTGAAAAATTATGGCATCCTTTTAACCTTGAAGAAAAATTGTATAAAATATTATTAAAGGTAAGTCAAATGTTAGATAACAAAATAGTTTTTACCTTCGTACATATTGAAGACCACAAGAAATTAATTATTTTTAGAGTTTTGGAGTTACTATATTTTGATTTTTTCAAGATATTGCTAATATCACGATAATTGCCAAAGGTTTTAAAGAATATAATCATATGATATTATGAAAAATCATTTCAATAGACGGAACTGCAAATTAATAATTAATTCCGATTGAAAATTGAGTTCAATTATCATCACATTTTCAAGTAAATGTAATGTAAATTTAATATTCACTTCCGTTCACTCACTTTCCCCAATTGTAATAGAGAGACCTTCAATTGAATAATCAGTGTATCTGGAAATGACAACATTACTATTAATTAACTTTTATTTTCATGAATACATCCGTTAATCTAAATACCAATAGCAAAATATTCTGTTGCACATTTCCTTGAATGTGTTCTGCAATCGACATTGAATGACACAAAATTGTTCAAAAGCTCTTCTATTGCGCATAGAGAATCTTAGTCAGCCACGAACATGAGAAAAAGAATAATTATTATCAGTGTGAATGAAAGATGTCGAATTTTAGATAGAAACAGTTAATATTATCCAAGAGATATTTTGTAATTTCAATCCGACTGTTGATTTGAGTCTTCGTTTATGTTCAGTAATTTGGATATTGAATTTTTATGTGTCACACAAATGTAAAATTTATGACATGCAAAAAGTTGTGGGTGTAAGATAGATAAAAATCTTATAAAAAAGAAATTAATTCGAATAAAAGTCTTCAAAAAGCCGGCTCGGTGGTGTAGAGAATATGATGCTCGTTTACTGCGTAGAGTTACCTGGCTTCAATCCCCACAAAGTCGGTGCGATTTTTCGGATTGTGGAAATCGCTTGAGTATCCATCTTTTGAAGGAGATGTGAAGGCGTCGGTCCTGTCTAACAGTGTTGATCGTTCTGGATACGATATATCGATATTCAGAAGTGTTCCCTAGACTGTTTTTAGGGTTTATATATATATATATATATATATATATATATATATATATATATATATATATATATATATATATATATATATATATATATATATATATATCTACGTCGTGTTAGTTAAAAAGTCCCCGTTTTAGAAATATAGAGGTTTTGTTTAATGTTACAACAATATTACCTTTATCTGCTTTGCTGAATTTATTTTATTCTCAATTGATTCAGTTTCGAACGATTTCATTTGGAAGATTTTGAGAGCAATTTCGGAAATTTGCTTTTACATAATTCAAATGGTTGAACGTTGTTTTGAAACCTTCAGGTTATAGTTTTGTTTCCTCCTCTGAAAAATGAGTGCTTATCAAATTTATATATATCCATAAAAAATTCATGTTATGAAACTTTATTTTATCATGGGGTTCATGAGGTGTCTCTCTATTTATATTCAGTTTAAAGAAATTTATTTAATTCACGTCTTTGTATTCGTTATTTATTGTATATTATAAAGTTGATTTCAAATCGACATCTAAATTATCGAAATCAATAGCGTGCAGTCTTTTCAAAAGTTCTGTGTTATTTACTTTATGGTAGACATTATAATTGCCCGATTGTGATATTGATGTTTAGAAATGTTTACAAATCAAAAGATATGAAGTTTTCAACACAGTATTGAACGAACCGGTAGATTTTGACTAAAATGCTCCTATACTTAATTCGTTTCCGGCTGAGTCATTTATATAATAGTTGTGTGAATTGAGGTTTTACTCACTTTCATTCCAATTGATCAAATATAATTTGTTCTACCTTAGTTAAGTTTCCATTTTGTATCTGTCTGATATCGAAACGTGTTACAAATAAAGTAAATAAGTGCAAATCAAGTCTTTATTTATTTATCAATAATTACATCGTCACTTTTTGAGAAAAACTTCAACACCTCGTCTCTCGGAAAAAGAACAATTTACGAATTTACGTTTATACAGCAAATTATCATTATTTTTCCATACAAAAGCACCTCCGGAACTTTATTGCACTAAGTTCCTGTGCAACCAGGAATAAAGTAATTTCATAAAAAGTTATCTTTGTTATCTGTCACCAGAGATTAAATGTCAAACGTTTTTCCCCTTCACCGTTACAAAATGTTCTAGGAAACTATAATAGCAACCGATATATCGAGCATCAATGAAATTCCAAAATTTTCAGAAACGTGAAGAATCTAGCTTAATTAGATTTGCATCATCCCGTATACACCTGATATTTACAGCTGACTGCTACATTTCGTTTATTCTCCATCTTCTTTAACCATCGAAACTCAGACACAACGAAATGTGCAGGTGTTTGACATCTCCCGGTTGTTTTCAGTTCTTTAAAGATGCCACGATTAATATCCAGATACCTTGCGTCAAATCAACAAGTTTCATTGGTTAATTTAAATAATATGGTGTAACGTGAGGAGTGAAGCAATGAATATTGAGTAGGAGGTTTGAAATGGATTGAGGAGATTCGCTGAAATGGCGGTGTCGCCTTTCCTACACACACAACGCCGCAACGATCGTCCGTCCTTATTTCGACATGGCCTGTCATCCGTCAAATGAATTATTTATTTTATTTGTTCTTATATCGTGCTGTAGATCTGGTCTGTTTTTGAATATTTATTTCTTGCAACTAATATACAGACGGGTGAATTAATTTTTATGAGATATACAGCGTTCGTTAAATATTTTGCACATTTAAGAAGGCAGCAAATATTTAGACAGCTGTCACGTGAAACATGTTACGGAGGGAGGTGAAAAAAAAGTTGCCTCCAGAACATTAGGTGACAACAAATTGTTCCTTACGAACTTGATTGTCTTTTATGACAAGAAATATTGAGAAAGATGATGAGAATATTCAGTGAGGATATAAAGTACGAACCCTAATAAATAAAATCTACAATATTTATGAAAAACCCTCGAAAAGTAGATATTGTTCTTGATCTAGTTTTTCCCATCTTACGATAAATATGACGTTACCAACAAGGCCTTTAACATTTTCCTCCTCTCTTAATGTAATTCCATTATAGACAAATGTTTCTTGTTCTATTAGGAAAAAACAAAGAAAAAGTCTACAGGTTAACATATAAAAGTATCTATTATAACATAATGTATAACCATTTAACCACACAGGAAATCAAATGAGAAACTTATTAATAAAGCTTTTTCAAACATATCTATACACACATACCAATATAAATATACAGGGTGTCACCCAAGCTCTATGACAAATACTGAGAGGTGATCCCTGACGAAATTCTAAGACAAATTTGTGAAAACAGCACGAAAAATGATCATCACGGGTTCTGAAATCACAATTTTCTATATAAAATTTGTCAAGGAAGTGTAGATAATGATTATTCAAGAATTCTGCATTGAACGATTGTAAAATTTTTATTGTACTACTGTTTTCTCTACATTTAGTTTGTTTACAGGTTTGTCAGTTCTCACAAGGATGTTCTGCGATTTTTACAATGGATAAAAATATCAAACGAAGAATTTACCACAAATTTTGTATTGCAAATGGAATTTCACGTTTTGAATCGCAGAAAATGTTACAGAAAGCTTACGGTGAATCAAAAACACGTGCAATGAATGGTACAATGCATTCAACATCGGCCGAGATGTGGTGGAAGATTTGCTTCGTTCTGGTCAGCCATCAACATCTTCAACTGAAGTTAACATAGATAAAGTGAAGGAAATGGTAATTGAAATTCACTATTTAAGTTTGAGAGAGAAAGGCAATGAATTTTCTGTGTGACACGAATTAAGTCGTAACATTTTAAATGATTGATTTTCTTCGAAAATTGAATCGCGTAAAGATATGCTAGAACGAGTCAATTCCGACCGCACATTTATAAGAAGCGTTGCAACAGGTGATGAGACATGGGTGTATGAGTTTAATATGTAAAATAGTAAACAAGCTTTGGAATGGCGCCTTTCAACTGAACCGAAACCGAAATAACCGTATTCAAGTCGTTCAAAACTCAAGCTAATGTTGACTGTTTTCTTTGACTATCACAGTGTTGTGCACTCGAAATTTTGCCTGAAGATCAGACGTTAAATAAAGAATATTACCTGAGCACTATCAGGCGAGAGTGCAAATTCGTCAAAAAAGGCCAGATTTGTGGAAAGAAAACTCGTGTTTTTTGCACAACGATAATGCACCATCTCACACAAAACTGGAAAACCTCCGTATTGATTATATTATATTATACAGCACTCTGCTAAATAACAGTGGTAATGGTTATGCTCTTAGTGGGAACCCTAGTTCAAAAATTATGCACCAACTCTTCATGGACGTCCTCAAACTATACATCTCGAACAAATGAAGCGACAATTGTCTCTGCCTTCAGCAGTGGCATTCGCATGGAAATGGGGGTTGACAAATGTGCATTAGTGAACATCCAACGAAGAAAAATTGCAGACGAAGAAGCAGTTACACTGATGGAGACCACTGTAATACCGTCACTCGGCCCAGAGGAATCATATCGATACCTAGGAATTCACCAGGCATCGGACATCAGAACATCATATGAAAAGGATCGATTCAGGTAAAGGATGTTTCGACGAGTGGAGTTAGTGCTGTCGAGTAAATTAAACTCTAAGGCGATGTTTTCCACGATCAACTCATGGGCTCTACCCTGCATCACCTTTACATTCGGGGTAATCAACTGGTTTACAACAGACCTTACAAATATGGATCAGAAGATCAGAACCATACTGACAAAATACGGAATGCACCACCCTCGCTCCACTACCTATCAACTGCAAGAGCTATATATATATATATATATATATATATATATATATATATATATATATATATATATATATATATATATATATATATATATATATATATATATATATATATATATATATATATATATAGAGATTACAACAGAAACTTGAACACCCTGTATTTCTTTCTTCAACAAAGCATTTTCCGAATATATTTTATATAGCAAACTAATATTATTTTTCGATTCTCTATTATTTAATCTTCAGATGTCACTAGAAATGTGAAAGATTTTCATTAGTGTCACCCAAGTTTAAGTTGCAATGTAACTAGTATATTTGTAAAAAGTTTTAAATCCTTCAATGCAAAAAACAACTAGACATAGATTATTGTAGATCAAAATTAGGAATCATTTTCTTCAAAACTTTCAATAAAATATTGTGTTGCTTTGTTGAGTAAAAACTCTAAAATCAATAGCCTGAGCTACATAAAGTTTATTTTATTATTATTTCATTATTTTTCTGTTCTCTATTATTTATTTTGTGACGTCAAATTGGTGTTGGAGTGTACCTAATTGTTAATATTCTTGTTATATTAAAACAAGAGTTTAAACTGTTTGGACGTGTGCTTCCCTCAACAGCTTTACCTCATATTTTGATACCAGCTTTCAAATCCCAATCCTGTATTGGGTTTTGATTAAAATTTTCACCACTACGATCCCGTGTCGATTCCAAACATGACAGTACAAATATGATCTGTTCAATATTCACGATATGATTTCTAAACATAGATGCATCAACTCCATCCAATGAAATTTCATCCCATCATTCACTTTTCAATTTACATAACTCTGGAGTGGTTGTTGCAATGAGACCTTGATATGCCGCGGGCTTTATAGGTATTCGAGCAAATATGTTAGTAATTAAAGCGTGTATCACGTGACCCAATTTACGTCATGTTTGAACAGGTCGCACAGCGCAGATAAGTGAGGAGTCAAGTTGAACGGAGACTAGGATATACTGAAATTTGAACAACAGCTAAATGTCAACATTGTGAAATTTGCTGGAAACGGAACGCTTGGGTTGTTCGAGTAAATCCAATTTCCATAACCGACGTTTCAAATAAAATCATATTTACACTTGAGTAAATTATTTCATATTCTCATATTTGGTCTGGTGATTTGAAAAATTATTTAGAAATTTGTTTCAGAGAAGTGCTCAGCTGTTTATTTGATTTTCAAATCTCAAACAATTTTTTGAGATTAGTTAATGGATAATAATTTCTGGATATTGAAAATGATAAATATATAGGGTGGCATACAGAAACCAAATGATTTAGAAATGTCTAGCAGAAGTATGAATGGAATGGGAGAGTTCTGAGACTGGTAACAAATTATTTATTGGTTCATAGCGTTTGAAGTAGATTGTTTAAGTGCTGTAGACGAGGATGGTGTCATCGCTCCATTCCGCTCTGCATCAATAGAAGCTGTTTTGCTGCTATAACCGCTGCCACTTGTTGCAGGACCTGATGTAACTGTTGAAATTTCAGATGGTCCACTCACGGTTATTGATATTACGGATACAGAATCTTGAGAATTGGAGGATTCGGTCGCAACAACATCGATATTCTCCGTGGAATCTCGATAGTTTTGCAAGAAAAGCTTCAAAGATCCAACCATTTTTCCCTTTTCTTGTAGTCTCAGTTCTCTTGCTCGCGAAACTTCGCACCTGAAGGTCTTTTTCTTTTATCCTCAAAAAACGAATAAATCAATCATTTTCTTCATAACAACCTGATTTAACGAAATTTTGGGTTTGTAATAAATAATCAGCTTTATTCAAGGCTAAAACTGTATGATCTTTGTCTGCTTTGGTGAATATGATATCTTCAGATGCGGACTTAGATTTAATGGACTTTAAAGTTGTATTTTCGAATTTCTTAGATTGAAAACTATTGAAGTAGTAGTAACGCTGAAGAGTGTTTTAGGTGTTTGGCTTGTGGTGAATTTAGTGCTATTTCGGTTTCAATTCCTAGCAGATCGAAATGGAGACGAGCGTTATTTGACTCTAAATTATGTTTAAAACCCTTTTCTAGAAGTGAAACTTCATCTTTGGAAAAATTAGCATCTGAGAGAATACTGAAGCTATCCTAAAATTGGTGATCAGAAAATTTGGACTTGATTTTTGAAGTTTCAGGTCTATTACTCAATAATATATTCAATTTTCGCAATTGAATTTTATACTTTTTGTGAATTAATGAATGAACTTTGGATCTTGTTTCGGAATCTAAAATGTCAAATTCTACTGAATGCAACCTATGAAGCAACTCCGAATGGATTACCTTCTTTCTACTTCTAATTAACATCACCTGATGATCAGACCTAGTCATTTTGACCCTCCCTATTAGAAAAATAGAATATTGTGTTGTGTTCGATTATCGAGGATGTTTCACGAACCATGTGATTGTGTTAAAAAATTGACAAGATTCCATGACGCAGAAGTATTAACCTTGGAATAATTAAAATCTGCGAAAAGTGTAGCAGGTTGTGTATATATTGCTCGTTCATAGTTCTGTATGACCTGGCTTCTTAAATTAAGTGTTCTCCTTTTGATTATATTCAATTGATACGAAAGTATATTCAGTACTTACACCATAAACTTCTGCTGTTTTTCCCTTTTATTTTTCAGACTGCTGCCGTTCTACTACCAATCGAAGATTTGGTCACAATGAGGAATAAATCATAAATTCAATAATTCTGATTATACGTTTGATTCACAACAACAACATTTCCTGTGCTTACACTGTAGGGCGATCATAGGAAGCTTGGTGTATTGAATGTTTATCCATTCTATATACTGTGCTTTCCCTTATCTTCTCTTGACTCACATCAGGAATCAACATTATTGCATTATTCATGTAGTGCTACAATTGTTGTTACTCTTTTTAATTCTAATAAATGAATATAAATAATTTACTGCAGTCAAGCGAGCTCATCAATAAAATTCTCTCAGGTTCATTGAAATTTTGTGAAAGAAAATGCAACACTTGTATCAGCTCTTAATGAGCGTTATATAGTTGACAAAAAAATATTTTGTTCCATACTGTAACTACTATAGTTTCTTTAGATACAAGTGGTGTTGTTTATATTGGCTAATAGAGCAATCACTGGCGAATATTGTTCAGAGCTTTTGGAGAGATTTAATGTTGATTTGAATATGAGACGATCGCATTTGGCGGAGAAAAAATTTGTTTCATCAAGACTTTGCCCGATTGCACACATGTGTACTCACCATGACAAATATCTCTAAATTTGGCTTTAACAGCTAAACTGCTACTCTATCTGTTTCTACACTTGGTTCGGTGGCAATTTGGGTCGAATAAAAAAGTCTTCTTTCAAACGAATACTCATAAGCCTTGAAAAAAAACCATTATTCGGAAGGAAAAAAAGAAGTGGAAAAACACTGTGCTAAATATATTGAGGTGAAAACAGATAACGTTGATTATTCAGAAAATTTCTACCAAAAGAATATCTATATTCTTATGAATACCGCCTTATAAAAATGTTTGATGATTCCAAAATCGCGATAAAAACTTTCCAGATCACCCTTTTTTTGACAAAATTCAAATTAATAATTTCGTTTCAAATGCCAACGAAGAAGACACAAGTTGAAGTCATTCATTGCATTTGAGAATATAGCCCATCCTAAATTATAGGGTACAAATGACAAATGGAATAGAATATTATCAGTAGTTTATTCAAGATATTCTACTTCTCTATCCAAGTAACCTTGACCCAATCACGCGACCCGCTCATTTGTTAGATGGAAAAAGAAAATTTGGAAGGTGTTTCATTTATTGGAAAAGCTTTCAGCTATACGGAACTCGACATTAAGAAAGTGTTTCCAGTGAAAACCTTTTATACGTTTATTTTGTTAGATACCTTCAGAAAATTAATATATTGTATAACTAGCCAAGGCAACAATCGTTGCCTCGTCTACATTTCAATGAATTTCCGATTTTGTCTCCAGGGTCACGGAGGAGTTTCATTTTCAATTGTGTTAAGCTCAACGAAAAAAAAAATTAACGACTTGTTTTAGTTATTTTGTTGGTTATGATTACCAATGTAGAAAGGAAAGAGGATTGCGCAAAAAATTCAAAAAGTGGCACAATTTTTTATACCGTTAGTTCACAGATTATTCCCGAACAACACGGATCGATTGAAACTAGTCTAGTTGATTTCGTTGAATTTCTGCAGGATGGATTCGGGTAGAGCTCACAGGTTGGTGTTATATTAATCTCGATAACCTTATTTATATTTTTGCTGAGGTAGGTTTATGTGGATAAATATTGTGCTGGATCGGGCCCTACCTGACGAGCAGAAGACAGTTTGTCGCCCCGTTTCGTCCTTTATCGTGAATAACAGCCTTTATCTTAATCTATCAAAATCTAGAGCAGTATCTTATACCCTTGGGAGGAATGTCACTTAAATACACCAGATTCGACACTATAACGGAAATGGGGGTGGTATTTGATTGAAAACTCTTGTTTCGTCGTGAAATCTAGTTGCCGAATGTTGGGTTATCTAAAGAGACATTGCAACTATTTTAATAACAGAAAACAACTACTAACCATCTGTTCATATTTCTGGTAAACTTAATTTCGCTTCGTCTGTTTGGAATCTTTAAACTGGGAACAGGCTTTGAAATTAAAAATTTTAGGTTCACAAATTTTTAACAGGGTCATCCAACACATTCAATTGGTCGTTATTCAAAATATTTTCTGCGGGGATATTTTTTCAATTGTTTTAAAGTGTCATAGTAGTTTAAATTTGGTAGGGAGATACTCTGCCCTAAAAAACAAAAATCAAGTAACTCAAAATCTCCAACTTTCCAGCAGAGTTATTTTTATGATGGAAATGAGAGAGATTACGTTTACTCAAAAAGGGTTCTAACTAGAAGCTTCTAACTTGAACATTTAATATTTCTCAATTCTAGAAATTCACTGAGCGTACTAAATTTAAAATTCTTCGCGCCAAATTCAAAATGGCACTCACTTTCAGTTACTAGATTTCGGATTATCACATTCGCACGAAGCTTTTAGAAAAGTGAGTGGAAAAATTCAAGACAAAATTCAAATAAGTCGATTTACACTTGAATATTTTATTGCAGAAACACGTAACAAAGAATTAATCTTTCAGTTATCAGAAAGAACACAAAAGTAGCAAATATTGAACATCGAATGTACTTTCAAATAAATATAAAAATAGGTGAAAAACTTTATAACTATAGATCGTTCTCTTCAATTTGAGTTTCTTAACCACAGTGGGCTAAGTCGTCCATGTCAGGTACTGGCAGGAGAATTTCCAGAACAAGCATATAGGCAGTCAGTTCATTTAAAATCTTTTCTTTTTTTTTCCTTGTTGAGATCCCGGTATGATAATTTGTTAACTGGCAACTGAAGTTTGTATTTTGGTTTTGAAAAATTTGACTCCTGAAACTCCGAACTAACTATTTCGGTTTTGAAGTACAGTGATCTCGAATTTTTTCTGAACTGACACACCTCCAGGTCACTGAGAAAAGGTACAGCAGTGTTACTATAGCCTACTGCTCCTTTAATACGGGTTTGGCAACCGTTTTCGAAACTAAGAAAGTCTTCCAAATGGAGAATGAGCGGTTTATTGTACTTACTGCTTCTACTGATTAAATTGACTAAATCATCGAAATCTAATATCTCCTTCGACTTATTCCACTTTTTTCCGATCAGCCCATGTCAGCTTTCATAAATGAATGGCCAGCTTCAGAAAACTTGAAAGTAATAGTATCAGGTACCCATTCTTCTTTCACTAGAATACAACATGCAGTAAAGAGTGTCCAGTTTTTATTTTGTGCGGCACAATTGTCTGCCCAAAATATAATATCTTTTACATTTTCCCCAAGAGACTTCATGAAATTATAATATGCGCATACAACATCGGAGCAAGTTCTGCCCATAATCTAACCTAACCTAACCTCATGCCATAGTATACACACATTCTGTCCACGATTCCTCAAACTGGCAAATGTTTCCTTGAAACATATTAGACGATTTATAAAAAAGGAATTCTTAGTCACCATTCAGGGAATTATAAATATCGTGTGCATATCAACTGCGAAAATTTCTTTATCTTCTGGCCATTCTTCGGAACTATCTGCTTCATATGCTTTTCTTGTTTCAGTATACCTCCTCTTGTGTATTTCATAGTTTCGACAAAATTCACAGATCGCATCATCTCCTTCATTTACGTTTTCATGATGGACATAATTCTTGTGCAATGAACATGATGGACATTCATCTTGTGATGGTTTAGTGAAGACAATATTCTCCTGATGAAAAACTTTTCTGCAGGTTTCATATAAAAGTTTCCTCATTCAAATCTTTCCACATCTTATAAACCGAGATGTTGCTTGTAAGATACCGTATGTTAGGAGCATGTTTCATGTTATAGAGTGAAACTACTGGATGATAACTCTCAATATGACCTTGGATGTTTTTATAATTTTCTTCTGAAAACTCTCTTCTTTTCATCACGTTCTCTTTTATCTGAAACTCCGGATTTTTCAGAAACTCTGTTACAATAGCATCAGATGAATGTCCAATTGTGTGCAAAAATATTGTTTTGCATACGATTTGTGTTTTATTATTTTTCAAGTCTTTGCTTTCTTCATTCATCGTTTCATTCAAATCGATAGATTTTTCTGCGATTTCTCCATTTGAATTTGTGATTTCTTCAGTATACTCTCCATTTCTGTCTATTCCCACTTGATCTATAATTACACTATGCTTTGTGTCTTCCTGTTCCACAGTGTCTTCCAGCGCAATATCATTCTGTTCTGCTGTGATTGTTTTTAAAGGTAAAGTATAAACTACAGAGTGCTCCTTGTGGCCAACGGCGTATCTTTTTCAGATGTTGACAGGCATTTTCTTGAGGTATTTTCCAATAATGAGTCTTTTCTCTCCAAAATTGAGTGAGTTGAAGTAACTAAAAAATATAATTCTTTTTTGCTCTTCTAAGATATTTAGATATTTCGGGAGCAGTTTTTTCTACAACTGTCTGGACATTGTGAAAGTCGTTTTAGTTCGATTTTTATTTTGTTTAGTCCGTTTACTCTTTCTCTGTTACAGTGTTAGGTTGTACATTTTCTGTCTCTACTTGATCTCCTCCACCTCTGATTTCTACTTCTAGTACAGATTCAGGTATATATTCTGCTGGTAACTGGTCTTCTTTAACTTCGATTTCTATTATCTTCTCTGAAATATTAGGTTCATTATGGTCAGTAGTGTAAATTCTTATTAAATTAATCATGTAGCCATCAGTATTTTCTAGTGAATTACGGCATTCTAAACTTTCTTTCAGCTGATGTAGTGTCTCAATTTTTATTCTTTTTAAAAATGAGCTGTGTTCAAATTCTGTTGGTTTCCACCAAATATCAAAATCATTTAAATTCAAACGGCTTCTTTTGCGGCTTTCGGTATTTGTTTCAGGAGGAACTGCTAATGATCAACAAGTTTTCTCTTCCGCCTTCTGTTTGATGGACTATAATTCGGGTCCGCATCCGAATCATCTATTGTCGAAACAGGTGATAGACTAGATGAAGTTCGACCTGTCGCCGTTTCAAGTGCCATTTTGAGAAGACGCTCGCTCCGCGAAATCATTATTGCAGCACTGAAAAAGAGCTAGATTACATCTTACATCTGCTCCGTATCGTAGTCAGAAGACATACTGCAGCACCACCACACTAGTATGATTTAGGTACGCGAAATAAGAAATCATGTGATTTTAATCGGCATTCTGATTGGTGTTGGTTGTTCAATACAGAAGGTAAGACGTTATACTTTCTTGGAGGATTTGTTTATTCATTGCCAGTAAGTTTTTGTTTTGTAGTTATTGAATACCTCACTCGCGAGTATCTACCTACACCAGAGTCATTTTGATCTGCAAGGGGGAAAACCGGTGGTTACACCTGAAGGTACATGAGCACTGGATGAGCGTCTTAGGTCTCAGACACTCTCAGCAGTGGACCTTCCACTGTGAGAGCCAATGCTTGGCTAAAACTATCCAGGCTAGAACTAGAGTCCTAACTGTCATATTAACAAGGCACTGTCGCCTCAAAAATCAAACTAGGATTGATTGAAGACCCTCTTTGTAGACTAAGCGAGATAGAATCAATGGAACACGTTATGTTTCTCAGTATTTAAACTCACTGGCGTACGCTTTCAGGAACAGTGATGGTTACGCCAGGAGCGGTGACTGTCATAATCAACCCACGAGTTGTAGAAATCAGTACATGTTCAATTTTTGCAGGCTTAATAAGTCGGGCCTAATATGTATGTCAGTCAAATTGTTGAACACGATGCCCGACGAGATCAGAGACTTCCCTTACAGAACGTTTGAAAGAATAGCGAAAGCGTTATTGATAGATGGAGTAGTTCAAGATGTTGAAGAGTTGCCTTAAAGTTTCAGTTTTATCACTCTCTGATAGATGTATCCTTTTTTTCTAATCTCTTGAAAGGAAAATAGTGAACCAATTATGACGAATGTAAACATCTCTATGTGCATGCAAATAAATAGAAGCTCTAACGTTCGCCAACTATTTCACAGTGTTGCCAGTATTATATGCCCTTATGTATAACAGTGTTGCATCATCAATCCCACCATCACTAATAAATTTCACAAATAAATTTCTCAACGCAAGTCTTTTGTTTGCTGGACCTTTGACTATTTAATACAAATTTGGAGAGAATGCTGATGACAGATGAGTTAATTTTGAAAAAATAAACTATGAAAGAACGTTGCTTCATCACACTCTACGTTCAATACGATAATCCTGGACTGGAAAATGTATTCAGTTGAACCTTTTTAGGTGAAAATATTAAGGTACGAGTTTTCCACATATTGAAATAAACGAATATAATCCTCAATGAATTAGCATTGCTTGAGGAAATGTATCACAGCAACAGCAGCACCAAAACCATTATTTGCCTCGGAGAGATTAAAACACAAGTCAGTGTTGCTGTGCTTCGTGAAGTAAAATAACCCTTTTAAACAAACAACAAAGGGTTCGTGGCGAAATTTCTATAAAGCCCTTGCTATTTGTTTTGGGAACAGGGTAGCCAATTATACCGATTCAAGCTTCCGCAATAGTAGAGATTTCCCACTAAATGTATGAAGTGGCACGCTTTGCCTGACAGTTTTCTAGAACTTCCGTCGCTGTGGTAAGGTTGCTTAAATGGATCACTGAATTTCCAGGAAAATTTTGCATTGATTAATCTTTTTTAACATGCGCATTACAAGGAAAATAAAATTTTACTTGTATTGGACATTATTCGAAGAGTGCTAATTTTTAGTGCTGTTATTTTTAACATGCATTTCTTGAAGAACTGTTTAATATCTTGCGTTATGCTTCAAGTAATTCAAATGTAATTTTCTTGTCAGTTTTGTACATCTGCTATGTCATCGTCTCCATGGTCATTTACATCTATCTCAAATTGATATGATCTATCTACATGGTGAGTCCGAGAATACTATTAAAATTTGTCTACAGCCGTTTGTGACAAAGATTCTGGAAAATAGTTGAACTTCAATTCGCGACATCTTTTAAGTGATCATAACTTCATAACTAATTCGACCATTTTTCATTTATATATATATATATATATATATATATATATATATATATATATATATATATATATATATATATATATATATATATATATATATATATATATATATTCTGAATATCGATATATTGTATCCAGAACGATCAGTATGGATGATTTTTTTAATAATGAACACATGCATCAATTTCTCACCAAATTATGTAGAGTGCCGCAACAGATTTAACAGATTTCAGTTTTTTTTTATAAAAAACTAAAAATGCAGCAGATGCGACGCTGCTTTATAATCATTCCATGTATTCAGCGTTTGAAATCAGTAAGTTGGCACTTTTTTTCTGTTTCACAAATAAAAGATTCACGTTTTGTGATTCGACCATGGAAAGATGACATTTGGCTAGAGAAGAGATGTTACGAGCTGGGAGCTCACAACGGGAAGTATCCAGGGTTCTGGGAAGTAGCCCAAGTGTCATAAACCGTTTATGGTCGCGTTTCAATGGAACAAGTAGCGTAAAAGACCGCCATACAGGTCGTTTCAGGTTTATTACAGTCGCCCAAGACCGATTTTTGGTTTTACAAGCCAGAAGAGATCGTACTACCACAGCATCTCAATTAGCTCAAGAGCTATCACGAGTTCATAATGTACAAATTTCCGACAAAACTGTGAGAAATCGACTGCACGAAGGTCAACTCCACTCCAGACGTACTTTAAGAGTTCCACAACTGACTCATGGAAATCGCGCTGCTCGTTTAGCTTGGTGCCAAGAAAACGTAAACTGGGATCAAGAGAGGTGGGCCACAGTTCTCTTCACTGATGAATCTAGATTAAGTTATTATCCTGATCCGGGAATAATTCGAATATGGAGGGAACTTGGAAAGCAAAATCGTCTCCAGCATGCTCGAGAAGTTGTTAGACACGGAGGTGGATCAGTGATGTTTTGTGGAGGTATACGCCTTGGTGGAAGAACTGACCTCGTTTTCATACAGAACAACCTCACGGGAAATTCTTACGCAAATGAGATAGTTTTACCTGTAGTGGTACCGTTTCTCCAAACAATGGGTCAAAATCCACTCTTCCAACAAGATAATGCCCCTCCTCATCGTGCAAGGGTTGTCTTGAACGTACTTGAAGAGAATGATATCGATCTTACACAGTGGGCATCCTGCTCCCCAGATCTAAATCCCATCGAGCATGTGTGGGACACCCTAAAAAGAAATCTCCTGCGTCAAAACGTCTTCCGTCATGAACATGAGCTTCGATTAGCTCAGGGGACTTGGAATGACTTAGGCCAAAATGTAATAGACAATCTAATATTGAGCATGCCGCGACGATGCCAAAGAGTCATTAATAACAGAGGTGGACCTTCGGGGTACTGAAAAATATAAGTGCTTCCATATCGTTTCGAAAATATTAGTTCAGGATTTTTTTTGTTTTACCAAATTTCGTCATTTTCAAATTTCAATTTGAAAATAAGGGCCAAGGAACAAGTCGATATAAGAACTCTATACTTATATTCAGCGGCAAAAAGATAGAAGAACGCGCGCGCCGCCTCTGGAGTGGAAGTTCGAATATGATATAGACGACATACAATATATCAATGACAGAATCCTCAGAGTTAAATTCAAGTTGAAAAATACCTCCTTGCATGTAATATCTGTTTATGCACCAGATATAAGCAAGTCTAGAGAAAAATCGCAGAATTTCTATGAAGAGTTACAGAACAACTATGATCAAATACCCACAACCGACAAAGTCATAGTAATGGGAAACTAAAATGCAAGAATTGGAGATGAAGTTATAAATGGAATAAAACAACTTTCTAACGAGGGAGTTAGATTTGAGGATTTACTAACGGAATTCTGCGCCTTCAACGAACTACGGATTAACAACACCTTCTACGATCACAAGGAACGACACAAGTTTACTTGGTCTAATACCCAAGAACATCGATCAACCATAGATTACCTACCTAATAAGGAATTCCATCTAGGTCAGATAATGAATGTACGTGCTCTGACATCTTCCAACATCGGTTCAGACAATAATATGGTTCTGGGAAAATTACGAAATACCATAGCTCACAAGAAACAGGCACCAACAACATGAAAAACAAAAAATTCAATACTGAAGCACTCCAGGACACAACGACTCATTGGTTGTTCAACGAAAGACTCAAGACCAAAATTACAGACAATCCAATAAAACAAGAACAAAATGTTAATGATAACTGGAACACGATAAAAACAAACATTCTGGAGGCTGCAAAGGAAACGCTTGGGACGAGAATAGTTGGAAACGCCACAAAGCACAAATCGACACCATGGTTTACAGAGGAGGTAAAAGCTTTAGCAAAGGAAAAAAGAAAAGCATATTTGAGATAAAGAAGTATGAAGACTCAGACACAACACAGAAAATACGTGGAGGCACGTTACAGATTGAACTGACAAATCAGGGAGATAAAGAGAGAACATTGGAGAAATTTAGCAAGGATATGGAAAACGATATGCGTAATGAATAATAAAATAAAACAAGTTACTATGTTTTAACTATCACTAATTTATTGATGTGAAGAATGACAAAATTTTTACACTGGTTGGACCGGTTTCGGACATACGTCCATTATCAACAACAAGCTAATGAAAACTGAATACTCATGTACCATACAGGAATTACCATCAATAAGATGCTAGTAGAGATCACAGTAACTTGAATGATGGTGATTGGTAGATAATTAATTCTACCTGGTCGTTAAGGAGCTTAACCCTTTCTACCCTAGATGCCTTGAAAATTTCCATCGATTCAAAGAAATTGAGTTTATAAGATTTATCACAGGAATGAAGAATTTTTAGCTGTAGAAGTTCTGGAAAATGATGACATTCATTCAGATAATGTGCAGCTAAAGCTGAATCATATTTCTGAAGTAGGAATGACCGGAAATGTTCTTTGTATCTAGCCTTGAAAGAGCGTCCTGTTTGACCTATATAAAAGGAATTGCACTCAGAACATGTTAATTGGTATACTCCTGATTTTTCGAATTTGTTGGTTTCATCTTTTGTGTTGAAAGGCAGGCCTGACAATTTGCTAACTGGTTTGAATGCCATATGAACTTTTTTACTATCTGACAAAACTCTAGCAACCTGTTCTGACGTCTTCCCAAAATATGTTAGAGACATAAATTTTTTCGGGCTTTTCTCTCTTGGATTGGGGATATATCATGTTGAATGTGTTGTTGCGTATTTTTCGAATAATTAAACTCTCTATTGCTTTTATATCGAAGCCGTTGTTCTCTGCTATTAACATAATGGTGTTAAATTCTGATTTTCGGTCCATGTCCGATAAAGGCAAAGAAATCGCTCTGTGAATCATGGATTTGAGGGCTGCTATTTTTTGAGAATACGGGTGAAATGGATCTATGGGTATTACATTATCCGTGTACGATGGTTTTCTTAAGATATTAATTGATAAACGGTTATTGTTCTCCGGGTAATTGTTAGATCTAAGAAATTGATTTTACTATCGGCTTCTGTTTCTACTATGAACTTAATTTTAGGATAAATGTTATTAATGAAATTCAGGAAGATTTCTAGTTGTCTATTCGTTCCAATGAAACAGGCTAAAATGTCATCCACATATCGGTACCAAAATAGAATATGCCTTTTCGTCAAAAGGTGACGTCATAATTTTAGTGTTTTTTAAATTAGACATGAAAATTTTAGTTAGAAGGGGACTGAGGGGTGAACCCATAGCTAAACCATTATTTCAGTTCCAGTTCAATAATAAGATATATTCACAAAATAATGGTTTAGCTATGGTAAGCCAGTAAATATGAATATGTCCAACTGAATCAAGTAAGCGGAGAACATACCTCACAGAATTCTATAATAACGAAGAGAGCGAAAACGATAGTGAGAGACAAGCAGATCAGCTCTAGGAGGAAGAAATTGTCGTTGTTGTATTGTAAGAGTCGATAACCAAGGCCATTCAAAAACTCAAAAATCGAAGAGCATCAGAAATAGGCAACATCACTAACGAAATGATTTAATATGGAAAACACTCTAATAAGCGAAATCAAGGCTTTATTCGGAAAAATCCTAGACAATGCCAGTGTGCCTAGAGAGTTGAAAAAGAGCCTTTCTGTACCTAAATACAAGAAGGCGACAAAAAGACCCCCTCAAATTACAGAACAATAATTCTGCTAGGAGCACTAATCAAGCTCTTTAGCGGAATTCTACGAGACAAACAGAAGTGACAGACATCAACGAAGAACAACAAAGATTTAGGAGGAACAGAATGACAGCGGATGCAATCTTCTTAGTACGACAAGTAGTAGAAAAATCTCTGGAATACCACAAACCCTTATACATCTGATTCATTGACCTCACAAAAGCCTTCGATCGTGTAAGAGTGAAGGATGTGCTGCAGATACTGAGGGAGGAACAGATCCCGGAATCAATTTTTAAAATTATCGAAGACCTGAACACCAACAACACCACGAAAATAAAATCTCAAGGTAGCCTCTCATCATAAATACCTGTCACTGCGGGCAAGACAAGAAGATAGTCTCAGCGCTCATCTGTTTACTTTAATAATGGACATAATCATTAACAAAGTTAAATTCGTAAGACTAGGATATAGGACGAGTACGGGAAAAATAAAAATAGTATGCTACGCGGACGATGCGGCAATAATGGTGGAAAATGAAGATGATCTTTAAAAACTCCTGATTGCTTTCAAATCCGAAGCTGAAAATTACAATATGAAGATAGCTACCGAAAAAACAAAGGGCATGGTGATATTGAAGGAGCCAAGAAGATTTAAGCTCGCAATTGATGATAAAACTGTAGAGCAGGTAATGTTCCTTGAATACCTTGGGGTGAAAATAACTAGTAATGGGGATTTAGCGAGAGAGGTCCGAATAAAGCAGATGTCGTATGGAAGAATGAGCATATGAACATTGAGTGCAAAATGAGGATTTACAAAGCGTGTGTACGACCTATCTCTACCTATGCAATAGAAACTAGGGCCGATACCTTCGAAACCGAAAAAATTCTAAGAAAGTCAGAAATGAAGACGCTAAGGCAAATATTGGGAAAATCGCTCAGAGATAGAATTAGGAACGAGGTTATGCGAGAAACATGTAACACTGAAGATATTGTACGATGGGCAAGAAAACGCAGACGAGGATGGAATGAACATATAGTCAGGATGGAAGAACACGGACTAGCACGAACTGTACGAGACGGAAAACCAATAGCAGCACGTTGGCCACCGGGAAGGCCCCCCAAACGCTGAAAAGATAGTTGGCAGTCCATCTCATAAAAACAATAGTAGAGGAATCTCCTGGAAAAAACAGACCTTAAGGTCAAAATTAAGAAGAAGAAGAAGAAGAAGAAGTATTACGCTCATTTCTTTCAATAAGCGGCAACTGAAGAAATTAAATAGTTTAAAGTTAGACACAATTTTTTTTGGCATCTTCGAAAACATCACTCTGTATATGAAAAAAAAAATTTTCTACTTCGGATGCGTTATTCACAGAAAATTCAGATTCAGTGGATTGATTCAATGGCCCTAATTTATTGCGCTTGTTATGATTCAAAAAGTGGTAGACTGTTCATATTTTATTGGAATAATAATGAATCATTTTCCAACATGAATAGGAACGAGTTCATTTTTGATTTTGCTATTTCATATGGACTCGAATAATAATATCAGATACGGGGTATGATAATTATTCTTCATATTATTCATAGTAACCACAGAATTTTGAAGTACACAATATTTACTTTAACCCAATCACGAAAATTATCTGTTTTATATATCAAACATAAACAAAGAACTAGTGTTCAAATAGAAAAATCATTAAAAGGTCAGGCAATGGTTCATTTTATTATCACAACATAGTTATTAATCGAAAAGAATTTATCAGGGTGGTACGACAACTTGGTAATTTGTTTCAAGATCTGTTCAACAAACACATCATTATTTTTATCAGCTTTCAGTATAAGAATGTCGGCGTCTATATGAAGAAATTTCTCGTTCGTGTTTCTGCCTCAAACGAAAAATAATAAAATACCTGAATGGACAATACCAATATTTTACACAACTTCATCCCTCTGGATTCATTTATATAATAATTCAGTCCTTTAAGAGTATGAAAAATTATAACGAAAGAGAACCACGAAATATTACTATAGTGCGGGACCATTGATCAAATAACAATATTGGATATCACGAAAAGATGCAAGGAATTTTCTTTCATTGTACGTTCATTAGTAAATGAAGTTATAAAACTGGCAACGTCGATCCCGATCCGGCAAGGCGTGAAACGAGAGGCTTTGAGCAGCGTCAGGCGCACATGTGATACTCCTTCAGTATGAGTTTAAACTCCTTGTGCGTTCTAAAAATGAGTAGCATCAATTTTGTTCTGTCAAGTTTTGTTTCAAAATTGGACACAATGTAACAGAAACATTTGAAAAATTAGGCAGGCCTATGGACAAAATGTTTTGTCGAGGGCTTTGGTTTTTGGCGGTCTAAAGCATTTTTCAAACGAATTAAGTCGATTAAAGATAAACCTCTAAGCAGAAGGCCTTCGAATGCAATCACCGAAGAGACTGGTGCATTCAGATCGACGATGGACAATCAGAATGAGAGCGGAACAATTGAATTTGAACGATACCTCCGTTCATTAGACTTGCAGCAATAAATTGGTGATGAGGCAAGGGTTGTTCCGAAAAACCAATCTCAAGACCATAAGGATCTCAGAACGAAGCATTCTTGACTTTTTGGGATCCATTGGAAATGATCCCTGTTTTCTAAAATGTTCAGTTACTGTTGATGAGTCGAGTGTTTGAATACGTTCCAGAAACCAAATATCAGAGCATAAAGCGACAAACATCAACCTCTCCAAGGACCAAAAAAGCACGAATGAGAAAGTCAAAGATCCAATTCATGATGTGAGTCAGGTGACTCTTTATTCACCAGACTTGAGGCCTTGAGACTTTTTCTTCTTCCCGACAATGAAAAATCATTTTAAAGGATTTCATTTTGACATAGTTGGAAACATCCAAATAGCAAATAGTGTCCAGCACTGTGTGTCTTCACAAGAGAGCTATTTCGAAGGTGACAATATTGCAATATTATTATATTTGAATGAATGATTGAAAAAAATAAATCTCCTTACTTCATTCAAACACCCGGTAGAATCGCTCTGTATTATGTATTGTTGATATTTGCGCAGATTTTTCAGTATTACTTCATCATTAGTGGAAAAACGTCTTATACTTGAAGGTCTCTGCAATCACGACAGTAGAAGAAAATTATAGAGGCTTATTTGTATTATCTGTTTGAGCCGACAGTAGGTTACGTTAGATACGACTACGACGGTAGCTCTCATCAACATCTTCACAACCTCAACCTCAAAACATTTACGTCAGTCTTAACAGTATCGCTTACATTTGATGTACCTACGCCTAAAAGTTTAGACAATGTTTTCGACAAATTGGATTTTATAGTCTTCCTCAAGAGTGATACAGTTTGTCCAATGTTTTTCGATTATCCAGGAAAAAAGAAAATTTCCTATAAACAGCAAGTTGTGAAAATAGTCCCATCGCAGGCAGAAAAATTTCTCGTTCTCATATAGAAAAATCTGTGCACATACCTTTTCTTTGGACTTGGATCATTTTCACAAAGACGTGAAATCGGAGATGATATGATGGAACTCCACCACATTTTAGATTATGAGTTAAAAAACTTTGAACACGACCTACCGTCATAGATGTGCGGAAAGGACCTATCACATGGCCACCTAGCTCCCCTGACTTGAATCTTGGATTTTTCCTTCAGAGGTTACAATAAGGATCTGTTCATCCTGCTAACATCACGAAGAGCAAAAAAGAGTAATACAATTTTCAAATTAATCAGAGTACAATCACGAAATTGAAAAAAAATTCTTAACACATAATACGCTCTCAACAAAGTTCCCACCTTTATCGGCAAATATCAATGTTCTTATTTTTGTTTGTTTTAATGCAAAAAATTGCCATACAGAGCAGAAATAATTCTATTTTTAAAATACCTTAAAATCCTAAGAGATGGATTTTCATTAGACCGCAAAATCGTGCTAAATCTTTACACAGTCAAAAAAAGCGGCAGCAGGGAGTCTTATTTTCGCACATAGATTATGGTTGTTTTTCTCGTAAAATGTGTATATTTTCGTCATCTAACAAAACTACCCTTTATGAGATAAACGATAAGGGAAATCGAATATTCTATCAGATTTGGAAAAATTTCAGTCAATTGGAAACCAAATGGTATTGAACGGTAATTTCTCCCACTCTCTTATGAAATGGAACTGAGAAACGAAAACTGTTGAATTATAAAATTTTATATTTGATTTCAAGAATTTTACCAAAACCTTTCTAAAGGAACAGGTTTTTCAATAAAAAAACATTTCTTTTTCAATTTTGGAGGTTACTATCCCATCAGGGCTGGACATAAAACAAATTGTGTTGTAGCATTATCTGGATGAGATGTATCTAGTTATACCTAATTCTGCGACACCCTGTATTGTTCATTACTTCTCTTTTCCCTTACAGGCAAAATCCTTGAGTTTCTTCTTTTAAAAATAATATATCATCTAAAACACAAAATCAAAAGTTTTCGACAGAAAATTCAACTAAATATTCACCAAACGAATAAATTAGAGTCCAGCAAATTAGACCAGAAAAAAGGATTTGATATAGGTAAAAAATTCGGACATAGCTCAAAAGGGGATTGTTCAAAACACCATCATAAATGAAATCTAAAAAGTCTTCATTTATGCGGTACCTGGAAAAAAATTTACTCGAGGAAAATTGATTTTTCACGATTATCAGCAGTACAGTAAATTCCATCTAAAATTAGTTCTTGCAAAAGTTGTAGACCAGATAATTATCTAACAAAAATATCACCTTGTATGTATTCCTAAGAGTCTCCGTTTCTGAGACATAACTTTTAAAAAAAGTTAGACGAGTAATCGTCATAAGACGTATAAGTACTCCACGTTTATACATCACTGAAGCTGTAACACAAGTAAAAATATTTTTCTATCGAACATGGTACATACCAATTTGAAATAAATATATCAAGGAAACCCAGTCTTTCATTTTATACCCCAGTACAAGCTAAGGCAATTGTCTGCGTGACTAGGGTCGTATTGCTTTATCTTAGAATATATAAAATACTATTAGTCTTGAGGCCACCCTGTGTTTAAGACGCGTGTATATTCTAACCTATTTTGTTTACCTGTTTCGTGTTGTTTCTGCGTCTTATATAAAAAATGTCAGAATAATGTTTCATTTGTGCTAAGCTTTTACCTAAAGTTTAAATTGTTACTGTCCAACTAGGTATGATGACATTAATCAGTGCAAGCGCTTACAGAACTGATTAATTTACAGAATTTTTTAAATGCAGAAATTTCAAATCCAGAATTTGCATATATTTTTTGAAAAACCTCGTATACTAAACGGAATTAATTTTTTCATAAACAATATAGAAATTACAAGAGTATACTGACTGCCCATGTCTGATATCACATATATCCGATTATATAATCTGAAAATAATGCCGCTTTTTCAGCTCCCATTCAGCAGTGACCATTGGCGTAGCCTCCGAGTACAGACTAAAGTATATTATCCACAAAATTGAGGAAGTTAGGTAATTTCATTTGATTCGAGTTCCATTACCACAAAGCATAAACTAAGTTTGAAACTAATAAGCTATTATTTCCCGGAGTTGTTTGCTTTTGCCTGCAGCCGAAGTACAACCATATTTTAATCTAGTTTCAAGTTTTCAGATTGGTTAGAGATATACTAGAAGCATTCTGTCGATAATGCTCGAAATGCATTTGATCCAATTATGCGACTATAATTTCCATGATCGTTACCTCTTTTATAATAGAGGGCTATTTGCAATTTTCTGATTGGAAGATTTATTGCTCTTTTTTACTCGAGTTGTAACGGGCTCTCAAGGAAGGAATATTATGCAAGAATAGGTATCAATTGGGAACAATAAGTTATTAACTCTTTTCATTGGAGGAATTATGGAATGGTCTATAAGTAACAAAAGCGAAGAATTTCAAA
Source organism: Cryptolaemus montrouzieri (assembly GCA_013387265.2). Lineage (NCBI taxonomy): Eukaryota > Metazoa > Arthropoda > Insecta > Coleoptera > Coccinellidae > Cryptolaemus > Cryptolaemus montrouzieri. The sequence goes on from JABFTP020000103.1 coordinate 20,932,136, forward strand.
CAGAAAATCTACTTGAATTATTTCTTATTCAGCTTTTGGCGTTTGAAGAAATACGGGATTATTTCAAATATCGAATTTTATTCACTCTTTGATCAAATCTGATATATAATGGTATGATCAAAGTGTAGAATGAAAATGTGTTAATTTTCCTTAGCTTATTTATTTTATCTTTGAATTAACATACATCCACGGTCGTAGACAGAATTCGGGCAAGGAGGGAGGTCAGCTGGATATCGGGGGTAGACGTTATCCTTCAAAGATAACACTGTTCTTTATCGTTTTCCACTTAATGGATATTGAAGCTAATCCGTTGAGTCGGTCGTAGACCATTGTGGCCCTTAGCCATGATTTTATCCGGCGCATAATGCTGAATGTCCTTTCGATTGTGGACGTTGTACAAGGCAGTGCAAGTTACGTAAATATGGTTTGACGCTGATCGGAAGAAAAATGCTGTATGCTGTAATGCAGTCACAAAGTCGGCTTCAGCAATATCGCATCCTCTATTCCAGTTCACTATGTCTTGATTTCATACAATTTCCTCACTTCTATCAGCGCATCGCGGGATGTTGTTCCTTTTTGTTTTGTTTTGGGATGGAGTCTCACTAGAGTGAATGGCAACTATTGCTGGTCAGAAAACCGTGCCAAAAGTGACTGTAGCAGTGAGTCTATGTACGGAATGAAGACGGCCACTCTGAAGTAGTCTGCTAATGACCATGACTATTCTCAGTTGAATTATTTCGACCTAATCTACTAACCTAATCTAACCTAACCTAATCTCTTCAGCAAGTTGTTGCATTTCATTGTAGATATGCTCGACTGTTTCGTTCACCTTGTGTCGATCGTCACAAATCATGTCATTAATAATCTGTATTTGATCCTCGACCTGGAGCAAGTCAATGACCATCCCCTACAATACATTAACAACCAGTTTCAAATAAGATGAATACTTTTAATTAAGGCGAAGGCAGAACATGAGAGTACTCTTAATTGTTGCTGCGTGCTGCTGATAGGCTTGTTTGCATCTATCTGCGTTGCTTTCCACTGAAATCCCTTTCCTTGAAAAGTCAAATGCTTTTATATTTTTGAGACCATCGTGTTTCACCTAGAAGAGGTAGAGAAGGAGCTTTCACACTGTAAGGGGTGATTCTCAGATGAATTGTATAATGTCCTTGATTGTTCCTCATATCAGGAACGCTGTTGAGGTCATTAACAACCAGGTTTAGCTTATGACTAGCACAAAGTAAGAACAACGCTCTATGAGATAATCATCGTAGACATTTCTGTACCCCATTTTCTTCCCTGCGATTGTCACGCAATCTGCGTTGCCCTGACCTACGCATTTCTGAGAATCATCTTCAAGCCTTTTGAAAACAGCTCAGTTGCTAAAGCAATTGTTAACGCGTCCATTTTTCTTACTTCGACGAACACCAAAAACTCATTTCTAATTCGGTTACTGGCTTCGTCAAAGCATCTGACATCAATTAATACCTGTTCTTTCCCAGATATATCTCAGCTCTCATCTGCTAGAATACAATAAACACATGGCCTTTTGGGATCGTCCACAATCATGGTTCGTGCAAGTTCGTCGCAAGTTTCTAATACTTCATATGTGGCGATGAATGCGATGCATTTTTCGTACATTTTTCCAGATGCATTTTGAATGGGTCGTTTCCAGAATCGATTATCAGTTGGATTAAATCCCGGCAATTACCCTCGTCCAAGGATTTTCCTCTCCGTGGTATGTCATGAGTTGGAGAAAATAGTATTGTATTCTGTATAGAGTCGATATTTTCTGCAGCAATCTGCTCATGCGCTGATTCGAATTGATCAATAGCCTCAGGATTTTCCGAGAAGATATGAGTAGCTTCAGCAGCATGTTTATGCCATTGGCTGCTGGCATGGCTGGCACCGTATTCAGATTCTTTTTTAAATTTTGAAAAGCCTTATAATGAAAGAACCCTTTACCCCTCGAACTGGAGGTGGCGAAAATAACTAGCAGTATATGCCCAGAGTTTCTTCAACTTCAGCAGAATATTTCATTCATGCTGCCTAGTCTTTAGGACACTTGTGATTTCCAGCATTATATAACATTTCTACCCTCTCTTCCGGCTTGATAGAGCTACTTCAACCCAACAAGTTTTCTATGTCGTTTTTTGTCACCATCGCTTTTTATCGCCAAACCTGGTTCATCTTGTATATCCGACTTCCTTCCAGATTCATTCTCGCTAGATCCATTAATTAGCCTCTTTTGCTGACTTTGACGTTCACAGTTCACAAGGCCTTCTAAGCTTTCAACGGGATTGCCAGTGCTACGGTGAGAGGCCCCAACAGAATGTTTCCTGATGTCCATTTCTCAGATTTTCTCCAATCTTTTACTTTTCGTAGTGTTTGAGAAGAACGGTAGGTGGAATATTGGTATTGCTTTCAATAAAAACTTGAAAGAACTCAAAAATGTGAGTTACTGAGCACTTTATTATAAACTCAATTTTAACACGCTCTATAAACGTAGCCGCGAAATAAACGACTCAGTTATTTAATGAAATGAAGTTAATCTGTAGTGCAGACTCAGCATAGGTATAAATAGCCCGTTAGAATATTCTAGAAAGAAACGCATCTTGCAATGTTCGAGGCGATGCAAGCTGTCTGTTGTGAGCGCGCGCAATTCCAAGAAAAAGGGTATTGTTTACCTGCGGCTAGGCATTATTTACACCGGCTTCGAGGAAGGGTTTCTTATTTCTGTCATATTTCAGAATTATTCAAGGTTATTCTAGAAAGTTCTGGACATTTCACGTTTCAATAATCTCTAAAAAATCAAGCGAATGCTCATTGTTCAATATCAAATATCTTCCAAATAATATAATAAAGCACGCATGTATCGGAATCACGCTGAGTGCGATCAGCAAAGGACAGGTTCCTCCCGCGAGTATTGAAATCTAAATCGCATCATAATTTATATATTTATTAATATTTCTGTAGAGATTTAAGTTTCCTAATTATTGTTTCGGTTTAAGTTTTTCATTTGATTGAAAAATAAAATGAAGACATCTTAAATAATAAGACTGACCTGGTGGCAGATGAGGAGAGTGATATTTCTGAAGGCAGCGACTATGAAGATTTGATTATATCACAACAAATTTCCCACTCCGTACCTATTGGTGCTATCAAAATTGTTTCACGTTGTGCAGAACACGTATTTTCGAGTAGGTACCGTTTTAAAATTAAAAAAAGACGTGCCGTGATATCTCATTTCATTTTTACATGAAAGTCTGTACCTTAATCTAGTTTTCTACATAATTTCCTTCAATATCGAGGCACTTGTCATAACGTTGTTTCAGTTCTTGAAGAACCTCCTCATAGAAGTCTACCGCCAGACTTAAAGCCTGCGTCACATTTTTTTTGATTTCCACATCGTTTGGAAGTCGATAACGGAGCAGGTGTTTCTTCAAGTGGAGGAACATACATACACACAACCAAATTTGTATGGAATCACCCGCTATTTTGAATATTACCTCACAGATTTTGAAAATTTCGAAGGATTGTTAGAATTGATCCTTTTTGAGATATTTCAGTTGAAAAAAGAAATTAATTTAGGTTTATTTTAAAATAGAAATAGATTGAAACGAATAAGATACTCTTTCCACATGTAGTGAAAAAATTGAAAATTGTTTTCTCACGGAGTAGGTGTTTTTTCTCGACCTCAGTAGCTTGTATTTCTTTCACTGGATACAAGCCTGAATGTGTCTAGGCATGCTTTGGATTAGGTTTTCGATCTCCTCTGGGGTGATATTCTGCCACCCTTCTATGGCAGTTTGGATGAGCTATTGTGGGGTTCTTGCATTATCCTAATCTAATTTTCCCTTTGGGATTATCCTATAAATGTTCAATATTATTTAGATCAGGAGAGCAAGTTGGCCAGTACAAAATAGCGATTTCCTCTATTTCAAGATGATGTCGCGCGAGGTTGCTGGTATGCGGAGGAGCATTATCTGGCATGAAAGTGAAATTCTCACCGTGGGCACCTCGTCAGAGTCTCACTATGGGCTCTAGCACTAGGTCCTCGTAATTTCTAGCCGTTACACTCGCAGAAATGAAATCAAATCTGTATTGCTTCCCAGCATAATGCTACCCCAAAACATCACACTGCCCCCTTGGTATATCCGAATTTATCTTGCTGCACGGAGTCTAGCTTGTCTTTCACGACCTTAAACCGGAATCTATGAATCACCTGATCGAACACCCATTCTAGTCTCATCCAATTCTCAATATTCCAATTTTGGTGCTCGATACACCAATGAAGTCTGTTAGCTCTGCAACTCTCAAGGGCCTTCTGCTGTATAAACCCCTTGAACTAAGTATTCGACATTTCGTTTCGACTAATACATTGATGCCTGTTGCTTCCAGAAATTCCCTTTGGAGTATGGGATGCGACGCACTAGGTTCTCTTCTTGCAATTTGACACAAAAAGCGGTCTTGTTCTTCAAAAGTAATCTTCCTTGGACTTCTCCTAGACTTATTTTACAGAGATTGTAGCTCCACGTATCGGGCGTAGGTTTTTGAAATCACTCCCTGTGATACCCTCGTTGTGGCCGCTATATTCCTCTGTATCACTCCTTCTTCAACGAGAGCACTTATTCTACTCCTCTGCACATCGGATAACCCAACGTAAGGCATTTTCAATTATGATTATAGGCTTTTTCAAATTTTGAAATTCACAGTTTCATATGTCACTGACGACAAGTACAATATAACGAACATTTCTTCATACTCTCCAGTTTTTTACAACAAAAAACTTCATTCTTTACAAGTGGTCAAAGAGCCACGGTTAAAAACAATCAATAATGTGAAATACCTAGTGATTCCATTTAAATTTCCTTGTGTATATGGTAGTCACTGGGCCAGTTCAGGGCTGCACGGAGGATGATCTAAAGTTTCCTATTGAGAAGATGTGATGAGGTCTTTGATCTGATGAGCCTCATGAGGACGGGCATTGGTATGCAGCAAAACGATGGTCTTTCTCAACTTGCCACTCCTATGTCATGGATTGAACGGCGCAAATTGTTCCATGACTAACAAAAAACTGCTGCATTTATGAGGCAGAAGTTCCACAAACAATATTCCTTTCATGTCCCAAAAAACAGTGCAGAAAACTTTCCGAGCAGAAACTGTTTCCTCAAACTTTACTACTCTGGGTGAATCTCAATGCGATTGTTCCTTCGATTCTAGTATGACGTAGGCCACTATGTTTCATCGCCCATAACAACTTGGCTTGAGGAGTTCTCACCGTTGTTCTAGTACCGCTCAAAGAAATTAAATGAACTGCCTAAACGTTTGGTTTTGTGCACATCCGTTAACATTTTCGATACCCAACGTGAGCACAATTTAAGGTAATGCAAGTGCTCGATCATAATGATATACAAAACACTAATAAAAATATTTCTTTAACGAAGGACGCCCACTCCGTTGTTCATCATACACATTTGTGCGGTCTTCTTTAAATGCACTCACTCACTTTTTAACCATTCAATCACTCATAATGTCTTATCCATAAACTGTACAGATCTCACGATTAATATCGATCGGTTTTTGACCTTCAGCACTAAGAAATCTTATAACAGCCCGTACTTCAAAACCGTGGGAACCACGATTATCCGAGGCATCTTAAAAACTCAGTAAACAATGTAAACAAGGAGAAATCAGACTGCAATGGCTTCAGTGCGTAGGCAAGAGATGTAGGTATACAGTATGCATGCGCAGTACGCCGACCGAAGCGCTGCGGCCGGGGTGTTTGGAAGCGGTGCTTACCTGAAGAACACACTCGTTCATATGTATGTGTACAAAATATGATGCCAAAATGTAAGAGTGTACGTATGTACATCGCCACTTAAAATTGAAAAATATGTGAACGTGTTTTTATTTTTAATTCATACATTCATTGGACATTTCGAAGGTGCTAACAGCTCCTGATAATCCGAGTTCAGATCATCGCGAGCCTACTGTAAATGTCAGAGATGTTTGTGTTATCGGATTTTTATTAGAGAATTTCTAGTCAAACATCAACTCTGAGTGGTGGAAATATTAAACACTCAAGTATCAAAATGAATATTTTATTTTTCATTTTAGATTGATAGTAACCATTAATATATAGATGAAGTAACTATATGTTAGAGGGACTGATTATAGGAAAAAATTGAACATAATCGAAAGTCTAACGGCCTATGCATATACCTATACTACGAAACTGTTGGTTTCCTGAGTCCTACTCGCTATTACCGGATTTTTCCTATTTCTTCATTATTGTAGCTAAACCTTTCGTTTTAACTAATTATAGTTTTTCCAAAGATTGGTGTTTACTGAACGCGAAAGTAATAATTCTTCTATGTTCTGTTTAACATAGATAGACCTAACCATCAATTGCCAATAATTATTCAATTTGAAAGATTTGCTGCGCCCACTTCATGCTCTGGTCTATTTGTGATATCTTCCATGATAGGTTAGGTACTCAGTTCTTTTCACTCAAGAGCTGATATATGTTTCTTATAATTATGACTTGTAACGACGTTGTCCATGCCCTGTTCTAATATTACTTTACAACTTCCTAGATGCAAGTGCAAAGCAACGGTACATTCGTTGCCTGGCTGCCATATAATTACACCAGGAGATTGCATTAATTTCGCGGATCTGTCATGCATTGGCGTGCCACATCAAACTGCAATAGAACGTCGGAATGAAAATCGTCTTACGTAGTCAGATAGGTGAGTAAAAAATTGAATTGAGACGAATTAAGTTAGAGTTTTTTAAAGCTTAATTAACTTTGTTAATGTAACTCATTGTTTTTGTGAAGAATAGGCGTGAGTAGATTATTTCCATTTTCTTTACGGCTTTTCGACGTAAATGATATTCGTAAAAGTGTTTTGAAAGTTAAATATATTTTTTGTATACCTATGGCCAGAGTATATTCCTTTTTTTGTTTGAGAGAATTTTGATTGACGTTCACGTTATGCTAGAATCAAACGAGGACTAATTACAAGATATGTCCCAGAAGTACTTGGTCTCAATAGTAAACAAAAAAAAATTCATCCATGTTCAATGAGTCTGACACCCTGTTTTTGATGAGAATCGTTGTGCTTCTCAAAATGAACGTAAGGTTTCCGTTTTTTTCAGTTCATTAGTCAAATGTTTTGTATCATCAGTGATCAAAAATATAAATAATAAAAAACAAGTACTGTGTTTTAAGGAATTTTACTTAATAATTGCGATTCGTAACGCGTTTCACTACATCGTAGCTTCTTCAGACGAATGAATGTACAGAAAATAAGAATGAGAATATAAATATAAATGTTCTTGAGTAATTAAAAGCTTATTGGGTTGCTTCTTCTTAAGTGGTTATTTATGACAGGTATATCCAATAAAATTAAGGAATAGATTGCTCCCCGAAAAGATTCAATAGAGGTGAAGGGCTTAAATCGACTTGTTCATTGATGAGTCTACCTGAGTGTTTGTATTTATTTATTTCTAAAGTTTCCCAAAGATCTACCTTCCAATATTTATTATCTGTATGCAAAATGTAGAATGTGTGAGAGATGATTCGCGTAATTTGAAGCTGATTTTTATTTGAAAAACTGCGTTTATGTTCCGATATTCTAATATTAAAATTTCTATGTGTTCTACCAATGTGGAAATTATCACAGTCATTGCAATTCAATCTATAAACACCTGATCTATTGTTTTTACCGGATTTGGTTTTATTATTTTTATATATTTACCGAAATTATTATTAGTTTGGAAAGTTATGTTGAAATTATTGCTACTCAAGAATGATTTCAGTTTCTCACTCTAGTGAAATAAGGATGTGCTAGAATATTCTAGATCACATCTGAAGTGTTTCAATTTCCACTTTATGAAATGAACTCTCTGTATATTCAAACTCCAAAAAAAGGTGGAAAATTATGAATAGAGCGTCGCTCCCACCTTCAAATTTCGGATTATCGACGCTCACTTCTGTTTTCATGTCGGTAGACCTTGTAGAAATTTCAGTTTTAGGTTGTCAAAACACAAACGCAGTTTTTTCTACTTAATAGTCAGTTCACAGACGAAGAATAATTCGACTCTGGTTGATTATTTCAATAATGTACCTTGTGCGAATGGAAGAAGAATTTGGGTGAAGTTCATGATACATCCACGTATTTTGGACAAAAGTAAGGAATATCTTGAATCAGCTTGTCCGCCTAGATCCACCGATCTAAATAAATTCGTGTGGGGTATTTGGAAACAGTAGTAAACTCCAACATGGTACTACCATGCCGGAAAAACGAAAAAGTTTTTTCCGTTTGTAGCTTCTATTTTCATTTGAATTGTGGAGACCGTTACTTGATGTAGATCCATGATATAAATGAGATAAAAACACAAGGTTTAAGTTTAATCTACGCTTTATTTGAAAAAATTCGACGACGTTTCGCTGACACAGCAGCTTTATCAAGAATGAAAAATAGAATGAAGAGTATGGTATTATAAACAAATCGTAGAACAAGTTGGATGAATAACAGGAAAATCCACACCGAGCCATTGTACAGTTAGTATGAAAGGTAATAAAACTAATTAAACAAGTTAAGTAGGGGTGAGTAATTCAAATCTACCTGTTCATTCAAAAGCTTGTCCGAATGTTTGTATCTATTTATTTCTAATGCTTCTAGGAGATCTAATTTTGAACTTTTGATTTTATATGTAATATGTCAAAGTTTTTATTGAATGAATGGTTTTCTTTTATTAGGTGGTTTGAATAATTTGAATCAGATTTATTTTATCGAAGCTACGTTTATGTTCAGATGTTCTTATGCCAAAACTCCTATAGGTCCTACCGATATAAATTTTATCACAAGAACCGCAATTGAGTTTATAGATTCCTGATTTACTTGATTTTTCAACACGAGATTTATTATTTTTAATATGTTTACCTAAGTTATTAGAAGTTTTGAAAGCTATATTAAGATTTTGTTTGACGAGAAAGGATTTAATATTTGTACTTGCAGAACCGCAGAATGTTAAACTGTTGAATATTTTATAGTCTTTATGAATAGGATATACTTCATTTATTGCTTTCTGATAGAGTTTTTACGAATGATTAGATCTATCATATCCGGATTATATGAATTATTAATGGCTATCTGTTTGATGATGTTTAACTCTTTATTATAATCTTCTACTGATAAAGGTAAATTGAGTAACCGATGTACCATGCTGTTTAAAGCTGCAACTTTGTGTTGAATTTGATGTAATGAGTAGTTATGTATAACTGTATCAGTATGTGTTGGTTTACGAAAGACCGAAAAACATGATTATTATTTTGTTAAGTGATTTTAAGTCATTTTAAGTCCAAAAATGTATGGAATCGTTCTGTTCAATTTCTATCGTGAATTTAATGTTCAAATGGATGGAATTAATGAAATTAACAAATAAGTCTAATTGACGAGTAGTTCCAATGAAACATACTAAGATGTCGTCAACATATCTATATCATTAGAAATAAATAGATACAAACATTCGGACAAGCTTTTGAATGAACAGGTAGATTTGAATTACTCACCCTACTAAACTTGTTTAATTAGTTTTTATTACCTTTCATACTAACTGTACAATGGCTCGGTGTGGATTTTCCTGTTATTCATCCAACTTGTTCTACGATTTGTTTATAATACCATATTCTTCATTCTATTTTTCATTCTTGATAAAGCTGCTGTGTCAGCGAAACGTCGTCGAATTTTTTCAAATAAAGTGTAGATTAAAGTTAAACCTTGTGTTTTTATCGCTTCTATTTTCGTTAAATGCCGAATATCATAATCTAACAGCATTCTTCCATTTCATCATAGTCATGTAATTTCTTATTACACACTCTTGTCTAAAATAAAAATGAGCTAAAATATTCTAAGTTACATCTGAAGTGTTTCAATTTCCACTTTAGGAAATGAACTCTCTGTATATTCAAACTCAAAAAAGGTAGAAAATTATGAATACAGCGTCGCTCCCACCTTTGAATTACGGATTATAGACGCTCACTTCTGTTTTCATGTCGGTAGAACTTGTAGAAATTTCAGTTTTAGGTTATTAAAGCACAAACAGTTTTTTATACTTAATAATTAATTAGATCTAAATTCGTCACCATAACTAAATCTTATCAGATCTTAAAAGCAACAACTCTGCTTGGATTTTCCTCTTACTGAGTCAAGTACCTGCTCTTACCTCTGTTATATGAAAGGCACATCATCCTTCTGAATGTGCTATTCGCTTACTTAAGAAACAGCCTGTATTTTCCACTCACTGTAGGAATAATTTCAATTTATAACGAAATTTTCTCTGAAGTGACCAAAACAAATATATAAATATCCAATGGTGAATTTTCTTTCAATTTGTATTCGTATCCACCCAATTTAATCTTAGTTTTTGTATTCTGGATATTATCGATTCGTAGCTCGACATTACTCCTCCAAAAGTTGTCATAATGTGAAAAACACGTTAAAATCATGTGGAAAAGTTTTAATAAGGTGTCATGTTCAGTGTCAGATTTCTTTGCCTAATTACTTGTCAGGCGTTTACAGTTTCTTGAAAATTATAATGGTGAGAAGAAATTACTCTGCGTTAGATTTTTAAGTTTATTGAACTCTCTTGTCTCGGTTCTAGATACAATTATTATTTCATTAAAAACGACAAAAGGAAGCTATAATATTACGCGGATGTGTCGATAATTTTTTGGAAAGTATTTAGTTCTAAACTATGGTTTAGAACTGACTGTTTTCAGCAGATCACCCAATTGCTTCTTGTTCGAAACAGATAATTTGATGTCATCCATATACAGCAGGTGGGAGATTGTATGATAGTTCCTATCTGTTTTTATTCTAAATCCATATCCTGTTCTATTGAGCATTGAGGACAATGGGTTCATAGCTAAACAGAACCATGGTTCTGGACTCAAAGAGAATTCCGCGACGTATGGGTATCTCGTCAGTTTTAATTGACTTATTGTTCATGTTGACCTGGTGATACCATCTAGAAATGAGCTAAATTTCTGCAGTCTACAATTCTAGGGTTTCGTAATAATTTCTTTCTTAAAATATTTTATCTTGGACACCCTGTTTCTCTTAAACGATTTGTTTTAAATCCCTCACGTTCTCACTAAATCTTCTCGAAACAAATCATGAAATCAAACCCTGAAGTTTGGATCTGTGCTTAATGACTAGCCTCTGTTTTCAATCCATGCAGTTTTAACCAAACCAACATTGAACTGAAATTCTCGTTAAATGAATGTTTACCCAAAATCTCTGTCGGTCACGTTTTGTCACTAGAATTCTTTTGTGAAGAATAACAGAGGATCTATGCATTCAATTACAAGACCTAGGTTATCTCGTTTCCGTAATTTGCGTTATCTAACCGCAGATAATAATGAAATAATAGTATTAGCTATCAGGTCAATTATAGAGCCGAATGAAGTATCAATAGACAAGCAAGTTGAATAGAAGATGTTTCAACATAAACCAATGAGCCGGCGGTATTGGGTACACGTCCTGTTTTTTATATTTACCATAAACAACTTTGAAGTCATTAACGCATTAAGATAATCGCAGAATACAAAAGAGAAGTAGCAATTACGTGAAGGTTCAAGAGATCTGGAACGAAAAAATCCTTAATTAATTCATGCTATCGGAATTTTAGGAAATGACAGCTGGGGCAAGATTGTTAGATACATGTTATTACCAATGGAGCTATAAATTTCATACTGAATGGAAATCACATTAACATATCCCGTTAGGTTACAGTATTTTCTCTGTTTAGTTTTGTTGCAACGAAAATATTTGTTGCACGTTTCCGTTTGGCATTCACAATGTGGTAGACAATTTTTTCGGTTCGCATGAGAACTGCAGAAATTTTCAATTTAATAAAAAACAACAATTCAACTGTTCAAAAATAATTAAATAATATAACAGTTGATGTGGATTATGTAAAAGTAAAGATCCGGGAATTCAGAAATATGAAATAATATTACCACAATATTGCACGTCTATCTATTTTCATCACTTCGTTCACATTTTCCTGCGCGTTTTATTGCACTACTTTGCACATATTTTACGTAAAGTTAACTCTTCAAAACTTCAAACCCTTGTCACTGTCGGCAGTTAAATAGGAGTTATATTTACGACAAAGTTCAAGTAACAGAAATAACTATAGAAGGTAAAATATAAATGCTATTTATTGAAATCGTAAAACGTCATATTTGCATGCGAGTGAAGACATTTGCATTGAATTAATGGGACGATTTCAGTTTCAGTTTTATGTTGGCAATTTGATAAATGCTGTATTCGAGAGAAATCGAATCTAGACATGAAATTCTCCTGAGGTCGTGGAAGTTAACAGAAAATTAAAATAACCTCCTGAAACAAAACATCATGAGTAAATACCATTAAGTATATTCATCTAAAGCGATGCTTGATCAATGGTCACTAAAGTATCCGTCTTAGTCCTCATAACCTCAACTTTGAAAGGCATTCTCTGAAAGATTCAATGAAATCAAGTGAAAGAGGGCTTCTATTGAGTGATATTTGTCGAGCTTCTTTCGTAAAATTCTGGATCATGAGTGTATTAAGCCTGAATATAATATCCTTAAATTCTACACGCAAAATTTAAGGGTTATATGATTAGAGAAGTATCTATCTTACTCTAGCTCAATCAGCTCAGTGATGTCCCATTCCATAATTGTCAGTTTGCTTTAGCGAACAGGCAGCAGAAATGATGTTGTTGAAGCTTAAGGGTAACTTTTTCTTCTTAGTTCTGAATATTTTGGAGAAAGTTCTGGAATAATTTCAGCACAGACAGTGTATCCTCATAGAGAATATCAGTGATTATAGTTTACTCGTTTTCTCTCAACTGATAATTATGGGCATTGTATAGATACTCTATTGAAGTGATCTTGAAGGTACTTCCTAACGATATGGTTTTGGTGAGGATTGGTATTATCATACACTATAAGTTACGATCCATATTTGCTGTAAAAGGTACAATATGTTCTCTGAAACCTCTGAAACGTACCTTTGAGCATTCAAAATTTTATTAGTTCAAAGAAATTCTTCCTCATACCATTATTGAACCTATACCAAATCTATAAGGCGATAGAAAGTTGCACAAGGCATATCTCTCATTTCGAGGTCTGTACACTAGAGAACTATGAATGAAAGGAATGAGCTGTAAACAAAACTCTCCCCCAGTCAGCTCCTAGTCAAATGGCAACATTCAATCGGGTTCTTCGGTGTGATGCGGTTAGAACTGGACCTCCCTGTGTCACGAGGCTTTGCACCAAATTCCCTGTTATGAAAGTCATTGTGAAAAAAGTTTCGTCTATAAAAATTCCTAGGAAAATGGTAAATGTGATATTCCTTCAAAAACAATGGTGTGGAAGTGAACTTTGTAATTTCAACGTAGCCTTAAAAGTGTTCCACTCCGAGGACGTTCAAAAAGTGTTTCTACTGTTGAAAAGATCAATTCAGTTCATTATATGATCTTGAGTGATAGACAATAGGCATGACGAAAGATCTTGAAATCCTCTTCCGTAATGCGGATACACATCTACTGTTTCCAAAAAATCTTTTATTTCGGTAATAAACTAAAGTTTTTAGAGAATTAAAGCCATTTTTATAATCATTTTTAAATATTGAGCAAAAGAAGCTCGCCATTTCATATCGTCGTGTGTGACGTCATACTTACGTAAACGTCAAATTTGTTTACACGCAGCTAGACAGCAAAGTAAACAAACGTTGCGTATTTCTTGTGTTGAATGTGAATTCTGAAGTTTATAAGTGGTGTACAGTACCTCAGTGCAAAAATACATCAATAACGACACCCAACAAGGTGTTTGTACATGTCCCATACAAGAAAATAATAAAAATCGTGCGAACCCGCACGATGAAAAGACAAATTCGCCATTTTATTTCTGTGAAGATCCCTTTGATGTGTGTATGTTATCATGTATTGATAGATTTTTAACTTAATGTTTGTTTCACATGAGATAGTTGAAATGTAGAGAATGTTTGTGTTAGTCTTGGTTATCATTCTCATTATCAATTATAATTGTTACCTTTGCAGTTTTCAGTTGCCAAATGATATGGAAAATTATATGGAATACCATGTGATGGGGTTGGTATCACAAGTAGGTATGAAACCAGGATGTATGCCCACAAAATTTACTTGCCAACCAGATAGGAAAACACAAACATCTAACACAACAGAGTGACCCTATATAGTTGAAAAATGAAGAATGTTGATTCTTGGAGAGTGCGAAAAGCAATTTGAAGAAAGTACTATAGTTAAAGAGCCATCAAGTTCAAAAGAAATTGCATCTTGTAGTTCAGGTATAGTTTACTAACTTATTTATTAGAATGTTAATTCAGTATTATTGTTACATTGTAGGTATACTTAGGCTTAGGTATTACAGATTTCAAGAAATGATCTACGTTTGAGATTCATTCTGTTATACTGGCTATAGAACTAAATAGATTTTTTTGTAACCTTGTAATTTTCTATTTGTGTTCATAACTATATCATTGCACTTAAATAACAAAACATTTGTTTTACAGTTCAGCAGATTGTTGAAGACGTTACCCAATTACCACCAAGAATGTTGGATAAAGCAATTGAAGGACACATATGTAAAATATTTAGAAGTAAAGCTAACCAAACAAAAATTAATTTGGTAAGTCAGCTGACATGTTTCGAAGTAATACCTCTAAATTAGCAAACATATACCTATACTGCAAGGGAGCTAACCTCAAAAATAATGACAAGTTTATTGTGGAAATAACCTATGAAAGTAAAACAGAATAAACTTCTACGAGTTTAAAACGAGTCTGATTACTACTTGGTCATATTTGTATCTAGTGTTAAAAATAAAAACAAATAAAATATTCTGAAACAGGTTTTCACGTTTCTAAATTCGGACGAGCAAAATTCTTCATTTGTTGCGAGGAACTCGCCCAACATCAATAAATAGATCCTTGGCAAATTTGAGCTGTTTGCCTTAACAAAGAATGGTTCCATTGTTATGGATAGATTCGTGTAGTAACGTCGATAAATCACAAAAACAAAATCCTAACGCGCAATCAGTAGTAGGTAATCAAAACACAGTGAAGCTTACATAAGTATGATGTCATGCGCTGTGATTGGCGTTTCAGTCAAAATGGCCGATTGCAGTACTTTACTCTTTTATTTTATTGAGAATCTTATTATTCTCAATTTTTTAAATAAAACTAAATCAGTTTTTTAAATCTTTTGAATGTGTTTTTTCCTCTGAAGTCATTAATTCTTTGATTATGTCATACTATCTGCACGCCTATTGACCAATAGTGAAATTTCTAAGACTATGACAACTGAATGGGTGTAACATATCTATAACAATGAATTATAAAAAACTGATCGATAAGTAGCTGTTTCTTTTTCTGCTAGAAACTACTACATCTAACTGGCTTTTAAATGGTATATTAACTTTGAGCTAACTATTTTTTCCAGCAATATTACGGGTAAGAGTAATAAGAACATGAAATTCGAAAACACAAATATCTTATATTACTTAATGCAACATGAACACTAACTAAAAGTTTAATGAATCATATTTACACGAAAGAGATTTCAAAATGTCTTCCTCTTCCTTGAATGCACTTAACACATCTTTTTCTTGAACTATCAACTACTCTTTGAAGTTCAAAGTGTTTTTGACTCATTTCGTTGCAACAGATTCGAATCCTTTCAATTAATCCTTCTCGAGTATTGGAGGGAATTCTGTAAATATTAGTCTTTAATTAGCACCACACATAAAAATCAAGAGGCGAAAGGTCAGGGTTTCTGGGTGGCCCGAATCGACCTATCCATTTCTCTCCAGGTCTCTCAGTCATCCATTTCTGGACCATTCTAGAATTATGAGCCAGGCAGCCGTCCATTTGAAACCAATGGTGATGCCGAGAAGCTTTACGCATTTCTTCCAGAACGTTCATTATTTCGTTATTTAATAGATTTAAAAATTCGAACGAATTGAGACGATCGGGAAGTATAACTGGCCCGACAAGCTAACCCCTCCTTAACCCCAACCACGCATTTACTCTAATCTCGTGCTAAGAGTGTGACACAATAGTGCCATGAGGATTTTCTGTATCCCATATATGGGAATTTCTCAAATTGATCAAACCAACTTTGGTAAAAGTTGCCTCATCCGTCCATAGAATTTTATCTGATCCCCAATCCTATAATTTATCCATGTACCACCTACAAAATTGCAACCTCACCTCACTATCCACAAGTAAATTATTTCGCTTGAGAACTCTATGAACCGTGGAATGATGAAGTCTCAATGTAGCAACAATTCTCCGAGTACTTGTTGTAAGATCCTCGTGAACAGCCTGCAATATTTAAGGTGCTTGCCTCCATTTCTGAGCACTTTCGCGAACTTCTCTAATTCTTGAGCCACTGAATGAACCGGTTTCACCGGAGCGCCTAAACACTTCAACAGATGTCTTTCTGCAAGGTTGCTGCCTGTTTGGAAAGCGCAATGCATACTTCCGCATCGCTGCACGGGAATTTCCATTCGCGAAGCCATACATATCTCGATATTCAATATTTGAGAAACTAGACAACTAGGGGAAATATAAATTTCAATTCATTAATTCATTCAACAACAGTTCCTGTCAAATTCTAGATATTTTTATTTATTTTAAAATCAAGTAATACAAGCCTTCTGTGATTTATTCTTTTAGGATTCTTTTTCTAATTTTCTTCTTCTAATCCGAGAAAAATTATTTATTTCTAGTTTTTAAACATTCAATATCCAGATATGTTATTTATTTATCGCTTATTATTATTAATTTTTCTTTAAATTGAACAAGTTCCACGAAGAAATAATATATGGGCGATGTCAACCCAGAATATTGGGTCCATAATGATTTTAAAACATCTATAGATCATAATCGGCATCACTTGGACGACTGAACCTGGCCATCGGGGCTCTCTCGGTCTCTCGGATGGAATTTGAGGAAATATCGCAGGTTATGTATTTTTTATTATCTCCTTAGTCCTTTTTATGACCTTGCCTCCTTTATAAAATCTTTTGTGAGATTTGTTTATACAAATAAGAAGTATGACTGTTGAATTATTTTTCTGCTGGTTTTCTTTTTCCATTGTTACAGATTCCTGTCCCAAACCCTTGTCTTCATTTGGAAATCATGGAATGCAAGAGAGAATGAAGCAGCTAAGCAGAAAAATATTTGGTACTCTTTATGTACACACGACACTAACACAACATAAACAGACAAGCTATTGTTAGTGCAATAGCGACAGGGCAACGAGTTTTTTCCTCAGGTTTTTTCACTCGTTTATTGAATCATATACAAGATAGTATGGTTCCCCTGTCACATTTCCTGAGCTCACACTTGGGTTTTTTTATGAGACACACATCAAAATTATAGATATAAGCATTTATTGTAAATTCAATCATTCAAATTTTTGTAAATCCTCTCTTTTCAAAAGAATATATATATATATATATATATATATATATATATATATATATATATATTCTTTTGAAAAGAGAGGATTCATTCATCAAGAAGGCTTGTATTACTTGATTTTAAAATAAATAAAAATATCTAGAATTTGACAGGAACTGTTGTTGAATGAATTAATGAATTGAAATTTATATTTCCCTAGTTGTCTAGTTTCTCAAATATTGAATATCGAGATATGTATGGCTTCGCGAATGGAAATTCCCGTGCAGCGATGCGGAAGTATGCATTGCGCTTTCCAAACAGGCAGCAACCTTGCAGAAAGACATCTGTTGAAGTGTTTAGGCGCTCGGTGAAACCGGAGCGCCTAACCTAACACAAACACTATATATATATATATATATATATATATATATATATATATATATATATATATATATATATATATATATATATATATATATATTTATATTATTGAAAAGTTATTTGTGGAATTGTTTAGACGCTCCGGTGAAACAAGCTCATTTGTGATCGAAGGATGAGAGAATTTAATGTTTTTACTCTTGCTCTTGTCCATGATATTGCTGGTAAAAGAATGGTAAGCTCAAAAGTTGATATACCGTTTAAA
The DNA here is from genome assembly GCA_013387265.2 of Cryptolaemus montrouzieri. NCBI lineage: Eukaryota > Metazoa > Arthropoda > Insecta > Coleoptera > Coccinellidae > Cryptolaemus > Cryptolaemus montrouzieri. The sequence goes on from JABFTP020000103.1 coordinate 20,950,286, forward strand.
AACCAGATGAATTTAGTAGTTTTTTCCAAAAAAGAACGGCTACTTATCGATCAGTTTTCAGTGGTACAGCTAACAAGAAAATACCACTAATTTTGTTCATTTCACAATTTCTTCATTTAGCCTCTTACAAAACCCGGTATACAGAATTTTTACCATAAGTATCTTATAGCAAATTCAATTCTATTTCTGATGGTATAGTCAGGTTTGATGTAGCTGTAAGAGTAACAGAGATATTCTTGTTTTTATAGAGAGAAGCAAAATTTCGTAAAATCAAGAAGTGATAACTCGATAATTATTAACTCTTTGAAAAATGTTATGGAACATTTTTTGTTGCAAATGACTTGTACTATCACCTACTGAAGTTTGGCACCTTTTATAGTAGACACCCTGTATACTGGTACCATAAAGGAGTACCACAATTCTGCACTTTTCTAGGACTATGAAAAAACTGCCAAAAAGCTTTTATCAACTTAAATCTATCTAAGAACATCTGTAGCAGATTGGAATGATTATTTCAGCAGGATCTTTGAGTTCCACATATTCAATAGAAATAAAACAATTCCAATTTATCCACCACCTGAAAAAGTTTCTTAAGCAGCTACAGGAGTGTTTTTTGTATCAATAAAAATGATCAATTGATTGCTTTGATGAACCGAAAAGAAATGCAATGAATCACTGCTAAATTGAGTTGAGGAAAAAAGAGGTCTTACCAGAGAAAAAAGCTACAGTGAATCAATTCAACGATATTCAACAGAGAAGACTAATTGAATAATACGTTGACGGTACAAAACAGACTTTCAATAAAGTTGATAACGTCTTAGCCAATAATGAATAAATCTAAATATGTTTTGCTTTCTATCGACCCAGTATCTTAAATTTCCACTCAAAATAGAGAACAACTTCTTGGTTAATATAATAAGTGATTTATAATACATTTGTTCGAATTCAATGTGAAAAATGATAGTATTCACAAATTATAATAAAATTAATCGAAATGCATACAGTATATTAAAAATCCCAACATTCCTCTGGAGACAGAAAAAATTTTCTGAACGCTATTCAGGAAGTCCCTCTCTAATCAATCAAACACTGAAAATAAGTAGGAGGAAAAGTTAGGGATTATTTAGTTTCTATTGATGTATCGGTTCTGCACTTTTTGCGGAAGAAACTTTTCCAGCACCAAAATACAGTAGATGACAAATTGGCAATATTAGTGGTCAAGAGCGCAGTGGAATGATGGTAGGCAGCCCTCGTTTGCGAGAAGTTGCAGGGGTGGATTTTTGGAAAATTGCATTCCAAACTGAAGCTTTCTGGGTCAACTACATTTGTTAGTGAGTTGCCTTTGTTTAAAAAAAATCTGAATATTAATTATTCAAAGATATTTCAAAATTCGCAAAAGTTTGGATTATTAATAACATATTTTATGCAGAACATTCTTTCAGATAGCGTTTAATAATCGACGACTTCTATACTAATGGTTTTATGTTTGACACTTTTTATACTAAATGTCTCTTGTATACTTTTATCTAGCAACGAATCTGATTTCTTTTTGAACAGGTCGTTTGGCTCTAAAATCTTTCGTGCAGACATATTTGATTCATTGATCGTAAACTTACATTACTTGTTCTCCAACAGTTTTAAAAAAATTGGTAATCTCGCTGGGGCATTTTGTTTTAATTTTATGTTGTTCTAGTAGTTTGCTGCTTTTATGAACAATTACGATGTTCTGTGTCTGCATTCAGAATGTGGTCAACAGTTTCACTGCCTCCATTGTAAATTCTCCAGGTACTCGTTTTCACTAGCTTGTTTTGATAAGATGGTATCTAAGTGAGTTGTACTCTATTAGGAGACCAATAATGCTTGAATTTACATAGTCTTCTTCGGCAAATAATACATAAACATTTTTTAGCTGACTCAAGAACTGCAGCTTCTCTTGATTGTTGTATTCTCATAAGTCCTTGCCCCATTTGACTTCCTTTCAGAAATTTTCTCGATCACTACCCTTAATGTCAGGCTCCCATTAGAGAAATATCGGGTAATATATCTTTGGAAAATTCTATGGAAATTAAATAAGAAAGTACACGTGGACTAGGTAATATGTATTATCCAGATAGTATCATCGATTACTTGCGCTGGAGCAAATTCAACTAATAATCGCATAGTCTGACTTGTAGGAGACACTAAAGCTTGGTAGTGACTCCGACTAAAAATTTGAGAAAGAAAGTATTTTTCTGCAGCTTCGAAGTTATGGTAGATACAAGAACACTTATGCATTGATTTAGACGAGGGGTGCTCAAACTTGAACTGCTGGCGATCTACCTCAATATTTTTAGACTACTTACGATCGACTCTGAGAGGCTGCAAGTATGTATGATGCAGGGTTGTCGTACATGCATGTTACACCCTACCTACCTACCTACCCACCTAGGTAGGGTGTACCGTAACATTTATAAATATTAGCTTTCTGTATAGTTAATCTATCGTAAGTTGAAATTCACTTCTGAATGCGTGCCATATGATATCAGTCAAAAATGCCAAATCAGTCAGCCATTTTCCGTTTTTCAACATTTGAGTGTCATCACCTCTTTCGTCTAGAAAAGCTGTTATTTCGGGCAATAATTCTTGAAACTTTTCTAGGAATTTTCCGCGATTCAACCACCTGACATTCGTGTGAAGAACTAAATCAGTGTGTTCAGCTGACTCCGTATCTTCCAACTACAACAACAAGAGCCGCCGTTGCAAGTTATGTGCACGGATGGAATTCACAATTTTTGTTGCAATGCCCATGATTTCCTCTGTGCGTAAGACTTATGAACACAGAAATTGTCGACGTATAATGCAATGGAATGAAAAAAATTAACGGAAATATTCATTAGCTCGACACAATTGCACAAAACCGTTTTTTTACCAGTCATTGCTGGTGCTCCATCGGTTTTAATGCACACTACGTTATATATTGGTAACTTGTAGTTTTTTACAAAATTAAAGAAAACGTCATATATATCTTCGCCACTGGTCGAATAAAAATACAGAGCTGGGCAGTGTCTGTCATATCGGTGGATTAGTCAAACTGTAAAGAGAAGTATGTACATTTCATGATATCATGTCTTAGTTTATCTACCATGTAGTGAATCATGAATTCAATACGCTTTGTGAAAGTAGGACGAGATAACTGAAGTTCTCTAATAGCAGACATGATTTCTGTTTTATTTTCAAAATCTCCAAATATAGTCTCAACCGATTCAATAAATGCTTCCTTCTTCATCCGATCCATCTACGAATGGTTTCTTTCGCCTATATATGTGATATTTTAAATGACGCGATCGTAGAATCTTTTGTTATTTGGCTGGTGTTGTGAACATGGTTTGTTCTTTTTTCAAACGAGATATCAAACCACATACTTTTCGTTTTCTTAATTCACTCTATGGCGGAAAATCATTTCCATAGTTTTTATGAACCGTTTTATGATGTCTCTCTAAGTTACAATGCTTAGGTATTGCAACTGACTCACTACAAATAAGACAAATGCACTTATCCTTCCCCATACAAAAGAAAAACTCTTTCTCCCAATCATTAGAGCACCGCGCGTTCCTCTGATAAAGCCGCCTTTTGCCGCTAGCAGAGTGTTATTTTATTACGTAATAAATTTTGTTTTGTCTTCTCGAGATCTACTCAGAAAGCACTCGCGATCATCTGGTCGATCGTCATCGTCTGGACCATCGAGATCGACCATTTGAGCACCCCTGATTTAGACTATTTTTTGAGGAACTAAATTCAATAAAACGTGATATTTTTCAAATAGGCTTTCCGTCCATATCCCTGAAGTCCATATTCGTTCGTTTTTACTAATTTGGGAACAACCGAGAAATGCTTCTGGAATAAAACAAGTTTGATTCCTATTCGATTCGAAAGATCAAAAGCAAAGTTACTGTATAATATAGGTTCTGGAGAAACATATCTAACACCAACACAGTTGAAACATTCTATGGAATTTCGTTGCACCAAAATCCTCTTTAAGACTTGAGGATTGCCGTCCCCGATTAAATCATGCAATGCCATCAAGAAGCCAGACTCGATTTGAGGAAATTTGATCGATTTAGTCCTATCAACATACACTGTGCCAGGAAAATAATGCACAAAATCGTAAATTCAAATTTATTCAGAAGGTGTTTAGAGAAGTTGAAGAATTATTTTTCCATTAATCCACCAGTACTAAGGAATGCTTGTGAATAATCGAAATGAAGATGGTACACATAGAAATTGAAATGAAACTAATTATGAGTGATTTTTGTAAAAAATCAAAGTCTCCAAAAACCTGTTAATACCAGATGATTCCATCTCTGGCAATATCTGTCTGTTCCGAAACATGTCCACGGTAGCTGTCTGATTTTACTGGCTTCTTTGTACTTTATTGAGCATGTCCCAGACGTTTTTGATGTCATTGAGATCTGGACTTCGTGCAAACCACTTCATTGAGGTGATTTCGTGATCTTGAAGGTAGTTCTTAGTAACATGAGGTCAGTGAGATTTGGCGTTAGGATGTATGTACGAAAGATTTTCTTGTTTGCAGCAAATGATACAACAGGTTCTTCCAGAAGGTCAATAACGTATCTCTGAGTATTCAGGGTTCCATCATTTACGATGACCAGATCAATGTGAGCGTTCATAGGAATTTCTCTCCCCTTCATTATCGGACCTTCACCAAAACTATTGGTAGGTACAAAGTTGCACTGGGCACTCTCATTTCGACGACTGTAAACTAGAAACGTCGGTCGCAATGAACAACAAAATTTCGACTCATCTGTAAACAAAACTCTCTCCTAGTCAGCTTCTAATCATTTCACGTGTTCCCTGGCAAAAGTCAGACTTTTCGATTTGCTCCGGTTAGCGCTGGGCCTCAAGATGTGACACGAGGCTTCAACCAATTTCCCTGAGACTTTGTCATATCGTTTTAGTGCTAATTCACATTCCACTGTTCTGTAATGGTTTGCCGTTGTTGCTCAAAGTCATCTTCGACCAGGTCTTCTTTCATGACCACCAGTCTCTGTTACCTACAGACAAGCTTTTGGCCTCTTCTTAGTAGAACCAAGGTCATCTAATACCACTGCTTCAGTACATTCTGCGGGGGTCAAATTTCATATTCTCGTTGTATTATTAACGAGAATTCATACTTCTTACTAGCAGAAATCAATCAGCAACTACTGAATTCGAGAAGTGGTGGTTTTATTTCGCACGAGACGTATGTCTGGTCATTTTCGAAAAAAAAGCCATGTGTTGATAATTATTTGCCAACCGAAATATAAATTTGAAGTACTGATGAATTTGTGCATTGATTTCTTGACCATTCAATCGAATCATTCATGCAAAATAGCTTTCAGATTGTTGAATTATTTAAATAAAACCACAATTAAGACAAGATAAATTGGTAATCATATATCTGGTGCTCTCGCTGGTGGCAAGGATGGCCTTAGCAAACTTTCCGAAAGAGTATGGACCAATGATGCGTCTGGACTAAATCCGCACCATACAGTTGCTTTCACCTGGTGAATAAATGTAGATTAGTCGTTCCTGTTAGGCCGATTACTTTTTGTGCAGACCCAGGTCATGACAGAAAAGGTTTTCGAAGTCAATTTGAAGCCTGAAAATAAACATAGCCTTCTTTAAGGAGAGCAATTAAGCTTAGGATCAACTGTACTATAATTTGAACTTGAATATTTTGACATCCGTAAGTGAAATAACAAATTTGCAATGGGTACTAGGGAGGCGTTGTTTGTTTTCAATGTGTTGTCTCAAAGACTCATGGACGTCAATCAGCCAATACATGTAGCCTTCCTCGATCATAAAAAAGCTATCGACAAAGTCCGCCATAATCATCTCATAACACTCATGAGGTATAAAAACATTTACAGGAATGATATCAGAATAATAACATATCTCTCTTTTAACCAGACTGCCAAAGTTTCTGTGCAAAACGATCTTCAAAAGAGATAAAAATAAAACGTGGAGTAGGACAAGGAAGCGTGCTTTTACCATTACTCTTCAATTTGTATTCAGAAGATATAGTACAAGAAGCACTGAAAGTTAATGAGAAGGTTATAAACAACATTAGATACGCGGATGACACAGTACTAATAGCAGAAACCCTGGAAGAACTGCAAAGGCTAATAGATCTAGTAGTACAGATCAGCGAAGAAAGGAGGCTCACACTTAACACCAAAAGGACTAAATTCATGACAATCACAAAACACCAACAACAGCGAGAAATATTATGGATCAAAGGGGAGCCAGTGGAGAAAGTCTGCAAATACAAATACTTGGGATCAATTGTAAATGATAATAATGATTATTCACAAGAAATAAGATCAAGAATCGGAAAGGCTAGAACAGTGTTCAATAAAATAAGGAATTCATTAACCAGTACAGATCTTAGTCTACATCTTTATATCAGAATGCTTAAATGCTACGTATTTCCAGTACTATTATATAGAATGGAAGCCTGGACGCTTAAGAAGTGCGACACTGACCGGCAGGAAGCATTCGAGATGTGTGCATATCGAAGAATCCTCAGAATAAACTGGGTGAGCAGAACAACGAACAAGAAGGTATTGAGAAGAATAGAAAAGGAGAAAGAAATAATCAACACAATTAAAACCAGAAAGTTGCAATATCTGGGTCACGTGATGAGAGGGGAAAGATAAACACTGTTGCAAACTATTATACAGGAAAAATACAGGGTAACAGAAGTATAGGAAGAAGACACATCTCCTGTTGAACAACCTAAGACAGTGGTACAACAGTAGCTCTGTTGATTTGTTCATATCCGCAACTTCAAAGATAAAAATCGCCAAGATGATAGCCAACCTTCTTAAAGAAGACGGCACGTAAAGAAGAAGAATCGTTTCATTATGGTAACATCGACCTGCTACTTCTATTGAAAACCCCTTTCTATAATGCCATGTCATGTTCAAAACTTATTCTCACCTGAGAAATATAAAGTTAACTGAATACGGACCTGAAAATTGCGGTGTATTGCAATGTCTATTAAGGGCGAGGATTGGCGGCCCTCGCTGTTGGCGGATCATAAGGGCGGTGCTGGAAAAAATTCCGAATGACCTTTCCACTTCGACTCCGGGAATGATAAATATGAGAAAAGTTTGTACTTCATATAATCTTCTTACAGAAAGTTTAGAGGTCAGGAGTTCCTGCTCCAGCGGGAACAGATAAATTTAAGGAATTCTTACAAAGACATACCCATCATTTTTCATTTTAAAACAACATGTCATTGAAATTTTTGATGGTTAGATATTATAACTGGGATCTGTGGACAAAAGGAACATTCCATGATTTCTATCTACACTTGGCAGATATGTGTCAATATATGAATAAATGAAGCTGGGATTCTCCAATTTGCACTTTACTCAACCACAAATTAATTCATATGATCATTATTTTACACACTTGATTTTATTATTCGCTTAGTGCAAATATGTTGTATAATATAGGTCCAGTAAAAATGGTTTCATGGGACTTTAATTTTTTCAAAAGCTTTTTCGTTCCTCATTATTACTTTCATTCCAATTTCTTTGAGTAACATTTTCATTCAGATTTTTCTCAAGCGTTAGGTTAGGTTAGATTTTGGTGCAGTGTTTTTAAGAAGTGACAAATCAGTGTTGGGATGAGTACAAAAAAAAATAATTCGAGTATGAGTACAATTAGTTTGCTGGAAATAGTATTGGAATACTGTACTCGATCACTTTCGTGAAAAAGTAATTGAATACAATTGTACTCGAGTACTTGTTGGAATACTATCTAACCCTTTTTGTGTTGGTGAAGCATAGTTATTACTATTATTTATCATTATAATGGGTTATAAATATTCAACCCTTCAGTAGGAAGTTTATGTAATTAAATAAAAGTACCTATAGTTTCTTCCTAAAGCAGCAATTTCTCAAAGATGGATCCATAGACTTATACATATTCCGATGAACAAAAATAACTATGATACCGAACTCAATATAATCAAACAAATTGCGAAAGATAATAATTATGATGAATACCTGATAGACAGAATGTGGTGTAAGAAGCTACAACAAAAATTAATGAATGAAAATTTTCCAGTTGAGTGAGAAACCAAGTTATAAGTATGTCTCATTACTATATACAGGTTCAATTTCGGTTAAAATTATTAAAATATTAGAAAAGAAAGAAAACATCAAAGTAGCATTCAAGTCAAATAGATCATTAGGTGGATTGTTACTAAACAATAGAGATACTACACCTTTTTAAGGTAGAAAGGGTGTATATAAGTTAACATGTGAAACTTGTGGAGCAGTTTATATAGGTCAAACAGTGAGAAGTTTTCAAAAAAGAGTGAGTGAACATGTGAAACCTCTAAGACTAAACAAAGAATGTCAAGAAGCTCATTTCGGTAATCACCTACTAGAATTCAACCATAATTATAACCATTTAAATTATTTTGAGTCATTGCATACATCTCATGATATTGGACTAATAGATTTTATGGAAAAATATGAAATTGTGAAACATAATGAAAATTGTAATGTGACATTGATAAATAGTCTAGTGATTTTCAGAGACATGCAAATTGTGGATTGTTTAATTGATTAATGTTATAACTATGTCTGATATTTTTGAAAAAGAAGATGACTTACTATTATAAGGTCTGTCATACTTTGTTTTGTGGTTAGCTGACATAACCACACTTTCCATTTGAATTTTAGTCGTTATTGTCTTGTCATAAAAATCATTTTTAGCTTCAATTTTTTTTAATTCATAGTTTTTGATAGATATGTTGATCAAATAACATTTTAATTTGTTGTGAAATGTCGGTCCTATTGATGAATTTTAATTTTACTATAATTGACTTTACTTGCTGAGAAAATATTGGGTAGGTTTTTTCAAAATGCAGAATTTGTTTCTTTATACTTTTAATCTTTGTTTTTCTTGTAGTCACTGGTCTGAAGATGCTCTGATGTAAAGAGAGCGAAACCAGTAACCACAATTGATCTTTAGGAAGAAACTATACGTAATTTCATTTAGAACTGTATTCGCGTCCCTCTCCGGATGAGGTTAAAGCAATATTTTTAGCACTCGTGACGATTTTGTTATATCTTCAATTGATATATTCGACTTCGTTATGCAACTGAACCATCTCAGTTTGAATTGAGGACATAAAACAGATACTATAATTACATCTGTGGAATTCAAAGTTTAGATATGTTAACCTTGTAATCCACAGATGCAATTAGAGTATCTGTTTTATACCGGTCAAAATTGTTAGAGCAGAATTTCCCCACCAAATTTTAAATTTTTAAGTAATTCACCAATGGCTGAATATAGATATAATAGTTACTTTTTCTCCTTCAAGAAGATCTAGAGTAGACGCTAATGGTGCCAAAACTTCGGTATATTATTTCCGATATTGGATTTTTGTTTTCCTGAAATAAGTTATGCCCAATCTACTGCAAAGAGTAGGCAGTCTAGGCCTACTAGATCGAGCAATGAAAGTGAAAGCGGAACTCGTCGAAACTGGGGCAACGCCAACCAGTTGCAACGAGTTCTTAAGGCGACTGGCGACTGCCAACTTTGTAAATAATTGACAAATCACGTCAGTGCATTCGACAAATTTTTTCGTGGCAGGGATGGTATGGTTATAGTACTCATGGTCACAAACTGTACTTATGAGCACATTTTGTAATCATGGGTACTGAATTGTAATCAAGAGTACTGACAATGAGTACTAAAGTCAGTTACTTTCTGAAAATAGTATTCGTGTACAGAATACATTTACTTTTCTCAAACAAAATTCATTCTCGAATACTGAATATACTAAAAGTACTTACTGTACTCGAGTACTTTCCAGCAGCATAGAATGAAAGACATCATTAAATGAAGCGATAAATTAAATATTAATAGTTTAAACTATTCTCTCACTGACGCAGTGTATCAATACTGAGCCACTAGTAGGTGTACCCAGCTTCATTGACAAAATGACCGGTAACGTTACCACTTTTGCGATTTTTGAAATAAGACAATGATAAAACGTTGAAAACTTTAGGGATAGTTTATTCTGCCCTCCCTAAATGATCCGTCACAACTCTGAATAGTCACGCAGTTTAAAGGACAGGAAATAGGGTATTTCTTAGATCATTAGTTTATCGATATTGGATAGTTTTACACTTCCGACATGGGTCGATGGCTAGAATTTTAACAAAATGTTAAACGTGCCTTCTGTCGAAGATACTGTTATTCAACAAAACGAAAACAATAGCAAATTTTGGTTTATAATTCCGATAGATACGAATGTTCTATATAGATTCATTCTTACATTAAGTTTTGAAAGTACGTAAAATGTTGCTTGAAATATTTGATGGATAGACCAATGAAATGGTAATCCAGTGTATTTCTCAAAATTATTGAAAGAGACCAAAACATATAGATCTCTAATCTCAAAAATGGGTGAGGTGTTATATACACAACCAAATTTATATGGAATCACCCGATATTTTGAATATTACTTCAGGATTTTGAAAATTTCGAAGGATTGTTAGAATTGATCCTTTTGAGATATTTCAATTGAAAAAGAAATAAATAAAGGATTATTTTAAGAAAAAACAAATAAAAGAAAATAAGAGACTCTTTTCGCATGTAGTAAAAGAATTGAAAATTGTTTTCTCACGGAGTAGGTGTTTTTTCTTGACCTCAGTAGCTTGTATTACCTCCGCTTACCCTGATGCAAGCCTGAATCTGTCTTGGCATGCTTTGGATTAGGTTTTCGACCTCCTTTGGGATGATATTCTGCAACTTTTCTGTGGCGGCTTGGATGAGCTGTTGTGGGGTTCTTGGATTATCCTGGAGCGATCTAATTTTCCTTCTGGGATTATCCCATAAATATTCTATCGGATTTAGGTCTGTAGAGCAAGCTGGTCAGTCTAAAATAGCGATTCCCTCTGTTTCAAGATAATGCCGCGCGAGTTGGCTGGTATGCGGAGAAGCATTATCTTGCATAAAAGTGAAATTCTCCACCGTGAGCACCTCGCCAGAGTCTCACTATGGGCTCCAGCACTAGGTCCATTTAATTTCTAGCCGTTGCACTTGCAGGCAACGAAATCAAATCTGTTTGCCTCCCAGCATAATGCCTCCCAAAAACATCATACTGCCCCCTTGCTATTTCGGAATTTATCTTGCTGCTCGGAGTCTAGTTTGTCTTCCACGACCCTTTAAAACCCGAATCCGGCGGCCATCTGATCCAACTCCAATTCTGGTCTCATCCGAAAAAAGAACATATGGCGCTCGATACACCAATTAAGTCTGTTGCTTTTTTGTTGTCTGGTTAGCTCTGGAACTCTTGGGGGCTTTTTGCTGTATAAAATCCTTGAACGAAGTCTTTGACGTATCGTTTCGACTGATACACTGACGTCTGTTGCTTCCAGAAATTGCCTTTGGAGTGTGGAGTCAAACGCACTAGGTTCTCTTCTTGCAATTTGGCACAAAAAGTGATCTTGTTCTTGTTCTTTAGAAGTGATCTTCTTACGACTTCTTCTAGGTCTATTTTGCAGAGACTATAGCTCCACGTATCGGGCATAGGTTTTTGAAATCACTCCCTGTGATACTCCCATTGCTATATCCCTCTGTGGCTTTCCTTCTTCAACGGGAGCAATTATTCGACCCCTCTACACATCGAACAATCCAACGTTAGACACTTTCAGTTATGACTATAGTCCTTTTTCAAATCTCAATGACGACTGAGTACAATATCCCGAACACGTGTTGATAATTCAACATTTCGTATCATACTATCCAGTTTTTTTACAACATAAACTTCATTCTTCACAAGTAGTCCAAGATCCATTTTTAAAAACAGTCAATAATGTGAAATACTGAGTGATTCAATATAAATTTGGTTGTGTGTACAAGTAACCGATGATCGATGTCTACTGAAACTCCGTTTCGAAACACAGTATAATTGTCAAGAGTGAATGAATACTACAAAAATATCAAACTAACGTATACTTATTTAGACTAAAGAGGCAATCCACTCAGAGCTATATATATTTGAAATACTGTTTAGGAAACAAGTTCAATAAGGTTGAGTTATTTACGTCAAACTGATGAAGAATTTCTGGTGAATACCTTAATCTAATAATCTATAAAATATCCTACATTCTGAGAAGAGGTATAAAACTCAGCCTTCTGGAAGTAATTGAGATTAATAGATTTAGGAATTCACCAGAAATTCTTCATCAATTAGACATAAATAACTCACCTTATTGAACTAGTTTCTTAAACACTAGTTCAAATACAGATAACTCTTAGTGGATTGCCTCTTTAGTCTATATAAGTATATGTTAGTGAGATATATTTGTAGTATTCATTCGCTCTTGTCAAAGATGCTGTCTATCGAAATGCATCGAGCATTTATTAATATATTCTAGTAGAAATCATCGTTTACTTGTATTTGAAACGGATCATGTAAAAGCATCGTCAGTTCAATTTTGGGGTGTTATATTATAGTTATTTTAAGTGTGAAAAGATCAATCGATCCATTTCTTAATTTATATCGTTCGGTGCATTACTTTTGGAGATGTTGAAAAAAATCAACTCTTCCCACATTCTCTTTAGTTCTTGTGAAATAACTTATAGCAACTTGTTACTCGATCGAAAGAACACAATTTTTTTTGAGATATATCAATCTTTCCGAAAAGAAGACTAATATTCTTTGAGAGACAAATTTGGATCAATTTTTTCTAGCATTAGAATTGTACTACTATTACGGTACAAAAAATCGTGTCAATTTCATGGAATTAGAGTAGAAAGTGAATTTAAAATAGTTAACTTTTCCCGCTCGTGTTTTCCTTAAATATTTCTTCCATATTCTTTCTTCGATAATGGTTGCTAGGAGAATCGATTGCTAGCATTGTTACAAGAATTTAAAACGTGAATATCTTTGTACCATCATTCGAAACAGAAGAAAGATCTATTTTGCTTTCTTCTTTAAGTTGTAGTAGTAGTTGCGTAGATATTTTTTACCAAACGAATTTGAAGACAGAGTTATGGGAACAAAGTGAATTAGGGAGCTCCTTTTCATGATTACCTCTTTGGAACAATCAATCTTAGGCGCCTAGAACTCTGCTTTCGTTTTGAATTACAGCCAAAACCATTTATAGGAAAATTGTTGTACTGGGCATATCTCTCATTTCCATGTGTGCACACTGAAGAACGTGGGTCAAAATGAACAAGACCAAATCTCGACTCATCATCAACTGATGTAATCAAGAGATTCTTGCAGAATCTCAATTTTGTTTCTCGTGAAAAAAACTTGTGCGCCAATCTTGAATTAATAAAAAATATAGATTGTAATTTTAGTCGAAAACTAAATCATCCTTCTCGAAACACAATACTGTTCTTCCTCGGAGTAATTTTTCTTATCCATAATAAATATATCCCTCGAGAAGAATTTACGAGCCAAGCAGTAGGGTATGTTGGAAGTTTAACTTGTCATTCAATTTGCAAGTGAGGACAGAAAATATAAAATATCCTTCCGAAGGCCTATGGTTAACCAAGAATATAAAAATTTTAATATTTGTTGGGTCGTATAAATCGCAGTGAGGCATCCAAAAGTTGAGTGAACAAAATTATTTATAGGGGTTCACAGTCATTGCCTGTTTTATGTTTGCTATTCCATTGGAATTTATGGAGTTTCTTCCGAACATGTCCGTCCTAAAATATATAGGTACTAAAATTATAGCGAAAATATTGAAATCGAGATCTGTAGATGACATTAATCGCAATTTGTAGACATACACGTAGAACTAACGTACTTTTACTTTTTTCGTTACTCAGGTATATGTTTTTGAATGTTGAATTGTCGGTGTCATTTTTGTAAGGCTTCTTGTATCATAGCTTATCGCCTCCCTGTCCATCCCAAATATGACTTTTGATTTCTAAGCTTGATTCAGTTGCTTCCCTAAGTTCTTCTGGAGCCTTTCACTTATATTGAACGTAATGATGTGCAGGGTGGGCAAATTTCGGTGTATTTCTACGGCATTGCAGATAGAGAAAAATGAACCCTTCTCTCTCGATCTTATTTTCAGTGACTAGTTCAGTGGTGCCGAAATTTTTCTGACATCTCTTTCCGTTCTGGACATTTCTTAAATGCTGGGAAAATCGTCCTTCGTTGATATCTCGATCATCATCAAAGTTACATGAAAATAAGTTTGACATTCTACAGGCACTTTTTAAGTACAATACAGTGTTGTATAAAAATTTTTTTGCTCATCGGTTTTCGAGTTTCAACGCAAACATGCTTTTTTCAATACAAACCATAGGAAATTTTACCTTCCTTTTCAGAAATATATAACACTCACAATTATTGCATTCAATACATTTTTTCAGAGAAAACCTGAAAGTTCCACAATTCCATTCATTAGGTGTGTGCCCATCAAAGATTAATATTGTTCTATGACTGAAAACCACAGATTTTAAATATTCTTTCTTAAGATCATGGTTATTTCTATGGTTTGATTCCATTCAAACCATAGTAATTACCTGTGGTCTTAGAGTTCGACAATCACTTCTACTCTTCATAAATCGAATTACAGATGAAAATTAATTTTTTGAAATTCGAAACTTGCCGACCAGAGGAATCTACGTAACATATGATCCATGCATGTTGCTTTGGTAATATTATATAAGAATGATTAGACAGTTATAGGAGTAAAAAAAATATATGTATGAAAAACAAGGCCTATGACATTAAACTTTTCTGAAAGGCAAACCAAAAACACATACGAAATGGTAAATATTCAAAGTGTTGCCATTGTTTTCAATGCATAAATTACATCGCCAAGAAACACTACGGCAGGCATTATAAATATAAATATTGCTAACAGATGCAAGGCATCCCCTAACATTCTGTTTCAAGTCTTGTAAATTGTTACTGTTCCTCTCGTAGAGTGAATCCCCCAAAGAAAAATAAAACTAGTGGCGTCAAGTCAGGGGAACGAGGCAGCCATCTCACAGAATCTTCAGTCCTTATCCAATTATGTCCAAAATTCAAAAGCAACAGATCAGTGATGGCTCTTGTTTGGTGGGAAAGAGCACCATCGTATTGAAAAAAAAAATTTGATATTTGTGCTAACGGGAGTTGATCGAGAAATCCTTCGATGATATAACTGTTGATAATTTCTTCAACTTCTTCTACTGTGCATTTGCGGAATAAAAATTTATCTACTGTTTGTGTATACCGCTCTCCACAGGGAGATTTTGAGGTTTGTATTGAAATTTTGGAAAGTGTTTTAAGCTTGCTCAGGGTGTCCAGTAATTCAGTTACATGTAGTAATTCCAATGTAAAATTTAATACTGATGATAGGAATGCTGGAGTTCTCTGCGGCCTGCTGAGTTCGTTTGGTTATGAGCAGACGATTCATGAGCCAACCAGAGGTGGAAACTGTTTGAATAATATATTTCTAAACTTCAAACCCCATGCCATATGTCCTACAGTGGTGAATACAAACCTCTCGGATCATAATGCTCAAAGTCTTTCAATGTATTCACCTGCTAAGAATGTCAAATTGAGGAGTTGAATGTAATACATAATATACTTGAACAACTAAATTGGTATTATATTGAGGATGAGGATCTGGATCCTGGTGAGGCTTTTCGAATATTTCAGCAAAATTTCATTGATTCTTTCTTGATATCGTTTCCTGAAAAGACAGGTTCATGTAATAAAAGCTTTCGTAATAATGGATGGTTTAATCATGATTTGAGGGAGTTGCGTGATCAGTTGCATCTTGTGTCTGACTTACTTAATAAATACAAAACCAATGATCTACTACTCGGGCATAAGAAATTAAGTTATTCGTATAGACTTGAACTTCGGAAGGCTAAGGTTGCATATAATGATAGGCTCATAAGGGAGTCCTATAATAAAGGTAAAACTTTGTGAGGCATCATTAATGAAGGGAGAAGTGGTAATACTGTCAGTTGCCATAATGCCATAAGTCCCCAAGATTTCAATGATTTCCTTGTGTCGATTCCTCTAAAGATCTCGAATAAAATTACTAAGTTCGATAAGGACCTTGAATCAACATTCAGGAGAGACGTACCAGCTAACGTCAGCTTACTGAGATTTCATATAACGATGTTAGGGACGTAACACAAAATCTGAAGAACAGTAGGAAACTGACTACTATTCTACTTAAAGAAAATATTAACTCCATGGTTTATTCTTGGACCAAAATTATTAACAGATGTCTCAGAGTTGGGGTCTATCCTGATTGTCTGAAGGTTACTAAAGTCGTTCCAATTTTTAAGAAGCGTGATCGTGAGGATGTCTCGAATTACTGACCTATTTCCTTGGTTCAGATTTTTTTAAAGATCATGGAAAAATTGATGTGAAACCAAATCTAGCACTACTTCCAATCAATGAGCCTCTTTTCGGGAAATCAGTTTGGCCTCAGGAAGGGTAGAAGCACTTGCGATGCGATGTTGGGCTTCGTGGCCACCGCTGTGGAATGTCTTGAGCTTGGAATGCACTCACTTACACTCTTCTTAGACCTGACCAAGGCATTCGATTGTGTCTCCCGTGAAAAGCTTCTATGGAAGTTGGCCTTTGATTTCAATAATACAAAAAGGGGTATCATCCGCTCTTTTCTATCGGGTATAGAGCAAAGTGTGTTTGCCCGTGGAACATTTTCTGAGAAAAGATCAGTTGAAATTGGAGTCCCTCAAGGCGCAATTATGGGACCTATACGTTTCCTGATTTTCATTTATGATTTCCCAGAGTACAACACTGGCTCATCTTGTACTCTATTTGCGGATGATACAGCTATCTCAGTTAATAACAAAGAGATATCTGTGTTACCTGAGCAGTCGCGTGGGGCGCAGTCGGATGCTTTGGAATCGTTCAATGCAAATGGATTGAGCATGAATGAGAGCAAGACCCAAAATCTTTTGATAAGCTTGAGGCATGGGGCTCAGATTCACCGCAGTGAGGTTTTCAGTGTATGCTTTTTGGGCGTACATCTGTATCCAGGTCTTATATGGGACAATCATGCAAGGCACTTGTTTTCTTAGATCAGCAGAAACACGTACATTTTGAAATATTTCTCCCATTCAGTCTCATATAATATCCTCAAAACGAGTTATTTTGCACTCATTGAGACCCATTTTAGATACTGTCTCTTGATCTGGGGAAACTGCGTTGAACACTCTTCAGATTACAGCGCAGGTCAGTAAGAATCGTTGGGAGCCTTCAATACCGCGAGTTTTCTAGAAATATGTTTGTTAAACTGGGCATTCTAACTTTTCCATCCCTTTATATTCTGGAATGTCTCATTCATGTGAAACGAAACCTCGATTATTTTAATCTGGATGGAGATACCCATACTCATGACACCAGGAAGAAGTCTGATATAAAAAAAATTACTACCGACTCAGCATGTAACAGAGAAATTCCAGTTTGGAAGCAATAAGCTTTTTCAACCTTTTACCTAGTGATATAAGAAACCTTTCTATCGAAAAATTCAAAAGTCGAATCAAAATTATTTTACTCAAAAATCCTCTCTTTTCCTTCGATGATTTCGATAGGATAGATTCTACTCAGAAGTATTAACAATAGTCTGACTTGTATTTGTCTTGTAATGTCTCTAATTTATTATCAGGGCTTCTGCTTTCATTGGTACCTGTTTTTGTCTTCTGTATTTTGAAAAATGAAATTTTTGTATTTTTATACTTCTAAATTTTTATTCTTCTATATTCTTATGTCTTTATATAGACTGCATTCTCAATTGTTGTATGCCATGCCTTGATTTATTATCTAACATCTGTAAACTGATTTTGTATAAGTAAAGCACGAAATATACTATCTATCTATCTATTTATCTATTTATCTCTATCTATCTATCATATACTATCTATCTATCTATCAACGTACTCCATTCAAATTTTCATCGAAAATTTCAAACGCTAAAACGCGACTATCTTTCAGTGCACACCACACAGTGAAATCATATCTTCCATATTGATGTACAGCGTTGAGGATTTACATCGGACCACAAATGTTCATTAAAGCGATTAAATACCCCATCGCTAGTGATGCGGACTTTTTCTGTCCAAATGACTTCTCTAGAAAAGTCTGAGCGTTCCTTGATATTTTATAGATAACAATTGCAGACATTAAGTCGGAGAAAAAAGCCTGCAAAAATTGGAAGAGTCACATTTTGTAGGGTTTAAACTGATTCTCATTCAGAATGCCGAGCGCCCGACGTCTCCATATTCCTTTTTCTACTTCTATTTGTCTACTCCAAAATCTAGGTTTGGCATTTACAGCACCTATCACTTCCAAAGTTGCTTCCTCTCTATCACTTACATGATATTTTTTATTTCTTGCTTTTATGATTAGATGTATTTGGCTGGAGCCTTTCAGGATGCCGATTGGAATATGTTTCGGCCGTTGCTGCTGAATCATACCTACTAAGAATATAACATTCCATCATATCGAACTTTTCATAATTTTCATAGTTATGATTTCTATTCTGCATCTTGAAACAACCAAAGTCTCAGGTGTACAATTCTCAAATGTAATAGTTGGAACATACAACATGCTCTGTCGGTATCTTATGTCTGCTTTCAGTAATTCAGAGATAAATTTTTCGGATATTGTTCAGAAAATAAATATTTTTAAGAAATTGTATTACTTCAAACCATAACTTATCAGGGTGAAATTTTCAAAAATTCTATTCACTTATCAAAATACTCTGATAGAATATATCCTGCAATTTGGTTGCGATTTGTATAAGGTTGCCATCCAAATAGACGATTTCTCTATGAAACAGTTAAACTACCGAAGAGATAACACCCCAGACATCGTTTTCAAATAGGAAAAGTGCAAATTTGATTATACATTTTCCATATAAATAACGAAGATTGATGCTAAATTACGCGAGCTTCGGATTATATCATGAAAAAACAAATTTTAAAGCTGTTTGTGTCTAATTTGTCTGTGCTAGAAAATATAAATCTGGATAATAAACTTGTATTCATAACTTCATAAATAAATTCCAGAAACAAAATGATATTGTCAATTAATTAAAGCTTTTTACGTTCTGGGTCTATATAAGCATTCTACATACAGTCAATAAAAACATATTTTCCTATCATTGTTTATTCAAACAGCAGATTTGGACAATTTCCAAGAGTCTTTGTATAATCCTCATATCCCCACAGCCCAGCGTTCAACAAACATGCTTAAAAATGTGGTATTGCCATCATGAAGAACTGAAATATTAAAATAACGATCACTAAAACTGGCATTTTCCCATTTCTTTATTTCCGAGCGGAATTTTCATCTGGCCAAAAGTTATGCTCGCGTAGACTGTGAAAAATGCGAAATAAACGTTTCTGAAGCGATGCAAAGCGACCTTATGACGTATTTAATGCCCCGAACTGGTGCACTGCCCCGGTGCATGATTTACGACCGAGTCATGACAGCAGATAACTATAAACCCACACTGTGTGCACTGGGTCAGGACAGCCTCTTACACTCGGGGTTGAACGCCTCATCTGGCGACCATCATAGAGGCAAAAGGCCTAAATGCTTGTTTCTAGACACAGTGGCGCGCTGTGGTATGATTGGGGTTGAAATGTTCAATGAAACTTGCATAGAATTAGGCAAAAGCAAAAATGGAATAACGATAGTCATCAATATTCTTTTAACCAAAACTCAATGAACAGACAGAGAATCAAAATGATTCGAAGTTTTAATGTATTGGAGAGAGTTCGACAATTTTGAATGAAGAAATCATAATGAACAAATGGTCACTACAACTATGTTTCATTTATCATAATATTCAGTAACGCCATGGAAAATTGGCGAGTATATTGGCTCTTCTAATTTGGGACGAGCTAAAAGTCGCTGGGGGCCAAATCTGGAGAATACGGGGGATAAGGAAGCAATTCGAAGCGTAATTCGTGCTATTTCGCCATTATTTTGATCGATTTGTACTCTGGTGCATTGTCTTGTCTATTTTTTTCAATACCAAACAATGTTTAGTATAAAAGGCTGTATCGTCACAATTTGTTGACAGATTGAGCTGAAATTTTGGGAGAATGCTTTTGAAGGTTAGTACTTCTTAAAATAGCTTAGCTTTCAAATATTGGTGGCGCATTCTCTGAGAGGCTGGCAGCATCTTGAATAGCCTAGTATATCTTCACGAAAAATGTGTTAAAACGCATTGTTGAATTCATTGTTTCGGTGGCTATGTGACTTGTGGTACCGTCCTGTTGAAACCATTCAAAAACAGGCTAAAGCCCAAATGTCCCAATTCACTTGTTGACGTATTTTGATAAATGAAATTGGGCTTCATTAGAGAAATATATGTTTTTAGAAAAACCTGCAGGTTATCCTTGATTCGAACAAATTCAGTGAATTCTTGCACCTACTGCACCTTAAGGTGGGTGAATCGAACTGAAAGTTCAAATCGTTCAGACCGTTTTATATCTTTTTCATGTCCTTGGAGTAGGTGTTAGATGCATTCATTAGAACTGACGTGACATTACGAAAATCTCTAAGTGAGAATGAATATGCCCTTCAAAAATGTAAATCAACTGATCAGGCAATCTCTGGACCGCAGAGTGACTGCAGCCTCCAGTTCATTATGTGGAACTGTGGTAGTCAGGAGTACTAAATACTATTGCGGAATGAATTAGCAACATGCTGAATGCCAGAGTGATCACACTTTTCTGAAAGGGGTACTTGTCAATTGTGTGACTGACAGGGGCTGCCCCCAGGGTGTTGTTGTCCATACGGGTTGATGACGGATGGCGGACCCAACGGACTTCTGGAGGCTATTTCAGCAACCTGGGGTGGTGTACGGGTGAAAAACATAGTATAAATCCTCACAAAACCTTTTAGGTATAGAGAAAATTTTTAACCAGGTTTTCATCAATTCACAACTGACTGTTCTGAAAGTGGAATATCAGGAAATCTCATCTACAAACTCAGATTGTTCAATGGGCTTTGGGAGAAAATTTTTCATCATTCGATACTGAACTTTCCACCAATATTCCTGATGTCTTCAATAATTCTATTGATGATATTGGCTAAATAAAGCGAGTGTATTAAATTGGAAACCAGAAACGGTGATGATGATCATCAAACAGATAGCCATTAATAATTCTAATCATTCGTAAAAACTCTATCAGAAAGCAATAAATGAAGTATATCCTATTCATAAAGACTATAAAATATTCAACAGTTTAACATTCTGCGGTTCTGCAAGTACAAATATTAAATCCTTTCTCGTCAAACAAAATCTTAATATAGCTTTCAAAACTTCTAATAACTTAGGTAAACATATTAAAAATAATAAATCTCGTGTAAGTAAATCAGGAATCTATAAACTCAATTGAGGTTATTGTGATAAAATTTATATCGGTAGGACCTATAGGAGTTTTGGCATAAGAACATCTGAACATAAACGTAGCTTCGATAAAAATAAATCTGATTCAAATTATTCAAACCACCTAATAAAAGAAAACCATTCATTCAATAAAAACTTTGAAATATTACATATAAAATCAAAAGTTCAAAATTAGATCTCCTAGAAGCATTAGAAATAAATAGATACAAACATTCGGACAAGCTTTTGAATGAACAGGTAGATTTGAATTACTCACCCTACTTAACTTGTTTAATTAGTTTTATTACCTTTCATACTAACTGTACAATGGCTCGGTGTAGATTTTCCTGTTATTCATCCAAATTGTTCTACGATTTGTTTATAATACCATACTCTTCATTCTATTTTTCATTCTTGATAAAGCTGCTGTGTCAGCGAAACGTCGTCGAATTTTTTCAAATAAAGTGTAGATTAAAGTTAAACCTTGTGTTTTTATCTTATTTATATCATGGATCTACATCATGTAACGGTCTCCACAATTCAAAAAAAAAAAAAAACAAATAAAGTTAAAATTAAAATATGATATTTAAGTCAGCAATCTCTTGGAGCTGTAAAAACAGGATGGTTCTAAGTAAACATAATCGAAAAATATGACCGTTTACGTATTTCTTACTTCGCGTTGATTTAAGAACAAAAAATTCATTGAATAGTTTTAAGGATGTGAAAAGGTTTTAAAGAAACATGAAATTGCGCAGGAATCAATGTCTTCAATTTAACATAATAATGCTAAGAATTAAGATTTGTTGTTATATCACGAAAGTTTCGATATGATGATTCTGTTTTTCCCAATTGACTAATTGTGCTCAAATAGACCATTAAATTCCTCTAATACCATCATAATTTCAATCCACCCTAACTTAAAGTTCCTTTGAAATTCTAAGCTGAGAATTCCATTAATTTTAATTTTAAGTATAACCAAAATTGACCACAGATATAATTTCTCTATTTTCCAGAAAACAATCTCATAAAGATATTACCATTCACAATTCTTCCGGACATACACATAAACATAAGAGAGCTGCTTATGACAGTATAATACATAGACTCACCACGAACCAACGTCTGAAAATAATTTCTCGAAAGAGTTCAATATTATAAAACGAATATTCGTCAATAATTATGGTTACAATTTTGGGATGCTTAGTGGTAAACAATTTCGACATGTAATACATATGTTTTTTCTACTGTCGAAAAGTTCAATACAATAATATGATATATAAATTGATATTGGTAAATTCAGTATGAATTCAAAGTCATTCTTTTCATCTCATAATTTGAAAAAGCTCTCAGAACGGATAACTCTCTAGGCAGATATATTAAAAACTATAAATCTAAAATTTATAAAGGAAACAAATCAGGTAGTTGTAAACTTTCTTGTGATGAAATTGATATAGGTAGAACTTTTAGAAGTTTCAATATTAGCTTATCAGAGCCCAAATACAATTTTCACTTAGGAAAATCAGATTCTCACTACTAGAAGAAAACCATACTTTTAATGATAATTTTGATATTTTACATAAATGAAATAATAGATTTAAACTCAACCCTTTGGAAGCATTGTATAACAATAAAGTGAAATATTCCCGAAATTTACTTAATATTCAATAAGACCTAAATTCGCAACCATTATTTAACCTTTCCAGTTCTCAAAAGAGGCAACCCTGTTCGGATTTCCTCCTATTGAGAGTACCTGATTTCACCAATATAATATATATAGCTTCCTTTTAAATGTACTTCTTGAAAAGTTAATAAGAAGTTAATTATCAGAATAATATTGAAGATCTGAAAATTTACAGTTTTTGGATTTTTCCTTCAATTCAGTCATAAGACCTCTCAACAAATTTTATGTTTCTGAATCAACGGGAGATACGTTATAGAGAGAGTCAAAATTGCGAATGTCAAAAATATCACAAAATGCAACATGGTAAAGTATTCGGTATCAACTTTAACTCTTTACCTACACTTACTCCGCAGACAGGCAGACAAACAGATAGACAAAGTGATCCTACAACTGTTAAGTTTTTTCTTCTGTAGTATGAAACCATGAAAATAGTGTAAGAAATGGATAATTAGGAAACCATAGAGACTGTATATTTGCGAAAGTATACAGGAGAAAATTTGACCCACTTTTTCTGAGGAATATCAACCAAATCTGCCTCCGATAAAGGCAGAAAAATTGAGAAAGTTTCACAACCAGATCTAAAATATGCTGGTTTCCAGATACAATGTGCTTTCTAATAAAAATATAAATTTGTGTGTTAACTATCACGATGATACAAAAGACTTTCTACAGCCACTAATAATATAACAAAATTCGAAACTAGATATGAGCATATAAAGAACGATATTTATTTTAAAGATTCTTACAAGGAAAGTAATATATTCAAGGCCTTAGAATCGGATCAGCCGAGCTAGCTTCCCCTTAGTCCCATACTTAACGACGCCTATGATCTCTTGCCGATAACAGTTCCTTCAACTGGAGCAAATCTCAGTTGGAGACTCAACGAGACTCTATTTACACAAAGCATAGTGTCTTATTAGATTTCAGTTTCGAATAACCGCTGATATGAATAGAGCCGTTTGTTAAGATAATGAAAATATTTTTTTTGAAAGAAAAGGGTTGGCAGCTGCGGCGAAGATGCTACTGATATTCAATCACGGTTGATAGCTGATTGAGAGATTAAGAAACTATTAATTTATTATTATAGAAAAAGCTATTTCATTGTTTAACTGATACTGAAGATGATGGAGATTCAATTGGCTCAAGTAATTATGTTGCAAGATGATAAATGATTGGATGTTTATGAAAAGGATACAGAGTTCCCAAAAATATACAGTACTGTTCGAAAGAATGTTAACTGAATGGATTATTCAAATATTCATTCGCATTAAAAAGATAATAAGAACATGAAACACGATTGAAGGAAAACAGGGTTTGTAAAATGGATAAATATTAAAAATGAGGGAATGAGGTTGAACTATTCTTGAGTGTGCTTGGTACATTATTATATGTAGGCCATTGTGAAACAATTAGTTTTAATTGGATTATATATATATATATATATATATATATATATATATATATATATATATATATATATATATATATATATATATATATATATATATATATATATATATATATATATATATATATATATATATATATATATATATATATATATATATATATATATATATATATATATATATATATATATATATATATATATATATATATATATATATATATATAATAATGTACCAAGCACACTCAAGAATAGTTCAACCTCAAGAGTTTTAGAAGCAGATGTATTACCTATTGTAAACATTTTTGAGATAATTTGAGTCTATGTACAAATTGTGTTGATTGAGATATTTGTACTTATACATACTGTTCTATGTTCTGATGAAATTTTTCTTAACGTAATCCAAATTATGCATTTGGTGTGCATTTCAGTGTGGTAGTAAGGGTACACACCATGCAAACATATATTTACTATGTATTAGCTTTTTCTGCGACTAAATATTATTATTATTATTTATTATCGTGGACTTATGCACTATCTCAGCTGTTAGCTGGATATAGTTTAACTTTCCCAGACTCAGCATTTCTATATAGGTATTCTTATGCAATTCTAATTTCTTAAGGCTATCATGTAAAGTTTTGGGTATTAACCCAGTAGAGGATACGATTGAAGAAACAATATCTATTTTGTCGAGGTGCCACATCTGCTTGATCTCAATAGCAAGGTCTGTTTATTTAGACTTTTTCTCCTGGAACTTGTTCAGCACGTTGTTATTGTTCGGTATGGCGATATCCACCAGCATTTCTGTGCTGGCTTTCTTATCATACACCACTATGTCCGGCCTATTATTCGTCACCATTCTGTCAGTGATAACAGGCCTATCGTAGTATAATCTGATAGTCATTTTCCAATACGGGCGCCGGTTGATATTTGTAATATGGCTGGAAGGTATCCAGAAGTCCGTATTTGTGTGCAAGTTTCTGATGGATAATGTTGCACACTTGATTATGCCGGTGAAAATAGTCCGTATTGGCCAGTTGTTCGCATCCGGACGTAATATGCTGTATAGTTTCCGAGCTTATATGGCATTTTCTGCACCTATCTGTTTGTAATGTTCCGTCCTTCATTATAAATGTTTTGTAGTTGTTTTTAGCGATAAATTGGTCTGGGATGGCCATAAGGAATCCCTCCGCGAATAATTCTCCTTTCATCAACCATTTGTTGGAGGCTTCTTTGTCGATGTGTGGTTGATTAATCTCATGGTGATGTCGTCCATGCAATTCCTTTCTTGACCATTGCTCTTGTTTTTCAGTATCTGATAGGAACGGTAGATTAAGCAGGTCATCTCTGGTAGCAAGATTTAGAGTATATCCCTTATCAGCCAACAATACCACTCTATGGAGGTCAGAAGTGAGACCGTTTGCTGAGAAGAATTCTCTGAGATTTTTATCTGTTCGATGTGCAAATTGACAACATCTATTAATCCGCGTCCTCCTTCTTTCCGCTTCGAAGTTGTTCGTATCACAGACGATTTTGGATGATGTTTGTTGTACTTTGTTAACATCGTTCGGGTCTGCCTTTGAATATCATCCAGTTCTGTCTTAGTCCTTCTGATTATTCCAAATGAGTATAGCAACACTAGAATGGCTGAGGTGTTAATTGCCTGACACCATCTATGACTTTCCTTCTTTGAATGGTCAGGATCTTACATTTTTCAATCGCGAATTTCATATGAACATCTGTCGAGAACTCACTGACAGTTTTCAGCAAATCATCCAATTGCTTCTTGTTCGAAGCATATAATTTGATGTCATCCATATACAGCAGGTGAGGTGAGGTAATTCCTATCTGTTTTATTCTAAATCCGTATCCTGTTCTATTGAGCATTGAGGACTATAGGTTCATAGCTAAACAGAACCATAGTGGACTCAAAGAGTCTCCTTGAAAAATTCCACGACGTATGGGTATCTCGTCGGTTTTAATTGATTTATTGTTCATGTTGACCTGCAGAGACGTGCGCCAGTGTGTCATTGTTGTCTTCAAGAATTCTACCAGGGCTGGATGAATTTTGTATATCTGCAATACTTCAACAAGCCAAGAATGGGCGGTACTATCGAATGCCTTCAGATCATCGAGAAAAGCTGAATGAACATTCCGATGCCCTACATGTGCCTATTTCATTATTACAGAATTATTACAGTTGTTCCTTGCACCTGTGGTGTTTCTTTCTGCATCCTTTCTGCTCCTCTGCTAATATATTGTTGCCGTCAAGGTGTTGGTGTATTCGATTGGATATGCATGAGGTGAGTATTTTGTAGAGTGTTAGCAGGCAAGTGATTGGCCTATATTGAGACGGATCCAGTGTTCTATCAATCTTAGGTAGCATATATGTTAAGCCTTGTGTTAGGAAAGTGGATATTTTCTTGGAATGTTGAAGAACATACGTGAGCTGTTTTGCTAGGGCTCCATGGAGCTTATCAAACTCTTTGTACCAGTAGTTGTGGATATTATCTATACCTGTGGCCTTCCAATTGTTGGTCACTCTAACTACTGTTGTGATCTCTTCCTCCGTTATTCCTTCGAAGTCCATATGTTTGATATCAAGGCGTTCTTTTTCATTCGTGATCCATTCCGCATCTGTATTCTGTTCTTTGGGGTTCGACCATAGTGATGACCAATAATCGGTCAATCATTGTACGTTAAGTACTTCTCTGTTATTGTTGGTCGCAGTTTTGTTATTTCCCTTATGAAAATTGGCCGCGTTTTGGAGGACTCTTTGGTTTTGGTGTTTCTTTTCAGTACTCTTGACGTATTTTGAAAGCCTCGTTTCTTTTGCTTGGAGTTTCTGTTTCAAAGTGTCCATATACACGTCGATGTTTTGTTTGTGATCAGGATGTTAATATTATTATTTTAAATACAATTAGGTTTTTCTTCATAAGCTCTCTTTCTAAAATTTCTATTCTTTTTCTTGCTCCGAGATCTTATCAAAAGGGTAAAATTTAAAAATTATGGTGAGTTAACACTGGAACAGTTTATCATTTAGTTTGTTCCTGTAATTTATATTATTCAAATAATTATACAAGCTCTACTCTTATAACTGAGCTTAAAAACCTGTTTCAAAATAAGGAATGTACTCGTACAAAAGCTAACAGGGTATAAACTATTTGTTAACGAAACCAAAAAGTTATTTTATGACCAAATACCTTCCGACTAGCAGGAAAAGCTACAAATTCAGTCGAACAAGTGGCACATCACGTTATCCTAAAGTTAGTGAGTTGTTGACAAATTCTTCCTTTATTGGACCATTCGTAATTTCGAACAAAGACCATCATAAAATTAATTGCTGGCTTAGGAACGGAAGGCAACCGAAGATGGCTACTGCTCGGTCAAATTAAGCTGTAAAATAATAAAATAGAAAGTAGACCAAGTAGAAACGGGTACCCGGTCCGTAATAAACATGTCAGGATGTTGGAATTTAAATAAAATAATAAAAGTTCTGACGGTCAACTTTCTGCTAGTGATCTCGATTGTACTCTTGGTTTGAATTGAATGCAGGCTTAGACTCTGTGGCAGTTCAAGTTTTTGTGAAAAAAATTTATACAAGTGTTAGAGGGGAAGATTATAAAGTTTTATTGGGGCATAGATGCATTCGTACTTTCAATGTAACAATGGAAGTATATCCACGTGAAATAAATATAAATTGTATTCAATAAAAAGCTGTGAGGATAGAATTCATATTCTACATTCCCTATTTGTAATGTTCGTTTTGATTTTCATAATCCCACAGGAGAAATAACATAAAAAAATTTCTCGAAAATAAATTAACCTAGAACATTCAGAAACGTATAATAATACTTCTTTTAATAAATAGAAAAAAATAAATAACTAATAGAGTAGTTCAAGTTAACATATAATGTTTGATACAAGTAGTGAAAAAGTTTTCCACTTCAATAAAGAATCAGCGATTTATAACGAATATGGTCAGTGGCGTACTAAAAAATTCTGGGAAAGAAAGAGAAATGATACATCGAATAAAATATCACCCTGTTCATGAACAGACAGATTTATAATCATCAATGGTATAAACGGAATATAACGCAAGTTTCAAATGAATTTGTGCCAAATATATTCAAATTGTAAAGTTATTCACAAAGAAAGATATTCTTTCCCAAACGTTGACACCCTGTATCTCGGAAACGAAGCATTTCTGATTATGTAATCATTTGGTAATTCGGAACATCCTGTATAAAATATACCATATATGTAGAAATTGATTTGCTACGTAAATAGGGAAATTTTCAAGCTTTCCTTGTACAGGATGAACAGATTTCAAAGTATTATTACGGCAGATTTGTGAAATATTGTTAATAGAGAAGATACTCCCCCTTCACCATGTTCTTTGTGCATAAATAATTCATTGCCGCAAACAGATTCAAGGTGGTTTTTTTCTTTGTCAAGTTATATGGAAATTTTCGTAATATATCAAGTGCCAATATCTCGCTTGTTTTTGTTATGAAAAAAGATTTTGACAGTCTAGAGGCTACTACTACGTGCGAACCTATTTTTTCGTCCAACAAATTTTGATCTATGATGCATACTTGTCTTTTTTAACAAAACCATAGGTAACTTTGATTTCAATATCAATTAAATGAAGATTTATAGTAAGCACGTTGTTTCTCTGACTAGTATCATAACCATGGAAATCCGCATTGATAGACAATCTGTTTTTGTTATTCTGCATATATTTGAGGCAGTTGAGTATATAAACTGAGGTAATGATAAGTATATTCAGGGTTACAAACAGCTCTCTACAGCTCGTCGTATCCGTAGGCTCCTAAATGCTTCTTTTTTCGTGAATATCCTTTTTAGCTCTATACTGTGTCCCCACATAAGTATTTCATAACTAGCAACTGAGTGGAAATTAGTGAAATAAGACATTTTAGCAATATTTGATGTTGCAATTGTCTTAATTCTTCTGATTGTAAAAATGGCAGTGGACAGTTTTCTTGTGAGATCACCGGCAATTAAAACTCCAAGTAGGTTTATTGGGTCATCATTACCAGTTTCTGTCCCAAATATAGTATTTTATGATTTATCACGGTTTAATTTCAATCCAATAGATCAAAACCATTGCTCATAACTCTCAAGTGAATGGCCAACTTTCAGCAGAACGCAATCTGCACTGGGGTCCACAGCAAGAATACTTGTATCATCAGCATACAGATAAGTCATTTGGTTGGGTATATTGGATGGTAAATCATTTATATTCAATATAAATAAGACCGGACCGAAGATCAAACCTTGAGGAACACCCATTAATTTCAATTTTACTTGTCTAACCTCACCCATGAGACAGCCTACTTTCTATCCCCCAGATTGAATTAATTCATATTTAGCGCCCTACGATGGACTCCATATTATTGTAGCTTCTGCAAAATTAGCTCCTTTATAACACAATCAAATACTATACCAAGGTCACATGCTAGAAGTTAGACCCTGTGACACTGGTCAATAGCATCTGTGACTACCTCCATGAGTTCAACCAATGTTGTAACTATAGACCTGCCTGTTCTAAATCCGTGCTGACTGTCATCCAGTATATGTTATTTTTCCAGGAAATCCACAAGTAAGCATTTCAGAAATTTCCTCAAAGATCTAGATATTGTTGGTAAAATTGATATAGGTCTGTAACTGTTTGGATCATTTATGTCACCTTTTTTGTATCGTGAGATTACTTTGGCAATCTTCAGTTTCTGTTTGAGAATATTCCTTCTTCAAAACATTGATTTATGATATATCAAACAGGTATTGAAATTATGGGATATATTCTTTTCAGAAGAGTTCTATTCAGACCATAAATATCAGCAGTTGTCTTGTTACCATTTTTTTAACGATATCGATCAGTTCCCCCTTGGTCGATGGGTAGTTGAAGAGTGAGGATTTTGGTGAAAAATTAGTATTGCTGCTAATCTTTCTCATTGCTTCATCAACCGAAGATGAGCATTGTTGGTACACACATTCTCCAATGATATAGAAGAAATCATTTAGTTGCGCCGCTGTTAGTTTAGAGTTGCAGTCTGCATTAATTCTCGTTTTATCTGATTCCACATTGATAATTTTCCATATTGCTCTTGTTTTATTTTCAGTCGTTGAGATAATTTGAGAGTTTTTTGATATTTTGTGTTAGTGTAAGTTTTTGTTCAAGCATGTTCAAAAGATTCCTTGATAGTTCGCGCTGCGTTGACAGCTTCTCTCAAGGTTTCCCATATATCGGTACATTCATCGTGATCTTGTCTAATTCTGGTTGATCTTATAGATCTGATCTGTTTCCGCCCAAGATGATTTGATGTGTGTATTTACTCACGTCTCGAAGAGGGCCAAATTGTTAGTTATCGGAAATATGTTCGATTGAAGTTACACAGCACATTAGCTCTGTAAACAATAGAATTTTCATAGAGAGAGGTAAGTGGCGTATCTAGTTGGACTGTCAGCTGATGAAAGTTTTTCGTGAGCTAGGGTTTTCTTTGGAACTGAATTATTTCCGAAGCCAACATTTTCATTTCTTCAGAGCAGATAAAAATGAGAAGATCAGCAACCTGCCGCCTTTGAGCGGAGGGAGGAGATCATGCGTGATCTCCGGATGGTCGATGAGGAGCACTGCCCTCTTCTGGATACTATCCAATAGATGTTATGAATGTTTGGGTCCGGAGCCCCACACAAGGAAACAGTATAACAGACCAGAACGCACCTGTTCGTTGTGTAAAAGCATCAACTGTGTTTGCTTGAAGTACTTAGCCCTGAAGAGAAAACTGGGTTTGGCTGCGGTTGACACATGGTTATACTTACAAACTGCGGTATTGACTGTTATCCCGAGTGGATTCAGGTCCGTTTCTGAGGAAATTGGATGTCCTTGAATTATTGAAGGCCGCTCCAGCAGAGACTTTTCTGATGAACAATGAGTCATGTTCGCGTTAAAGTTGACCAAGCTTAGCTGGCCCCAGTCTGATATCTTATACAAGTCTGAATTCAGTGACATGCCCTGTTGATATCTTTGTAGTCTTCAGAAGTTATAGGACACTGACATGAAAATGAGGAAACCAGAACGCAGTCGTCGCCTAACCCAAACATTTTATTCTCTGTGAAGTAGAGCGGATCATTAGTCTGCAACAGAAAATGTGTTGGCGAGATTTTGTTCAATCTTCATTTGTTTAGTTGGTAAAGTTCTATTAATATCTCAATTGAAGAGAACAATTTTTGGTGAAACTACTAAATACCAATTAAAAGCTTTTAAGATTGATGACAACTATTGCTTTTTCTATTCTATTACATACCAGTTCATATAAAAGAACCTTTCTATTCTTTCAAGTTAAAAGAAAAAGAGAGTATACTAAATCGGAATAACAATAATAATATAGGTCACTAACAGATCTACCCTATATTTTACTTTTGTTGATTCCTCTCAGTAAAACCCAATATAACAAAGAGTGCAATAAATCAGTGTGGAGCGAAAATAAAAGAATGTAACATAAAGATAAGTTCCAATTTTGGAAGCCGTCATCCGAAAAATTAGGTAGCACGTTTCGAACACTCAAATAGAGATTAGTTTATTGCCTTGAGGATTTTTCGGAAGAGACTGAAAAGATTTCGGTAAATTCTAACTGAACCTCATTTTATTGGTCTAATATATAACCAAGGAATAACCCAGTTTATTTCTGATTTATTCAACCGCCATAAACCCTTTTTGAATTTCCTGAGACGACGAACGGACTTTAAAATACAATCAAATATTTATTTCTTGGGTCTTTTAGGGTAAGCCTTGCTTAGGGAATATCGCTTACTTTTTATCTAAATGAGTAATGAAGGTAGCGGAATATTCGCCAAATGGTCCTTTCGATATAATTTATGACGGATGTAATGGCGTTTTGGTGTATGAACTTTATCACATTTTCCTTCAATATGGCTTTTTGATGGGATCTGATGAATTATTGCTGATGCTTTTTGTTTGAACATTGCCTCGCTTTCAAATGCAAATGTACGATTGGCGATGATAAATATCTGACCTAGAATAATTTTTTGAAGAAATTGGAATTCTCAACTATATTGTTGTATTATTCACCTGATGGAACATCAGCTTTATATTTGACAGGCTCTTGAGTGAAATATGTTATAAGCTCACAGTAAGGAATACAGAGAAAGAAGGGAAATTGTTCCCGAACCCTAAAGATTTCTACGAAATCAAAATACTTATTAACGTATTCCTTGATCCTAGGGTGGGTAAAAAGTAACGAATATTTATTTTTGCTTGCTGCTTTGAAAAATAGGTTTCTAGACACCTCTCAGAAAGTGTCTTCAAGTTTGAGCTCTTAATTGTAACGAAATGGTCCTCCAACTTACAGTCTTCTTTTCCTTTCTTATTATCACATGAAAAAATTGATATATCGCTTCCAACTACTTGAAAAAATATATCGTGATATAGATTTCGTTGAAAATTGTTCTACAAAAAATCCTTTAGCGATTTTTTCGTAAACCAAACCGTTCAAAATATATTAATGGTTGAAGTTTGATTATTTGAAGGTGAATTTTTTCTTTCTCTATAAATTTTATAACTCAATGAAAATAGAAAATTATGAATCATACGATACATAGTTTTGTAGGAAATTTACTGCTTTACAAAAATGGTGTTAGAATTTTTCGTTTGAGTTCACGTTTATGAGATATTTATTGTCAAACATCAATGCCTATCAATTTTACAGTTTTCGATCAATAATTTGAAAAATTTTAATTTAGTTTATGAGTTTTCGGAAATTTATACTTTCAGTTTTTGGGAACAGAAAATGTTATGAACTATTTCAAAATGATGAGCATGTTGAGTTAGGTTAGATGTGTATAGGTATATCGCTAAAACGGATTTCTTTATTG
This sequence comes from Cryptolaemus montrouzieri, assembly GCA_013387265.2. NCBI lineage: Eukaryota > Metazoa > Arthropoda > Insecta > Coleoptera > Coccinellidae > Cryptolaemus > Cryptolaemus montrouzieri. The sequence goes on from JABFTP020000103.1 coordinate 20,983,719, forward strand.
TAAGTTAAATAATGATGAATAAATTTATGTAAAGATTATAAGACTTATTCGGAACGAATTATTTTATTACGTATGCAAGATGATCAGTTTCAGGATCACTGAAAATACTGTATTAAACGGTTAGACACTGAAGTTAGTTGAAAGTGGAAAAACATAGATGGTGTTAGCTCCTCGAAAAAAATTTTATGTATATTTTGTGGAAGAAAAATTAAAATACGCACTGATCTGAAAATGTCATAATAATAAATAACAACAGGACTATGATTATGAATTATTAAAGATAAAATTGAAAAAATTATTATTAGAATAAAAGCATTCAAATAAATTTTTGAACCTAAAACTTCTATGGGAGTTACTTTTAAAATCGAAACAGAAATTGGTGTCAATTTCCCCAAATATCACAAATTGAATTAAAATTTTTCGACTTATTGATCAAAACTGCAAATAGGCATTGATGTTTGACGACGAATATCTCGTGAACGCATAAATCAATCGAAAAATTATAAGAAACCATTTTTGTAGAGCAGTAAGCTTCCTACAAAACTGTGAGCTTCGTGATTCATATAAATTTTGTTTCATTGAGTCATGAAATTCATGAGAAAACAAAAAATTTACCTTCACATAAACAAATTTCAATCGTTCAATATCTTTTAAGAGGTTAGGTTCACGAAAAAATCGTAGTTGGAAGCGAGATATCAATTTTTCGGTATGATAATGAGAAAAAAAAGAAAACTGTTAGGGGAGGACCTTTTCGTTCATTACCTCATACTTGGAGAGACCTTAGAGGTGTCAGAGAACCTATTGGTCAGAGTACCAAGCGAAAATAAATAAGTCGTATTTTCAGACCCACCCTAATATATAAAGAGATGATTATTTGGATTTAGAAAAACCAGATATAATGATTGCATACAAAAACTATTGAAAGGGATTTATTTCATACAGGGTGTTACATAATAGTATGTCACAACTTGAGAGGGTAAATCTACGTGCAATTTAAAAAAAAGTTCATATAAACGTAGGTCCGCAAAAGCTTCGTTACGGAGCCACAAGGTATTGAAATTTCCGGAAAAAATGTTTTTTTTTTTCAAAACTTCTGCAGTTTTTGAGATATTCAGCCCAAATTTGGAATGCAAGCTATTTTTTACAGCGCTATCGTTACACGTCCTAGATTTTAACTGAAATTCACAAGGTGTTTTTTTTCCGAGGTCATGCTTCTTTTGCCCTTTCAAACTTTTTTGCAGTACGCCACTGATCAGCGTACGATCAATTCTTTTCACACTTGATTTTTTCGTATCTCCAACCGTTTTCGAGTGAAAAATTATTGAATTTGAATTATTTGAATTGTATGTTATTCGCTGAATAAAAAAAATAATAAAAATACTCGATAGGTATGCCCAAAATTTGCTTTTATTTTGAAAGCTCGTCTTCTGAGACTCAACTAATACTTATTCAATATAAAATTAAAAACTACTTAAATTTTTGTATCTGATTTCTTATTTTCATATGTACATTTCGAAATGTACACTCCAAAATCTTCATGTATATAAATGTCAAAATTTTGTAAAATTTCAATCGGCATTTGTATTAGTAATTTTCCTCTACATTCTTTCAGTTTAGTTAAATTTGCAGATCTCATAGTGGATACCGTGTGTTTGTGAAAGCTCCTGTTGTAAAACCAAGAAGTTATAGATCACGACTACGGGATGGCCATTTAATGCAACTCCTAAGTCGTATATATCATTTAGGAAATTCTGATTTGAATTTGCCGCTCTGGATTGAGTTTCTTGAGCAAGAATAAAATTTTTCTATAAGAAGATTTTTCCTAATTATTTTAAGTCACTTATAAGCACTTTGATTGTCAATTGAAAAATTTATGAGAAGTCTAAATTTATGAGAAGTCTACCATGCGAAGTCCAATGTCCACTAGGTACTAGGAATATCTGGATCATAATCTTGAATCTGTACTTACAAAAAAATAATTATTATAAAATAATTCATTACAAGAACAAAATTGATAAAATCATTGATGCGATTCTTCCATGATAAACAATAAATTGATTCCAGACACCATAAAAAACAACTTGTCCCGCAGTTAAATTTTATGATGACAGATTTCTGAACCAGCTTAAACAATCCCCCAAAAATGATTATCATTTTCATCACGTCACCTCAAAAACCAGAATGAAGCGCGATCTTCACCTGAAAGATGAACTGGTTACCCGTGTTTTTCAAAGAAAACCGCGAAATTTCGCTCGCTTTCAATACGTAGCTTGAATGCGAATTAATATTGAAATATTGTAACATAAATCAATAACGTCATAAAAATATATCTGAAGAGATTGACTCAAGGCATGTCTCTCATATGAAGTAGAATTACAATAATCCAGTAGGCCAGGCGCTCCATTCGAAACAAATGACGGTTACGCCTGGATCGATTACTGAACAGGGCGCTTCTTTACCGGCCGGTCTGGCGGGTATGATGGGCACGTATTCGTCAGAGATGCTGCCACTCTCATATCGGCGTCATTGGCGGTTCTTTTAGGAAGTCTTTGGGATGATAGATACTATCTTTCCCCAGAAAGAAATCTCCTACTGCATTGAAATGGAGCGCTATTGAGGATTCAAACTATATACGTTTCCACAAAATCAATTTTCTACCTTCGTCCACATTCAATCTATGTCAATTAAGCTTTAGGTTATCTTAACATCTGATCCTCTATGGCTAGATGTATGTAAACTCGAGTGGCACTCAGTAGAAATACTATAGAACCAGCTGTCTTTTAACATTCCAATCATTTGCTTGAGTTATCAGCAAATATTTTTCAACAAATCCTCCGCACTAATTCAGGTCTAAATTTGTGGGTTTTGGATCATCACTCAATACATTCACATGTTCAAATTACACAAGAGGAATAATAACACTGGTTTGGGACAAAAATCTAACTGAATTGCAAACATTTCCACGAAGCATTCTTCAAATATGGATATGTCACCAAACACCAGAGCCTAAGGAGCAATTCCCTTGGTATACTTGAAGAAGAACTCAAAACTCAAAGTATTTCTAAACTTAGGTTAAGTAGGGAAATTAATTGCAAAAAATTGGGATGTTGGGAAGAAATTAAAGCAAACATTTAGGAAGCAAGTGATGGGGAAAACACAAATTGGAACTCAGAAAACATCGGATGATGCAAAATATCCGTGAACTTATTGAAGAAAGGAGTAGAAGAAGTTGAGATGACTTTGGAAGTATAGATAAATGAAAAATTAAATGAGAGAAAAATGCTGAAAAGTCAAAAATGCATGATTAGACGAGAACTTCAGAAAAACCATACAGACAGGGCTTTTAATAAAGTCAAAAGCCTGCAACAAAATAATGAAAAAAATTTCCAAGAATGAAGTGTCATAAAGATGTAAAGAATATATAAAAGAACTTGATGAGGGAAAAGAAGTAATAAATGAAGAAGAATACATCGAGAATGAAAAATTCGAACCAGATGAAAAAGGTCCACCATTTTCAAAAGATGAATTTGATTATGTAATGAAAAGTTTCAGTGACAGAAAAGCCGAGAAATCGACAAAATACCAGCAGATATTCTGAAAAAAGTAAATGATTCGTGTAAAAATGATGTGTTCAACATATTTAGAGCATTTTATGAGAAAGAAAATGATTCGAAAGAAGGGAAACGCAAGTGTTTGCTATCGTACCGTATCTATCTCACGCATCCAAAATTCTTCTAAAATGATCCAACAACTACTTGGACATTCGGATATAGAAAAGTAAAAGGTACAAGAGAAGCCATTGTGGCTCACTGGTATAAGAAAGAAGAACAGGTGTCAACCTTCATAGATCTGTAAAAGATTTTTCGGATGGTAAAATGGAAATATATGTTCAAAATGCTCGAAGTTCAGAAAATTGACTGGAAACATCGAAAGTTCATCCTAAACCTATACAAAAGATGAACATTGATGTAACTGGGACTGTTGAAGTGAAGATAAGGAAGGTTCTAGACCATGGTGCTCCCATATCTCTTTAACATCTTTAAAGAGGAAGTATTGAATGAGATGAAATATGAAAAGAAGTTTACATTAGTATACAGAATGTTCATTGTATTAGAATTGCGGCCAATATCTCTTTCATAACTGAAAATGAAGATGAAATGCCTACGATGGTAAATATGGCAGAAGAGTTAGGCAAATACCAACTATAGATGAATATTAATAAAACAAAATCAATGCTCGTGAAGAAAATCAGTACCTACAATATCTTCGAAGCTTATATTGGCCTGGAGATAGGGCCGATTCAACAGGTGACAGAATTCTGCTACTTGATACGGTTGATTAGTCAAGATAACGAAACTCTAATCGGCTTTCTTAAGAAGTATTAGTAACTTACAAGCTTCATTTTCAGTTGAAAATTCGGAAGAACTTCGTGAACACCTTTGTTTGGAGTGCATTACTATATGGTTGTGAAAGATGGACCCTTGTTGAATATAAAAATATACTTGATGAAAATGTGGATCTGAAGAAAAATGACCTTTATGGGCTGAGCGGGAATAGAGAAAGAAGAAATTCAATAGAGAACATCATGTAGAGAAAACTCAAGCTCATAGGACACCTCAATTATCGTAATTCCTTCACGTAAAACATCTTTATAGGTCACATTCTTGAAAAAAACCAAGAGGGTGTCCAAGAACCTACCAATCAAAAATACTAAAGATATTCAAACTATATGGTGAATAAAGTCATGATACAGTTACAGTTTTCTGGGATGCACGCGATATCATTCATCTTGATTATCCTAAATAGGATAACATGATAATACTAATCAGAGCTTTTGAGAAGATTTGACATCAATTTGAAGCGAAAACGACAGCATATGTCGAAGAAGGTGCTGTTCCTTCAAAGAAAAGAAAGGAGCACATGTGTAGTCACATGTGGACTAAATCAATAAACTGGACTACTAACTGCTACCAAATCCAACATATTCTTCAGATTTAACTTCCAGCGATTAGAATCTGCTTCTGAACCTGAGTAAATAACTGGGTGTTATAAGACTTGGGTTAAATGAAGAGGTTATAACAGTAAAAAACGCCTATTTTTCTTTGTGTGGTAAAAATAAATTAAGAAGAAATAAAGTAAGCAGATAGTAGATGCAATCCTATGTAATATATGGCCTGCTAACTAAATCTAGGAAAACTGAGCGAGAATAGTATTTTTGGAGTATGTTCTGCCACTGAAAGTGAATTTTTGTTTTGAAATATTTACACTCAGTTCTTTGAAGTGATATTCCACATATGTCGGTCGTTTGCAGAGTCAAATCTGGTTTCGAGTTTTACGTCTCTTAGTTTGGAGAAAAAAGTTTTGTGAATGATGTTCAAAAACAAGGATTTTCCATTGTACCCTTCAAAGTACGAGATTGTGAAAACTTATTGAGAACTATGGGAGTTATTCGGTGGACGTTATTTCCACTTTTAACTCATCAGTAGTATAGGTAGTACAGAATTATTTATTACCTCTATCCCTACGCCACTGCGTCGTGCCGCCCGATGTAGCAAACTGCCTACGAATGCTTCTCATAATCTGTTTTCGCCGTCTTTGCCGAGCCTGAATTACAGAAGATATCGACATTTTTTCTCAACTTGGGCCAACACGTCTTCCTCTTTCACTTCGAATTTTTTATGGAGAATTATGCGCGTAAAGCACGCTTCCAGATTTATTTCTGAACAGGGAATACTGGAAGGTAGAAAGTTTACAAGGGAAAATAAATTTTCATTCCGTTTTTTTTTTCTGAAAAGGAAATATGTTGACGAAATTGAATTATACCAATCGGTTATTGGAGCAATTCATGAAAATGAACATCAAACAGATTGAACGGAAAGTTGTAATATTTCGAAAAAGCGAATTGACGAAATTACTGTCACATTTGAGCTTTAAAGTTAACGATCTGTGCATATCCGTAATTAAAATTAGAGGTTCATATTTGAGAATTCTAAGTTGACCTTGAAATGAGACTGAAGGTCGAGGTCAACGTCAAATATAAGGTCGCCATTAGGGCAAAATCCTAAAACTTTTGTTGAGGATATTATTGAAAACACAGCGCCCATGAAGAGTGTCGCAGAGGACTACATACTTTTGAGACAACCTGTATATCGAAAACCTATAGTCGGACGACAAATGTTCGTTCTGAAACTGATCTTTATTTTTAATTCTCTATAGATCCAAAAAGTCCTAGTAGTACATATTTCTTACGATGTAATGCGGAAAAGAATAATTAATAGAACAATATTATTTGTTCATTCTGTGTTCTCGCATCTGCAAGAAACTTAAATTTGTAAGGGTACAAAACATGAATACCTGCGTCACATCATTAGCAAAATGGGTCGACCCAATTTACGTTCCACTTTTGACAATTGATAGTGAGAAAGGAACAAATAATTTGACACGGGATTCGCTCCGACGAATTTTACTTTCTGTTTCCTACTCGTGTGACTAATGAAGATAGGTCAAGGTAGGTGTTGAAATTCAAGGATGTAGGCCGTCACAGTTTAGCATTTCCCTTCTCGGAAGCTGAACAATAACAACCTGTTCTCGTAATTGTTGTCAGTTAAATAAAGCTCCGTTGGAGTAAACGACCTGAAGAAAGCTCTTGTTTCGTTCTCGAGTTTTTTCACATTTCAGGAAAATGTAGTGCACTCAACATTAAACAGGCAGACTAGTTTAGACAACTGAGATGTTTCGAGTGCCATAACGTTTTACTATACGTTGAAAGGCGACAGTTAATGAAAGAAAGTTTTTTTTTCTACAATTACAATTATGAATAGTTTTAATGTTTAATATCATTACTGTGCCAAAAGGGTAATTGTCTTGATTCAAATCGACAATATTTTCAAGTACCTCTCAACCAAGTTCATATTGAAGTCAAAATTCATGAAGTTTTCTAAGGAATTTTTTAACTTTTAGCGTACTTTCGAAGTTACAGGGTGGACAGATTTCGACGTTTTAGTACTACGGCTATGTGGAATATTATGAATAAAATAAAATAACCCCCTTCCCCGTGAGTTATTTATTGTTGCAAACAAAGTTTTATATGATTGAATCTTATATTCGAAATAATTATTATGTTGATGCTGCAGAAGCTGCTTATTTGGATCGTTTTCTTGATAGGCCAAAACATCATGAAAGTATATTCGATAAATTAAGAGCAAACCTCATGAACCAGGGTACATTTAACGTCGCAAGCAAATAAGAATATTAAATAATTGATGTAGTAGTTAGTGTAACTGCCAACCTATCGAATTAGAATGGAAACATGGATATTTGAGAGTAGAGCGCTCAATATTCTCGAAAAATATAAAAATAAACTTCTTAAATGAGCTTATCCTAGCTTTAGCAGCCAGGAAACTACCTACGTCGACTGGGATTCTGCAAAAATCTGAAGAGTATCCGTAGTTTTTCCAAGAAATAATTTAGACTAATGAAGTTCACTGGTGATGGAATATTCAACCATCAAAATGAATATTGATGGTTGTATGTGAATCCACATCTTCATATCAATATTCTACATCAATACCGATGTGTTCAAAATTTTCATACGACATGGCTGCTTCGTTATTACAAACGTCCTTACATTCACACAATGGTTGTATCTTGATAAATGTTTGATTTATCTAAATTGTCATTGCAGGATTGCAGGAATTAATTTTTGAACAGTCATAATGACAGAGAACATACTTAAGCTATTTCAATCAATCCATTTAAATTCTGCGAAAGGATATAGAGTTACTAGATCCTGGATGTAAAAGTTGAAGGGGAAACTGAAATAATTTTGAAAAGAAAAAAATAATCTATTCAACGAAATCAAAGTTGCCTTTGAAAAATGCAAGTTTGCACTTGAAAAAGTTGGAAAAAAGAGAAATTTCGCACATAAATTCTACGTGAAATAGTAACAAAATCATTTCCACATGACTTCAGAAACATCCAAAATATTGTCACTTTACTGATTCCGAAAATTTTCAAAATTTGCTATTAAGTCGAAAACGAAAAAGGGTAGCAGGAGTCTCTTTGCGGCAATGAATTCCTCGAAATGAACATGGGGAAGGAAGTAATTTTCCTCTATTGGCACAGCGCAACAAGAAGATATAAAAACCTCCTCGAAGCAATTTGATTTATTTAAAAAAGGAGAGAATCAACCAGCAGTCATACAGAAATGCGAAGAATTTCTGTATTCAACAACAACACTCAACAAAATATTGATATCTAACCTACAATAGGTTTCTATATAATATAAAATAGTTTCAAATGAAATGATTCCTTCATTGGTTTTTGGTATCATTCGTTGAAAACTCAGTGTTCCTTGCAAATATATACAGAAAACTGAAAGAAATTTAGGTAGTGTCGTCACCTAGCGGCCAGAAGTGTAAATATCTATCTACTATGGTATACTTCATTTGTCGATATTCAGCTGAGCACTTTCGGGGAATTAATGAATCCTCGAGAATCGCGATTGAACGGCGATTCCCCGAAAACCGAGAATCAGGGCAGTTCCAGGAGTTTATACGTGAATATGTACAAAAAATATTTGGGTTCAAAAACAGCGAACTATCAAATATCTGATGAAGTGGAAATGTAGTTTCGCTTATTCCTATTTTTTGAATCAAGTTATTTTTCACAGAAGTTTATTTCAGTTGTTTTATTGAAAAGTTATTCATGTTGTTTTGGTGATGTATATGGCTGTGTTTTATTTGTTTGAAAATAAACATTTCACTTTCATTCCTGTTCTGGTTCTGTATTTTTGTTTCCTTCAACAACTTCGTTAATTCTGTTCAGATTCTTACGTTAAATTATTTCATTCTTTATTCCCGCTCTTGTTGAATAAAAGAGGAAGTTCAATGTTTTATCGCAACTGTGTTCTGATTCAAGCTTTCAAGTTTTGAAATTCAAGAAGCTTGAATATTCAAGCTTTCTTAAAGTAAAAAGCTTACCTAACTTTAGTTTTGGAAAAGCCAAGCTGCTTGATTTTCTAGTCAAGTCAAGAATCCCTAGAATATGTTCATGGTGTTCGCTCTAAAAGGCTCTTAAGAAGTATCTAGGAAACGAGTTCATCGATTAATTTCAAATTAGAGCGTTAGAGTATTTGGATACTTATCTACATTTAACCAATGTACCCGAATTTATGATCAATCAGTAGAAAATATTTTAGAAAATTGATACCAAATTTTGTCACTTATCGAAAAAAGACAGCGGAACTGTTAGGTTACATGCCAATCCATATTCGTTTATACGTTAATGTTGCAGATTTGGGTATATCAAGTACATCAGTTAATGAAATTTAGGGCAAAAATAATTTCCACCCCTACAAATTTCATTAATATCATTGATGAATACAGCATCGTTTAAGATTTAATATATTCCGTATAATGCAAGAAAAACAATGTCGATTTGTAGATTTCATCCTCAGGTATTGGCAAAATTAACCAGCTTGTTTGACAACAGATCGATAAGAAGATTGGTTCCGTGAAATTGGCCTGCAAGATCTCCGGATCTTATTTCATTGCTTTTTACCTATGGGAGCATCAAAACAACAAAATTTATAGTTATCTGATGAATTCGATGGACGATCTTGAACTAAAAGTGAAACGTGCAAAATGCAATTTTCAATACACACGCGAATTGAAAAGTATTTAGGTTAGCTTTGAACATCTAATTTCTTTTAGTTGTCACCAGTTTTTATATTTACAGTTTCTTATAATCACATTTTTCTTAAATGTTAGAAATTTTGTTTCATGATTCATGTCACCAAAACGACATGAAACTAGGGCCACCCCTGTATTTTTTTTTCCATTTGAAATATTTTGATGAAATTTGGGAATTGGATAGAAGACAACATTTTGATTTTGATAACATTAATATGTTTGACATTTCTTTCCCGGTCATGCCGGAAACGTTACCAACTTTCGTATTTCAAATAGGACACCCTGTATGTTTTTGCTTATTTAATTGTTCATCTCATCCTACGACCTTTTGACATATTTTTGAAAGAAAAACAAACCACAATCTTTTTTCTGCAATTCTCATCTTTCATTCTAGAAGGCCATGAACAATGACAATTGCCTTGGCTTAACATCCCCTATCACGAAAATGCAAGATTGTTTTTAAAAATGTTATTGGTCATTTTTTACTGGGTGTCAAAGTTATTAACAAAAGAGCGAACATCGTTCAAAAATACTACCATTCTCACGAGCACAACATCGCACACGATTGGTGGTTCCCCTCAAAACATTATTTAACTATTGGGATGTAATGCCTGCAATAGCCTGTCTCCAACAGTTCTCCATTTCTTGTTGGGTTCTAACAGGTGTTTGGTAAACCTCATTCTTCACAGGAAGAAATCTAGTGGACTCAAATCTGGCGATTTTGCTAGCCGTCTTATGGGACCATTTGTACCTATCCATTTTTCGTGAAAATTTCGTCGAGATACCGTGAGACCCTTGTGTCGTGAAGAGGTGCACCATCTTGTTGAAAATATATTTAGTTCACAACAGCTAATGGCAACTCGTCTAATTCATCTTGTATTTAGGTCCTCAAAAATTCCAAATACCTCTCATTTGTCAATGAACCTTCAAAAATTATAGGCCCTATTTAATATCTTCCCATCATCCCCAACCAGACATTGAACCCAAAACGTCGTCATTGAAAGTTTCCATCTAGATATCTGTGTTCATTTTGTTGCGACCACTACCTGGTATTTTGCCTAATAAACATCCCATTGCTTGAGAAACGTGATTCGTCACTGAATAAAATCGTTGTGGGATATTGTGAATCATCCTCCATTTTCCTAAGGTACTCTTCACAATACTGGAGTCGGCTAACACTATCGTTAATTTGCAGGTGTTGGTGTAGTTGATATTCAAATGAGCGGTACTTACGTTTTTTCAAAATTCTCCATGCGCTTAGGTGGCTAATTCCGAGCTCCTCAGCAATTTCCCTTGTTGATGGGGTTGGATTAATATCAACAAATGTCAATATGTCTATGTCAATATCTTCATCGATAACGATATCCTCCTTTACAGCAGGTTGTACCTTTCGAAATTTTCGTTCAACTTTGGAGAAATAGATTCTATTCGGATGAAGTCTTTCCGGATAGCGCTCTCTGTATAATTGTATCGCACCCGCCGTACTCTCCAGACCGCGCCCCGAACGACACTTTTTCGCATCAATGGGACACTCCCTTGCAGGACAGTGCTTGGCTAATTTTGAAGAAGTCGAAAATTGGCTCATCGAATGGTTTGCCTCGAAAGAGAAAATGTTTTTTTGGGATAGTGTCCATAATTTGCCAGAGAAATAGGCTAAATGTGTAAAATTCAATGGTCAATACTTCGAATAGAAAATTTTGAGATTCCTCTGAAAATTAAGTGATTTCTTTATCGAAAAAAACGGCAAATTTCAACTAACATCCCTGGTATTTTTACTTAAAAAGTAATTGGTGCTTTGCTAGTCAAACAACTTAATTTTCACGGCTGGCTTCCTTCCTGTGGAAGTTACACTGCGAAATATTGCGAAGGCGAAGTAAATTCTACCTTGACCTTGGTTCTCTGTATAATATGAATTTTCGCCCTTCCTTGATCTCAAGTTTTTCATACTCGGCTTCCATCTTATTAATTCTGACCCAAATTTTCTTATCTCTTAGCTGCTTTGTGCCTATATCCTGAAATATGTTGTGCTGAACGAACCGTAATTTTCCTAGGATTAAATTTATGTTAATGGAACTATAAACAAGTCAGATCTGACTCAAAGTCTGCCTAATCCTAGAAATATGAACCGCCCCGTAGCCACTTAAAAAGCTACCAACTTAATGTTTATTACTTGAAGGCGTAATGTTATTACATTCACCGGGCCATTTTCATTCCTAAATTAATTGAAGTATTTAATACGGAAATATGATACTGCGGTAAGGTCAGGAGGTAACCTTTGCCTTACCTTTCTAGATTTGAATATTTACTGTGGAAGTATTCGTTAAAGAAGGTCAGAAATGAGGAATATATTTTATGAAATCTTAGGAACACAAACGATGATGAAGTGGTATGTAAAGAATCCCCTATAATTAGTGAAGAAATAACTTTCAGGCAATTATGAAATTTTTATACATTACAAAGATGCATTTCTCAATTAAATAACGTCAAAGTTGGATCTTGGTTCTGTCTATGATTCAGCATTGTTTTCGGATTTTGTTTCATTTGAACAATCCATATTGCTTTCATGAACTAGATGGATGACTCTTGAAAGTTAAGGGTTCCAGAGGAATTTTTATATTTACAGGGTGTCTAAGCTGATGGGCCAATAAGAATTATCTGGAAAATGGGTTTATCCATCATTTTCAAATTTTGTCTTTAGAATAAAAAGATACAGCATTCAATAGTTTTTAAAACGGTTCTATTCCGGTTATATCGCACATTGACTACAACTTTGCTATTTCAAATAGCATGTTGTATTTTTTAATTTTTTTTATTGAATTTTATTGATTTTGATAAAATAATATAGCTCTATGCTGGTCGATTTTAGAATGGAAAAATCTTAACAAAAGATGCTTGGAAAAGGATCTTTTCACACCAAGTCATTTGAAAGAACAAGCTTGTAGTCGGAATAATCGCAAGTGGTACCTCTCTGAAAGCACCAAACGCAATTTGTCGATGAGCCAACAAGAATTTCTAGCAATATGATGGATTTCCCGATAATCTTGATTCAAATCCAGATGATTTCATTTACGGGACTCAGCTTCAATGGGCAACTCCGACCACAACCTCGTTGATGCCAGTGGTGAAGTCCAATGCCTTCCAGAAAGATATGGCATCACAACCGAGCCAGCTGAGAGGAGCTGCGCGTCTTTTCCACTTAATGATGTCTGTTTCTCAGATCTTGACATCAATATCTGCACTGGATCTGTCACTGAAGATATTCTTGCGGGCATAGACCTTTGCGTTCCTCACTTCACGAAAAAGCATCCGCCCAAAAGCTTTGATTCGCTGAAAAAAGACTACTACATTTAAAACAGAGCTTATAAAAACTGGAAGAAGAATCCAACGGATGAAACTAAAGCTAAGTGTGTGCGTTTCAGAAACATTTGTAACTTAACGATTGATGAAGCGAAAATCTACTTGAAAGAGTTAAGAATAGACTCTTGGAGCAGACTAGTGGAGTCAATTGCGCTCTGAGGCGAATCTTTCCCATTTTGATTAAAGATGTTCAATCGCATCATCGCCTAAAGCAAAGGCGGATCTCTTTGCAAGAATGTTTTCGCAAAATTCTGTTTTGGATACTGTAACCACAAAACCTTGGGTTTCAACCCGGTTCATATCGGAGCTGCGTTTATACGCCTAACCAGATGTGAACAGGTCATAAAATTCTATCTCGGACAGAATGGCCCAGAAAACTGGCATTATCTCTTCAACACTCAGTACAATAACATCTCAACCAACCAATATTGTAGTAACGTACTATCACTATCAAGCATACAGAGCATACTTAGTTACATGTACAAATGGATCACAGGAGTGTGACGTAACGACGGCCATTTTGTTGAAGCAGGTCAGTGTCCACTTTCCAAACAAAGTTAGAACCTAACCTAAACATGTTCTCAATTTATCCTCAATTTTGGAGTTCTTTAAAGACGATGCCAAGCTTGTAGCTCGAGGAGAAAATGCTGTAGAGTCCGGTCATGTGAAAGACATGGCATTTGATGGAGAACTTCTCATCATTCGCGGCAATGTTCATGCTAGCGTGCGGGATCGTTTATATAAAGTAGAGGTATGAGACCAAAGTAGCGAATGTGTTCTGTAGCATACTAAAAAATTCATTTTCTAGATAAAACTTGACACAGACAAGTGTATCGAAGAAGCCAGTTGTACATGCCCAAGAGGTCAGTTGGTGTGTCATCACATGGCAGCATTGTCGATTTTGGTTATCACAATATATCTGTAACAGATATAACTTGTACATGGAAGAGCAGAAAACCTCATACCAATGCAAACTATCGATGAACTCTATTCAACAAAGCCACATACTTCTACGAATGGTATGCTGAGCGAGGAAAATATTTTAAAGTTCAAATCAAATCTCGGAAAATTACAAACTGCTGTAGGATTCACATGGCTTTTGAGAAGTGATCAAGCCTATTCAGAAATTGTCGCTGATGTTGAATCAATAGTATTTTCTCAAGAATTTTGGAGGTTGATGATAAGAGGATGTTTCTTGAGAATGCACTGTTGGTTACGGAAGAAGTTATCAAAGAGATTTCCAACAAAACTGTGGGACAGACATCTAATGAGAATTGGTTAATTATTAGAAAAACCGTTTGACCTCTAGTAATTTTGGACCAGTTCTAGCAGCTATAAAATCTGGAATATATTCACTCTCATTGTTTAAGAGATTGATAGGTAATCATTTAGCATTGTATATCTCATTTCAGTATTTACAATTGTGGGTTTCAGAGAGCTACACTTTGGACGGAGTTAAGGCAATTCAATGGGGAAGAGATCATGAGAAAGATGGTATAAGGGTTCTTGAGGAGAATAGAAAAGTACACGTAACACCTACAGGATTGTGGCTAGACCAGTGCGGCTTCATTGGAGGAAGTCCAGATGGATTAGTTAATGATGACGGCATTGTGGAAGTAAAGTGTCCCTACAAATTGAGATCTTCATCTTCGCTCTTGGAAGATCTTCAGGACAAAAATTATATATTATTTTTCAATGACTGCAATGAAATTGTGATAAACAAAGGCCAACATTATTTCCATCAGATTCAGGGCAACCTGTTTCTTACCAAACGCAGTTTATGCGTTTTAGTCATTTGGACTCCAAAGGAATCTATTATATATGATATTCATGTTGAAGATAACTGGCAGACAAACATAAATTTGTTGAAAAACTTTTATTTTAATGAATATGTAAAATTTCTATCAGGAAATAAAAACTGATCAAATGATATCATTTTTGTTTGAATTTCTTTAAAATTTGTGATTTAGAAATTCTTCAATAATGTAGAAAACCTTGTTTGAGGTTCTTTCTCAATTTGTCCTTGAAGAAGTCATTGTTGAGATTTTTGAGGTGATAAAAAGCATGTTGTACATTTTCATACCAAGAATTGAAAAGAATGTTGTGTTGTCTGGAGTCATATTTGTGATAATCTAGCTGAATGAAACACTATGAATATAGACTAAATTATATTCCTTACAACTTAAGAAAAATATATATAACCATAACTACTCTCAAAATTACAATTTTTGTTATTTATTTATTCATAATTTATTAGTTGTTTTCCTCAATACTAAATGATTCTTCAACCTCTCGAATCAACGGGTATTGAAAATTTGTCAGAGCACCACATACCTGATAAATAAATGAGGCATGTGGTACAAGGTTTGGGGAATCAAACTCACAAGTTTGTAGCATTTAATACGCCTTATGGCACGTTCCACATGAATTCTTGCTCTTGCAATGCTTCTAGTTTGTACCACTTGCTGAGGTGTAAATTGTGGTGTTGATAAAAACGAGGTACATTTAAATTTACTCCTTCGGGAAGTAAATCTGTAATTAGAAATCCCTTGTCTGCAATTATCAGATCACCTGGTACAAACTGCCAATGATGCCACAATGCTCCACAATTTTTTTATCAGACACTGAACCAGGATACAATTTACTCAAATAAGTGACGACACCATTTGGAGCTACACCGACCAAGCCTTTGAAGGTGTTTCTATGCTTGTATGAGCTGTACGTAGCCTTTTGTTTTTCCATATTTCTTGGTTGATGGCAATATACTTCTGTACAATCTAATATAATTCGACAGTTTGTAAAATTGTTGAAGCAAGAGGGCATACATAATTTATTTTTACTTCTGCTAGGGATTTTCTCCATAAATATTTTAAAAATAGTTTCATGCAGTGCATACAGCCATGTATAAAAAATATTGGCTACTGTTTTAGCACTAATATTGAATCTAACAGCTAAATCATCATTGAGAAGGTTTAATTTCAATTTCATCAATGTTAATAATAATTGATCAATTTTAGAAAGTTGTGCAACTGTCCAACCCTGATAGTAATTCAAAGGTCATGAATCCATTAAATTAAATAGGTTGATAAAAATTTCCTCTGTTGGTATACCTGTGTATAACAGAATATGCGCATCATTACCCTGGATATGGGCATATGAAAAACTTATGGATAATTTCTCCAGTTTTTCACTGAGTTTTTCATTTTCTTCTTTCAAAAGTAATTCTCAGCTTCTGTGGTCGCAGAGAAGTTTATTGCTGAAGTGTCCTCTGAATAGCTAGGATCATCTTTCTCTTCTTCATTTCCACGTTCCCAACAAGGAATGGGGCTTATTGGAAATTCTGCGTGAAGGTGAGAGCTTGCATGAGAAGTAGAGGCATAGATAATTCATCTTCTAGTATTTGAATACTAAAAAGTAACTAGGTAAAAAAGAGGCATTATTAACTTTGAGTTGACTTACTTGGACTTCTTTGCTTTTGGTCCACTTACTGAAGACAAATCACTGAAACGTTTCGTTATTGTGCTCAAAAGGGTTGGTCTATTGTTCCTGTCCTTATCAATAAAATGACATGAACAAACTAAGGAATAACGAGACGGTTGTTTATCTTCACGCCTAAAATTGAAATGATATTAAAATATGATTCATTTTCCTTGCACCATATCCATTCACCTCAGTAGGGCTATCCATCTCTTCCTCTCAACTTCGTCACTTGGAAAATCTATCTCTTTCGCTATAGTGCTTACAATCAGGTGCAAAACACATAACCATATTCGAATCTAGAATGAAAAATAAATTAAAACAATTATTGCAAACTCCAAAATCCTAACCTCACAAATTCAATAAATACGGCAAATTACATATTTTTAGGGCATAATGAGTTTACTCTTTGTCAAATTCTTTAATTTATCACATAATTCAATCATAAAATGTACTCACATGTTCAGGAACTTCCTGGATAAAAAATAATCACGATTTGAAATTGTCCTTATGGAAATTAACACTGCTTCTAACTTTGTTTGGAAAGTAGACACTGACCTTTCCCAACAAAATGGCCGTCTTAACGTCATTACTCCTGTGGTCCATTATCATATTAATGTAGTGAATTCAATATATGTATATAGTACAAAGCGTTCTTCTTTATAAGTAGAACCCAACGTGGCCATAACCAAGCCATTCTGTAACAGATGCATCAAACGCAGTACCACCCATGTCTGAAGTTCAAAGTACGTACGGTAATAAGCGCTCTACGACAACTGAATTGAGAGAAAGCAATAACTCACGAAGAAATGCCCTCAACTGTTTCGAAAGAATGTGCTCCTGAGTTAACACCTGATCTTAATCGTCCATTTCAGGTTTCTTATGAGAGCCAGACGTTTCCGAAATGTTGGAAAGTTACAAGAGTACAATTAATTCCAAGGAAAGGGAAAAGATGCTCACCCCAAATTTATCGTCCAATCAAATTGTTGCCTATTATGTCGAAAGTCATGGAAAGTATCATCAGTGATCGCCAATACGGTTTCCGTAGACGACGTCAAGTGGTGGCTTCCTTGCATACATTATGCATTTGTGGATATCAGTAATCGAAAATCATAGCGGAACAGGAGAAATTGCTCTTGATATCTCAAAGACCTTCGACAGGTTTAGCTCGCAACATTTATCAATAAATAATCGCATTTGGAAAAATTGCGTAATTGGATTTGTAGTTTTCTCTTCAGTAGATCGATTGTTGCTGATCTATCGTGTGTATTTCAGGTTTACTCAGGGGTACCTCAGCGCTCTAACCTTTCTCCATTTCCATTTCTGTTTCAGAAAGATGACCTGCTCCCCTCCAACGAAAACAGAATACCCTGGTATCCTGGTGTCCTCATTTTCTAGTCACCGATGAAGAGACCTACAAAGCATGTCACGAACTAGGAAAAGATATTCGAGTGAAGCCAGTTTAACTTTAATCGCGAAAAACACGCAATCAACAACATTCTCCAGAAAAGTTACTGCTGGGAACCTCCTCTAATCATGTAAGAGCAACTAATTTCCTCTGAAATAAATATGCATCTACTGGGCTCCCAAATCAACACCGGAGTTTGCTGGCAAGACCATGGGTCAGCCTTTGCCAAATCTGCTTCTGCTAAACTCAGTTTTCAGGTCTAAGCAGTGCTTCACGCCATCACAGCAGATGCTTTTATACAAAGCATAGGTGCGACCTTGTCAGGTATACTGTTCCTATTTGTGGAGTTCCGCTATCCAAACATTCTTTACATCTATTAGATAGTGTCCAAAGGAGAGCAGTGAGCCTGTCGACCATCCGGAGGTCACGCGTGATTTTCAGCCTCTCACTCAAACGTGGAAGGTTGCTGATGTTTCTCTTTTTCAAGGTATTTTCATTGTGAATCCTCTGAAGAATTGAAAGGGTTGGTTCCGAAAAAAACCAGGCTCGCGGAAAACTCTTCTTCTTCTTCTTCTTCGTAATTCAGACCTTGAGGTCTGTTTTTTTCCAAAAGATCCTCTACTATTGTTCCGTTGGCCGACGTACTGCTATTGGTTTTCCATCTCGTACAATACGTGCTGGTCTGTGTTCTTCCATCCTGTCTACATGTTCATGCCATCCTCGTCTGCGTTTTCTTGTTCATCGTACAATATCTTCAGTGTTACATGTTTCTCGCATAACCTCATTCCTAATTCTATCTCTGAGCGATTTTTCCGATATTTGCCTTAACGTCTTCATTTCTGACGTTCTTAGAATTTTTTCGGTTTCGAAGGTATCGGCCCTAGTTTCCATTGCATAGGTGGAGATAGGTCGTACACACGCTTTGTAAATCCTCGTTTTGCACTGAATGTTCATATGCTCATTCTTTCATACGACATCTGCTTTATTTACCTTCTCTCGGACCTCTCTCGCTAAATCCCCATTACTAGTTATTTTCACCCCAAGGTATTCGAAGGACATCACCTGCTCTACAGTTTTATCATCAATTGCGAGCTTAAATCTTCTTGGCTCCTTCGATATCACCATGCTCTATGTTTTTTCGGTAGCTATCTTAATGTTGTAATTTTCAGCTTTGGATTTGAAAGCAATCAGGAGTCTTTGAAGATCATCTTCATTTTCCCCCATTATTGCCGCATCGTCCGCGTAGCATACTATTATTATTTCTCCCGTTCTTGTGCTGTATACGTTTCCTACTGATTTAACTTTGTTGATGATTCTGTCCATTATTAAATTGAACAGAAGAGGGCTGAGACTATCTTCTTGTCTTATACCCGTAGTGACAGGTATTTCTGATGTAAGGCTACCTTGAGATTTTATTTTCGTGGTGTTGTTGGTGTTCAGGTCTTCGATAATTTTAATGATTGATTCCGGGATCTGTTCCTCCCTCAGTATCTGCAGCACATCTTTCACTCTTACACGATCGAAGGCTTTTGTGAGGTCAATGAAGCAGATGTATAAGGGTTTGTTGTATTCCAGAGATTTTTCTACTACTTGTCGTACTATGAAGATTGCATCCGTTGTTGTTCTTTTCCTCCTAAATCCTTGTTGTTCTTCGTTGATGTCTATCACTTCTGTTATTTTGTCTCGTAGAATTCCGGTAGAGAGCTTGGTTAGTGCCCCTAGCAGAGTTAGTGTTCTGTAATTTGAGGGGTTTTTGTCGCCTTCTTGTATATAGGTACAGAAAGGCTCTTTTTCCACTCTGTAGGCACACTGGTATTGTCTGAGATTTTTCCAAATAAAGCCTTGATTTTGCTCATCAGATTGTTTTTGCGATATTTAATCATTTCGTTAGTGATGTTGTTTATTTCTGGTGATTTTTGAGTTTTCGAATAGCTTAGTTATCGACTCTTTGGAGATCACAACAACGACAATTTCTTCCTCCTCGAGCTGATCTGCTTGTCTCTCACTATCATTTTCGCTCTCTTCGTTATTATGGAGTTCTATTTCGCGCTTACTTGTTGGACATATTCATTTACTGGTTTTGCCTTGCTCGAAGCATATTCCATATTCTCCTCGAGTTCCGTACATATTGTTCTCCATATCTTTGCTAAATTTTCTCCAATGTTCTCTCTTTATCTTCCTGATTTGTCTGTTTACTCTCAGCAGCGAATTGGCAACGCCATGTACGTCTCTCTATAAGAATTCGTTTATATACAGGGCTAGGGTGCTGTGGAACTCACTTTCATGGAACATCTTTCCGATAACTTACAAATTGGCTTTCTTCTAGTAGCGAGTGAATGCAGACAGTAAAGCATCTTGGGCGGCCACAGCTGTTGCATCACTGGCATCGGCTCTTCCCAAGAATTTAGGAAAGAAGAAAATATGCGAATATAGATCAGTATTCATTTACTCCATGTCCAAGATTTAAGAAGTGATCGATTAACCCGTTCCCCGTATAATTCTATTGAAGCCTTAATGCGGTTTTCGTATTTGGCGATAATAATAGCTCACTTATATTTTTCGTATTCTCATTCTCTCGAATTTTAATTGCATGTGCGTTCTTTTTAAATTTGCAGTTTTAGAGAAACATACATCAGATGAATTAGTTTCTTGTTGGAATGAATCATGAGGAAGTAATTTCTTCATGATCGATTAAAACTTTCATAACAAAAAAATAAGAGTGAATTTACCTCATCTTTCCCTGAAAGATAAAAAGTTATTTAACTAATATAGCTAGTTACTTGAGAACCACCCTGTATAAATAAAACCTATCACGTTTGACATTCAAGTATTGTATTCATTCTTCCGAATTATCCACCCTATTCGATATCAAAGTTCCTCGATGAAACTTTAATTCGAATTTTTCTAGCATGACGAAAGCTAGACGTTATTGAAACAAAATCGATTTATATAAACGGTACCATTCCGTAGAATAAGATACGTCTAATCGATTCGTCGGAACGCTTCTCCAACGGCCATTTAAAATTCCATACAACAAATAACTCGGGAAAGAAAAAGGAGAAGAAGAGATTAGATATTCAATAAAATGCATGCACGATTTACGTTTCGTTATTTGATACAGTAATAGTTCGGCGGTATACCGTGAAAATTGGACCGATATTCTGTAATTACTGCACAATTATATATCGTCGCTTTTTTATTCAGGATATTTTTAATGCTTATTTAGTTGATTTTTATGGTCCCTTATGATCGATTATCTATTGAGTTGAATGGCTCTTTGTAATAAGTTAATTTCTAAAACTTAGTTCAATGTTTTAAATTTTCTTGTTTGAAAAGAAATATATCAGAAAATCCTTCATAAGGAAATAATTGTATTATTTCTTCGAGAAAGTGGAATTAATAACGGTGAAAACATAATGTCAAACAGTCATTTTTTGTTTTATGCTATTTTTCGGAAAATAAAATTTATAATACTGTTCATTGATACTTTATTTTATAGCGTATTACAATCTAGTGTATGCATATTAAAGTTTCAATTACTTATCATTAAACCTCAAGAAAAAAGGCATTTTGGATCATATTCTTTTATTTTTTATTGGAGGTACTACTTTCTGCTTATACTTATCCTGTTGCAAATTCATTAATAACATCGTTAAAATTTATACCGTCAAAAATGTCTTGTTCAATGTCTAATATTGTTAGCCCAGACAATCTTTCTTGAATCATAGTCGATCTTTAATAATTTTAAATGATTTTTAACTTTGAAAAAGATCGTTCGCCAGAAGCTACAGATAGTAGTGAAATGCTTACGTTTGGGAAGGTGGAGATTAAATTGTTTTCAAATATATACTGTAAAATACTTAAGGGGTCAGTATCATCAGGTAATGAAAACAACTTTAACGCTTTAATATCGTTAAACAGATCATTGGAGTTTATATCATTATTAACCTGATCTGTCAGTCGCTCTTCAAGAATTGAACAATGTTTTAAAAGATCGCTGTCACTTCATTTGAATATGTCGCTAAAAAATTCGAAAATATTATCATACTCATTTAATAAGTCAAATCGGTTTTTAGAGAGCTTATAGTTTGATCTATAATTTCATCTCGGTGTTCATAGTCAAACAGTTTTGGTTTGAATTTCCTCCTAACCGTTGGTAATGGGGAAAGTCTTCTTCAATTTCGAGAGAGGATGCTACTTCTTTAGCTTGCACAAAAATTTCTTGAAATGATTGATCAGATCTATATTGCTGGAAGTGATCAACTAAACTTTTTAGGTAGGTTTGGCATACTTTGATACTAATTGTAGCACTTTGCATTTGTTTGCTGACAATATTTATATGAAATAAAACGTCATGCCAAATAATAATCCCACAAATAAATTGAAAATAATTTACAGATGTTAAGATGGTACCCGCTTTATGTCTTGCATCAATGTGAAAGGAATTATCTTCAGCCACTTCTAGAAGACTTTCGCAAACCTTAATTAAATAAACTTCATGAAGTAAAAAAATTATATAACTCTTGCACAAGATTAAAAAAGTTTATTGTAGCACCTGACACCTTAGAAACGTCATTTATTGTTAAGTTCAAAGTATGAGCCGCACAAGGTAGAAAAAGAGCTTTCGGATTCGCAACAAGAATGCGTTTTTGAAGCCCAACATGTTTTCCCTTCATATTTGTCCCATTATGTTATGATAGGTTATGATAACCTTGTTCCCTAATGTGTTTTAATTCTAAATTTAATTTTTTCAAATTTTCTATCACAAATGTATATATCCCTTCACCTGTAGAGTCCAGTATTGGATTACACGCAATAAAACTTTCCTTAACTTCAACCTTTTTTGAAGTGGTTTTAAGGACAAAATACCTCAGAACAAGACTAATTTGCTCGGTAGAGTAGTGTCTGGTGTACAATCAAATATTATTGAAAAATATTTTGAACTGCGAACCATTTCTGAAATATTATTTCTTACTTTGGACGACAATAATTCAATTATTTGATTCTGTATTTGCACGCCTAAATGATGAGTCATTTTAACACATTTTTTCGAGAGTCCTGAAGGAGGAACTAGAAGATGACTTCCAGCACTCTTTCCAACAATGCAAAATTCGCTCGGAGCGTTCTAGGTATAGAGAAAGGTTGTATATTCAAAGTGATAACAAGTATTTAAGGAAAAAATTAAATTAAATTTTCACAACATGTGGCTTGTTATCCACCCCTCATATATGGATTATCACCTAATTTTAGATTTTCGAAAGATACGATATTTTAAATCAGAATTCTCAAATGTACATGTTACGTTTCTCGCCCTTCAAAGATTGCTCTAGTTTTACAAGATTGATTTTAAACTTCGGTTTTGAAGAAAATGATCTTTTCTTTCAAATAATTTACTTTTTAGAGGGCAATTTTCACATCGAGAATCACTCACAAATGTGCGATATTTTTCAGTTTTATTTTTTTTATGTACAAGGTGTCCCCTAAGCTCTACGATAAACTTTGAGAGGTGGTTCTATAAAAAATTTTAAGACAAATTAATGAGAACAGCGGTATTCGAATCGTTTTAAGTTCGGCGATATTCGGCATGAAATCCAAATTTTTTATATAGGAGTGCGATGAAATAGATGGAATGAAATATATACACAGCAGGTGACATTGAAAACTATAGTAAAATGATTATCAAGAATGTTGAGTTTATTCTGGTAGATAAATATTAGGATAAGTTTTTCTATAGATAATTATTGTTTTGGAACCTCAAATTTTTCAAATTGAAGATGCATTCTTTCGTTAATGAATAATTATCGGATATGTTTATGCTTTTTACGATAGAAACATAAAAGAAGCTGCTGAAGAATACCAATTAAGATTCAAGAGCGATTTTGTAGAGATGAAGTACATATTAATTATAACTGTTGCTATCGAAAAGGTACAAAAACAAATTTTGAATTGACATCATGCTTCTAAGTTGTGAAAATTCAAATAAAATAATAAATAAAATCATATGAATCATTACATAACCACATCCAACTGGAATGCATAACTCACATCCCAAACGTTGTAACTGAACCTGCTCTGGAAACGTTTTTGCCTAACCGCAATTGGATTCTAAGGGGCCTTTAAGTGATCATTAAGGAAATTACTTTATAACGGCAAAATGTACAACGCGGGGTTTAAGCCTGGCGCCAAATCTGATAAAAGGAAAAAATAATATATGAAAAACATAATAGTCCAACTTGGGTTTCAATGAGGTTTGCAAGGAAATCTCATTGAGCAAAACGTCACTTGCTTCTAGCTTTGTTAATGTGGAGAAGGTGTGGGCTAATCAACTCAGCTTAAAGTTCTTCTGCGCCATCACGTTTGATGAACGATTCGAACGTGGAAAAATCGTCACAATGTCCGTGAAGCTACAATTGGAAACACCGAAGTCCGTTGATGCAAGAATGAATTTATTTATCTACAACACCAGCAAACCATATTAGTTAGGTTAATGTGGACAGATCGATATGTGTTGATTACTAATATGAAATGAGATATTTTAACAAAAGAATCAAAATTTGAGCTCTACGACTACAGTTTGAATTTATATTCAATTAATATACTAGTACTAAAAGATGATGAAATTGTTACTGAATGACTATGCCAAGTTAAACGATAAACTTCAAATCCTACTATCTGCAACTGTGGCCCCGGTTCAGGTCTATACTTGGTCTTTTCAAAAGGTTAGGTTAGATTTACTTAAAACTTTCGCCACCTCTTGTGGAGCATTACACATCAGACCATAAAATGTAAATGAAATCTCAATCTTGAGCATGTTACTCCAGAATCCAAAGGCAAAATGTGAGTACATACCACTGATTGAATGCCTGATGGTGGTAAGAGTGCAGTTCCTCCACAAGACACTTCGAGGCATTCACAACTGAATTGCAATGCGCAGAATGCTTATCGAATAATTATCTTCAACACACTCTATAATGTTCTCCGCATTTTGTATGTTGACTTGACGTATTTTGGCTCATATGTTCACGTTTCCCTGAGTCTTCTAAATACCAATGTAAAAACTGTACAAACTGGAGAATATTACTGATGAAATCTTGATGGTTCTCTTTTACAGCTTCTCGTGTATTTCATCTCAAAAACTATATTTGAATTTGGGAGGCTTTTACTTGGTAAAATTCCATTATCAATAATAAAAACAAGTACTGTGTTTTAAGGAATTTTACTTAATAATTGCGATTCGTAACGCGTTTCACTACACCGTAGCTTCTTCAGACGAATGATTATGCAGAAAAATGTAAATGAGAATATAACTATAAATGTTCTTGAGTAATTAAAAGCTTATTGGTCGCCTCCTCCTAAGTGGTTATTTATGACAGGTATATCCAATAAAATTAAGGAATAGATTGCTTCCCGAAAAGATTCAATAGAGGTGAAGGGCTTAAATCGACTTGTTCATTGATGAGTCTACCTGAGTGTTTGTATTTATTTATTTCTAAAGTTTCCCAAAGATCTACCTTCCAATATTTATTATCTGTATGCAAAATTTCAAACTGTGGGTCGAAAGAATGATTATTTTCTAAGAGATGATTCGCGTAATTTGAATCTGATTTTTATTTGAAAACTACGTTTATGTTCCGATATTCTAATATTAAAATTTCTATGTGTTCTACCAATGTAGAAATTATCACAGTCATTGCAATTCAATCTATAAACACCTGATTTATTGTTTTTACCTGGTTTGGTTTTATTATTTTTATATATTTGCCTAAATTATTATTAGTTTGGAAAGCTATGTTGAAATTATTGCTACTTAAGAATGATTTCAGTTTCTCACTTGTAATGCCAACGTAGGTTAAGGTGTTGAATTTTTATTTCAATTTATCGACAGGGTAAACTTCATTCAATGCGATTCTACTTTGTTTTTATTTAAAATATTATTTATTAGTTTGGGATTGTAACCATTATTTTTGGCTATTTGTTTAATCAAATTTAGTTCTTTGTTGAAATTTTCTGGTGATAGCGGGATGTTAATCAATCTATGAATAAAACTATTGAATGCTGACATTTTATGTTGATATGGATGACACGACGAGTTATGTATTATAATATCTGTATGTGACGGCTTATGGAAAATTGCGAAAACATGTTTTCCATTTAATTTAATTTTTCAGGACAATAATTTTTCGCAAACGATATTCTGACATTTATCTATCGAAAGAAAATCAGCATTCTTGATAATCATTTTTCTATTGTTCCGAATGTCACCTTCTATAGAACAAGATATGTTTTTCATTCCATCTATGGTAACATCACACAATCAGTGATGGTCAATTCTAGGGGAGACAAATGTAGACAAAACTTGCCTGAAAAATAATTCTCTACAATGAATAAATGTCAAACTGTACCATGCTGTTAAAAGCTACAGAGTTGTGCTCCGGTTCCGGTATAACCGAAAGCAGTAAAGTACTGAATGTATGTGCAGTTAGTTTCATACTCCAATGCTTAATGTTCAAATATTAATGATTATAGATTTATCCATTTTTTAAACTTATAATGTCAAATATTCGACTACCACCCTGTATAATAAATCTCTATATCAAATTAGAATTGGCTACGTCCTGGAATTTGTTTTTGGTTATCACACAGGAGCATAACTTTCTCTGGGATAAAACATATATGTAGGTGATAGTTTGACTGGTCCTTCAAGCCGGATTTCTCCCACTGTTCATAAAGGAAAACGAAGCAAATGCGATAGTAAAATAGTATTGGTGATGATGTGTATTAAACAATAACGGAGATAAAGCATCAATTACAGTTACCTTTTCATTTTAGCTCAAAGTGATGAATTTCAATGCTGTAATTGGAAATTCAGCACTCTTCCCTGTGAAATTACAATATGTCATCCACATAATACGCATCGATTATATACGTCATAACTCAGTTGATCTCAGTTTCAATACCCAGTACTTTGATACCCGCGCTGAGAATATAATAACATGTTGAGACTGAGAATTCTGTCTCCCTGAATCAGTTACTGATGGAGTTATGCCCGTTCTCTCCTCCCCTTTCTCGGTCTATTCCAGACTTGTCGTACGTTATAATCCACATGATCATTACTTGGAAATTTGCTATTGATCCAGTCCCGTAACGCCGATATTCCTAATTAGCCAACTAGATTACGTTTCATACAATTAATGGGAATTATAACGAACTTCAGACTGTAATTTGTACGCATAAATTCTACAAAGGAACACGCCTAGATGTGGGAAAGCTTGCACTGTTAAATGCCTTTATCGTTGAGCAGTAAATTAACATTTTGAAGCGTATGTTGAAGAGCTCGTGAAGATTTAACTCATTTATTGAATTTTTTTATTAAGTTTCGTCATTTAGGCAGGGCATCTCCGAAATTTAATACCATGAGCTTTTCTTACTTACTTGTCGTTAGTTTGAATATACTCTGTACAAATTGATAATAATACTGGATAACAAAATTTGTTTTCTTACAAATCTTGTTACAAGTTATAGCTTTTATCAAGAAAACATTCAACTACCGTAATAAATTGGGATCAATTAAAAAATTATGATTTAACTTGGTATAATTTTATGTGGCATCTTCGAGAAGACTTTGTGCGAATAATCCAAACCATATTTGTTCATTTTGCAAAGAGTATATATTTAAAAATACCGTTTGAATACGACAGAGTTCGTAAATTAAGTTTACGATATTACTTTGGGCTTTTGCTGGAAATGTGTAATAAGCCTTGAGTTTATGGACAAATAAGAACAGAAAAATTTTACGAAACAGCTATGATCCGAAAAGAACGCGTTAATCTTCATGAAGACTGCTATTTTTGTTTGGTGAATGTAACTGGTATTGAACGAAAAAGTCCAGCCAGATTGGAACAGTACTCCAGACAATAGGCACTTAGCCCTAGAACTTCTCCTGTACCTCAACCTAATGTTTCACATCAGAAGTGGATATATTGAGACGAAAACTGATTGTAGTGATAGTGACTATAAATGTGGACCTGAAATCGTCGAAACTATTCAATTATGAAGATTTAAATGACCACATCAGAGATCTGGGACCGTCAAAGTCAACTACAGAAATTTTGGTAACAAGGTTGAAGCAAGGAACTCTGTAACAAAATAAACTAAAGTTTCTTGTGACCGCACCCGCGTACAGAATTTCCTTATATATTATGATGAAGAAGATGCAATGTGATTAACAAATTACGTTTGTAATGAATGGCGTTTGTTTATAGATTAAACAAAACGGAGACTACAATGTGTTCTCCTACACAACAGGAATAAATAAGGGTCGTTCCCAGTTGCACATTCTACTAAAGTAAAAGAAGAATATACATCAATTGCTTTGGTTTTGGATAGAATTATGTATACAGAAAGCAACTGGCTTATATGTGTTGATTTGAAAATGGTCACATTCCTTTTGGGCCATCAAAGTGGTAACATAACGTATTCCTGTTTTCTATAACTTGGAATAGTTCAGCTAAAAAGTAATGAAATGAGAAAAGTTCTGACTATTCTCAACGCGTTGAACATTTAATAGGCACTTTCAAATACTTGAATATAACACTGCCATCAAATAACACTTTCTTTACTACCACGTAGACCATTTTCCTGCTAATCTTTTGGATCCAAGCGTAGAACAGGGCGAATGATTCTACCCTCGGACTATGAACGAACGATATCTAGGCTACTAGAACGCACACATGATGGCTGTTGGAGTATTCATAACAGTTCACTGACTAAAACATCTGCAAGGAAAACTAACAATAGAGTTTTTTCCAAGTTAAGAATTTAATTAAATGAGATCAATTTTAAAGAAGTTTTGTTTTATTTTGAAATGAGCCATTTTACATATTTTCTGAGCTATAGTTGAAACAGAAGTCACGGATTTGAAATCACCATTGAAAATTAGGCTAATATCGTGAACCATAGCTCAATTTTCAGAACTGCTGTTATGCAATATAATACTTCTTATAATCTCATCAAAAGTGAACAAACGTGTATGAGTTAATGGAGCTGAATGTACTGCTCGCGCCATTGTCTTCTAAATTCATTTGATTATTTCAATACTTCCTAATTCTTTTGATATTACGTTAGTTTCCGTAAAAATTCCCTGGAGCTCTTTAGATACAAAATTCGGCCTTGAAAGTTATTTATAGACTGTTGAGATAACCAAATAAATAAATGTCTTTTTATAATTTAGGACATATTTTAAACTGTAATTTCAGTTATTTTGGGAAGATTGTAACAGAATGCAAGTAGCAACATCGCCATAAAGGCATAATTCGATGTTCAACTCGTCAACCATTATCATCATTCATAAAATAAACAACACACGGCCGGAACTGAGCCCTGAGGTACCCCAACAACAACATCCACAGCGTCTGAATTTAACCCATTTTTAATCGAAATAATCCGTCTTCTACCTCGTAGAAAAGTGCCAGCGACATTAGTGATCGATCACCAAGCTAACTGATCGTTTCTAAGAATGTTATGATTTCCAAAAATTTTAGAAGTCTATTGAGAGAATAATATTCAGAAACTTTCGATAACGCTAGATCTAGTACAATGGGAAGGTAGTTGTCCCGTTTCGCAGAATAGCCTTTCCTATAAACTGGAATAATCTTGTTGATTTTAACTTGATCTGGTGAACTAAACAATTAAAGGACTCATAATCAGGTGAGTCAATATATGCAGACATTTTTTCAGGAAAAAATGGAAAATTGATTGAATCTATTTGCTATCAGTATCGGGTCTCGAACTATCCTATTATAGTTTTTTACTTCACAACTATGGCTTCTACAGCTTTTTGATTGCTTACAGTATATATTATTTTCCATGCTGTCTTAGTTGGATTTTTGAAGTTCTGAGGATGAGCCCTTCAAAATGACATCGCTTTGTGATAATAACTTATCTGATGAAGCTACAATGTGAAAAAATGCATAATAAGTTTGTTAATAAGGTGTTATTTACTTCTTCGCTGGAATAAGCATTTTATGATAAAATTCTGTATTTAAC
The DNA here is from genome assembly GCA_013387265.2 of Cryptolaemus montrouzieri. Taxonomy (NCBI): domain Eukaryota; kingdom Metazoa; phylum Arthropoda; class Insecta; order Coleoptera; family Coccinellidae; genus Cryptolaemus; species Cryptolaemus montrouzieri. Next base: position 21,013,698 of record JABFTP020000103.1, read on the forward strand.
TTGACCTGTCATTATGTAGAAGCCCTACCACATTAACTCAAACCCTTTAAACTTCACGCCTGTTTAACAATGAAGCAAAATATATTGTCAATCTGGCAATGCCTTATAACCTGACGTTAAATTTTGACTTCTCGCAATATATAGATTCATAACCCCTGGATAGCTTAGTATTAACATGAATTCTCCTTCATTCGCTCATTGCCTTCTGTTCGAACGTCGGAGTATTGAATTTATTGCCACAGAGCTCGGTTATAAGGTGGAATATATTCGCCCCAGTTAACAACTATAAATTTAGTTGAGCTCAACTTCGTTTAAGATGTACAATGTAATAACCGTGGTGAAATACGCTAACAACCCCAAAACTTAACAGAGCCTTTGAAATATGAATGTGTCGAAATGTGGGTAACAGTTGAATGCCAAATTAAAGCTAACTTTGCTAGAATAAAACCCGAAGTGGTCTTAGCTTTGTGCCACTCTAATGATGATAAGATACAATGAGTATCTGCATCTTCAACGAATCATTGTACAACAATAATTTAATTTCCTTTGACTCATTGTCTATGAAGACTATCAACAGTTAATTCAGTAATTCCTCATGCACCTCGTAACCTGAGTTCCAGAAAACTAAACTTAAAGTTACATCAATGATACTGATAATACTTGTTTCAGTAGAAACTTAAGCAACTATTAAACACTTTGAATATAACATGGTTGTAAGGCATTTTCTCTCAGAATATTCCAACTCTTTTGAGTGGAGTTTTTCTGATATAAATTTCTTGAAATTCCTCAAAAAGTTTGAAAACCTAATATTTATATTTGTGTTTCGGTGCCACAAAGGTCTAACAACTTCTTATGCCAATTAAAACTTTACTACTTACAACAAAATACGAATTACTTGCTCCTTAATGGATAACGGACACACCAGTTAAGAAATTCTGGTAAAGAACACAGCACAACAACAATTCTAATGACTGTGTTATGGCACATGATATTAGCCTAATTTTTAGTGACGATTTAAAATCCGTGATTAAAACTTCTATACAATCTGTGGATCAGAAAGTATGTAACATAACCTTAATGATTCACCAATCATCAAAGAAATAAATAATTTAAGAAGACACAAAATAGTCTTCTATTTATTTCAGTGTAAAAGGTTCGATGGGGAAGTAATGTCTTCCACTTTATTCTACCTCTTGTCTTTGTTGTCTAGAATATCTTATTACCAAGAAAATCATCAAATTTCGCATTCTGTCGATGAATTTCCAACGGAAATTCAAAAGTAGTGGTAGCTGTGAATTTTTGACAGATAACATTCTGTTCTTTGAAACAGCGAGATATTTGGATCTTAAGATCAGAACTGATTGTGTTTGAAGTGAGTAGATTCTGTACAAGACATTCGTATCAAATACCTGATATTGATAAGATTTCTAACGAAAGAGAATGAGAACGTTTGGCTATTCCTGTTTAAAATTTTCCACTTGAAGAAATTGAGAGATATTGTGGATCTAAGAATGAGTGTTTGAAAGGAGAAACAGTTTCCGAAATTCAATTAAAGGGTATGTTCATACGATAATTTGTGTTGTAGAGGAATTTGGATATGCAAACTTACTGTAATAGTTTTTGACAATTGGCAGATTTGTTGCATTGGCAGGAATCCGAATTAAATTTTTTTTGGATATTCTCACTCTGGATGATATTCTTCTCTTCATTTTGTGTATGCAACGTTTCTTTTCATACCTCTTTTTTCAATCATATCTTGCATACCACTCTTTGATATATATCACAATTTAGAAAATAATTGGATTCTCAATACTTGTTATAGAAATTAGAATTATGTATTATACTATCACAAGAGATTATTTTTGAAAATCAGGCTTGCAATTTCGGTCTCTCGACCATCTTAAGCTGACAACAACTATGGAACTAAAGTTGAGAATACATACATAATAAATCGGTAGGTACAAAATTAATAAGGGTGCAAACAAGAAGCAATAAAATAATCATGACAAAAGCAGGTATTTTGATTGAGGAGATTGTCACTTGATGGAAATCGATATACATATTTTCAGTGAAATAAAACTATTGAATTCAGAATTTCACTATATTAACAAAACTATCCAAGACCATCCATTATTCAAATACTTCATTTATTGCTTTAGATATGTCGACGTTATCATTTGTTGTTTCCTGGCACAAACAGACAATTAGAGTCATTTAAATCATTCGTTAACAAAATTCACGACAAAACTAAATTCACGTTAGAGATAGAAACAGATCCATTATCCATTACTTTCTGGATTTAACTTTAACTAAAATTAACGGCAAACATGATTTTTCTATTTTGCATAAGCCATCGCATACAGATATTACTATTCACAGCTCATCTGCACATCCTTATCCACATAAATTAGCTGCTTACAATTGTATGATACATAGACTCATTAATATCCCAATGTCACGAAATAATTTTATAAATGAGCAAAACATAATTAAACAAATAGCAGTCAATAATTGTTACAGTCCTAGTATGATTGAGAACATGATTTCACGCAAAAATTTCAAAAATCAATCCAGGAACTATTTCCAAATATAAAAAGTTCTAACACAAAATACAACAGCTTAACTTACATTGGTAATCCCAGACTGAAATTAAAATCATTCTTCTCGCCTTATAATTTCAATATAGCATTCCGAACGGATAATTCTTTAGGCCGACATATCCAATACTGCAAATCTGAAATTGATATAGGTAATTAATCCGGTGTTTATAAACTGTCTTCGGGGATTGTAATAAAATATATATTGGTAGAACTTTAAAAATTTCAAAGTTAGATTATCCGAGCCCCAACGTAGTTTTAATTATCATAAATCAGATTCCCATTATTCTAATCACTTACTCGACGAAAACCATAACTTTAATGATAATTTCAAAATTTTACACAATGAAAATAATACACAAAAACTCAATATATGGAAAATTTTAGAGATTTACAAAGAAAAGAATTCAGGTAAGTTACTTAATAGTCAATTAGATCTAAATCCTTCTCCTTTACTCAATATTTTCAATTCATAAAGTAAACAACTCCGATGGGTTTTCCAACATACCCCTTGTACTTGTACCTAATGTAATATTAAGTAGGAAATAGGAATAATATATAAGGAATAACTCTGTTCATTAGTTTGTATCTATCTGATGAAGCCACAGTGTGGTGACGGTCATAGTTTTGTTAATATAGTAAAAATCTAAATTCCATAGTTTTATTTCATTGAAAAAGCAGGGACTGTTTAATAATAAAGAACAAGTAATGTGTTTTAGGAATTTTACTTAATAATTGTGAATCGTAACGCGTTTCACTACACCGTAGCTTCTTCAGACGAATCACAATTATTAAGTAAAATTCCTAAAACACAATATTATTGATAATGGAATGTCACCAAGTAAAAGCCTCCCAAATTCAAAAGGTACTGTTTAAATATTTCAACTAGAGATGAATAAACCGGGCTATACTGGTCGTTCAGAAGATTATCTCTATGGGGGTTTGTTGCAGTTAGAAAATTTCGATTGATTTCAAGAAATCTAACTTTCGTCCTTTAGGTATTCTGTGAATAATTTTAAGTTGATCTTTGGGTGGAAAATGATGGCTATTTACGATACAATGTGAAACAAAGGTAGATTCGTCTGTTCTCTGGTTATCGTAATCTGACTGATGCTCCTTATATCTCGTTTTGAATGAACGACCAGTTTGACCTATATAGACGCCTTCACAATCCATACAGGACAACTTGTAAGCTCCAGTATTGTCAAATTTATCAGTTTTATCTTTACAATTAAAATATTCCTGGGACAGTTTCATGTGGGTCTTGAAAGCTACTTTCTTATTCTGTTTTGAAATGACATTTACAATCTTTTCGCTGATAGGTCCAAAATATGTTAATGAAATATATTTATCTGTTGATTCTGTACGTGGGTTAATATTATGATATGCTATTTGTGTTTGTTTTTTCGAATCATTTTGTTTAGTATATTTGAGGATAACCATTCTTCTTAGCTTTTTTTTAATAGTTGCCACTTCCCTAGACATATTTTCTTCGTATAATGGCAGAGAGAAAGCCCTATGAATGAATCATTTAATTAAATGCAGCGTATTTATGAGATTTTGGGTGCTTTGAGTCATAAGGGATGCATATATCAGTAAAGGTGGGTTTTCGATATATATCAAAACTTAGTGTGTTTTTTATATGAGTGATTGTTAGGTCTGAAAAGTGAATCTGCTTATCGACTTCTCTCTCTAATTCGAATTTAATTTTGGGATGCATGCTATTGATGTGAACTAAAAATTGATCTAGTTGTCTAGTGGTTCCTATGAAACATGCAATTATATCGTCTTCATATCTAAACCAAAATTTTTACTAATTTTGATTTGGAGGAGAACAATGGAAGGCATTTGCCTCCAGGGATGTTGGAAAACATGTTATCTACATCCAAACTGATTAAATATGATTTGATTGGGGTTTGAACCTGTTTCAATTTTTGTGTTGATTGAATTGAATTTTTTATAGAATATTTAGGTGTGAAATTCGTTGAATTTTTGAATACAAGATTTAATTCGTTCATCAATTCATATACTGGGCTATTCATGAATACTACTGGACGTATTGTTGCATTGTCTTTGTAATTTTTGTATGAGGCTATAAAGCTTTGGAGGTCAAGGATTCATATTTATGAAAATAGACTGGTTTTATAAGTAGTATCGGTAAAATTGAAATTTCTTTTAGAGCTGTTTTTAGTGTTTTATGGATATCTATGGTTCTATCTTTGGGTATTTCACTTATGTTCTCTTTTTGAGGAAAGTCTGTGATTTTTGATGTACCTATATAATGATTTCGGTAAAATGACTATGGCGTTTGATTTGTCTGCTTTGGTTAAAACTAAATCGTTGTTGTGAATATTTTGTTTTAAATTTCTTACGGTATTTGTTATGTACTTTTAACTTTAGTCTAATACTTGTTGTCAACTGAAGAAGGTCGGAGACCGAAACTGCAATCCTGATTTTCAAAAAAATTTCTTTGACTAGTATAATACATGGTTTTAATTTTATTTAACGGTGGAATCAATTAAATATTTAAAGAAGATGATTATGATAATGAATTAATGTATTTTTGGATATTTAAGATAATTTCACTCAATTATTTTAAAAAATGAAAATCAGTCGAGTTTCGAAGATTGATCTCCAGTATTAATTGATAAACTGAGGTGTTTACCCTCTTGTCTTGTGATTGCTCTTCTTAAAACTCTGTGAAGCCTTCAGTTAACTGTGCAAAAAATTTCAGAAAACAGCGATTGCATTCTTAAATACAGAATGTTAATATAAATTTTCATGCATAATATTGATATTATTGCGAAAGAGGTCTTGAGCACATGTTTGACCATTCACAATTATGTTTCAAATTATTGACGAGCCGAGTTTCCAACCCCCAACACGAAACCAATTTTGTTTGAAAATGATGGGGCGGTGTGACTAGAATAATGGATATTTTAACACCCTATATCTAAGAGGAACTCGTGTCGCTCTGGATTTTTTTACACAGTTATCTAGAAGCATCATAGAGCTTCAAAATAAGCAATCACAAGATGGGGGTTGCAATTTGAAAATAAAAATAGAGTGTGGCTACGATAATCAATGAATTATGAATTTTATTAAGGAGTTTTGCCCAACCCGGTATATACAACCACGTAAGTCTCATTTATTAGGTGTGCAACTAAGTTCTCGCTGTTTGTCAATGGATGGCTCCAGCAGTAAGTACTGGTCGATTTTTACATATCACGAACGTCTTGAGCAAAGCTTAGACACATGGTAAACAAACCACTGTCAAACATTAGTGATTTTGTTTTTGCGTCATATACATTTAGTTGTGAGAAAATGTCTGATTTGCAGGAAGTGTTGATTTTCTTCTTTCATTCGAAGAAAACGGCGCCCGAAGCTCATAGAGAGCTCCAAAAAGTTTACGGAGATGCTGCTCTAAGTGAAACAACGTTCCGGAAATGATTCAATAGCAAGGAACTTGGGTTCCTTATGATTTGAAGCCAAGATACGTTGAGCGTCGTTTTTTCGCCTGTAAACTACTGCTCTAGTGGCAAAAAAGAAGAGGTTTTCTTCATCGCATCGAAACGGGCGATGAAAAATGGCTTCATTATAGCAATCCAAAGAAAAACAAACTTGGGGACTACCCGGCCATGCTTTTACATCATCGTCTTGGCCGAATATTATGCTGTGTATTTGGTGGGACCAAGTCGGTGTTATTTATTAAGAGCTATTGAAACCAAACGAAACCATCACTGGGAAACGGTATCGAACTCAATTGATGCGATTAAGTAAAACACTGCGCTAAAAACGGCCACAGTACGAGCAGCGACACGAAAAAGTAATTCTACAGCATCACAACGCTCGGCCTCACGTTGCCAAACTTGTTAAAACCTACTTGGAAACGCTCAAATGGGAGGTCCTACCCCATCCACTATGTTCCCAAGATATTGCACCATCCGATTATTACTTGTTCCGTTCGATGGCACATGGTCTGGCCGACCAGCAGTTCCGCTCATATGAAGAGCTTGAAAAATGGCTTGATTCGTGGATATCCTCAAAAGACAAACACTTTTACCGTCACGATATTCGAGTTTTGTCACAGTGATGGGAAAAGTTGTAGATAGCGATGGGGAATATTTTGAATGATTCTTTTGTGATAATTTTTCACAATAGTTGTGTTTTCATAAAAAAAAACAGCGAGGAATTTGTTGCGGACCTAATATGAAATCATTTATATATTTATTATTAAAAAGAATTAAGAATAATTAGTGTTTCTTTTATTTAATATTGATTTCATTCATGGTCCCTGTGGAAGCCATGAATTCTTAAGAGAATCGATTCTACTAACATAAACTTAGTCGTCTATGATAAGGAAATTCCTTTAATATTCCTTTAAACATCCAATCACTCCAATGAGTTCGTACATTTCCAATAATTAAATATTCATACTGGAAGTCTGGAAGTGTGGATATTTTCCTCGTCATCTCTGTAAACCTGATGGAATTATTTTCTCCATGCCTACACGTAAATTGAAAGTAAACAGTTTAGTCTCCACAAAGCAGGTTTTCAGTGAGCTTAACAGGTACTTGATTTTCATAATTCTTTGAAAATGATAATTCAACACTCAGCGCACGAAAAATAAACAGAGCTTAATTATATATATTGGCTAAATTTGAAGTAGCTTTCGAATCTGCGATTATTAAAGAAGTTTGTTTACCGTAATCCTAATAAAACAATGTTTTATACCTGAATTCATATGGGTTAGCATGAAATCTCTCACAGTCATTGCTTCATTTCATTTCAAATACTCATATCTTTTCACATAATTTCGAGTAATGACTAATCTGATTGTTCCAATAGCTGATTCAGACATATATACATATATAGACATACACACAACCAATCACTCGGTATTTCACACTATTGATTGTTTTTAAGATCTTTGACTACTTGTGAAGAAAGAAGTTTTTTGTTGTAAAAAAAGTGGATAGTATGATAGGAAATGTTGAATTATCACTACATGTTCGGGATATTGTACTCAGCCGTCTCTCGGATTTGAAACCATTGGGATAAAATCAAGAATAACTCGGAAACGATGCATTTTAGGTATAGGAAAACCTATAACAGATCAATGCCTATTAATATTACGAGTTAAATTGTGTGTGTAAAAATAGGTAGTCTAATTCTACAAAACGGACTTTTGTACTCTTGAATGATCTACGATTTGCCACATACTTCAAAAACACCCTGTATACCGTGAAGCCTCTAGTAGCATTGAATTTTGATTAATGAGCCTCTTTACTTACAACGACCTAAAAATAATGGCTATTGAATGATCTTTAGTATTCTTACCGTATCGTGATTAGCCTATGTATCATTACATATTATGAGCAGCTATTTTATATAGATGGGGATATGTGGAAGAATTGTAAAAAGTGATCTGCATGCAATAATTTATGGAAAATATAAAAAGCGTCTGTGGTCAATTTTGCTTCTAGTTGAATGTGAAAAGTTAATGGACTTATCAATTTTCATTTCCAAAGTGGACTTTAAATATGGGTGGAAGTAATTTATGAAAGTACTAAAGGAATATGATCGATTTGTACCTGTAAATTAACAGATTATGTCATTCATACAAGGTGATTCAGGAGGAGAGGGAGATATTTTCGGTTGCGGTAGGCAACATTCATGGTGTTCAAGAAAAGGTAGCTTTTTCAACATGCCACTAGAACATTTTTATCACACATTAGGTATTACATTGAAAAATATTCATTTTGGAATAATGTTAGTTTTCAGTCCACTCTTCAGAGACAATTCTGAATACTAGGCAATTAAAGTCTGAATCGATGTAAAAAAATTGATACAATTATAGTTGATAAATATGTTAGATTTCAGTTATAAACTTCAATAAAATCTAGAGGGTGTTACAGTCAATATTGGTAATCATATCACATATAACCCATTCAGAAAATGTTTTCTACGCCTTTATGGCGACTCGTGAAAGGACAATTTGGATACTTCAATCTGTTTCATGAAATTCGGTTCTTGCTCATAAATCGATATCTCTCACCGAATTTCATGTAACAAATTAAAGTATCCAAATTGTCATTTCACAAGTCGCCATAATGGCGTCGAAAATATTTTCTGAATGGGTTCGAAGTGATATGATTACCAATATTAAATGTAACACCCTGTAGATTTTATTAAAGTTTTCAACTGAAATCTAACATTCCAAAATGAATATTTTTTTAATAAAATACCTAAGGTGTAATAAAAGTGTTCTATAAGCACATTGAAAGAGCTACCTTTTCTTGTTCTGATGATGTATTCAGAATTTTGCTTAGGTGATATACAAGATGTTGTTTTATCATCTAATAATAAAATTGAATGTCTACAGTCGTGCCCTGTACGATAAAACAAATTATATCTGCGAATAGTTGGTCTACTATGACTCACAATCCTGAAATTTTCATTCAAATCGGACCAGCGATGTCAGAGTTACGATGTCTGGAAAATTCAGCAAATTCACACTAAACAGCCTGTTTATGCGAAATGGAGTCGCGTAAGTCAAAATAATGTATCATTCCAACATACCAGGAATGTTACCCACCGCCACCGAAAATATAGGATGAAGTTAGTTAAGACCTACTCAAAAAAATTATTCTTGTTCTCAATCACTATAACAAACTATGGTTTGATGAAGTTTTCCAGATGTCTAAGAAATTAGATCTTGCAATTTCACTTCTACACTATATTGCCTTACTGATATAATTGCTGTCGATCCAGGTGACCAAGTATTAATAAGTTTCTACTTTTTCACTTCCATATGCTGCATCATTCACAGAAATAGATGATAATAATTACTTCGACGGATTTCTTGAATCTGCTTGGATTTAATGGATGTTACATTCGGTCTGCTTAATAACTGAATTCAATTGAATTTGCTTGGGATACATAACAAATAGGCGTTATAGAAGGTCAATATGCTTTTCACAATGGACAATTGCTTGAGACCCTCCAATGAGGAAAAGAACATAAAGTACATATAAAGTGAGGACGTATAGGACAATCTAGCGTTACTCAGCATACTTTTGATCCAATCATCGAATTGAGTTCGATCATGCGAATTGTTGAAAATTTGATCACTTCGAATACACTTAACGCGTTTGAAAGCATCCACATAATGAAATGGAAACACAACAAGGACAAAGGTCCAATTCCATTCAGTGTACTCTTCAGTTTGTCGGATTAGACACGCGCACTGATTGCGCGTTAGACCAATCAGGGTGATGGTTCGTCCAGAGAGTTTAGTAGCGGATATATTGAGTAAAAATGATAAAGCGAAGTAGAATTAAATATAGTGTACTATAATCTCCTGATGTTCAGGTAACAGTGTTTAGTGTGATAGAAGTTCTCAGTTCCTAACTTAAATAACTAAACATTGAAACCAGCTTCAACCTCTGAATAGGGTTAGAACGTGTATATCAACATAATAATAAAAATTGACATTCGGAGTTGCACACGCTGAAAATTTCAAATTATATTTACATGTATGTACCGTATCAATCAGTGAAATATTAGATGAAGTGATTACGATGATAACCGTGGTCTTAAATTACATGAAGACAAAATTCAGGATAACTTACACAACAGAAACGTGTTCGATGTATATATACATGAATTTTCTCAAAACAAAGCCAGTGTTTTTCCACGGTATCATATTCATTTGAGTCGATTACCAGTGTGGGTCATAACAAGTTCCACACGCCACACGATCTCAAGTTACATAACTAGATCGAAAGTCCCCAGTTGTACTGGACGTGATCCATGGTAGAGGTTCTTCACAGTGGGTATATGAATCCCGTGGGTATGTTTTTATGGTTATGACAAACTGCTGAAAAAGTAAAGGAATTCTTTACCTCATGCTATCCTATAGGCTTTTATTTTTAGTTGGAAATAATATGTTGATTAAATGAAAAGAAAGTGGCGTTTTCCATTCGAATCGAGTGTGAATGGGTTTTTCCAAAAATTAAATGGAAAATACAAATGAGAATTTTTTTGAAATTACTGAATCAACAGAAAATTCATATATGTATGGAGATAGTATACCTCGTGATTTAAAATACGCTTTATCAGTCGCTAGGTATTCTTAATTTTGCATTTTTATGCTCTTTTACTCTGTGAGTAAAAGTGGTAAATTCAATTTTCAAAATTCAAATTCAACTCTCTGTGAATTATTAGATTATTCAATTCCTCACAATATTCTAGACATATTCCGTGTACAGTGTCCCATTTTCGATGTCTTAATAAGGTGTGAGATTTATGTTGAAAAACTGCTGATTGAAATATGACCTGTCTCTCCGTCCTCGTATTCGAGTAAAATTCATTGGTGAAAACAGATCGTTGCTATCTTATTTTGTTTTCCAGTAATTTTGGATTTCTTGACTTCCCGGTTTTCGGCAAATGCTAGTATATCGGTTGATATGAAAGTTGAGTGGGATCTACTTTGACATTAAACGAGAACTTTTTTGAATAAATTCAGGAACGTGTTCGAAAATCTTTTCGTTGGAATGGTTTGCGAATTATTATATCTACTCGAAAACTATTCTCATCTTCGGCATGTTCACGCCAATGAATCGAATGAAGAACACATTTAAATATTCTTTAATTTTTATTATAAATATACAAACGTACTGTCCAATAATTTTCAGTACTTTTTCATTTCAATTTCTCCCGATTAACGAATTTCCAAAACTTTTTCTTCGTCATGTTCGTGCTATATCGTTCCACAAGCACCGCATTTTCCCGATTTGGCACCGTGTGTCTTTTTCTTCTTCCTACGGCTCAAATTACCACTACGTGCAACTCGTTTCAACACCATATAAGATATCAACACAAATTTACTGCGTGAGCTGAACGCCATTCCAAAAGAGGCATTTGCGGGGGCGTTCGAAGAGTGGAAAAAAGTTGGCACATGTGAATATTTTTTTTTATGCGCGCTTCCCAGGAATAGGAAGATGTAGGACGGAAGCGATTTTCACAGCTCACCGGCCCTGTAAACAAAGGAATTTTTATAGAGATAGGTTCGAGTGGTCGTTAAATGTACCGCCATATGATGAGAACTCCTTGCTAGCCTAGTGTTGCGGCAAAACATGATTTTTACCAGAACAAGGTCTTTCAGCTCCTTCCAGCATCTTCCGTGGAAGTATCTGTAAAATAAAGAAAGGTCAGCAACTTGTCTTCTGAGAGCCAGCGCTTGGAGATCGCAGGTGATCTCCGGGTGGTCGATGAGGCGCACATCCCGTTTTTGCACACTTTTCAACATCCGCAACGAATGTTTGGGAGCAGATCCAAATACATGGGAACAATATTACAGATAGGACGAATCTGCGCCATATATAGAAGCAACAGCTGAGATGACGTGAAGTATCGCTTGGCTCTGAAAAGAAAACTAAGTTTAGCTGATGTCGACTTAGCTATTGCTGATACATGTTCATGCCAGCAAAACCCAGAGTTGACCTTTATTTTGAGAAGGTGCATCGAATCTTTGGATGCAATTTGTTGCCCTTGCATCATAGAGCAGTGGTAATCTTTCTAGAAAAATGTAGTTGCTTGCGTCTTGCTCGCGTTGAAGCTCACCAGGTTCAACAGAATCCTCTGTAAGTCGCTATCCTCTGTAAGTCACAGTTTGAGTTATTAATTCATTGACATCTCTGCCACTGAGATTCCGCAGCTGTAATCGGGCGAAGACAACTGAAAGACGAAACCAGGTACAATCGTCTGCAAAACGGAAGATCTTGTTCTCTGTAGAAGACAGAAGATCGTTTATCTGCAACAGAAACAAAGTTGACTAAATGATCAATCCCTGAGGTACTCCTGCTTGCAACTGGAAACAATCTGGTGTTATATAAGCTACTTATCCAACCTCGCAATTTTTCAGGAAGCCCATATGCACCAAGTTTATTCAACAAGGCTGCATGCCACATCCTATCGAAGGCTATAGAGTTGTCGAGGGCTTTTGCTCTAGATTCCCCATGTTTTTCCATTGTTGATGTACAAACATGAGTGACGTAGATCTCCTGTCGATCTTTGCCTGTGAAAGCCATACTGACGGTCGTTAATATTTCCTTCAACTCAAAATATTTGATGAGTTCATCATTTATGATTCTCTTCACTTTGGACATAATGGGAAGAGTGCAACAGAGCGGTAGATTTAGGGTAAGGATTTCTTTCCTTTCTTTGGAATCGGTTGAACTCTCGCTATTTTCCAGCTGCTCCGAAAAGTCTGGCTTTCATAAGAAATCTGAAACAGACGGTTAAGAATGGGTGCCAGTTCGGAAAAACACTTTCCCAGGACGATTAGCGGTATTTCGTTTAGACCAGGTGCCTTCTTGCAGTTCAGCTGCTAGAGAGCCTGTCTCACAGTGCGGACTCTAAACCTGATTTCTGCCATGGAAGAATTTGTATGTGGAATGTTCGGTGGTATTGCGTTAGATGAATCTAGCACAGAACTCTTTGAGAACCAGATAGCAAAGAGATCGGCTTTCTCTTTCGGAGATGACGCTATACTTCCGTCTTCTCTAACAAGAGGAGGAAACGCAGATTTGCAGAAATAGGCACTGACAGTCTTCGTCATAGACTAGAATTGTCTAGCCCCGCTTGCCTGTTCAAGGAGTTTACTAGTTACACCTTCGTTAATTTGGCCTTTGCTCCTGCAGTTGTCAAGTTGCATACGTATAGCTTCTAATAGTGATTATTTTGAAGGGAATAAAATTAATTAGAAGGAAGAATAAATACTTTGTGTTTTATTTAAAAATTACTGAAAATTGTTGGGCAAAATATATACCTGTTTTCAACGGTTTCAAAGATATGCCAATTTTATCAAATTTCAAGAAATATTCCAAATTTTTCACTCCCATTTAAAGCTTTTCAGTTACAATGGTTTGTTCCCAGAAGAAAGTATAATATTTCTACCTTTTATCACATTCAGTGAATCAAATACCATTATCGACTTACTCAGTTGGTACCCACCTAATCCTAATCATTTAATATTGCTGTTATATATTAAGGATTCCATATATTTGGTATCTACAAAATTCCTGTGAAAGGTCGTTGTTGACACCTATCAATACTATAAGGAAAAAATATTATCTCAGTCTTAAACAGATAGTGTTTCGAGTACGTATCAATGCCTAGTGTTCACAATTTCGTTTTTGTTTTCCTATCGGTTGGAAAATTCCTATTTGAAGCAACTTTGCTAATTGATATACATTTCAATAAAGAGATCTCGATTGTTCAATTACCTTGATGCAATTTGCCGATATTGAGCATCATCTCTTCATTGAAGTTAAGTCGATAATGGAATTTGATTCACTGAATGTGATGAAATGAAAAACTATTATACATTCTTCTGGGACTACACCAGTGAAACTGTAAAGGTATACATTGGGGAGAAACATTGGAATATTTCTTGAAATTCGATAAAAATTGACAGAACTTTCAAATATCCTAGGTAACTAGGTACCATTCGAAAGGTATTGAAATATATAACTCGAGCCTTTAGATATAGGATATGCCATTTGAAAGGAACAGTGAAATGGGATTTGAATAAGTCCCAACTTCAAACATCGTTTTCGAACACACTGTGTAACATAGATCAACAAAATGTGTCATATGTATCAACAACAACAATTTCTATCACAATGGTTGTACATCTGAAGCGTTGAAATTAATACTGAGGGTACAAACATTATTTTTAAAAGTCCTCAAATTTCAAATACTTCGGAAACTAAACACCTCAAAAAGTCTAGGAACACTTACCAATATCTTTAAAATATGAATTTGATGATTCGAATTTATAGAAATCTTTCGGTTTTTGTTAGGATGTATTGTATATAATGTATTCTCAAGAAAACAGAATAATATTTGACTTCTCCAAAGCACCTATAATGACGAAATTTGGTAAAACAAAAAAACACTGAACTAATATTTTCGAAACGATATGTAAGCACTTATATTCTTCAGTACTCAGATAGTGCACCTCTGTTATTAATGACACTTTGGCATCGTCGCTGCATGCTCAATATTAAATTGTCTATTACATTTTGGCCTAAGTCATTCCAAGCCCCTGAACTGCTAATCGAAGATCCTGTTCATGATGAAAGGCGTTTTGACGCAGGTGATTTCTTTTAGAGTGCCCACACATGCTCGATGGGATTCAGATCTGGGGAGCAGGATGGCCACGGTAGAAGATCGATATCATTCTCTTCAAAAACGTTCAAGACAACTCTTGCACGATGAGGAGGGGAATTATCTTGTTGGAAGAGTGGATTTTGACCCATTGTTTGGAGATACGGTACCACTACAGGTAAAACTATCTCATTTGCGAATTTCCCGTGAGGTTGTTCTGTATGAAAACGGGGTCAGTTCTTCCACCAAGACGTATACCTCCCCAAAACATCACTGATCCGCCTCCCTGTCTAACAACTTCTCGAGCATGCTGGAGTCAGTTTTGCATTCCAGGTTCCATCCATATTCGAATTCTTCCCGAATCGGGATAATAACTAAATCTAGATTCATCACTGAAGAGAACTGTGGCCCACCTCTCTTGATCCCGTGTTCGTAGTGTTCGTGGTCTTGGCACCAAGCTAAACGAGCAGCGCGATCTCCATGGGTCAGTTGTGGAACTCTTAAAGGACATCTGGAGTGGAGTTGACCTTCGTGCAGTCGATTCCTCACAGTTTGGTCGGATATTTGTACATTATGAACTCGTGATAGCTCTTGAGCTAATTGAGATGCTGTGGTAGTACGATCTCTTCTAGCTTGTTGAACCAGAAAACGGTCTTCGGCGACTGTAGTAATCCTGAAACGACATGTATGGCGTAGAAACGCTACCTGTTTCATTGAAACGCGACCATAAACGGTTTATGACACTTGGGCTACTTCCCAGAACCCTGGATACTTCCCGTTATGAGCTCCCAGCTTGGAGCATGCCAACGGCTCGTAACATCTCTTCTCTAGTCAAATGTCGTCTTTCCATGGTCGAATCACAAAACTCGAATCTCTTATTTGTGCTTACAACAGAAACAAAGTGCCAACTAACTGATTTCAAACACTGAATACATGAAATGATTATTAAGCAGAGTCGCATCTGCTGCATTTTTAGTTTTTCATAAAAAAACTGAAATCTGTTGCGGTCCTATACATAATTTGGTGAGAAATTGATGCAGGTATTTATTTCTTAAAAAAATCATCCATATTGATCGGTGTTTATTTAAGATAAGTATAGAATTTTTCGAACAAACTCACCTTCTTTTTCCTCACAGAGTCAAAAATGAAACAATACATAGGGTGTGGCATTTGAATAATCAAAACATTCATCCTGACAAAAAATTCAATTAGAAACTTTCTGAACCAAGAATTTTCATCCATAAGAAAGAATACAATTGAATTCAGAATAAATCAGTATCAAATAAGAGGCTCATTTCATATTCCACCTAAGTCAGTTCCTTTCTTACCAAAACTAACAAAATGAAAAGTTTCAATAAATTGAAAACAAGACGTCTCAAAAGAGCCAGAGCAATAAATCATTCGGCTTCGTGCTTCGTGATACATAAAAGCGTGATATCCTTCTTCGTAATCTTCTACGCATCTTGGATAACCCATCTCATATTATTTCATCTCGCAGAACTTTATCTGTCATGTCTAGTTGCTCAGCGTGTGTTATGCTTTCTCTGCGGATTTTTATCAAGTAGAAAAAG
This sequence comes from Cryptolaemus montrouzieri, assembly GCA_013387265.2. Classification (NCBI taxonomy): domain Eukaryota; kingdom Metazoa; phylum Arthropoda; class Insecta; order Coleoptera; family Coccinellidae; genus Cryptolaemus; species Cryptolaemus montrouzieri. The sequence goes on from JABFTP020000103.1 coordinate 21,030,043, forward strand.
CCTTGAAAGTTCGGAAATACCTTCTGCATGGGATAAGATTCAATTTTAACCAAGTATTTGAAATAGTCACATGGCAGAACTGTAGGCATTTCTTGATTCGTTATATTACTAAGGATATCAAGTAGTGAACAAATTACTATAAACGAAACATCAAAGTATAATATATACGAGGTTGTTCCCAAAAGTACCTCGCCTAACAACGAAGAAGAAAATTTTTGTTAAAAAAATTTTTGATTTCAATATTTTTATTCAACTTTCTCCCGCGATATTCAATGGATTATATCCTCTTTCTAATAAGAAGCGTCGAGCTTCTCAAAAGAACCATTAACTGTCACTTTATCACTCTATTCAAGTTTGGAAAATTAATATAATGATAGTTTTTACTGTCTCGCTGAAAATTACCCACCCTAACCTAATCTTGTGCATCCCCAAAGTGTGAAACAGTGGCAATATGTTTCATCCACTGTTATGGAACGAGGCAAAAAGTCTGCTTTATTGCTGTGAAATATCGTTAAGTAAAAAACTGAAACTGTTTCTGATCGAGTGTGATATTCTCTTAAATATGAGGTGTAACGCACTTTTTGAAACGATGGTTGCCAACTGTGGCAAACCCATTATGAACACTACCAACTTCCACTGCTCCATCCTCTAAAAACAGTACCAACATAGCATACACAGTAATCTGATTATAGGGATGCGCTATCCAAATAAGAGATTTGAAATTTAAGAGTTGAGTTCAACAGCTATATCCTCTAAATCCAACAGTTGTAAACAACGCAAAGCAACATCAAGCAAAATTTATTTCAATATATTACCAAAATGATTTTTCGGGAAAATTGTGAATTCACCATCATTTTTCAGAGCCGAATTGGAAAATGATGATTTAGACCTCGCTCGTCGACTTTTTTCTTTTTTCATCTGAATGTTACTCGCGTAAGGAAGAAAATTTTATGCTAACAGGTTATAGTCATGAGGAAATACGTTACATAGAAGGGAGTTCCAGAGTTTTGCCGTTCTATGAAAAACGTATATTTCTTTGCGCGATAGAAATATTCCAGTTTTTTTGACGCTGACTTAGCAATATTCACAACATGATGATGCCATGATAGAATGTCGCCAATAGTTACTCCAAGCATTGTTATAGAGGAAGTGAGTGAGATGGCCTCATTCGCCATCGTTATATCCGGGACAGTGCTATTCATCTTCCTAGAAAATAAACAGGCTTGAGTTCCACTAGCATTGAACTCTACCAGGTTAGCAGATCCCCAATCAAGAACTGATTTCATTTCGCTGTTGACTTTGTTGTTCTGCTGGATTCGTATTTCGTTCATGTCTTGTGACAGGGGTTTTACCGAGCAAGAAGATGTATGAAGTGTACTGTCACCCGCAAAGCTATGGAGTTCACAACCTGTAACAATAAGGAGGTCATTTATATGAAGCAAAAACATAGTTGGTGCGAAGATGGAGGCTTGAGGCAACCCAGCATTATTGCCACGTGTGTTAAAAGTAACCCACACACAGAGATCTATTGGAGAGGAAACTCGAAATTGATAGGCATAGCCGTAAGGACAAAATATGCGGATAAGTTACTAAGCAAACTCTTAAGTCAAACGCGATCGAAAGATTTCGAAATATCGAGAGCCACAGCTAAAGACTCCTCAAATTTCTTGATAGAAATTTTCCAGATGTGAGTAACATACGCAAGTAGATCTCCTGTTGATCTCTGGTGCCTGAAACCTCATTTGATAATTTACCAACAGATTCTAATTATTTAATAAGCTCAAAATTTATGGCTTTTTCCATCACTTTAGAGATGATAGGTAAAAGGGATATTGGCCTATAAGGATGAGTTGGATTCTGGAAATTTTCCAGTTGGAAGGACAAGTGCCTTTATTATAGAAGATAGTGAAAATTATACAGAGAATAGGTGTTAGTTAATTCAGAGGCGCATGTTTTCAAAACGATAAAAGTTATGCCATTAGGCACAATTAGTATCGAGGTTGAGCAGTATTTTTCTGATTGTTTTCTGCCTGAAAACAATAACGGGCATAAGAGAGCCGACATGAGGAATAACAGGAGGATCCTTCTTTCCCGCATCCAGAGTAGAATTAAAAGCAAATAGCCCTGCGAGATGGTTTGCTTTTTCTTCAGGTGTAATGACCAGAGACCCGTCTTTCCTAGTCAAGGGCGGGAGCGAGTTAGAAGTCAAGTTTCTCCCAATAGATTTGGCCAATACCCAAAAGGATTTAGAGTAGCTAGGATGATTAACAAGCTTAGTTCTTACCGTGTTCATATGTTCAATTTTTGCATCTGTTACTGGAAGATTGCATAAATTACGAGCTGAAATAAACGCCTTTCTGTTTTCAGGACAAGAGATTCGACATCACTGGCAAAATTCCAGCTTCTTGGTCTGCACATTTACCATTAAACGATGACTTTCCTTAGCTGTGATTTTTGATAGAATGGGAGACTAACAATTCCATCGCTAGATTGATGATTTCGGTTATCTTTTCGGAGCATTCTGATGGATGCTCGTCTACAAAACAAACTTCTTTCGAAGGGAAACCTGAAAAAAGGTTGGCAACCCGTCCCAGTTGGCAGAATCATAGTGCCAGACGAGGCGAGGTGGTAAAGTGATAGGTGGTGTCGCTGTGAAACGGCTATAAGCCGTTACAAGCTTATGGTCGGATTTTCCTAAGGGAGCAGAAACCTTTATTGTGTGAGGATCAGGGTTGTTAGTAAAAAGGAGATCGAGGATATTAGCGTATTGACCTTCAACGTCAGGAATGTGGGTGGGTTTCATAACCAATTGCTCAAGGCCATACGTAATGGCGTATAATTCAGCCTCTCGACTAGCATCATTAGTTCTATTCGAAAATTTACGCCATGTTGTATTGTGAACATTAAAATCTTCCAGTACAACAATCTCTGCTGAGGGGTAATTCTGCTGTTAGTAATCGCTTAAGCGAAAATAGGATGGATCATTTCCGGAAAGGTGAAGACAGCAGATAAATTTTATTTGTGTTTTAATTGTTATTTTTAACCACATAATATAAAAATCATGAGTTTTAAGGGATTCCTTCCTGTGACATGAAATGTTGTTCTTCACATAAAGAAATACACCATGTTTGAACCTAAACTTTGTGATCTGGGTTTCCGTTAGAGCTAATATGTCTGGTTTAGCGCTCTCTAGATGGTAATGTATAGGATTGATGTTACTATTAATTCCTCGTATGTTACAGAACTCTAGTTTCAATAGGTCGATCCTAGAATTTTCAGAGGAACGTACCTGATTATTATCCTTCGATATAGACCCCCCTCGAGTACTCTCTGCCCGGAGATCCGAATGGAAGGTTATTTCACTTCCGGAAGAACATTTTACTGCTGTGGCACCCATATCAAGATGTAAGAAAGAGTCAGCTAGAACAATGATGAAGGAGAAAAGGAAGTGTCGTAGGGGCTTAGAAAAAGGGGAGGAAAGCCTACTCACATTCCACATGAGGAAACACGTCAATGGCACGAAGAAAGAAGGGGGTTCATGCCAAAGACACTTTACTACATGCTGAGGAATGCGGGGAGGAAATACCATAGGCCTATCCTTTCACCGGACCCACACGGACTCATTTATTATAAAAGGCGAACACAGATTTTGGCAGAAAGCAATAAGTAATTTAGTTATGTTCGGTGGCTAATATTATCATGTTTGGCCGGAAACCTATTTGAACATGCTTGAAATTCGATTGATCTTCTCATAACATCGTTATGCAATCATCGAGGGGGACCCAAATTCATCTGAACATAACGTTATATATCAACATGATGGAGCATATGCGGAGACTATCTGGACAATAGATTTCCGGTTCGTAAGATAGAATGACCGGCTATGTCGTCCGATCTAACCCCTGTCGGTATCTTCTTGTAAGGTTATCTCAGGTGTAAAGGCTATGTCATACCACCCAGACCATTGGACGAACTACGAGAAAGGATTGTTCATTCATGTTAGCAGATAATACCACAAATGTTAAGTAATCATATGAACTTCAATTGTACAAATGGAGGCCCCTTCGAACGTTTGCAGAAGGAATTTACCACTATTAAAAATCTGAAAACTCAAAGTTTCTTCCCATTATAGATTTTCATGAGAATCATAGAAGTCCAAGCAATGTTATTTTTTAATCAGTGACACTACCGAAGCAGATAGAGAAAGAAAGAACTTTTTTGATGAGGTGTCACACAACAATCTCCTCATTATAAGAATTTTCTGGGTGGTAGTTGATAGGGTAGGAGGTATATACGCAAACAATAAGTACCAAAAATTTTTCAGATTCAATTGAATCGAAATTGATCGAATGTTTGCCTTGAAGGGATCCATGAAAATCCGGTAATTCCAAAAAATTTCGACTTCAATTCGTTACATGTTACTTTAGAAACTAAATTATTACTTGCACACAAAAAACGAAGTTTTCCTGGAAATTCTCGAAATCATCAAAGCAGCTGAGTTTTAATTGGAATGTGCTGTATATAAGAAGAGTCATTTCAATTTTATATCGCTCTTCCTCTTTCCCAAGAATACACTGTATAGCACAATGTTGGTTTCCAATTTCGTTTGATGAAAAATATTATATCAATAGAATTACATCTCTTCTGTATTGAAAATTCTAATATCGCCGGCAGAACTATCTTTTTAGCACGCAGTTGGTCCATAATCCCACAGTCAGTTGGTGGTATATCGCGCTCTGCCTCAGTTCGACATAATATAGGTGCTTCAATTTCATGACCTGCCACAGTTGGTATACATTCTTTTGAAATATTTTTTAGCTCGCTCGCGTACTTTCTGGTGTTTCTTCAATTGGTATATTTTTCTTAACAGGTCTCACAGCCCCGTTTAAACTCAGCTATCCATTATTTTACTGTTCTAACCCATTAGAATACCCATGTTAGATCAAAGAAGCAGATTCTGTTAAATTAGTATCTAGTTCAGCTTTTATGTTTCGAATAAAAGCATTGAATGATACGTCATTCTTTTTCATATTCACTACTGACAGCTACCAAGCAAGTTGCGTCGTCAAAGTGGGAATGAAGGTTTTATACAGGGATATCTACCGGGACCGTCCGTTAAAAACTTTTTAATTTCCAATTACAATATCTATCTGAAATTTTACACACGGCCATAACTAGCGATTTCCAATTGAAGTGAAATATTTTCGAAGTAATACCATTTCCGGTTATATCGGAAGTGTGTCATCACTTTGTTATTTCAAATGGCAATCTACTTTTTTTATTATACATCTCGAACCGACATTTGAGCAAGGCATAAAATACCCAAGTTGTTGGCACTTATCTGTCAAAACTTTTGAATTGTATCAGCATGTACTATACCCATCTCTTGTAGTTCCGAAATAATTTGGGAATATATTGAATTTTGATGATTTTGCAAGAACTAACAGAGAATGCTTTGAAATATTTGAATCAAGTAGCTGAACTGGCTACGCTCACCTGACAGGTGCCTAAAATTAATGTACTTGTCACTTCGTTCATTCGAATTTGATATTTCAACAAAAATTGTTGGTAATTTAAAGTGAAAATTTTGAAAAACACCAGATTGATAATATAATGGCTGATTATTCAAACGAGGATATGTTTAATCTCTTTTTAATTCATGGCGATTGTTAAAAAGCGGTGGATAGAACTTGCAGGCAATTCAATAACCAATTTCCAAATTTGGCGCCTATGAGCAAAACGAAATTTCGAAGGATTAGAAGCAATTTTCTGCAATTTGGAGGAACCAGATACATAGAAACTAGAAGAAAACCAATTCGACGACAATCAAATTTATACGCTAGCGTATTTTCGTGCCAATCCACATGCGTCCATTAAGTCAGCATCAATGGATATTGGATTGAGTTATACTTCCATTCAAAGGATCCTTAAGAAACATAACATGCACCCGTATTCTTTTATCAGACTACAAAAATTGAAACCAACTGACCTTCCCAAGCGGCTAAATTTCTGTGAAAATTTATTAATTCTTCAAGGAGATGAGACAATTCTACAAAAAATTATATGGTCTGATGAAGCCAAGTTCAATGAAAGTGGAATAACCAACAGGAGAAATCGACATTTTTGGGCCACAGAAAATCCACATTTCACTGAGGTTATTGTTTTCCAAAATAAATTCAGCGTGAACGTTTTTGAAAATTTAATGAATGATGGCTTATCATATTTATGAGGAAAATCTTAATGGACAAAGATACTTGGAAATTTTGAGAGAAACATTAGCAAATTTTTTAGATGATTACCCCTTAACATTCTGAGAGATAGCCATCACCAAATGGATGGTGCACCAGCACATAAAACACGAGCTGTAGATCGGCAGGTAACAAAAATGCTCGAGGATAGATGGTGGCGTAATCAAGGACCAAATTTATGACCTCTGCGTTCTCCGGACCTGCGCCCCTTGATTTTTATTTATGGGGCAAAATCAAGAGTGAATGGTATCTTATTCCTGTAAGAAGTAAAGAAGAGTTACTAGAGGGCATTCATAATGCTTTTCGTAATATTGATCCTGAGGAAACTAGGAGGGCAACTCATCATGTTCGTATACGAGCTGTCAAGTGTATCGAGCAAAATGGGGCCCATATTGAACATTTATTCAGATCGTGAATTAGTTTTCTCCTATGATGTTTGCTATCATTTATTCGTATTAATGTAATTATCTTCGATGATTGGTTTTCGCCTAGTTCCTACAATTTTTATTCATCCGAATTGTAAAAAATTCCTTCTAATGTTTCGAAATTTTATTTTACTCATAGACGGTAAATTTGGAAATTGGTTATTGAATTGCCTGCAATTTTTACTCACTTCTTTTTGACATTCTAAAATGAATTAAAAAAAGATTATATATATTTTCTTGTTGAAATATCAAATTCGAATGAACGAAGTGATAAGTACATTAATTTCAGGCACCTGTCAGGTAAGCGTAGCCAGTTCAGCTACTTGATTCAAATCTTTCGAAGCGTTCTCTGTTACTTCTTGCAGAATCATCAAAATTCAATATATTCCCAAATTATTTCGGAATTATAAGAGATGGGTATAGTACATGCTTATACAATTCCATCTGAAATTTGACGCATCATCTGATGGCGATATAAAAATTGGCACGTGCAATTTGGAAAAATTGTGTTATTGCTGTTTGAAAAAGGCCAAATTGAAAAAATCATACAAAACAACGCAATAAACATTTGACATGTGTAGATTGCTCAAAAAATTCCCTGATCCTTCTTCTATCCACTTAAGCAAAAATTGTGTCTGTAGTGCAAAAGATCTACGAGCTACATTTTTTTCAAATGTTCATCAAAAATCAAGTTTATAACAAAAATAATTAAATCTGCCAAAAGTTTTGACAGATAAGTGCCAACAACTTGGGTATTTTATGCCTTGCTCAAATGTCGGTTCTAGATGTATAATAAAAAAGGTAGATTGCCATTTGAAATCACAAAGTGACCACTTCCGGTATAACCGGAAATGGTATTTCCTCGAAAATATTTCACTCCAATTGAAAATCGCTAGTTATGGCCGCGTATAAAATTTCAGCTTGATATTGTAATTGGAACTCAAAAAGTTTTTAACGGACGGTCCCGGTGGAATCCCTGTACATTGAGGACGTTTAAACACAGTAATATTTTTCAAACAACTACCTATCATGCCCGGTACTTCTGGGACTGCCCTTGTATAAATCAGCAGCAATAGCAAAAATCAATTTTCCTGAAATTATATTGAAACAGAAAAATTCCAATGAATAAATTTCAAGGTTGTGATGAATATTACGTCCTAATGAATTGATATCCGCTTTCCACTTCCAAGGCTTACTCAAAATTAATTCAGTACAGATTCGTACAGAATAATGCGCTATTGGAGAGCCTCAAATATATGTTGCCGATTTTGAAAATCATGTCGACCTTGGTGAAAATGCCTCTTTGTAATTTATTCCAAAAATGCTCAATCAGATTGAGGTCTGGTAAGACCTCGGTAAAACACTGATTTTAGGCAGAATTGCTTAGTAGAGACCACGATAAAACGCTGCAGCTCTAAGGAATCTTCAGAGCAAAGATGGTAATATTATGCATGAATAGAAAGTTTCCCCAATGACTAGCATAGAGGATTATGAAATTCGATTCATTCATGCGAATGAAAGGAAAAATTAAAAAAAAATGGAAGAACTATATTGATTTTATTAACGTAAAAGTATATCTACATAAGCTCTAATAGCCAAAATGTCAATCCAAAGATTATGTCCAATTTAGTTGATCAATTCAAAGAAGCACTGAGGCAACTCAATATTGCAAACAGAGTTAGTCTTCTCGGATACCCAGGCCATCAGCGCATCAAAGAGAATGAGAAAGCAAAATTATCCCATGGACCGATATCCTCCCTGCTTTTTTGAGAACTGGAAGTCAACCAAGGGACATATACTCTTTGAATGTTCACCTTATAAAGCAACCAGATTGGAGATATAAGGCACTAAAATACCTAGTGCCCACACGATGCAGTCTCGCAAGCTTTATTAAAAAGTTTCCACAGTTTTGATAGCCACCACAACACAGCCAGAACAACAGGTAAAAATCCATTCTGTCCACGGCTATTAGGTCGATGGGACCAGAACCTTTTCTGATTATCCAATAGACTCACATGCTCCCTGTTTTCCGAAAACTGAAAAAACCGAGGAATATATACTCTGCATTTCAAACGCATAAGGCAACCCAATTGGAGACATCAGGTACTCAAACACCTAGTGCCCAGATAATCCAGGAGGCTCCCAAAAATAGTCGTGCAAATTTTATTAAAAAAATTCTGCCATGTGTAAAAAAGAAGAAAAGTGTAGAAGTTTGATTAAAAAATCAAACCTGAAGGAGATCAGTTATGTAATTCGAAGAGACGTGTTTGGGTTTCCTAAGGAGTTCTTGTAAGATGTTAGGGTAAGAAAAGAAGAATACTTTTCAACAGTCATGAAAAGAAGTTGAAAGAGTGACGAAACGCAGGGAAGCAAAAGAGTTATTATACAAAGAGTAATCAAGTTTTCCAAGCTAACAATGACAAAAGTACACATGTTGGACTTGCAAATGATTTTCTGATTTACCTGATTTAAGTATGTGTGACCTGATGCAGTTTTGTCAGCCTGAGGCAATTGACATTTTTTAAGTTACTGGTATCATTCCCAATTTATCGAAATTCTCGTTGACGAGCTTTATTTCATAGTTGATTCTCAAAATCAAGATATGAAAGATACTCTTCGCCGTTCTCACGATAAATCCGAACTGCAACCGCTAATTGTGTTATTTCGAGTGAACCTTCGTTAGTAGCTCAACATTTTCTGAAAGCAATGCAACAAAATCTAGCTCCTTAGATGGAACATGAATCATCCCGTTATAAATGCTTCAATAATTTCTACAATAAAATAGCTCATTAAAACTTGTACAAAGATACCACTTAACTAATGAGCAGGCTTAATCAAAGTGAATCAGCAGCCACATATCATTACGGGGGATAAAAATGGAGCCGCACATACCGAGCTGGTTTGAAATTTATACAGAAAATGCCTCTTTAATGCTTCTTTCTAATAGTTTGACTTATTGCACTCTATCTCGCAACTGAAGCGAGATGGAATAGAACTTGTTCAGAAGCATGCCATGAATATTTTATTCGAGAAATTGCAACTTCACCTCCTTGTCTTTCTTTTAGAACTAGTCTACATCCTGTCAAACTTTGAAGTTGCAAGCTGATAACTAAAATACACATTTCATTTATGATGCATTGGCTATGCAAAGCGTTTTCAACTTTTTGATGTAGCTGCAGGATCACCACTGAACGAAATACGCGGTTGGTTCGAAAAGTTTTGTGAAATGATCTTTTCAATCTTGAAAGTAGAGATTACTGGGTTTTAACAATTTTGACCCTGTACTACCCCGTCAAAGCTCGCAGATCCAAGTTCTTGAAATCACGCAAATTAATTCTAATTTGCTGCCTTTGATAATACAGGATGATTCACGAACGATTGTATATGGATGAACAGGAGTTAGAGTAAACTTAGAGGAGTCCGATAGAGACCCAGAATACAAAGTTATACAGGCTGTTTATGAATTTTGTTTGAATAGTGAATTTGTCTTGAACTCACAAAGGGGTTTATTGAAAATTTTGAACAAAGAACGACATGGCCGACGTTAATAAATTATCATCACATCAAACAAATAGTAGATGCGAATTAAATTCCAGGGCCCGAAAATGGTCTTTTTCTTTAAAAAATCAAAGCAACTTCCTATACATATGGTCCCTTTTTCAATGTTTCAGTACGGTAGCTATGTGAAATACTTTGAATAAAGAAAAGATAACCCCCTTCAACGTCCTCGATTTTTGAGGAGAATTCATTGCAGACTGCAGGTATATTTCTTTGTTTTCAAGTTATACCCGATTTTTAGGGATTTTGGCATTATGCGAACATCTCATTTGCTATCGAAGTTAAGTGAAAACTTATTTATACAGGGTGATTCAGGAGAAGAGTGAGATATTTTGTGGGGTGATAGAAAACACTCTCGGTATATCGGAATCGTTCTTTTTTTCTTATTTTTGAAGTTATGTTAAAATGATTTCGACATTTTGCAGGCCCTTTTTCCGTAGAATCGAACTACGTGCGGAAATTTCTTATTTGTCCAACGCTTTCTGAGTTATAAGGATCTCTGTTTTTCAAACAAGAACCAAAAGGAACTTCGATTTCGTTTTCCATTTCCAGAATTTACGTGGAATTAGTGATTCAGCTTGAGTATGCTTTTTGCTGTCAGTGTAACAGATTAAAAATTATTTCTTACGATGGCTTTAACGTTGAATTTGAATAAGGCGATATAGATTTACATACGACAACCATTCCATCACTATTGATGAGAACTTCATCATTCTAAATAATTTCACGATTTCTCTGTTTGCTGACATTCCTGTCAGCTACATAAACGTTCATGGCTGCCCAAAACTAACTTTCTCAATCGGGTTTAAGTCAGGATGATATGGGGGAAGTCTAAGTACATTGTGGCCCTGACCATTCAGGAGTTTGTCAATAGCATACGTCTTATGTTATCTTTTTTTGTGCAATTTAATTAGATTATAAAGTTCTGCTTTGTGCATCTCATCTGCGACGGCAATATTTTGACGTTGCAGCCACTATTTCATTTCTTCTTTTCATTTGGTGGTAAATTTGGAATAAGTTTTTCTCTCAACCATTTTTCGTAGTTTGCGAAAGTCATATCATCGTGATAATCACCGGTTTTACAATTGGACTTAAAGGCAAGATATGCGATTCGTACGAATCCACATTCACTACCGCCGTTCAAAATTATCAGTCTTGGTCCTTTTGCAACAGGGTGATGTCGTTTGTCTCGTCCCTCCAAGCCTTCTTGTGTGCATAGGAGGAATGAATATATGTTTCGTCCATGTAAATTATTGGTCTTTATTTTTGACGGTATCGTTTGATGCTTCTCAAATAATTCAAACGCAGTTGCTGTATTTCAGGTTTTTCCATAAGTAGCTTTCTATTCGTTTTCGTCTCAATCCAATAGAACCCCATTCCTCTCAAAACTTTTCGAATGCTCTCTCGTGATTTTGCATATTCATTCTGATCGACGAACATTTGATGAATTACCTTGAATGTGGGTATGATTTTATCGACAGCGTAAGAATTGACGACGAACCTACGAAGCAGAGCTCTATCGATGTCGTCGAGATCTGTTTCCTCAACTGATTTTCTTCTCTTTTTATCGGTAGTTCAAAAACTATTATTTTCGCCATATTCAACCTTCTTCATTTTGCTCAAAAGTTTTTGCACAGTTCGCAAACCTACTCCTGTTGCGTCAGCTACACGTTCTTGAACCTTTACAAAGAAATTACAGATTCATTGTGAATGTCTTCTGGTTTCATGAAATTAAGGACATTCGCAATTATTTCCCTGGATTTCTCACTTAAATTTTTCCCCTTTCAACTTGAAAACGAACTCCATCCTCACCAAAACTTTGCAATATTCGGTCCTTGATTCTTCTCAAAGCTTCAAAGGCTCATTGAAAACTGAGCTCTTGGCCACGTGTCCGGCAAAGTTAACGCGCAACAAGGAGAGGGGCCATTTCACCCGCACAGATATTCTTGTCTACCCGTATTTCTTTTTAAATAAAACGCCAACTTTTTTCTGGTACAACGTTCATTCTTTTCATTTATGAGTCCTTTTGATATTCACTTCTTATTGCATTAATTTCCTCATTGTGATTTAAATCTATAATCAACCGTCGAATGATTTTCACATTCAGCTTATCCCACTTCTGATAAAGTCAAGTGAGATCCTTATAATTGTACGACGCTTCTATCCTCGTTTCTGTTCATTCTGCATGGAACTTTTTGAGGAATTCAAAGACTAAATCTTTTCGCCAACTAACCAAGGAACGATTAGGAAGTTCAATTAGACGTGAATACGATTTCGATGTGGTTTTCTTCGCCAATTTTCCCCAATTTACTGTACTAATTAGACGAAGATAAATACTCGGTCTCGGTTATTTACGGAATCCTATTAACTCTTTGAATTTAGAACGCCAGAACTTGAACGATTATTTGAGTTATGAATTTTCCGATATTCCTTTCAAGTTATTCGTTGGTGGAATTTAAATTTAGATGTCTGAGGGATATCGTTTCCAAATGAAGTTATTTTTATCTCAATTGATCGTTAATTCTTATAAGGGCATGTTTGTATTAGAGAATTTTGATATGAAATCAATCAAGCGATGGAGGTTGTGTGGAAATGTATGGGGAAAAACAAAGAAGATTATTTAGGAAGACTTATTTCACACGTTTTAAAAAAATACGTCCTATCAATCTACTTCTTTCTCAAAATGGGATATTCATCGATTTTTCTTTTTTTTTAGCTACTCCTCCCAGAAAAAAGAGAAAGAATTACTGCGATTACGATTCTTTAAGTTTTTTATTGGGAAAAACACTATGTATGCTATTTCACGATAAATTTTCAAAAATGCACATCTCCCTCGTACTGACTGGACAGATTTCGACGTTTCAGTACTGGCACCATGTGAAATATTGTGAATGAAGAACAATGACCCCCTGCTTTCTTTCGTCTCTTTGCATAAGAAATTCATTTTGGCGTAGGAAGCCTTTTATTTACTTGAAAAATTCGAAAATTTTCGAAATGAAGGGCCAATGTCTCCACTGTTTTGAGGTTGTGTCCAAACTGCGTTGACATTGTCTACCCTCATTTTATGTAGCATCTTTGATTTTGTTGCGTAGAGTGTCTCAATGTGTCCATCCCGGTTAAACTTCATAGCAGAAATGTCTGTGTTGCGGGAAAATATTCCAAATTTTTTACACAGAATACTTTGGAGCGATGAGTTTTTTAATGATAGTTGCAAAATAAACCGCCATAATACTCACTATTGGAACAATGGTAATCAACATTGGACACGCGAAAGGAACTTTCAAGTCGAATTCAAAGTGACTGTTTGGCTTGGAACATTCAATGGTAGGATTATTGGTCCTCATTTTTTCGAGGGAAACTTGAATAATGCTATTTATCTTAATTTCTTAGAGAATAATTTGCCCCTCTATTTGGAAAATGTGCCTCTGCAGGAGAGAACGGAGATGTGGTTCCATCAAGATGGAGCTCCACTTCACAATGCCCAAATTGTCACAACGTTTTTGAACAATGTTTACCTAAATCTATGTATTGGAAATTCAGGACTTCTGAGGTGGCCACTTAGGTCGCCAGACCTTAATTCTCTCGATTATTTTGTTTGGGGATATCTCCAAAACTACGTCTATCAGACAAAACCGGATAACATCGAAGATCTCAAAACCAGAATAAGGAACGGTTGCGCTTCAATCCGCTGGATTACGCTTCTTCGGACTATTAATGGTGAATCAACCAAAAGATTCAATTTTTGTATCCAAAGGAATGGACAGCAATTTAAGCCATACTTATGAAAAGGGAGTGATAGTCTTTTTTTTTCTGTGGTATTTAAGGCAACTGGGTTTCATCTCGATGAGAATAAATCAATGAGTTTCAAGCTCTTCGTTATTTTTTGTACTGAAAATATCATATTTCGATTGTCGATTGAATTCGAGGAAAGGCATTGTTTCGCTGTCAAAGAATTCACCTTCTGAATGAGACCATAGAACTGACTATCATCGATGGTGCAGTAACATTAAACCGTCGGGAAAACGATATTCGAATTTAATCGGAAATTTCATTTTTATGTTTGTAAATCGATAGAAAGTGACTGAACCTGAAATGAAAATGAGAGAAAAACCAGAAAAACTTTGAAAATTCAGCTTGGAACTGCACCAGGTCAATGAAATCCTCCTTCGGAGAAGGTTTTTCCTATTTTTTCGATGTAATCACCTTTGATCAGGTGTTGCAATAACTCCTAAGATGCGGAATTGAATATTGTATTAGGAAATGATAATTGTTTCGATATACAGAGTGAGACAAAAAAATTCCGAAAATATTATTTTATTTCTTCAATAATTTCTTGTCGCTAGTTAATTTCGAAGCATACCCTGTAGGTATTCCGGAAGAGATCAAAATTATTTACAAAATGAGGTATCAATCAGCAATGTAGCTCAAAAATTGTGGAAGAGATACCGGATGGGAGTTTTAGCTGACGGACCCTGTATAGGTTAACTTAAAAGGTAAGTGAGAAACAAAAAAGACGTTGAGTTGATACCTAAAATCTCACTAGAACTACTACTACTTTCATTATGTTTCTGAAATTTAAAATTAAATTTAGTCTTCGTTTATACTTCAACAAAATAGAATTTTCTTCATCTCTTAAAGTTTGTGAACGAAGTGAAAATTTGAACATTGTTTTTGTAATGGAAAGGAGATATATCAATTTTCTCCATTAGATATCAACTTTTGAGAACCAAATCTTTCAACTATCAATTTTTGAAGAGAATATTTACTAACTTTTAAATTTGAATATAATCATAATAAGAAGCATGCTTTCATACGTGCAATAAAAAAAACAAATGAAAGTGAGGTTTCATGTATTCATGATAAAGCTACAGATAACAGTTATTTTCTCTCACGATATTCAAATTATCAAACTCAATTTATCACTTTTCCAATGAAACTAGCTGAAAGTGCCATTGGATACGGGGTCACTATTTTTTCAAACGATAGAAAAACAACAGTTCGATTGTTTTTCAGGTTACCATCACTACAATTATTTTCAATTCTGTGTTGCGAAACGCAGATAACAAAATAAACGCTGCGATAAAATTGAAAGCGGCGCGAAATCGGACACAAAAATTAAATTAGGTACACAGAGCAAAATATTCGACAGATAGCGATAGCATTGAGTTATATTTTCGATATTGTGTGTCCTGGCGGACCAATTGAATTTTTAAACAATGCCATATCTAACTTTCCCATTGTTTACATAAATTACTGTTCTATTGTGCCGTGTTGCAGGGTGGTCGCGAATATTTTAAACGTCGATTTTGCCTTTGTGATACACCGCTCAACTTGTATGTAGGTACACAAATTTGACTGATACTACTGAATTTCTGCTAGACGTTGGTACAATTCTACAGTTAGTATTTCTGCCGGTTTTGCATTTTCTTTCGCACCTATAAGGTGAGAATATTGATTGGAAACGAACCTTGCATGGGACGGAGTACACGACAATATACACTGACACACAATTGAATATTTGAGATATCTGTTTTCGATAGGCAACTGATTTTTAGCACATGTTATTGGGTACGTTCAAATTTATGCCAACAAAACTCGTTGTTTTTTCTTGTTCTACATGTTCCTCTCATGACGATTAAAATGAAATAAATAAATTCAGATTTTGCAAGAAACCACCATAAACTGATAACAGCAGTTGTTGCTCAATATTTGCGAGTAACGTTTGTACTTTTAATTTTGGGTAGTAATGTAAGGAGAATCACTAAATTTGGCCCCAACAGTATGCGCTAAAGCAGTCGTGTTAGAGATCCTATATTGGACTTGGGGTATCCCATTCAAGTGTTCCCAGACTAATCTGAAGGTATATCGAGACTGGTAGTCCGATTATAAAATGAGACCTAGACGAAGACGACATCCAGCGGCAACAGCTACCCATGACCATAGTTTAGAAATTTCCATTTTGACATATTGGTTCGCTACTTCTAGGCACTTTCGAAAGCAGCCTCGATAGAACAGTGGAATGCAAATTAGCACTGAAACGATGGATTCGCAGCTTGAGGCCCTGCTCTAACTACAGTATATCGCAGATCCTGGCTGAATTATACCAGGTTACATGTCAATTGGTTAAAAGCTGACAGTGAGCGAGTTTTATTTACATTCAATTTCCGTCATCTTCTTCGTTCAATTCAGAAACTTTTCGACACATGTAATTTTTTCGTATTCCGACCGTTCTCGACCAAAAAATTATTAAACGATTGTTTGCTTTCGCTGAATTGAGAGCACTTCTAATTGAGGAATTGATTAGTAGGCTTTGATTTATTCATTTATTTATTCATTTTGACAGTTGCTAAAGTTGAACTACTGTTTGCTCGAATTGTTTATTAAATTAACGATTAGTTTTGAGACTTTTGAAGCTATTGCTGTAAGAAAAAGTGGCTAATTTTCCTAACGCCGAATTGGCTGATATCCATTACATGTACGGTCTGGCTGACGTAAACACAACAGAAGCTAGGCGATTATATCAGGTGCGCTTTTCAAATCGAGTAACACCAGACAGGCGAATATTTCCAAACATGTGGGTACGACTTTTTATTGTACCCGTTTCATATACAACGCGTTGAAACTATACTTCCTCAAGATTTTCCTTCAAGACTGAATTTCTGTCGATGGTTCTTGAATAATCATTATTGGGCTGAGGCAAACCCCCATTTGATTGAAGAATCTCATCATCAAGAACAATTCTCACTAAATGTCTGGGTCGGAATAATTGGAAATTATCTGATTGGGCCATTTGTTTTTGCTAACAGATTAAACGGTCCCGCTTATCGGCAATTTCTTGAGGAGAAAAAACCTTTATTGCTCAAGAATGTGCCACTTTTGGTGGGAAACATAATGTGGGTCATGCATGACGAGGCACCAGCACATTTTAGTGGAGAAGATAGGGAATTCTTGAATAACACATTCAACAATCGATGTATCGGTTGGGGTGGGCCAGAACCATGGCCTCCTAGGTTCCCAGACTTAAATATTTTAGACTTTTTCTTATGGGGATATCTCAAAAGTTTAGTTTATACCACTCCAGTGAACACTGTAGAAGAAATCGAATAATAACCTCTTGTGACACGATAAGAAATACCCCCGAAATATGTCAAAGAGTGCGTGATAATATACGAAGAAGGACAGAGGCCTGTATTCTTGCAGGTGGAGGACACTTCCAGCAATTTATTTAGTTTTTAATTTTTTTTTTTAGTTTGATATTGAGTAAGTATAAGTTGAGTCTCAGAAGACGAGCTTAAAAATAAAAGATAATTTTGAACATACCTATCGAGTGTTTCTGTTATTTTTTTAATCAGCGAATAACATACAATTCAAATAATTCATATTCAATAATTTTTCACTCGAAAACGGTTTGAGATACGAAAAAATTACAGGTGTCAAAAAAGATGACGAAAATTGATTGTACGCTGACGACTGGCGTGCTGCCGAAGAGACATGGTCTCGGAAAAGGAGACACCTTGTGAATTTCAGTTAAAATCTAGGACGTGTTATGATGGAGGCTGTAAAAATAACTTGCATTCCAAATTTGGACTGAATATTTCAATACCTGCAGGAGTTTTGAAGAAAAAAACCGAAGATTTCAACACCCTGTAGCTCCATAACGAAATTTCGCGGACCTATGTTTATATGAACTTTCTTTCCAAAAATTTTACGTAGATTCACCCCCTCAAGTTGTAACATACTATTATGTAACACCCTGTATATATGTATATTCATTTCGGCTAATAATAGACATAACGGATTACCCATAATAATAATTAGCAATAATGTTCATAAACATGAAATATAACACATGATCTCAGTACCGCTACGTGAAGGATATCCTAATTCGTTTCACCGGAACGTCTAGACAAGTAAACCTTTTAGAAATATTTATTGCACCTGAACATCAAATTCACCACAGAAATAGAAAACAATTGTTCAATGAACGTTTCAGATATAACAATTTCAAAGGCAAATAGTAAACATGTTTTCTTGTTTTATTATAAACAATCGCATACTGATATAACAATACATAATCTCCCATTTCATCACTACCAACACAAAATAACAGCGGTATCCATAGATTGGTTAACATTCCTATATCCCCTGAAAATAACAAGAAAGAATTGATTAAAATTGAATAAAAAGCTTTCTATAATGCTTTATCAAACAACAGTTTTGAAAAAAATTGGTTCAAGCAGCCCTGAATGAGATCTATCCAACAGTGAAATCACAAGAGAAATTCATTTAGTTGAACAGTACAAGCGCGAAACTTAAGTCTTTTAAGAATGGAAATGATTTAAATATAATTTTCCGAATCGATTATAATTTGAGTAAAAATACGAGGATGATCTGAAAAATTTATGACCGAACAAATATACAAGAAATTTTCTCTGAATATTTTTAATTTTTCAACATAGTCTCCCTGTAGCTCTACACATTTTTTCCAGCAATGTTTCCATATCAGATATGTAATCGGCGTTTTTTCTGCAAAATAATATGTCACGAAGTTGATGGTTTCTTCATTTGATGAAAATCTTTGACCTCTGAGCGCAATTTTTAGATGAAGGAACAAATGGAAGTCACATTGGGATAGATCTGGCGAGTAAGATGGTCAAGCAGCAAGTCAAGCAGTTCAAACCCTAATACGTGGATTTTCGCCATTGCAACCGCTGAGGTGTGAGACGGTGCATTGTCTTGGTTAAACGGGATTTTATTTTTCTGTGAATGTGTCAGTTTTGTAGCAAATTCTGCATTTAGTTGTCAAGTTATGATGCGCAGTGCTTTTTCCTCCTTGAAGATAATCGATTGAAATAACTCCATGTCTATACCAAAAAACAGTCGCTATTACTTTGCCCGTTTGCAGTCCACTGTTTGGAATGTATTTTTGTTTGTGTATCCTAGTTTCAGCTACAGTAATTAATCGACGCCAAAACTCAGTTTGACTGCATTCAAACTGCGCCAACAAAGATTCTTCACGTAGAGGACGGAGACTTTTCAGACTATCATCATCAAAGAAAAATGAAACTAAGTTCGACAACAGTAATAAATCTGGTGATCACAAGTTGAGTGAGTGAAAGAGTAAAATATATTTCACTTTGAAATGGCCCATAGAAATTTCAATACTAGATCAACAGAACACAAACGAAGTTTTTCTAATCATTATCGCATTCAAATTAGGTGAACCATCTCTTGCATTGTTTTCCATAATAGTAATTAGAAAATAAATCTTCGAGAAATTTTAGAGATTAACACAAACAGGAGCACAGGAAATATCATCAATGAACAAATAGATTTAAATTATTGTTTGAATCTTTATAAAAGGCTTTATGGACTTTCCTATGAGTTCAGTATCAAATGTATTTGGTTATTACCTTTATAGTTCCTGTTCACTTAAAAATAACTTAACATCATTGTTGCCTCAGTCGCCTGAAGAAGCTACTATGTAGTGAAAAGCATCACGATTATTTTATATTTTTCAGAAAAATCCTGAAAATTCTAAATTGTTTAATTTAATCATTTATTCTTATCAAGCAAAGCCCCCCAAGTTCGAAAGAATATTTTACATATGAACAAACATTTCTCGGTCGGTATTACATTTTTTAAGTTGAGCAATGTATATCCGAGGAATAGATGCCTGCATATATGCCATTGAATGGGAACGAGAGGCAGACTGAATATTCTGATATTATAAATTCAAATCAGGCTATCCAAATGCTTACCAAAATTAATGAAATAATATATATTGTTTGACAAAGTTCGCTGTAGGTATCCTGAATAGGGCACGCCAATAAATTACAGTGGTTCCATGGGACGCCCCTGTTTATGCACGTCGGTTGAGTAGAGAGTTTGCGTATTCATGCCTGAGGTATTGCTAATTTGAATTTATGTTGATTTTGGCTGGAAATAATGACGATTTTGAGTGAATACTAACCGGATATGTAAACACCTTGACAATTGTTTTCATGATTCCCTGAATTTCATATTCGTACCCCTTAACAGCTGGACCTAGTCCATTTTTTTTCAGTGAATATTGAGATCAGATTTTTCAGATATATATTCATTATTTCCAGTTTAATGACCCAAAAATAAAACAATTTTGAATTTACATGATCTTCACTGATAAAATACGAAGATGGTCTGAAAAGTTTCCGACATCTAATTGAAGATGGCAGCACATGCAGATAGAAGCTTGAGAATTTTCATTCTCCATCTGTTGACAGTTACTCACCAAAGCTTCAGCCATTTTGGACTCGCAGTTGTTATGGGAGAGTCGTTTGACTGAGTTGATGTGAGTGTTTATGGGAATATGGACAAAATCGAGTATCGAGCTGTATTTTTTCTGAATGACAAAGCTCTAATGCAAATTGAATATGTGTTAGATTCTGTGAATGTATTCTCTGCATCTTCATTCATTCGTGGGCTAGGATCACGAGAAACGATGAACGCTTAGGATGTCCAAAAACTGTAACTACCAACGATATCATCGCCAAAGTTCACCAGATTGTGCTAAATAACCTCCAAATTAAAGTATGACAGATAGATATTAACACATGAGAACGCTGTCTGCGTGTTGGGTGCCGCGTTTGCTCACGTGTTCAAATGAATATTTTCAACACTCTCTTGGCGCTCTTTGGCACCGACTAATTAGTGTAGATGAAAGTTAAATATACAGTTATATGCCAGAAACAAAAATACTGTTCAAACAGTAGAGTTCAAAGGGAAAACCGATTCCAGAAAAATCGAGAATTTCTGAACCAACAGGGGGCGATTTTTTACCACCCGATCAAACCAGGAAGTAACCACAGGGCACTTTGCAGATTTGATAAACAAAAACATTAAACTCGTGAGTTTGATTCACCAGAATATTCCATCTATCGGCAACAGTGTTGATGAATTGAATGAGGTCCGAACAGACAATCCCGAGTGCTGCTTCCTTACAATAGCGGAACACTGGAAGACTGAATCTTAGTTGAAGAACTACGCGGTAAAAGACTTCAATCTAGCTTCCCATCATTGCAGACAAGAGAGTCAGCATGGCGGCGTGGCGGTGTATGTGAGAAACGGAACCAAATACAAAGTCAAAAGTAATATCAACAGTGTCTCGGCAGATGGGGTCTTTGAGTGCGCAGGAGTTGAGTGTGATATAGTTAGTGAGAAAGTAATTATCACCAGTGTATACAGACCACCCGATAGAGACAATATAGATGAATTTTATGGAAAGTTAGAGGAACTTTTAGCGTTAATAGTTGCGGAAAACAAAGTAACATTCATTTCAGGTGGCTATAATATAGAATTGAAAGAAAATCCAAACAATGTCTCAGTATGAATCTCCTGCATAATGCTCATTCATTTGTATTCATGGTAAATGACTCTACAAGAATAACACCCACATCACGAACATGTATAGACAATATTTTCACCAATTGTAAGGACGCACATACTGTAGAAATTCTGCACGCTGCTCTCTCGGATCATGAGGGAATAAAACTCACTTTTCAAACTACTAATTATAAGTCACCAACACAAAACTTGATAGAATTTTCTCCAAAGAAAATAAAAACGTTTTCACTGAAAAATTATCCGCAGAAGCTTGTCTAGCTGAAAAGAGGTGAGAATTTTGCGAAAGTTCCAGAGATAGCAAAGTGCAAAAACAGGCTGGGTGCTCTACAAGTCATATCAAATTATCAACCGGAGTTTAAGCCTATTTTTAATGATTGTAAAAAGGATTTTCAAAACTTACTAGTTAGAAAACGTGCAGATTTGTATCAGGACAAAATAAGTAGGTCAGACAACAAAATGAAAACAATGTGAAGCATCCATGATGAGATAGTTGGTAAGGCAGGGCAAGGGATTTTCTATGGAAGGACAACCGAAAAATGTAGCGAATCATTAAAATGAGTATTTGTCAAAAATAATACCAGAACTGCTTAGAGGCAGAGATGTCGCTGAATTGGTCTGCAATATCCCAAATATACCCCAATCAATGATTCTAACTCCAGTAACTGTTAAAGAAATAAAAGAATTAGCCAATACTCTGAAAAATAAGCTCACAAGTGTTGACGATGAGGTACCCATAAGCCTGATGAAAGTATGTATCAATGAAGTAGCAGAAGTAATATGCTAAATTATGAATAATTCATTTAAGAAAGGTATTTTTCCAGAAAAACTCAAACTGGCATCATCACCAATCCATAAAAAAGGAGAATTCGAAGAGTTTGGAAATTACAGGCCGATCAGTGTCCTGCCGTCATCCTCCAAATTGTTTGATCTGGCAATGTCTAGAAGGTTGATGGAGTTCATGTCATTTTTCGCTTTGCTTAATACTAATCAACACGGGTACATAACGGGTAGATCTGTTGTCACAACTGTAATGCAATTTACGGAAAACATTATAAAATCGTTTGAAAGCAATGAAATACTTTATGGTAATTTTAGATTCATCAAGAGTTTTCGATTATATCTCTACCATCAGTACTTACTTTTGAAACTGGACAGATATGGGGTAAGACACATTTGTCTAAATTGGTCCCAATCTTGTTTAACCAATAGGAAACAAAGGGTAAAAATACTGAAAAACGACAAGGCAACCAAATGAGGAACACTCAAAGCGTTCCTTAGGGAACTATCCTAGGCCCAATATTATTTACTATTTTCGTGAATGATATTAAGGACGCAATAGACGATGATACAGATACATGTCACGTTACCAACTACGCTGATGACACAAACCTACTAGTGGCAGGAACAAACTATCCAGATTTGTTAAAAACAGCAGCAGCTCATTTAGATAGAGTACAAAACTGGTTCTCTAAAACTAGGCTAATTCTGCAGGCAGGAAAAACTAGCATAGTCTCCGTCGAACAAAACCGCAAAGAATAAGGACTCCCACATCAGTTATTAAACCAAGAAATTAAACCAGAACCCCCAACAAAATTTTTAGGCATGTTTTTGGATGAGCACTGCAGAATCACCATATAGAATATTCAGGAAAAAATTGAATGCAATTTACCTATAGCTTGCTGGTAATAAGGAATATCTGAATGAAAAATCTCTGAGGATTCTGTATTTTGTCAACAAATGTTAATACAATTGGAGCCTTATTCCTTGAATGATTGGATTAACAGAGAATAGGGTAGAAGTAGGAATAGGTATAAGTAAATGACCTAATGTATATTGTTCATTTATATACATTTTCTTTAATCTTTTGCTCATGTGCAATCTCTGAAATATATTTTTGGTATTATTATTATTATGGCGACCGTTCTTTGTGATAGTCATGATGGTATTTCAATCGATTATTTTCAAAAAAAAAGGATCACAGAAACAAACTACACAATATTACTTGGCAAGCTGAAAGAAAAACTTGTAGAAAAACGGCCACATTAACAGAAAAAGAAAATTGTTTCACCAAGACAATGCAACATCTCACACATCAGTGTTACCTTGCCGAAAATCATGAATTATGAACTGCTTGACCTTACTCAACAGATCAAACCCCAAGCGACTTCATTTTGTTCCCTCATCTAAAAATTGCGTTCGACAAATATTTTCGTCAAATGAAGATCACCTTCGTGAACCACAATGTTGCAGAGAAAAACGCCCAGTACTATTTGGACGGGTAACAGAGAAAGGGAACATCGCTGCGAAACGTGTATAAAGTTACAAGGAAACTATGTTGAAGAATAAATCAAAATACTCTGAACAAATATTTGGTATGATTGTAGGTCGTTAATTTTTAGACCACCCTTGTAATAATGGCGCGTTTCACTACACCGTAATTTCATTAGACGATTGAGGTGTAATAATGGTTTTGAGTTATTTATTCGTGAACAGGAAATATAAAAGAAATAATCAAATACACCAATGACTTAATCTTTAAAAAAATCATAGAGTCTTTTGTGAAATGTTCCTTGACGATATTCAATTTAAATCTACACTGTGACAAGAAAGTATCCGGAAATTTGAAATAAAACGCAAAAGCCTTAATCTAATTCAATACCTATTGAATCTCCTTCAAAATATGCTCCATTTGAAGCGATACACATATGCCAACGTTCTTTCCAATCATCGAAACATTTTTATATGTTCTGTCACAATTTTAAAAGGAATGTCAAATGTTTTTCGAAAATTTTTCTATAAATTTCTCAAGATCCACGAATGAATATTATATGGGCGATGTCAACCCAAATTATTGTGTTCATAATTCATCTAGAACATCTATAGATCATAATCGGCATCATATAGAAGACCGAACCTGGCCATCGGGGCTCTCTCGGTCAAACAGAGAGGGAATTGTTTTGTTGAGTTTCGAATATTTTTCCAAGAATAAATGCGATTATACTTCAAAATTGGCAAGTAAGAACAAGGTGGAAGTGATTGTGCTTCAGGAGACTCACACTGCAACGGAAGAATATCTCGGCGAAATAGGAAATTTCGCAGGTTATGTACTTTTTGATTATATTCTTAGTCCTATTTATGGCCTTGCTTGCTATGTAAAATCTTCATCATTTTCTTAGATTCAAGTGTGTTTAGACATATAAAAGTTAGCTTTATTTGATGAAATATTTTTCTGTTGGTTTTTCTTTTTCTATTGTTACAGATTTTTGCTGTCCCAAACCCTTCCTTTTCTCCCTTGTCTTCCGGAAATCATGGAGTGAAAGATGAGAATGAGGGAGGGAGGCTGCTAAGCGGAGGAATTTTTGGTACTCTTTATGTACACACGACACTAACACAACATGGGCGTCAAGCTATTGTTGGTGCAATAGCGACAAGGAAACAGTTTTTTTTACAGGTTTTTTCACTCGTTTATTGAATCATACGCAAGATAGTATGGTTCCCCTGTTACATTTCCTGTGCTCACACTTTAGGGGTCTTCGTGGGAGGAATGATGCGAGTTTAGATGCCAGATTAAGGAACAGGTATGGTCTGATTTTTCCATTGGTATTCTATTTATTCGCTTGTTTTTCTGACACACACCAAAATTATCTAGATCAGGCGAAAAAGGCGGCTGCTCGATGGTATTTATCGAGTGTTTGGTCCCGAAGTCGTTAATAACCTCAATGAGATGGTGCGTTATCGCCATGCAAAATCCACAATTGTTTTGCCACAGATCTGGCCGTTTACGGCAAATATTTAAAATAGAAGCCCTTATTGATCATTTGACCTTGCGGAACGATTTCATGATGAACCACACCACGAATATCAAAGAAAACAATCGGCTTTGGCGAGATTTTTCCGGTTTTGGCTCATTTTTCGCACCCATTCTGATGATTGTTGACTCGTTGGTGTGTCGTATTCATAGACCCATATCTCTTCTTCAGTTATGATTCGTCCCATGAACGTGGCATCAGGATTCGCATGAGCCAGAATGTGTGCAACTATGTAATTGCATCCGGTACTGTTTTTGAAGAAAATTCATCTCTATCGGAACGAGCCGAGGGGCGACGCCACGCATCCCCAATTGGTTCACCAAAATGAAACGAGCGGTTTTACGAGGGATGTTGAGATCACGAGTTATCTCTCTAACACTGGCATGATAATTTTCGAGCCTCGTTTCCTTGGTTTTTGGACGCTATCGTCGGTTGAAGTTGAAGGTCGTCCGGAACGAGGCAAATCTTCGACGATCTCCAGACCGTCTTTAAAGGCTTTGAACTATTTGTACATTTGTGTTTTCGATAAAACAGAGTCTCAATAAGCCTTTTCCAGTATTCGCAACGATTCTGCACACGGAATTGTCTTCAAACCACAAAATTTGAGACAAACTCTCTGTTCAATAATTTTTCCCATTGTATAATTAGCAGAGTACCACTGAGGTCCACTGGTTTCAACAGCTCTCGTAAACAAACTAGTTGACAGATTGCGCTCATTTTTGCATTGTATTTGAAGACAGTCCTACCAACATACAGAAACTTAAAGTGCTTAAAAATACTGAACGCAGAAAATTTAAAAGAGAATTTCCTTATACTTTTCTGTCACAGTGTATGTGATCGATGATAATATTTCCTGTGTGCTAGTGTTCGTTAATCTCTGAAACTTCCCAAGGATCTATTTTCCAATTGTGTGTAAGATGTCGAATTTCGGGATGAAAGAGTGATTACATTCTTTAAGATGGTTTGCTCAATTTAAATCCGGTTTCTGATTTAAAATCACAGTACAAGAGGGATATCTGAAATGTATATCTGAGGGTTATCCATTTAGAATTGTATAGATGGCACCCTGTTGAATCTACAATTTGGACTTTCAATTCGGATATTTTAATTTATGATAAAATTATCAGAAAACAGGAAAAATTCGCTCTGAATTAAAAACCAGTTTCCCATATATTAAACATTCAGATCATAAATTTTTGATTAGATCACAAATTTGACGGAAAACACTGTTCGAAACTGGAAAAAAACTTCAAAAAAGGTTCTTAATATATTATACGATATCTAATTTTGATCAGTAAGGCATCGATTCTGAAATTATTCACAAAAACTCAAGTAATTATATTTCATCTAAACGCCAAACTGCAAAAATTATGAAAGAAGATTTTTTCCAAATTATCGACACCAGCGAATCCTGAATTTTTCAACTCAAAAATAAATTATCTCGACTTCTAAGTCATTCACACTTCATCGTTACATTTCATATATACGAGGGTAGTCTGAAAGTTTCCGAACTATTAAAGATACAACACATTTTTTCTGTATACTTTTCTTATTTTTCAACATAGTCTCCCTGTAATTATACACACTTTTCCCAGCGGTGTTCCCATGTCTATAATCCGTTGAGGTTTTTCTGTGCGAAATAGCGATTGCCTCTTTATTTGACGAAAATCTCTGTCCTCTCAGCGCAATTTTTAGATGAGGGAATAGAAAGAAGTCGCGTGGGGCTGGATGATGAGTAAGGCAGATGGTCATGCAGTTCGAATCGTAATTCGTAAATAATCGTCATGGCAACCGCTCAGATGCGTTGTCTTACTGAAACAGCATTTTTTTTTCAGTAAATGTGGTGGTTCTTCCGCAAGTTCGGCTCTCAGCTTTTCAAGTAATGATGCCTAGTAGGCCTCTGTGATGATTCTCTCATTTAGAAGATAATCGATTGAAACAACTCCAAGACTATCCCTTAAATCAGTCGCCATCACTTTGGAAAATGATGGCGCAGTTTTCGGCTGGGAAACGGAAAAAGGGCTTTTGCTTTTTTGGAACCGGTTCTTTGTTTGGAGTTTCATCAACAGTAATTAATCGGCATCAAAACTTTGATTTATAGTGACCAAACTGCGCCTACTACAATGTCAACAGTCATTTGCAGAGCATTCTGCGCAACTTTGCATATGATGGTGTGGTTTTTCTACGAACATGGAGTACAAGATCGTTGGAATAAACTACCGAAGTCAACTATTGCTGTGGTGTTTATGCCGTGGCAGGATATAATGCGATTTTTGTGAATCCTCTCTTTTTCAAAAGAATATATATATATATATATATATATATATATATATATATATATATATATATATATATATATATATATATATATATATATATATATATATATATATATATATATATATATATATATATATATATATATATATATATATATATATATATATATATATATATATATATATGCCATCATCAGCAATACATATTTAACTGGGGGTGTTGATCATCTTTGACCCTGGGATATTCCATTTTGTTGGTGTTGGATTAAAGAGTCAGATGAAATAACTCTAAACATCTAACCTAACCTAATATCTTTGATGTGAGTTGGCAAAAATGTAAACATATTGCCAATGAAATTGCATTTTTTTGTTATGCAAAATGACTAATCCTGAAGTGGTATCAAGTACACCAATTTGAAATTATCAAGCCAATCTTGAGAAAATCCGCTAAAAATGATATGATGTTCACGAAAGCAGATAGAGGAAACACAGTAATTGCCATAAACTAAACTGATTATATTTCAAAAGCAGGAGTGAGGACGGTCTAATATTGGTTCAACCAGTCTTATCCTCACGAATGAATCGTATTTCATTTTTATGTGATCGATACTATCTATCACTTTCATTCAGTTAAAATACAAAACATAAATTATCAGAAACGTATAATTGAAATGACACATTCCTTTACTAGCAAAGTAATAGATTCTGATCAGTAAACTGTACAGAACTTTTCTCAAATGAATATACTTTCGGTACGCATTGTATGCTTATATATTATTCATTATTTACATAAAGCCAACCTAGGAAAGTCAATAAATAGTTTGTAATCAACAAGTGATATATTTATACTACAATTCCAATATTTGTGTAAGCACTTGAGTCAAGATTCTGTGGCAAGGTGATTCTTGAACTGCAGGTATAATTAAACAAAGACAAATGGTTGTTTCGTAAGATGTTAATATACTTTCCATTCACTTTAATAGCGAGAATAAAAATGACATGAAAATGAATTTTCAGTGAGTTTAATTATATTATATTACTTTTTGAAAACCGCTTCTTGTGTTAATTAAAAATCTTACTATTACTAGTATAAAAGTGAAAGTTATAATTATAAAATTTGGCACACAGATTAATTGGCTGTGTGAAATTTCGTTAGCAACACCCTTACAGTTCAGCTGTTATGTTAGAGTGACGGACGAGAACAGTTTATCCTCAGATTTTTCTTTCTATTATCATCCTACTGTAGCTAGCCATATTATTACGTTTTCTGATCTCTGCATTTTGACGATGAAATGAATTTCTCAAACGAATGATAAGTTGATGAAGTTCTTTTATTTGTATCTGCATTATATTGGGATCATAAAAATAATAAACATGTAGTCTAGTAAACTCACGGCGCTCTGGTTTATCATGATCTGAAAATCGTTCCCGAACCAGTCAAAATGTTCTTTCACTAGTTGAAGATTGAAAAAGTGCTTTATTATATTTCTTGATTTTCGTCTTCTATACTAATTAATTCGTCGTGAAAAATACTCGAAACGAAACAATAAAAACTATTAGCGGATAGGTACCTACTCTGTCATTATTTCACATTAATAATTGCGAATGACATCCATTATAATTCTATCAAAATGAAATCAATATATAATGAAAACACTCTGCTGGATAGAAAACTTGCACCACTTACTAAAACAGTCGCCAATTTGACGAAGTCCATCGATGCAGGTGTACCCCAGGGCTCCATACTCTTGTCAACTGTCTTTCTGCTGCAGATTATTGATTCGCTCCATTTCACCGAAAACAGAATATTTGGGTTTGCTGACCAGTGTACTCTGGTGTTCTCATTTTTTAGTCAGCGTTCTATGTCTGCTTGGGAATCACACCGACAAAGATACCAACAGTCGCTCTGTCACTGAATTCATACTTGGAGCAGATATCTCAGTGGGGCCTGTTGAACTTGGTCAATTTTAACGCGAACAAGAGCAATTAACAAAATTCTCTGAAAAAGTCACTGCTGGAGAAATTCCTAATTATGCAAGGACGAATTTCCTCAGAAAAGAACATGATTCTTCGTGGGTGAATGCACATATTAAATTATCTTTGGTTACCACACCTGTGGTATCACAGGTACCTCCTCCTCCCAACAGTTAGGAATATATAAAATAAATTGAGTTGTCTTCAGAAATTTTCCGATTATATCATTTTTCTCATAAAATACTGTGATAATTGAATAAGTATTCCAAAAAAATTAAATTATTGGGCTACCTTTAGAAAGTATAAATGAAGGTTTCGGTGTTTCCAGAAGTGACGGATCAATAAAAATATTTCAGGTTGCTAGAATCATCAGTCAAGATGCAATTCGGTCGTTATTTTATTGTATCGTTCAGCAGTTGTAAGTACTATTGCTGGGGCGTTTTTCACGAACCACCCGATATATATATTCATAACACTTTTCGATGTCACTACACCTTCATCAGACAGGCTCAGAATGATTTGTGAATTCTTAAATAAAATACGAATTTATTGTAGAATTTTTGATCGTTGAAAATTTCAAGAGGAAACATCTGAGCAGATTGAGGTTATCAGTTTACCCTTTTCTTCAACGAGAGCTCCAAATCTCATTTTCTTCTAGCTCGAAATCTTACCGAAATGGCTTCTTTGGGTCCCCTCTATAGTCGACTCTACAGAGTCGGCTTTAAGTGAATTTCATAAGAAATACCTACTATTGCAGCCGTTCTTATGGTGGAAGTACCGATCATGACCTCCATATCACGAATCCATCACCCATTAAAAAGTTTATATACATGGTGTCCCCTAAGGTATGTGACAAACTTTCCAGATTCCTGAAGCAATTGTGAGATAAACTGGTGAGAAGGGCACGGTCTTAATATTTTTAAATTCGTTGATATTCAGCTTCAATAATTTCATCCTGAGATCCCAATCATATATTGTTGTACAGAAGGTGACATTTATAACCATAGTAGAATGATATCAAGAATTGAATTACGTTTGATAGATAAATGTCAAAATATATTCCGTAGAAAGTTAATGTTTGGAAACCTTAAAATCCTCGAATTGAAAATATATTCCTTCCGGTAGAGAAGAATATGCAGATATGATCTATGTTTATGGTTTTTGCAATGAAAACACACGAGTAACTGCTAGAGAATACCATCGAAGATATCCTCAAAGGCATTCTCCTGTTCGTACAGATTTTACTTCCATATTTAGAAGACTCAGAGAAACGGAAACACTTGAGCCGAACGACCAGGTCAAGTCGTTAAATGATTCACAGAAATCTATATAGCTTTGCAAAATTGATCCTGCAAACTGGAAAACGAAATCAAACATTGCCTGTACGATCTGCTAATCGGGTGTTTTTTTTCTTCTTGGAACGAAAAAAGTCTATGAAAAATATGACCTGGTGAAAAATATGTGCAATCATTGAAATTTGAATGGATTTACGAGCTACACGTGATCTAATTGAAACGAACGTCACGTTATTGGAATGAAGATAACAGCGCTAAGATAATTCGATTATTTACGAAATCACTGAAAAACTTACAACCGGGTAGTCGAGATTTAATTCCCGTACAGTACATTGAATTTCAACAAAGAGATAACTGTTCTAACATTTCAACGAAAAAATCCTGAAAAGCTGCGCTTATTGTACAACAATTGCGTCACAAGAACCGCGACAAATCCTCGGATATAAACCGGCGTAACACCTTTTGCGAGCGAAAGAGATATCGTCGCGAATGAAGAGTGACCAAGTGTGAATAACATTAATGAGTGGGTGTCAAACTATATCAGCGGGTGCGGTGAACCCATTCTCTATCTGGAAAAACTTGTATTTGCATCAAACTCGCCTTGAAAGCTTAATGGAAAAAAGCAATTGAGTCCGTGCTCTCGCAAACTGACTGCCGCTGCTGCAGAAATTGGTGCAATCTCTAGAGATAAAAAAGCTAAACGACACAACGGCATTTTGCATAGGTTGTTTTTATGTTGTTACGAGCGAAATTCAGTTTTTGCGTCTGGCGGTTCCTCCAGCTTTCACGTTGATGATTGTTAGGAGGATAACGGACATTGCTATCTGAACTCAAGTCGCTAATTTCTATTTTCGTAAAACCAGCCATTGACTGTTATGTTTCTGACATTTCCCTTGAACTAAATCACACAGGTCAATACGAATTTTGATTATCTCCACAGTTGAACGAAAAAAAAAAATATGCAGGGATAGATAGTTCTTAGGATGCCTAGAAGGTTTAGGGCTGTTATCAATTCAATAGGAGCCCATATTCCCCACTAAAGTTATCTTAGAATTTTTTTTAACTCAGATTTTCCGCATCAACGATAAGGTATTACCAACGGAAAAGACATAATAATAAGTGGTGAAATGCGTTGTATTTTTTGTACAGGGTCATTTTCTTTCAAATCCAAGTGGTTTAGTAATTCGGCATCTACTGTGCCTGACGAAATAAAGTTGATTTTAAATATCACTACTTGTTTTTATAATTTAGAAAAGTTTTATTACTATAAAATGCATTTTGAAATGGGTGACACATGTACCCCACGCGAGCGTTCATGGACTATTTCAAGGTGCGAGCACTGTTGTTTAAAGCGATTTCCTTTTACTTGGTATGTTCTATTACTGTTAGTTACTGATGTGTAGAAAACAAAGTAAGTACTACAGATTCGAGTTGGGTGTTTGTGACCTTCCAAATCAATTGCAAATTTTCCTGTAAATGATATTTGATTAGTCGTGTGTGACAACAACAACCTCCCTATTGCCTGTTATTTCCATATCCAAGGAAACCCAAAAAATGTTTTGTTCTGACCCTGCAGATAGGGGAGTTTCTCTTTAATGACCTGGATAATAGGGTGACGAATGTGTAAGCATTTCAAACCTTTCAATGCACTGAGGAAGTCCTTTATGATCGATATTTTGGTACCAAATTAAAATGAACATATTTTCAGAATCTATAACATCGTCGACATCTCACCGATGGAGATATTTAGGTTATTGGGTAGTCAGAAGGCATTTCTTTTTCCTTAGGCTATTACAGTTCCGGCAGATTTTCTGGATGAAGGTTGAAGTAAATGAATATTTGAAAAATTTGTTAGTATTAGGTTGATAGAAGGAATTTTGCATGTTAATATAGGGGGTGCTAGCTGACGTGGTAGTATATACTGGGTGTAACTGGAAACAGGCTCGCCCTATAACTCTTTTCCTGTCCAATATTTTTCAATGAAATTTTCTGAACTTAATTAAAAATTAATTTCAACTTGAATGGTACTGACAGTTTATCTGAAACGTTTCCGGTTTTAAAGGAAATTAGCCAAAGTTTCGATTTTCAAATGGCTCACCCTGTATATTTTTTGAGAAATCGAATCAAACTCTCTTTGTCTATACATTCAGCATATTTCAAGACGAATTTGCCGAATTTTTAATTTTTTTTTGATAAATTTGTTTTCAAGTCAAGGTGGCTATGACGACAAAAAACTGCGTGATTTATCGACCGAAATCGAGTACATTTGGATTCACCACTGAAACTGTAGAATTCCTTCTGTTATTGGCTTCGTAACATTCCAAACATTGTTTCTTTGAAAAAAATCTAATTTCCGCAAGGTATAATAGAGGCTCATTAGCACTATAATACGCAGAATATTTTTACGAATATTTTGATACCAAATTGATAATTTTTCGTTGAAAATTTCCATTCGTAATCCTGGACATAGTATAATACTCGTTTTTCAACTCATTATCTGAAGTGCTTTGGAAATGCATTGAAATCCTATCACAGATCATAGAATTTTTTGTATTCAATTTTAAATGTCATAAGATAAGATTGTGTTGAATCTGAATCGGTGGGTTGGTATAAATTGTTCAGAGTTTTGAATTTTCACGGCTGAAAAATAGACGAAATGCTGTACACACAGAATGAAAAAGTAGATATGCTACTCATTTATGGCGAATGCCGAAAAAACTCTACAGCATCAGCAATTTTATACGCTGTACGCTATCCAGAACGGCAACATCCTTCAAGGCACTATTTTCCAAAACTGGAAGTGAAGTTTCGTCAGCAACCGGTTGTTGCAGATAATCAAAATTTCATAGTAAGCGAAAATTCTGAAATTGATGTATTAGCGTACATTAATTTGAATTGTACGGCATCTACCAGAGAAATCGCACAAGAAACAGGGATAAGTCATCAGAGTGTTTGGAGAATTCTTAAGAAGCATAAATTTCGCTCGTTCAAATACAATCTTCATCAACAACTTTATGAAAATGATAATGGCCGAACATTAGAATATTGCAACCAGTTTCTTCAAAAGATGGAAATGGATCCAAGGTATCCATATAAAATTTTATATTCAGATGAATCCCGATTTACTAACAACGGAATGTGTACGTGAGGGTAATTTCAGGAGCGATTTGGGTTTAATGTATGTATGGCAATGGTTGGGCGACATCTCATTGGTCTAATCAATTTTGATGGACCATTAACAGGGAAAGATATTTTGGATTTTTACAAAACGAAATAAACGATCTAATTGATGGTTTACCACTGGCTGTTGCTAATAACTTAATTTTCCAACAAGATGGAGCACCAGCGCACAACTGCAGGGAAGTTGTTCAATACCTAAATAATAATTTAAATGAAAGGTGGATAGGCACCAACGGCCTGACAAGATGGCCAGCTCGATCGCCCGACTTGTCCCCATTAGATTTTTTTTTGTGGGCCCATGTGAAAAATCGTGTTTATAGAACTGCTTCAGAAAGTCGAGAGGATTTAGAGAATAGAGTTCGGGGAGCAATAAATGAAATTTTTCCACATCAAATACATAATATAGTACGGGCTACCATTCGCCGCACAGAATGGGGGTCTCTTGAAAACCTGTTGTGAAGTTATGCCCAATTGATTTGATGACATTCCATCTATGGTCCATTTGTGTATTTTGCGTTATTTATGTGTTTTGTTAAATTTTTATTCATCTGGAATGTACGATGTATGTGCGCCGTGCCAAAATAAAGCTAAGGTTTAGCGTTTATGCTTTGTGTGCATTACAATTTTAGAACCAGCTGAGTCGTCATAGCCACCTAGACAGAAAAATTTATCAAGAATGATTTAAAAATTCGGCAAATACATCTTTAAATATACTGAATGTATAGAAAAGAGAGTTTCATTCGATTTCCCAAAAAATACAGGGTGAGCCATTTAAAATTGAAAATTTGGCTCATTTCCGGTGAAACCGGAAGCGTTTCAGATAAATTGTCAGTGCCATTCAACTTGAAGTAAATTGTTAATCAATTTGAAAAATTTCATTGAAAAATATTGGGTTTTGGGGCGAGCTTCTTTCCAGTTACACCTGGATATATATATATATATATATATATATATATATATATATATATATATATATATATATATATATATATATATATATATATATATATATATATATATATATATATATATATATATATATATATATATATATATATATATATATATATATATATATATATATATATATATATATATATATATATATATATATATATATATATATATATATATATATATATATATATATATATATATATATATATTCTTTTGAAAAGAGAAAATGACTAAAAAACTTAGGAAAAAACTTGTTTCCTGTCGCTATTGCACTAGTTATAGCTTGTCTGTGTATGTTGTGTTAGTGTTGTGTGTACATAAAGAGTACCAAAGGTTTTTCTCATCGAAGGAAATTATTATTCAAGGACCAATATTCGACCTTCCGTAGAATGTTAAATATCCTTCCTTGAAGGAGCTAGTTTTCCGATCTACTCTTCATAATCACCGTCAACCGGGACCACAGAGCAGTAGTACAGCACGGTCAGATGTCACGACTAGGAACAATGGATTGCAGTTTCGGTCTCGTTTGACCTCGTCAGCATTGTCTACCCATTCGTAATACCAGGCTATGCAGTTACCTACTCATCTCAATATTTAACATTCTACGGAAGGTTGAATATTGTTCCTCGAATAATAATTTTCTTTGATGTGTCTTCAAATTGCAAAATCTCGCATATAGTAACTTTTTATTTTTGAGAAAGATTTTTCTGCTTAGCCGCTTCATTCTTTCTTGTTCTCCATGATTTCCAGACGACGACAAGGGTGAAAGGAAGGGGTTTGGGACAGGAATCTGTAACAATGGAAGAAGAAAACCAGCAGAAAAATATTTCAACAATCATACCTCTCATATGTCTAAACAAATATAAAAAAGATTTTACATAACAAGCAAGGCCATAAAAAGGACTAAGGAGATAATCAAAAAATACATAACCTGCGATATTTCCTCTTTCGAGGAGATGTTCTTCCGTCGCAGTGTGAGTCTCCTGAAACATAATCACTTCCTTGTTCTTGCTTGACAATTTTGAAGTATAATCGCAAAAAACCCTTCAATATTCAAACTCAACAAAACAATTCCCTCTCTGTTTGACCGAGAGAGCCCCGATGGCCAGGTTCAGTCTTCTAAGTGATGCCGATTATGATCTATAGATGTTTTAGAATCATTATGGACCCAAAAATTTGGGTTGACATCGCCCATATATTATTTCTTCGTGGATCTTGTTTAATTTAAAGAAAAATTTGCGGAAAATTTTGACGTGGTAGTGAGAGTTTGAATTGTTTGTTATCAAAACTGGTTCTCTCTGTTAAAGAACATTTACGTGCTGACAATTGAACAAAAAGAAAATATGACGGAGCGGTTGGTGTAAGATTTATTTTCTGAAATTATGGATACATAACGCAAAGAGAAATATTTTTGCTGAAGTTCTAGGGTGGTGCTTGTAGCAAGACTCTGAGGACCTGAGCGATAAGCTTCTGATTTAGTAAGCATAGTTGTATTTTGAACTATGTCTAATTTTTTTAGTATACTCAAATTAGTAAATGGACCCAGAGTCTATTTACTTCTAATTGATGCTCTGTATAAGTTTAGGGATGATTTGAGTTGACACCCCATGAAACGTTAGATATAACGCTTAGGGTATTCAAAACAGATTGACAAGATTCGAGAATTTCATCAATGTGTTTCTGCCATGTCAGCTGACTATCAAAAGTAAAACCCAAGAAATTTGTGCTGACATTTCCCATAAGAGATCTCCATTGAGGGTGAGGCTTAGCTTAACGTTTAAATTTCTTGTGCTAAAAACATCACAATGCGATTTTTCCGATAAAAACAAAAACCTGTGTTTATCGACTATTCCTGTACTTAATTTATTGGTTTATCACTTGGAAAAGCTTTCACAAATATTTATGAAAACTACTCAACATTTGTTTCGGGTTGTTAGCCCATTATCAAGAGTAATGCAATACTAAATTCACAACGAGTGATTTCACTTATGTATAACGGCATTCACAACAGGAGTTAAATTAAAGTCTAGTTGGTTAGATGTAATTTCAATAATCTCCAAGAAGTCCATCCTTTTTCCTTTATTACCTGGATGCATGAGCTCTATATTCTTGAAATCTATGGAATGATTTTTGTTGATGCAGTGGTCTTAGTATCTTCAATAAATATTTGTGAAACCTTTGCTAAGTGATAAACCAATCATGATTTCATTATGTTTCACCAAGTGCTAAGCGAGAATTCCATACATGTTAATTTATTGGTGGCTGGAGTAATGATGATACAGTATTGGTGTTCATAAATATGTTGTATAGTAATAGGATTTCTCTGTATTAATATTATTTCATGAAAAATTAATATACACACACCACAAAAATTGTCGCATCACCTAGTATTCTGAATTCCACAATCGATTAAGCAGCTCGATCGCAGTTTCTTTGTCAATATATGTTGGACATATGAGGGAAAAAATCTTGTCTATGTAGTTACATTTGTTTCTATATGATCTCAAACACGTCTGAAACAAGAATGAGTTTATTTGACTATCAGTATTCATTAAATTTCTCTTCAGTTTTCACGCTTAATTATTGCAAGTTTTTGTGTTTCTTGTTGATTTCCGAATCTTTGAATTTACTGCAATGGCTGCTGAACGTCCTGGACGCTATTTGAGTGATCATGAAGTGGTAAGAATTGTAACACTTCTAGAGGAGGGGCGAAGCCAACGTTACGTGTCTAACTTGTTGAATGTTAACCAAAGCACTATTTCAAGAGCGATTAATCTGTACCACGATACAGGGGAATATGGAAGAGAAGCCGGAGAGGAAAAAAATCGGATAACAACACCAGTTGATGATCCTTGGCTTCGTTTAACTGCACTAAGAGATCGACAGTGTACGGCTAGAATGCTACAAAAAGAACTAGTACTTTCCAGAAATGTGCATATTCCATTACAAACTGTTAGGAACAGGCTCAGAGAAGACGATATCAGACCAAGGGTGGCTTCTACCGGCCCGCGTCTCACCAGAGAGCATCGAGGTTCTCTTCAGTTTGCGAGGGAACATGCAATTCGGGGTATTCCAGAATGGTCGAATGTTCCCTTTTCCGGCGAGTCCAGGTTCTATCTAGTATCAAATGATAGACGCATGCCTGTATATAGACGACCTGGGGAACGATATCAGCAATGCAATATCCGGCAAACCGCATACTTTGGAGGGGCCTCAGTAATATCGTGGGGAGCCATTTCTTTTCATGGTCGAACTGAGTTAGTCCTAGTGAATAATGGAAGAATGACAGCTACCAGATACATCGCAGATATCCCTGAACCCAATGTTGTACCTTTTGACCCATTGATTGGCCTCATGCAGCCAGAGTAGTTCCAGAATTTCTGCAAAATGTAGAATTGATACTTTAAGATGACCAGCCAGAGGTCCCGACTTTAATCCCATAGAACATGTTTGGGACAACATGGGGTGCAAATTTCAGCAACGTAGGATGCCTTCTAGAACTCTCCAACGACTAGAAAATCTGCTTCCTATAATTTGGAACTCAGTGACTCAAGAGTACATCCAAAATTTGTTGGAGGGGCTTTCGAGACGTATACTGGCAGTAATTGGGTCCCGGGGAGGAAACACTCGATTTTGAGAATGATTAGTAATCATTCGATGCTAGTTGATTGGTCTCTTCGCGAATGTTTGAAGATGGTAGAATTTTTAATTTATCATTAACTCGAAAATTGTTGACATTTTCCATCATAAACTCATCTATTTTGAAAGATATCTTCTTATTTTACACTTCTGAAATTTACCAAGCTTGAATGACCAACCTAAAAGCTTACATAGTATTGTTGTAAAAGTAGGGTGATACGACAATTTTGTGGGGAGTGTAATTTGGATTTTCAGTTAATCTTTTCTGAAAGAAGAGACTCTCGTTTTTGTATAGGTGATTTATTCCTATTATAAATTGATTTATCGTTTACTAATATTGTTTTATCACTCAATACTTGTAGGTAAACAAAGAACCAAGAAATACCATTTTTGTCACGTGAGTGTTCATTACATCCATTCTCATAAATATACGGATTTAATTTGATTACGTTCTAAAAGGTAGTAAATGACATACAATTTCGTTCACTTTACTTCACATGTGTTAATGAAGAAGAAGGGTTGTTGTCCCATATTCAAACACCAATAAGAAAATATTCTAATCCACAAATACGCAGTCATTACAAAAGCAAATACCACTTGATCTTATTTCAACATTTATACCAGGTTTCTCTTATCATACGATTAAAACATCAAGTTTATAAAGAATTTAAGTTCAGTAGTGAATTATCTACGCTACGTTACGTTGATCTGAGTATTATCAGAGCGTTATCTACTTTATTCTGTAGTCAGTTGCGTCTTCTTGTGTTACACCGTGGAGTAGACTCGGTCAAGTTGGCCTCGGTAAGCGTTGACTGGTGCTGCACCCACCCAGACCCGTCACTTTACAATCTCAGATATAAAAAGCGAAACTAGACCGCTGTTCCTGTATTAGAAAATAATTGTTATTATGTTATGATGAATGTTCGCAATTATTTTTGTCATTTTAATAGTTAAACGTGTGCTAAGGTTTACGTCGATAGTTTACAGTTTATATATATTGATGACATATTTATTTTGTGAAAACCCATTTCAGAATATGAAAGAGAAAAACACTTTTGTCAGTTTTTGATAATACATGACCGGTTTTGACCCTTTGGTCATTTTTAAGTGCTGAATACTTACTAATACTAATGATAGCATTAGTACTAATACTAAGTTAGAATCCAGCATTTGAAAATGACTGAAACCGGTCGTGCATTGACAAATGTACTTGAAGAACGCCAAGAAATTAACGCATAATTTCAATATTTCAAATCTCTCTTTTGTAAGGCAACTTATAATTAACAAATGTTATTTTTCGAATATATCCTGACAAATGCTGAAACAAATCGGTATTTTTTCTTAGCGCACATGTTCCTCTCATGAAAAATAAAATGGAAGGATTAAATTCAGATCTTGCAAGAAATCTCCAAATATTGATTACAGCAGTTATTGAACAATTTTTACAATTTTTGTTCTTGAAAATTTTCGGTAATAATGAAACGAGAATCACGAAATTTGATCACGCCGAGCTGTACTGAAGCCGTGTTTTGTTGGATAACCTAGTTAATTGATTCTACCGTTACTACGTGGGAGTTAATCATGGTGATAATAAGAAATTTAAATGTTTTATACTATCACAAAAGATTCATTGAATATCCGGATTGCAATTTCGTTCTCTCGGCGATCTTCAGCTGACAACAAATATTGAACTAAAGTTGAAAATGCATACATTTATAATTAGGTTGATACAAAATTAATAATGGTGCAAAGAAGAAATAATAAACTAATTATGATAAAAGCAGATATCATTCAATTATTTCAAATAGGGACGAATAGGCCGGGCCATACTGGTCGTTCAGAAGATTATCTCTATGGGGGTTTGTTGGAATTTGAAAATTCCAATGGAATCTAAGAAATCTAACTTTAGTCACTTAGGTATTCTGTGAATAATTTGAAGTTGATCTATGGATGGAAAATGATTGCCATTTTCGGTGAAATGTGAAGCAAAAGTAGACATTCGTTCCTGGTTATTGTAATCTGATTGATGCTCTTTGTATCTTGTTTTGAATGAACGACCAGTTCGACCATTATAGACGCCTTCACAATCCATACAGGACAACTTGTAAACTCCATATTGTCAAAATTATCAGTTTCATCTTCACTTTCGAAAAATTCCTAGGAGAGTTTCATGTGGGTCTTGAAAGCTACTTTTTTATTCCGTTTTGAAATGACATTTGCAATCTTTTCGCTGATAGAGCCAAAATATGTTAATGAAATATATATCTGTATTAGTTAATTTAATACGTGGGTAAATATTATGATATGCTCCTCAAACTCTCCTATGTCTTGAATGTTCAGATCGAGTAATAATTTTTGGGAATATTGACTTCTTTGTGGTATCATTGTACTCTTTTTCTGAAAAACACTCTAAGGAATAACCATCATTAGTTTTCTTGATATTTGTTTTTTTTCGATATAAAATTTAGTTATAGTACAAGTAATTAATGTAATTTATGTGTGTGAATTGTAAACACTTTGCTGGGGTTTCCTGTTTGTGTCCCAAAAATATATAAATAAATAAATATGCTATTTGTGTCTGGTTTTTTCTGATCATTCCGTTTATTACATTTGAGGGATTACCATTGTTCTTAGCTATTTCTTTAATAGTTGACACTTCCCTTGACATATTTTCTTCGAATAATGGCAGAGAGAAAGCCGTAGTAATCATTGAATTAAACGCAGCGTATTTATGAGATTTCTCTCTCTATTTTGAATTTAATTTTGGGATGAATGCTATCGATGTAAGTTAAAATTGATGCAGTTTTCTAGCGGTTCCTGTGAAACATGCTAGTATATAGTCTACATATCTATACGAAAAAAGTACTAATTTTAAATTGGACGAATTTCTTCAATATACTCCATGAAAATGTCAATTGGTAAAGGGCTCATTGGTGATCCCATCGGTAGACTGTGAGGTTGTTCTTAGAACTTATTATCGAATTTGACATAATTCTGTTGTGGGAACAACTAGAGAAAAACCTCAAATCATTTTGTACAACCGGATTAATATATGATTTCTTTAAGATGTCTGAGACCAATGGAAGACATTCGTTTCCTGGAATGTTGGAAAATATGTTATCTACATCCAAACTGATTATTATGATTTGATTGGGGTTTGAACCTGTTTCAATTTTTGTGTTAATTGAAATGGGTTTTTTATAGAATATTTAGTCACTTATAATTAAGCGAGAGATGTTGTCCACAATCTGAAGAATAGTAAATCCACGGATTACTATGGACTGACCACTATTGTTTTGAAGAAGAACGTCAGCTCCATCATTTGTCCTCTCACTTCACTTGTGAATCGATGTCTTCGAGCGGGGATCTTTCCTGAATATCTCAAGGTCTCATAGGTCATTCCTATTTTCAAAAAGGGGTAGCGAGAGGATGTTGCAAATTATCGGCCTATTTCTTTAGTACCACGTTTTTCAAAGGTAATTGAAAAACTGATGTGTAACCAAATTTTAAGCTATTTTGAGTTGATGAATCATTTTACAAGTAACCAATTTGGTTCAAGAAAAGGCAAGAGCAACTGTGATGCTGTTATGGGTTTTGTCATTACTGCTGTTGAGTATCTTGAACTTGGTTTGCACTCATTGACACTTTTCCTTGACCTGTCCAAGGCGTTCGACTACGTCTCTCATGACAAGCTCCTGTGGAAACTTAGATCCTACGGTTTCAAGGATACAAGCGTTGATTCATCCACTC
Organism: Cryptolaemus montrouzieri; assembly: GCA_013387265.2. Lineage (NCBI taxonomy): Eukaryota > Metazoa > Arthropoda > Insecta > Coleoptera > Coccinellidae > Cryptolaemus > Cryptolaemus montrouzieri. The sequence continues at coordinate 21,072,539 of JABFTP020000103.1, forward strand.
ATTTCTGCCTGGTACGCAGCAAGTTGTCTTCGACAGTGGTGTTTTCTCTGGGAAGAAAGCAGCTGATATAGGTATTCCACAGGGTTCTATAATGGGACCAATACTGTTTCTCATTTTTATAAACGACTTCTCTGATTTCATTTCAACTGCTTCAAGTACCCTTTATGAGGATGATACAGCGATCTCAGTGAGCAGTACAGATCTTGCTGAACCACGGGAGCTGCCGGGGAAGGCGCAGTCGAGTGCCTTGAGATGGTTCAATGGTGATGAACTCAGTATGAATGTAAATAAGACGCAGAGCTTGGTGATCAGTCTGAGACTTAGAGGTAGCATGGATCATGATGAGAAGAGTGGCGTATGTTTTCTGGGTATCCACTTAGATTCCGGTCTTAGATGGGATAGACATTCTAGTCATTTATCTTCGAAAGTTAGCAGTTATATATTTGTTCTGAGGAATCTTTCCTGTTCGGTTTCACGGAATATCTTGAAGACGGCTTACTTTGCACTGGTTGAGTCTCATCTAAGATACTGTACAATGGTGTGGGGCAATTGTGTGGAACTTCAGGCCTTGTTCAGATTGCAGCGCCGTGCCATCAGAGTACTGGGGGCCTTGGCTATAGAGAAGACTGCAAGCATATTTTTAAAAAACTCAATATCCTAACATTGCCGTCTCTATACATTTTTGAGTGCCTTGTCCATGTAAAGAAGAACTTCCACCTATTCAATCTCAATGCCCACACTCACACTCGTAACACCAGGCGTGCTTCTGATACTAGAAGCGATTTTCTTAGGCTCAGTAAATCGCAGAGGAACTCAACCTTTATGGCTGTGAATTTTTTGAATATAATACTCATTCAAATAAAAAATCTGCCTCTTAAAGATTTTATACCTCAAATCAAGAACATATTGATGAGTAATGTTTTATATTCTTTCGAAGAATTCAATATAATAAGTTTTATTTGTTTGTTTTTCCTTTAACGTGCTCTGTTTCTGCCTTTCGGCTTATGACACGCCGGGGAATTCTGTCACCTCACTAACCCGGGAATTTTGCCGAACCCCTCTCGTGTCGAGGGAAGGGATCTTTAATGTCCAACACATCTCTGTTAGACAGGACCGACAGCTTTACATCTCCTCCGAAAGATGGACACTCAAGCGATTCCCAGAATCCGAAAAATCGCACCTAATTTGTGGGGATTGAACCCAGGTAACTCTGCGTAGGAGACGAGCATCATATCCCGCCACCGAGCCAGCTGACATAATTTATCTTTCCTAGGAGCTAGGATGGGTAAATTTTTGAATTTTTAAAATATTCTGTATCCCCTGTGTAATGTATTATGTATTACTGTAGGTATTCTTTGTAGGTACTTACAACATTTGTTGTTAATGTTTTTAATTGACGATTGGCGAACTACGTGTGATTCGATTCTGTAGTAATGCATCAACAAATTATCTATCTAAGGCGACAAAAAGAAAATAATAATCCTTTGCTGTACTAGACATCAACATTTATAAGCAATACTTCTTGCAGTAGTATATATTATAGATATCTGATTCAAATAATAAATCTTGCAAACTAAGTTTCATTCACAACAAGCAGAAAATTAGAAACTTCATTTGAATCCGTTTTTAGAAGAATGTTTCAGGTATTAATATCAACAGCTTAAGTTATTCAAATTATAATTTATACCGAATGTATGTATACATATTCATAAATTTTTCTTTTCGTTAAAATATTCGATTCAAAATCCAATTTCAGGGTGAACTAAATAATCCAATTTTACTCATTCTGCACGTGAACAGCGAGATGAGCTTGGCGCTAAATAGTGCGTAGGCAGATCATTAGGCTAGCTGCAGTTACCGAGTATGATCTACGTGCGCCAGGTAGGTTGATGAACTAGTTCAGTCCGATATCCGCCTTGGGTAGGCTTCTAATAGCCAGCAACATGGGAGGCCATGCTTTATATTGTCTATCCATCTAAGATACTAGACGTGTTCCCTTGTTGCCGTAAAGTGTGTTTCATTTCACTCGAATTGCGTAAGTTCACTCGCAGTACTGTAACTGTCGATAGGAAAAACTCAAATTAAAAAGAAAGAGATTAAATTTTTACATAAGAGATCATAATTATTCTGCGAATCTGAAACAAAGTAACCACATATATTTATATTTCCGGTAAATGACTATAATACACCTCCGATATGAAGATATTAATTAAATCTATTCGCTATTATATTAATCGGATTTCCTGCAATGCATATGTACCACCACTTAAACGCTTTTTGTGTTCTAATTGTGTTCAACGTTTTCGCTATTTCCTTTGTAATGAAGTAATAAGTCCTAAAGATATATTATGAGAAAAGATAATAGTTTATAACTTAATGTTAAACCATTGAGTTGATTATTACTCAATATAATGAACATTCGAAACAAATATAGGCGGACATCAAAAAACGAAAACTGGGATATTACCGAAATAGGATAACCCAGAGCATGAATAATCCTAAGAAGATGTGGAAAACGGTTAACGAATTCAGTGGGAGGGGAAGTGGAGGATCGCGGAATGGTATAGATAAGATAACAGTGTATGGAAGAGAAATGGTGGATGGAGAGGAAATATCGAACGAATTAAATGAGTTTTTCACAAACATAGGGAAGAAATTGGCAGAGAAAATAAAACAGCCACTTGAAGAAAATGTCAGACCACCTGATAGAGTTGTTGACTCATTTGTCCTGAAACCAACTACACCGAAGAACGTCATGAAGACTATAATAAGCCTTCAAGTCAAAGAAATCATTCAGACTCGACGGTATTACAACCGAGATACTTAAAAAGAATGTAGATTAACTGTGCGCGCCACTATCTTATGTTTTGAACACAATTTTTGAGGCTGAAGTCTGTCCTACGAATTTCAAACGATCTGTAGTAGTGCCTGTTGATAAAAAAGGCGATACTTCTCAACGTCGAGACGTCAACAATTATAGACCAATTTCTCTAATAAGTAATATAGCCAAAGGCTTTGAGGAAATTCTGTACGTAAGGATGGTCACCTACCTAGAGAAGCAGGGACTACTTATCCGGATAAACAATTCGGATTCAGAAAAATAAAAGAACCGAGGACGCTGTCTCTCTTTCAGTGGAAAATGTTTACGATTACTTAGATAAAAGAAGGAAATGCATGGCTTTATTTATCGATCTCAAAAAAGCTTTCAACACAGTTAACCACAAGACACTAATCACTAAACTCCGAGATATAGATTTCCGTGGTCATGTCTTGCACCTTTTCAGTTCCTATTTATCGGGCCGAAAACAATGCGTACGTATAAGAGATAAGTGTAGTAGTTTCTTACCTGTAGAGTTCGGGGTTCCTCAAGGATCGCTATTGAGTCCACTTCTTTTTTTGATATACGTGAATGATGTATTCAGCCTAGATCTGAGGGGCCTGTCAATTGCTTGCTCCGACGATGCTTCAGTCATTTTGCGGATACCTTTTGGGAGATGCTGAGAGTTCGAGTAGAAAATGACCTTAGTATATTGCTTGATTGGTTTTCATATGCTAACTGTAAATACAGAGGAGACCTTCTTGGTGCCATTTGGAATCCGGAGCACTTCTCTGCCGGAATACGATATATATATATATATATATATATAAATATATATGGTCAAATATCTTCAGTGATATACTTAGCGAGGAGCCAATATATGTAAATTTGAGACAAGACGAATTATTCAAAAATCCGTAGATCAATAAATAATCCGTCCTGACAAGAGCTAGTTCCCAAACCTGCCCTCCATGCACGCGCCACAATAGCGCATCCAAGCAGGATGCTGAGAAACGAAGCGACAGACTGCAGTTTCGCCCTTATTAGGAGCTCATCACTGCCACATATCGCTTCTCAGTATCCTAACAAGCTACATCGGGGTATCCTATTAATTCCAGAAATATGTCTCCCAATTGCTTGGAATTTTTAACGTTTCCACATCTATTTGTTATTGTTCGTATCTTTCTCGAAGTGCGGTAGCAGGTTCGCCGTGTCGGTCCATAGAGGGCGACTCTCGTACGTATGTACAAGGTGCGTCCTTTCTGGAATTGATAGGGTACCCCGATGTAGCTTGGTAGGATGCTGAGAAGCGATATGCGGCACTGATGAGCCCTAATAAGGGCAAAACTGCAGTCTGCCTCTTCGTTTCTTATATATATATATATATATATATATATATATATATATATATATATATATATATATATATATATATATATATATATATATATATATATATATATATATATATATATATATATATATATATATATATATATATATATATATATATATATATATATATATATATATATATATATATATATATATATATATATATATATATATATATATATATATATATATATATATATATATATATATATATATATATATATATATATATATATATATATATATATATATATATATATATATATATATATATATATATATATATATATATATATATATATATATATATATATATATATATATATATATATATATATATATATATATATATATATATATATATATATATATATATATATATTTCCATTTTGAGAATTAGTGAAACAATAGTTTGCGATAGCACCTGTAATTTAAGAATAATTAGAATTCTTTTTCGTCAGAAGACGGAGTAAAAAGGGCATCGTATATCACAAAATATATTTAATTTTAGTGAACATCTTTAAAGGTCTAGAGCTGATTTGAAGCTATTCATAGGGCTGATTGAACTGGGTAAGTTTTTACTTTTAAACGAAAGGAAATGTGGTCTGTTTGTGGAATGGTATATCCCAGCATGTTCTTCCCTATCTTACACAGGTGAAAGACCCGGAATTTGAGACCACTCTTTTGGAACTCTATAACTCTTACATATCTTGAAACTCTTACAATTGTCGAACTGGCCAAGACGACACCTTAAAGATAAAAAGAAGTCCAGGAGTCTCGAAGAGAGCCAACCAGCCGACAACCATCCAAGAAAGTATCAATTTATTATTCGTTACTCGCTGGAGCCACTAGTCAGACTGAACTAATTTTAATTATTGTATATTTCACATATTAAGTTATTATACTCTTTTATATAACTGTTTTTTCTTTTACTAAGCTACACACTAAACAATTCTTAGCATAACTATCAAAAAATAGAATCGACCCATCAGGTCAAAGTATAGACCTAATATTACGGTCTATATCAATGTGGGGAACGGGGTGGCCATTCCACAGTTCTCCTTATTGCTATCCAGTGATCACTGAAATTCCAGACCAGCATTTGGGATACGGTTTGTTTCTGGTATAGCGGTGCTTCATAAAGCTGAAAATAATTCCTCTTTGCCTTAAGGCAATCCATCTAAATACCTTTAAGTAAATTTTGATCTATAATAGGATGGTAATTTCTCCATTAAGGGTATCGTCAGAAATAGTGTATGCCAATACATAATTATCTAGCACAGCGCATCACATATTGAAACCGTATCGCCCTTGGTGTTGAATATTCAGCTGTCGATGTTCATATAACGCGTCGATAACATTCTGGGTTTTCTTTTGTTTTCCTGAAGTTCCAGTGACTAAAATTATGTCGTCGTTAGTTGTTATTACCAGGCTAAATGAATTGCGATTTTCTCATCCTGTATGGTTTGAATTTATTTTCCTTGAGATTTCTGAGTCTTTCACTTCAAAATGCCAGTTTTAATAGCTATTTCAGAGCTCGAAATTTCAGGTTGGGTAGCAACTGCTCCTAAAACATCGTCTCTATCTTGAGTGTCATATGTTTCACTCCAATGTGTTTCGAAACATCCTCCAGCAATTGAATTGTCCTTCAGTTTCTTTAAGATGGATTTATGCAACTGTCACCTTTAAGGGAATTTAATAAAATAAGATTCTTTTGCAGGATCAGATTCATAAACGTTCTATATATAACATTCCAACATCTCATACTTTTTGTAATTTCGGTATTGAAGAGCTATAACGATTGAGTTATAAGCAGAAATTTTCAAAGCAGATAGAGAAGAGCGACATAAGCTTAAATAATTATTTTTCCAGAATCAATACTATAGATTGAATATTGCATTCGTTTCTAACACAGAATTGAATGATACCACATCCGTAAGAGTGAATAACTGACATAGTGTCACGATAAAAAGAGAATGTATGTTCTTAGAGGTGAACTCTATCGTTTTCAAACCAAAATGAATGAATGGGATCTTTGACGGACATAGGCAAACCTCTTCTATCATAGAATTGTGGTTATTCACGATATTTGTAATGGATACATTTGAATTTTTCATTTTTTAGGCTGATACTGAAGGAATTAATAAAGCATGTGATATATAATTCGAAAGAAAAATATAATTCTCTCTATTGATACTAAAATCACCTATCCTTCGATTTCGAAAAAAAACAAGTTTGCTTCACAACTCAGAAACCGATCCCAAAAAAAATTTCGAATACGTCCTTGCATTCTACACAAAAAACTGCCTGTAGAATGTGAAAATATTTTCTACTTAACTTCAATAGGACTCGAAAAATCCTGAATTCCGGAATAACTCCAAAACTAAAAGAGATAGCTAAAATCCGTTTCCACCAATGAGTTTTTCTCGCAATCGAGCTTTTCATTTTCATCTACAATATATCACATAGCTGCCGTACAATAACATCGAATTTGGTCCACCCTATACGGAGTTTTTCACCTCAAAATTGTATATATCTTTGAAATTACATATGAAGTACAACATCAGTTCATCAAACTATGAAATGAATTATTGAATGAGTAACGTATATCATCTTCCAGTCTACTTTTGATTGAATATTCCTTTCATCTATGATTTATACGAGAAGAATTATAAAACATTAAGAGTGTTCTACATTTAGGGTTCAACAGATATCAAAACATTTCCTACGGTGGCTAGCCTAAAGAGATAAAATACGACTCTCCGGTAAAATAATAGCATCCATTATATTTTATCACAACATTAACGTCTCATTTCTAATAATATAGCTAGTATGCCATTCGTAGAACGGTCTCATTTTTACGATACGGATGTATATTTATGTACGAATTGCATGTTGAATTATATACGGCTTTAGGCCGATCTTTTAATCTGCTAGAGAAAATTGCAAGAACGTTTTCAAGCCCTATAACAATACGAGGCACAATCTACACTCACATTTATAACCCTGTGTATTCCGAATTGCATTGGTCTATCACCAAGTACGCAGACGAATCAATAAGTAACGATTTGATCATGATATATTGCCTACAAATCGTTGCTTTCAACTGTAATGAACAATAATTCATATTTAATAAATAACAATGGAAATGTATCGCATAATATTTTAGAGCTATCTTAAGTACTAAATGTCATCGGTAATGGTAAATAATTACCTGCAATAAACTCCTCACTGGTCTCGCCTTATGTAGATGTCGAATGTACGTTACACACCCTGTTTATGTTGATCCGTTTGCTAACCGTTCTTTTAATGCATTAGTTGAGGGTAATGAAAATGAAATCTAAAAATTGTGGGTACCCCATGAAATATTGACGGAAACTAATTTCAGCTTGGTTGGTAGTTTCATTATCGATTCAGCAGGACTTGAAATACTTGAGAAATACTGTTTCCTTCAATATTTCTGGTACCGGAGACAGAAATTCGTTCTCTCTCAGTTTTTTAATAGTGAGGTCTCCTTAAAACTATACGAGGGACGTCTTTTATGTTTTACTCATAGAGCTGGAATGAAACAATTGACAGCTTTTGAAGACTTTATTGTTTTTCTCAACGAAGACTATTAACACTTCTGCATTGAGCAGTAATTCCAATCGTTTGCTGCTACATTCAAAATGGCCTTTTACAAAGTATTAACAGCTTCTTTTGAAGAAGCTCTTGACCACGCAGTCAGTTTTTGAGTTTGGGAAAAATAGAGCAATCGTTCTGATTAAGGTGCACACTGTACATGTATCAATTCGATGTTTTCTTGCGTTAAATATTCAGTTATTTTTCGGGCGGTATGCGAACACTAATTGTCTTAGTGAAGGATCATTCGCCACTCAGGGTTGGTTTCTCGGAGTTACTAACAACTTGCGGTAAACCAATGGTTTTGTACCAATCGTACATGTTTGATTTTGTTGCTACATGACCTGTTTTTGAAACAAACGTTGCAATCATCATTTCAGAAACACTGGCCACGGATGACTTTTCTCAGTTCCTCTTCCCCTTGGAACACCCAAAAAGAAGATTGGCGCTTATGAATAAATTCAAGATTCATCACCATTGATAATATTTTCAACGCTTTCAGACTTTCCGAAGATAAAACGGTTCAGAGTTCACCAATTCACCCAACATGCACTCAACAAGATCATCAGGACAGCGACAAACGCCCCATGGTACATAAGCAAAGGAAATGGACATCAACACGCTGGAAGAAATCATCACACAACTAACGACGAAGACAACCGACCAGATGGAAAACCAAAAAAACAAGGAGATCAACCAAATAATGGAACTATAACTGAGGGCAACAGGAAAGAGGACATCCCTAGTACAATAGAAGAGAAAACAACAGGCCAGCATAGATGCTCCACAACATAAAAGAAGGAGGATAACCAACCAGTAGAACCAATTCACCCTAGAAGCTTTCTGTTCTTCGGTCAATACATAGATATCCAACGGGAAACTCATTTTCTCACACGCAAAATTTTTTGTATCGTGGTATCTGAAATCCGTAATGATACCTCAATATCTCGGTATGATTGGATAATGTCATGTGTTTACTTGATTAGTTGTTCGTAAGACTTATTTGATTAAAACACTTCTTGATTATGATATCTAATTTAATGTTGTACGATTGCTTTGAATGAGTTACTAGTTACAAGTTATGATTTTGTAACATATCCTACGCTTCAGATATCAATCATAAAGTTTGTAACAAGATAGAAGACGCCCTTATCATGAATTTGGTACAGTTCTTCAAACCTCTTGCTTTCATTAAAGAAATTGATCTTCACATATAATTTTTTCTGTTTTTTCTCCAACTCTAAGATAATGTTGAACTGAACAAAACTCATGATGTATATACACATAGAGAATTGTCATCAATAATGTACTGATCAATACTGCTACGCCCTCGATGTCGAAGCGTAAATAAATGAATAAAAAATTATTTCAAAGGTGACTATGATATTTTCCAAATATTATAGCGGAGTTAATTCTGTAATATTGCAGAAGAAGTGTAAGGAATTGATTTGTGAAAAAATCTAATGAATAAACAAATTTGGTGAATAATCCGCTACACTGATTCGATCAATTTTTCACTCCCGCCTTTGCGAAAATTGATGAAAAATCGCATTTATAAAATCATGACAGCATTTTTGTCTTTCAAAAAAATTGAACACTTTAGTGTTATATATTGAGGTTTTCAACGAATAGAATTCGACTAACGTAACGATATACATTAAAAACTGCAAGTTTTGTCTATAACTTGAAAACTGTTCTCTAAGAGAACTGTTTTCTAAGGGGTACCTGAAAATTGAAGGTTTTGAAAATCACCCAGTACCTAGAAAATGAAGGGGGGTTTGGAAATAATGTTGACTGCGCCTATTGTTTCATCAAAAAGTAGCACAACTTTGTGGAAACCAATTCCTCATATCTCTGATAAGTTACAATTCAAAGACAATGACTTTCGGAAACCTTTTGTTGAAAACCAGTTGGATTTTTCACATGTTCTAGTTTGGAGGACTCTCCACGACTTCTAATAGTACCCGTTTCATATTCAACGTGTCCAAACTCTACTTCCTCGAGATTTTCCTTCGAGACGGAATTTCTGTCAATGGTTCTGAGTTAAAATCAGAGAAAATGTTCATTTTGATAGTGAATTAATGTTCACAGACGAAGCTAAATTTTCGAGAACTGCTATCAAAAATTTTCACAATAATCATTATTGGACTGAGAAAAACCCCCATTTGATTGAAGAATCTCATCATCAAGAACAATTGTCACTAAATGTCTGGGTCGGAATAATTGGAAATTATTTAATTGGGCCATTTTTTTTTTGCCTAACACACTAAACGGTCCCGCTTATCGGCAATTTCTTGAGGAGGAGTTACCTTTATTGCTCGAGGATGTGCCACTTTTGGTGAGAAACATAATGTGGTTTATGCATGACAGGGCACCAGCACATTTCAGTTGAGAAGCTAGGGAATTCTTGAATAATACATACAACAACCGATGGATAGGTCGGGGTGGGCCAGAACAATGGCCTCCTTGGTCCCCAGACTTAAATAGTTTGGACTTTTTCTTATGGAAATATCTCAAAAGTTTAGTTTATACCACTCCAGTGAACACTTTAGAAGAATTGAGAAATCGAATAATAACCTTTTGTTACACGATAAGAAATACCCCAGGAATATTTCAAAGAGTGCGTGATGATATGCGAAGAAGGAAGGAGGCCTGTATTCTTGCAGGTGGAGGACACTTCTAGCAATCTATTTAGTTTTAAATTATTCTTTTTCTTTAGTTTGATATTGAATAAGTATAAGTTGAGTCTCAGAAGACGAGCTATCAAAATAAAAGCAAATTTTGGGCAGACTGGTATTTCTATTATTTTTTTATTTAGCTGATAACATACAATTCAAATAGTCCAAGATTGTACGCTGATCAGTGGCGTACTGCAAAAAAGTTTGATAGGGAAAAAAATGTTCTGGAAAAGAAAACACCTTGTAGATTCTAGTTAAAATTTTATGTTTATATGAACGTTTTTTCTCAAAACTGTACATAGATTTACCCCCTTAAGTTGTGACATATTATTATGTGACACCCTGTTTAACGCGTCGATGAAATTATGAGTTTTTTCTATTTTCTGGAGGTACCAGTGACTGATATTAAGTCATCGTTGAATATCACAATGTAAGGTGTGAATTTATTCTCCCTGAGAGTTCTGAGAGTCTTCGACTTCGAAATGCCAATTTCAATTGCCATTTGACGGTTTGAAATTCAGGTTGCTCCTAAAACGTCGGCGATAGAATTTTCTCTATCTTTAGTTTTGATAAGTTCCCTCCGTTGTGCTTTGAAGGAACCTCCAGCATCTAAATTGCCTCTCAGTCTTTTGAATATGGACTTATGCGGCTGTCTCATATCAGGGAATCTATTGAATAAAATTCTTACTCAGCATCAGAATCATACCCATTTTATATACCACATGTAACTGAAACAAGGTCCATCCCTGTAACTTTTTTCTATTTGGAATATTTTGATGAATTTTGGGAATCGGATAGAAGACAAAATTTTGAATTTGATAATATTAATATGTTAGGCATTTCGATTTTCAAATGGTACACCCTGTATTTTTTTGTTTATTTTAATTGTTCAAATAGTGATAATTGACTAAACTCAACATCTCCTATCTCGAAAATACAAGATTGTATCTACAAATTTAATTGCTCCTTTTTTACGGGGTGTCAAAGTTTTAAATTTCAGTTTCTCCTCAAAAATTAGCTTTGCTTCTAAGATAACCATATTGGGCCACCCGGTATTACAGAAGCAGTTTTTTTTTATACCCCTCATGTCACTGTATTCTTAACGGTTCCGGAGTTCTAGTGGACAATACCTAGGCAATTTCTGCAGAATTTCCCCATTCGCTAATAACAATAACTACGTTGGCGATACAAAATTTTTGTTCATACGTATAATATTCTGTGATCAAAAAAATATCAGCGTGACATTTCAAAGTTCCATTGTTGTTAATTATCTACATTGTGAATTATTGAATTCAGTTTTGAGTATGAATCAAAACATCCAAAGTGAAAAAGTCAATATGCTCCTTATTTATGGAGAGTGCAGGCAAAGTAGCGTACAAAGTGAACAATTATACAGAGGATGCTATATTTAATAGGGCCTATGATTTTTGAAGGTTCATAGATAGGGAGAGATATTTGGAAATTTCGAGGACCCAAATACGAGAAGAATTGGACGAGTTGCCATTACCTATAGTGGGACAAGATGCTGCACCCCCTCACAACACAAGGGAAGTCTCGCAGTATCCCGACGAAATTTTTCCCTAAAATTGAATAGGTACGAATGATTCCATGAGATGGCCTGCTAGATCGCCAGATTTTATTCCACTAGATTTATTCCTGTAGGGCCATTTGAGGAATGAGGTTCAACAAACACCTGTTAGAACCCAACAATAATTGGAGAACCGTTTGAAACAGGCTATTGCACGCATTACGGCTCAACAGTTAAATAATGTTATGAGGGGAACCATCAATCGTCTTCGATGTTGTGTTCATGAGAATGGTGTTATTTTTGAACCTTTATTATAGTTATTTCGTTTTCGCTGTTCGCTCTTTTGTTATTAACTCCGTAAACCCCGTAAAAACTGAACAAATAAATTCTTAGATAGATGTTGTATTTTCGTGATAGATGTTGAGCTGAGCCAATTGTCACTGTTCATGGCCTTCTAGAACGAAAGATGAAAATTGCAAAAAAAGATTTTGTTCTCATTTTCTTTCAAAAATTTGTCTAAAGGTCGTTGGATGAGTTGAACAATTGAAATAATACAGGGTATCCCATTTGAAAATCAAAAGTTGGTATCGTTTCCGGCATAACCGAAAACGAAATGTCAAACATATTAATATTATCAAATTCAAAATGTTGCCTTCTATCCGAAGTTTCATCAAAATATTCCAAATAGAAGAAATGTTACAGGGGTGGCCCTAATTTCAGGTATAGCATTCCAACATCTCATATTTTTTGGAATTTTGGAGAGCCATAACTGTTGAGTTATTAGTAGAGGATGCTCGAAGTAGATAGAGAAGAACGACAAACTTATGACAAATAATTGTTTGCACAGAGTCAATGTATTCATTGAATATTGTAATTATTCAAAATACAAAATTGAATAAATCCACATCGATAAGAATAGTTGAAAGAGTGTTAATGAAATGAATGAATTGGATCTCTGACGCACAAAGACAAACCTCTTTTACCATAGAATTGTGAACATTCCGAGTGGATAGATATGAATTTCCGATTTTTTAATGGAAGAGGCTGATGTTGAAGGAATTAATTAAGAATGTGAAATATGAGGAAAGAAAAAATAGTCCTCTTTATTGATACCAAAATCACCTATTTTCGAATTCCAAGCATTCTACTCATAAACAGGCTTGTAAAATGTGAAAATATCTCTACCTAACGTCAAAAGGATTCCAGATATCGTCTTATATCGAAATTCCGAAAAATCCAGAATTTCGGAATAACTAGAAAACTGAAAAAGGTACCAAATATCCGTTTTCTTTAAAGCATCGTGCTAGAGAGAAGGGGAATCATTTTTCTCAATCTACAATATATCACATGGCAGTACTAAGACATCGAATTTAGTCCACCCTATATATTTGAGACAACACGTTCAATTAACAATTCTTATAGTTTAATAACTAAAATCCAGCATATCGAATTACAACCTAACCTAAAACTTGTTTTATGGGATGTTGTCAATCTTCCAAGCACTACACTTAACAATCCAATTAAAATGATTGACCACTCCTTGAAACTGAATAACTTCCATCCGCTTTCCTATTCAAGAACATCATGCAACTTCTACAAATATATTGGAAATGAGGATATTTCTATTCGAGTAAAAATTGTATGATTTGTTTTCGTCTTACTAAATCAAATATTATACAGAACATGAATAAAAATAATTCACGAACACTATTCTGAAGATATTTCAATTAAGAAGATGCTATAATCTGATGGTGACAATTTAAGATATCAGGAATACCAACCACACATGTATATTTCAGAAATATTATCCACATTCCTTCAAACTACAATTTCAGTATTGCTCATATATTTTACATGAACACGTAAAAATTGAATGAAAAAATAGGAAAGGGTATACTAAAGCGTTTATATAATTTCTTGTGTCAATCTAATTCAAGCTTATATAGAGAATAGTTAATTGATTCCGCCTTTACTACGTGATAGTTAATCAAGATTATGATAAGAAATTAAAACTATATATTATACTATCACAAGAGATTTTATTGAGAATCAGGAAAACTCTAAGAACAGCTCTAAAAGAAATTTCACTGATTATAACAAAACCAGTCAATCTTCTCATAAATATGAATCCCGCAATTCCAAAATTTACGGCCTCATAAAAATCACAAAGACAATGCCCCAATACGTCCAGTATTGATGAATAGCCCAGTATATGAATTGGCAAAAGAATTGAATCTTGTATTCAAAAATTCAACAAATTTCACAATTTAATATTCTATAAAAAACTCAATTCGATTAACACAAAAATTGAAACAAGTTCAAACCCCAATCAAATCAGATTTAATCAGTTTGGATGTAGATAACATGTTTTCCAACATCTCAGGAGACAAATGCCTTCCATTGGTCTCAGACATCCTAAAGAAATCACACGTAAATCCAGTTTTTCTAGATGATTTCATGTTTCTGCTTAGTTGTGCCTACAACAGAATTATTTCAAATTCAATAATAAATTATATGAACAACCTCACGGTCTACCGATGAGATCACCATTGAGCCATTTACTAGTTGACATTTACATAGTTCATATTGAGGAAATTATATTCAATTCCTCCAAATCAAAATTAGTGAAGTTTTTTGGTATAGATATGTAGACCAGGGGTGCACAAACGGTCGATCGCGAGTACTTTTTGAGTAGATCTCGAGAAGAAAAATATTTTTAATAAGTAGGTAACTAAAGGACAAAATTTTATTACGTAATAAAATAACACTCTGCTGGCGGCAGAAGGCGGCTTTATCAAAGGAACGCGCGGCATTTGTCAGAGAAAAGCCGCGTTTTTTATTCTTGCCGCTTTTATAGAAATTCCGGTTGGCGCGTTTGACGGGAACATTCGAGACTTTCGTTCACGCCGATATAAATGTTGCGCCTGGAGTCATTCTGAATTGTAGCTTGAGGACAATACTATGTCGATACAAAGTTTATTATTAAACAGTACAAAATGAGTGCAGCGAAGAAATCTAAAACGTATCATTTCAATATTGATTGGGAGAAAGAATTTTTCTTATGTATGGTGAAATGATAAGTGCATTCGTTTGAAATTGTGAATTCCATCCGTGCACGTAGCTTGCAACGGCGGCTCTTTAAGTTGTAGTTGGAAGATAGGGAGTCAGCTGAACACACTGATTTAGTTTTCACGCGGACGTCAGGTGGTTGAAAATTCCTAGAAAGGTTTCAAGAACTATTGCCCGAAATAACAGCTGTTCTAGACGAAAGAGGTGATGACACTCAGATGTTGAAAAATGAAAAATGACTAACTGATTTGGCATTGACAGATATCACAACGCACTCAAACACCATTAACTTGAAGCTTCAAGGTAAAGGAAAATATATTATTGAGATGATTAGCGCAGTAAACGCATTCAAAATTAAATTGCAACTTATGAAGGATCAACTGAAAAGAATGGATCTGAAACATTTTCCGGAAGCAAGGATTCCTCAGTTGAATTATGATACGTATGATGGTGCACATTGTATCAGATATAATTCCCAAAGCTACAGAATCTGATACAAATTTCTGGTGTTTTATATCTGAAGATAAATATCCGAATCTAAGGCAAATCACCCTTCAACTGACTGAAGATAATTAAGTCAAAATACCGCAATCGACTAACTGACGATCATATCTCATCATGCTTGCGATTAGCACTCAGTGGTTACGTACCATCTCACAAGTATTGTGAGGACATGCAGTGCCACGTTTCAACATCCAAAGTCACTCCTTAGTTAAGTTTAACACCATATGTAACTCTTTTGTTTTGAAACAACCAATAAACTCGCAATTTTGAATAACTATGAGTTTTTTCATTGATATTATAGAGAAGAACCTAACTAAACCTAACCGAAACCTTGAGTAAAATAATGTATATAATGCGGAAAGTTAATATCTATACATGCTACGGTACACCCTACCTAGGTAGGTAGGTAGAGTGTATCGTGTATGTACGACAACCCTGCATCACACATGCTTGCAGCCTCTCAGAGTCGATCGTCAGTAGTCTAAAAATATTTAGGTAGATCGCCAGTAGTTCAAGTTTGAGCACCCCTGATGTCGACGATATACGTGCATGTTTCATAGGAACCGCTAGACAACTAGATCAATTTTTAGTTTACATCAATAGCATTCATTCCAAAATTAAATTCAACATAGAGAGAGAAGTCGATAATTAAATTCACTTTTTAGACCTAACAATCACTCATATAAATAACACACTATGTTTTGATATATCGAAAACCCACCTTTACTAATATTTGCATCCATTATCTCTCAACGTAACCAAAATCTCATAAATACGCTGAATATTTAATTGAATGATTCATAGGAATTTCTCTCTGCCATTATCGGAAGAAAATATGTCTAGGGAAGTGTCAACTATCAAAGAAATAGCTAAGAGCAATAGTTATCCCTCAAATGTAATAAACAAAATGATTCGGAAATAAAGAAACAAACACAAATTGCATATCCTAATATTCACCCACGTTTAGAATCAACGAATATAGATAAATATATTTCATTAACATATTTTGGCCCTATCAATGAAAAGATTGCAAATGTCATTTCAAATCAGAATAAAAAAGAAATTGGAATTTTTTAATAGTAAAGATGAAACTGTTTTTCAGTCTGTTTGCGGAAGTGAATAGTTTCCACAAAAAGAACATGGAGAAGAGTGGATCATTTCCCTCCATTCACAATATTTCACCTAGCTGCAGTACTAGAACGTCGAAATCTGTCCAGCCTGTATATTAATGATACTTCGATAGATTCGAAGTGGATTCATTTCATTTTCCATTAGTAGCAAATTACAGTTGATTAATTGGCCCAGAGAAGTATTTCTCTATCATTGATTCTGTATAATGAGGCAAGTCGCAATAGCACTTATTCCATGGCGCCTTCTGCTCATTTTTATTATCATTCTCATAGAGGAATCTATTTAACGCAAGTTGTGATAATACAGGTAAACACCTCAAAAATCTAGGGACATATCGTGTATAATATAAAGTACGTATATAGGTTAGTGATTATGAAAAAACTTCAGTTTCTACATAGATTATTTTTGAGTGTTTTGATACCCATAGTAGGGTCTGAGATGCATATTTCCTGAAATACAGGCTGTTTCATTCAATAGGTAGTGGTATGAATTTTTCTCAGAATAAATTCGATTGTCACTTCGACTTTTTTCCTAAGAAAAATTCAGCTGATGTCGATTTGAGGCATATAAAATTAATTCGCGACTTTCCTTTCCCGAAACTAAATTTTTTCAATGATCCTTCATATCAATACCTCTTGAATGGAGCATTCTGTATATCGAAAACTACGCATCTCAGACACCTAGTGTGGGCTATCGAAACATTCAGAAAAATAATCTCTGTACCTTTCAAAGCACGTAAGAAAAAAATTTCGGCCAAAAAGTTTCGAGTTTAAAATAAAAATCGACCTGATGATCATGATGGATATAATTCAATTCAATTGTGTTCACCCTTCTTCAAACAGGAAAAAGAAGAAATTTTATTATGCACTTTGTTCAATAAAGGTTTTCAGCACTGGCCATCTCATTTAATTTGAAATACAATGGAAATAAATAAGGTTTAAGAAAAATCAGGTCCAAAATTTAAATCAAAACGTTACTTCTTGACTCATAAAAATTTATTCTTACTAGGCCATGAAATAATAATTATTTTCGAAATATTTCAATCTTTCAACAGATACTAGAATTTAGCCTACTTGGCACTCGCATATTCAAATAAGGAGAATAGGTAAAACTATCTAATAACATAAATCAACAAAATCATTTATTTAATGATAATTTCACAAAGGAAAGGCTGAAGAGTTAAAACTAATTGAAAGAATAAATACTCAATTTTATTCTGAAAGTTCGTCTAAAAATGTTTCACTGTCACTGTCATTCTCGTCCATATTTATTATCAAAGGGGGAACATCTTCAAGATCAAAATGAAATTCGCGTTCCCACTAATATTGAATTTCTTTTTCTGTATGTTCAATAGTTTTACTCCATACCTCTGGAGTAATTTCCTGAAGAGCTTCTATCCATACAAAAAGATTGTTCAGCGGAACTCCCTTCCTTCCCTACATGGTCCCGATAATAGTTTTTGGTTGTACCCCAAATATTTTCAATTGGTTTGAAAATGGTAGGGAGGAATTCATAATACTTCGTGTCCATATTCTTCACCTAGATTATCAATCTCATGTATTGGTTTTGTCGTATTCCTGTGAAACATATTCAAATTGAAATCACTCCTACCACTTGAAATACAATCCTATTTGAATTCACTACTTACATTTCAACTAGACTAGTTTCTAATCACTTTCTCTATAAGCAATATTATTGCTTCTTAACCATTCTTGAATCTCAACATTTTTAGATGCTGTTGTGGGGGCTTTGTTCAAAATAGTTGTATGATAACTTGCATTATCGAGTATAATAGTTAAAGGCTTTTCCAAATTCAACAAAAGTTGATGTACAAACCGATGCTTGAAGTTTTCTTGAGTCATTTCCCGTGGTAATCACTGTCCAAAGTTTTTGAGGAAAAAACAAGTTCTGCACCAGGAATGAAACCATGCCTGCATGGAGTAGAATGAATCTGAAACGAGTATCAAATTTAGAATATCTTGAAATAGTACAAACAATAGTTGATAACCTCACCTGGTTCCACCAACTTTTGTTTTATTCACACGTTTGATAATGTCATCTTGACACGACATGTTTCGTCAAGATAGACAAATTCACGTAATCCTTCATTTTTTATACCAAAATATGATTGCAGAAAATGGATATGCTCCAATGCAATATGGGGTAGTTCCACCAAACGTCTTCATGGTTTATCTTTGAAATACTTAAATCCAATGTTTTGTACAATTTTCCACAGAGATGTCTTACACCCATTGAAAATATTTCTTTCGAGCTTCTCTTGCATGCAGACAACGTAATATGTTCCTCTACAAAGAATATTATATTAAACTTGATTTAGACAAAGGTTTTAATGACTACTTATTGTTCTTATTGTTATTGTCAGAGATAGTATTTCTTATGTCAATTTGATCAGTCAATATATACTACAGGTTTCTCCCGATTCCTTTTTTTTTGGAGTTCCCAGTTGATCACCACTCTTTGTCTTTGCCAAAATATTGTTAATGGATGAAATTCTTACTTGTAAAGCACTGGCTACCCTCTGTAAGTAAAAAGGTTCTTAGTATATAGATGTGTACACAATTTGGAAACCAACAGATGAACAAGTTGTATCATAATATTTCTTCTTTATGGGCGGAAGGCCCTTCTGTTATTAACTTTAGTGGTACTTACATGTCTTACAGCTGTAAGGAGGAGAAGAGGTCCCGATTATCTCGTTCTTGTTGGAATTAATTGCATAATGATGCAATCATATTTTGGGCTTGGCACGAGAAACCTCTTGGCATGTTCACTATTTATAAAGAATAAATATTCGAAAAACATTAGTTCTGATAAGAACTGATTTCAATATGATTTAAATATTATCAAAACTTCTAGGAAAACAATTCAGTCCAATCTCAATCAGTACAAGAAAGCGAACTACAATAAACAATAAAAAAACGTCAAAGCCGCATTTCAATTACAACTGTCATAACCAAATGTCACCATAGATCAATAGTAGTTTTTTTGCGCGAGATTAGTAATTTTGTTCTTGTTCATTGCAATCTTTTCTAACCATACATCCCTACCTGTGACGTCTCTTCAAACTTAACGTGAACACACTATAATCAGTTAGAGGCGCGCTTCAAAGAAACTAGTTCAGTGGAAGAACATACTGGTCATCACCATAGCCATTATCCCTGAACTTGGTTCGGTATAGTTACAAACTCCCTCGACATCCAAAAACATTGTCACACAAATTATATATTTAGAACAGCTAACTGCAATGCTATATCTGTAGATAGTCCAGCAGTGTAAGAGGATTGATTAGAACATAAGAGACTAGTGAAGACACCATATCACCACTACACCAAAACTTTAACCTTAACTCTCGACGAGCGTTTCGCTAACTAAGTAAGCATCATCAGGAGATGATAGTATACAGTATATTCTCCTGATGATGCTAAATTAGTTATCGAAACGCGCGTCGAGAGTCAAGGTTGAAGTTTTGGTGTAGTGGTGATATAGTGTCTTTATTGTTCATACACCAAAGGTCCCAAAATCACCATATATATAAGATAGTAGTGATGAATATATTATCCTGAAGGAACCTATCTATCATTCTCTCAATATCAAATGACGTTAACATCATAGGCCTAAATTCCCTTACGCAGTTTGGTTTTATCTTCCCTTTCTGGGTACAAACACTACCCCTGTCGTTTTCAAACTCGTTTGAATGTGTCTCAGAGAAATACTCTATATATTTTCACAATTACCATAATCAACACACCCAAATCCCCTCGAAGAAGGCTACCTAATCCCGGTGATTAATGTGGTAGACTGATATTAACAGCCCACATGGCCCCATTCGGTGACTATCTGAGCTTCCAAGTCCCAGTTGTGATACACGATGTTGATCTGGCAGTGCACATTTCTTCTTCTTGATCCTCCTCAAGATCTGGGAAATTGTGCCGCAGGTGGAGATCCAGGCATCCTGCCTCGGTCTCATTCTTGGGCTATCAATGGCCTCTAGCCTTCCCCGAGAATTTTCGCCTGGATCCGATCCAGCTGTTTCCGAATATTTCTCACAGTAACTTCTCCAGCTATTTTTCTTTAGAGGGTTTATAATAAAATCACCTCAAAGTTTATTCTACGGCAGTTTTCATTTTTATTTAATTTCAAAAATAACGTAACGCAAATTTCCAGAAATAATTCAATTAAATTATTAATTTCTTCAGTCAGAAAAAAGTTAGAAATTACATGACTTTAAAGTGTGACAAGAAATAATTGATACAGGTCTTCGAGAGCGACTTAACCCATAGACTCAAAGAAGATGAGAGAAGATCATCGATATGAAGTACGCGTTGACGAAGCAAACAACTTACACACTGTTCAGTGGTCTCACCTTATGTAGGAACAAGCGGTTAAATGACCTCCTCGAGGATATCGATACCAGGCTGGAAAAAGGCGATAGTCGAGGACAAGATGCAGTATAAGGACACTTTTACACCGATACCGGTCGTATTTGTCTTTTACATTGGTAGCCAATTTTTTTTATACTCATCATCACCTTCGGTGTTGAGAGTGTTCGTTGGGTCTATAGGGATTTCATCACGATGTGGAAGAAGAAGCAATTAAAGAAATGTGTTCGAAGTAATCCAGCGGAGGCGATTCTTTAAACAGACAGTTTTCCGGTTTTCAGTTGTTCTGGTGAATTGTAAGTGCTGCCTTTCATAAATTATTGTTTTTAATGGTTTGCGAGAAGTACTCGATAAGGTTTTTAATTGAGGCGAAAGCATGAGTTTTTGGACGTAGAAGATAAAGAATGTTTCGTATATCATAAATTGTAGATAGAACTATGATTAATGTACAGATAGTAAATTTTGGCTCTATTGCAATGCGATAAAGATACAGGGTAGTCTCTCTCTGTGATAAACCGCACGGAAGCAATGTTCAGACTAAACAGGGTGTCCGAAAATATGTCGCTCATCATTCTCGAAGTTTTTAATAAAATCAAGGCAGCTAAACAATTGAATATTGCCTAAATGAATTAGTTTTCGTAAACAATTTTCAACAACGTTAAATAGCATCTGTTTAGACTGCTTTTGATTCGACCATACCAAATTTTAAAAATGCCATATCTCTTGTGAAAACGATCTATGCTGTTTTCATATTATCCTTAGATATAAAGGAGGTTTTCTGGTCTAGAGCCCTACTTTTTGGGTATTTTTCAAACTAGGATAAAAGAAAATTAAAACAGTTTTACTATCCATTTTTTTAATCATCATCAGTTGACATGATTCCAACCCTTGTAGTTATCTTTATCGAACAAATAAAAGAAATTCTCAATTAGTAAAAAGGTCACTATTTCTTGGACCTTGACCGAAAAAAGAATTCACAAAAATAGTTCAAATTGAAATTTTTCAAAATCCAAAGTTCAAGTGATAAAGAGATGTATGAAGAAGAATCTCATGAAATTCCTAAGGAATCGGTCAGATATATATATATATATATATATATATATATATATATATATATATATATATATATATATATATATATATATATATATATATATATATAATCTTTTGAAAAGAGAGGATTTACAAAAACTGGAATAATTGTATTTACAATTAATGCTTATATCTATAATTTTAATGTGTTTCATCTAGTCTAGATGAAAGTTAATATTAATAATAATCTGGTTAAGGTAAATTATATCCAGCTAAAAGCTGAGATAGTGAGATAGTCCAAGATGAAAATAATAATAAAAAATTAATATTAGAGTTAGGAAATTTATGTCAAGTATATTGTAATCGAGCCTATTCCCTTTGATTGCTGAATCTGGGAAAGGTAAATTATATCCAGCTAACAGCTGAGATAGTTCATAAGTCCACGATAATAAATATTAATAATACGAACAACTTTGATGCGGAAAGAAGGAGGACGCGGATTATAGATATTGTCAATTTATTACACACCGAACAGCAAAAAAATCTCAGAGAATTCTTCTCTGCAAAAGCTCGCACTTCACCTTCACAGAGTAGTATCGTTGGCTGATAAGGGATATACACCTCTAAATCTTGCTACCAGTGATGACCTGCTGAATCTACCGTTCCTATCTGATACTGAAAAACAAGAGCAATAGTCAAGAAAGAAATTGCATGGACGACATTACCATGAGATTAATCAACCATACATCGACAAAGAAGCTTCCAACAAATGGTTAATGAAAGGAGAACTATTCGCGGAAACAGAAAGATTCGTAAAGGCCATTCAAGACCAAGTCATTGCTACAAACAACTACAAAAAATTTATAATCAAGGACGGAACTTTACAAACAGATAAGTGCAGAAAATGCCATAATCAGATGGACTAAGACAGAACTGGATGATATTCAAAGGCAGACCCGAACGATGCTAACAAAGTACAACAACCATCATCCAAAATCGTCTGTGATACGAACAACTTTGAAGCGGAAAGAAGGAGGACGCGGATTGATAGATGTAGTCAATTTACACACCGAAGAGATAAAAAATCTCAGAAAAAGCTCTCACTTCTGACCTACATAGAGCGGTATCGTTGGCTGATAAGGGATATACACCTCTAAATCTTGCTACCAGAGATGACCTGCTGAATCTACCATTCCTATCAGATACTGGAAGGAATTGCATGGACGACATCACCATGAGATTAATCAACCACACATCGACAAAGAAGCCTCCAACAAATGGTTGATGAAAGGAGAATTATTCGCGGAAACAGAGGGATTCCTTATGGCCATCCAAGACCAAGTGATCGCTACAAACAACTACAAAAAATTTATTATGAAGGACGGAACATTACAAACAGATAGGTGCAGAAAATGCCATATAAGATCGGAGACTATACAGGACATTACATCCGGATGCGAACAACTGGCCAATACGGACTTTCTTCACAGGCATAATCGAGTATGTAGCATCATCCACCAGAAACTTGCACACAAGTACGGACTTCTGAATGCCTCCTAGCCATATTACAAGTATCAACCGGCGCCCGTATTGTAAAATGACTCTATGAGATTATACTGAGATAGGCCTGTTATCACTCAGAGAATTGTGACGAATAATAGGCCGAACATAGTAGTGTATGATAAAAGAGCCGGAACAGCAATGCTGGTGGATGTCGCCATACCGAATATTAACAACGTGCTGAACAAGTTCCAGAAGAAAAAGTCCAAATACACAGACGTTGCTATTGAGATCAAGCAGATGTGGCACCTCGATAAAATAGATATTGTTTCTGTCATCGTATCCTCGACTAGTTTAATACCCAAAACTTTGCATGATAGCCTTGAGAAAAAACTGATAAAATTCAAAAAAAAACAAGATGTGGAAAATTAGTAGCAATGTAGGAACAGTTAACAAAAACTTGAATTTCTTACAACCAAATATCAAAACCAGGGTACACTACTTTGTAGAAAGAAAGCGATTCAAACTGTTCTTAAAAGAATCCACACTAGGCGCACAACCTCACAACCTCTTCAGGCAGCGAACACCACACCTCGAACACACGATAAGGGAGAAAACTTTCTCTGCATGCTGTATAAAAAACTGTGACCGCGTAGGTGAACGTTTTTACTGAGTTCGAAAATGTCAGAAAGATCGACGGAAAAATCTTCATGTAGAACGCGGTAGGCTGTTATTTGGCATCATCTCTTCAATCTGTCAAGCTGTGGCGGTATGTTGAAAATACATAATCGTTCTTCATAAGATGGGCGATTGGCAAGATAAGACAGACCATAAGGCAAACGTGTAGCGGTTGGTTGTACAGAATCAATCTTATTTTTCTCGCGCGCCAGTACGGGACACCATATCGCTGAACCAAATTCGGAACGATCGATCGAGCGAAAACTCCCAAAGAAATCCCCGAAAGGGCGAAAATAAAAATGGTCTCCGATTTTTCGGGTGTGGAGGGGATAATTTCATTGGAATTTTATGTCTATACAAATTTTTCCATCGCGTTCGACCGTTTCCAAACCTGGACAAAGAGCAAGCGTAGAGTTTCGCATATTGCGCCGCAATAGTTTCATTCCGGTAAAACCCCAGGAAAACTGGAACATCTTCGATTCAACGAAGAGCTATCAGCGGACTTTCGCAAAATTCTGCTCTATTTTTCTCATACTGAGTATCTCTGACGTCCAGAAATTAAATAAATTAATGAAGGTTGAGCTGTCAAAATAAGGGATTTTCTTTCATCTATCCTACTTATACGGGGTTACCGGGAAGAATGATTTGGGTGTCGAACAATTCCTATCTCGAGATCGGGTCCGCGAAGAGAAATCGTTACTCTACGACCTAATTTTCAAATTTGAGACGATTTTTGAGACCTACGATTTCGAGAAAAAGACCGGAAACATGGGGGCGGAGTCAGTCACTTCTCCTACCGCCCCTTAGATTGATATTCAGGCTCGGTCAGCAGACAACCTAATATACGTGCCAAAGTCGATGTTGGCAAAGCTGCTTATTTCCTCGGAGTTTGTATTCTAGAAGTCAACAATACCTATGTGTTAAATTTAATGCTCTGTCTCTCTTCTGAATGTAAATAGTGAGATGGAAATAGTTAGTCATTTTTACTTTCACCAACATAATTTCGATACTACGAACGTCTAGAACAGGGGTGCTCAAACGGTCGATCGCGAGTGCATTTTGAGTAGATCTCGAGAAGAGAAAAATTTTCAGTAGGTAGGTAACTAAAGTACAAAAATTTATTACGTAATTGTTATAAATATATTCTATTTTATATTTCTGACTTTTTAATTAATCATGGTGGCTTGTACAATAATGATTAGGAGGATCTAAGACATGTGCAATTTCCATCATGCGCATAATGACAAAGATATTATAACTTCTTTTAGACGGCAAACAACATACACTACTCAATATAAAATATACAACATCCCTTTTCTTAAGTGTAAGATATTACAATTAAATGTCTGTCATTTTATTTAAATGTTTTTTTTTATATATATATGTGCATTTTAAAGTTTCTATTATTCTATTTCTACTTATTCTATATTCTATCTCCTTTTTTTATTTATTTTATTTTATTTTTAGATCCTTAATTCTAAGTTTCATATCTAGCTATTTACAATTTCAATTAATTTGTACAATTACATTTTACTTTCCTGAATATTGAGTCGATCAGGAGGTTTCACTGCCCTGCCATATCTAGTTTTATATATACCTTCGTTATTTTCTTCAGAGTTCAATACATTTTCAGTTGAATTTTGAGGATGGACATCATATCTATGGCAACTATCATTCGATCTGAATTTCAAATGTATTCTATTTCTACGATAATTTATTCCATTCGTATCTTGAATTATATAGGATCTCTGAGCTTTTAGTCTCTCTTTGACTGTAGCTGGAGACCAATCAGACTTGTTATTTTTCTTAAAATATACATGGTCATTTGGATAGAGAAGAGGTAACGATTTTTATTTTTATCATAGTAATATTTTTGACTATTTTGCGATTGTATGATTTTGTCTTTATATGTTTTGAACTTAACTACTTTTGGTATTAATTTTTCGTTAAATTTGGTAGATTATTTCTTATATTTCGCGACATTAGTAGTTGAGAAGGTGAAGGTAAATTCGATTTAGGAGTAGATCTGTAGTGTAACAAAGCTAAATATGGATCAGTTTTAGATTCTTTGGACTTTCTAAGAATTTGTTTAATTATTTTGACTGAACTTTCAGACTGACCATTTGATTGGGGATGATAGGGACTTGAAAAATATGTTCAATATCCCAATCAAACAAAAAAGATTTGAATTCGAGTGAATTAAAAGGTGGACCTCCATCTGAAACTAGCTGCATTGGTATTCCATGACGTGCAAATATTGACTTAAGACTGATAATGACTTTTTGAGCTGAGTAACCATGGTCCATTAAAGCTATTTCAATATATTTGGAATAATAATCTGTGACTAATAAATAAATTTTATTATCGAAATCGAGGAAATCCAACCCAACTCGTTCCCACGGAAAATAAGTTATGCTATAACTTTGTAGAGGCTCTGCTTGATTAGAAGATCTAAATTTTGCACATACTGAGCATTGATCAATGAGATTTTTCAATTGAGACGTCATATTAGGCCAATAAAAGATTCCCTAGCCAAATTTAGACATTTGCTGTGGCCCTGATGACCTTCATGAATTTTTGAAGCATTTCATTTTGCATTATTACCGGGACAATCAATTTAGTTCCTTTGAAAAGTAAATTTTTCATGACATGTATTTCATTTTGAAAATTCCAAAAGGTTTTGCAAGCACATTAGTTTTATCTTTGGAATCAGGCCATCCTTCGTAATAGTATTTTTGAGAATTTTTGAAGTTTCATCTGACTCAGTACTTTGACTTATTTTATTATGATAATTCTCAGTTATTGCTATATTTGAATAAATCATATTAATATGATATGGCATGTCAGACTCATAATTTGGAATAAAATTATCCTGTAATGCTGCTCTAGACAATGTATCAGGGATATACATTTGTTTCCTGGTACATAAATAACATCTAGATCATAAGATTGTAAAGCTAACATCATACGTTGTAATCTAGCAGGAATATTGAAAAGAGCTTTTTCGAAAATATATATCAATGGCTTATGATCTGTATGGACTATGACTTTCTGGCCAAATATATACTGGTGAAATTTAACACAACCAAATTGAATGGCAAATAATTCTTTCTCAATTTGTGCGTAGTTCTTTTGTGAGGAAGTTAAAGTTTTTGAACTATAGGCAATAGGACGATTATTTTGCAGTATGACTGCTCCGATAGCGGATTGTGAACTATCAGCAGATAAAATTAAAGGTAAATTAGGATTATAATGTGTTAATACTGGAGACTTCGTTATAACATCTTTCAAATTGGAGAGTGCCTTTTCACAATTTTCATCCCAGATCCAGTGACTATTAGATTTCAATAAATTTCGAAGAATTTCTGTTTTTTGCGACAGATTATTGATAAAAGGGCCTAAAAGTTAATCATTCCTAAAATCGTTGAAGTTCTTTAGTATTAGAAGGAGAAGGTAAATGTTTAATAGCTTCAATTTTTTCGTCATCGACTTTAATACCATCTTTACTGAATATATGACCTAAAAACGTACTTCAGTGACAGCTATTTTACTTTTTCTCTATTAAATTTAAGATTGAATTCTCTAGCTCTTTGTAGAACTTTTCTAAGACGATTATTATGTATCTCTAAAGTAGCACCATATACTAAAATTCATCCACAAAAATCTGTACACCCTCAATATCACCAAATAAATCATTCATGACTTGAACAAATTTTTCAGATGATGAGCATATACCAAATGGTAAACGATTGAATTTGTATCTACCGAAGGGTGTTTGGAATGTGCATAGATCTGAGCTTTCATCATCTAATTTCAGCATCCAAAATCCGGAGAATACATCCAAATGCGAAAAATATGCAGCATTGACTAATTTTGACCTGACTTCATCAAAGTTTTTAGAGGAAAATATTCTCTCATAATATTTTTATTTAAATTTCTTGGATCTAGGCATATTCTTAATTGACCTGACCTTTTGACCGTTATGACTATAGAATTGACCAAAGACGTAGGTTTTGATACCTTAGATATGAAATCCATGTTCTCCATTCTTTCTAATTCTTTTCGAAGTTTATCATGTAGAGCAAATGGTACTTTTCTAGGTGGATCGACATGAGGAACAGCGTCTGGACGTAACTTGATATGGCAGATTGGCGGTAAACATCCAAGACCTTGAAAGACATCCTGAAATTCGTTGAGAATTTTATTACAATCACAATCACCCCACACCTGACACCATGTTATAAATATATTCTATTTTATATTTCTGACTTTTGGAGCGGTCAGACAATTGGGATAATATATGGAATGACTACGACTTATTGAACTGACTTTTTAATTAATAATCATTATTATTATTTGTGATATTAAAACTCTTTTTAAAATACCAATTTTTGACATGTTGGTAGACCCAAGACAGTTTGACAAGATATATCGACTATTATAAATGTAATCATTTCATATGTATTATTGAAAAACATTTGAGATCACATTTTCCAATTACTGGTATTTGATTTCCTCCGAAGCTATTAATTGAAAATTGACATTTATCAATGACTGAATCTGGTAAATTTAATTTACTGAAGGTTTGAAATGACATGACATTAACATCAGCACCTGAATCAAGAATAGACTTAATTATGAAATTATTGACGAAAATATTCAAAGACCAAGAACCTTTTTCCTTATTTATAATAGTATCTTCTATCATACCGACAAGAGGAAAGACCAAATTAGAAGTTGAATTATCTTCTGATTCTAAAGTTTTGACTGACTTTGTATTTTTAAAACATAATTTTGCAAAATGACCTTGTTTTTACATAACCTGCATTTGACATTTAAAGCTGGACACTTGTATCTATGCTGTTGTCCACATTTTCCACATATAATGTTGTCACTTGGCGATGGTCTTCTATTTTGGTATTCACGTCTGGACCCATTGGATGACTGACTGAAACTTCTGGATCTTGATTGTCCAAATTTATTGTAGCCTGATGTAGAACTTCTTTTATTGATGTATAAGACTTGATCAGAACTTCCTACATGCTCCTTCTGGATTTTATCTGAATTTTGCTGAGCCATAACTACAGACTTGGCTAATTCGACGGCTTTTGTAGAGAAATATCGACTTCTTGAAGTAGACGTTGGCGAATATTCATCAGATGGGAATTCATGTTTGCAATGAATATATCTCTGACTAGAGATTCTCGAAGGTCCTTAAATTCGCATTTCATGCTTAAGTTTTCGAGATCAGTTATGAAATTTTCTATACTTTCATTAACTTTTTGTGTTCTAGTGAAAAAAGTATGACGTAACATCGTGAGATTTTTTTGAGGTTCGAAGTACTTATCGAATTTGGTTTTAACATCTTCTAGTGTTGTGTTTGTGATTTTCAAGTTGAATGAGTTGTAAATTTGCCTACCTTTTGAACCAATTGAATGTAACATTACTGCAATTTTTCGACAATCTGAGGAATCAATCAATCCTGTTGCTATTAGATATATTTCAAAATTTTCCCACCATTCTTTCCAATTCGATGCATTATTTTCACTAGATGAAATAATCAATTCGTTGATCGGTTTTAAATGCGGCACATGGTCGACTCTCGCTTCACCATCGTCGGACATTTTGTGAACGTGAAATGTGTTTCTTCTGAACAGATAACAATATTTTTAATTTGATATCTTCTGTATTTATATTTCACGAACACCCCACTTCTGACACCATGTTATAAATATATTCTATTTTATATTTCTGACTTTTTAATTAATCATGGTGGCTTGTACAATAATGATTAGGAGGATCTAAGACATGTGCAATTTCCATCATGCGCATAATGACAAAGATATTATAACTTCTTTTAGACGGCAAACAACATACACTACTCAATATAAAATATACAACAGTAATAAAATAACACTCTGCTAGCGACAAAAGGGCTTTATCAAAGGAACGAGTGGTACTTGTCAAGCAAATGCTGCGTGTTTTATTCTTACCGCTTTTCTAAAAATTTCAGGCGGCGCGTTTGACGGGAACACTCGAGACTTTCGTTTACGCCGATATAATGTTGCGCCTGCAGGAATTGGAGTCATTCTGAATTGTAACTTGAAGTCAATACTACGTCGATACAAAGTTTATTATTAAATAGTATAAAATCAGTGCAGCGAAGAAATCTAAAACGTATCATATTAATAACGATTAAGAGGAAGAATTTTTCTTTTGTATGGTGAAGGATAAGTGCGTACGAAAAGGTTTTCCGCCACAGAGTGAATTAAGAAAACGAAAAGTACGTGATTTGATATCTTGTTTGAAAAAAGAACAAACTATGTTCACAAAACCAGCCAAACAATCAAAAGCTTCTACGATCGCGCCATTCAAAATATAATGGTGAAACACAAGAAACCATTCGAAGATGGATCGGTTGAGAAGGAAGCATTTATTGAAGCGGGTGGGACTATATTCGGAGATTTTGAAAACAAAACAGAAATCATGTCTGCTATTCGAGAACTTCAGTTATCTCGTCAGACTGTCACAAAGCGTATTGAAGTAATGAGTCAGGATATGGCAGATAAACTAAAACATGATATCATGAAATGTACATACTTTTCTTAACAATCCGACGAATCCACCGATATGACAAACACTGTCCAGCTGTATATTTTTATATGGATGGTATTCAATGACATGTTGGCTAAGGAAGAATTTTTGACAATCTTTCGTCTGAAGAGGAAAAACCTGTGGCGAAGATATATATATAACGTTTTCTTCAATTTTGTAGAAAACTACAAGCTACCAATATATAAATTAGTGTGCATTACAACCGATGGAGCACCTGCAATGACTGGAAACAAACGATTTTGTAGCATTGTGTGGAGCTAATGAAGATTTCCCTCCTTTTTTTCATTCCATTGCATTATACATCAACAAATTTTGTGTTCAAAAGTTGTAAACACGGAGGAAATTACGGACATTGCAGCAAAATTGTGAATTCCATCCGTGCACGTAGCTTGCAACGGTGGCTCTTTAAGTTGCAGTTGGAAGATAGGGAGTCAGCTGAACAAACTGATTTAGTTCTTCACGTGGACGACAGCTGGTTGAGTCGCAGAAAATTCCTAGAAAGGTTTCAAGAATTATTGCCCGAAAAACGTTTCTTTCTTCTTTTTCAGACACCATGGGTCAATTAATTTACAAAAGTCTATATAACTGATACTAAAAAACGAAATTGACCTCTGACTTTGAGGTTTTTTTCTTTGAAAAGCCCTTTTTCTGAAAAATATCTACACCGTTAAAGTTTAATATTGCAAAGCAAATTTTATTTCCATGAAAGAACTTTATTGCGATCGAACTCAAAAGTTCGTTTCAGCGTGTGCAGAATAATAAAACTAATTTATAAACAATGACGTCAAGGCTTAAAGAATAAATTCATTGCTCAGAGTTCATGCATATTCCACGTATATCGATTTATCCACGCTCGAATTAATAAATTAATATTATTCATTAAATGAATAACAATGAATGTGATTGTCCTTAAGTCAATGATGTATGTTAGTTGAAAGTAATATGTGTAAAATATGGGTTCGTTGCTTTGCAAATAAAACTTCTTTATTTCCGGTTGGACGAGTGGAAGTTTCAAATTTCCATTCAATTAAAAGTTTTTCGATTGTGTATGATTATTGCATTGATAAATGAAATCATTTTATCCAATTGCGAAACAAATTTTTCGATCGAAGCTTATCCAGCAACGTTACCAATCTTTCCCGGGAACTAAACACGTTCGGGAAGAAAATTCACGTCAAAATTCACCAACCTCTTCCCGTTCAGCTTTCATGCCAATTTTCTTAGGGTCTCAATGTTATACATAATCAATCAACGTTTTAAAGCTATGTATCTCGAAGTCAAGATGGCACACTTCAGATTATTTTAGTCATATGGAGTTTATTACATATTAAAATTATTTTGTTTGTGCCATACAGAGTATCCGAAAAATGCTTGACTCGTGATTTCCACATTTTTATGGAATACCATAAATTCCAGCATTTTTCGGATAGTAGGTCGTGGTAGTTTATAATAATTTTTCTATACTGCTGAAGCCAATATATACGAATATGAAACTCAATGTTCAGTCTTGGTCAATAACTAAGGTTGACTTCATATGGGTGGAAATAGCGGTTATTATAAATTATATGGTAAGATTATGCTGCTCTAAATATACGTTAAACTGGTCGTTTTATCAAAATGAGAGTAGACGAGCATGAAAAATCAAAAATTCCATAATAAATTAACAACTGAATATCAGAGCATTGTATGAATGAAGTTTTCTTCTTAGAATTCACATTCAGATAACATAAACTGAAAATAAGATTTATTAAGATTCATAGAAATTTCATTGAGTCTGAAAACATAATTTATCAATACCTAACGACCAGCTTTATTTCCGTTTGTCCCTGCTTCTCTTTTCTATCCTATTTCATGTGGAATAGTGTGCTTTTTGATTTTTATTCTGAAAGGTATCCTTTTTCAAGCTTCTTTTAGGAAGATTTGTCCTTTATTAAATTGACGACCATTGAGCAATCTTTTTATACAAACAAATTTTTCTGATTCTTCTTTGCCCAACAAAATTGACTCAGTTTTGAGTAAGATTATAATTTTTCTTTAGTTTAACAAGCAAAGCTTTATTTTGTAGGACAACTTTTTTGCGATGCTATTTTACCTACAAAATTATTTGTGTACTCAATAAAACTGTAAAACCGTAATTTTGATTATAATATATTGGCATTAGGTTTCCTATAGCTAAAATTGCCCGTTCTCATTTTAGTAGCGATTTTCTTAAAAACCTACACTTTATTCGGTAAAGTAAATCATTAGGCCTTGAAATATAGAAACGAACAGAGTGGATTTAATTCCGACACCAGTTTCAATGTTCCACAATGTTTTATGAAAGATTCTATGAATATCGGCATCAGTTCGACGTTTGAAAATCATTTAAGAATAGCGACACCACTAATTTTGTTTCTGTATGATAGACATATATACCATAGACTGAATCAAACCCCGAATATATTAGACCTTATTTTGAGGAATGATCCTTCTCTCACCAAATCTATTGAACATATTCCACCAATAGGCAAATCGGACCATGAAGTCCTCAGAACGTCGATACAAGCCAACATTTACCATTCGCGAAAAAGAACTGAAACTGGCCTCGATAGACTGGAATACAGTTCTCGTAGAAAAAGATGTTGAGTTGAGTTGGAATCGATTCTTGACGGTCGTTGCTAAATAAGTTCAGGATTGCAAAACAATGCAAATTGTCACTATTTATATTACTAAACCGTGGTTGAACGCAGGTCTGATGAATTTTCTGAGGCGCAAAAAAGCTCTTTGGCAACGGTTCTTAAGAAGCAAACGAGATGACAAATTTAGCAACCCTCGCTATTTCTCTAATTTCGTAACGAACACCCTTAAAAATGCTGAAGAGGCTTACGAAAATAAACTGTCAATAACAAAGAACAAGAAAAAGTTCTTTAAATACATCAGATCGAGCCTCAGTTCCAAGGTGACAACTCCTAAACTTCTATTGAATGACAGGATATGCGAGAGTGGCGACAAAACAGAGAAGGTCTTCTCAGATCATTATTCCGAATCTTACAGTCAAGAGCCTACAGGCCCAATGGCCAAAATTACAAGCCCCTGGTGTGAATTTTTTTTACCTCCATAGATTTCAACTCACCTTAAGTAGAGAAGTATCTTAACATTATCAATTCTAACGCAAGCCCTGGAGTAGCTCCTTCCGTACTTAAGAGTTGTTCGTCTTCCTTATGTCTGCCTCTATCAAAAATTATGAAAACTTCCTTCGAAACATCTAAGCTGCCTTCAGACTAGACAAACGCTCGTATAACTCATATTTTTAAGGAGATAAAATTAATCCAGCTAACTATAGACCCATCAGCATTACATCAGCTGTAGTGAAAGTGTCTGAAAAAATAATATTCGATGAAATGCTGGAATTCTTGGTGGCGAACGGAAAATCAACAAGGGTTTTTGCCGGAAAAATCGATTTTAACGAACCTACCCAAATGTGTTCATGACTGGACTATCTCTTTCGATGACAAAATCCCGATAGATATAATATACCTCGACTTTGCCAGGGCACCACAAGCTGGAACACTTCAGAATTCAGGGACCTCTGCTGGAATGAATAAAATTCTTTCTGACCAATCGAGCATCCAAAGTCAGAATAGGTGAACATTTTTCTCCCGAGTTCGTTGTTTCCAGTGGTGTTCCCCAGGGTTCAGTACTTGGTCCTCTTCTTTTTCTTGTATAGACAGCTGATATTCCTTCTGTTCTTGAATCCACTGTCTCCATCTACGCAGATAACACCAAGTTGTACAACAATGCTCTCTACAACCATAATACGCTCTAAAGTGACTTAGCTTCGATCCTTAACTGGTGTAAAGAGTGTCGTCTGGACCTGAACTACAATAAATGTGTCGTACTACATATGGGTAAAATTAATCCCCGCCCAACTACCATATAGGAACTTTCCAACTCCAGGAAGTCAAGAGTGAACTAGATTTTGGGGTGGTGATATCACATGATCTGTCTTGGTCAGAACATATTACACGAACAACCAATAGATCAAGAAGGATCCTGGGGATAATGGAAAATTAATTTCGACAATGTAGTCTTGAAACCTCTAAAATATTATACGACAGCTTTATTCGACCTATCTTGGAAGTCGCTGGTCCTATTAGGTACCCCGTACTACAAAGAGACATCATCCTTTTGGAAAATATACAAAGGAGGGCAACTAGAATGAGTTATGGTAGAGCTCGCCCCAATTATGAGCAGCGTCTCGTTGGCCAGAAACTAACAACTTTCAAAACCAGAAGACTCAGAGGCGATTTGACCCTCCTCTTCAGAGCAGTTCACGGGCTTTTTAATTTCAATTCAGATTTTCTATTTCGACTTTCCAAGAATACTCAACTGAGGGGCCACTCATTTGAGCTAAATAGAGAAAAAATTCGCTACGCCCCAAAGACAGCATTTTCTTCAAAATCAAACCTTTTACGCATGGAACCAATTACCTGAAGAAATAGTGACTTCCGCGTCAGTGAATGCCTTTGGATATGGGCTTTATTAGTGGTTCGTCGAGAGGGACGTCTTGTAATTCACTATTCACATTCGTTTTTTTTAGAGTTTTTTTCTCTTTCTTCTATGAGCACATTCTTCTATTTTACATTTGATTAAGATCTTAGAGTGTATGTTACAATGATGTATTCTTCAATGAGTTTATAAGTTACTCATTTTCATTTTCTAATAATAATAAAATAATAATAATTTTCTTGATGAGAATGGCAAATAGATACTCAAACGAGAATATGATATGATGAGTTTATTGAACCTGTATGGTTAATGTCAAAAAATAATTAGTCAAAATCTTCAACTAAAAGTAGCCGAATTACCAACCAATTTGCAGAAAACAGAAAATTACATTGTTTTATCAAGGCTGAGTATAATTTTGGGCAAAGAAGAATACACTATAATTCCGAAAATTTTGATGAAAAAATCAGTGCTCAATGGTGGTTTATTTTAGATAAGACAAATCCCAACAATAGTTGCTTAAAAAAGGATGCCCTTTAATAAAAAAAATGTTAAGTACACCATTCCATTTGAAATAGAAAAGTTTAAGACGATATCAGGTATAACAGGAAGAGGTACCGCTCTGAAAATAATCGCAAATTGTAGATCTCTAATGCTAAAATATGAAATTGATCGATGAACCTGTTTCCAGATGCTTCTAATGGGTCATTTAGCGTGGACACTCTGTATTACGAAAGAGTTATGAAACTTTGACAAACGTTCTTAATAACATTTAATATAACAAGTTTCTGG
Organism: Cryptolaemus montrouzieri; assembly: GCA_013387265.2. Taxonomy (NCBI): domain Eukaryota; kingdom Metazoa; phylum Arthropoda; class Insecta; order Coleoptera; family Coccinellidae; genus Cryptolaemus; species Cryptolaemus montrouzieri. The sequence goes on from JABFTP020000103.1 coordinate 21,108,782, forward strand.
ATTATTTACAAAAAACTGGATCCTTTCTGTCCATCTCAATTATAATTACAATTTCTAATTTTGAATTAATTTTTCAAGGCATCATCACAAATTCAGTCAGCTATTGCTATTATTCGTAAAAACATTTCCAAAATACAGCTTCTTAACTATTGAAATTGGTCAATGGTATATTTGTCCAGCTTCTCCAAGGTTTCAGTGATCATTCAGCATTTTTCCATTTTCTTAAAACTTGAGATGTCGCCTGCTACCATATTAATGACAGTCAAACACGAACTAAAGGAGACAACTTGCCCAGAATCTCATTAGAGTCTAGCAAATGATGGCTGTTGAAGACATTATAAAAATAATAGTAATAATAATAATTGTAATTTGCTACTTCAAGAACCAAATAAATAATTTATAATAGGCATTATATAAAACGGTCCCTTAGGGATTTCGAGACCTAGTTCTATGGCTCCTTGTAACTACATCCCCTGCTCAATCCTTACAGCGATGTGGTATATTCGGTAGATCACTCACTCTCAGCATTTCCGTGCTCAATCGCTTACTCCGGATCCATGCCGTGCTGGTGATTAAACGAATTGGTGTGTCAATTACGATTTTACCACTTGCACTTAAGATTATTCTCCAATCCTTCCTTGCACAGGTGATATCTGAACTTTCCATGCGCCATACCTATCTGTGCCAGGAGCCGTCGTTAGTTCAACTGCCTTATACAGGTTTTACTAGGTTATATACCCATCTTTGCCTAGGGCTGGCGACAACTTCGATCAATCAACCAAATGACTCTAGCCAGTCCTCCAGCCTTTCGTTAACAGCACAGACTGAGATCCCGACCACGGATCCTAGTCCAGTTTCTTACCCCTAAACAGAGCAGTCTATCCTCGATCTCATTCTCTCTGATCCTGTTATGACCCAGAATCCAGAGAATACTGATAAGTTTGTTTACCGCCAGTTCTTCCAGTCCCAGACCACCCTAGAAGTAATTCAGTGTGTACCAAGGGCTCTCAGAGCAGCCCGACTATCGGAGCAGATCGTGATCGACTGATTAGTTATATCCAGTTCTCACAACCATTGAGTATAGTGAAGTTTAGCTATGATGTCCGACTGTTGTACTTTCATCTTTTGAGGAGTAGAAACCCCTACAATTTTTCGGCAGTAAAATCCTTTACCTGATTCCTCTTTGGTCCTCGAGCGATCCAAGAACCAGTTTTACTCTGCACCTGGTAAGGTATCCTTCCTCTCCCCCTATTCTTATCTGGATGGGATTTCCACCTCGATCTTATGACGGCGTGGTTGTATCCGACCTCATGGAAAGGGCGTGGTCGATGTTAATAGCATCAAAAAACGGTACGGGTTAGTTGAAGACAAAAAAACGCCTCAAAAGTTATTGCATGGTAAATTCAAGAAGGTCCTGTTTTGTCAAACGATCGTCATAGGTACTAGTCAGGAATAGAAGTTGCACAGACAATAGAAAACGCTGTTTTGTTGTCCACGTTGCCCTGTTTATAAACTTCTTCCTGAAATCTTATACTTCTCAATCAAACCTCGTATAATCAATTCGAGGATTAATTAACGGTTAAACGAACTCGGAATCGTCCAAATATCCCATAATTTTTTCCTACGCCTTCAAATGAAGAATCCGCTTTCGCCGATCTACAAGCAAAAACACCCACCTTTGTCTGATCACCTTAGAATGCGATACATCTTAATTAAGTAAATTTGCATCTATGGTGACATTTCGCCAACCAGTTTTTGTCGCTTAAATCTTCATCAGAACCGCGTCTACCCCTCCACCAATGAGATATCGATTAAAATAAATAATAATAAATTAGAAACAAGTTGACTATAAACATACCGGTAGGTGACTTTTTTATTTGAATAACTAAGCAAAGTCGGACATTATAAATAATTTAGATGCGATATTATTTTTCGAATGCTTGTTTGTATTTCGTCCGATGTTTAATTAGGAAAAACACGAGTCGTCGGCTGCATCGATAAATCATGAAATTATAGTTATGATAATATAATTGACGGGATCGATAAATATTTCTAAACAACATTTTTCCTCTTAGGAGAAGCAAGTCTTGATCTTGAACGCTGGTGAACTTTCACCGTAGTCACTGGGAGTATAGCGGTTCACTCTTATTATAATGAACACGAAATCCTCGGTGATTCAATAAAGCCAACTTTGGCATCGAATATTATTCATTTATTCCAATCGCTTGGACATTTATAAGAATATTTCAATGTATCATCATTAACAACAGGGAACTCAACGGATTTTTCTAGTAGTTCTTGGACAGTCAAGTTCCAGCTGTTATTTGAACGGAATGAAGAAATAGACGACTATCGTCGTAATCTTTATGTTCTAGTTTGTTGGAACTTGAAACAATTCTCTTATCTCACCTCGAACGATATTAAACAACTTTTTGGACCCGTATGGATTTCCAGATATTTAAATTAGGACTGGTCGTTCTCGTGAAAGCATTTCTTTATAACTCTATTTATACTTAGTGGTATTTTGTCCTACTTGTTTCTATTTGCTTTGAATTGCATGACATACGAGGGTTGTTTAACATAAAATGGAAATCATAAAATGCCGCAATAATCGAACTGGTACGTGATATCTAAAACGATTGTTTGTTGTTGAAATGACGTACAAATTCTTTCTTATTTTCAAATACCATAGCCTTCTGTTCAGGGAGTAATATTCATCCTTCCTTAGAATGTTAAATATCCCTTCCTGAAGACGTTGGTTTTTCGATCCACTCTTTTCATAATCATGAATATGAGCAATAGACTGCAGTTTAGGTGTGATAGGGATGACGAAGAGATGAGAGATGCGAAGGTGACAGTCTGGCATGGTACTGTGCAATACTCACACTAACACTATTGTGTGACTCTGGTTGACGATGATTATAAAGAGTGGATCGAAAAACTAGTTCTTTTAGTGATACAATTCTAATTTTATCGCTATATGTCTGAACATATTGAAGAATTCTACTCAGGGAATGATATGCAATTTTCCACGCTCTACGGGAAATTGCATATCATTCCCTGAGTATAATTCTTCAATATGTTCACACATATAGCGATAAAATTAGAATTTTATCATTATTGAGATATGATTTACACCTGATTAACAACCAGACAAGTACGGCAGCGTTAGCTTTTCGACATATCACATCTTGAAGACACAGTGTGTAGCGTTGCGGAAAAAACTATACTAGTCAAACTAGTATTGAAGTTTTCTGTTTGATCTACTCTTTTTTTCATCATTTTCCTATGGCACTGGTAAGTAGCCTCCTATCAGTTCGTTGAGGGGCGCCAATTGTATATGTATACATATGCATACTCTAAGATCAAGCTAGGTGATGCTTTCTCTAACATCTTTAATCTGGTTACCTTATGAGCGGCACATTCAAAGAGTATATGTCCCGTTGTTTCATCATTTTCAAGGCAATGTAGATGTTTATTGAGTAGGTGTTTCGTTAGTAAACCAACTATCATTCCAATGCACTTGCTGATTTTATAAGCATCTTTGAAATCATGGGATGGCTACTCAGAAGTTCATGGCCTCGGTAGTATTCGAGTCTTAGAAAAAGGAGAGCAAACAGGGTCCATGGGATAGTTAAAATATATTTGGATGCCGAAGCCTATATCTTTCTTGACCTCAGACCTATCGGTAAACCAAGTATGATCTCGTAAGACGAGAAGGGCATGGCACGAAGACCAAATTTCTTCGAATGGAATGACGATCTCAAAGGTTTTGCCAAAATTATGAGTGGCTTCGATTCAACCTCCCCTTTGAGAAGACCAGGTGTTTTCTGATATTTTCTTTAAAAACGTAGAGTGTCAAGAGCTCAGAATTTATGCCTCTCACATGCGATCTTCCCATAGAATCAGTAAGGTCATCACTCAACTATTATGGGTAGAGACGGGAGGCCCAGAAGGCCTTTGGTGTCGATCTCAAGGCACCCGTGATTGCTTGACATGCTAGCCTTTAGATGTAGTTCATTAATCATCAGTTATTTGATATAAGTTAAAAATTCGATTGTTTTGAATTTTATGTATACCAAAGATAGAAATTCGTTCCATTTCGATGTTTCATTGGTGAGGTACCCTGATAAAACCATGAAGGAGCGTCATTCAAGTATTGATGACATGAACGGAGCTGTTGGGATGCTTGACAGTAGCAACACACAAACAGTTACACAAACATGGATTATAAGGAAATGACATGGAGGTAGACATATTACGACATGTACATGGGATCACTTTCATCAACAAACCGGCCGGGAAATGAAACAAATGCACAACATAAATACTTCTAGAAAAACTGACAGTTTGCATAGAATAAGTTCCCACTTCAGAAGAGCTTGGAGTATCCCTAACAAGAAGAAATCGAGCAGCTCGATCGGAAACATGAAGTTTGGTCTAATGTTTGTTTCTCACATGAATCATGATAACTCTCAAAGTCTTAGAGAAATCCAGAAGATACACTCCAAGAAAGAACTACGGTGATACTTTGGGGTGAAATCTTTTCCATTTCATGAATAATTTCATTTCAGTTAAAGCTCTGAATAAAAACTTACACGTTAATCAGATTCTTCAACCCTTTATGCTATCGTATGCTGTAGTAATTGGGAACAAACATCTATTCATCGCCTTTCTTTAGAACACAGATGCTACGATAGATTTCTAAAATCAGCTTAAAACCAATGTCTAAGCTTGACCTACTCAATCGCCTGACCTAAATACGGTTGAGCATGTTTAGGAAACATTGAAAAAAAATGTTATAATGAGGCTGATTCGTTTATATTATGAGAATAATTGATCAAAGTGAAGTTTCTTTACTGAATTCCTGTAAATAAACAGGAAATTCCTGTAAATAGTCAGGAAATTCTGAATATCTCAATATTTTGGATACGTGTTTATATATAAGAGACGTTCCTTGAGCTGCTCTTACATAAAAACATTGTTTAATGCAATAGTGTCACGTCATGATTCTGTTTGTCCACGGATTAAATTTTTTGACAAAAATTTTTAAAAAAATTAGATCTCTTGTAATCGAATGGTATCATTGTATTCTTTCAAAATTCAAAATCATTTCTAACTCCGGAAGTGAGTACATAGTTACAGATATTCAATATATCAAGTATTCTAGTTCACAGTTTTCAAAATCTCCAAGCTCTCTTACGTTAGGGTTCATTAAGATTCCACTAGATTACTGGATGTGACGAATGACGAGTGCGATGTTGCCATGTTGTTAAGGTTGGTTAGATAATAGATAAGGCTGTTCCCAGTGCTTATAGTTGATGTCTCTGTATATGCTACGTAACACCTATATCGTGTCCGCTTCTTTGAAGCCCTGCTCTCCTTGTTACCGTGTGCCCCTCATGACCAGGAATCTAAACTAGTACTACAGTACTACTATGTTATTCCATTTCTAGTCATTGAGGCAACATTGACAATCGAATACAAATTTGATGTGGACTGGCTCTTCATCCATTTTTTTCAACATTGAATTAACCAAACAAACGACTGTTCATTTTCTGGCTGAGACAATGCAAGCTTCATTATTATTGTTGATGATCGTCACTAAGACTAATTTATTCAGGAATTCTTTATTTTATGGGGACACTGTTGACTGCTTAATGGTCATTGCCTTTTGGAAGGCATTAACATCTTCTATAGAAGACAGAAACCTTTGACCACGCAGTCTGTACTTGATTTTGGAAAAACTAGAAATATCATTGAGACTTAGGTCCAGAATAAACTTGCAACAATTCAATGTTTTCTGCATTAAATATTCAATTCATAAAACTATAATTTTGGTTTTATATTAATGAATTATACAGGTGTTCTCTATATACCAGCATAAAGAACATAAAGGTCAACCCTCGTACTTCCGCACTGAAATGATTGTCTTCGAAAATTATTGCGCGCAAGTTTTCCTGGTTTGATTGCAATTTCAACTAACTCGACAACTGTAGTTACACAAAGAAAGTTCTGATTTAGTTACCAGTTAATTTTAAACTTTAACAGTATATTGAAATACGAAAAACATTTGAAAGCATCCCTCATAACTCCATCAATATCAACGCGTAGTGTTCGGTTGAAAACTATTTGCTAACTTTTTCACCGATCCTTTTCTCATTTCCTATTTCCGTTCCGAAATGAAGCCTATTAATTCTGAATCTTCTTACAGCACCAGAGGCCATTTCAACGAAAAAGAAGATCGAAACTTCTTCTGCAAGCATAGAAGAAGTCCCCGTTTTGCATTCACGAAGGCATCAACGGAATCAGGTTTTTGCGAAGGCATAAATTTTCCCTCTTTATGAACTATTCACAACGTTTACGATTGAACATTTCGAAGATATTAATCGGAGTCCTCATATTCGATGTATGATGATGTAATGTATGAATAATTTGGAAATAACTTTACACTTCTTAATCTTTTTATGGTTCTAATTAATGATGCATTGTTTCAAACAGAATGTCGTTCGTTAAATAATGTATAACATCGGTAGTGGTATATGAATCTTGAATATATGTATACGAAGTAGAAAATAACTATCAGTCGTATGTTTCTTGTTTAAAGAAGAAGAGAAACCACCTAAAACCGACCAAAAGCAAATTCTCCTCATCGTCCACCAGGACATCACGCGAGATCTCCAGCCTTTCGTTCAAAGGCGGCAGGTTGCTGATCTTTCTCTTTTTTACGTCGATGGTAATTCATCTGAAAAACTGATAGGCTTGGTTCAGAGAAGAATCAAGTTTCAAGGAAAAACCAGGTTCGTTAAGAACTCTTATTAGCGGTCGGTTTAACTAGCAACGCTTCGTATCTATTTCTATAAAAATTCTTCTGTTAACAAGGCTATTGTGCTATGTAACTCTCTTTCATCGAAATGTGACCCTCTTCAAGAAGCACACATTAAATCGTATTGGCGATCACAGCTGTGGCATGACATTCATCGCCTCCCCCCAAGAGTTCAGAATGAACTCTTTTCCACCATTAAGACCATTAAGGACTACAATAACAATTAATTATCGAATCGAGTTAAATGTTAGGAAGAGCAACAATCTACTGACACAAATGACCCTCAACATTACATGCTGATCCAAAAGTTGGCGCATCATTTCAATAAATTCAAATTTCGATACAAGGAACATTCTTTCAGAATATTGTTAATATTACCAGAAAAATTGTTGGGGCATTCATTATCCATCAAAACTGAAAGACAACTTCAAAGATTTTATAACCTGTAGAGTGATTTAACTCTATGAGGATGCTTCCAAAAGAATTTGACCTATTTTCATACCTTCGCGCTGAAACATCCGATTGACCTCTAACGAGAAAAGACGTAACCAGTAAGTTACTGACGTGCTTACTACCGGTTTGCTTATGGTGTGCAATTGTGTTAAATTTTGATTCAAAGTGGAAATATTTGTGAAAAAACTATCGAGAAAATGAAGGCAGCCTTTGGGAATAAGTATATAGGCAAGATATATAGAAAGAGTGCTATGAACGGCTTAAAGATGGCCGCACATCCGTTAACAGTGACCTACGATAGAAGCAGACGTCGATTAAGAGGACAAAAATGAGGTGAATTTGTAGTATCGAAAAGTAATTTTTGTAATATTTCTTATAAAAATTTGCAAATGATTTGCGGAATTTTTTCAGTGAAAGCTTCCAGTCGAGACAAGCCAAAAACAGGACTACGAGTCGGAGAAATGTTAATGTTCTCACTTCTTTAATATGATGGTCTTGTGGTGAGTCAACAACTGAAGGTTTGACAGACAATGAAAAATATGAAGTCAAAGTTGGAAAAGGTTTGCGTGATACAATAACAAGAAAGAGTCACATTTTTGTATAGTTTGTGATTTGCAGCTTCATTCAAAACAACGCTCCAGCAGGTTCATAGAACCTTGTGTAGCCATATTTGACATAGCACAAGCTACATCAGCCTGCGTACAGTCCTGATTTAGCTGATTTGGCTGTTTTCAAGATCAAAAGCATCATTTAAGATTGATGAAAACAAACGATTGAGACAAATCCAAGGAACACATTGAAAGTAATACCTAAAAGGGAGTACCAGGACTATAATTAGAAAAGGCGATGAGAGCGTGTTATTAAATAGACTTATCAAATTAATCAAAGTTTCATGGGTAAACAAGCTAAACTAAATGGCAATAAACAGAAAACCTCAAATGCCTAATCATAAACGAATTAACCAGCATCTACAATGACGAGCCGCGCTAATTCCCGGCCTCCTCGATTATAAATTCTCGACGGCTCGCCGGGAGAAGAATGTGGGATCGATCCATTTTTGAGTTTCAACTGTCACTGATATCATAACATTTTATAACCCATTGTTTTGCTGCTCGAGCGGTTGCTTTATGATACATTTTATTATGATATGGCTGGCTTGCATAAACGTATAAACAATATGTAGTAATTAAATTTTGTCTACATTCGTATGGATGTCGATTCGAGCTAGCTAAAAAAGCGAATCTCCTGTCGGTAAAAATAACAGTTTTCAAGCATGACGAAATATAGTTACAATTCAAGCAGAAAATTAAAAATTTTCATGTAGGTTTATGTTCGACCATTTTTTTACTGCTGGAGTTTAGTTTTGTCTTTTTTGTCTTCTGCATTGTGAGCCAGAAAGGCAACGATTCCAAAAACACAACTAGTTCTAAATTCAATAAAAACTTGGAGAGGCTAGAGAGAATAGATAAATTCAAGATAACACAGAAAAATGATACGAAAATGTTCTACCAGCCTCCAGTTTTAACAAAAATTCTAACTAATCTTTAGTTATAGTCGTAAGGGAAAACTAATATCTGGCATATTCCTTGCCCACACTGGAAATCCACTCAGTCCCTTATTAGCAGAAATTTTCAAGGATAACTCAGAAACAGCAATACATAACAACCCTTTAGCTAAGCAGTTTTAATATTAATTTCGGTTTGTGGACAATATCATTGTATGTTTTATTGGTACTGAACATCAGTTAAATATTTTCAAAAAGTTTATATAAAATTCACTTGAACAAAGTGATTAAATCAATTTTCAAGAATTAACTATCATCAAGCTAAGGTACCTGAGGCATTTAATGCCTCTTTCTAATAACGCCCAATCTACATAAAACGTTCTTTAATTAGTTTCATTCGCGTCAACGCTCACGCACACTTAGAATACACCAACACGAACGCACGAATCGCGAGCGCTAGCCGCTCTCGCCGCCATCTTACTAGTGACCCGCTGTGATCCCGAGGCTCCGATCGCAGACGCCACTGTTGTAAAAAATTGCTCCACAAAACTGTTGACCGTTGGGGGCTATTACCATACATGGGTATGGTATTGGCTATTGGCTTTCCTTTCACCATTGAAAAAGTAGTAGATACTTAATTAAATTCTGTAGAAATTCTGCTCTAATAATGTTCAGAATCTGAATTCAATATTATCTTAAATTCACTCATTTTATTATTCTGCCCTTGCCTTTTCTTACAGCAAAACATTTTGTTAATAAGTATGTACTCATTTTACAAAACACTACCTAGCCCGACGAGTAGAAAAACAGGGAAGTCATGGACAGAAGAAGAATGAAGATCTCATAGTATAGATGATAGTGACTGCCATTTTTGGGCATGATTTTCCTGCTACCTCAGGGCGCTATTGCCCATTATCGTTGTGCGAACTTAGCATCAACAAAATTTTTGACAATCGTTTTAAGCAATTTTTTTTATAATCAATTCTTAGCACTTTTTGACAGAATATAAATCAATCTGAACTATGAATAAGAATAAGAAACTTAAGGAAGCTAAGATTTCCTCAAAACATAGCGCCAAATTCAGAATGGGTGACATGCGAGAAATTGAATAATTCAAGATTGAACAAGTAGGTTTTCGCTTAAACGCTGTAGCGTGTAAAATGTCACTTTCGATTTAACATGCTACGCTTTCATCATTTCGTATTTGAGAAATGCCGTTCGGACCGTGTGAAACTGGCATTACCTGGGGTGTGTGTCGCCACTCCGTGTACGAACAATAGTTCGTTTGGCTTTGTGCTCCGTGCCCCTCCTGCGCATGATGTAAATTCTTTGATTTCGGAATGTCTCGAAAGCGATTAATTTCTGGTTCTGGCAAACTTGCTTCTCTGCGAAGATTTTGAGAATTATATCTTTGGGATTATAGTTTTGGAATTTTTGGACTTTTGTGAAACTAAGTCTCATATTCGCTCAATAGATACGAGGTAAGTGTAATTATCTTCTGATTTAGTTTCGATGACTTTCGGTTACGGCGATCTTTCCAGATATTTGTTCCCGGCATTTCAGAACAGGAGAATCATAGGACGTCCTGTCCATACTTTTGTACTTAACTAGTCTGCTAAGTTTTTTCTATGATCGTTGACAATGACAGATGTCAGAAATTTCGTTGACTGAAAGCTTTTACTTGACAACTATACAAAATTGTCATATTCGCTTTTGAAACAATCAATTCTGTTTCCTACATATAATAATTTAATTTAAGTTATTTGGAATGAATTACAGAGATCCAAGATATTTCATGTATCATTCCTTTATTAGATAATAATTTATGTGTAGTCTTGTAGCTTTTTGGGAGGGTCTGTGTTTTGGCCAACAAAAATACTCTTTTTGGGAGAAGCTGTATTTCACTCAAATATACTTTTGGACGAAGCTGTGTTTAGAGCCCCATAACACCGTTAGAAGCATCTCCACTCTCTAGATGAGTGATACTAGTATTTTACATGTTTTTTTTATTGATTTTCAACTTTTAAACTCTTCTGTAAAATAACTTTCGGCCTTGTTACCTTCAAAATTATTTTGTATACATATAACATTATGAATTAATAATTTTGAATTAGTTATACAGAGTCGACTCGTCAGTTTTTGCTTCTAATTGTAATAAAATTTTATTCAGCTTTTGTGTGGCAAAAATAGATTTAATATATTTATTAAATTTTACTGTGTGTTTTCTTGTGAACTTGCTGTCTGCTCTTGAGTACCAATAATAGTTCTTTTACCGGTCAAATTGACCACTTATTCATCTACAACCATCTCTCATGCTGAGCAATTGTAACCTGATCTTCACTGATCTTCACTGAAGGATAATTTGCAATAAAAGCAAACTGACTTGTTATAGTTACAACTCCACAAAAACTTTCACCAGATTTTCTACTAAATATGAATCACAAAACGATTAACCTGTTACGTCACTAATGATGATGAATGTATTGAAAAAAAAAAGCATTTTCTGTGCAAAACAATATATTTGGATTTGAAGTTGTTTTGACTATACAATAGCTCTTACTTTTAGTCCACATGATAAATATCAAGCCAAAAAACGACGAGTTTTTTTGACAATATAACAGTTGAGAAAGAAAAAATCAATAGAACGTGTGACCTATAAGTTTTATTTGTTATTGGTTGTGCAAACCTGACTACCACTTAACTTTGTTTTCAAGTGATATTCTTAATCATCATCAATTATCTATGGAACGTTCAATATTAGAACATGAAAAGAATAACATTCCGAATTGAAATTAATGTTTCCTCATTACCCTTATTTTTTCTCTGAAAGATTATTGATCGAGATAAGATATATTAATTACATCATCAATAGAACTAGTTTTATTCCATCTGGTTTTGGTGAAACCGTTGCATATGTCAAAGTTATCGCTGAAAAATCAAACCGGAAATTAGTGGTTCCATAAGTCTTCGAGAAAATAAGCATGAAACTACTTCTGCTAGACCTAGAACTCGAAATGAATTACCTTGAGATTTATAGATCCAATATATCCGGCCATATGCAAAGCTAAGTGCTCTTATTCTCTGTTTAAGTTTAATCACAATGAGATATCGTAAAACGAATTAATCGCTATAAATACAGTCACTTATTCCATTAAGAACATTTCAGCACACATCCTATTTATTTAGTATCCCAAATATTTTATAAATACTCATAAATATGTACAACAGAAAAAAAAATTAGAAGTGAATTTCTGATGAACACTTCAAAAAGGCCAAAAATTTTTTGGGGTTGTAGAAACTCGTTTACGAAAAATGGTTAATTTTCTTTGCAGCCGGTACATTTTTCCACAAATAGGTCAAAAATTCATTTGTTCATGTTCAAAGATACTTCATTCATTTTTGGAAAATAATTCGAACAGTACAGACGTTTGTTTGAAAAAATGGTTCATCTAAATCCAATAGAATCAAACGAGAATTATCACTGCGTTGCTACTCAGATGGGAATAATATTTCAGAAAAAGGTAGATTTCAGGTGGTCTAAAGATTCTCTTCCTTCTTCACAAAAAAGATTCGCTTTGAATATAAATTCCCCTGTTACAAATCAAATCTGTTTCAAGCATATTTTTGGTGTTACAACAAAGCCTTCGATAGGTACTTGGATCCTCGTGGGTTCTCAAACTGAAACTATCGCAAAGGTACTTTTCAAAAATCAGCCAGCTCTAAATCGACCACGTGAAATTGTTTGAGGGTCACAAGGAACCACCAGTGCTTCAAAAGTTTTCAGTGTCATAACATCTCTCCCGTTAACAAATCAGCAATTTCTACCAACAGATCAAGCAGCAATCTCTACGATCTGATCACCTTCTGGTAAATCTGTTGACTATAATGAAGGATAGCGATAACCTGGAAGTGCAAACCGTCAACAAAATTCTCCAGAAATTGTTAGAGGATAAGCTGATCAGTGATGTTTTGTATGTCTTACGTCTTAGTGTCTTGCAATATTGGTACGTGGTGCTATAAAATGGGTGCGATTTCACTATTTAAACAGGAAATCGACTCCTCAACGTGCTATAGTAGTCCAAAACAAAAGAGAGTTCTTCGAAAGACATCGTGCGCTCCAGATTTTAGTGGTGAAATTTCCACCTGGTTGAACAGAAGCTCCAAGATGTGTTGGCAGTGGGTGGTAATAGGTGCAAATTGACTTCTTAGAACACACAAAACCGACCCCGAATTATTATTGGGGCATGCGAAATATCGGTACACATAATTGGGTTGGTTATGGATGACAACGCCTCAGGGATTGATAATGCGGATATATATATATATATATATATATATATATATATATATATATATATATATAAATATATATTCTTTTGAAAAAGACAGGATTTACAAAAATTCGAATCATTGTATTTACAATAGATGCTTATATTTATAACTAATAATTACCTTAAGGTATTGAACAAAGTAATTTTGAAGCGAAAAATAATTCTGATAAAAGAGCCATTGAGTTTAATATCACTAATCCTAGAAAGTTATGGCAAATAATAAGCAACAAAATTAATCGAAACAAGGCAACAGTACTAATGTAAAATTTTTAATTGATGAAAATAGAACTAAGATTACAGATAATTTTGAGATATCAAATAAAATGTACAATTATTTTAACGAGGTTGGGTCCAAGTTAGGTGATTCGATTATACAGCCATCCGGAAGACAAATTCAAGTGTCAAGCATGGTTTGTGATACATTGTATCTCAAGCCAACCAGCAGTTCAGAAGTAGGATCTATAATAAAAAATATGAAACCTAAAAAAGAGGTGTAGATATGATTGATAGAAAGACACTGACAACATTAGCAGAGTTAATAGTTGATCTGATAACTCATACTTTTAATTTGCGTATAAGAGGGGCAGTTTGCCAGAAGTACTGAAAAGAGCTGATATAATACCAATTCATATATCAGGCAGCAAAAGCAGCGTCACTAATTATAGGCCAATCTCTCTCATTTCAAATATTGCAAAGATCCTTCAGAAAATTGTTTATGATCGAATTTATAATTTTGTAAAAACTCACGGCATAATTTCAAAAACCAATTCGGATTTGTTAAGCGAAGGGGCACCGAAGATGCGTTACGTTTCATTACAAGTATATTATATAAAAACCTTGATCAGAGTAAACCTGTCATAATTGCTTTCTTAGATTTGACCAAAGCTTTTGATTCAGTTGATTACAAATTTCTGCTGGACAAATTATATTTTCTGGGGCTAAGGGGAAAGGTGCTTGACTTGTTGAAAAGTTATCTTAATGGTAGAGAACAAAAAGTGAGAGTGAATGGTACTGAAAGTAATAGTGAATATGTTAAGATGGATGTACCTCAAGGTACGATATTAGGACCGCTTTTTTTCCTCCTTTACGTAAACGATCTGTTAACTTGTCAATCCAACGAATCAATATTATCCTATGCTGATGACACAGCTATTATATCAGCTGAAAGCACATGGTCGGAAACACAAAATAATTTGAATAAAAAACTTGAAAAAGTCGCCATTTGGTTAAAACTGAATAAATATTCTTTGAATGTTGAGGAATCTATACTTATATCTTTTGAAAACTTTTGTCATAGTGTCCCGAGGGAGGTAGATATAAAAATTGAGAGTAGGTCTTTGAGAAGAGTTGAACACTGGGAATATTTGGGGATTGTTTTTGACTACAACTTAAAATGGAATTAACATATTGAACACATCGTCAACAAAACGAAATATTTGGTTTTCGGTTTTCACAGCCTTACTCGATTTATGTCCAGTGCAACGCTAAAATTGATTCATCATGCTTTTTCAATAGTATTTTTTTAATTTGTTGGTGCACGAAAGAGCACCAGATGGCCTTGACAGAGTCATTAGCCAACAAAATATATTGAAAATGATTTAATTAAATTTGATAAAACCTTTCAACCAACCTCTTATATGAAACGACATATTATTATTATTTTGAACTCCAAATCAAAATTCAAATGACTGTTAATTGCTCAGGGATGAAAACAAGGATACAGTACGCCGAGGGGCTCATCAAGGCGATTTTCATCTTCATACACAAACAAGATTTAAGCCACGGATAGGAAGGTTGAACATATAAAGGATAGGAAACAAAGGAATTTCAACGTAGTTCAGAATTTCAATTCGAGAGATTTGGTAAATTTGTAGATTGCCTCATAGACCTCCAAATTATTAAGCGATAACAAAAAATTAAGTTGTAAGGTTGGTTGAATTTTGTAATACCATAAACTTCAGCAAGAAAACCAACACAACGATGTCAAAAGTTACTACAAAACAGAAGAAGATGCTCTGCAGTACCCAATTCACCAGAATCACAAAAGGGTTATCTGAAAGACCAATTTTGTTCAGATAACAAGGACACAAAGCATGACCACTCCTCAAGCGTGAAATGGTTCGCACAAATTCCCTACGATTTCCAATATTTTTATACCACACAGCAGTAAGAGGTGTTGGTTGAACATTTTGTAAAAGACACCTTTATTATTATATTGAAAACTATTAAGCCATTTGTGTTTCACCATGTCTTTGTGGACTAAAAATTTCAGATGCTATGCATTTTGAATGTTGCACCTCATTCCTGGATGCTGATTTTGCATCCTTATCAACTCTTTCGTTCTGTGGAATACCCACATGAGCCTTTACCCACATAAAACGAATCGAAATATTCAATTGCTCCAGGAATTCAGAGAAAGCAAAATCTTTTTATGTATAGTGGAAAACGGAGCGTCAAATTTACACCTTTGCAGTGAAGTGAGTGCACTTAGACTATCAGAAATGATAAGGAATTTATTTGTATTCAGTAAATCGACATTATTTTCAATATAGTTTAGAGCCATAGAAAGAGCGAAGAGTTCACCGAAAAAATCGAGTAATTTTTATTGAGACTTGACTGCATTGTTGAGTCGACTGTTCAATAGTATTATCATATATGGTAGTATTGCTTGGGGATGTGCGTACAACAATTGTCTGTCTTTGTTAGAGTCACCACAGCATAAATTATTGAAAGTAATTAAAAAATTGAGTTGTTTCTCCTGAAAATATACTGAACATTAGACAGATTTTTGCGTATGAATCACTTCAATATCATTATGAAACATTCAAACAAAAATACCTCATTAGCACAAGAACCAGAAATAGAAATATAATCCTACCTAGAATAAACAAGACAATACGATTCAAGTATAGTTATATTAAGGCTCTTAAACTACTTAATGATCTTCCTGATGATCTAAAGGCTCTAAAAACCACGACAGGTTCTTATAAGAAAAAATTAAAAAAATAAATTGAAAAATTCGTATCTGTGTAACAGGGAGAGAGATAGAATTGGGTTTTGAAGTCTGGGGGACTTTGTTGTTTCAATATGGGAAATGATTTTAAAATTTATAAAATTTAAAATTATTGGTATAGGGTACTTGGGTTTTTCTTAAATGTATGAAGTAGATAGTTAAGTTAGAATTTAAGTACGTTCAGTTAATTTATTGTTCTAGTTTCAGTTATGGTTGATTCTTTAGCCTTATTTTCTGTAGTTTTCATGCCTCACCACGCATAGAGTTTTATTACTCTCTGTGGAGTATTTGCATGTAATTATGTTATACTTTCGGCCAATGAATAAATAAATAATTTTGGTGTGTGTCAGAAAAAACACATGTGTGAGCTCAGGAAAAGTAACAGGGGAACTATACTATCTTGCGTATGATTCAATAAACGAGTGAAAAAACCTGAGGAAAAACTTGTTTCCCTGTCGCTATTGCACTAGCAATAGCTTGGCTGTTTATGTTGTGTTAGTGTCGTGTGTACATAAAGAGTACCAAAGATTTTTCTGCTTAGCAGCTACAATTCTCATCTTGCACTCCTTGATTTCCAGACGAAGACAAGGGTTTGGGACAGGAGTCTGTAACAATGGAAAATTTTGAATTTAAGAAAAGATTTTACATAGCAAGCAAGGCCATGAAAAGGACTAAGGAGATAATTGAAAAGTACATAACCTGCGATATTTCCTCTTTCGCGGAGATGTTCTTCCGTCGCAGTGTGAGTCTCCTGAAACATAATCACTTCCTTGTTCTTGCTTGCCTATTTTGAAGTATAATATCGCAAAACCCCTTCAAAATTCAAACACTACAAAGCAATTCCCTCTCTGTTTGATCGAGAGAGCCCCAATGGCCAGGTTAGGTCTTCTAAGTAATGCTGATTTTGAAATATAGATGATCTAGAATCATTATAAAGCCAATAATTTGGGTTGACGTCTCCCATATATTATTCATTCGTGTTTCTTGTTTAATTTAAAGAAAAATTTGCGAAAACATTTTTGACAGTCGTTTTAAAAATATGACATATCATATAATATATCAAATGAAAAATAACTATGCTTCCTTTATGTCAAAACTTGTGAGCATAAATCATATCTGAAAAAAATTAATGAAATATTCTAAATAAAATCGTCTTGTCTTTCCAGAATATCATATATCTAATATCCTGATTAATTATAAAAACAACGACTTTGTTTGTCCCTCTTGAAGAACGTCATTTGAAGCAATCAAATCAATTAAATCAGCTTCTAAATGTTCCCAGAACGTGATAAATATCTCATAAAATTGGTTGAATTATTCGAATATAATTGTTTTCCATTTCAATAACTTTGCATATCAAAGGAATATCTAGGACACTGAGGCAGTAAACCCTCCGAATCGCTAACATTCCAATGCAGACAGCTTCCAATCAAAATGTACTAGAACTAACAGAACTCGCAATTCGAGAATTTCAGAATTTCAGAATCGTACCTACCGAGTTTCGAAGAAAGATCGGTATAAGATCATTCGTTGAAGTCTTCTATGAAAGATATAAAGAGAACTATCACAACTCAAAGCTTTAAAGGTTTTGATGAAAATTATTATTTTGATGTTACCTTTATACTGGGTATTTCAGATATGCAGTCATTAATTTCTACAGGAGAATTCCTATCAATTTTATCGAGAAAATGAAGAGGGTTCCACTAAGCATATGTCCAAAATTACTCTGTTCTCGAGATACTGGTTTTTTGCCTGTCATACTACAGGTGTAGCAGTCCAAGATGACTTAATGTGTGTGTTCATTCTCTTTTTGAAGAGGGCCATAGCGGACTAGCCATGTAAACAATAGAATTTTTATAGAGAAAGAAACGTGGCGTAGCTAGCTGGACCGGCTGCGAGCCTGGTTTTTCATTGGAACTGGATTCTTTCCGGAACCAAGTATTTCCTCACAGCATTTACCATGGAAGCACCTGTAGAAAAGAGAAAGTAAACCCAAATATTCTGTTTTCGGTGGAGTGGAGCAGATAAATAATCTGCAACAGAAAAAGAGTAGGCAAGGGTATGGAGCCCTGGGGTTCTCCTGCGTTAACCTAAAAATATTCACTCGTGACACCATCAACTACCACCTAATCGATCTACTGGAGAGAAAGCTACTAATCCAACCACGCATTTTTCGAAAAGTCTATATTCGATTAGTTTATTCAGCAAGACAACTTGCTAATCTAACACTGTCGACGATATCAAGAGTAGTGGTTCTCAATTCGCCATACTTTTTGGTTGTTGATGTTCACAAATGTGTAACCTATGCAAAGAGGTCACCAGTTGAACGTTATCTCCGGAAACTGTATTGTCGAACACTGATGATACCCTGTAACTCGAGATATACACAACCAAATTTATATGGAATCACCCGATATTTTGAATATTACCTCAGGGATTTTGAAAATTTCGAAGGATTAAAAGAATTGATCCTTCTTGAGATATTTCAATTGAAAAAAGAAATAAATTAAGGTTTATTTTAAGAAACAAACGAATGAAAGATAATGAGAGACTCTTTCCGCATGTAGTAAAGAAATTGAAATTGACTTCTCACGGAGTAGGTGTTTTTTCTCGACCTCAGTAACTTGTATTACTTCCTCTTGCCCAGATACAAGACTGAATCCGTCGAGGCATGTTTTGGATTAGGTTTTCGACCTCCTCTGGGGTGATGTTCTTCCACTCTTCTGTGACAGCTTGAATGAGCTGTTGTGTGGTTCTTGGATTAGCTGGCGCGATAAAATTTTCCTTTTGAAATTATCCCAATAAATGCTCAATAGATTCAGGTCTGGAGAGCAAGCTGGCCAGTCCAGATCAGCGATTCCCTCTGTTTCAAGATAATGTCGCGCGAGGTTGCTGGTATGTGGACGAGCATTATCTTGCATAAAAGTGAAATTCTCACTGTTAGCACCTCACCAGAGTCTCACTATGGGCTTTATCACTAGGTCTACGTAACTTCTAGCCGATACACTCACACGAAACGAAATCAAATCTGTTTTGCCTCTCAGCATAATGCCACCCCAAAACAACACACTGCCCCTCTAGTATTTCGTAATTTGTTTAGCTGCTCGGAGCCTAGCTTGTCTTCCACGACCCATTCTAATTTTGGTGCTCAATACACCAATTGAGTGTGTTAATTTTTTGTTGTCTGGTTAGCTCTGGAACTCTTAAAGGCCTTCTGCTGTTAAACCCCTTAAACGAAGTCTTTGAGGTATCGGTTCGACTTGTTGTTCAGAAGTGATCTTCCTACGACTTTTCTAGGCCTATTTTGCATAGATTGAAGCTTTATGTATCGGGCGTAGGTTTTTGAAATCATCCCCTGTGATACCCCCATTGTGTCACCCCTTTTTCAATGAGATCTATTATTCAACCCCTCTGCACATCGGACAATCCAGCGTAAGCATTTTCATATATGATCATAGGCTTTTTTAAATTATCAAATTCACAGTTTTAAATCTCAGTGACGACTGAGTACAATATCCCGAACATGTGGTGATAATTCAACATTTGTTATCATACTATCCAATTTTTTTACAACAAAAAACTTCATTCTTCACAAGTAGTCAAAGATCTATGGTTAAAAACAATCAATAATGTGAAATACCGAGTGATTCCATACAAATTTGGTTGTCTGTATTTTATGAAATCAACGTTTACCACTCTTTCCATGACTTTCGACATAATTAGCGATAATTTTAGAGAAGGTTTCTTTGTGTTCATTGTGAAGCTCTCATACTAAATCCGAAAGCAACGATTAAGAACAGGTGCTAAATCTGAAGCATTCCTTCAGGCACTCTGAATTTTACTTCAGACATATTCGATTGAACGTGGGGATGATGGTGCTACTGCGTTTGATGTATCTACAACAGGCTTTTGTGCGGATTTTTTTCATGAAGTTTGGAATGTAGAGTTCCATGCCTGAAAGAATAAGTTCTCTACTGGACATTGATGCCAGGATCTGAAAAACAGACGACATTAAAAGAAGAGACGTTCAGTTGTATTGTAATATCATATCTCCCTGAAGGGGGTTGTATCTTTATTGCATGGTTGTACGAAGTTACCAGAAGCAAAAACGAGGTTGTGGTCGCAGTTGCGTAAGGGAGCTGAACCCTGTAAATGGAAATTATTTGGATATGAAACAGGAAAAAGATCGAGAGTATTGGAAAGATCGGCGATATTGTGAGAGATTCTTGTCGGCTTATCGACAAGTTGAGTCAACTTGCGGCTGATAGCTTGCCTTCTTTCTTCGTCAGTCCTATTTGAGCCAGTTGATGTTGTGGACGTTGAAGTCTCCCATTATAGTAACCTCAGCTGACGGATGCTGTAATTGGATCGTATCTATTGTTTCTATTGTTAGGAGATTGATACATACATGGTTTTGTTTTATAAAACATGGTTTTGTTAAATAAGATGAAGTTGTTGGTATCTTATAGTTCTCAATGTATTCAGCTCCTATTTACGAATAGGAAAAAATTTTTCACCAACTAATCATTCATACGTGTCCAGTAGTTACAAAAATATAAAGGCTCATAGTACCTTTGCCCCATCAAAATTATAGTGTTAGTGAGCCATTGATTGGTCTCTTTATAGATTATTGATTGAAAATATCTTTCAATTTTTTTCTTTCGAAACTTTTTAGGTTGCAGCTTTTTCGAGAAAAAAATGATTTTTACAATAGAAGGCGTTTTTGAATGAACTGAAGTGAGGCTCGATAATCCGAACAAGGAAAATGATGAACTCCGAAAATTACCTTTTGAAGTAGTTTTTACATCATTTTGAGTTTGAATATCAGAGTGCTTACTTCATTTAGTGGAATTAAAATGGCCTGTGACTTTTTAGCCAATCATATTAAAGTAAAATCTAATCTTGCTGTAAGATACAGGAGAGTTGTCATAATTGAAGTTGATTATTGTCAATAATACATGGCCTTTGGTAATTTTTATGTATCTAACCTTTCAAGAATTGGCTGAAATTGATCCACTCTACGCCCTATTGAATGGTAATGTGGCTGAAAGCTAAAGACTAGATAGATAATGAGAGAGGACTATCTAACAGTGTGAGTGGTCTATTTTGGCACATTTTATCCTAAATATCATCCACAAGCTCCGTTCTTCTTGTGAAGGATATAAGATTTCTGCGTGAGAGCTTAATGAGCTCCTTCAGCTTCATTTTGTTACATCCAAGTTCATCCAGCCTGAATCTGTCCCCACATAATTTATGTTCATATAGTCTTCATGAAGGGTCCTCAATCAATTCTAACTTATTTTGGTAATTTCTGTGGCGATAGTGCTTTGTTAATATGGCAGATAACTCTCAGGTCCAGCCTTGAGTGTTTAAGCCAAGCCTTGGCTCTTACAGTGGAAGGCCCACTTATGGCAAGTTGAGAGCGTCTGAGACCTGAGATGCTCAGTGTCTTCAGTGTAGCTTGGGTATCGGTGATGACTTTTATTGGCCTTCTTGTTAATCCCCTATAAGCAAGGTGTAAGCATGGTGGTCAATGGCGAATATTTCTGCTTGAAAAACAGTCACAACGCTGTCAATATAGATCGACTTTTCCTTGGCAGCACCAGCTCCAACACCTTTTGCAGTTTCGGAGCCGTCTGTGTTTCAACAGAACTCTCAAGTAGATGGTCCTTGGAGCTGGTTCATTCTTAACTGCTAGGAATGATGATCTGGAATGGCAGCACCATGTTGATAACTGAACTGCTATATTGTAGCTATTCCTTATAGAAATATTTCTTCATGGAAATTTTTCGTTTCCATTGACAGCTCGTTACGTAAAACCAGATGGTTGCAACCAGTCATCAGATCGGTACGTCAGGACACCGATAAATGAAGAACTAGCTTTGTATGAAGTCCAAGATTCAGCACTCGAAGGCTATCTCTACATGTTCACGTATCACGTTCATCTGTTTGGAGAGTTTTGCCTGACCAACTGTTACACCCTTACCATCTTCAGAGCATTCAAAGCTGAAGATCTACCCAGAAGATTCGAATTGTGCCAATGGTTACAACGTAGATGTGCTGAAAATACCGAATTTTGTAGGAATAATTTGTTTATAGAAGAAGCAAGCTTTACCCAAGAGGGTATAATGACAATTGAGTGTAGACACCGAAAAAAGTTTTTTTGAGCCGTTTTGCATGATGACAGGATGTTGGGGCCAGTAATTCTACCTAACAGATTGAATTCTATAGCATTTCTTGATTTTCTGTAGAAAACCCTGTTTAATGTTTTCTATGGTGTGCTTGTGCGAATAGAAGAAAAATATGCTTTGTACACGATGGTGTTGCCTCTCATTTTGAACTAATAGTGTTGAACCATTTAAATCAAGTATATCCCAATGGATGAATTAGTAGAGTGAACATGTGATATATTATTGGACGTGACAAAAACTCTATTAAACGAAATCAAAGTTGCCTATGGTTCATGTTTGAAAAATGCAAGTTTGCATTATTACCTAAAAACAGTTGGACAATAATAAATTAGAGAATGTCAAAATTATTTAAATGAGATAAAAACACAAGGTTTAACGTTTCGCTGACACAGCAGCTTTATCAAGAATGAAAAACAGAATGAAGAGTATGGTATTATAAACAAATCGTAGAACAAGTTGGATGAATAACAGGAAAATCCACACCGAGCCATTGTACAGTTAGTATGAAAGGTAATAAAACTAATTAAACAAGTTAAGTAGGGGTGAGTAATTCTCAACTACCTGTTCATTCAGAAGCTTGTCCGAATGTTTGTATCTATTTATTTCTAATGCTTCTAGGAGATCTAATTTTGAACTTTTGATTTTATATGTAATATGTCAAAGTTTTTATTGAATGAATGGTTTTCTTTTATTAGGTGGTCTGAATAATTTGAATCAGATTTATTTTTATCGAAGCTACGTTTATGTTCAGATGTTCTTATGCCTAAACTCCTATAGGTCCTACCGATATAAATTTTATCACAAGAACCGCAATTGAGTTTATAGATTCCTGATTTACTCGATTTTTCAACACGAGATTTATTATTTTTAATATGTTTACCCAAGTTATTAGAAGTTTTGAAAGTTATAGTAACGGCCTCCACAATTCAAATGTTGAAGAAAGCGAATACACTGGAATCTATAAATTCAATTGCGGTTCTTGTGATAAAATTTATATCGGTAGGACCTATAGGAGTTTTGGCATAAGAACATCTGAACATAAACGTAGCTTCGATAAAATAAATCTGATTCAAATTATTCAAACCACCTAATAAAAGAAAACCAATCATTCAATAAAAGCTTTGACATATTACATATAAAATCAAAAAGTTCAAAATTAGATCTCCTAGAAGCATTAGAAATAAATAGATACAAACATTCGGACAAGCTTTTGAATGAACAGGTAGATGTGAATTACTCACCCTTACTTAACTTGTTTAATTAGTTTTATTACCTTTCATACTAACTGTACAATAGCTCGGTGTGGATTTTCCTGTTATTCATCCAACTTGTTCTACGATTTGTTTATAATACCATACTCTTCATTCTGTTTTTCATTCTTGATAAAGCTGCTGTGTCAGCGAAACGTCGTCGAATTTTTTCAAATAAAGTGTAGATTAAAGTTAAACCTTGTGTTTTTTATCTCATTTATATCATGGATCTACATCAAGTAACGGCCTCCACAATTCAAATCAAAATTATTTTATATAATTTAAAAAGGACCGAGATATTGGCACTTTACTGATTCAAGAAATAACAAACAACTGTAAAACTAAAAAGCTAATTTCTATATGTTTGAGGCAATGAATTCCTCAGGCAAAAGGAACATTGGGTAGGAAAGCTAATGATTTATTTCGATAGAAGTTTCAAAATATTCAGTATTAGAGAATTTTGAAAAAGAAATTGAATTATCACTATGCGAATCATGTTTTAGATGAAAATTATACTGATTATAATAAACTTGTGTAGAATAGTAGAACGAAAATAATTGATTGAAATCATAGTTTCTATGGAAGCTGAGATCTGCATTCAAAGAATACGAAGAAGTAAAATACAATAGTCTAGACCTCCACGATACTTCAGTTTTTTTATGCAGAAACTTAATGCAATCCATTTCCTCTCTTAGGCGTTGGTGAAGACAGACCAACTAACCAAGGAAAGTTACGATTTTTCAGGGTAATTACTAGCATCCGTAGGAGTCTTGGAAGCAGGTTTAGTTGCCTCGATATCGTCCATTATATCTTTTATAAACTCATTGCATTCATTTAAATCATTCCTCAAAGCGTTGCGATCTGTTTCAGTGCAACGGGATTCTAATATATGCATACGCTTTATTCCGTGACGAGATATTCTCCGGAGTGATGTTTAGAAACGAACTTATGATATATATTTTGCCGTGATATAATATGTAGCTTGTACATGTAAAATAATAGATGCCAACTTTCAATTAAGTTATTCTTGGGACTCGGCCTGAAGAGATTTCATTCAGCTCTTATGTGGGATACAGGTAATAGAAGATTTAGATTAACTCATCATATACGAGGTTTATCTGATAAGATTGATAAAATAGCAAGTAAAACAATTTTTGGTAATGAATGATAATGCATTTTGAATAGTGGTATACAAGGATAAACTAAAATGCTTTCTTTCTCAAAAATTTTGAATCGCCCTGATTAAGGCAGGAATGCGTCTTGTCGTACCTTCAATAAGATTACAGATGTACTGTTGGTATATTATTACTCAATCTTTTTCAAAGCCTGATCTAATTAAATCAGATTCTGCAGAGCTGGGACGCGGTTTCCTAACTTTCTTTCCATCGTGTCCCACACATGCTCAATCAGATTGAGATGAGGGCTCCTTGCCGGCCAGTTTATTTTCAATGTTTCAAGTCCATCAAACACTCACTATTCTTGCACTATGAGGTGAGATATCATCCTGCACCTGCATTAAGTTTTTACCCACGTTATCATCTTGATGACCTGAAACTTGCCGCATGTACTTTTCAATAGTCCTGTATTATTTGTAATCAATTCTGATTTTTACTTATGCCACCCCAAACCATTACAGACTGGCCTCCATAACCGATTCTTGTAGCAAAATTGCCTTGATTGAAACGCTTGAAGTTGGCCGAAGAAGCCTGAGGTGCCCATGTTGAGATTCAAGGCAAAACCTGGATTCGTCAGAGAACAGAACGTTTACCCATTCTTGGTTGACATGAGGTTGGACAGTTGTTGTACGCCAAGGCGATGCTGGTTTGCAGTGTGTCAACGGCATCTTCAAGATCCTTGATGTTTTCCGTATTGGTTCCAATCGGTTTTTTTTGGGTTCCTATAAGGCACTGGTCGTTGTTTCCGTATATTTGTGATATGGAAACAGATATGTGGATGGTCAGATTATATTTTATTATTATATATTACTTCTGTGGCCACTCTCCAATTTTGAATTTTTGCGATGAGATGTTCACTGCATAAAGTTAGGTCCAAGACTTCTTTTCCATTCGATGTGACGAAAATTGGTTCTTTTTCTTCGTTGAGAAGTGTTTCTGCTGTAGAGATATTCGACTTGCTGCTTCCCCCTGATGTTATTGGAATCACACCCAACGACAAGTGGCCAGTCTTGTGTTTTACAGTAATTCACCAAATCCTGTACTTCTTCTGTTGGAGAAGGTGTTTGAGAGTCGTAGGGACGTATGCCAAGCATACCACAGAGGTACTATCTGTGTAGACTTTTCCATCGTTTTTGTCTGGTATCAGGTCTCTAAAATGGAAATTAGGTAATATATGAATTCTAATACTTTTAGAGACCAGAACGCATGTTTTAGGAGACAGGCCATCGCTGTAGCAGAAAAGATTTCCATCGTAGACCACCAGGACCCCAACCATGCTGCTCCTCACCCAAGGTTCTGCATTAGTGATTTGAATGTATGCACTTTTGCTAACCGCTAACTTATGTCGGTTGCGGCTATGCAGTGGAGCAAGTTCATTTGCGTATACCATATTGTGTCCCCTTCCATTTTAAGGATGACAGGGAACCCTTCTCCGTCAGTGTACTTAGTCTCTCAGCCGGGTGCCGCATACGCCTCCTTAGGGCCTACTGTGGGAGGTTGGTCCGTGCACAGTATCGGACTCCAACCCCTCTCCCCGACAGATTTTGTTCTGCCGGTCACGGCCCGGAATAGCCTCCCCGACTGTTCCTCCCACGTCTATAGGTTCCGGGCCTATGTTTTTTTCGGTGCTGTATCCTACGCACCACTATTTGATGCAGAGCTCTGCTCTTTTTCAGTCACCGTTTTTGAACTAGTCTTAGGATTTTTCAGCACCCTGAAAGATGTTGTCCTAATGCCAGCATGAAGTTGATTCCTCTTCGACTCTGTGATGTCTAGTGAGGCTTCGTCTATACCCAATACTAATTGGGTGGAGGACAGATTTATAGTCCTCCCGTTGGCTTGCCAGATTTTGGTTCTTTACGTGGAGGTAGTCCTTTGGATCCTGGTTAGGATCAACCAAGTCGGCTCTGCTGGTCCACCTAGAAGCATGCTCACTTTCATGAGCTTGGAGAGTAGGTCCCCTTCCCAAGTTTTCTTCAGTCGTAAACCTTTCACCAGCTTCAGGGTTTTGACCCTGGCTCTCAGCCAGTTCCTGATGTATTTGTCTTCGCAGACAACTGACAGAGCACCAGGTGCCACATATGTGGTATTTTTGAATAATGGATATCTCTCCTTATTTAGAGTTATATTTCCGAAAGACTTTTTAGTATCTTGAGCTTCCTCCTCTGTGAGGGCCCTG
Source organism: Cryptolaemus montrouzieri (assembly GCA_013387265.2). Classification (NCBI taxonomy): domain Eukaryota; kingdom Metazoa; phylum Arthropoda; class Insecta; order Coleoptera; family Coccinellidae; genus Cryptolaemus; species Cryptolaemus montrouzieri. Next base: position 21,135,704 of record JABFTP020000103.1, read on the forward strand.
TCAGGGAATGTTATCGGATCCAGTAACACCCTGATGGTTACCATTGCAACACCGCTGTAAGAGACGTTGGCTTTTTTATTTTAGCGGTCTCTCAGCTGAAGGAGGTGTTGAGAGGTTGGAAAGGGTCTCAATTTCCCTAGCCCTCATTCTCGTTCTCTTCTCAGCGCCAGACTAATTTTGGTGACTGGTTATTTCGGGCCCACTGTGACGCTCCCCAGTCACAACGGTCCCGAATGTACCTGATCTCTCAGGTTTTGCTGGTAAAGACACAAGCGTCTGTCCCAGCCTTATGTCGCTTTTGGGTTTTGTTATTTTATTTTATTGTCGACTTGAAGTGAGGAAGATGGCAAAACTTATGAACATGTCAAAAGAACGTACTTGTCTTAATTTAATCAAAATTTGCACATGAGAAAGCAGTTCGCGCGTTGTGTGCCGCGTTCGATTCCTAATACACCATGATACGCCAGATACAAAAATACAGTCCAAACAGTGGACTGCAAAAAGTAGCCGATTCGAAAAAAACAAAAACGGGTTTTTCTGCTGGGAAAGTGATGGTAACTGTTTTTTGGGATAATCGTGGGGTTATTTCAAACGAATATCTTCAAATAGGAAAAACCATCACAGGAGCATACTACTCAACATCACTTGATAATCTAAATGCAGAACTTGAGGCAAAACGGCGACGTTTACAGAAGAAGAAAATCCTGTTTCACCTATAAAACCGTCTCACACCTCATCGGTTGCGATGGACCAGAACTAACCCCAAGTGACTTCTTTTTGTTTCCTCATCTAAAAATTGTGATCGGAGGACAGAATTTTTCGTCAAATGAAGAGGCAATAACCTTCGTGAACCACTATTCTGCAGAGAAAAACGCCGAGTACTATTTGAACGGGTTACAGAGATGGGAACATCGCTGGCAAAAGTTTGTAATAGTAAAAGGAGATCATGTTTAAAAATAAAGAAATTATTCAGAAAAAAATGTCTTGTATCTCTGTTAGGTCGGCAACTTTTCAGACCACCCCTGTATATCATTAAAAATATTTCCACATTTTTCTCAATTTTTTTTGTGGTTTGTGAACTTTGAAAACAAAGTGCTCAAATAACTTTTAATAACGTACTGGTTATTCCTAATATCACTAACAAATTAAGTATTTCCTACTTCCTGAAGTCGATCTGTACTGGAAAGACTAATTCTGGTCGGGAAATTAATTAATTACTACAAAGTTGTTGAATTTCTGTTAATATAAGAATGGTTCATGCTTTCTTTTCTTGTCTATTAAAATAGTTTAATTGCTCGTCTAGACTTTGATTATAAACCACGAACGTTAATAAAATGTGTTAATGAACATTACCATATAGATAAATATTTAATAACAATATATCCTACCGACCTCTTCATGGCGTCTCATCTAATATCACACTATGTTTAAAACTACTAAAAACTAATTAAATTTACTGGAAAAATGAATATCCGAGGATTGAAAAAGTCATAAAACCTCGCCGCGAGCCACACAATATTATATAGCGAAAAATAATTTTAGTTTAATTATTCAACTGTAAAATTTGAACCAGATGCACATTCATTAAATTTTCAAAAGCGACGAGAGCATAAAATGTAGTTAAAATTTTCGCTCCCAGCAAATAATCGAAAACGTGTGTGCGTGTCGAACCTATAAGCCGTGTGGAAAATCTTTTTTTTCAGTTTTTCCTGCTTTGAATATGTTGAGGTGCAATGAAAATTGCTTTTTATATTATATAAATTGATTAGTTTTTAGTTTGAAGCGAATGAGAATGTACATATTGCTCAATTTACTACAATTCGTAATTTAACAAATAATCATGTCTATGATGAAACCTACATACAACAAATTTAAGTGGACTATACAAGGTGACACAAATTTAAAAAGTTCCCGGAATTATCTCCGGCTGGCGTCCTTAGTCATTGCAGTGGCGTTTCATTATTTCTCTTATGTTCCCACATCTGTCATTGATATTTCCTGCCCTTTTTTCTGATGTCGGTCTAACAACGTGTTCTCGTATTCAAAAGTTCTGAATTTATAATTAAATTAAATGATTTCAATAGTATGGAGTGCTTGCAAATATTGGGAAATTTCTTTCCATTTTTTTTATTCTTAACTCTTGGAAGGAGCCGATGCCTTTCACACCACAGGTGTAACAGGCAGGAAATTGTAAGTTACCGGAAAAATGTTTCATGGAAGCGAATTCCACGGTACACTATTCAAATTCGTTCAGCCGATTTAGCTTAATCGAGTAAGGAAATTTCGAAATAGAAACCTTTACACTTATTACTAGTAATGGTAGTAATACTGCAAAGTTATGGAAGACACAACCCTCATTTCTGCCATTTTACGCCTCGTTATCAAAATTCCAACCACAACCATAATATAGCAGTTCTGGAATGTTAAATCTCGGGCACTCAACACTTAGGAAGTTGATGCTACCAAAGTTATTAAGATTGGAAAAATTTCACCTAATTAGATTACCATCATCTCGATATTTCCCATAAAATGATTTTATGAGGTTTTTCGGAAGTTAAACAGAGTTAGCATGTCATGAAATAGATCTATCAAATCTGCGAACTACAGCTATAAATTACGATATGTAATAAAAGGCTGAAGAAATTCCAGACGTTTTATGAGTTTCTAAGTTACATCGCCGCCAATTTGATCCGCTGCAAATTAGTCCAAAAGAAAAATATTTAACTAGTTTGAATGGATGTGTTGGTGTAGATTAGAGATTTAATGCTTGTTCGATACGATTAGGTGGAATGTTAATAGCGGATGAACGTTTTATGCTATCGGAAGAGAGCATCACCATGTTACCTTTGTTGTGAAAACCCTTTAATTATAACATAAGCTACAATAAATATGGGGACAAACTTCACAAGAATCAACACTTTTTGAATCTAAAGGCAATATAGATGAAATGGACAGTTTCGTTCCTAGGATACCAGTGTTACCATATCGCAATGAATATCTTTGTTATCTTCACTTGTTATCATCATAAAGGTATACATTTCATCTAGGGTTTCATCGAGTCAGGAAGCTTGAAAATTTTTCAAAAAGCTTGACTTGAATTAAAATTTAAGCTTCTGAAAAATGAAAATTTTGACTTTACTGGATATTACAACTTTCTCAACTTGACACAAAGCTTTTTTGATCAGCTTGAAAGCTTGATACTTTAAAGAATATTAAGTTAAGTTCACTTGCTAATTGCTTGTTGCCGTAACCGTACATTTGCAATGGTAGATAGTATCTCTAGTCATAGAGAATTTTTCGAACGGCTACAATATACTGAGATTTCAAAACTTTGTGCGTTCGATCTAGTAATTCGTTCACAGCGAAACGAGTAGATACAAACTTAGAGGAGAAGGAGGTAATGTGGTCCCTTCCTTTGTTTTCTGGCCTCAGGTAAAAAATACAAGACTAAGGAGTGTAGGAAACACGTTGCAGTCGTCTTTATTAACATACATACAGTGTGTTCCAACGAAAATTTGACCCCCTATAACTCCGAAATGAGTAACATTAGCGAAAAACACCAAGACACGTCGATTTTTGTTTCGAGGGGAGCATTTTCGAAATAATTCGAAACTTGTCAGATCAACCCCTACCCCAGCAACCCTAATTTCGAAATTCATCATAGGGAATAAGGGTCGAGTGGCACCTTACTGTAAAGGTCTGTCAATTCTCCATTCTGATTTGTCATTTTAGAATTTTAAATTAACATACAGGGTGTCCCAACCGAGGGTAAAGTTGAATACCTGCAAATCCCAAATACTAAATGAAATCGATTTATTTTGGCATAATGCAAGCGCAGGTTTATGCTCGGTCTAGAAAACGACCTACACTTGTGAATTTGGAGTTGGTGCAATCAACCCCTATTTCCAGCATCCCCAACTCAAAAATCATTCGATCGAAAATAGGTCAAGTGGCACCTCGTTGGAAAGGTATTTCAATTTTCTCTCCGAATTTGGTATTTTCGAAATTCAGAATCAGCATACAGGGTGTCCCGGAGCAGGAACACTGAAAACCCAAATAACTTTTTGAAACTGGTTCATTTCGGTATAATACGAGAACATGTTTATGTTTGATTCGAGAATAAGACTCTCTTGCGTGAATATGGAATTTTTGCAATCAATCTCTTCCATTCAGCATCCCCAACTCAAAAAATCATACAAGTGATTACAGGTTGAGTGGCAAAGTTCCAGAAAGATATTTCTATTTTCTGAATCACTGAGGCATTGGTTTCAGTTTGGCAATCGAGGTTTTCTGGCGTGAGGATCAGGATGAGGGATGATGGAGAAACTGATTGGATGCTCATCTAAACAGGAAAACGAGATTTATTGAACTTGTATTCAATTGAAAACAAAAACTAACTTGATTATTACAACAATTGTTCAAAATGACCTCCGCCCACCTCCATACAGTTATACAGACGATTTTCGAACTCTCTTCTCACATTAGCGAAAACTTCAGGAGTCAAAAGTCGGCATTCTGTGATAATCCTCATCCGCAGCTCCTCCAGGTTTTCTGGTCTTGTGGCATAAACTTTAGATTTTAGATGGCCCCACAAAAAAAATCTAGGGATTTAAATCTTGTGACCTGGCTGGCCACTCAACAGGTCCTCTTCTACCAATCCACCTTCCTGGGAAATTTTCGTCTAAATATTGGCGCACCCGAGCATCATAATGCGGAGGAGCACCGTCTTGTAGAAAACGCATTTCGTCCTCAGAAAGAGTTGGATCGTTCTGTAAAATTTCTGTCAATCTAGGATGTATGTGTTCCTCTAACAACTGTAGGTAGCCATTTCCATTCAGATTACCCTCAATAAAGAAAGGCCCAACTAGATGATTGCCAAAAATTCCTGCCCAAACGTTCAACTTCTGAGGCCTTTGCGTGTGGGCCTCTCTAAACCAATGAGGATTCTGTGTGTCCCAATATCGACAATTATGTCTATTCACTTCACCACTGAGCATAAAGGTGCTTTCATCAGAAAAACAGATGTTATTCAGAAAATTTGGATTAGCGTTTAGGTTTTCACTTAGATTTTCACAAAACTGTAAACGACGATCTGGATCATCTTCGTTTATTTCATGCACTAATTTTACCTTGTAGGGGTGAAATTTGTGATGTTTCACGATTCTATGGACAGTTGTAGCTGATACACCAGTCAGACGAGATAGTTTTCTGATCGAAGTAGTATTCTCCATTTGTAGATGACCCACTACTGCCACTTCCGTTGCCTCATTTCTGACAGGACATGCCACTTCATGTTTTTGTTTGCCACCGAATCCGTAGCTAGGAATTTGTCAACCAAATATTTAACGTACTGTTGACTGACTCCCTTTCTCTTTCAGGATGGTTCCTATCGAATATCCTTGCCGTTTCTTTGGCACAACTGTTACTTCGAAAATACGTCGATACAATTTCGACCCTTTCCTCAGTGGAATAAACCATTTTCAGATTAATTTCAACTGACGAACAACAACAATAATGAGGAACTGATCTGAATAATAATAATATTTCATTGCAAAATGAGAAATAACAGATGACTGCACGCCAGATGGAAATGAAAAAATGTGAACATTTTCAATGCAGAAATCAGCTTTATTTCTTCGTAATTGATGCTCAACACATCGTACCCCAATACTTTTAACAGTTTCGAATTAATTTTAGTTGATAATTTCAAATGACGATATTGAATTTTTCGAAAGCGACATCCTGTATGGAGAGCCGAACTGAATGAAATGCTTTAATCATTCTGGAATTCAAAAACCTCTCTGAAGATATGCCACTTGAATTATTTGTATGATTTTCAAGTTGGGGATGCTGAATGGAAGGGGTTGATTGCAAAATTCTATAACCACACAAGAAAGTCCTATTCTCGGATCAAACATGTTCTCGTATACCGAAATGAACCAGTTTCAAAAAGTTATTTGGATTTTCAATGTTCCTGCTTCGGGACACCCTGTATGATGATTCTGAATTTCGAAAATACCAAATTCGAAGAGAAATTGCAGTACCTTTCCAACGAGGTGCCACTTGACCTATTATCGATCGAATGATTTTTGAGTTGGGGATGCTGGAAATAGGGGTTGATTGCACCAACTCCAAATTCACAAGTGTAGGTCGTTTTTCTAGACCGAGCAAAAACCTGCGCTTGCATTATGCCAAAATAAATCTATTTCATTTAGTATTTGGGATTTCCAGAATTCAACTTCACCCTTGGTTGGGACACCCTGTATGTTAATTTAAAATTCTAAAAATGACAAATCAAGGTGGAGAATTGACAGACCTTTTCAGTAAGGCGCCACTCGACCCTTATTCCCTATGATGAATTTCAAAGTTAGGGTTGCTGGGGGTAGGGGGTTGATCTGAGAAGTTTCGAATTATTTCGAAAAATGCTCCCCCTCGAAACAAAAATCGACATGTCTTGGTGTTTTTCGCTAATGTTACTCATTTCGGAGTTATAGGGGGGGTCAAATTTTCGTTGGAACACACTGTATACATGAGTTTTATTAAAATACACGAAATTAAAGCAGAAAAATAAAAAAACATCATAAAAATAATCAAATTTGGCAATTTGAGATCAGGTGAAAGTTATATGGCACTAGGGGGGCCATATTAAATGTATGAGAATAATCTCAACCGAACGACAAAAATCGCAGATATAATATTCGCCTTCAGGACCTGCAGAAGCTGTATAAGCCCCTAAATTGCAAGTTTTTTTCAAATCGACCCTGGTGGCACCTTTCATTAAAATATCAGTAAAGTTTTTTCTAGGAAATATATCTGTGGTATTTTAGATTGCACATTTGTCAACCCAGTCCTGTCTAGTCCAAACCCCTGTCAAGGGGATAATTCTAATTTTTCATTTCAGTTTCCAATATATCGACTGCTTCACTGTTAAAACCTTGAGCACTAGCTTATGAAGTCCCTATAGTTCTGCGTAATGATAAAGAGTTCTTATGACTTTTTCCAGCTCAGGTGGTAGTATAAGTTTTCTTCCGAGAGGTTTATGCACAAGCAACTCTAACGATTCATGAGAATCCTTACACATGGAGGTATCAAAGTTTTGCCGGGGTATCTGTAGCAAACGTTTAAAAAAAATGATATGATATATTTAAGTCATACATCATATATGGCCCCCCAGGTTCATAATACAAACAATGTAATAGGGCCAAATTGCATGTATCAAAGAATATACAAAGAAACCATATTAGAGATATTAATAAGAAGTTTTTTATAATTACCTTCAAACGAAGGAAAACGTTCACCGGGCGACAGAGTAACCTGTGCAGTACAAGAGAGATATGGTTAAATACAATAAAAGGAAACGAAATCCACTGATGTGTATAACTGAAATCATATGATAATATATATGGAATTCTTGCTTCACGCTTTGTGAAACATGATGAATAGATGATTAATTAAAACTCTTGACAAAGGTTTCACAAAAATATATGAAATTACTCGACATATGTTTTGGGTTAACAACCCTTAATCAAAAGTAATGCAATACTGAGAAACAGAATGAGTTGTTATACTGAAATATAACGGCGTTCAGAGATAGACCGTAGTCTGTTTGCTTATTACAAATTGGCTCATTTTTCCTACGAGCGCACGTGATTTTCATCAACTCTAAAATGTCCATCTTCTTCCTGGGTGTATAAGTTTAATTCTTTCGAAAACAGTGGATTTGAATAACGGATCATTTATGTTCTTTTATTTCCTTCTCAATACATCTTCCGAATTGGTATATATAGAAAGTTTCGCATTCACGGCAGTTTATTATATGTACTCTGCTTTTACCTAACCATTCCATTTCATCTTAATTATAAACTAACAATGAACATAAATTCTTTTCTTACTCATCGTGATAACATTATTTTCGTTGCAATATATTACATATATTGCACATATTTTGTTATATCACGAATATACTAAATTGGAAATTTTCTATTTGATTTCTCAGTATATAAAAATAAATGATCTGCAGTAAAAGTTGAATTATGTTCATAGCCGTTATTTTCAGCGATTAATTTCAATATTTGAACTTCTTGTTGATTAGTAGGGCTCGTGACTATTGGGATTAAGAATATACTGAATACTAACTGGTTCGAATAGCTTGATTCATAACAAAGATTGTCAATTCCAGAATATCAAATTGAGTACTTTTCATTCATTTGTTCAAAGATCACTATCTATTCCTTTGTCAGCTGTTGATTTAGGGAATGAAATTCAAAAATTAAAATTTATCGCTAAGAATAACAGCTATGAACCGAATTTAATTTATACTTTAATAAAACAAAAATAACTTAAACTTTTAGTACAGAGCATATATCCGTTGCATACTGAAAAATCGAATAGAAAATTTCCAATTAATTATTTCTTAATATTAGCAACAAGATATTGCACAAAAATAATATTCCCACTATCAGTACTATCAAAAGTATTTTAGTTTTATAACATTTTTTTTCCATATTGAGAATAATCAGGTAAAATCAGTCTCTCCTTTTCTTAAAACAGTTCACTAAATATCACTCATACAGAGACACTCTATATACGCCAAACTGGAAGATTTATCTAGATGAGAATTGAAGAGCATAAAAGATCCATTATTCAGAACAAAAATTCTACTTATTTTTTTGAACGTTGTACAGATAAAAAATCATTTCATAGGTTTCGAGAGGATTGAACTTCACATCCAGATAATAAAGGGAAGAAAATGCACATTTTGGAGATGATGGAAATCACTTTCGCTCGTAGGCAAAATCAGCCAATTTGTAATGAGCAAACAGAATTCGGTCTATCTGCTGTTGAATATTCCGTTATTATCATATGAACCTACTCATTTTGTTTTTTTCGTTGTTGCATTACTTCTAATAATGAGCTGATAACCCGGAACATATATCGAGTATTTCAATGTATTTTTGTGAAGCCTTTACCAAGTGTTTGAACTAATCATTTATTCATGTGATAAGAGCCTATCATTCCTGATGCGATGAAACCTTAAAATCATCTACTGTCTCGATAAAAATACTGGAATTCAACATTTCTAAGGTATTCCAATAATTTCTTGAAGTCATAAGGAGCTACGGGATATTGCATGGTGCTGTTTTTGTCCCTAAAATTTTCGTAAGCGTGAGTTTTAGAAAAATGAACAAATGATCAAAATCTGGACAGAAAAACTTGTAAAGTAATTTAAATAAATATATAAGTTCTTTGTCAACGAAAAAATGGATGCAAAATATATAAAACGGCGTAAAACCGTTACCATCGTAATAATAAGGTCTGAGCGCTGTGATGCATCATCACGTCACACATATCAAGTAGTCATAACAAGCATGCCAAACGAAAGCACAGTGTAATCGAAAAACCGGTGCATGTCCTTTTGTTTTCCGTATTTCATCCGAAAATAAGTGTTTCTAGTGCTTAATTTATATAGTAGTGCATTTATAAGACATCAGGATACAGTATAGTGCTGTGTGTTTACCGAATAATTCGCGTCAATTATAAATTTGAACGAATTTCAGTTAGGTGAATTGTGAGGTTAGATAAGTCGTATTAGTGTACAGTTAAACTTTCCGTTTATAAACGATTTTGATATTTTTATTGTGAGAGTGTAAGTGTCTTTGATATATTATGCCGTTCAGGTGTTGTGTTCCTGGTTGTTCAGGACACTACGGTTACGCAGATGAAGGTATCAGGTTTAGAGGTAAATGGTTGAAATCTATTCCCCGAGCTCATTTTGAACCGTCGAAGTACAGTAGGGTATGAACTGCAGATGCCAATAACTTCTAAAAATGCAGATGATATCAAATTGACATTTTTGGGCGATATGATCAATTGGCTGGATTGTTGGAAATCTTCTGATTTTCCCCATAAACTTACTCCTCAAACTCCTATAGCATTATCGCATACTCTACATGGCATGATAGAAGTAATTCAGTATTGTTTTGAAGAACTCAACATGAACTATGTTTTGTTGGGGAAATTTCAGACAGACTCTTTGGAACATAGGTTCGGAAAATATAGACAATTATCAGGTGGTAACTATCATATTTCGATAAGGCAGTTATACAAATCTGGAAAAAAACTGAGAATTCAATCGCTTTTATCATTAACGTCTCAAAATTTTAGCAATATTCCTATAAGTAGCTTTTCGGAAAATTTTGACAATTGTCATGAAGAACAGAAATGTTGTGATAATTCCTTTCAGCCAGATATTCATCTTGACGAAAACGATTTCGAAAAAGTTCAATTTGAGATGCCAGTTATTACTTATTTGGCAGGATATTGCAGCTATAAGGTAATACGAAAAATTAAATGTGACTTTTGTAAATCAAAATTAGTGTTCGACCAGGAAATGGTTGTCGAACAAAATTATAATTTGATAAAAAATTTGAGCCGTCTATTTTTTCCACACGATATTGGAGTCCGTTTGGTTTCAGTAAACTACGTTTTATTCAAGAAATTGATTGAAAATTTCGGGGATGAATTCTTGAAACTCAATGTCAGGAAGGATTTCGTTGTGGGTTTTGTTTTCACTTATTGGATGACAAATAAAGTTGAAAACTATAGGTTACCTGCTTGGGAAACCCACAGCCCGGAATATATTTTGAAATTAATTATAATAGCTGGAACAAATACTCTCTTGAAGAATGATTGCGGGAAAACAAATGATAGATTGGGAAAGAACAAAAAAAGGAAATTGGATACAGTATCGAATGAATGAGTATCTGAGTCTCCTGAATATGTTCTTTTCTATATTTTCCCAGGCAATATAAATCGTTTATGCTGGTGCTTTTTGAAAATAAGAATCACTAAAAATTAAGAAATAACAAAAAAATTATAAAAATCCAAAAACCCAAAAAAAAATTAATGTTATGTTTATAATAGTTGAAAAGCCTACGAACGGCTGAGTAGAATATCGAGCTAGCGCGTTATGACTACTAGCGAGACGGTGCGGTCCGAGCGCTCAGGCCATATTATTACGGTGGTAACGTAATGTTATCCTGCCATATCACCTATTGGGGCCAACAATTTTTGGCGCTTTGTCCTATACCTCTGAAAGAACAAGCGTTATTATACTTTATTCTCGTTACACCACCGATTATTATGAATAAAATCTATTTGAAAATACTCTGAAACTTCGTTCTTGTAGCGACACAATTTTGCGTAGCACAAATATGAGAAAAATTACTATTCTGACCTCAAGCCGAACGAGATTTTTTGCGGAATATTTGAATATGTGAAAGAGGAAACCCCTCCACTGATGCAACTTTGAATTAGCGAGAATATTATATGAATATTCAATAGAACATACTTCACTCACTCAGTTTCCCATGAAAATCAAAATCTTTGTCTGTGTGCCAGACTCGTTTTCTTGTGCAAGGTGTTTTCCAAATACACTCCTTCGTGAGTCTGAATAAAAACCGAACTGAAACTATAGGCAAATTTAACATTACTTAAACATAGTGTTATTAGGATTTTTTCTCTCTTCTAATTGCACATATTTGTCGTCCATACTAAAAGGTCATAATCATCGAGCGACTCATACCTCTTACACTTTCAGCACAACTGTATGCTTTCCAGAGATGCCAGATAACGCTCTGAGTGGATACCATTGCATTTGTATTTTTACGTCGAGCATTCTTATAATTTCTTTAGCCAAAATACCTCAGAAAAATGTTCATTCTATAGAGTTAATTTGAAGAAAAGAAACCTAATGAAAATTAGTAATCGTATTCGAAATAGTTCTATAGACACACATTCGTGTTACACTTTCTGCATCTGGTAAAGCTACACTAGTAGCGAAACGAGTTATAGGTTCATGAAAATTAAAATAAATTGATATAAAAAAGCTTCATATTCAAACATTGATTCGTATTTCCATTTCTAACTTCAGAAATTTTCTTCCATTACATAGAATTTGTTCAAGTTCATAGCTGATAGCAAGTTTTTTTTGCTATTTCAGAGATCGGAAGAAGTTTTAATTGGTCTGTTAATTATACACCGAAAAGTTTCATTAATGGATAAAAGGAATTGGAAAAATCGAATGCACTGTTTTATATCGCTGTTTTTGCTGCTAATTTGAATCCTTCCAGTTAAAAACTTTGGATGCCGGCCTCGGGATTGCTTTATTCATTCAACGCCAATTAGGATTTATTTCAGCTGGTTATTTGCAGTATTTATTACTCTGGTCTGAAAACTTTATGAACAGTCTACTAAAAAAATGTATCACTATTATAATAAGTTTAACTTTTTTGAAACGGGATAGTCTATAACATTTTTTTGAGTATTTTTTTAAACATTATACTCCATGAAATATTTTGGAGCAGATATTCAACTTGAGATTGCATGAATAAAAGCATTGCTCATTAAAAAATTGATGAAAGTTGATATGATGTCGAACGTCAAAAATTCAAATCACTTACAAGCAATCATCAGAAGAAATTTAACTAGCGTGAAATTATCTGAATAAAAACGACGATGAAGGTAAATACTTCCGGCATATTTCTTTCCTGCATATTTCTTTGGGAAAAGAACTGCTTCAAATCATAAATTATATCCGTACCGTATTTTTTGCAATATTCAGTATTGATTAATTTCTAGATTAAGGGGCTAAGTGATAATCCTACCTGTCTAGTTTTTGTTAGTAATCTTCGTTTTGTAATTGAAAATAATATTTGGCGAAACAAATGTCATGTGTTGAAATGTTTGAACAATGCTTTTTATGTCAAATGGAGCTAATTTGAGATTATCAGCTCTTTTGAGTGTAGATAATTTATGTATAAATTTGATTAAGTAATGAAAGTATATTTTAATCGGTATTTTGTTCTATCAATTATGATTGAAAAAAATTTGCTATAATGCCTGAGGCTCTGTTTATGAAGAATAACATTAGTCTGATAGATTTTTCTGCTTTGTGTAGTTTGATCGATTCGTAGATTTTCTGGGACTGTAGGATCATTGATTTTTTTATTATTCAGTATGTGCTAGGTATTTTGCGTGCTCCAATTTTCGTTTCACTTGTTACGACGATAATTCTGTTGGATCCTTTGATATTTCAATAATATCCATTGTTTTCAATATACCATACATTTTTTTTCATTAAATTGATCTCTACTGAGGACTGATGTGCTGTTATTTCGTGAGATTTTATCATTGCAGATTGTACAAGCCCTAAAAGCTATACACTTCAGATGTCCTTAAAGTCGCATTTTTTTCTAGTCAATAACATGTTAACTATTAACCATAATAAATAAGAAATAATGGAAAGAAATTGCAGAACCCTTATTGTTCAAACGTGCTAAAATCCCGTCACAACAAGTTGAATTAAAACGCCTGATTTCCGTCAACCCTCTATCTATGTCACGCCACTGGTTAACAGTCTGATGCGTATAATCCGGCTATCAGATGATATGTATTACCAGCTTTGCTTCAGAATCTCATTTTGCATTCTCTTCTTTGCCGACCTTTGGACGAATTAATTAAACTTTAAAATCATCGTTGATTGTATTTGAAATAATTAATTTATATAAAAGTTCTCTAGTGAAAATAGAGATGTACCTTTATCTTAAATACTGTGTAGTGACCCATATCAAAATATAAGGTAAGTTGAAAGTTCATCTAGCAAAATGCCGCACTTAACCTTGAAAATCTGATTTTATTTTTTCCTTACAGCATTTTTTCTATCAACTGCTTGAATGCCTTATAGTAGCTATTAGAAATTCAAATTCAAATATATATATATATATATATATATATTAGACTTTTTCTTATGGGGATATCTCAAAAGTTTATACCACTCCTGTGAACACTGAACACTGTAGAAGAATTGAGAAATCGAATAACAACCTCTTGTGACACGATAAGAAATACCCCAGGAATATTTATTCAGTTTTTAATTGTTCTATTTTTAGTTTGATATTGAATAAGTATAAGTTGAGTTTCAGAAGACGAGCTATCAAAATAAAAGCAAAGTTTGGGCATACCAATCGAGTATTTCTATTTTTTCTTATTTAGCGAATAACATACAATTCAAATATTTCAAATTCAATAATTTTTCACTTGAAAACGGTTGGAGGTACGAAAAAATTACAGGTGTCAAGAAAGTTTCTAAAGTGGACGAAGATGACGAAAATAAATTGCACGCTGATCAGCGGCGTACTGCAAAAAAGTTTGAAAGGGCAAAAGAAGACATGGCTCCGGAAAAGAAAACACCTTGTGGATTTAAGTAAAAATTTAAGACGTTTAATGATGGAGGCTGTAAAAAATAGCTTGCGTTCCGAATTTGGGCTGAATATCTCGAAAACTGCAGGAGTTTTGAAGAAAAACCAATTTTTTCGGAAATTTCAACACCCTATAGCTCCGTAACAAAGCTTTTGCGGACCTATGTTCATATAAATATTTTTTCTTAAAATTGCACATAAATTTACCTCCTCAACTTGTGACATACTATTATGTAACACCCTGTATAATACCTGATAAAAACAATCTGCTGCCTTAAGCAAATTACTGAAATTCAACATTTATGAGGTGGTACGATAAAGAATAGAGCCCACATGCAAGTTACATTATTTCGAAATAAACAAACCGACATCTAAGGAAACACCTGCAAGTAAAACATACAAATGCAATTGAATAAATCAACTAAACATCCCGTATAAACGGTTGCTAATGAATTAATTGCACACAAAAACTCTTTTAACCATTCAATAACACTTGGTATAGATATCAGGTTACAAAATATACAGAGGTTCATCTGCATTGTGCGCAAAAATTACAGGATACAAGGAATTAGAAATATGTTATGATTGTTGGTGCAGACCATGTATTTATAGCAAAGGTAGTTCTGAAACATGTAACAACATTGAATTTTACTGGTTAAACCCAGAAGAAAATGGATAATGAGACTCTAGTTCAATAATTGTCACTGAAATCTTGGAAGAAAAGTCAATGAAGTTTTACTTAGATATTTAATTACATATTATAATAATGGTAAACAAGTTAGAGGAAATTATCATGTGACCTCGTTGGATAAATATGATTTAGAAAGTGTTTCAATTTTCATGGGTGTGACATAAGCAAGTGAGTATAAAGACAGTAGGAATGGTGAGTAAATCCTTTAAAAATCCTCAGTAGCTCGTGATAGGGGAAGCACCTATAATTGCTCTTTTCTGTTGTGAGAAGATCCTCAAAACGTAAGAAGAAGCTTCTATTAAAATGAGTATTGTCGCTTTTTTGTACATTATAAATTTGATTCTTTGGATGAAGTAAACGATTACAACTTCTTGCAAATCTCCTGTATATGCTCCCAACAAAAGTGTACCATCCAGTTGAAATCCCAAAAAATTAATTGTTCTTATTTCACGAGGCTTTCTCATGGTAGAATTTAATTTTTGTCTTTTATAGTTTAATGTCATTTAGCGGCAGCATTGAGCCTTTTCTCATCAGTTTCTTTTCAGTAGATTCATTCTCTCTCGCAGCTCATATTCGGGAATTATCATCATACACGCCTACATTTTCAGGGCTAAGATATTAATCAAGGTAATTAATGTTGATTAAGAACACCAGAGGATCTAAGATGGAGCCTTGTGGTACAACCATTTTCATTTATTTTCACTTGATCGATAATTTCTACTAACAACTATTTGTATTTCGTCTTCGAGATATGATTTCAACATATCATAGGCTCGACGCCTAATCCCACAAAATTCAGAAAACTTGGCGTTGCACGTACGACAATTCACTGCGTGATCCATCCGCAGTAGTTCCAGGAAACAAATGATCATGCAAGATACCTGGAAATGTCAAAAAACGCTTTATAGATAGAATTCATCACCTCCACCAACTCAATTCTTCAACATGCAACATGCGTGAAATTCTTTTTTGATTCAAATTGATACTTCAACCACTGAGGACTATAAGCAATTTTTGGCTTTCTACATTGTATGTTCAGATGTACACGGTAAAGTAAAGTCAATATACGTACACTTTTGAGTTTGTGATAAATCTTTGATATTTTCAAGAATCTTAAGGAGAAAGGGGCTGTTCAACATGCTGGATGAAATCTGTTGACGAATCATCCGAATCATTCTTCAATTACTAAATCTGATGTTAGTTACATTAGAAGAAATGTATATTACGTTCAATACAAATTACTGCCACCATTATCATTATTTTTTCAATTTTTCAAGTTTGGGCTGCAGCAAAGATGATCAGTTTCAGATTCCATCTTTCAAGGCTCGATTTAGACAAATTCAAAAATTCGGTTTCACCTCCGATTTCTTTTGAGGTTAGATATGTTCTAAACTTATTCTTGGAAGCTTCACTTGATCCATTTCTTCTGCAGGATACGGTATCTGGTTGTAACATTTTTTCACTCGTGTGAAGCAGTGATTTGAAAGGATCCTATTGCCATCAATGAACAGTAAGTTGTTGAAATTGAATGGTATTACTTCTAGGTATGATGTATTCCTGAAAATGAAGCAGCAAGAGGGCAAAATCTACCCACAAGAGGAAATTCTATGGAGTGATGAGTCCAGATATTCTTTATTGAGTAACGATTTACGCACAAGAATTTATAGATGTGAAAACTATCGATTTGCACACCGTTTTGGATGATTTAGGAAGGCATAGATTAAAGAGCACCTACTGAACTTCAGATATCCAATCACAGCTCTCTTACAAATCATCACGTCAACGAGATCTTAGATCACGATTTTCGTTGCATTTACGATAATGCAAGAACCCATATTGCAATAAAGGTGATAAGTTACCTTGATGATGCTAAAAACGATGTTATGAGGAAGCTGAGTTCTAATGTGAACCCAACTCCAATCAAAGGAGAAACGAGCCTTGAAGCCACCTGCAGCAGATTCTTCTACCCCTTCGAGAGCATCTGATCGAATTGAGCTTTAGCAGATCAGGACATAATGAATCTGAATTAAAAATGCAAAGCAAGAGCCTGAAGTGGAAAAGATTAGTACTGATATCTTGGAATGTCGTTTTTTTGATACGATGAACGATGGTTGTTATGATTAGATTGCTCTACTTCTTTTATCCTTACAACGTATAACGCAAGAAAAACCCGAAAATAAACAAATGCTCTCGAATATTTCAGCATAATTTGGGTAGTGTAATAATTTCTTGGAGTAGTGGCCCTAAAATAACGTTGTGGCAGAATGTAAAAGTTTTATTTATTTATTTGAACAATATTGAGTGAAGAAGCTAGAGACTAAAGAAATCCGAATATTTTTTTTCGCTTGGTACTCTGAGAAATAGGTTCCTAGACACCTCTAAGGAAGTCTTTCAAAGTATGAGCTCTTGATTGTAAGGGAAAAGTCCTCTGCTTTACAGTTTTCAATTGTTTTCTTATTATCACATAGAAAAATTAGTATCTCGCTCCCAACTACTCGAAAAATTATATCGTTTTATAGATTTCGTTTGAAATTGAATGTTTTACAGAAAAAGCCACCTACGATTTTTTCGTAAACGTAACTGTTCAAAAGATTTTAACGGTTGAATTTTGATTATTTAAAGGTAAATTTTTCTTTTCTTATGAATTTTGTGACTCAATGCAAAAAAGCATTATGAATCATAAACTCATACTTTTGTAGGAAATTTACTGCACTACAAAAATGATCTTTCATAATTTTTCGATTAAGTTGAGCGTTTACGAGATTTTCCCCAAAACTCATAAATTCAATTAAAATTTCTCGAATTATTGATCAAAAGCTGGAAAAATTGATAGGCATTAATGTTTGACAATGAATATCTCGTAAACGCTTAACTTAATCGAAAAATATAGGCGACCATTTTTGTAGATTAGTAAATTTCCTACAAAATTGTGAGATTTAATATTCAAAATGATTTTTTCATTGAGTTATAAATTCATAAGAACAGAAAAATTTACCTTCAAATAATTAAACTTCAACCGTTACGTTTACGAAAAGATCGTACGAGGCCTTTTTTGTAAAATATTTAATTTCCTACGAAAACCATATATTTTTTCAAGTAGTTGGAAGCGAGATATCAATTTTTGTATGTGATAATAAGAAAAAATAGAAAAATGTAAGGCAGATGACCTTTCATTACAATTAGGAGCTCATGCTTGGAAAGACTTTCTTAGAGGTGTCTAGAGCCAAATTTTTCAGACAACCAAGCGAAAAAAAATATTCGTTTTTTCTACCCTTTCTATTAAAGATGCCATATTGTTTTCATCGTTTTTCTGCATATTAGGACTTCGTAAAAGTTTTAAGACTTGTCTCCGATAATTAAGACTGCTATGGTTGAAAAAACTGATAAAAAATCAATTACTACCCATTAATAATAATTAGTGACTGTAGCTAATTTATTTAAGAGTGAAAGGAAGTTGTTATGAAAGACTTCAGAGATTTTACAGCCCCATTCGTCATAAAATATGTGGGGCAATAAATTTAATTATATGTGGTTATATTAATTTTTATAGCCTATAAATTGCACATATTCCGGGGGTCGTATAGCAATGAAATTCTACACAAACTTATGTTTGTTTACTTCCACCCACTACGGACTTTTCTCCCTGTGTTCGAAAAAACTGAATCAGGAAGAATTGGATTTTATATCCTATGAATGCCTCTGAAAATACCGAAGTTAATATGGCACGTAGTTTCAATGAGCGGTTATAATGCTTGGCGATACACGGGGTGTCTTACCTAAGTGCAGAATCTACTTTAGGAGGTGATTATTCAGCGGAAGAAGATTTGTGAAATAACTTTTTTTTGCTGAGCTCTCTTTTTTCAAATGCTACTAAAATGTAAGCATAAAATGTGCTTTAATTCGAAATCAAAAACTAATCGACTTGAAATTCAACAAAATACTTTTTTTTTATTCATTCACTTTCTTCAGGAACTGGTTGAAATATGGAACCCTTCTTGGATTTTCCATTTCAGCTCATTTGAAAAGTTAAATGATCAATATTTTTTGAGAAAAGACTAAATCTTCTAAGATACTACAGTCAAAAATTCAAGAAATTTGGAACCGGAAAAATTCAAGTAAGCTGCTGTTATATATTATTATTGGCGCGTATTGAATGAACTGAACATGTATCATCCAAAACCATGGTTCGGTTAGGAAAGATGAGCAATGAGACTCTTATTCAATAATTGTCACTGAAATCTTGGAAGAAAAGTCAAGGAAGTTTTGCACAGATATTTAATTACATATTATAATCATGATGAACAAACTATATATATATATATATATATATATATATATATATATATATATATATATATATATATATATATATATATATATATATATATATATATATATATATATATATATATATATATATATATATATATATATATATATATATATATATATATATATGAGATGTCGTGGCTTTGCTGGTTGGATCGGCCGCTAATGATGAACTTAGCTTTTTTTCAACTGGATTCTTTCCTGAACCGAGCTTTTCAGTTCTTCAGTGCATTCACTATGGAAATATCTGCAAAAAAGGAAAAGAACAACAACCTACCACCTTAAGCAGAGTTTGGAGATCACGCATGATCTCTGGGTGGCCCCACTTGGATATTATCCAATAGATGTAATGAATGTTTGGGAGCGGAGCCCCGCGCTTGGGAACAGTATTCCAGAAAGGTTGCACATGTGCTTTGTATAATTGATTTTAATAAAAGCAGATTTGGTAATGGCTGACACATGGTATTGCCAGCAAACTCCGGTATTGACTGTGATGCCGAGTAGATGCATATTCGTTTCTGAAGGAATTTGATGTCCTTGCATGATTACAGGAGGTTCTCCAGCAGTGACCGTAATAGATTGACCAAGTTCATCCGGTCCCACTCTGATATCTAATCTAATTCTGAATTCAGTGATAGCTTGGCTGGTATGACTCCTCAGCAGTTATAGGCCACTGTTCAGAAAATTACGACGCCATGGTACAGACGACAAACCAAAATATTCTGTTTGCGGTGGAGTAAAACAGATCATTAATCTCCAACAGAAAAAGAGTTGGCCAGAGTGAACCTTGGGGTACTCCTGTATTAACCTGAAAATCCATTAACTTGAAAAGATTCACAGGTTACCCCATCAACTACCACCTGAATAGATCTACTGATCCAACCACGCAATTTTTCGCGAAGTCCATAACGTCTGCAAGAAGGTCACCAGTCGATCGTTGTCTACGGAAACCGTATTGTCGATCACTGATGATACCCTGTAATTCGAGATATTCTATGAGCTCATCGTTTACTGCTCTCAATTATAAATAGAAAGGGGTGTGGCACAGCCAATATATTGTTGGATAGAAGACGGCGATCTTGGACGACAATGAAGTAACACTTACTCAGGAATACATCAATTGTTTGTAGGTTAGTTAATTGAAACAAGGATCCCACAAAGAGTGATCTAAAGCCAGTAAATCTCAACTTCATGGTGGCCAATTCAAAGTGCCATTTATTGAGATAACCGATTTTCAAAACTTTTCTTCCAATAATTTGACGGTTTTGCCAGCAGTATTTTTGAAAATCATGTTTTCCGAATCTATATCCTCTAAAAATATGACATATTATCATCCATGAGGACATTGATTGACAAACCGATTTGCATCTTCTGTAATGCTGGCTCCTACAGCAACGATATCCTATCCCTCTCTTACATCCAATATATCTTGCTCTATGTAGTATGGTGAATGATTATTTGCAGGGACGAAAGGTCGATTACTCACGCTCACTTTTAAGTTTCAAAGACAAAAACTTTACTACAAATAAAGCACAGCAACTAACATTTCTGGAATTTTAAATATGGCTGTCAAATCATTCCAATACAAATCATCTTAGTTAGAATACCCAACACCTAATGCTTCTTCAGTAAGAGTTCGAACTAGTTTGAGCTTGTTTGGTTCAACTATGTTACCCAATGTTAGAACTGATACTGTATTAAGTAAAGGTTCTTCGACGGTTCAAGGAATTCTCGTAAAATGGATCCGATCTTTATCTTTAGAAAACGAGTTTTAAGTCAATAAGCATTTCAGTAATTCATCAACCTTCTTATCCGCCTAACTTGTACCTTCTCCCCTCCCGAGATACAAGCATCTTCTCATGGGCGTCATGACAATAAAAACATTCAAACAGATTAAGCCCCCATCTGAAGCTATTGCACTAAATAAATTCTATGACTAATATAAACAATGACTTATCCGACACCGTGTGGATGGGCAAGTGAGTTATCTCGAGAAGCATTGTGCTATTTTATTCAAGTTGCACATACAAGCTAAATGAATTAGGTGGTATAGTCTGTTCACGTTAAGTTTAAAGTGACGTCATCAACCAGTTTTCTCGAATGTTGCCAATGTTTCCCAAAATTCCTATTCAGTGCGACTGTGAAATATGGAATAAAATTCATGGTTTCTTTATTTTTGATTTTCGTGCAAAACTCTCAGACCGGTCGATTATTATATTCAACTCGAAATTATTTGGAAAAAAAAATTTTCTTTTGTATTTCGCAATATATGACGTCATCGACCATATTTCAAAAATTAGAATCCATATTTTTTCATGATTATTCTACAGAGATTAGTGTTTTGATACCCATAGTAGGGGTCGGAGATGCGTATTTTCCGAAATACAGGCTGTTTCATTCAAGAGGTGGTGGTATGAATTTTTCTCAGAATAAATTGATTGTCACTTCGACTTTTTTCTCGAGAAAGCTTTTTTTGATGTCAATTTGAGGCATATGAAATTAATTCGCGACCTTCCTCTCCCGAAAATAAAATTTTTCTACAATCATTCATATCAATACCTCTTGAATGGAGCATCCTGTATATCGAAAACTACGCATCTCAGACCCCTTGTGTGAGCTATCAAAACATTCAGAAAAGTAATTTCTGTACCTTTCAAAGAACATAAGGAAAAAAAATATTTTTTCGGCCAAAAAATTTCGAGTCGAAAATAAAAATCGACCTTATGATCATGATGGATCTTCAGAATACTAGTACTTACCTGTAAATGCAATACATGAAGCATAACTCAATTCAATTGTGTTCACCTTTCTTCAATATAAAAACAGGAAAAAGAAGAAATTTTCATTATACATTTGTTCAATAAAGGTTTTGAGCATTGACCATCACATAGAATTTGAAATACAATGCAAACGAATAAGATTTTAGAGACAATCAGGTTTTTGAATGAGTCCAAAATTTAGATCAAAACGTTACTTTTTGACTGATGAAAAATTATTTTTACTTGGCCATGAAATAATAATTATTTTTGAAATATTTCAATCTTTCAACAGAAACTAGAATTTAGTCTACTTGGCACTTGCAGATTCAAATAAGGAGCACAGGTAAAACTATCTAATAACAGAAATCAACAATATCATTTATTTAATGATAATTTTACAAAGGAAAGGTTGATAAGTTAAAATTAATTGAAAAATAAATACCTATACAAGCAATATTACTGTTTCTTAACCATTCTTGAATCTCAACCTTTTTAGTTGCTGTTGTGGGGGCTTTGTTCAAAATAGTTGTATGATAACATTATCGAGTATAATTGTTGAAGGCTTTTCCAAATTCAACAATACCTGGTGTACAAACCAATGCTTGAAGTTTTCTTGATTCATTTCCCCGTGGTAATCACTGTCCAAAGTTTTTGAGGAAAAAACAATTTCTGCACCAGGAATGAAACCATGCCTGTTGTGTGCATGGAGTACATAGTACGAACAATAGTTGATAACCTCACCTGGTTCCACCTACTTTTGTTTCATTCACACATTTGATATTGTCATCTTGCCACGAATGATCCATGTTTCGTCAAGATAAACATATTCTCGTAATCCTTCATTTTTATACGAATATATGATTGCAAAAATGGATACGCTTCAATGCAATATGAGGTAGTTTCATCAAACCTCTTCTTGTACAATTTTCCACAGAAATGTCTTACACCCATAGAAAATATCTCTGTCGTAGATTTTCTTTTAATGCAGACAACGTAATAAGTTCCTCTACAGAGAATATAATATTAAACTCGATTTAGACAAAGGTTTTAATGACTACTTACTGTTCTCTAACTTGTCATAGATAGTATTTCTTATGGCAGTTTGAACAAAACGTCAATATGTACTACAGGTTTGTCACGATTCCTTTTTCTTGTTGGATTTGTTAATGGATGAAATGCATACTTGCAAAGCACTCGCTACCCTCTGTAAGCAAAAAAGTTCATAGTATGTAGATGTGTAGACAATTTGGAAACCAACAGATGAACAAATTAAGTTGTATCATAATATTTCTTTTTTAAGGGTGGAAGGCCCCTTCTGTTATTAATTTTCGTGGTACTTAAATCTTTTACAGCTTTAAGGGGGAGAAGAAGCTCCCCATTCTTCGTTCTTGTTGAAAATAATTGCATAATGATGCAATCATGTTTTGGGCTTGACTCGAGAAAGCTCTTGACATTTTCACTATTTATATAGAACAAACAACTGATTTTAAAATAAATGATTCAAATATTATCAAAACTTCGAGGAAAACACTTCAATCCAATCTCAGTCAGCACAAGAACGCGAACTAAAGCAAACAATAAAAATACGTCAAAGCCGCATTTCAATGCCAACTGTCATAACCAAATGTCACCATATGTCACAAGTAGTTCCTAGTTATTTTGTTCTTATCCATTGCAATCTTTTCCAACCAGACATCCCTAGCTATGACTTCAAACTTAACGTGAACAGACTATATTTGTCGTTTGACTTATGGAAAGAAAAAGATCCAAGAACGGTCAGCTTTGTTATCAGTAGCCATCATGCAAGCAGAAGCACATTTTTCAATGCACAACGGAACATCAATATCTTCACTAGTTTCAAGGCATAGTAGGGGTCGCAACACTGCCTTAAAAATGAGAGGATCAATGAGGGTAGGCCTGAAGGTGCCGAAAACGAATTATTTTCTAAACCTAATGACAAGTCGTGCCGATAACAATATACTTGCTGTACTTATTGAACTTGATCCCTATTAACCTAACTGTTGAAGAAAGTCAAAGTTTCAACCTATCCTTTATGTTCCATACGTTTACGCAAATCTTGGATACTATTTACAGGAATCTCTCTTCAAGGAACCACACGATAATTTTTTCAGTTAATTTTAAAAACATATTTCATAATGATAGAATATTCAGACTCACATTTAAACCTATTGAATAAGGTCAAAGGAAGTGTTCATAAACAAGCCAATACCGTACTCCCCATAAGTGAGGCAAAAAGTTATTAATATTGTGGTAATAATATTTTGGTAATAAAAGCATCTCCGACGAGTTTTCTTATTGGGCGGTTATTTTTGAATAGCTGGGATAATGGATGGCGGTAATTTGGACAAAAGGCTATCAACGACAATTTTACGCCGTAATATAACCGACTGCCGCGAAGTGCGTTGCCCAGTTATTTACGAGGTTACGACGAAGAAATAAAATATGTGATGGTCTGGGTTCGGAACGAAAACTACTTCCATATGATTACATCGTCCTGTATTTTTCTAATATACTATTTTTGTCTTATTTAATACACCACTTTATTACCAATGATATTTTAGGAATTATATATGTTTTCAAAGATTTATAATTCTCATGGATTATTTAGACTACCCAAAATCATTTCAACATTTGTTTAATTCATTTATTATGCAGATATCTTTGGGATTACATACTTTTCCAACTAGCATTGTATCATCAGAACATGTTAAGCAATTACTTGCTCATACAAGGAGAACTTGTTTACTCACTGTATTTAACTATTGAAAAGAATATTAAACATAATATATGAATTGTGTATAATAATTACAAATCTAACCAAGGATTATATAAGCTACCATCATAAACAGAATTATAATACCTACGATTTGTTTATAATGGGCAAAATTTTTTCTTATTATTGCCTTCAAACCAACTGAGCTTTATTCGGCATACATCTAATTACATGTTATATTGTATTGTCTGATGACTTAACTGAAATAAACTTATTAAGTTAGTCAAAAGAATCTGCATCATAGCGAGGCAAACTTCAATATTTCGTTAATGATGAGTATATCAGCCGTCATGGGTAGTTGAAGCCTAGCTTTCCATAATTTATAGTGAAACTCTTTCTTGTATTGATCAAACAATTAACATTTCCAAAGAATATGACACAGATTTGAATCGGTAACAATGTTAACTCGGTACAGCAACTCTTTAAGAGTCATGTGAACCAAGGTGATGTTTTGTCTCTATAAAACGACATAAACTATGTTTTTCCTTAGTACAGCAGGCCTAAAGAATAATGAGTTTGGTTTGTGCATTGCCGATAGTTTTAAGTTGTTGAAATATAGAATTTTATATATTTGCGGTAACGTGAAGACATTTTGCCAAACCAACCACCTCTTTATGAGCTGGTATTCAATAAAATTGTATTCGAGAGTTGAATCCATTATGCTGATGGAATTTGAAGAATTTTTCCATATTTCAATGATATGTCGGTAACGTTTGATATAAATATATTTGATAAATAAAGGTTCTAGCAGAAATACAGTTTTCGAGCTTATGGACGAAGAGAATCAAGAAATAGTGGGGAATAAAGAAGTAGTGAGTATCATCTTCAGTGACCATTTTGCTGCATTTGCTAGCTCTAAAAAGATTGATAAAAGCCTAATAAAACTTCCACCAAGTGTTGCATGCCGTATGTTCCTATCGCCTGTCACACCACAGGAAGTCATAAAGAACAACGAAACCAACTGCTGGTATAGATGACATCAATGTCAATACTCTGATAAGAGTAAGTGGCAATATTTGCCATATAATGAGTGACTTAATTAACCCATCTTTTGTCTGTGGTGTGTACCCTGATCGACTCTATCTGTCCAAATCAATACCCTTATACAAGAACAAAGGATCTATGAAATATTGATAATTATAGGATTATATCTTTGCAGAATCAGTTGGCTAAACTATTCGAGAGTGCTTTTAGTGTAAGACTTGTAAATTTTCTTGAAAAACAAGCAATTATTAGGATTTTCAAAATTGGTTTAGATCAGGGAGATCAACATCTATGGCGTTGAATGATGCAATACATTTTATATATGATGCCCTTGATGATAGGAAAAAATTTGGAGGCCTATTTTGTGATTTGAGTAGGGTATTTGACACAATTTCTCACGATCTTCTTCTGGACAAGCTTTGCAACCAGGGTATACGAGTCCCAACACACTCATGGGTGGCTTCATTCTTAAAAGGAAGAAGACAGGCTATTGTCTTTAACGGAACGGAATCCAATGAACGGGAGATATTGGCTGGGGTTCCCCAGGGTCCGATACTGGGTCCTTTGTTTTTCATTCTCTTCATGAACGAAAACCGAAAACTCCAAAATTGTTGCATATGCTGATGATACCAATGTCTTGCTGTCAGGGGAAACAGAGGGGGATTTGGTGCAAGCAGCAAACGAAGCTTCGACCTTGTTTGGTGATTGGTGTGACAAAAATGGTTTGCACATAAACATAAGAAAGACATATGCTATGAGATTCTTACCGGTGAAGGTTTCTCATGACTACAGCTTGCTGATCAGGGATTTTGATGAATCTATTGAAGAAATTGAAAAGATAAACTTACTGGGAGTAACAGTCGACCATAAACTCAAATTGGAGTTATCAAATAGAGAAGGTCTGTTCGAAAGTGAGATCAACGGGTTTTGTCATGAGAGCACTTCGTGATACGGTCACATTAGAGGTTTGTCGATTGATGTATTTTGGAATTGTACAGTCAGGATTAACATATGGTCTCATGTTTTGGGGAGCAGTGGGTTGTACTGGTGTCACATTTCGAGCACAAAAACGAATAATTAGAATTATGATATGTTCAAAACCTATGGACCACTGTAGACCCAAATTCGTGGAACTTGAAATCTTGACTTTGACCTCTCTGTATATCTGGCTACTTTCGTGTTATGTCAAAACTAATCTGGGACTTTTTACTTGAACCAATGATAAAATAAGGCTTTCTCTTTGAGATTGAAAATGAGTCAAATTTGCATGTTTACCAGGGTATTCAGTTTTTCAATAAAAATATCTGATGTCATTGATACAAATGTGACTATATCGGCATTCAAAAGTAGAACAAAAAAGTTTCTCTTGAGTAAGGCATTTCATTCTGTGAAGGAGTTTCTGGAGAGATGATTGTTTGTATTTGTTTTAAGTTAGTTTATTAGTTCTTTTTTAATCTATGTTTAGGTATCTATGTATTGACTTTTCCTAATAAGTTGCTTTCACGTTTGGAATGAATAAATCTATCTATCTACCTATCTATCGAAGTACTCTGAGTTCCATAACATAATGAAATTTTTATTTCTGCTTTCTGCCGACGGTTATGTCCTAATTCATTGCAGCACATTTTGCAGTGTGAATGCTAGTCAGTTTCGGAAGGCTTTTGTAGATCTCAATTTTGAGCTCAGGACAGAAACAACTAAAGCCCACAGCGCTGTTGTTCGAAATTTTACTTCCAAGAGACAAAATAGCGATTGCATTATTATCAGAAATAATTTCGCCAATGAAAGAGAGAGGTTATTCCAACCAGGTCAATTTGCTACCTATGTCAAAGTTAATTGGAAGTACTTGAACAAGACATTGTAATCCACAATGGGAGGCAGATAGTTGTCAGTTAGGTCAAAAGTGTGAACTGCATGTATCAAATGCTCAATGAAGTGTTTAGGCATGCTTGGGTGCTTATTGCGGGATGTTCGAGTGACTTAATAAATACTATGAACAGATTGACGAATTTAAGAGCCAGTATTTGGGAGAATTTTTGCCATAAAGCTCACTTCTCACTTTATTAGAAATATACGAAGGCGCTTAGCCTTTTGTTCTCAATTAGGTTAATCTGAGAAGAGAACGAATTTGTTATTAAATGTTAAGTTCGAAAACACTAGCTTGTTCGTTAGATTTTACGATAATATCATAAACTTGGATTTCGGTGCTGCCAAGCTCGATGTTTCTGTTGTTGTTATGTTTTGACAGTGTCAGCACAATCATCCCCTGGTTTCTTTTAATAACTGATAAAGCTTCATTCAATCACTCCTAGCTAGTAGAATAAATAGCAATGTTGTTTACAAACGATGATTTGACATTCAACGGAATGTTAAAAATCATTGTGCTGAAATCTTCTCCTTGGGGGACATCTTTTCCTACTGAACCAGGTTTGTCGAACAAGTTTGCAAAACTGATTGCTCTTCGAGAACACACATCAGCGAGATATATGATGAAACATATGACTTTGTTAAACGCAGATTCAATATCCAAAAAGAAGTCTTTCTTCAACAGGAAGGACCTTTCTACAAATAGAGCTAAATTTTTTAGGTTTCGAACGGAAGCCACTCAGTTCTTTTGGGAGTAGTTTTCGATGTTCTAGCCACCAATCTAACCTACTTTTTAGCATTTTCTCAAAAATTGATCAAAAATGAATTATTTTTGGGAATATCATAAACAAACTATTATCTCCATTTTCAGCTGATGAAAATAATATATATGATTATTTTATTTTCAAGTCAAAATTAACGGATTGATAATTGCGAAAATATAATTTCCGATACCGGGAATCGAACCCGAGCCTCCTGGGTGAGAGCCAGGTATCCTAGCCACTAGACCATATCGGAGAATATATGCTATTTTAAATTGATGTGACTTACAGGAGGGCTCTCAAGTTTAAGAAATAAAACTAAAAAATTCGTATTCTTCTAGACAATCATATGAGAAGACATCAGTTGATTATTAAAAATATAACATTAGAGCCTGTTATATTTTTTCCATTTTCTCAAAGAAGAATTTTCAGATTCGTATTGAATGTTCATGCCATAAGAAAATAGCATAATATAAAT
The DNA here is from genome assembly GCA_013387265.2 of Cryptolaemus montrouzieri. NCBI lineage: Eukaryota > Metazoa > Arthropoda > Insecta > Coleoptera > Coccinellidae > Cryptolaemus > Cryptolaemus montrouzieri. The sequence continues at coordinate 21,164,624 of JABFTP020000103.1, forward strand.
ATCTTGGGGATTATATAAAAAGCCAAAAATCATCTATAATCATATTATATATATATATATATATATATATATATATATATATATATATATATATATATATATATATATATATATATATATATGATTTTGTTAAATTTGCATTATAATATCATTAATCATTAGAAAACAGAATTATATATCTATGGGCATTATAAATAATTCATAAATTTACATTGAGTAACGTAAGTGTTCCACCCATATATATAATGATGCAAACCTTTAGCAAATTTCATTTCTTCAATAACACACTTTTCCAAACAAAAGAGAATTCCAAACTGAATTATATATAACCATAGAAGATTATGAAGAACCTAATGCCTGAAATTATAGGAAATATTTAGATTGTCACAGAAATGGTATATATTACATCAAACATTAATAGAATTTCCAAATTCATAAATTTATTGCTTCAAATTGTCGGAAAATTCGTTAAATTCATGTACACAACTTTCTTGAAACATTTTACATAACCAAAATTATGTAAAATGCGGCCTTAGGTATATGTAATCTAACAGTTCGTATTCACCAAAAGAACTGAGAAATGGGTGGAGTTTTATTATTCACAATTCCTATAAATGATATATACTTCCTGAACTTCATGATGTAAATATATTTAAGAATTTGATTCGATAAAGGAGGAAATGACAGAATATCTTCTGTCGAAAATGAATTAACACCAACCATGAATTGAATTCAGAGAATATCATTTACACAAATATTTCCATTTTCATTTGATGAAAAGAATATTTTCTCAGTTACAATATCATAATTTTATCAAAATGAACAGACAACAATTTCGAAAATATGATTTCCGATACCGGGAATCAAACCCGAACTTCCTATCTAACCTAACCTAGCAACTAGAGCATATATTTTTCGAATTCGTGACATTCAGAATGTTTGATTTAAATAAAACTAAAAACTACATAATTTTCAAGAGAGTCATATTGAGTAGGTATATCATTCTTAAACGCCGTTATTTTATTTCTATTTTCTGCTGACATTTCGTTAATGACTTCAATACTTTTGTAATAAGAATAAAATAGTCTTCCGATACCGGGAATCGAACCCGAGCCTCCTGGGTGAAAGCCAGGTATCCTAGCCACTAGACCATATCGGAGAATAAGAAGTATTTAAACCTCAAGTAACTTCTCCAAACTCTCTCAAATTCGAAAAACAAAGAAAACGTACATATATTTTTCAAGTCATAATTATAAACTCAATTATGTCGTTATCTATAAGAACCGTGATTTCATTTCTATTTCCTGAAAGTTCCTCAAAAATTCGAAATATATATGAATCATGAAAAAAGCAGTTTTCCGATACCGGGAATCGAACCCGAGCCTCCTGGGTGAAAGCCAGGTATCCTAGCCACTAGACCATATCGGAGAATAAGAATTAATTTAACGTCATGTAACTTCTGCAAACTCTCTCAAATTTGAAAAACAAAGGAAACATAAATATATTTTTCAAGTCATAATTACAAACTCAATTATGTCGTTATCTATAAGAACCGTAATTTCATTGCTATTTCCTGAAGAATTCGAAATATGTATGAAACATGAATAAAATAGTTTTCCGATACCGGGAATCGAACCCGAGCCTCCTGGGTGAAAGCCAGGTATCCTAGCCACTAGACCATATCGGAGAATAAGAAGTGATTAAACCTCAAGTAACTTCTGCAAACTCTCTCAAATTTGAAAAACAAAGGAAACATACATATATTTTTCAAGTCATAATTACAAACTCAATTATGTCGTTATCTATACGAACCGTAATCTCATTGCTATTTCCTGAGTTTCCTCAAAAATTCGAAATATATATGAAACATGAATAAAACAGTTTTCCGATACCGGGAATCGAACCCGAGCCTCCTGGGTGAAAGCCAGGTATCCTAGCCACTAGACCATATCGGAGAATAAGAAATAATTTAACGTCATGTAACTTCTGCAAACTTTCTCGAATTTGAAGGAAAAAATTGAGCAGACATACTTTTTAAGCCTGGAAAGTAATTATGTCATTATCCTCAAAAGTCGTGTTTATTGCTATTTTTTTCATAGATTCTTATTAGTTTGAAATAGATGTCGAAAATATGTAGTATAAAACAATCTTCCGATACCGGGAATCGAACCCGAGCCTCCTGGGTGAAAGCCAGGTATCCTAGCCACTAGACCATATCGGAGAATAAGAAATGCTTCAACTTCATGTAACTACTGTAAACTCTCTCGAATTGGAAGGAAAAAATTGAGTATACATATATTATTCAAGCCTTGAAGGTAATTATGTCATTATCCTCAAAAGTCGTGAATTCATTGCTATTTTTCCATAGTTTCTTATTAATTTGAAATAGATGTCGAAAATATGTAATATAAAACAGTATTCCGATACCGGGAATCGAACCCGAGCCTCCTGGGTGAAAGCCAGGTATCCTAGCCACTAGACCATATCGGATTATTTTCGGAGTACAAGATACCAGTAATTTAAATATTGTCCGTGTACAAAAATAATCTAAAGAACCAATTAAGTAAATCCTCATCTATTTTTATCCATTTTCTGTTTAAATCAATGCTTAAATCAATGTTTCTTCGTACGGAGTTCTATTAAGAAAACATCTTTGATAAATAAAAGAAAAGTTACATACTAAAATTGACATTATTGGTAATACATTATCTATCATCTATTAACTAATTAATATATATTCAGAACTTAAGGTGACTAGAAATTTGTTCCCGAAGAAACTCTATGACACATAAACGAGAACAGCATGTTCCCATTTTTATTTTGAATTTTGGAATATTCAGATTCAAAAATATGATCCTCAATTAGCAATTTTAAACATGCAAGAGAAATTCTGTATTGTTACTATGGGTAGAATGAAATATATATATTGTTGTTCAGAAGGTGACATTCGTAGCCATAGTAAAATGATTAACAAAAATGTTTTGGCTCAAGTGTTCTCGTTTCTCTGATTTTCCAAAATACCGAAGTAAAAACTGTGAAACAGGAGGATGTTTTTGAGGAAATCTTCGATGGTATTCTCTAGCAGTATATCGTGCGTTTCGAGTGTCACTTTCTATACAACGATATATGTTATTCACTCCAACTATAGTAACACCATAGAATTGCAAGGTATAAAAAGGGCTTGATTTTCTCTGACATATTGTCATCTAGAGATCTTGGTTCCTTGAAGCTTCATCTTTCTCAAGTACATTTTCTTTTGTTATGCGACTTGGACCAGGCTGGACTTAGTGACCTGTCAGATGCCACATTACTAGATACGTCGCTCCATATCGAGTGGGTCTAAATCTGATGCTGGCCTGTCCGTAGCGAAACTTGGCATGAAATCAGAATAGTTGAAAACGTGTCTATTGAATTCATCAATCCCAGTATTCTCTAAGCCAGTAATTATATTGTTAGGGATCAGCGCCAGTGGCAATGCTATTTTAACGATTGCAGGAATATCGTATATGCTTATGAAATCTCCTGGATGGTGTATGATACAGTAGTTATAAGCATTGTTCACTTTTTTTTGAAGGCCCAATATCAGAAACATCTAATAGTTGGAGTTTGTGAGAACAATAGAACGAGGACCATTCTCTTTGGCAAGGTTCAAGCTTTCAATTCACAAATGAGAAGCGTCATTGTCGAGTAATATAGGAGCAGGTCGGATTTTTGAGAATTTGACATGCCTTATGAGTATATTATCATCTCCTGATGATGCTAACTTAGTTATCGAAACGCGCGTCGAGAGTTAAGGTTAAATTTTTGGTGTAGTGGTTATATAGTGTCTTCATTGTTCATACGCCAAAGTTTCCAATATCACAACATAGAAGCCTTATGAATTGTTTCGAAATATTCAGATGGATTTGCTCCTTCTGGTGGACCATCGCGGATGAAATAATAGCGGTAGTGGACATACAGGAATATATAAAATGGAAGTATTTTATATATATTTCCGGTAGCTGAAATGACACATGCTACTTTTACCAGAGTTTCTCTTTCCTGTCATGTAACTCTGCCAACTCGTTTGAACCCGTTTCTAGCTAAGCTCGTCCAAGTTCCAAATGTCTTCTGGACCATAGTGATATTTGACATAAATATTCTTCAGGCTGACGAAAAAAGCATCGTCATTGTGTCTTTTGAAGCTGGAACACCTAGCAAAACTAGTCGCCTCTGGAGTTGTTAATGATAATGAATTATTTCGTTCAAGAAACTATGTGAACCAGTCGGCACCTACCTTATTATTCTCGCTCCATGAAGTTAGAATTGTTGCATCTACATTCAAGAAAAACTCATTAGCAAACTCCTCACTTCTTTCGGCTGTAAACCGTAGTAGATATCTGACGCTTTTGTGACATTCCACTAATTGTATTCCTTGCTCCTTTGAAAACACTTGCCACGGCTTAGCGTAGCCTACACTGATACCTGGAAATGAATCACTTTCATTTCGGTCCTGGATAAGTATCCTGCTGAGAGTTGCAAAATCAGCTTCAACCGGCCTCCTGGATCTTTTATTTAGCAAAACTTCTTCCGCGGCTATAATCAAAGTGGCTATTGAAGTTCGGGCCCTCAGAGTTTTCTCAAAAAATTTTCTGGCCATAATGCCCTTGAAATAAACAAAAATTGTATGGGTATAATACAATAATTGACTCGCAAAACCAGATAAACTCTAATGGAATTACCCGAAATGACATATCAACGTTTGTTATACCGAGTGTAACTGGTAACAGGCTCGTCCCTATAACTTTTTTCCTGTCCAATAGTTTTCAATGGAATTTTCTGAACTTAATTAAAAATTTATTTCAACTTGAATGGCACTGACAGTTTATCTGAAACGTTTCCGGTTTCAAAGGAAATTAGCCCAAGTTTCGATTTTCAAATAGCTCACCCTGTATATTTTTTGAGAAATCGAATCAAACTCTCTTTGTCTATACATTCAGCATATTTCAAGACGAATTTGCCGAATTTTTAATTTTTTTTGATAAATTTGTTTTCAAGTCAAGGTGGCTATGACGACAAAAAAACTGCTTGATTTATCGATCGAAATCGAGTACATTTGGATTCATCACTCAAACTGTAGAATTCTTTCTGTTATTGGCTTCGTAACATTCCAAACATTGTTTCTTTAAAAAAATCTTATTTCCGTAAGGTATAATAGAGGCTCATTAGCACTATAATACGCAGAATATTTTTACGAATATTTTGATACCAAATTGATAATTTTTCGTTGAAAATTTCCATTCGTAATCCTGTACATAGTATAATACTCGTTTTTCAACTCATTATCTGAAGTGCTTTGGAAATGCATTGAAATCCTATCACAGATAGATCACAGATCATAGAATTTTTTGTATTCAATTTTAAATGTCATAAGATAAGATTGTGTTGCATCTGAATCGGTGAGTATTTATAAATTGTTCAGAGTTTTTGAATTTTCACGGCAGAAAAACAGACGAAATGCTGTATACACAGAATGAAAAGGTAGATATGCTACTCATTTATGGCGAATGCCGAAAAAACTCTACAGCATCAGCAATTTTATACGCTGAACGCTATCCAGAACGGCAACATCCTTCAAGGCACTATTTTCCAAAACCGGAAGTGAAGTTTCGTCAGCAACCGGTTGTTGCCGATAATCAAAATTTCATAGTAAGCGAAAATTCTGAAATTGATGTATTAGCGTACATTAATTTGAATTGTACGGCATCTACCAGAGAAATCGCACAAGAAATAGGGATAAGTCATCAGAGTCTTTGGAGAATTCTTAAGAAGCATAAATTTCGCTCGTTCAAATACAATCTTCATCAACACCTTTATGAAAATGATAACGGCCGAAGTTTCTTCAAAAGATGGAAATGGATCCAAGGTATCCTTATGAAAATTTTATATTCAGATGAATCCCGATTTACTAACAACGGAATGTTCAATAGAAACAATACGAAAAGGAGCTTTTAGTACGTGAGGGTAATTTCCAGGAGCGATTTGGGTTTAAGGTATGGATGGCAATGGTAGGGCGACATCTCATAGGTCCAATCATTTTTGATGGACCATTAACAGGGTAAAGATATTTAGGATTTTTACAAAACGAAATAAGCGATCTGATTGATGGTTTACCACTGTCTGTTGCTAATAACTTAATTTTCTAACAAGATGGAGCACCAGCGCACAACAGCAGGGAAGTTGTTCAATACCTAAATAACAATTTAAATGAAAGGTGGATAGGCACCAATGGCCCGACATAATGGCCAGCTCGATCGCCCGACTTGTCCCCATTAGATTTTTTTTTGTGGGCCCATGTGAAAAATCGTGCTTATAGAACTGCTTCAAAAAATCGAGAGGATTTAGAGAATAGAGTTTGGGGAGCAATAAATGAAATTTTTCCAAATCAAATGGATAATGTAGTACGGGCTACCATTCGCCGCAATAGGCTGTGTCAGGCACAGAATGGGGGGTCTCTTCGAAAACCTGTTGTGAAGTTATGCTCAATTGATTTGATGATCTATGGTTCATTTGTGTATTTTGCGTTATTTATGTGTTTTGTTAAATTTTTATTCATCTGGAATGTAAGATGATGAATATGTACGCCATGCCAAAATAAGGCTAAGGTTTTGCGTTTATGCTTTGTTTGCATTACAATTTTAGAACCAGCTGAGTCGTCATAGCCACCTAGACTTGAGAACAAATTTATCAAGAATGATTTAACAATTCGGCAAATACATCTTTAAATATACTGAATATATAGAATAAGAGAGTTTCATTCGATTTCCCAAAAAATATACAGGGTGAGCCATTTAAAAATTGAAACTCTGGCTCATTTTCCATGAAACCGGAAGCGTTTCAGATAAACTGTCAGTGCCATTCAACTTGTAGTAAATTTTTAATCAAAAAATTTCATTGAAAAATATTGGATAGGAAAAAAGTTTAAGGGGCGAGCCTCTTTCCAGTTACACCCGGTATAGCTTGAGCAACACCGGTATTTGATGTGAATTGAATCAACACTTGGAAGTATGAGTCCCATTGGTAGTAGTGGAATTTGAGCAAAATGCATCACCCTGGAAGTTAAGGACCAACATAATCACACGAAATGACAAAAAGTCATCACTCGCAATAATTGCTATTTCTAGATTTTTTTTTATATAATTATCGCCGTCAAAAACTACTAATAAGTTACATAGGGGGGATGAGCTAAGAAAGATGACACTTTCGTCTGTGGTCCTCAAATCACTTGAGTGAAAACGTATTTGGAAGATTCAAAAATAAATTAGGGCCATTGCTCGTTACACTTTCTTTCTCAGAACTGAAAACTAGTTATCAAATTCAATATCATCCATTGCAGTATATGATTAGTATATTGAAGAATCAAACATTCCAAGAAAATTAACCTGAATCCAATCACCTGGTAAATGTGCCTAGTACTTTTCATACGTTGAGTGCACCAATATATTATAAAGCAATTTATAAGCTTCCCAATATTATCGTACTAGCCTCCTTTACGTCCCTGGCTAGTAAGATTACAAGTCCCAACTTCTTCGAAAGCCCTTCCACAATAAATCTAAACCGCTCTGCCGTAGATCACGAGATGTTAAACCTCTTCTCTTCTATCCCAAACAACAACAATAAACAAAATCCAATAAATCCCGTAATTGCATCTAGCGGAGAGCACGACAATATTGTTAATTGAAGTTAACCCGAGGCGCATCGGGTCTGCCAGGTCGGACTTCACAAGAACTGGCCACGTCGCGAGAGGAGAGATCGTGCCTCGGTCAGCCCTTATCTGGACAGCATCGCCGTCATTACAGGGCACGACCGGAATTGTTCTCCCTTTCGATGGGACCCCACAGTTAATTAATTTCCTGAATTTGTGCTTCAAGTTCTCCGATACACAGGAAGAGAGAGTGTGTGTCCCTTCATTGGAAAACTGTCATGAGAGTGGATGAGAAATCAAGATTTCTTCCTCAAATATAGCTTCTATTCTAATCAGCAATGTGCAAATTGCTCTTTTCTATGCCTACCAACAAATTAATAGATAAAAAACAACAGAAATTTGTATTGTTCACGATTTACCTAACCCAACCCCTCAGATTCAAGAAAGAATAAAATATGACAGCATTAATTCTGTCCCACAAATAAGTACTGAACTTCACCATATTTTCAAACAGAATAAAATCAATAAAATATGTAAAGGGTGGGCAAATGTCGATGTATTCGTACGACAGCTATGTTCTACATTCAGGTAACAAAAGCAAATGATTAGATTTATTAGAAAAACTTTCTCCAGCTCACTGACACTCTTTCTTATTCAATTTCCTCGTAGTTTTTGAAAATGGGATAGAACACGGAATATTTTCATTTAATATATTTTATAAGACTTAAGCCTAGTGTTTTGTTCTCAATTGTTTATTTATTAAATAATATAATAATGAATAAAGTATTTTATATATTTCTATTCCACTAAATTTTATTTGAAAAAGTCAAACCTATTTCTTATGTAACTTAGGTAATAACCAAGATATTCGGGAAAGCAGTTTTCCCAAATTTCGAGATATTTTGAATAACTTGAGAACAAAGAGATATCAGAAAAAAGTTTCGTCCACTGCTCTAATCGAGATCGATAGAGGGGATTTTCTCTGATTATAATATTTGCATTATGTCATGCTAAAAACAACGAAATTTTATCACCCTTAACATTTCACTTAATCAAATATTAAATTTACAAATTGGTCGATATCTTATTGATGTATAAGAAGTAGACATCTAACTTAAACAAAGAAACACGAGAAATTAACACTATGTTTTTACGATAGTGCATATTTTATATCTACTGAATTTTGGACTAATTTATTTATGATAATTATTGATATGAATTATTGATAATGCAATACATTTTTTCTATTGATGGTTCAACAGCGTTTTCGTATTTGTTTTATATAGGCTCCGACACAATTACAAATATAGCTTCTATTCTAATCAGCAATGTGAAAATTGCTCTTTTCTATGCCTACCAACAAATTAATAGATAAAAACAACAGAAATTTGTATTGTTCGCGATTTACCTAACCCAACCCTTCAGATTCAAGAAAGAATAAAATATGACAGCATTAATTCTGTCCCACAAATAAGTACCGAACTTCACCATATTCTCAAACAGAATAAAATCAATAAAATATGTAAAGGGTGGGCAAATGTCGATGTATTCGTACGACAGCTATGTTCTACATTCAGGTAACAAAAGCAAATGATGAGATTTATTAGAAAAACTTTCTCCAGCTCACTGACACTCTTTCTTATTCAATTTCCTCGTAGTTTTTGAAAATGGGATAGAACACGGAATATTTTCATTTAATATATTTTATAAGACTTAAGCCTAGTGTTTTGTTCTCAATTGTTTATTTATTAAATAATATAATAATGAATAAAGTATTTTATATATTTCTATTCCACTAAATTTTATTTGAAAAAGTCAAACCTATTTCTTATGTAACTTAGGTAATAACCAAGATATTCGGGAAAGCAGTTTTTCCCAAATTTCGAGATATTTTGAATAACTTGAGAACAAAGAGATATCAGAAAAAAGTTTCGTCCACTGCTCTAATCGAGATCGATAGAGGGGATTTTCTCTGATTATAATATCTGCATTATGTCATGCTAAAAACAACGAAATTTTATCACCCTTAACATTTCACTTAATCAAATATTAAATTTACAAATTGGTCGATATCTTATTGATGTATAAGAAGTAGACATCTAACTTAAACAAAGAAACACGAGAAATTAACACTATGTTTTTACGATAGTGCATATTTTATATCTACTGAATTTTGGACTAATTTATTTATGATAATTATTGATATGAATTATTGATAATGCAATACATTTTTCTATTGATGGTTCAACAGCGTTTTCGTATTTGTTTTATATAGGCTCCGACACAATTACAAATATAGCTTCTATTCTAATCAGCAATGTGCAAATTGCTCTTTTCTATGCCTACCAACAAATTAATAGATAAAAACAACAGAAATTTGTATTGTTCACGATTTACCTAACCCAACCCTTCAGATTCAAGAAAGAATAAAATATGACAGCATTAATTCTGTCCCACAAATAAGTACTGAACTTCACCATATTTTCAAACAGAATAAAATCAATAAAATATGTAAAGGGTGGGCAAATGTCGATGTATTCGTACGACAGCTATGTTCTACATTCAGGTAACAAAAGCAAATGATTAGATTTATTAGAAAAACTTTCTCCAGCTCACTGACACTCTTTCTTATTCAATTTCCTCGTAGTTTTTGAAAATGGGATAGAACACGGAATATTTTCATTTAATATATTTTATAAGACTTAAGCCTAGTGTTTTGTTCTCAATTGTTTATTTATTAAATAATATAATAATGAATAAAGTATTTTATATATTTCTATTCCACTAAATTTTATTTGAAAAAGTCAAACCTATTTCTTATGTAACTTAGGTAATAACCAAGATATTCGGGAAAGCAGTTTTTCCCAAATTTCGAGATATTTTGAATAACTTGAGAACAAAGAGATATCAGAAAAAAGTTTCGTCCACTGCTCTAATCGAGATCGATAGAGGATTTTTCTCTGATTATAATATTTGCATTATGTCATGCTAAAAACAACGAAATTTTATCACCCTTAACATTTCACTTAATCAAATATTAAATTTACAAATTGGTCGATATCTTATTGATGTATAAGAAGTAGACATCTAACTTAAACAAAGAAACACGAGAAATTAACACTATGTTTTTACGATAGTGCATATTTTATATCTACTGAATTTTGGACTAATTTATTTATGATAATTATTGATATGAATTATTGATAATGCAATACATTTTTCTATTGATGGTTCAACAGCGTTTTCGTATTTGTTTTATATAGGCTCCGACACAATTACAAATATAGCTTCTATTCTAATCAGCAATGTGAAAATTGCTCTTTTCTATGCCTACCAACAAATTAATAGATAAAAACAACAGAAATTTGTATTGTTCGCGATTTACCTAACCCAACCCTTCAGATTCAAGAAAGAATAAAATATGACAGCATTAATTCTGTCCCACAAATAAGTACCGAACTTCACCATATTCTCAAACAGAATAAAATCAATAAAATATGTAAAGGGTGGGCAAATGTCGATGTATTCGTACGACAGCTATGTTCTACATTCAGGTAACAAAAGCAAATGATGAGATTTATTAGAAAAACTTTCTCCAGCTCACTGACACTCTTTCTTATTCAATTTCCTCGTAGTTTTTGAAAATGGGATAGAACACGGAATATTTTCATTTAATATATTTTATAAGACTTAAGCCTAGTGTTTTGTTCTCAATTGTTTATTTATTAAATAATATAATAATGAATAAAGTATTTTATATATTTCTATTCCACTAAATTTTATTTGAAAAGTCAAACCTATTTCTTATGTAACTTAGGTAATAACCAAGATATTCGGGAAAGCAGTTTTTCCCAAATTTCGAGATATTTTGAATAACTTGAGAACAAAGAGATATCAGAAAAAAGTTTCGTCCACTGCTCTAATCGAGATCGATAGAGGGATTTTCTCTGATTATAATATCTGCATTATGTCATGCTAAAAACAACGAAATTTTATCACCCTTAACATTTCACTTAATCAAATATTAAATTTACAAATTGGTCGATATCTTATTGATGTATAAGAAGTAGACATCTAACTTAAACAAAGAAACACGAGAAATTAACACTATGTTTTTACGATAGTGCATATTTTATATCTACTGAATTTTGGACTAATTTATTTATGATAATTATTGATATGAATTATTGATAATGCAATACATTTTTTCTATTGATGGTTCAACAGCGTTTTCGTATTTGTTTTATATAGGCTCCGACACAATTACAAATATAGCTTCTATTCTAATCAGCAATGTGAAAATTGCTCTTTTCTATGCCTACCAACAAATTAATAGATAAAAACAACAGAAATTTGTATTGTTCGCGATTTACCTAACCCAACCCTTCAGATTCAAGAAAGAATAAAATATGACAGCATTAATTCTGTCCCACAAATAAGTACCGAACTTCACCATATTCTCAAACAGAATAAAATCAATAAAATATGTAAAGGGTGGGCAAATGTCGATGTATTCGTACGACAGCTATGTTCTACATTCAGGTAACAAAAGCAAATGATGAGATTTATTAGAAAAACTTTCTCCAGCTCACTGACACTCTTTCTTATTCAATTTCCTCGTAGTTTTTGAAAATGGGATAGAACACGGAATATTTTCATTTAATATATTTTATGAGACTTGAGCCTAGTGTTTTGTTCTCAATTGTTTATTTATTAAATAATATAATAATGAATGAAGTATTTTATATATTTCTATCCCACTAAATTTTATTTGAAAAAGTCAAACCTATTTCTTATGTAACTTAGGTAATAACCAAGATATTAGGAAAGCAGTTTTTCCCAAATTTCGAGATATTTTGAATAACTCGAGAACAAAGAGATATCAGAAAAAAGTTTCGTCCACTGCTCTAATCGAGATCGATAGAGGATTTTCTCTGATTATAATATTTGCATTATGTCATGCTAAAAACAACGAAATTTTATCACCCTTAACATTTCACTTAATCAAATATTAAATTTACAAATTGGTCGATATCTTATTGATGTATAAGAAGTAGACATCTAACTTAAACGAAGAAACACGAGAAATTAACACTATGTTTTTACGATAGTGCATATTTTATATCTACTGAATTTTGGACTAATTTATTTATGATGATTATTGATATGAATTATTGATAATGCAATACATTTTTCTATTGATGGTTCAACAGCGTTTTCGTATTTGTTTTATATAGGCTCCGACACAATTACAAATATAGCTTCTATTCTAATCAGCAATGTGAAAATTGCTCTTTTCTATGCCTACCAACAAATTAATAGATAAAAACAACAGAAATTTGTATTGTTCGCGATTTACCTAACCCAACCCTTCAGATTCAAGAAAGAATAAAATATGACAGCATTAATTCTGTCCCACAAATAAGTACTGAACTTCACCATATTCTCAAACAGAATAAAATCAATAAAATATGTAAAGGGTGGGCAAATGTCGATGTATTCGTACGACAGCTATGTTCTACATTCAGGTAACAAAAGCAAATGATGAGATTTATTAGAAAAACTTTCTCCAGCTCACTGACACTCTTTCTTATTCAATTTCCTCGTAGTTTTTGAAAATGGGATAGAACACGGAATATTTTCATTTAATATATTTTATGAGACTTGAGCCTAGTGTTTTGTTCTCAATTGTTTATCTATTAAATAATATAATAATGAATGAAGTATTTTATATATTTCTATCCCACTAAATTTATTTGAAAAAGTCAAACCTATTTTTTATGTATCTTAGGTAATAACCAAGATATTTGGGAAAGCAGTTTTTCCCAAATTTCGAGATATTTTGAATAACTCGAGAACAAAGAGATATCAGAAACAAAGTTTCATCCACTGCTCTAATCGAGATCCATAAAGGGGGATTTTTCTCTGATTATAATATTTGCTTTATGTCATGCTAAAAACAACGAAATTTTATCACCCTTTACATTTCACTTCATCAAATATTAAATTTACAAATTGGTTGATATCTTATTGATGTATAAGAGGTAGACATCTAACCTAAACGAAGAAACACGAAAAATTAACACTATGTTTTTACGATAGTGCATATTATATATCTACTGAATTTTGGACTAATTTATTTATGATAATTATTGATATGAATTATTGATAATGCTATACATTTTTTCTATTGAAGGTTCAACAGCGTTTTCGTATTTGTTTTTATATAGGCTCCGACACAATTACAAATTTTGGCATTTTGATTGTTATATTATAGTACACAATACTTGTAAGAGTTTATTGTTGCTCAATTTATAGCGAATTATACATTACAAAATTCTAATAACGTTGGCGTAAATAGGATAATGTTGCTATTTAGTAGGTTATTATATCATAACGACGCCATGAAAGATCTTAATTAGGGTGTAATTAGTGTCTAATTTCAAAACAAAATTTTCTGAATGGTATTTAAATTAAAAATATTGTCGGTTTTTGCTAATAATCTTATCAAATTAAGGAATATAGTTCTATATTGCAACTCCTCTTATTCAGGCTTCAACTTTCAATATCATCTGCTTCATAAGTATTTTAAGGAATTTTAAACCATGAGGGATATAAGGGTGGAAAGCTCAGTTTTGTTGTCATAATTGTTATATGGCATACCTTAAAAAGTTTAAAGGAAATTAAGAAACATAAAGTTGTTGTCTTGGTACCTAAAATCTAACTAGAAACTTACTTTCATCACGTCTCTGAAATTCAAAAAATTAATTTGGTCTTCTTTGGTAACTACTATAAAGAAGGATTCTCTCCGTCTCTCAACACTCATAGGTCTAATCTATTCGAGACGCAGTCAATCTACCGGGTGGTTTTCTTATTTTGGCTAACTACATATCATGAATTGCATAAAAAAGTACAAAGAATTAAATTATCTTCATAATAATACACATTTTTCTATTTCGATGGTTCAATTCTAAAGGAAAGTTGGAAACAAAAAGCATTGTCTTCGTACCAAAATCCTACTAGGAACAGTATCAAGCTTTGAATTTGGTCCACAACATTTAATCATTCCGCATACTCAGATTTTCTTCATCTTTCAACTGCCATTGGTCTACTTTATGGGACATATTATAGACCTATCGGGTGGATAATGAAAATTAGTTGATGAGAAATCTGTTATTGGAGACAGTGAACGAATTAAGAAGTATTACATAAAGTTTTGCATATTGTAAGGCATCTGAAATAATAATGTAAGATATTAACCACAATATTTTTGTGTTTTGGCTAAGTATATATCATTGAATTGCATTGAGAAAGTTCATAGAACAAAATTTACTTAACAATGATATAAGAGGGCACAACAGTGCTCCCGCCAAGTCAAGCGCGAGGCCGTACCATTCTTTACTGAAACCATTTCGCCGCATTTTCAGGCCCCTATCTGAGAATTTCTGGATAAGACCAGAACGCAGTAAGCTATAATCATATACTTGAAATCCAAAATTTCAAGTCTGTAGAACATTTAGTTCCGAAGTGAAGCGAAAGCAAAATTTCGCATTTATGACACTCACTCAAACACTCATGATCATCAGAATAGAACTAGTACTTTCCATAAACTCAGAGAGCTGAAATTTGGTACTGAGTTAGGTTTTAAGGGGGAATTATAAAAACTAGGATAATCGAAGATTTGAAGTACCTGGTGACCCTGATAAGAAAACACAAGAGCCCAACCAAACTATTAAAGATCAACACACCGCCTTTACAAAAAATATTCAACTTGGTGGGCCACTTCATATGATGTCAAAAATCGAAGGTCTGAATTATCTGATGAAGAACGCTCAGCTGTCTCAGCTGAAAAAATCGACTGTCATTTCAAAAATCCAGCGTAGTGGGACACATCTTCTAATTTAATCTAGCCTATAGCGTCCCACAGTCAATGGCTTTTATATTTATACTTAAAAGTTTACAAAAAGAAATAGCGAATGGGCAATACGAAAAACTGTTACTAATGTACAAGAATCAGAACTGGAAAAAAGGAAATAAAGATTTGTAATTATAAAAACTACTCCTAAAAAGAAGAAAAATGGATGAAGCTGCTTGTTTATCTCTAAAAATTAATGAAATCTAAACAAAGTCGTGCCAAATCTAAGGTGGTTTCTTCCTGAGATTTCTTTATTATTATAGTTAAGGTTGTGTGACTTGGCAGTTGAACATTCTTTATACATTAGTAGGTAGGTACAACTAAATTTTGTTTACACGTAAGGTAATATCTGTTGTAACTACGTTTGTTCGTTAAGCGAGATGATAGCCCATACTGGTATTGGTAATTAGACGCAAGTGTCTTGTTTTAGACTGTTGTTGATTGTGCAATATATACATTAAGCATTGATAATGCTGACTTCTGCTCTCTTCTTTTTGGAGCGTCAAATCGGCCACAGATTTAGCATAAAATAGACGTACATACGGACTTACTATCAATGATTAGAAGTTCGTCTGTAGTGGAAATATTTTTTTATACTGTTTGTTTCAGGCTCGCCTATTTTCGCCTAGTTTCATCAAGCCTACAATTGACTGGTCATTCAATCAACGTGTTCCAAGTGGCAATTTTCCATCGTCAATACGTAGCGGTTCTGGGGACAGATTGGTGCAATGGTGTCATGGAGTACCGGGTTATGTACCCTTGTGTACCTGTGTCTGTGCCAAGTCACAAAACATTAACTAAAAGAATAAAGACATTGCAGTAAGGAACCTTAGATTTGGGACGACTTTGTCTAGATTTCATTACTTTTTAGAGATAAACATTCAGCTCCATCTAACTTTTTACAGAATGTTTTTGGTGGGATACATTTTCTATATTGATGGTTCACAGGTGTACGAAGTACGAACACAATTATAACTTGTAGTATATCATATATTTGAGCTCAATTTATAGCAGATTACGCTTGTAAAAACCGTCAAATAGCGTTAACATTAATAGGATTACTATTATTCACACTTCAACTATCAGTATTATTTACTTTGAAAGTATTTTAGGAATTTTAAGCCTTGAGTCTTTGAGGATATGAAAGTAAAACAACTGTAAATCAATGCAATTCTTAAAAGAAGAGTGAAACTAACTCAAAATTTAAATAATATAATATACAGTCCAGAAAATATCCAATTTCCTGTGAAGAATTTAATAATGTACATTTTATATTGCATGAACGCGTTCGGATCATAAAAAAATGGTAATCATCACTTTCAGTGCTCTTTCAGCCCAATCCGGATCGAACTCCCTCAGAGGCAGTTCCACATTTTTTATTCTAAATTATCCATGGAAAGGTCGATGTAGAGCACATGTGCTATTAACTCTTTCAACTACTGTGAAACTGGTTTTCTGGTGGAACTAGTAATTTAATTTGTCGAGTACCAACCTTGCCGGCATCTTATTATACGTACGTCTACACTTTATTTAATGCTAGAGCTCGGGAAGGAGATTCCTGGCATCTTGGAAAAAATATGTGCATACAAACATTTCTATCCTTATGAAATTCAAGAGAAAATTTTTTGAAATCTTTTGGGGATTTTTATAATTCAGAGTATTCGTAGGAAGCTTTGTTGAAGTACCCTCTGATCTGTCAATTATTGAAAGCAATTTATTGATTAGCCATATCATCCAATATACAGGGTGTCCCACAAGCTAAATAAGAAACTTTGGGAGGTGGCTCCTGACAAAAGTCTAAGACAAATTCATGAGAAGTGCATGGTCCAAATCTTTTTGAATTTGGAGATATTCAGCTTCAAAAATTTGATCGTCAGGGGTCCTGAAATCACATATTTCAAGATACGAGAACGATTGTGTTCCTATCATAGATGGAATCAAGAAAGTTGAGCTACTTTTGATAGACAAATATCAAATTTTTTTTCCATAGATAATTTTTTATTTGTAACCTTGAATTTCTTCTTTTTAAATACTCACGTCTTTGAAATCAACGTAGATACCTATGCAGAGTCTTTATGAGACCCCAAATAATCCAATGATTTTATTGCATGTAGAGTTACTTAAGAATGAAACTGAAATTTATCTATTTTTGCTTCAAAACTATTTATTTATGAATAATATGAATAAAAGACGAAGGTTTATTTTGTGAATTGAAAATGTATAAGCAAATACAGAATTAAATACTTTGAGCAGAAAAAACAAAGCGAAATTCTGAAAAATTAATTATTAATAAAGTTTGAACGAAATTTTTAATTCTATGAATGATGTTTACAAATTTTTGCATGACTCGCATTTGACATTAACTTTCTTATCATTTTTGCGTGGACACTATTAACATCCTTCGCGCTTCCGTTTTCTTTTCATTTTTGGTGTATGCCGTATTCTTTGATAGGCCTTTATACATTCGCATTGTGGTACATACAGAGGAATTAACTGACATAGTTTGAGGCCCTGTTGCTACTTTTCAAAAATAAAGAGAAGAAAAAAGAATATGTAAAGTTAGGACCCCCATAAAACCCAGCCTGTTCGTCTAAGGTTTAATGAAGAATATGAAGCTACGATGTTTCTAGTTTTTTTTATGGAAACGCCCGACAACTGCGTAAGAATACCATTGAAGCTTCATGAGGGATTCTATGGTGACGAAATGAATACTAGTTTTAACTATTTCGATTGAAAAGGTTGAGGAACAATTTCGAATTGACTATATACATATATATAAGAAAATGATAAATAAAATAAATAAATGAAACCATTCGAATCATTACAGGAGTTGCTCAGAATGACCGGACTCCAACTTGCATAGCTACATCTACGAAGAAGTAGCTGCAAAACGATATAAACGACAATGTAATTTCTACTTCTTTCGGCGGCATTGTTCATCAGTTTTTGTAACTGCTAGACATTTATTATCTCTACACTGTAGACGAGTTGTTCCATGTGTCCAAATAAAAGAACTCTAAAGGGTTGAGATCCAGTGAGCGTGGTGTGCAAGTAATTGAACTGTCTCTACTAATCCACTTCTTTGGAAAATATTTATTCAACGATTCAACAACTATTCTTCCTTAATTAAGGAGATGCCCCGTCATGTTGATAATACATATTCTGAATGAAATTTCATCATTTGAATTGAACAACGTGTTCTGTAGAAAATTTCGATTATTAAAAGCATTCAATCTGTTATTTAAATGGGCTAGAACCTTTCATTATAAATGCCACTCCAAACGTTGATCCTGAACCCCTTCCGGAAACGTCTTTGCCAAACTGCATAAATGATCGTTATGGAAATTATTCAAACCATCTCTTATGAAGCATGATTCATCAGACCATAAGATGATGGAAATAAAATCTGGATCTTGAGCATCTTGCTGCAGAATCTAGCGGAAAATATTATGAGACGACGTCTATTGATACTTTGGAGTATTTGGAACCGAATTACAATGCGCCAAATACTTATCGAAGGGTTATCTTTAACACAGTCTTTTAATGTTCTTCTCGTTCTGTATATTGATGTGACAAAGTCGTACTTGTTTTGGCCTAAGTGTTCTCGTTTCTAGGAATCCTCTAAATAACGGAATACAAACTGTACAAGTAGAAGCGTATCTTTGAGAAATTCTTAGATAGCATTTTCTAGCTACTTGTCGAGTTTCCTTCGTAAAATCCTTACATGTAGATCATATCTGTATATTCTTCATTACTGAAGAAATACATTATCAATTCGAGGAAATTAAGATTTCAAAACAATAATTATCTATCGAATAACATATTCAAAAGTAACTCAATATCCTTGATACTCATTTTACTATGATTACGAATGTCGCCTTCTGAATAACAAGGAATGTATTTCATTCCATCTATGGTAACACAACAGAATTGCTCTAGTGTGTTGAAAATTATGATTTCAGGACCCGTTATGATCAAATTTTCGAAGCTGAATAATTCCGAATTGTACAGGATAAGGACCGTGCTATTCTCCCTAATTTATGTTACAGTTACTTCACGAACCACCTCTCGAAATTTTTTATAAATCTCGGGAGTACCCTGTATTTTCCTGCGTAATTTTTGATAAATTTTTATATCAATCTGAATTGGGTCTAATTTCAATGTATCCTGAATTTATTTTTGTGGTGTAAGTACAAAACTGCAGTTTTTGGATTTTTTTCTAAATCCATGCATCCAAGTCTCATTCGAATAATCAAGTACTCTTCGAGCCTAGTCACCGCCAGAAGTGATTGTATTGGATATCACAGCAAACAATATACTGCAATATCGTCTGTGTTATCAATACCGCATAACATCTTGTGAGACAAATAAAATTCATCTTACATACACATTCATTCCCAAGTGACGTATGTTTATATATATAAGCTCATAAACAAGAAAATTTGTTTGAAAATTATTATTATACACCACTATTTATTTTATGAATATAAATTTCTAAAATGATGATATCAAAATATAATGAGATTTTTCGAAATTATGAATATTATTCAACAAAAATTGAGCAATTTCGTTTTTAATATTATGCATAAAATATATACTAATTATAAATTTATTTTGATATAAAACCAAAATACATTTATTATTAACAGATCAAAATAGATGTAATCTCTTTCTAATAGCTACTAACCGTTTTCCAATCCATATCTTATTTTTCTCGGTTCAATCTTTCTCGATTGTTGGTCGCAAGCATTTTTGAACTGTAATAACAGTTTTCTTGGACAATAATGTACTAATCTGCAATTTAAATTGTTCTAACAGGTGTCCAATAATACTAGGTTAATTTTCAACATAATGAGGAGAGTATCATGAATCTTATTGAAGTTGACTCTTTCAATTTTGCAATATCGTTCGTGTTATGGACTTATCAATACCGTATAACATCTTGTGAGAGCCAAACAAATCATCTTACATACACATTGATATCCGTAGGTTTATAAATACAAGCTGATAAACAAGAAAATATTTTTGGAAATGATTATAATATACCACTATTTATTTTATGAACATGAATTTCAAAAATAATAATATTAAAATATAATGAGAGTTTTCGAAATTTTGAGTATTATACAACAAAACTTGGGCAATTTCCTTTTTTCATATTAAAACAAAAATACAGTTATTATTTACAGATCAAAACAGATGTAATCACTTTCTCATTGAACTTAACCGTTTTCCAATCCATATCTTATTTTTTCGTTTCAATCTTTCTGGATTGTGAGTCGCAAGCAATTGTTGAGCTGTGACAACCGTTTTCATTGACAATATTGACTACTAATCTACAATTTGAATTATTCTAACAGGTGTACAATCATAATACTTGGTTAATTTTCAACATAATGAGGAAAGTATCATGACTCATTGAAGTTGACCCTTCCAATAAATTCCTTTCATTTTAAGAAAGAAATATCTCAATATTTTTAACAATTCCAACTTCAAGGTACTTTTGAACCATGAACTGAAAACATAACGATTTAATCGTTGTGTATAAAAATTTCAAGTCAAATGTCGAATTGATGTCAAATGACCTCAAAATGTTTGTTAACCATGAAATTAATTCTCGAAAGATTCGTATTTCTTATTATTCTCCAATGACTACTTGATAAAAGCGTTACTGACAATATCGATTTTTATTATTTCTTTTTGCTTTTAGTTATATAAAAGACGAAATGAACGGAATTAGTTCAGAAAAGTTATCTCTTCAAAATTGCTAATCGAATGAAAAAAATTTTGGCAAATCATATTTTTCCTTCCATTAACTTAAGAAATAAAAACAGAATATCAAAATGCTATCTTGATGTTCCAACTTTTGTCCCTTATCTTTATTAAAAACATGACCAGGAGACCCAATCACCCTGTCTACAGAACTTTATCGAATTCTGTGAAATTTTAACAACTCATCATAGTAAACCAACGTAAAGTTCAATTTAGATTGTTGACATTTTAAGCAATCATTATCGAACATCGAACACTGCCAAAAGTGATTTCATTGGATATCGTAGATGAAACAATATACTGCAATATCGTCCGTGTTATGGACTCATCAATACCGGATAACATCTTGTGCGATTCAAACAAAATTCATCTTACATACACATTGATACCCTAGTGAAGTATGTTTATAAATACAATCTGATAAACAAGAAAATTTGTTTGAAAATGATTATTATATACCAGTATTCATTTTATGAATATAAATTTCAAAATTAATAATGTAAAAATATAATAAGAATTTTTGAATTCATGAGTATTATTCAACAAAAATTGAGCAATTTAATTTTTTAATAACAAAACAAAAATACATTTTTATTTACAGATCAAAACACTTTCTAATTGCTATTAACCGTTTTCCAATCCATATCTTATTTTTCGGTTCAATCTTTCTGGATAGTTGATTGCAAGCATTTTTGAACTGTGATAACCGTTTTCTTTGACAATGTTGAGTACTAATCTGCAATTTAATATGATCTAATAGGTGTATAATCGTAATACTTGTTTAATTTTCAACATAATGAGGAAAGTATCACTCATTGAAGTTGACCCTTCCAATAAATTTTCTTTCCTTTTAAGAAAGAAATATCTCAATCTTTTAGCAATTCTCACTTCAAGCTTGGGTACTGTTGAACCATAAACTGAAAACATATCGATTTAATTGTTGTGCATAAAAATTTCCAAGTCAAAGGTTGATTTGATGTCGAACGACATCAAAATGTTTGTTAACCATGAAATTAATTCTCGACAAATTCGTATTTCTTATTTTTCCCCAATAATTACTTGATGAAAACGTTATTGATGATATCGTATTTTATTATTCCTTTTTGCTTTTAGTTATATGAAAAACGAAATGAAGAAAATTTGTTCAGAAAATTGTGTCTTCAAATTTGCTAATAAAATGAAAAACATTCTCAGTAAATAATATTTTTCTTCATATAACTTAAGAAATAAAAAAACAGAATGTCAAAATGCTATCTTGTTGGCCTACTTTAGGTTCCTCAACTTTATTAAAAAGATGACCAGAAGACCCAATCACCCTGTCCACAGAACTTTATCGAATTCTGATAAATTTTAACAACTTCATAGTAAATTAATGTAAATTTCAATTTAGATTGTTGACATTTTAAGCAATTATTATCGAACATTGAACACTGCCAAAAGTGATTTCATTGGATATAACGGATGCAACAATATACTGCAATATCGTCCGTGTTATGGACTCATCAATACCGCACAACATCTCGTAAGATCCAAACAAAATTCATCTTACATTTACATTGATACCCAAGTGACGTATGTTTATAAATACAAGCTGATATACAAGAAAATTTGTTTGGAAATTATTATTATATACCATTATTCTTTTTATGAATATGTATTATAAATAATAATGTTACATGACAATGAGAAGCAAAAATTAAGCAATTTCGTTTTTTTTAATATTAAAACAAAAATACATTTATTATTTACAAATCAAAACAGATGTAATCACTTTCTCATTGAACTTAACCGTTTTCCAATCCATATCTTATTTTTTTCGTTTCAATCTTTCTGGTTTGTTAGTCGCAAGCATTTTTGAGCTGTGACAACCGTTTTCATTGACAATATTGACTACTAATCTACAATTTGAATTGTTCTAACAGGTGTACAATCATAATACTTGGTTAATTTTCAACATAATGAGGAAAGTATAATGACTGAACTTATCATAGAAAACCAACGTAAATTTCAATTTAGAGTGTTGACATTTTAAGCAATTATTATCGAACATCGATCACTGCCAAATATGATTTGACTGGATATCGTAGCATGAAACAATATACTGCAATATCGTCCATTTTATGGACTCATCAATACCGCATAACATCTGTGAGATGCAAACAAGTACTCGTTACATATACATTAATTCCCTAGTAACACACGTTTGTATAAACAAGCTAGCGTCCTCTAGGAACAAAAAATATAGGCCCTTTCATTGAATCAGTGAGAACGAAGAATACAGAAACAATACTGATTTTTCGAATATTACTCTGAAAAATTTGTTTCGAAATTATTGAAATATACCAGTTTAGGCTTATTTTAAAAGAATTTCTAATATAATCATGGTAAAATTAATGAACACTTCGAAAATTCTAAGTATTACTTATAACAAAAATCGAAGGCTGCTCTATTTTTGAAGATTCTGATAATTACCTCTGAAATACTTCAATACCAATAGCCTTATGCTAATATCGTTTAATAATTTTTCCAATATTCGAATATTTTTAACTTTCGTAGTCTGTTTCTACCTGGTTTTGGGAGAATTTAAATAAATGGTGGGATAAAACATGAAATTAAGAATTTAAGAGAAAAATAAATCTAATCAAATAAAATCATCCTACTTACCTTCATCATTCATTTGAACAAAATACTGAATTTTCTCCATTTATAGTCAAAATAATTTAATCTTTACATAAAATTTCAAAATATCATTTAATCTCAATTGAAAAAATGTGAGGCTTGTTCAAATAATTTCTATTCAAACAGCAATTAATATTGATTAATGGAATTGTTGGCTGCAAACGCGATTTTATAATTTCCATTTTGAATAAACGCATCACATTTTCAACAATTCGAATGAAATATTCGGTTATAAGATCAAAATGAAATGTATGAATTATTTCCTTTAATTTCCCATTTCACACAATTTAATTTTTCTAGTCGATCGATTCGAATATAAAAATAGGACATCGTTCATTTAAATTTCAGTCGATCGATAAGCGCTAAACTGTCGACGTTAATTGTCACTAAACGTCCATTTTGGGATAATTGATAAAACGCGAAAAATTCTTTCGTATCGAAATGAAAATTTCATGATAAATCCTACAATATTTCACGGGGTAATGATGATCCTATCCTGAAAATGAAATGGTGTGTTTATTCAAACACGTGATATTTCACATCGTATTTATTTTATATAATTCGTTTGCAATAGGTAGAAAATATTCACAAAAATAATACAAGTTTAATGAACAAATAAATATATCTATTTACAATTAATGTACAAAAATAATACAACCAATATGATAATTTTGAGGATAAATTTACATATTAAAGAGTCAGTGAGTCTTTTTCAAGTAATTTTTTACATACCTAATCAGTCGTTAAGTTATCACACAAGGTAGGCCTGGCCGCCATTTTGAACACCAGCCGTCTGAACGAAGACGTGTGGCCTCCATGGGAGACCCCTTCGGCCAGACCCACCGCGTTCAAGGGTACTATAATCACTATCTATACTGGAATAGATGTGATCACTAATCGGCCTGGGTTCCTGGACGGTCCTTCTCATCGGTCTAGGAGAGGGCGTCGCAGTAGTAGCCGACGAATAATTGGCGTCGTCGGCTTCTGGATGGGCGCCAGACGAATAGGCTGGAGGCGGTAGCATCTGCATGCCAGGGGAAGGAGGTGCTTGAGTCTTCATCTTCTCAGGATAAGTATGATGACTCTGCCTCCCATTAGGAACAGTTCTGGAGTCGATAGTGTAATTATTTATATTCCGTCTGTAATTCGCGTTGATTTTTCCGCGATTCTCAACAGACGGTAGAGCGTAATAAAGTTTTTCCCAAAACCGTTTCTCGCCCCATCGTACTCTATGAGCCGTTTTAAGATACGGTTTTAATTCAGGGTCCAGTAGTGCTTCTGGAAGCGGACCTTCTTCTAATATCACCAATTTAAACACTCGCGCTTTAAGTGCCTCGTGTAGAGCTTGTCGGAGTTCATAACGCGACCACTCAGTTTGTAAAAAGTTTCTCGTTAAAACTATTATCACCCGGCGACTAGCTTCTGCGGCTTCCAAAACAGCTGGTGCCGCATGTTGGAGATACGCAGCATGCGGAAAATCACGATACTGTAAGCACAACTGAAATTTAGTTTCTAGTTCGGCACACAGTGCCTGTACAACCCATTCTTCGTCTTTAGGACTATAACACACGAAACCATCGTAAAGTTTGTCTCTATCTTCGAAATTTTTTGCTGCGGCAGCGCGAAAACTACACAATCTTACTCCGTAACTCGAGTACAGCCACACTCGTACAGAGTCTTTGAACATAAACCAGAGTACAATAGCGAGTAGTACAATAATTACAACACACAATGTCACAACTACCATTGGCCAGTATGCAGATACTAGCATCGTATCGATTACACTTCCAGCATAGTAATCACTGCAAGCGGTGCTGTTAAAATCGAGTCCCCGTTGGTTAGGCGGTTTAGAATCGGAGTTCATACACATAATGTCATTGCTGTCCACGATTTTCATTGCATTATCCGCAACCCAAGCTGTGAACTCTTGTAGGAACTTACAGCGACACGACCAGGGGTTGTTCGCCAACATTAACTCGGTTAAACGAAAATGAGATGTGTACAGCCACAAGGGGAGCGACACTAATTTATTACCGTCTAACCGCAGAATTTGTAGAGAACGTAACGGTTCCAAAGTGCTGTTGCCTATATAGCTAATCCGGTTATTCTGTAAATACAACTCCTTCAAATTTGTTAAATGTTCAAATTCAAATCCTTTCAAACTTTTAATTGAATTATCTTCGAGATGTAATATTTGTAGAGCATGTAATCCATTAAAAGTACTGTTTTGTATTTCTTCAATTTCACTGTTGTTGAAATACAAACTTCTCATATTTTTTCTACCGATAAATAGATGGTCTTTTAAATCTTTGAATTTGTTACCGTCAAGATATACTTCAGTGGCGTCCATAGGGATTCTTTGAGGAATATTAACTGCATTCTGTCTGGAACAGTCTACAACGTTTGTATTCCAAGTTCTATCGTGGTAACAAGAACAACCGGATGGACACGTCATTTCACAATCACAAGCGTCAAAGTCACAGCAATGACACAAAGCGAAGCAGTGGGTTTCATATGTACACAAAAAGTCACTTGTTTTAGCTCGGTTGAATGGTAAATGAGTTGTTCCTCGACTTGAATGCGTCAGTTTGCACAAGACGTTGTCTAAGTCCATTATTTTTGGGTATTGTCGCGAATCGCTCATGTTGTTAATAAGTTGAAGCCATTCCATGTTGCAGTCACAGTGAAAAGGATTACCACCAAGGTACACTTCTGGGAGAGACTTGTTTTCGGCAAATGGCGATAATCGTAGGGAACTTAAGTCCAAGTTAACAATTTCATTTGCGTACATGTCCACTCTGGCTAAATTCGACTTGTCGAAGAATGTATTAGGTTGTATAGATTTAATGAAATTGTTGTTAATGAACAATAATTCTATACTGTTAGCTATAGACATCGGAGAAATTTCTGTTATTCTGTTGTGACTAGCATCTAAAGTTTTTATTCGAATTTCATCTTGGATTTTGTAGTAATTCCCTAAATGTTCGATAAAATTGCCATGGATATCTAACCATTTCAAATTTTTAGGATAAATGCATAGTCAAACCACACCAAGTGATTATCAGACAAATTCAACCAAAGTAGCGATGCTAAAGTTGCAAAAATTCCATTTATTTCTCCGATGTAATTTTCATCCAATCTTATAGCTTCTAATTGGGTATTTCTCTTGAAAGTATCTCTTTCGATACCTTGAATTTTATTTTTCGCCAAATTAAGCACCTGTAAACTTGGTAGATCCCACAGCATACCAGCAGTCAAGTTTCCAATGTTGTTGTCGATCATTCTAAGTCCAGTAAGTTGGTTCAAATTCTTGAAAGATCCATTTCGGAAGTCACTAATTTGATTCTCCCCCAAATCCAGTGTTTTTAGGAATGTTAATTCTTGTATAGCTTCAGGAACTTGGTCCAAAGCGTTGGAACTTAAGTCGAGTTCTTTAAGGGACGAACAATTCCTAAAAGCTTTTTGATCGATGGTTGAGATCAAGTTATTGTTTAATGTTAGTTTGCTTAGGATGAACAAACCATTAAACAAGTATGGTCCAATTGTGTTCAAGCGATTTTCAGCGAGGTTCAAAGTGTGCAAATTGTATAATGGAAGAAAAGCATTATCTTCGATAAATCCGATGGAATTATTGCGAAGATCAAGAATTTGCAGGAAAAATAAGTCTTTGAATGTGCGACCATCTATGCGAGTCAAAGAATTGTGCGACAAGTTCAAAATAATTAATCGAATTAAACCCAAAAATGTACCAGAATCAATATGATTACTCGTCAAAGAATTTCCTGATAAATCAAGAATTAGAAGTTGTTCTAGTCGATGAAATATTCCTTTGGCTAAGGAAAACAAGGAATTATTTTGAAGATGAATTTCTCTTAGTTCCCTACTACCAGCAAACAAACCATGCGGTAAATCCTCTATTCTATTGTTAGAAAGATTGATGACTTTTAGAGAAACTAGACCAGCTAAAGCTTCTCCAGAAATTTCTGAGATATTATTGTTACTGATATTTAGAGATTGAAGTCGACGAAGATACGAGAAACCAGTTGCTTCATTCAGAGCACGAAGACTATTAAATGAAGCATCTAAATTATGAAGTTCACTGCTACCACATTCTGGAATATTGAATCCGAAGTTTTCAGGGTTCTTGATACGGTTCTTGGTGATGTTTAGGGTGTGGAGATTCGTGAGCGAGCAGAATGTTCCATCTGGGAATGATCGGATGTTGTTATCAGACAAATCAAAGAGCTGAAGTTCCTTGAGACCTGTCAGACTCAAACTTGAAAGTTCTAGAGTTTTGCCTGGTCCCCAATTGGAGTTTTGCGTATTGATAGCCAGTTGTTTCAAGTTATATAATCCCAAGAAAGAATTGGGTTCGATCGACAATAATTTGCAGTTTACAATCCTCAAGTTGACTAACTCGTGCAGCCGTTGTAATCCCTGGGTGGGCAGGATGCTTTCGAAGAACAGATCGTTCTCACAGGTGATCTTCAGTTTGGAAGTTATCTCCGAAGGAAGTGAAGTAAAGTTCAAACTATTTGTTTCTCCTAAAATCTTAACTTTACAAGTCAAAGATAGTTTAGAAGAAGTAGTGTCGGTATTATCCGGTAACCAGGTGCATTGTACTGGTCCATCATATCTTGAAGCACATACAATTGACAGAAGCAGAAAAAATTTACACACAAAAAGCCACATTGCGATTTTTTTACTTTCACTTTGTTATAACTTTCGATAGTCTTTTCTTGAAATGAATTTTCAAATTCATTATTCACCTTTCATTGAGCACTGTAGTCGTTAAACTGTTCATTCTGGCGCGGTTATATGTCCGGTCGACATCACTATATCGCAGGTTGTATTTACAGTATACCGACGGGGTGTTGTGGATGAACGAGTTGTACGCGTGCTTCTTCTGAAGCTTTCGGAGTAACACTAACGGCAACAAGCGCTCGAATGCGGTATATACAGAAATGGTAATATTCTCTTGCACACGCAAGCGCGCGTTAGTTTAAATTCCCTCCGTACTCGCGGCGCCACTTGACGGAGTCTAAAGCGAGCAAGCTTACATACCAATAGTTATCCCCACTTATGAACTACGAAAATTCATATTTTTAAATTCCTATGTGAATATTCAATGTAGTTTTTATAATTTTCTGAGAAAATTGTTTGCATTAATTTGTGAAAATTATTTGCATTAATTCAGGAATATTCACAAAAGTTTATTATTCTAAAAGAAATTAATGAATCTCTTATGAACATTCATAACAATCATTTATGTGTTTCGATCCATTTTTGAGAAAAGTAAGATTTTTTCTATGATCAGTTTATGTCCTGAGATAAGTAATTTTATTGCTAGTGGAAATAATGGTTCGAAAAAATTAACAATTGTTACAAATAATTGAATATTCTGAATGATTTTATCACCTTCAAATTAATTTATGTTTGTGATTTCAGAAAATTGATCTAGATATAGTATTGCCTATAGAAATTGTATGGTTTTCATGAATTTTTCAAAATTTTTGTGTATCAGCTGATGATACACTGTTATATACCTCGAAATGTTCTTAAAGCTGGGTTATGTTGATGAATGAAACATCGTGCAGTTGTACAATAGTTATTTATTATGCAAGGTGAAAAAAATTAAATTTTTCAGCGTATCTCACGCAATTTTTCTGTTAAAACCAACACGATGATTTAATATTGAAAAATATAGTATTACAATAAATTAAAGTCAGTAAATTATCGATGTAATATTTCAAGTGTGAATCTGGTAGGCTATTATACTTATATAGACCATGGTACCTGCTTTGCTGAAGTAGTTTAGCAGTTATTTTGAATAATATAAAGTTTAAAAATGAATATATAGGGGATTCAACCCCGACCAGTTACCCAGGTATCTGTTCATGCAATCGAAGCAATGTTATTCAATACTATCGCCGGACAATGATAATCGAAACATATTCTGAATTGGTTATATAGTAGAATATTGAAGTAACACTGCCTAATATTACATTATTTTTTTTGTGGTAAAATGATGAGGAATGAAATACTACTTGAAATATAAAGGATAAAATTTTCAAATTATTTACATTCATATTTCTATCTATATATATATATATATATATATATATATATATATATATATATATATATATATATATATATATATATATATATATATATATCAAGATTTGATGATTGTTATCTTCTGCAACTGTTCGAATAAATTTTTATTTATCTTTAGACCTAAAATCTCATTATTTTTCCGAAGGTTTTAGGAATAACTCTAGTTATAAAATTATAATCGGTAGAATAAATATTATTCTCATTTTCCAAATTTTTTTGTCTGGTCGGCCAGCATCATATATTTAGAAACTATTTCATTGTATTTATTTTCTATATTATGCGTATTAGATATGACAATATTCATTGTTGTTGTTTGATTTTGTTCATTCATAAGAATGGTATCAGGTAAATTTTGATTTACAGTTCTACAGTTCTGTTGCCAAGAATTTTTTATCAAAATAAATTTTATATTTGTTGTTTTCACAAATAATGTCAGATTCATATAGGTAATATTTCTTTCCTCTAAGAATGAGGTCATATTTTATTCCTACATTAAAATAGATAATATTAGCGACGGTAATATATCTTTCAATATATAATCTGTCGAGGTAAGTGTTATAAGATGATAATAAATGAAAAACTCTTTCTGAAGAAGAAAAACATGTACTGCAAGAATCATTTATAGTTTGCTTGATGATGTGTTCTCTATGATTTTTGGTAAGAAAAACCTGAACTTGGATCGCAATTGCCTTCTGCTTCAGCAAACAATTCTCCAGGTTTTAAACATCTTTTGAAAGCGATTTCATCAATATAATCATTTTTCAATTCTTTACGGTGTGTTCTGTGTTTACTGTATCAAACTTTCTTTCCAGATTTATCATCCAATATATCACAATTAAACTGTTGCATTGTCGAATCAAGAGGTGAAAAATTATAATTTGAAGCACCAATATATCATGCAATTTAGACGTTCTCCGTTTTTTATGAGAATTAGATTTTAAAAAATCAGTTAATCCTCCAAGATTTTAAGATAGTGTAACTCTCTGAATTGCTGACTTTGAGTGGTGCTTATGATATTTACAAAGCATTCTCCTTGTTTTACATTATAATTCATTTTGACATGTAATAATTCCAACAGAAGTAGCTAGAATAGGATTTGCGTAGGAATTGGTAGCCCTGAAAAGGTTTTTACTAGTTTAATGACTCAGTCTATTATAATATGCATTATTATATTTTTCTAGTGGTGCTATGATAATTTGTCTTCTCTTGAACAAGTCTTAGAAACTTATAGTGTGTATTTCCTTGATACATTGGCACAATCTTTGTATAATTAGAGGTGATCTTTCCTTTTTAATAGAAAGATGCATACATTCAGGAAGCCCAAATACCATATATCTGGGAAAAACAATATATAGACAAATTAATATATGAAACAGTGATAAATCTCGAAATTGCAGAAACTTTAAAACCTACGAAAAAATTTGGCTTGTAGATTCTTTATAGGAAATGAATATGCACTGTGATAGAATATTTTGAAAATTCATTCCTTAAAGGGTTGGTGCTAATAGGGTTAGATGTCTTTTGAATTAATTAAAACAACATAAAAACTATAGGAAGAAAATAGAATTGATGAAATTGATGTTCGGCTCGAAATATGAAATCACAATACAAATCTATTTGTAGTGATGATGCGATGACACATAAAACGTTAGAATATTATCTAACTTGTTGTGAGACTACCATCAATAATCGTATTTTTTATTGAGGGTTTAGAAGGAACTGTTTGAGAGTGTTTTTTCATTTTGATATAATTTAATGTAAGAATTATAATTAAAATCCTATTTTGTATGAGTTCGTTCTCTTTTGTCTGATACATAAAGGAAAATTTGATTTTCACTTATTAACATATATTCGACGACACAGTGCCTTCATGAGAAAGATACAACAAAATAAAACTAACCCATGGCATAACAGCTGGTATATGATCTACACAATTGGATTAACTAACAAAACTAAAGGAAATTATTGTCACAATCAACTAATCATTCAAAAATATGTTGAAATGATTATTTCGAACAATTCAAGGATTCCCAAAAATAATATGTATGTGAAATTTTAAGATGATCAAACTAAGAATTTCTTCAATTAAATGATTCGCCTAATCAGATTTAATTTTTAATTGATGAAACTGAGAAAATCTTGAAATTAAGACTAATACTGAAAATAAAATAAGTTCAACTAATGTACATTTTACTACAACTGCCACATTTGAGTTTGTCTACACAAGATTTCTTTTCATTATCTATTTTACTTTTATACCATTGATGTGTTTGGATAGATTATTATTGCTTCGGAATGAGATAAGTTAAGATTGAAACTTTTGTTGTGTTTCAAATTTCGGTCAACTCTTCTAACGTATTTGAAGCTATTATATCTATGTTTATCTTTGGAATTTGAGTATACTAATTCTATTGTTTTGTATTTTCGCTCCTTGTAACGTAATTCAGTAATATTATCTGGATTATTACTATTATTGAAGGTTATTTGTTGTTATTCGAAGAAATTATAGAAAGATGTAACAATCTGTGAATCATGCCTAAGACAGCTGCAATTTTATGTTGAACAGGAATAAACGACGTATTATAAATAAAGATGTCCGAATAAGATAGCTTTGGAGAATGGAGAAAACATTCCTATTAATTCAATAACAGTTGAATCTTGAAACTTTATGGACTTCTTTTGTTTTATTTCGGTTATGAATTTTATTTTGGATCAATATAAAACTGTTTGGCTAATGGATTATTGAGTATTTAAGTCACAGGTATTCATAAAAATTTCATCTACTAGGAGGATGTGTGTATAAAAGTGCCTATATAAATGAATGGTATATATTTTTTATAAACAGGAAAAGAAGGCTATGATCCTGGACGTTACCATACCAGCGGACGATAACATGAGCAGGGCGACACACTGAAAAGATCGACAAATATCGAGACCTATCGTTCGAAATAAGGGAGATATATGGTTACGCCTCGGTTGTCGTTATACCCCTGATAATATAAACCAATGGCTTTGTTGAGTCACACCTCGCAGAAAACACTGAAAAACTGGGTTTGGAGACCTCCATCATATCCGCAGCTCAGAAGAAAGTTGTGTTCGGCACCACTCGCATTGTACGAAGTTTCCTAAATGTTGAATAGTATTATATAACGATGATCATCTCTTCAATAGAAAGTTCATTCTACAAGACTGAATACTCGGTAGGGCTCTCAATAATACAAAGTGTTTCGAAAGAAGCCGCCAAATCGAAGTACTCTTCTTTTCCTCTCCATATTTCTGGTAATGCTATAGGGATGACATGAGTGTCATGGGTTAACTTAAAGGTGAAACTTTTCAGTAAGGCGAACACGACGTCCATAACATACTCAAAACTGAGTTATGTATTTGTGAATTAGTGAATTTCTTGAATTCCCGATTTTCTGCTGTCCTTTCCGAATTGGATATTGAATTTCGTTTTCACTGATTTGTCCAAAACAGTATATCAGAGATCTTTGTGACTGTCAATTTCCAGCACAAGCGTATTGAAAATAAGGATCCAACGATGTGTAGAAATAGGGGTATTTCCATTTAGAAATTCGGACTTTTGAGTTTTTGAATGTACTTCGATTTGGCGGCTTCTTTCGTAACATTTTGTATAATTGAGAGCCCTAGCGGGTATTCAAACTTATAGAATGAACTTTCTACTGGGATTGAGCCTCAGCAATTCGAAGCTAAAGTAATGTAGAAAATATTTTGAATAAGGCCCAAAAAAAACCCAATATTTGACTGTAACTTCTGAACTAATTATCCGATTTCAGTTCAGAGGACTGTTTTGAAAAGCTTTCTGACAAAACACAATTCCGTTGACAGAAATGAGTTTCTATTCTTAGTTTCAAAGATATCGACCCAGTGCGCGGACTTTTGCCGCACACTGTATATATATATATATATATATATATATATATATATATATATATATATATATATATATATATATATATATATATATAGCTCAAAACGCGTTAGAATAGAAAGTAAATAAGTACAGTAATAATAAAAAGCAAATCAAATTCTCTTTTAATTATCATTTGAAATAGATTTGCATCAATCAACGGCCAATAGTGTTTAACCTCTTTTTGTCTGTAAAATAATATTGATATAAATATTCCAAGGACTGTCTGTAATGACTCGACATTTTTTTTCCTTTCATTCCAACGGCTGGTTCACAACAGCTATATTAAAACAATAGGCTGGGCAGAGCATCACCAAAAATAAAAGTTGTGTGGAATTTGGAGAGTATTTAACATTTTGTACAGCATCTAGATAATATTTTTCAGAAAAAAGTGTATATGCAGTTTAGTAACTTTTCGAATCAGGTGGCAGAACAAATCATTGAGACCCTTTTCGACCCGATACAAGTTTGTACAGAGTTGTAGGTACTCAAAGTTTCATTGGAATATTATTATAAGATGAAGAACTTAATATTCAATGTTTTGAATTAGATGAAAACTATTAAAATGTAACCAGATATTAGATAGAAATAATAATGGTTATTAATAATAATGAATGAAAACACACCCAACTGGTTATTACATTATTTAATTTTTTTCAGATAAAAACACGTCAGATCAAAAAGTTTTTCAAATCTGAGCGTAAGTTCATAATTATCGGTCGAATTATACCAAGAAAGTTCCAATTTATAATCGAGAAGGGTTTCTACTATCTCCTTTTTGTAAAGAAAGAATTGAAGGCTATATTTAATATTTTGCCAACCATATCTTGAATAGGAGAGATCTAAGAAAAAATTTAACTGATAAATATTTCTCTTTACCTGAAGTATTTCCTCGTACTTAAGAAACACTCTGTATATTCAGGATAATTCCTATACTATATATTAAAAATTATTCTTAGATTCATAAGGAATTAAAAAAACAACACAGACCTCTCCAACAGAATTTGAATACGTTGAGTAAAATATTCGTTGAAAACACTCTCAAGGCACAATTGCTTTCATTGCGGCGTATCCCATCTGAAGGCAAAATCAAAAGAAACCGACAGTAAAACAGCTAATCCTTTGCGGAGATTGTATTTCAGCTGAACATTTCTGCAAATACTAACGAATACCGAGCTTAGGGCGGTTTATCCTACTTTGCTCCTATTTCTTTATCTCTTTTTGGAAAATAGTTTGAGTACTTAGTTGAAATATTCCTATTTCCTTTGCTCTCGTACACTTCGTTGAATTAGACGTCAGACAAGACTGAAGGCAGATTTCTCTGGAGATTCAAAAAGCCGTTACATTTGTTCGGGTTTTGAATGAATCATTGCTTAAGATTGTGTTGAATTCGTGTACCTGTTTTCAGGCATGCGATTCGGAATTATTTTCATGGAATACTTCGATATGACATTTAATCCAACGAAAATCATAGATTTTTGGAACACATCAAAGAAAATTTCAAGATATTAGGTGTTAAATCAAATAGTTTTTCAAGATTTTCATATATTGAGATCGGCGAAGGTGCTTCTCGGAAGAATTCTCTTGGGTTTTTGGAACACAACAGAGAAAATTTCAAGAGATTAGTTGTTAAATCAGATGGCTTTTTTAGATTTTCATTTATTGATATCGTCGAAGCTGCTTCTCGAAACAATTACAGCAACTGAAAATCTGATGATTTGTTCCACTTCTAGAACAGATAGCAAAAAGTTTAGAGTTTGACTTTCGAGACATGCTGAATTATGAAAAATGATTTTCGTTTTCTTTTATGATTTCTGTAATCGGCAGAAATTGAAATTCCACAAGTATAAAGAAATCTTGTCTCAAAATACGAAACATTAATCAAAATGATAAAAACTTGCTAGAGTTTCTTTACAAGACGACTAAAGCTGTAAAGAAACTATTAACACGAAACTTTTTCGGTATATGACTCACAACTTTCTCATTTCAAATACATAGAGAATTAGCCGGCTCGGTGGCGTATGGGATATGATGCTCGTCTCCTACGCAGAGTTACCTGGGTTCAATCCCCACAAAGTCGGTGCGATTTTTCGGATTCTGGGAATCGCTTGAGTGTCCATCTTTCGGAGGAGATGTAAAAGCTGTCGGTCCTGTCTAACAGAGATGTGTTGGACATTAAAGATCCCTTCCCTCGACACGAGAGGGGTTCGGCAAAATTCCCGGGTTAAGTGAGGTGACAGAATTCCCCGGCGTGTCATTAGCCGAAAGGCAGAAATAGAGCACGTTAAAGGAAAAACAAACAAACAAAGCATAGAGAATTTAATTTAATTTAAGAGAGAATGGGAAAAAACTCTGCTTTACATATATAAGTATTCAGGGTAAAACGTAAATAGTGAACTATCTTCGAACGGATGCTGGTATTGACCATTTGCAACAAATTGAGTCAGACTTACTACTATCACAAAATGAATTATTACTGAGTTATTCTTGTTTCAGAAATACTACTTCAAGACAAGAATTTAATTTTTTCTGCAGATCATTGGCAAAAATCTACGTCTTGTAGGATTTTTAATGTGGTAAAATAATCTAACATACACTGTGCCGAGAAATTAATGCGCTATTTCAATATTTCAAATTTCTTCTGGTAGGCAACTAATTATCAACACATATTTTTTTTCACATATGTCCGAACATATGCCAACAGAATTAGATGGTTTTTCTTAGCGCAAATGTTGCTCTTATGAGAAATAAAATGAACGAAACATTTGATAATAGAAGTTGTTGTTAAATTATTGCGAATAATGTATAGAAAATTATGGTCGATATTAATTTCTCAATTTGAATGATTGGCGTAATTAGAATTAGCCTTTTTTATGATACCAAATTTATTTCAAATATGAAAGTTTTACCACTATACATACATTTTACTACAAATACCACATCTAAGTTTGTAATAATAGATTTCTTTCCTTATTCTATTTTATTTCTCATTATTCTTGCTGTATTTGGAAAGATTATCATTGGTATCAGAGGTATTATTGGAACTTTTGCTGTGTTTCTAATTTCGGTTAACATTCCTAACATAAGTAATGGTACTATATCTATGTCATATATATATATATATATATATATATATATATATATATATATATATATATATATATATATATATATATATATCCTATTTCTTGGCATAGATCAAAGGCAAAGGGTGTCAACCTGGGCACAGACGACCTTCAGCCTATGTAGGAAACTCATCGAAGAGACAACTGTTCGTTACTGCTAATCATCTTCAACTGCAGTGGAGTGCAAATTAACACTAAAACGATACGTCAACGTGTCGAAACTCGAGGCCAACTCTAACCACACTTCAGGTTGCACTTGTTGAACTTGTTTGTTTGCTTCCGTTGTATATTTCTAATGAAACATATAGTGGATTTGGCGACCTTTAACTTTTTTGATAAAGTAGTGACACTGTCACCTTTTCTGTGCTCTTCTATTATTGCAGGTTTCTCAAGGGGTCAATAACTGTTTTGTAGTTTTATCCAATTCCCAAACAGTGTATGAACTCCAACAAACACAAAATGACTGCATGTGCATTTGATAGATTGATAAGTCTGCTTTCATTTCCGTAATACTGAAAATGTAAACAAGTTAATTCTTGTTCACATAGAGGTGCTGATTGTTCACTCTACACTTATGCAATTTCAAATTAACGCGAGTTTACTATACTTTTCAATATCTCTACACGATTTTTTTTGGATGAATAAACAGCTAACAATGAAAAAATCAATTAACATATCTTTTGGTTTATAAATTGGAAGAGGTTGCCATAAAGATTCTATAATTATTTTATAAATAATTTCAGTTTTAATTGTCTTAATATAGCTTAAAATGTTAGATACTCTTCTAGGCTTTCAGAGCTGAAATGTTGATATTAATAACCTTACTGTAGATAGATTTAAAATATTGATACACTACAGGTGTTTTCAGCAATGTTACAGACGCAAGAAAACAAAGTAATTTTCAAACAAATTTCAAAACTTTTTCTATTAAATATTTTTTCTTTCTTCTTCTGTTTGGTGTTGCCATACTAGCGGGTTTTCCTGTGCATGAAAACACTTGTTAAAAACGCAAAACACAATTGCAGTTTTTCCTACTGAATATTCAGTTATATATGTCAACTTGTCTACTATATTCGAAAAGATATGGGGTAGAAAATAATTACTATATGTACATAACACCGAAGAATCACAGAAAAGTAATCTTTTCTCCGCCAATTAAATACGGGATGTTTCCTTTCATCTGTGATAACCTGGCAAAAAATAAACACAGCACCATTTTTTCACGGGGCTGCGGGCGACATTGAAGATAAAAACAACGCTAGTGTGACTCTAAAGATGGACTTTAATTAAGTCCATATCTCCGGAAAGATTTCACGCACTAATCAATTATTTTAGCAATGTCTAGTAAAAGATAATGACTATAAAGTGATAGCTTAGAGATGTCAGCAAATATTATCTCGTTCTTATATGATATATTCTTAACCAACGTTCCAATATATACAAATATTGTCACTATTGTTTCGAAACATGATTTCCTGAAGTTTCTCATTCTAGTTTGGTGAAAACTTTATTACGCATGGCATTCTTAAGATAAATAAAGGTACATGGGGCAAAGTGGCAACCCGTTAAACAACCATGAGATGTGCTGGTCGCGTCTTGCGGTTGCAAGGGACTTGATTAACTGATGAACAATTCATGATATTTGTTGGCTGCAAGCTTGGGAAATGGCATTTGGAATTTGAACAGACCCCGCTGGATTTATACGGGTCTGTTTTACATGCCCCCGAGACAGGGACGTAATTATGTGATTTAGTGTAACACGATTTCGAAATTTACTGCTAATCCAGATACAAGTGTGTAGAAAATTGATTATTAGTCATTAAACAGTTTTGATAATACA
The DNA here is from genome assembly GCA_013387265.2 of Cryptolaemus montrouzieri. NCBI lineage: Eukaryota > Metazoa > Arthropoda > Insecta > Coleoptera > Coccinellidae > Cryptolaemus > Cryptolaemus montrouzieri. Next base: position 21,203,690 of record JABFTP020000103.1, read on the forward strand.
ACATCAACTTGAATAGCATTCGTTAGATAATTAGTTATTTCTTAGTGACAGAATAATTCGGCAGAACTTGTTATTGTTATTTTTAATTTTTCTATGCAATGAAATTAAGAAATTGCTGTAATTCAGTAGCGTGACTTGATTAACTGATGAACAATTCATGATATTTGTTGGCTGCAAGCTTGGGAAATGGCATTTGGAATTTGAACAGACCCCGCTGGATTTATACGGGTCTGTTTTACATGCCCCCGAGACAGGGACGTAATTATGTGATTTAGTGTAACACGATTTCGAAATTTACTGCTAATCCAGATACAAGTGTGTAGAAAATTGATTATTAGTCATTAAACAGTTTTGATAATACAACATCAACTTGAATAGCATTCGTTAGATAATTAGTTATTTCTTAGTGACAGAATAATTCGGCAGAACTTGTTATTGTTATTTTTAATTTTTCTATGCAATGAAATTAAGAAATTGCTGTAATTCAGTAGCGTGACAATTTATCTTCAGAAAAACAATGGAACTCGGCCATATCTACGCCACTGGCAAGGCTGATTGAATTATCCAACAACTGATTAATGTATTCAGTATGGATCCACTAGGTTCATTTATGATAAAATTAAATTAAGAAATAGAAAATTTAAGACGACTTCAATACTGTTACTGATTCATTCTGACTTCCGATAACTTCTAACTTGTGTGCCATAAAAATATACACAATAGTACTTTTCTTAGAAAAATTGACGCGCTTTTCGAAAATGAACTCACTTTCAGATAATATTCAGTGGCGTAGAAACATTGTAGAATAAAATGGTACGCCACTGTTTGCATTCTTTGAAAGTTTTTCTACTAAATGATGCTTCTTCTGATACCTTCTAGGATTGAGAGACATTTTAAAATTTATATGATTAATACAATTTCCCAGACAATCGGTTTAAATTCGGCACATAGATACCTTTTTGAAATCTATATAATCAGATCTCAGAAATAAATATGAACATCTTTAGTGTGATACTTTTTCAGAGGTCACGTGTCCTTCTACACCTACTCCTTTTTTTATGAATTCTCAATTAATTTTCAATGTTTGTAATTTTCTGCATATTTCTCGTATCTGTTACAGTTTTCTTGTGAAAACTTGATCAATTTCATGTGTCCAGTGGAAAACTAGAAAACATTATGATATATGAACAATATAGAACAATTCAAAATTGACATAAAAAATGGATAAATATTACGGATAAAGATTATATCACTAATTTTAATAGATTTAAAATACAATGCTTGAATAACAATAAAACAATACAAATCACATAAAATAATTTTAATAACAAAAAAAAATAGATATAATTTAACAAAAGTTGACACTAAAACTGAAACTTTCCTGTGTGCCCGCCATTATGTTTTTACTCTTCACCTGAATTCACGAGACCATATATGTGTGTGTATACTGTAAAGTAAAGAATCTACTTCAGAAATTTATTTTGCAGTGAATAGGGTGTCCCAATTTTCTATAAAAAATCTTGGGTGGTTTTTCAGACCGGAAGACCACTTTTTTGTTCAAGATTCAGGAGCGTCCTAAACTCTACTATAATGCCTTTAAGTACACACACAATTTTTTTTTCCGTAAAAATTCATGAAAATAGGCTCTCATATCATCACATGCTCCTTCGTCTAGAGAGGATGAAAACTTTTTTCTTTTCGTTTTCATATTGCCCAAGGATAGCTTCATTGATGAATTGAAATAAATTATCCTCATTTTATACAGCAGTGACTCAAAAAATTATTGAATATTGTAATATTGATATTTTAGAAATATCATATCTTGATTTCTTCAAATGAAACACCCTGTATTTTATTATTCATGTCAACGCATTAAATATTGAGCTATATTTTTGCAGAAGTAACCTTATCTTTATCCTTCATCATTTTCGATATATTCGATTATTTGTAAAATTTTGATGGAAATTCTACGAACCGTATCAAACTCATCAACAGGCATCATAATTCGCACAGAAGTTTTTTTTTCTGTAATGATTCAAGTAGTAAAATGAAACCTAACAAGATAATTATTTTACCGAATGATAAAATGAAGATGATTAAAACGTAAATCGAAAAATGTATTGACATTATTTTTTTATTTTTGCCTTCTGTCAGGTGTCCGGACATATCATATTCTGCATTTTATATGTTGAACTTATCAGTGTTTCGTTATTAAACATTGTTAAAGTGAGGTTAGAACCCAATTTTCTCAATTGATCACCATGAAGTTCTCCAAGCAAGAAATGGTTGATATGATTTTTTTCTGGGTCAGTGTGATAGATATTCTTTGTTGGTAAGTAGAGTTTATGCACAAAGGTTTCCTGATAAGAGGCATCCTGATGCAAGATGCTTTGAAAAATTTCTAACTAGATTTACCTAAACGGTAATATCGCTTACAAAAAACATGAAAAACCAAAAACTGCTACAGCTGAAGACAACCAGTTATCAGTTTGGTTGACAGTGACAGAAGACCCATATAAAAGTCAAAGAGAGATTTCTCAGTTAACAGTCAAACTTCCGTCCAGAGAATCTTGAAAGTTAATAAATGTCATGTATATCATGTACAGCTGCACCAGGAACTAAACAATCAAGACTATGAAAAACGAATCAATTTTTGCAATTGGGCAAGTGACAAAGTAGCGGAAAATCCAAATATGTTTAGCAGAGTTCTTTTCGCGGATGAGGCAACTTTCCACAAGAATGGGCTTGTTAACAGGCACAACTTTCACTATTACGCCACGGAAAATCCACACCTCATGAGCCAAATAGATCACCAGCATCGTTGGTCCTTGAATGTATGGGCTGCTATGGTAGATGAATATCTAATTGGGCCGCACTTTTTCGACGAGCACCTCAATAGTGAAATTTATTTAGATTTTCTGCAAAATCATCTACATATGTTACATGCCTATGTACCAGAGCATATAAGACAAGATTTGTGGTTTCAACAGGATGGAGCACCGGCACATTACTCACATCAGGTTAGGGAGCATTTGAATCATATATTTCCAAAAAAATGGATAGTATGTGGTGATCGTGTTAGATGGCCAGCTAGGTCTGCGGACCTTACAAGTCTAGATTTTTTCTTGTGGTGTTATATTCGGGGCATCGTTTACCAGATTCCTTCTACAACACAGATGGATATGAGACAGAGAAAAGTCGACGCCTTTCAGTCAGTTAATCAGCTAATGGTGACGAGAGTTCAACAGTCTTTCCTCAGGAAGATTGAGTGGTGTCTACAAAGGGCTACATTTCGAACACTTATTGAAATAGTTCAACACCTTGTAGATCATCTCACCAAAAACCAATCTATGACGTATTTCATACACGACTACCTTAAAATATCTCCATTTCTCTGATCAAGTATAATGATATGTACTAATAAACTCTTCTTTCGCAACCTCTGATTTTATTATTTTAGTTAATTTTTTTATTTCGAAAATGGTCGAAGATAAAGATAAGGTTATTTCTGCAAAAATATGGCACAATATTTTATGCGTTTACATGAATTATAAACAGGATGTTCCATTTGAAAAAATCAAGATATGATATTTTTAAAATTACAATATTCAATCATTTTTTTGAATTACTCCTGTATACAATGAGGATAATCTATTTCAATTCATCAATAAAGCTATCCTTGGGCAATAAGAAAACGAATGGAAAAAGGATTCATCCTCTCTGGCCGAAGGAGTATGCGATGATGTGAGAGCCTATTTTCATGAATTTTTTTTGAAAAAAACTTATTACTTAAAGACATACATACATACCTTTTGTGTTTCTCTGTTTGTAGTTGCGTACCCACGCACTGGCTTAGCCTTAGTGGATAATCCTTGATGTGTTTTGTTCATTCGTCATGGTCATAATTTGTGTTTTTTTTTATAGTTTGTAATGGGAGGGAGGTTTTCACATTGTGATTATGATTGATTATGATTGATTATAGCAGAGTTTAGGCCACTCCTGAATTTTGAACAAAAAAATGGTCTTCCAATCTGAAAAAACCATCCAAGATTTTTTTATCGAAAATTGGGACACCCTGTTTGCTGCTAGATAAATTGCTGAAGTAGATTTTTAATTCCTTATTATAATACCGTTCGAATAAAAATGAAATCTTCAAGAGTGTACGAGGTTCAAAGCACCGCGCCACTGGTGAATCACCCAGTATAAGTAAGTTTATTCCCTGTAGTTGACCACTTGAAAATGACCTGACGGTCGAATCTCGGTAGTGTTTTTAAGAATAATATTGTGGAAATTATAAAATATGTTTTTCTACAATTTTGTTGAAATGATTTTCCATAAAACGAATAATGTATCAATATTACTCATTATCGGACTATCCATTTTTTATTTAGAAATTTAGGTGGAAGCTGCTGGAGTTGACGAGAGAGAACGAAATATGTAATAAAAATATCCGTCTCTAATCAAAAGTCTACCCGATTCAAAAAATTATTGGAATAAATATCAGGTGAATTATTAAAATTGGTTAATTTTATTGGAACAAACTGTATAAAGATATCAATAAAAGCTTTTACCAAGAAAAAAATATGACATTCTTTCGAAAAATTTTTTTCGCAGAATGAGTCTTATCACTGTCATCCCATCTTTCAAGAAAATGTCGTATTGAAGAGCTGCCAATTTTTTGTTTACAAATACTTCTGTGTTGACAGCTTAGCCCATCACATTTGAAAGCGCTCTATCAGGTAAAGAATTTCTTTTGTTAAGGTTTCTAGTGTAATATTTCTCATTTATGTTTTGTAGGATTATGTAGGTAAAAGTTTTTTGAGTTGTATATTCAGTGAACAGAATCACTAGTAATCAAATTGTCAGTTATTTCGTGAACAAATGATTCCAATTATTTCATGTATTCGAGAATATGTGCCATTTAAACTATTTAACAGGTATCAATTATTTTTCGGAATGGATTGTTATAATTGGTGTTGTTATAAGAATTTCGCAGTTTTTTCCCATTCAGAACAAAAAACCTAATACAGGGTGTACAAGTACAAGTACATATAAACATAGGTCCGCAAGTACTTGGTTACCGATTCACAGGATGTTAAAGTTTAATCGAAAGATGCTATTGTATTTGAAATTTTCGTAAACTGCTTGATAATGAGGTAAAATTTCGTAGGAGTTGAAATACGAAACCATATTGTGGTGGCGCGCGTAAAGGCACAATGCAGGTTATTCTCAAAAAAAAGTAGGACGCAACTGATTTTTTCAAAAATGAAATATATTTTCCAATTATTTTTTGGGAACAAAATTCTCCTAACATTTTTTTGTACGACGCTAAGTGTTTGAGTAAAAAAATGATGGAAAGAATAAGAAAATAAAGTCCTTTCTTCTCATGGTACCACACGTAGTCTCCGATCAAAAAAAAACATCGTACTGTATTTCTTTTTATCATAAAATAAACTATATTTGAAAATCAAAAGTTTAATTAAAGGCAAGATAAAAACTTTTGAGTATCACCAATAACTCTTGAAAAATTACAAAAGCGGTTCGAAGTGACCTTCTTCAGCTGGAATGCACGATTCCAGTCAATTCCTCATTGATTTGCGAACTCTTTCAAAAACACCAGGATCTGTTCTTATCGAGTTGACTCAGCGATGATTATATTTCTTAACTCCTCAACATTTTCCATGGAGGGAGCCTAAACCAAAGACTTCAAATGGCCCCATAGGAAGAATTCGGAAGGGAGTTTAAGTCTGGGGACCATGCAGGCCAAATCAGAGGTCCACCTCGACCAATCCAGCGATTTTCATACTCTTGAGTTAGGAAGTCTGGAGCAAGCTGAATACAATGGAAAGGTGCGTCATTGTTTGTCTTATTGCCAAAGGTACATCTGCATCTACAAAAATTCTGGAAACTTGTATTCCAAAACGTGAGGGTTCACCCATCCCGTAAGTCTCCCTGGTAGAAATACCGGTCCAATTAGGCAGTTACCCACAATGCCGAACAAACGTTCAACGAGAACTGATGTTGAAATCGATCTTCATATCTTCGTTGTGGATTTTTTTGATACCAAATATCATTATTATGAAAAACCTTGCTTCATCAGTGAACAGGATCAGCATTTAGGAATTAGAATCAACTTATGCAAAAGCCAATGACAATAAGCAATACGGGCAGGAAAATCGGTAAAAACAAGTAATTGTACGCGTTGTAAGTGGAATGGATACATCAAATTTTAATGAAAAATTTGCTGCAATTTTTCTAGTGAAGATGCCAGGATCGTCTTGAATTATTACAAAAACCTCATTATCCAAATCTACCGTTCTTACGTCCATTGACCTTCCTGATCCTTCATAACGTCTTAATGTATCTTTTCATATAGGCGACGATGAATGCTTCCAAAAGTTCTTCTATCGGGAGCAATACGGTATGAAAATCTTTCAATGTATAACCGCCGAGCTTCTAATGCATGTCCGTCAGCACGTCCGTACATGCATGTCGGTCATCTCAGCATTCGTAAAACGATTCATGATGGCCGATTTGAAATTCAAATTTATTGAGAAACAGAAACACTCTAATGACATTAATCATATCTGAACACATCCATGATAGAGGATAGAACAGGTATTATCAATAGAACTGCAAGGATTCCTAGAAAACTTTTCAATATTTTTTTACTCAAAAAGTGAGCGTCGTACACAAAAATATCTAGATAGCATTTTTCTTGAGAAATAATTGAAGAATTCAAAAATATATTTGACTTCTGGAAAGATCAGTAGCGTCCTAGGTTTTTCTTTGAGATTAATCTGCCATGTTTCCATACGCGTGCCACTGCTTAGTCCAAAATATTGTGGCGTTTTGGAAAGTATGCGTCTTCGAGAGTTTTTAAAACTGCCAAAACTTTACCTCAATATCTCAAGTGGTTTACGAAAATTTCAGATTTAACTGCATCTTTTGATTAAATTTCAACACCTTGTAAATACTTACGCAGTATTTGCGGGCCTATGTTCTTATGTATTTTTTTCATGAAATGACTTCAGCAATCTTTTTTCTTTGTTTTTTCATTCACTCCAATTATTTCTCCACGAAAATATATTTGTATTCAAAACTACGCATATTTGTGCGAAAATGGTGCATTTCGTGTATTGATCCAACTAAATACCTGATATGGAAAAAACAATTTCCATGAAGTCATGTGGAATTCAAAATCCGCAATACGCGTTATTTTCGATGTTACGGCATACTTCACAACAAAAAACTTCCGCATGATTTTTTTTTCAAATATTTTACCTGTATCATTCGGCAATTTTCATCAATTTCCGAACGGTCCGTAATCCCGCTGTTGGCCCTTGCGTTATTTATCAACTTAGCCAGCTGGAATACTGAAAGTAAAAAACCAATATCGCTATTCCCGACGTGAACAGGCCACTGTTCAAAACCGCGTAAGTCCTGATGAAACCGTCGTATTTTGGAACGGAAATGCTATCGGAACCATGAATAAATGACGAAGTTTAGGGTTTCGAAGATAGGAACGTAACAATTTTATATACGTTGCTAGACAGGATTGGATTTAGGTTTTTTTGCCGAGAATACGATTCACATTAAAATTCTTTTAGTACGACTTATTTTATACCGATAACCGTCTTCAACGACGAATACAGAAAGTGGGCATACAGTTTTCTTGTCTAGGGAAAACAGAAGGTGGGAGATGTCGATTTAAGAACCTAATTCATTCGGTCGCTTTATATTGTTGTGCACCGACATGGCAAAAAATTTATTTCTTATATCGTTATTTAATTACGGATATTGAGTTATGAAAAAATTACTGTCAATGATGAATTGAAGTAAAATACATATGGGTAAATATGATTACAGACATACACCTTTTAGAAATGCTGAAAAATTTTTTGGGGAAAGGTTGCTACAATCATTAGTTGTAGTGTAACAAAATAAGACCAGCGATATATATTAATATCTTTTTTCTGTGAAATAAATTGAAAACTATACATTGTTAAATTTGGTTTTGTCATGGTTGGGGCGGTTGTATAAGGTGGTCTGGTCATTTTTTAATGTTACCAATATTTTACATAGAAAAGATTGCGTCTTAGATTTTTACTCATAAGTTGTATTTTTTTGCTTTTTAAGCAATGTGTAAAACAACGTCTGTTCAAAGAATGAATAAGTACAGAGAGAGATTTGGGAACAGTCCTAAAAAGAAACTTTGAATTTTTAGATTGCGAAATGGATATGACATCGAACCGGAGTTTTTCATAATTCTATGAGATTAAATATTCCTCCATTATGATTCAAAACAATTCGCTCAAAATAACATAACCATCAAAGCTGACGGAAGGTTATCATTTCAATAAACAAATATACACATAATTGAGCTCACAAAAAGATCAAATATATAATTTGGCTTCATCTAATTTAAGAGAAAATCAGTCAGATACAAGCTATGATTTTCTTTGTTTCTTTATGTTCCATTCTATATGTATTCCGTTCTATTATAATTCTTAACAATTTTCTCAGTTCTTACATTTTTGACATTGAACGAAGTAGTGCTGATGAGATTTTCTTCAAGGCTTTGAAAAATATTTTTATGGGGTTTTTTTCTCAAGAAAACTTTGTAGATAATATCATACTTCTCGTAGTTTTTGTATGCCATTTTGAGAAATAACACAGAGATTTCAGTGTAGAGCATGAATTTCACTTAAAAATTGGTAATAAAAGTAACATTTATTTTTCAGAGCATAGAACTATAGACGAACTATCTGACAACCTCCTAGAAAATTATCCAAATATTTCCAATATTTCTTCTATTTATAGGGTGCGCCATAGAATACCGGACAATTTTTTTCCGTTATAACTTTCTCAATATTAGAGCTAAATCATTCGTTCTTGCTTCATTGGAACGCCAAAGGACTAGAAATTGTACTGAAATCCAATATGGCTGAATCATTCGAAAATGAGCAATATTTCAAGATCGCTGAAACGTTTTCTTTAACTAAAAACTTGGGGCATTCAGTTGATAATTCAGTCTTTTCTGAACAATTTGACAAAGACAAAGAACCATATTTTACTAAAACCAACCTGAGATTCGATTTGCGTTCAAACCAGATTTCGTCTGAAATTCGATGACATTTCATTATTTTTTGTTTATCATAGAGTAAATGCATGCAGTCTATGTTCAGAGATTTCACAACGGGAGATGCATTGATGGGGAAAAGGAGAAACATTATTGACGACAATTGGCACAATTCTGAATCAATATTCTAGTTCGATCCCTCGCAATGATGGAACGGTTCAATCCAGTGATTGAATTACGCAGCTGACTCATTAAAACCGCGAAATTTTTTTTAAAGCATGTGGAAAATTGGTAAAATTTGAGGAAGTCGGCCATTTTGAATTCGAACGGAAATCAAATTTAAGGCTGGTTTTTGTTAAATATGGTTCTTTGTTTTTTTAGAACATCCATGAAAAACACAACTACAGGAGTGCCAACGCCATGAGGTGAAAAAAATTTTTCGATTTTAGCTGAAAATCAGAATGAAAAAAACTCTTCACGCTACTTTTTTACCAATTCTTGGAATATTTTCAAGACCAATATGTCAAATTGTTCAGAAAATACTGAATTATCGACTGAATGCCCCATTCGAATTTTGTAGTGAAAAAGAAATTCCAGTGATCTTGAAATATTGCTCATTTTTGAATGAGTCAGCCATATTGGATTTCACCGGAAGTGAAATAAAAATACAATTTCAAAAAAACCTATTTCTTTGGCTATGCAGTGAGACAAGAACGAATGATCTAGCTCTAAAATTGCGAAAGTTATAACGGAAAAAAATTGACCAGTTTTCTCTGGCGCTCACTCTATAGTAGTAGTAGTCAGTCTGAAAAAGAAATTTGGAGTTTTGACAGTGTGCAGTAATTTCTTGGCGTAGTGTATCTTAGAGATTTATTATGCTCAAAAATCCGTGAAAGTATTGAGGGAATGAAGCAAAATTTCAACGAATCAGATCTTTACCTAACTACATTCAAATTTCCAATTCATGCCACTGATCATAACAAGCATACCGTGTGTAAACAAAACTTGGGCCACCCCGTAACATTTTTTATATTAAAGATATGTGGCGGCTATTTAGTATTTCAAAATACGAAATTATTTTGAATTCAACGACATAAATTCTATTGATATATTTTTTCCCGTTGCACCGGAAGTGATATCTATCTTTGATTTTCCTATACAACACACTGTATATTTTTGGATATATAAAACTTTATGTCAAATGAGATAGGGAATGTAGATTTTATTCAAATTGTGGACTGTAATTTTCAAACAAAACGAGGGAAATTCGATAAATCAAACACCCGAACAAAAATGTCGAAAATGAAGTGTACTTTCCCCATGAGATCCTGGGCAATGCTGCAGGTAATTAATAAAGGATGGGATCAAAGGAAGTTACCTGTTTTATTGCTGGTAGGTCCCACAAATTAATTATTTTGCCACTTCGAATATTTTGAATAATAATATATATATATATATATATATATATATATATATATATATATATATATATATATATATATATATATATATATATATATATATATATATATATATATATATATATATATATATATTATAAAACAAATGTCAAAACCAAATTTTTTCCTCCCGATTTCGATACGCACTCGAAAATACAAAACCGACTTGTCGCCGCCAAAATGCCAATCCGAATTCTTTTACATAGAAAGCAATATTTCCCGCATATGTGGGAGAAAGGAAAGCGCGTTGCTTATAACATTTATATGTGTCATTACATTATATACAGCATGGTCTTTCATACACAAAGATGTTCATAATAAATTAACATATTTCAGAACGAATTCATTTTTTTTGCTGATGACTTTGGCGTCAACAGGGAATGTTATATATTTTTCAAAAGAGACGAAAATTCTTTATTTTTGCCTATGGTTTGCATTTTAAATAATGCAAGTTTGCATTAAAACTATAAAATCGCTGAGCGAAAGAAATTCTCTGTACGCCACTGCATTCTACTCGAAGAACTTACTCTATAGTAACGTAACTCCAATAACGATTGGGATATCGACAATCGAAAAATTTCTGAAAATTTAAGAATTTCGAAATAACCCGGAAGCCGAAGGAGATTGAGTTCACTCACGTACCTACCGAATAAACACTTCGAAATTTACCCACCATCGCTGAGCGAAAGAAATTCTCTGTACGCCACTGCATTCTACTCGAAGAACTTACTCTATAGTAACGTAACTCCAATAACGATTGGGATATCGACAATCGAAAAATTTCTGAAAATTTAAGAATTTCGAAATAACCCGGAAGCCGAAGGAGATTGAGTTCACTCACGTACCTACCGAATAAACACTTCGAAATTTACCCACCTTGTACATCAATACATAGCTCAGGAGTATTTTTGGAACAATCTCATTTTCTCTGAATTCTTTGCATTCATATTGTTATCCAAATTTTATAACTGCAACCACTTCAATAAAACCACCGCCCTAACCAAGTGATATTTCATCTATGCCGATGTTTGACAAGGACGTAATAAATCGATCGATGTTATTGTTGTAATTCGGACTCGCTCCAAACTGAAGACAATTCACGTTTATTGTTTGCAGTGGGCAATCTACAAATTATGCATCGGCATTTGAAAAGCCGCCAAGCTAATAAAACAAAATGTGCTTCCGTAGTTCGGTTACGGTTTTACTGCAAATGTTTTTCGGATAATAAAATTTGAGGGACGAACCTATCCCATGAATGGAATGGGAAAATTAAAATTAGAGGTGTTCGAAAAAACAGATGGCTTTGTTATTAGGGACAGTTTCTCATAAATAAAACAACGAATAGATCTTTAAGCTTCTTTCTTTAAACATTCCAACGTTTCGACACCAGATATGTGTCTTCCTCAGGGAACTACAAATATATTTACACTTGGAGAGGAAAAACCCAGAAAATGGGACGAATAACATACAAATATAGCTCATATTGGGTACTGACATTGATTAAAAATTTGAAATGTAGGTAATATAACTTCAAGTTGAAATTATTAAAATATTTCGCTCAACGAGAGAAAACAAAAACTACATGTAGGTAAATCATTAAAAATTTCTCGTTCACAAGTGACATCAGAACCGGTTAAAACGCAAAAGAAATTGATCGAGCAAAGAAATTCTAACTGTTGTGAAGTTTAGTGTCAAAAACTTATGTTAATTCATACATTTATCAATAGAATTTAAATTAAAACTAGTTAAAATAAAATTTTGAATCTGTTTTATAAAATATACGTAATATTAAATAAACTGAGTAATATGTAAATACTTTTAGTGAGAAGGATGAACATGATGCTTTAATGATAAATTATCAACATTTGGCGTCAATTTTGTAAAGGTTAATCTTAAATCTCCTCTGCTAATGTCCAGTCTGTTCCTTTTTTTCGTTAGGAGTTTGGTAACAGCGCTCAGCGCCCTTTCCACTAGGTATGATGATGGAAAAGAAATTAAAAATTTCCTCGTTCTATTCCATAATTCGGGTATGTTTTGCAGCTAGAATTGCTGATATCCGTTTTCAAACTGAATCTTAAGTTCTTCGTTTGTACTTAGTTCCGTCAGCTCCTCTTGTATTATGACATTCGTTTCTTCAATGTCACCATATGGATTAATTATCCATATGGTGACATCCTCAAACCTAGTCTCAAAATCTGAATAGAGGGCATTTAAATGTTGAACGTAGGTTAAAACGTCGTCTTTCTGGCAGTTTGTCTGTGACAAACTGAGGAATTGAGAAAATTCGCCCCGCACAATATTTTGCTTCATTAGTTTAACTCTGGCAAGAAACGCTGATAAGATGAACTTTGTTTCAATCAAATTTAAACTGTCGCCTTGTACCTGCAAATTAACCATATTGAATTTTGCAAACAAATCTGTTAAATAGGTGATGTCTGTTTTCCACTTCATTAAAAATTCTATTGAAATTTTATCTTGAGTATCCAGAAATTCTGAAATAGTGTTAAAAAGTGCAGAAAATCTTGTAAAACATAAGCCTTTCGACAGCCAGCGTACTTCAGTGTGAAGGAGTAATCGATGAAAGTGTTCGTCATTTTCTTCACACAACTGTATTCAACGCGTTGCTTCGGATTCGGTTTACTGTTCAATGACTAATTGAAGAGATTCATGCGATAGAATACTCAAAATTTTCGCAACTAAATATTGTTGACACATTTTGTTTTAAATAGCTTATAAATCCACGATAACGCCCAACCATGGCAGGATCTCCATCTGTAGCTTCTGATGTTATATTTGATGAAGGGATTGCTTTTTCAATGCAGTAATCCTTCAAAACATGAAATATTGATTCACCTTTAGTGTCGGTTATTAAAGTTCTTGCGAAGAGCAGTTCCTCGTAGATTCCTTAATTCATAAGAAAACGAACATATGCCAATTATAATGCTGCATTACCAGGTAAAGTTGACTCGTCCAGATGTATAGAGAAATGGGTCGTTTGCAAATAATTACACAAGAAGCTTTCAATATCAGAACTCATTTCATCAATACGTTTTTCAACAGTATTATTGCTCTAGGGAATTCTTTTAATGATATCAAATGCAAGTTTGTGTAAAACAGTTTTTAAAACCTCTTCAACAGCTGGAACAATTAAGTTCTCTCCGATAGTATGCGGTTTTCCGGATTTTACTGTAAGTTGCGAGATATTCTAAGACGCCTGCAAACCATCATCGTTTGTTTGTAATGTCGAAGCGAACATTCTGTCCAGTGTGGGTCCCTTCTGAAGTGTATCTTTGAGTGTTTGAAAATATTTCAAATCTTTATCAGTTTTATTCAGGGGGACATCTTCTCTGATGATACTGCAGCTTAGATGGTTTCATAGCGTCATTGCCCAAAACTTTGTTGCATAAAAGGCACATAGGAATTGTTTGTCCGACAATGATGGAATGAAGCCAAATTTCAAAAAATCAACAATGTACTGTCTACATTTCTTTTTCGATTCGGACATGGCATCAGTCATCTGTGGACAAAATTACTTTATTTAAATAAGACATAAACACCAGCAGCTGTACATTAAAAAAATTTATTAGATTTTTCCGAAAACATTCCATAATACGAAGATCTCCTTGCAGCAATTAGTTCGGATCACGGAGATTACATTGTAATTATAATACCCGATTGCTGAAACTTTCAAAAAGAAATTATTGAGGAGTACTCGTGTAAGTCTGCATGATTGAATATTAAACCACTTATAACTGAAGTCATGATTGGCGTAATTTATCAATCTTTTATAACTACGAGTAAATAAATAATGTACTTACTTTTCTCCGGCACTCCCAAATAAAATAACACTGATTCACTGTAATTTGTGTGATAAACTACCTGTTTATATTATTTTAAATATTTTTTAGGACTTCACTTTTCAAGATTCAGGAAACGAATAAACGTATTTGTCCCACATTCTTATTTATAGAGTGACAAATTGAACAAGTCAGTGAAAGTTAGCGAAGCTCTGAGACAGCTCGTACAAGTTGATACTGGTATTTCATTATGTGCAGGTTTTTACAAGTTCAAAATGTATTGCGACCACAAATCGAATGCCTACCACCCTATAACTCACACAATTTTATAAACATATATGTCTTTATATTATAATATAGTATGATGTAAGTATATAGGTACTATCTGTGTATGTGTTGAGATCCACTATCATGGACCCTCAGTTTTCATTTCATAGACCCCCAACTTTTTTGCTCGCTGATGTAGACCCCTTGCAAGTTGTCATAGACCCCTGGGGGTCGATATAGACCACTCATAGGATCAGTATCCACCACCAGGTTGCATCTGTGCTTTGTAACAAAGGATCAGCTGTGATAACGTGATGTACTGCTTAGCCATGCAAAAAAACTAAGTTCAGCAGAAGCAGATTTGGCAGCAGTGGTGACTGTGCTGCCGAATATATGCATTTTCTAACCTAACCTAAGTAAATTCGATGTGCTTTCATGCTACAAAGAAAGCTTCTTTGCGTCGGGAAATGCTTTCTATATAGGCTTTTGCATTCTTGTGGAGTTAGGAGTTGCAATAAAATTCTTCTAATAAGAGTTTCAATGAACTGGTGCTTGGTTATGATCACTCTCTATCCAATCGCGAGTTCGGTGAATTTCCACATCTTATATGGTGTTGAATTTTATGACGAAACAAAACAACAACTTTTTGTTAGTCACAAATGCAGTAACACTCTTGATTTTGACACACGGTACGGAATAATGTTTGAAAATGTAATCGAACTGAGTTATCAACCGGGAAGTACATGCATGTACTGGCCTTTCTCATTTCTACGATGTAAAGTTATCCCAAGTCTTTCGCTGAGATAACAGACCATACCATAACACTTGCCGGATGTTTACTCCTCTCCACAAAGTAATCTGTTTTAAATTGTTCTATAGGGTAGAAGACTTTTATCATCCAAAATAAGGTTCGTCGGAGAAGCAAACCTGAGAAATAAAAACAGAGGTAAGAACATAGTTAACGCTTCAATTATATATTCAATTATATTCATAGGAGTCGGCAATAGTCATATTCCGGTGTTGAATTGCAGTCGCTTTTTCATAACTTCGATAAGGCATGGTTTTCTCGTAGATTAACTTCACCTGCTCTTTAACCTGATGCTTTTGAACTGTCCTAGACGAAATGTCTATACCCCCATTATACAGCATGATAATCAAACTTATAACATGGAGACAGATATCACTGATGTTGTACGAGGAGTGGTGGTGATCCTTTTGCTCCAATATTTTCGTAGATAATCTAGTTCCAAAGATATTATATTCTCCATTTTTATTTTAATATGGCTGACCACAGATGTTGAAGTCCCTGCAATAGTTGCTTTAAGTTTGAGAATATTATAAGTGTATTAACTAGCATTGTCTTGGAAAATGTCTAAAGCCTTGCCCATACCAATAAGGAGAGAATATCACGTCGTTCCAAATGTTGATGTACCAATGAAATCTAGTAAAAGAAGTAGAAAATGATGCTTCCTGTGAAAACAGAACCTTTTGGCCGAAAGGCATTCAAGAACCATTGGGAAAATGCCACTCTGGGAAGAAACTCTCGCTCTAAAAGATCTCTATAAGTGGTCCACTTATAGAGGTTGATCTTTCAGAATGTTAACGGTTCATGTGAATGTCTTGTGCTATTTTTCTCAAACGTGTTTCTGGATGTTCATTCGTAATATCCAAGACTATTTCTCAAATATTAACTGATGTATTTCAATTTCATTGGCATTGAACTCGAAACTCCCAGTTACACATAGATACTCTTATACAAAGCAGAAGATGCGTTACGGACAGGTTCTACTCACTACTCACTCCACTGCTTGGCAAAATTCAATCTGCTGATGCCTGAAAATGGAACTATACGTGATGAAATCGATTGAGTCCTCACTTCCACCAAACTTGTCGAATAACCCTCGTATAGATAACTTTTTCAAGAATCGAATCAATTCTAGTCAGATAGAGTCTATCATAAAAGAATTTTAGGAAAAAGTTAGTATAAGTAAACTCTTGTATCAAAGCCATATAAAAGTCAGGATTACTCTTTTTTGAGCAGCGTATATCGATAATCTTCTTATCTGAATTATTGGAACTACAAGCGAACACAAAGTCTACATTTTCCCAATCTTGACTAGAAGCTTATCTTGTATAACGTTGATTAGCAGGCAGTTTATATGAAAAACTTGGCCAAGGGTGAAATGAGAATTCCAACCGATCCGGCAGGGGAAGTTTCTCATAACCAGTTTTCCGGAAGTTAATATTGTTTTTATGTGAGTTTTTCCTGGAGGTGAATTAATAACGTGAACATCTATCTGTAATATGTCACGAAGTCTTTTGTTTTTCATTATTTTACTTTGGTTTTCATGCTTTTCCCTATTATGACTCTGGTTATTCAAACGAATACGAGGGGATTTATACTACTTTTCGACATCAAAATTGGCACAGTTTTGACGAATTATTGAAATCTTACGGTCATATTTTGTGGATGGACTGGCTCGTTAACGATAGTTGACTATGTTTTTCATTATACAAACGGCTGTTATTTGATCTTGCCTTTCAATCATGAAATCAATTTTCATCTCAGACAAGGGTAATTCGAAAAGAAACCAGTTATATTGTTAAAATTCTATTTTTCTTCATATTCACAATGAAATAAATATATTCCTCTAACGCAAGATTAATTTCTATTATTATGAAAATAACTAATATAATTTATGTTAAAGATTGAAGTATATCTATAAGATGTGCTGGTGCTTTCATTTCTTATTTTTGCTTCATCGATGAGAAGAGGTGGTAGTCGAATATAGCTAGGTCTGGAGTTTGAGGGTGCGATAAAACATCCCATCCAAGTGATTTTAATGCTTTCTAACCCGATTTTGCTGAATGAGGCGCGTTTCCGTGTTGCATGTTTTTAAGCGTATTATGGACATTTTTGAATCAATATACAGGGTGTTACATAATAGTATGTTACAACTTGAGTCGATAAATCTACGTGCAATTTTGAGAGAAAAAGTTTATATAAACATAGGTCCGCAAAAGCTTCGTTACGGAGCTACAGGGTGTTGAAATTAGTTTTTCTTCAAAAATAAAAAAATTGAGATCAGTTGAATGTTTCACATGTTCAAGTTTGGAGGATACTCCGCGACTTTCTATTGTATCCGTTTCATATTCAACGCGTCCAAACTCTACTTCCTCGAGATTTTCCTTCAAGACTGAATTTCTGCCGATGGTTCTCAGATAAAATCAGAGAAAATGCTCATTTTGATAGTGAAATAATGTTCCCAGACGAAGCTAACTTTTCGAGAACTGCTATCACAATAATCATTATTGGGCTGAGGAAAACCCCCATCTGATTGAAGAATCTCATCATCGAGAAAAATTCTCAGTAAACGTCTGGGTCTGAATAATTTGAAATTATTTGATTGGGCCATTTTCTTTTGCCTAACAGACTAAACGGTCCAACTTATCGGCAATTTTATGAGGAGTTACCTTCATTGCTCGAGGATGTGCTACTTTTGGTGAGAAATATAATGTGGTTTATGCATAACGAGGCACCAGCACATTTCAGTGGAGAAGTTAGGATATTTTTGAATAATACATTCAACAACCGATGGATAGGTCGGGGTGACACGATAAGAAATACCCCAGAAATAATTCAAAGTGTGAGTCATAATATACAAAGAAGGACAGAGGCCTGTACTCTTGCAGGTGGAGGACACTTTTAGCAATTTATTTGGTTTTTAAATGTTTTTATTTTTAGTTTGATATTGAATAAGTATTAGTTGAGTCTCAGAAAACGAGCTATCCAAATAAGAGCAAATTTTGGGCATATCTATCGAGTATTTCTTTTATTTTTTTTTATTTAGCGAATAACATACAATACAAATACGAAAAAATTACGTGTGTCAAAAAAGTTTTTAAATTGAACGAAAAGGACGAAAATTGATTGCACGCTAATCAGTGGCGTACTGCAAAAAAGTTTGAAAGGGCAAAAGTAGGCATGGCCTCGGAAAAGAAAACACCTTGTGAATTTCAGTTAAAATCTAGGACGCGTAATGACGGAGGCTGTAGAAAATAGCTTGTATTCCAAATTTGGGCTGAATATCTCAAAAACTGAAGGAGTTTAGAAGAAAAAACCAAATAATTTCCGGAAATTTCAACACCCTCTAGCTTCGTAACGAAGCTTTTGCGGACCTATGTTTATATGAACTTTTTTTCTTAAAACTGCATGTAGATTTATCCTCCCAAGTTATGACATACTATTATTTAACACCCTGTATATACTTCAAATTGCTCATTCGTTGTCGTTAGTGATCATTGTTAACATTTCCTACTGTTTTAAACAGTTCATAAATAAACAACACCAATCTTGCCCCAATAGACACAGATGGTTTTGCGATCGAACTGATTTGGCCTTCATTAAATAACTTCTGAAGTTTCACTCCTACCAATATTTTGACCTATTACGACCTTATTAATTTCGAACATTGAAACCACCACATTTGAATTGCCGAAGCGGGTTTAACAGTTTCTTATGGGCATGTTCGCTGTAAGTCTCTACTAGTAAACAATGACTTTCTCTTTTGATAAAGTAGAAAAACTGCCAGTGAAAGTGCGGCTTTCAGGCACAAAATTCGACAATAAATTTGAAATTTGTGGAACACAACTTTGTGTTGTATTTAGATTAATGTTAGTAGAATCAAATGACACATAGGTCAATCAATAACATTCCTTACTTATGGCTAGTGACAACTGTTATAAAAACCGAAGAGAAATAATTGACACGCCCGATATATAAAGAAAACTCAAATGATACTCATTAGTAAAAGGCTACACAATTTGGCGACTTTTGATTTAAGATTTCTAAAAGATCATCAGACGACTCATTCTATATATATTGAAATGTATTTTGAAATTCTAGTACCGACCCTGCAGATAATAATTTGGGTAAAAATAATTCAATTCATTCGCGCTATTGACTCTGAAAAGTTCGTCGAAATAATTTACGAAGTTAACGTGGACGTAAGCACCACGAGAGGGATATAAATATAAAAGGATTCACCTTTATTTTCTTTTTCCTCCTTCTTTCAACCATGAAGCACTAAGGCAGCCATGGCAGTTCGAGTTGGTGTACAGTACCGGACCTTCTGAAAAAACTAGAAGCCATAGAATCAAATTCGAATACTAAACAATGCTTAGTCGAAACATTACTTGTTTCCATATTCGGAAAGCCTTGCTCAGAATTCAGAACAAGCTTGATTAAATAGAAGAATAAAATACTGATAAAAAATTTCATGAAGGCGCCGAGCGTTTCCAAATAATTTTATTTAGTCGAACTAGACAGCGATTGACAAAACCCTTCATTGGGCGGATTATACAGATCCACATCTGTACCACATCCACCATTTTCAGGACGTTTGGAGTATTGATGTGAATTCTGCCATTAAAATTAACCGAATATTCAAACACGACGAAAAATTAAACACTGCAGGGATCATCGAGATCCAAATAAATATTAGATGAGTTAGATGATCTCTCTTAGATGGAAGATTTTAAATTTGGTATCAAGAGGACGGACTCCTGCTCATTTCTTAGGTGTAAAACGACACGATTTTCTTGGTTTAGGACTAGATACCAACCGCAACTTCATTCATATATTGTTAATAGATGACTCATTTGCTTAAGAT
This sequence comes from Cryptolaemus montrouzieri, assembly GCA_013387265.2. Lineage (NCBI taxonomy): Eukaryota > Metazoa > Arthropoda > Insecta > Coleoptera > Coccinellidae > Cryptolaemus > Cryptolaemus montrouzieri. Next base: position 21,223,968 of record JABFTP020000103.1, read on the forward strand.
GGTGGTATAATAGATGGCAGAATATTTTTGTGTCATTAGCACAGAATCCGGTATTGGATTGAATACCACTCTCCAAATCGCTTGTGCGGACAATTAACTAAATTGTCCCCAAGACAGAAACATTCAGCGCACAATTCAGTTTCTTGAAACAACAGACAAAATTGTTGTGACTGGAAGGAGCTCATCCAGCCAAGTAACCCCTAACGAGTGCATAGTTCTTAGAACGTGATCTAACGGTCTATAAACTACCTGTTAGTTGATCTTTTTTATGAAAATTAGAAGAGAATGAGGTGATGTCGAAAATTACAAGAAACGTTTAAAATATAGTCCATGATGTTAATAGGGCAAGCAAGGGAAAGACAGTCGTATTCCATTAACTATATAAGAAGACTAATTCAATGATCCTGAAGAAATGATCCGGACTATGTTTGTCCTCCTTTCTTTGTTCGACTTACCGGTTATTTATACAGGCACTTTTTGCAACACGAATTGCCTTCATCAGTTTAAAACTCATTTCTTAAGTAAATAAATCAGGTGTGATGCATACATGATAGCAAATTTGATTGGGGAATATCAAAGCATATCAAAGTGAGGGAATGAGGGAATAAGGTGATGTATACCTCAATCATGGCTTTCTAGGTTCCTTGGCCTGTTAATTTTTTCCTATGGCGGCATCTTATGTCGCTAGTGTATATGACATAAATATAAATAGTAAATGGATTTGAAACCGAGAAATACTTACAGACTGTTTGAAAGAGAGCGAAAAGCTTTGCGAAGAAGATCGGGTGCCTGTATGAGAATTGAATTGTTGGTAAATAATAAAAAGTCAAAATCAATAAGAATATAAATAAAGCCATATCCTACTAGATACCATAACAAAAAACTTTGTTTCATCTGGTACAAGCAGTCGTTTTCGATTGATTTTTCTCGATAAAGTTGGAATGGACTATGAGAGGACAAAAAGTTTCAGAATGAAATAGACAAAAGATTTTGGTATTTAGAATTTACCAGTGGCGAACCGCAAAAAAGTTCATGGTGACTTGACTCCAACAAATGATCACCACGTTAACGGATTGGCATATAATACGTGCAATTGTATAACCTCAACCAAAAATTTTAGATTAATATCTCAAAAAATTCAGAAGCTATAAAATAAAACTAAAATAATATCGAAATGTCAACATCCTTTAGATCCGGAACGAAATGATCGCCCAATGTATCAAAAAGTTTAATAAAAAATTAACCAAAATTCACTATGTGAAAGAAAATTGATATTGACGTATCGCGAATAAAGTATATAACTCGAGAATCACACAAGATAAGAAAAAACTTCGGACACAACCAGAGACAAAAAATATCTGCATTATAAATAATTTGCCAAAAGTCTTAAAAATTTACAGTGTGTCAGAATCAAATAAAAAGATCGAACCGACTATGGTAGAATTACTCCGTTTTGTTTATTATTGTTCTAGTAGATTCCTCCTGAAGATATAGATATACCTCTAACCCATTGTTTATACCCAAAAGTCAATCTAGTGGGAGTTATAACGATATCATTATGAATCCAAAAATCATTGTTACATTTGATATCGAAGGCAGTGGTTTTCTTCTGAGGAAGGATGGAACACAGAAGATGCAGTATGTTCTTGATATTTTGAAATAAATAAAAATAATTCGGATCATTTGATAGCACGGTGTGAAATTGTGTTGGCGAAATATGGAATACACAAATTACTAATTTTTTGGGATTTATGGCCAGTGAGATAAGAATATTAGTCGGACATTCAATGAAGAAAACCCAAAGTTATGACCATTAAATAATAAGAAATTCCGGAGATTACAAGGAACACAATGCACAATTTTTGAGAAGATTGATATGGACAGATGAGTCGGAATTTTGCAGAAACATGGTTACTAATTGGAGAAGCAAATATTTTTCGGCAACAAAGAATCCGAATACGACTTAGGAAAGCAGACATCAGAACCCATTCAGCTTCAATGTATTTGACATGCTAGAGATATTTGAATATATTTAGAACATGTGTAGAACCGTTCGTGAATAATTTGCCTTTGGCTTTTGCTAGATTTTTATTTATGACCAATAGTTAAAAGAACGGTTTATAATGCTTGAATAGAATTGGAGGATCGCGTTATTGAAAAATTTTCCATCCTCAATCCCTTCACAATTTGAACCAGGTGCACAACTGCTTTTATAGGCATTTGTAAGAGAAATAAATATTGTTAATTCATCTTTTTCAATTGATTTCTAGATATTTCTTTCTGAATACCTTTCTTAAATAGAATCAAACCACTGCCTTCGTTACCAAATGTACAGTAATTTCTGGAATATTAGTGTTTGCGTTATAACTCCTACTGGCCTCAAATTTAACTCTATAATTTCAAATTTAAGTATATATAATGTCCATGCGTTGTAATTAAGAAAGTTTCTCCACATTTACGTACTGCAAAAAAGTTTGAAAGGTCAAAAGAAGACATGGCTCTGGAAAAGAAAACAACTTGTAGATTCTAGTTAAAATTTAGAACGAGTAATGATGGAGGCTGTAAAAAATAGCTTGCATTCCAAATTTGGGCTGAATATATCAAAAACTGCAGTAGTTTTGAAGAAGAAACTAATTGTTCATGGAAATTTCAACGCCCTGTAGCTCCGTAACGAAGCTTTTGCGGACCTATGTTTATATGAATTTTTTTTCTTAAAATTCCACGTAGATTAACCCCATCAAGTTGTAGAATCTCGTCCCATATAGATGGTAAACAACAAATCGAAATAATTGAGATTTATTCCATTTATTTCAAATGACGGAAGGAACTTTTTCATTTAAAAAGTGAGAGTTTTTTCTGGAAGAATCCTGAGCTCCTCAACGAAATTGCCGAAGGCCAAAAGAAAACGTCCGTTTCACTGCCCGACCGCCAAGGAATCTAAGAGGTCTTTGATAAAAATAGCTTTTCAATCACATTTCTTTTACCTTTATCGATGTTTTTCCCGATGACATGAGTCTAATTAGTTGAAAGCTTCTTCACATGCAAGCCAGAATGGATAGGGCCTCGAATGTGACCAAAACGAAAACCATTCAATTGCTTTACGATTCTACACTGAAATTCACCAGAATTTTCACTTCCTTTGATGTGAAATATACATGTTCTTCATGTCTTTCAGCAAAGGAATCTCACTTTCGTTCATGATCTTAGAAATGTAATATTTATCAATATACTCTGACAAAAACGTATCCTGAAATTTGAAATAAAACGCAAATATCTTGATATACTTCAATATTTATTGAATTTCCTTCAAAATATGCTTCATTTGAAGCAATACACATGTACCAAAGTTTTTTCCAATCATCGGAATAGTTTTTATAGGCGCTTTCAGGGATAGCCTTCAGCTCCTTCTGCAAATTTTCTTTTATGACGTCTATGGAATCAAATCTAGTAAACTGGAGCTACAATTTCAGTCTGGAGAAAAGAAAAAAGTCACACGGAGCTATATCAGACGAATGAGGCAGCTGCTCGATGGTATTTATCGAGTGTTTGGTCTTAAAATCGTTAATAACCGTGCTTCGACGAAATGGTGCGTTATCGTCATGCACAATCCATAAATTGTTTTGCCACAAATTCGGCCGTTTACGTCTGAAAACGGTTAAATAGAAGTCCTTATTGACCGTTTGACCTTGAACGAATTGATGATGAACCACACCATGAATATCTAAGAAAACCAATAAGCATCGTTTTCATTTTCGAACGACTTTGGCTATATTTTTGCGGTTTTGGCTCATTTTTCCCACTCACTCTGATGATTTTTGGCTCGTTAGTGTGTCGTATTCATAGACCCATGTCTCATCAACATGTCAGCAAATACCTGCATCTGGTACTGTTTTCGAAGAAAATTCAGCTCTATCGGAACGAGCAACGCGGCGACGCGTCGCGTTCCTAATTGGTTCACCAAAATTGACGAGTGGTCTTACGAGGGATGTTGAAATCACGAGCTATCTCCCTAACACTGGCATGATGATTTTCGAGCACCATTTCCTAGATTTTTTAACGTTATCATCGGTTAAAGAGATCGAAGGTGGTCCGGAACGAGGCAAATTTTCGAAGATCATCTTCCTCTTCTTTCATGTGCATGTCTCCCTGACGTTAGAAATCTTTTCTGCAAAAGCATTTCGATCTTCAGCTTTTCTGCCCGTCGTACTCCAGTCGAATTTCGAATGTTCTTAAGCCAGGATATCTGTTTTCTGCCGACTCCTCTACGTCCCTCTATCTTTCCTTTCATCATCAGCTATAGTAGATTGTAGTTAGATCCTCGTAATATGTGTCCAAGATAGCCGATTTTCCTACATTTGATAGTTATTAACAGATCACGGTCACATCCTGCTCTTCTAAGGACTTCTGTGATAGTTTTTCTAGCCTTCCACGGTATTCTGAGCATTCTTCTATGAGCCCACATTTCAAAAGCCTCCAATTTATTCAATGTGTTGATCTTTAGAGTCCAAGCTTCTACTCCATATAACAGTACCGACCAGACATTAGATCTAAACATTCGTTGTCTCAGTTTAAGATTCAAATTGTCGTTGTAGAACAAAGTTCTCATTTTAATAAAGTTGGTACGAGCTGCTTCAATTCTGCACTTTATTTCTATGTCTGGATTTACCTCTTCTGTTATATAAGCTCCCAATCATTAAATTGTCTCACGCGCTCAATCCGTTTGCCGTTCAGTTGTAATTCTGCTTCATTAGGACTTTGTCTGCTGAATACCATAAATTTGGTCTTGTTGACATTTTTATTCATACCCATTTTCTGGCTGATGCTGTTGATCTTGTTCAGTAGTTCTTGGAGGTCCTCTATATTTTCAGCTAGTAAAACCGTATCGTATTTTATGGTGTTGACTGATGTTCTGTTTACTTTCACTCCTATTTCAGTTTCTTCAATGGCCTTCTTGAAAATCTGGTCTGCATATAGATTGAAAAGTAAGGGTGAGAGTACACACCCCTGGCGAATTCCTCCATCAATATTCGTATCCCTCGAAAGTCCATCTCCTATTCTTATATTGGCTTTTTGGTTCCAATATGAATTTTTTATTATTCTGATGTCCTTGGTGTCAGCTCCAGTTCTCTGTAGTATTTCAATAAGGCCTTGGTGTTGTATTCTATCGTCTAAGTCTTGTTCACATTTGTTCCTGATGCGGGAGTGGATTATTCGCAGAAATGTTTTCATCAAGAGACTCGTAATACTTATCAGCCTGTAGTTTTTGCATTGTGTAGGATATTGTTTTTTGGCGATGGGTACAAAGGTTGAATTTAGCCAGACATTGGGAAGTATGCCTGTGTCGTAGATGATATTGACAAGTTTAACAATGAGGTCAATGTTCTCTTCATTTATCAATTTTAGGACCTCCATTGGAATGTTGTCTGGTCCAATTGCTTTTCTATTTTTGCCCAACTCTAGAGCATGCATTACTTCTGATTTAATTATTTCCGGTCCTTCTGACATTGTTGCCATATTTATTTCAGCGCTCTGTCGTCTCTGAATAAATCTGTGAAGTAATTTTCCCAAATTCGATGTTTCTCCGCTTCATTTAAAATTATGTTATTTGTTTCATCTGTAAGCTTTAGTAGTGATTGTTTCTTGAATGTTCCGACTACTTCTCTCAATTTCTTGTGCATGTTAAAAATGTCGTGTTAAGAGTCTAGGTTCTCCACCTCCTCACATAATTCTTTGACCCATTTCTCCGTCGGCAGTTTTATCTTTCGATTTATTGAATTTTGCAGTTGTCTATAGGTTGTTGGCTCATTTTTTGCCAAACGTTTCTTTTCCATCAGTTCAAAGATTTCTGTTGTCATCCATCTCTTCTACTTAATATTCATAGTTGGGTGCAGCTTCTGGAGGCATACCTTATTGATCGTCTTTTTAAGTCGATTCTATTGAATATCTACATTGTTAGATGAGGGTCATGTCAATGCATTAAGTTTGCTACAATTTCAGTCTGGAGAAAAGAAAAAACTTCTCTCAATTTCTTGTGCATGTTAAAAATGTCGTGTTTATAGTCTACGTTCTCCACCTCCTCACATAATTCTTTGATCCATTTCTCTGTCGCCAGTTTTATCTTTTGATTTATTGAATTTTGCAGTTGTCTATAGGTTGTTGGCTCATTTTTTGCCAAACGTCTCTTTTCCATCAGTTCAAAGATTTCTGTTGTCATCCATCTCTTCTACTTAATATTCATAGTTAGGTGCAGCTTCTGGACGTATACCTTATTGATCGTCTTTTTAAGTCGATTCTATTGAATATCTACATTGTTAGATGAGGGTCACGTCAATGCATTAAGTTTGCTACAATTTCAGTCTGGAGAAAAGAAAAAACTTCTCTCAATTTCTTGTGCATGTTAAAAATGTCGTGTTAAGAGTCTAGGTTCTCCACCTCCTCACATAATTCTTTGACCCATTTCTCCGTCGGCAGTTTTATCTTTCGATTTATTGAATTTTGCAGTTGTCTATAGGTTGTTGGCTCATTTTTTGCCAAACATCTCTTTTCCATCAGTTCAAAGATTTCTGTTGTCATCCATCTCTTCTACTTAATATTCATAGTTGGGTGCAGCTTCTGGAGGCATACCTTATTGATCGTCTTTTTAAGTCGATTCTATTGAATATCTACATTGTTAGATGAGGTCATGTCAATGCATTAAGTTTGCTACAATTTCAGTCTGGAGAAAAGAAAAAACTTCTCTCAATTTCTTGTGCATAATAAAAATGTCGTGTTTATAGTCTACGTTCTCCACCTCCTCACATAATTCTTTGATCCATTTCTCTGTCGCCAGTTTTATCTTTTGATTTATTGAATTATGCAGTTGTCTATAGGTTGTTGGCTCATTTTTTGCCAAACGTCTCTTTTCCATCAGTTCAAAGATTTCTGTTGTCATCCATCTCTTCTACTTAATATTCATAGTTAGGTGCAGCTTCTGGAGGTATACCTTATTGATCGTCTTTTAAGTCGATTCTATTGAATATCTACATTGTTAGATGAGGGTCACGTCAATGCATTAAGTTTGCTACAATTTCAGTCTGGAGAAAAGAAAAAACTTCTCTCAATTTCTTGTGCATGTTTAAAATGTCGTGTTTAGAGTCTACGTTCTCCACCTCCTCACATAATTCTTTGATCCATTTCTCTGTCGCCAGTTTTATCTTTCGATTTATTGAATTTTGCAGTTGTCTATAGGTTGTTGGCTCATTTTTTGCCAAACGTCTCTTTTCCATCAGTTCAAAGATTTCCGTTGTCATCCATCTCTTTTACTTAATATTCATAGTTAGGTGCAGCTTCTGGAGGTATACCTTATTGATCGTCTTTTTAAGTCGTTTTTAAGTCGATTCTATTGAATATCTACATTGTTAGATGAGGGTCACGTTAATGCATTAAGTTTGCTACAATTTCAGTCTGGAGAAAAGAAAAAACTTCTCTCAATTTCTTGTGCATGTTAAAAATGTCGTGTTTAGAGTCTACGTTCTCCACCTCCTCACATAATTCTTTGATCCATTTCTCTGTCGCCAGTTTTATCTTTCGATTTATTGAATTTTGCAGTTGTCTATAGGTTGTTGGCTCATTTTTTGCCAAACGTCTCTTTTCCATCAGTTCAAAGATTTCTGTTGTCATCCATCTCTTCTACTTAATATTCATAGTTGGGTGCAGCTTCTGGAGGCATACCTTATTGATCGTCTTTTTAAGTCGATTCTATTGAATATCTACATTGTTAGATGAGGATCACGTCAATGCATTAAGTTTTCTGTTTAATCTTATGTGTTTTGTCCCTCGTTTCGCTATCTTGTAGTCTTGTGGTGGCTATTTTAGGTGTTCGTATTCTCCGTTTAATAGTTTTCAGGTTAACTTCAATATTGGTAACTAGGCGGTTGTGGTCAGGATACGTTGTGACCTTTTCAATGCAGTTTCTGAAACGTTTATTAATCAGAAATCAATCTATCTGATTTCTAATTGATGTTGGGTTTTTTGTTTTGGCTATCTGCATGTGGAAAGTCGACGGTATGACAATTTAAACCAGGTGTTACAGATTACCATGTTTTGCTCCTGGTAAAATTCGTAGAGTCTGTCTCCGCGATCATTGGACTCGCCTAATCCATACTGTCCGACTACTTCTCCTCTCCTTCCTCGACCAATCTTTGAATTGAAGTCCCTCAGCACAATATTGATGTCGTTATTTTTGGTTGTTCTTAGCAATTTTTTATTTTCTCCATAAAGAAGTTCTACTTCATCATCGTATTTTCTCTCTGCATTAGGTGCATACACTTGGATTAAATTAATTTTGAAAGGTCTTCCTTGCAGTTGTATGAGATTAACCTATCGGATATTGATAGATTCGAAGATATTCCGAGCGTTTTTAAAGGCCTTGCACCTCGGATACAATATAACAGTCTCCATAAGCCTTTTCCAGCATTCGCAACGATTTAGCACACGGAATTTCGTTCGAAACACAAAATTTGAGCCAAAAGCATACGTTAAGGTTGATGTTAGGCTGTCGAAACCAATAAAAACTACAAAGGGGCTGAGACAGGGGTGCTGTTTGTCACCGCTTTTATTTAATGCGCATGTGGAGATAGCACTACGACAATGGAAAGGAAGTTGCCAAGGAATGTGTATTCCAATAGGAAATGAACATCTTTTCATTCTAAGTTTCGCGAATGACCAGGTAGTTCTTGCGCAGGATTCATATGATCTGGAGTATATGATAAAGAGACTCTACAAAACTTACAAGCAATGGGGACTTCAGGTAAGTCTCAAGAAAACGGAGTATTTGGCAGTTAATACCGATGCAAATTTTGAAGTCCTGATGAATGGTAAGGTGGCAATAAAGCAAGTTAAATGCTTCAAATTCCTTTGGAGCCTTGATAGATAGTGAGAGTCTAGGAAAGGAAGAAGGCATGACAAGAATAAGAAGTAATAAAAAGATCATTGGATGCCTCAATACCCTGTGATAGGGCAAACATATTTCCAAAGATACGAAAAAGATACTAGGAAATGCATTGGTTGAGTCAGTCCTATGTTATGGTTCAGAGCTCTAGACTTTGAATGCCGATTTGGGATATATATATATATATATATATATATATATATATATATATATATATATATATATATATATATATATATATATATATATATATATATATATATATATATGTATACTTCCAAATATCTCTACTAAAGACTGAATCAGTGTTATTGAAAAGTATGAAAATAAATAACACGAACCCTTTAATTCAACACGAAATATGTTATTGAATATGTCTATGAGTGAGAGTCTTATTATGGGAATTCCACTGAACCCCTTATTAGCAGAGATTTTCATAGATAAATTAGAGACTACAATACATTACAACTTCTCAGTTGAAAATTTTCAATATTGTTACCCATTTTTGGATGATATCATTATATGTTTGTAAATTCAAAAACAAAATGATTCAATCAACTTTCTGGATTTAACTATTATTAAATTGAATAATAAACTCGATATCTCCATCTTTCATAAACCGTCTCATACGGACATAGTAATTCATAATACGTCGTTTCATCCTGTTCAACATAAAATGGCAACTTCTTCAGCTCGATCCACAGATTTATAAATGTTCCGTTATCTTTAGTTAATTTCGATAACATACTATGTAATATTGACCAAATAGCTCTTGAATAATAAAATGGATAACTAGGCATTAGAATTGGTATGGCCAAAACCTAAAGATAACACACATATAGGAGCCTCACATAGTTTACGAAAGTTAGTCATAATTTAAAACATATACTGGAAAAGTTCCAAATATCTCATTCCGAACCAATTATAATCTATCCAAACGCAACAAAAATAATACAATTAACATCATCAAAGGAGCGAAATCAGGTATTCACAAACTTAGCTGTACTGGTTGTAGTTGGACGTAATAGTATTGGTAGAACTTTCAGCAGAAGTAAATGAATATTAACGTAGTTTTATCAATAAAAATACGAATTCTAATTACGCAAAGCATTTAGTCGAAGAAAATCATAATTTGGACAAAATTTTGAAATCTTAAATTCATCTAATAAAAACTTCATATTTATTTTTGGGTATATCTGGAAATCAATGAGTATGAACTTAATATGTTTTCGGCTGAGAATTTGACTGAGGTATTGTTTCTTACTTTTAAGTCGATTAAGTAGATCATATGTAAATTATAAATGTAAAGTGAGTTTAAATAATTTTATTTGTAATTATAATTAGTTTTCGGTAAATTATTTTGTGAATCACAAATACCATAAAAAATATTCTTTATTTCTGCATTAATCTTAATCACGATTTAATCTAAATATTATCAACGTTCCACCCACAATTTCAACTAAATTGATGAACGTAGACAGCACGTTTGGAATATAATAACAAAGATTCAGAGTTTCAGTTCTTTGACATCCCAAAGTTGTGAAATCTGCTTAGGCTAAGCTACCTGTCAGAGATTAAAAGATTTCCGTCATATTACAATAACTACTTAGTGGCTTTCATTCTTCCTTTGTGCATGAACTTGAAAGCTTTTCTCATTTACTTGACCACCCAGCGAAATGGCTTTATTAAAACTTTTCTCAGTGTAGATTCTTTGTTCGTCTTCTTTAATACTTTTTTCGTCTGCGACGTAATGAGATTTCCAAGTCTGGCACATCATCTCTTAAAATGACACTTTTAAAAATAAACGCAGTGTTAACAAGTTGCATGCAATTCAGAAAGTTCCTAGAAAGATTTGTTGGAATGTAACTTGACTTTGTTAATAAGGGACTAAACGCCGTTAGTTTAATCTGCTATTATCTCTTCTAGGTAGAAAGATTTCTATTCTATCTTGAATTTCAAGGATGACAACCGTTGTGAAAGGGAGGAATGTTTAATATTATTCATATATATATATATATATATATATATATATATATATATATATATATATATATATATATATATATATATATATATATATATATATATATATATATATATATATATATATATATATTAATTAATGGGTGGATTTATATTTTTCATGAAATCAGTTTGATTGGGGTGAAACCCCTATATATATATATATATATATATATATATATATATATATATATATATATATATATATATATATATATATATATATATATATATATATATATATATATATATATATATATATATATAGCAACTTGTAATTGATTCTCTTGCTTTGAATCAAGCTCAAACTAAGAAGAGAAATATTCATACAGCCTTCATTGATTACCAAAAGATTTTTGATAAGTCTCCTCATTCACGGCTTCAAGAAATTTTGGAAACTTATAAAATTAATAAGACACTTTTTCTTGAATTTGTAATGAAAAATTGGAGAACCAATCTTCATTTAAATATTTCAAAACAATCGTTAATATCCGAAGTAATTCCAATCAGAAGAGGCATTTTTCAAGGTGATTCTTTAGGTGCTCTTGTTTTGTTTTTGCTTTAATCCACTATCTCATGAATGCTACTAGTTTCGGCTTCAAAAGAAAGAGTTTATCAACTGAATTCAAATTAGGTCACTTAATTAATTTAGAGGATATTAAATTATATTCCGGAACTAGATCTCATTTGAAAAGTCTGTTTGAGATTACTTTCAACTATTCCAATGATATTCATATGAAATTTGGGCTTCCAAAATGTAAAAATTTTTCTACTGAGAAAGGAAAGATCACCTTTGAGTATATAAAGATTTCCAATATCGAAATCGAGCCAATGCATCAAGGAGATACATACAAATATCTTGGATTTGTTCAAGAGAAGACAGTTAACCATAGCAGCACTAAAGAAAATATCAGAAGGTTATATTACAACAGACTTAGAATTACCATCAAGAGTCATTCAACTAGTAAACACCTTTTCAGAGCTATCAACTCCTATGCAGTTCCTATTCTCACATCTTCTTTTGGAATTATTAAATGGTCTAAAACTGATCTAACTGAATTACAATGTCAAACGAGGTAAATGCTTTGTAAATTTCATAGGCCCCACCAAAAGACAGCTATTCAAAAAGTTACACTACCTAGACATCTTGGAGGCCGTGGATCAACTGATTTGAATAATCTTCATAGTGAGCATATTTTTCTTTTACGTTCCCATTTTCATGATAAAAAGAGAACGTCTACATTACATGATATTGTTGCTGCTTCAGATTAAAATCTTACACCTCTGAACTTGACAATGCAAAAGGTAGATTTTGATATATTTGATAATAATTCTAAAAGAGAAAGTTGGATGCAGAAGGAATTACACCCAAAGCGCCCTGAAGAATTGAAGAATGATTATATTGATGAAATCGCATCATATGGATGGTTAGTATCTGGAGAATTGTTCGCTCGAAAAGAAGGCTTGGCAATTACGATCCAGGATCAGGTTGTTTTCACCAGGAATTATAGAAAACACATCATCAAGCAAAATATAGATGATTCTTGCCGTAGATGTTTCTGTTCCTCAGAAACAGTTTTTCATATATTATCATCTTGCTCAGTCCTTGCCTCAACAGATTATTTAGAAAGAAAGACATAATGCCGCCGCTAATATTATTCATTTTAATCTATGAATTGAACATGACCTCATTCCCAAAAGAAAAAATGTTACAAATATGAACCTGAGATTATTTGTGAAAAAAGAAATATAAACTTCATTTTGATAAAACAATTCTATGCAACAGAGCTGTAAAACACAATAGGCCAGATATCATTTTTACTGATAAACAGAATCGAATAACATATATAACTGAAATTGCTATACCCGACACACATAATATACAAAATAAATGCAATGAAACAATTTCTAAATATATAATGCTTGCCGACGAGATTAAAAAATGTGGAAAATGAAAAATTATTTATTCTACCGATTATTATTTCTACAACAGGTGTTATTCCTAGGAATCTTCACGAAAAATCGAGATTTTAGGTCGGAAGAAAAATTTATTTGAACAGTTACAGAAGATAACAGTCATCAAATCTTGTAATATTCTTCGTAGGTTTCTTTTCGAAAGAAATAATGAGGTAGAGTCATAGGTTTTCTCTTTAGTTTATACTGCTCAGAATCTCAGATCATATTTTATTTATTTGTATATATAAATGTAATATAATTAGCTGACAATTTCATCATATTTATATTCAAAGCAGTATTCTATTCGATCGTTTATCACTTCACACAAAGAAAACTATGAATGAGTAACATTCAGTGTTACTTGAATAAGGTCCGTACACTGGATTTTTCCGGGGAGAAAGCCTCTGACACTGCTCGTTGGTACATTGATGTCATTGTCTGATGATGCTATAGTTTGTGTATATTCTGGTAGATTGATATATCCTCATAACATTTAACGTTATTCTAATATATAATGATTCCAGAATATGTTTTGATTATAATCATTGCCTGGCAATGGTAATATATATCATATATATATATATATATATATATATATATATATATATATATATATATATATATATATATATATATATATATATATATATATATATATATATATATATATATATATATATATATATATATATATATATATATATATATATATATATATATATATATATATATATATATATATATATATATATATATATATATATTAAAGAACTAGTGTTCATTAGATACTGTTTCAAACTTTCCACCAATATACTGGAAGAAACCTCTGAATTTATGGAGAGTTTTCATTTCTAGAAAAATTCACATTTCATTCCAATTACACCAATAGTTCACTACATAACACAAATGATTCGAAAACCATTCAGAAATTTTTGAATACATACTACATTCCACTCAAAAAAGAGCTCGTAGAATGGCAATATAGCAACTGAGATAATGGTATATGCCTCGACAGATTCTATGGATATAAACCAAGACGTAAACTTTGAAATAGTTTCATTATCTTGGAACATATTTAAGCGCTGTTGAAAATGTATTCACACACTTTTTCTGGTGGTCTAATCTATGTCTATGTCTCGATTCATTGAACTAATTGAGCGATTCGTTACATCCCTCATAAATCTGAAAGCCATATGAGAAACATATTTGTCTGCGCGCAACAGAGTACATAATTCGAATCTAGATAAAAAGAACCGATAAATAACTTAATAACCTAATCAAAAGATGAATTCGATATTCCCTATTCGAAACTTTTTGTCCCTACTATAAATTCTGAAGAACTGTCAGATAACACAAGAATTTGTGTATATATATTATAAGGTTAAATAAACTGATAATCTACTTATCTGAGGATCGGGATACACTACTCAACAACAAAAGAGAAAGTCATTCTCAATTTCCGTAGAATGCAAAATAACTTTTTCTGTGAGATTTAATTTCTGTTTGAAAGTTTCAAAATAAAATTGTCATACATCACTTTTTTCCGGTTATACAGAGTGTCCGCATTTTTGAGCAAAATTTGATAGGTGATTCCTGGAGCAATTCTGAGACAAATTACTGAGAACACCATGGTCCAAATTTTTTTTAATTTGGAGATATTCAGCTTCAAACGTTTGATCCTCAGGGGTCCTCAAATCACAATTTTCAACATACGAGAACGATTCTGTGGTATTACTATAAACGGAATGAGATACATCTCTTGTTGCACAGAAAATGACATTCGTAACCATAGTAAAATAATTATCAATAAGTTTGGGTTACGTGGGATCTAGAAATTTCAGATTCAGGCTAGTTTACCTCATCAAAAAACTAAGAATCAGAATCAGTTGAAAATAACAAAATCATATCAAATTAAATCCAAGCTGAAAATCTCATGATAAAAGAAATCAAAGAAGAGCTAAACTTGTCAGAACGTAAGCTAGCGAAATTCTTGAATCAAAATTTTCTAGACCTCACGAATTTTCACGCACTATACAATATCTCCAATTCTGTAGATCTCATACATAAACTTTCAAATCTCACAATATCACAAGATACACTCCCCACAAAAAATGTCGCAACACCCTACTTTTACGACAATACTATATAAACTTTTAGGTTGGTCATTCAAGAGTCGCTTGGTAACTTTCAGAAGTGTAAAATAAGAAGATATAATTCAAAAAGATGAGTTTATGATGGAAAATATCAACAATTTTGGAGTTGATGAAAGATTAAAAAATTAGACCATCTTCAAACATTCGCGAAGAGACCAGCCAACTAGCATCGAATGGTTACTAATCATTTTCAAAGTTGAGTGTTTCCTCCTCGGTCCCTAATTACTGCCAGTATACGTCTCGGAAGCCCCTCAAACAAATTTTGGATGTACTCTTGAGTCACTGAGTTCCAAATTTCAGGAATCAGATTTTCTAGTTGTTGGAGTGTTCTACAAGGCATCGTACGTTACTGAATTTGCCACCACATGTTGTCCCAAACATGTTCTATGGGATTCAGGTCGGGACTTCTGGCTGGCCATCTTAAACTATCAATTTTGGCATTTTGCAGAAATTCTGTAACTACTCTAGCTGCATAAGGCTGAGCATTATCAATGAAGTTTTCGCCAATCAATGGGCCAAAGGGCACAACATGGGGTCCAAGGATATCTGCGATGTATTTGGCCACTGTCATTCTTCCATTATTCACTAGGACTAACTCAGTTCGACCATGGAAAGAAATGCCTCCCCACACGATTACTTAAACCCCTCTGAAGTTTTCGGTTTGCCGGATATTGCATTGCTGATACCGTTTCCCAGGACGCCTGTATACAGGCATGCGTCTATCATTTGATACTAGAAAGAACCTGGACTCGCCTGAAAAAAGAACATTCGACCATTCTGGAGTACCCCAATTTGCATGTTCTCCGCAATTTGAAGTGTCGCAACTCGATTCTCTCTGGTGAGACGTGGGCTGGTAGAAGCCACCCTTGGTCTGATATCGTCTTCTCTGAGCCTGTTCCAAACAGTTTGCAATGAAATATGTACATTTCTGGAAAGTGCAAGTTCATTTTGTAGCATTCCAGCCGTACAGTGCCGAACTCTTAGTGCAGTTAAACGAAGCCAACCATCATCATCTGATGTTGTTATCGGATTTATTCCCTGTCCAGCCCTTATTCCATATTCCCCTGTTTTGTGGTACCGATTATTTGCTCTTTAAATAATGCTTTGGTTAACATTCAACAAGTTAGCCACGTAACGTTGGCTTCGCCCCTCCTCTAGAAGTGTTACAATTCTTACCACTTCATGATCAATCAAATAGTATCCAGGACGTTCAGCCGCCATTACAATAAATTCATAGATTCGAAAATCAACAAGAAACACAGAAAACTTGCATTAATTTAGTGTGAAAACTGAAGAGAAATTGAATGAATACTGATAGGCAAATAAACTCATTCTTGTTTCAGACATGTTTGAGATCATATGGAAACAAATGTTACTACATAGATAAGATTTTTTTTCCCTCATATGTCCAAAAACATATGTTGACAAAGAAACTGCGACAATTTTTGTGGTGTGTGTATTGAGTTAGTCTCTTTCGATGTAAAAAATATGTACCCGAACATTCCAACGGATGAGTGTCTTCCCCTTGTTATGGATATCTTATCCGAGTATAACACACCGCCATATATCACTAATGAACTTAGCAATCTTCTGCAAATATACCTATCTCAAAGGTACTTTCAATTTCAATCTAAATTCTTTAAAGAAAATTCAGGTCTTCAAATGGGATCACCTCTTAACCCTCTACTAGCTGACTTTCTCATGGATAATTTAGGGAAAACTCAATATTGAACACAGATTTTGCTGAAGAATACCTTATATTCTGGTTCTGATATGTAGATGACATTTTAGTTGGTTTTCGTGGCTTGAAATATACGAATTCAGCAATTTTTAAATTTCCTGAATAAAACGCATTGCAGCAACAGTTTCACTGCTGAAATAGAAAGTAATAACTCAATTAATTTCCTAGACTTATCCATCATAAATTCAAATAAACATCTCACTTTTACAGAAACGAAACATTCACAGACGCATCGATCCCAACGGACTCGTTCGGTCATTTGAGCCACAAGCTAGCCATATATAACTCCATGATTCATAGAACTTACTCTGTTCCCCTTTCGACATAAAATTTTCAGACTAAACTTAACATCATCAGAAAAATTGCCTCAAATAACAATATACCACAACATTTTCTAAATACAATTATTAAAATAACAACGTATTACCTCCCAATTACTATATAGCATCGTAGGAATCCCAGAAAAAAGATACACTAATCTCATATACACTGCCGAACTCTCTAACAAAATCAGAAATTACCTTTCGAAATTCAACATAACTACTTCATTCTCAAGTGGCCCCAACTTAAGCAGATTATTATTCAATGCCAAACAAAAGAACGATAAATTCAAGCAACCAGGAATTTATCAAATCAAATGCAATGAATGTCAGGTAGCTTATGTCTGACAAACAGGGATAAGTTTTGAAGCTAGATTCAAGGAAAATATTTCCTCAGATAAAAATTTGCCAATATTTAAACACATAAAATCAACCAACCACTCGATATCATTAAACAACCTTAAAATCCTTCATAAATGTAACAAGGGGAGAGTGATGAATTTGTTGGAACGTTTGGAGATTAACAAACTATGTAAAAACCCACAATTTACAACCCAACTAACAGCCAAGTAGAGCTTAATGCATCCCCACTACTCAATATCTAGGATAACTTTCTCTCTATACTTGTACTTACCTACTCATCTGTTATATTGTTATTCACTTGAAAATGACAGGTCGTGATTGTTAAATAAATTGTGGAAAAGTGATAAAAGTGTCTTATTTCGTTTTACTTTTACTATCCTTTCAGTCATTAACAAATTAATAAACCTTTAATAAAATGAGTGATATTGAAGATCATGCTCGAAAACTATACCGAGAAATTTAGCTTTCAATAAGTCGAACTTTATTACAGACTATAAAGTCAAATGATAAAACGCGAAATTTTTAGGCATTCAAGTTATAGGAGTATATAACAAAATATTAGCGAATCTAGTTTACATGTGAATGCTCATTATTTTTAATGTAAGAAATATTTTCGTGATTTCATTTCAGTCAACGACTTTTAAATAAAGTAATTCCTTTGTTCAAATTATCATCTTTCTCCTGCAGTAAAGCAGTTCTTTTCATTTAATTTGTATTTTTGAATACCTGAAAGTCTGTTGCATGCAATTTAGCTAAGTTTACGTCGTCGATCGTTAACATTTCGGTGACATTTGGTCGGATTTCATCACGGGAACGAGCCGTAAAACGGAAACCTCTCCATAAACTAGATCATTCATTTCCGTAAAATCGTAAAAATTACTGTGTAAAAGGGAGGGAACATCAAATGTTACATTCAAATTCGCCGAATTTCATGGTCTGATACAAAGTTAATGCTGTTCGTGAAAGGAAAAATATATCCGGTAAAGCTTTGTTATTATGCTGTCCTAAATTAGAAATACTTTTCATACAAGGTTGCTCCGTTGATATTATGAAAATGCAATTATTTTTTAACAACTAGAATAATATTTCGATCCATATTTCCATTCGAGACAGGAACGAGGAAAATACGAGGGATGTATTTTATGTTCTGCATGGTGGGACGTACACCGTTAATCAGTTAGTACAAAATAAGAATCCCTATGATTTCGTATAATAAATCCAACACTCCAATTCTATCTATGCTGTGTTTCTGCTACAACAAACTGTCAATGTTGATAAGTAACTGAAATAATGGAATAAATTCGTGAACATTTTTGAGCAATAATTTCTTAAAATTTTCAAAGACAATTATATCAACAAGATGGTCTCGGTCAGTTGATTTTTCAGCAGTAAAACACAACATCCGACAACAGTTTCTTGTTGGTATGGAGAATTAAACGCAAAAGAGTTAGGCATTGCGACGATCCAAGTGCAGGATCAGCTAAAACAGTAATTATTCAAGAAAATTTGAATACTGTGCGTAAGATTATCCAGAAAGATCAGCATGTTACATATTGAGAGACTGAGGCATCATTGGGGATTTCAGAGACCTTAAGAGAAGAAATTTTCCACTAAGAATTGCGTGTGAAAAAATTAGTTTGTCTTTGGATACCGTATCTGTTGACCGGAGAACTTAAAGTGTTTACAACGTAGTAAGTGGTGTTGAATCTTGAATTTTATTTTTTTATCTGCAACAGAAACAAGGTTGGCGAAAGAATGGATCCCTGAGGTACTCCTGCTTGCAACTGGAAACAATCAGACGTTATACCGTCGACCACAATTTGTATTGATCTATTTGAAAGAAAGCTACTTATCCAACCCCGTAATTTTTCGGCAAGCCCATATGCAGCAAGTTTATTCAACAAGGCTGCATGCCAAACCCTATCGAAGGCTTTAGAGATGTCGAGGACTATTGCTCTAGATTCTCCATGCTTTTCCATCGTTGAGGTACAAACATGAGTGACATAAGCGAGCAGATCTCCTGTCGATCTTTGCCTGCGAAAACCATACTGACGGTCGTTAATAATTCCCTGCAACTCAAGATATTTGATGAGTTCATCATTTATGACTCTCTCCATCACTTTGGACATAATGGGAAGAAGTGCAACAGGGCGGTAGTTTTGGGGAAGGACTTCTTTGCTTCCTTTGGGATCGATTGAATTTTCGCTATTTTCCAGCTGCTCCGAAAAGTCTGGCTTTCATAAGAAATCTGAAATAGACGGTTAAGAATGGGTGACAGTTCGGGAGCACACTTTCTTGATTGACGGTATTACGTCTAGGACAACTGCCTTCTTGAAGTTCAGCTGTTCGAGAGCCCGTCTCATAGTGCCTACTCTGAACTTGATTTCTGCCATTGAAGAGTTTGTAGGTGGAATGTTCGGTGATGTTGCGTTAGATGAATTCAGCACAGAATGCTTTAAGAACGAGAGAGCAAAGAAATCCGCCTTATCGTTCGGAGATGATGCTATACTTCTGTCTTCTCTAACACTCACACTCTTCGCCATAGACAAGAATTGTCTAGTCCCGCTTGCCTGTTCAAGGAGTTTATTAGTTACCCTTCGTTGAAATTGACCTTTGTCTTGCAGTTTTCAGATTGCATACGTTCCGTATTCGTACGAAGGTTGTTCTTGTTTCCTCTATTGGATTTATCTTCCATGACTTGTAAGCTTTGTTCTTGGCTGCAAAGGCCCTTCCGCAGTCTTTGTTGAACCATAGCTCTTGTGCTGTTTTTCTTTCCATGGAATGAGGGATGTAGAGATCTATTCCTGCATGAATGATTGCTATAACAGATTCAGTGCACACATTGATGTCAGGATCTGAAAGACAACATCACAGAATGAGAAGCATGAAAAGAATTCTTGCAGCTCATCCCAATCAGCACGTTTATAGTGCCAAATGCGTCTAGGTGGTATAGGTTCTTGGTTTAGCGGGAGCACAATGGTTCCAGTAGCAGATATATGGTTGTGGTCTGTTCTAGAACGTGAATGAATTAGTGCATTCGCCGGAGGAGTGCTCGACTTACCCACATCATGAACCCCTCGATGCAGTCTCCCCGGAGATCCGAATGGGAAACTATCTCAACTCCGGATGATTTTGTCCCAGAAGAGCTCATCATGCTTCTTTGCCAATCCTTCCCACCCTGACAACCGTACAATCTGCCAGATCCCGAAACTTAGTCGCACAGGTGACCAATTAACGGGACCTAAAGCTGGATGTAGTAGTATCACAGCGGGCGACGGAGGTGAGGCCGACTACTACCTACCTCACCAATCATAACATGCAATCTTATCACCATATGTGTAAATACAGTGAAGACTTCTATTCAGGAAACGATATTGAACCCTCCATTGAATGTTTAATATCCTTCCCTGAAGGAGCTGTTTTTCTGAGCCATCGTTCATAATCATCGTATACCAAGGCTACACAGCAGCAATACAGTCCAGTCGTATGTTGTACACACAACCAAATTTATATGGAATCACACGATATTTTGAGTATTACCTCAGGGATTTTGGAAATTTCGAAGATTCTTGAAATTGATCCTTTTTGAGTTATTTCAATTGAAAAAAAAAATGAATTAAGGTTTATTTCAAGAAAAAACAGATAAAATAAAAGAAGAGACATTTTCCGCATGTAGTAAGAAAATTGAAAATTGTTTTCTCACGAAGAAGAGTTTTCTACCGCCTCTGGGGTGATATTCTGCCACTCTTCTATGGCAACTTGGATCAGCTATTGTAGGTTTCTCGCATTATCCTGGCGCGATCTAATTTTTCTATCGAGATTATCCCATGAATGGTCAATAGGGTTTAGGTCTGGAGAGCAGGCTGGCCAGTACAAATAGCGATTGCCTGTGCTTCAAGATCATGTCGCGCGAGGTTGTTGGTATGCGGAGGAGCATCATCCTCCATAAAAGTGAAATTTTCAACGTGGGCACCTCGCCAAAGTCTCACTATGATCTCCAGCACTAGGTCCACGTAATTTCTATTCGCTATACTTGCAGGAAATGAAATTAAATCTATTTTGCCTCCCAGCATAATACTATCCCGAAACATCACACTGTCCCTTGGTATTTCGGAATTAGTCATCTTGCTCGGAGTCTAGTTTGTCTTCCATGACCCCTTCAATTCCGAATCCGGCGGTCATCTGATCGAACACCTTTCTGGTTTCATCCGAAAAAAGAACATTCCGCCAATTCTTCATACTTCAATTTTGGTGCTCGATACACCAATTAAGTCTGTTAAATTTTTGTTGTCTGGTTGGCTATGGAACTCTTAAGGGCCTTCTGCTGTATAAACGCCTTGAACGAAGTCTTTGACGTATCGTTTCGACTGATACACTGATGTCTGCTGCTTCCAGAAATCGCCTTTGTATTATGGGGAGCATTGCGCTAGGGTCTCTTCTAGCAATTTGGCACAAATAGCGGTCTTGTTCTTCAGAAGTGAACTTCCTACGACTTCTTCTAGGCCTATTTTCAGAGGTTGTAGCTCCTTGTATCGGAAGAAGGTTTTTGAAATCACTCCATGTGATACCCCCATTGTTGCCGCTATATCCCTCTGTGACACCCTTTCTCAACGAGAGCAATTGTTCGACCCCTCTGAACAGCGAACAATCTAAATCAAGGCATTTTCAATTATGATTATAGGCTTTTTTGTAATATACATGGACGAGAATCACAGTGACAGTGAAACATTTCCAGACGAATGAGAAATGGAGAATTTATTTTTCAATTAATTTTAACTTTTCAACCTTTCCTTTGTAAATTTATATTTGAATAAATGATTTTGTTGATTTCTGTTATTAGATTGTTTTACCTGTGCTCCTTATTTGAATCTGCAAGTGCCAAGTAGGCTAAATTATAGTTTCTGTTGAAAGAATGAAATATTTATAAAATAATTATTATTTCATGGTCTAATAAAAATAATTTTTATCAGTCAAAAAGTAACGTTTTGATTTATATTTTGGATTTATTCAAAACTTGATTTTCTCTAGAACCTGATTCATTTCCATTGTATTTCAAATTCATGAGATGGCTAGTGCTCAAAACCTTTATTAAACAAAGTGCATAATGAAAGTGTCTTCTTTTTCCTGTTGTTATATTAAAGAAAGGTGAACACAATTGAATTGAATCATGCCCCATGTGTTGCATTTAAAGGTAAGTACTACTATTCTGAAGATCGAGCATGATCATCAGGTCGATCCTTTTTTTCAACTCGAAAATTTTTGGCCGCAAAAATTTTCATTTTCGTTCTTTGAAAGGTACACAGCTTATTTTTCTGAATGTTTTGATACCCCACACTAGGGGTTTCAGATGCATAGTTTTCGATATACAGGATGCTCCATTCAAGAGGTATTGATATGAATGATTATTGACAAATTTTATTTTCGGGAAAGGAAGGTCGCGAATTAATTTCATATGCGTCGAATTGACATTAGACTAAGTTTTCTCAAGAAAAAAGTCGAAGTCACAATCGAATTTATTCTAAGAAAAATTCATACTACTACCTCTTGAACGAAACAGCCAGTATTTCAGAAAATACGCATCCAAGACCCTTACTGTTGGCACCAAAATACTCGGAAAAATAATTTCTGTGGAATAACGATGAAAAATATGGGTTGTTACTTGAAAAAATTGATTGATGAGGACATATCTTGCGAATTACGAAAGAAAAAAAATGTTTTCTTCCAAATAATTTCTAGTTGAATATAAAAATCGACTTGTCTGAGAGTTTTGCACGAAAATCAAAAATAAAGAAATTATGAATTTTATTCCATACTTTACAGTCGCACTGAATAGGAATTTTGGGAAACATTGGCAACATCCGGGAAAACTGGTTGATAGAGTCACTTTCAACTTAACATGAACAGACTATAACTGTCTCTATGTAAGATACTTAAAGGCATCTTAGTATCCCTTGAAAATGATTTGGTTGGTTGTATAAAATAAGCGAAAAGTCGGATGTATTAACCAAGAAAATCTATGAATGATACAAGATTGAATTGATACATTTGAAAATAACTACATCAAGATTTATATGCTATACAGTATTAGTTTTCAATCTATAGAACCAAAAATGTTATTCTCAGAACGTAAGCTTAAGTGATCATTTTTTTTCATTCGTAGAACACCGAGTAGTAGCTTGGAAATGCGGGTTAATAAAAAGATTCGAAATACGCCGTTAGACCAGAACTTTCCATCGCGAGGCCGGAAGCTCCTATTATAGATCTCTTCGGCAATTCCGCCGAAATGGCGGCGATATTTTGAATGAACGGCGGCGGTAAAATGTAACTGCCAATTCGGAAACGTTTGATGGCGTGAGCTGAGTTCTAATAACCCTCGTAAATTTTGCGAAGGAAAAAAAAATGACGTGGCATGCATCGCATAATCCTGCGTCAATATTCCAGAAGTGGTATTTGAAACTGAGAAATTCGACTGAGGCAGACTGGCTGAGAATTAAGGAGAGTGTCGACGTTTAATTTACAATTTCTTTAGGGAGTTGACATTTTATTTATGAGTCATTTTTACATAAGCAGTTCAAAAACTTATTGTATACTAAATGATGCCTCATGTATGTTGCATATGAAATATTTCAGACAATTACTTTAGAATTCGCAAAACTAACAAATTTTTGAGGAACAGTGACAAATACGAAAGCGGTTGTAGGAATTTTTATTGAATTATGTAACAAAGTCATCCATAAAAATACAAAAAATTATATAATTTGTCTTTTAAACATCCTTCATCAGATGTGGTTAGTGAAATCTTGATTGCAAATTAATTTATTGCTTTTGTTAATTTTATAAAAGAATTATTCTCCGCTAAAAACTTGAAGATTTGAGGAAGTACGATTGTATTATCCTTTCAGATCACCCTATATATTTATATAGCTGTTTTTCATTCTTAATTTGACTCAGGGTTCGCTACATTATTGAAATTGATACTTTTCAATTTTTTTATCTCAAATCAATGAACATTCACCTATGTCGTTTTGAAGACACAATGAAGAATTTTTATTCAAGGAACAATATTCAACCTTCCGTAAAATGTTAAATACCCTCCCTGAAGGAGCTCGTTTTCTGATCCAACTTCATAACCGCCGTCAACCATGCCACACAACAGTGGTACAGCTCGGTCGAATGTCATAAATAGGAGCAATAGACTGTAGTTTGTGTCTCATTTGACCTCGTCAGTATTGCATACTCAATCACAACATCAGGCCAGACTGCCATCTACTCATCTCAATTCGTTGGAGCGTAACAAAACATGTAAATGTTATTGCGCTCTCCAACGAACCGAGACAGAAGCCACTCACCATTTCCACCGGGAAACCACGATAACAAAAGGTAGATAAACATAAAACTTCAAGAAGTCACACTAGTTCGACTATTTACCGCAACGCTACACAGTATCAGCAAGGAAACGGTCTGTCAAAAGACTAACGCTCCTTATTCATATCTGGTTGTCAACCAGTTATACACCTCATCTAATACTATTTGCGAAATTATCGCTGGGTGTATACAAATTAAAATTAAAAAATTCTTCAATGTGTCTACACACACTGCGATAATTACGCAAATAGTAATAGATGATATTGATGACGTTTTGTATCAAAATTTTAGGAATTATGGGTTATCTTCTTTGCACAAAAAATTGACTCATATTTGAGTGAGATAATAACTTCCTCATTACTTCAAAGAGAAGCGTGTTATTTTTGAAGGCAACTTAGTTTTCAATGATATTTTATGTACAGATGCTCGAAAATATTTTGTCCACTGAATAGAAGAAAATTGTCAGAAAAACTTCTTTTTCAAATACGAGTACCAATTTTCTTCCACTTTATTAGAGACATATTTTAAAGCAGTATTGATTAGTATATGACAACTGGAATGACTCATCTTTATCTTATTTGCGATTTAATCAAATACCTGCAAATTGGTAATGAAATTTGATTGTACGAGGTATGTCAATTAAGTGCTCGGAAGTTGACAATTATGCTACGGTAGGTAGCTCTGTAGCATTCGCATTTGTTTCATTCGAAACAATTTCATTTCTGCATCAGCCTGTGCAAGTTTCGTTGTGATCGATTGTATAATTTTTGTTTTATTGTCTTTTGAGTAACGACCTGTTTTGACCCATCTTCGTGAAGGTTAGTGATAAAAAAATTAAGCAAAGAATAGTGATTAAATTTTTGGTGAAACGCGGCTAAACTTCCGTGAAAATTATGAAACAGTTAACCGACGTGTATAAGGAACATTTTCTGAAAAAAATCATCTGTCTACGATTGGGCAAAACGGTTGAGTTGACTATTGATTTTTGAGCATTCTGTATATAAAATAGCATTGAGAAAAATACTCTGCTCCTAAAACTGGCACTAACACAACTACCGATATCCGGTAAACCAGAAGTGATACCGCTTTGAGAACATTTGCAAATTGTAGATCAGTATCCATTTACTATTATCCCAAAATTTGAAAGGAACCGATAAACCTATTACCCAGATACTTCTTATGATCATGGAATGTATATTACATTGGTAAAACCAGGTACTTTAGCTCAATAAGAGGGAAATCCACACAGGATTGCTTTAAGAGCTGAAAAGATTTCGTAATGAAAACGAATAGAGGTCTTATTGATTATTAAATAAGCTTCCAGAATTTTTCCTTTCATTGATTTCCAATGTTTCTCATAGGTTTATAGTCGACTCACGAATATAAGTTTATACACATACAAAATTTATATGAAATCTTTGGGTGTAGCATTATTGATTGTTTCTAACCATGATTCTTTGACTACTTGTGAAGAATGAAGTTTGTTGTTCAGAAAAAAATGGATAGTATGATAAGAAATGTTGAATTATAATATAATAATCTAACATGTTCGGGACATTGTACTCAATGGTCACTGAGATATGAAACTGTGAATTTCAAAATTTAAGAGAGCCTATAATCATAATTGAAAATGCTTTACGTTGGATTGTCCGATGTGCAGAGGGTCGAATAATTGCTCACGTTGAAGAAGGGGTGACACAGAGAGATAAAGCAGCTACAATGATGTAACACAGAAGGTGATTTCGAAAACCTACGCCTGATACGTGATGCTACAATCTATGCAAAATACGCCTAGAAGAAGTCGTAGGAACATCACTCCTGAAAAACGCTTTTTATGCCAAATTGCACTAAGAGAACCTAGTGTGTCGCACCCCATACTCCAAAGGCAATTTCTGGAAGCAACAGGCGGCATCAGTGTATCAGTCGAAACGATACCTCAAAGACTTCGTTCAAGGAGTCTATACAGCAGAAAGCACTTAAGAGTTCCAGAGCTAACCAGGCAACAAAAAATGTACAGACTTAATTGGTGTATCGAGCACCCAAACTGAAATATTCAGAATTGGCGGAATGTTCTTCTTTCGGATGAGACCAGAATTGGTGTTCGATCAGATGACCTCCAGATTTGGGTTTTAAGGAGTCGTCGAAGACCAACTAGTCTCCGAGCATCAAGACAAGTGCCGAAATACCAAGGGGGCAGTGTTATGTTTTGGAGTGGCATTATGCTGGGAGGCAAAAGAGATTTCATTTCGTTTCCTGCCAGTGTAACGGCTAGGTTAGGTTAGACCTAGTGCGGGAGCCCATAGTGAGACTCTGGCTAGGTGCCCATGGTGAGAATTTCACTTTTATCCAAGCTAATGCTCCTCCGCATACCAGCAACCTCGGGCGACATTATCTTGAAATAGAGGGAATCGCTATTTGGACTGGCCAGCTTGCTCTCCAGACCTGAATCTTGAACATTTATAGGATAATCTCGAAAGGAAGATTAGATTGCTCCAGGATAATCCAAGAACCCCACAACAGCTCATTCAAGCCACCACAAAAGAGTGGCAGAATATCACCCCAGAGAAGGTCAGGGCAAGAGGATGTAATACAGGCTACTGAGGTCGATAAATAATCACCTAGTCCGTGAGAAAACAGTTTTCAATTTTATTCTCTCATTTGTTTCTATCTTAAACCTTGATTTATTTCTTTTTGCGATTGAAGTATCTCAAAGAGGATCAATTCTAACAATTCTTCAAAATTTCCAAAATCCCTGAGATAATATTCAAAATATCGGGTGATACCATATAAATTTCTTTGTGTGTATTTTATATTTTTGATTAGTTTCTTTAATAGAAAGAAAATCCTCATGGATCTCAAATTAAAATTATCTTTCAAGGAGTTATTTTCTCACGACCATCACTGAATACTATAATTCTGAAATCATTTTCAATAGTATAATTTAAACATTCTCACTCTTCAGTTTGAATATTCATTCTAAGACACTGGACTATTATGTGTTTTTCATAAATACGAAAAGTTTTATGCACTGTTCAGGGATTGGCAACAAGAAAAGAAACCAAATTCATTTACTGAAAATGGTTTACTTGCATTTTTGGTGATTTATTGCAAAAGGAAAATCCTCGATAAAATAATTGTTCAATCCTATAAGCAACAATAAATGTGAGACACGATATCGATATTTCGAAGATAAAAACTTGAAATGTTAGTTCTGAAAAGTATATAGGTAAGAAATCGAAGATTTTCCACAAAATAAATATTGAAAAATATTTAGAAAGAACTCTGAATAAGATATACTTAGCTGCAAAGGTTAGAAAATTATAAATTGAATAACAATTTCAACCACATTTAGTTTATATTTGAAGGTCACCCATGTCATTGCAGTTTTAGGGGCTTTCCACAAGAATGAATTCGATAACATTAAAATTTTCGACATTTTAGATTTGGGTTCACAATGCTAATTGCACTTCCTCATACAAAAACTAAAAACCAATACAGTCTATAATAACGGGAGATTTTTATGATATCGTGAAGAAATATTGGGCTCTGAGACCTTGTGATAATTCCTCCGATAATTTTTCATTAATTTCCAAAAAAAAAAATGTACACGGTAAGAAATTGGAATATATAAACTTGGTTATATGCATACAAATTGCCACATTTCTGAATCTTAACAATCCAGAAGAATATACTGGTCACTGTTTCCGCCCTACTTAAACGACAACGTAATTTATTTTTTTGATTTATACATTGCGATCGAATCCACAGTCTTTTATACTCGTATGGAAATTTTTCATTCTAACATAGTAACAGTATATATTATTCTCACATTGTTTTCATGGTGAGTCTTTGTATCTTAATTTTATAAGCTGATATTTTATGTTGATCTGGATGTGGAGGAGATCTATGAATGATAATATCTGTATTGAATGATTTATGGAATATGGAAAATCATGTCTCTATTGCATTTTGGTAGAATTATGGTGTGATGATATGATTTGTCTATTTTCTATAGAACACCAAACACAAATTTGATTCTTTATTATTATTGGTATCGTCATTAATCAATTCCATAAGTGAAATAACGAATACCAAATATCTGTACAATTTTGTCTGGTGTGTGTACTTCATTTTGATACAATTTTTTTCTGAAATGAATTTATATCAAATGGAGTACCTTCTCTGACTTGAACACTTAAATAAATAAATCTTCAATTTAGTAGCAACAAAGGATGCCAAGCAAATTTTCATCTCAGCGCATTCGCCAAATTGTTAATGTTGAAATTGGTGAATACGCTTAATCAGTAATTTCGAATAAGTTACTGAAAAATATCTGATTAGTCGAATGCCTTTAGGAAAACGTTTCTAGTTAAAATTTTGTTACACTAGAGTTCAACACATAATTGAATGGCAACAGCCCGTATGGATCAGGATAATCGATGCTCGAAGAATTGTCACTATAACTGCACCTAAGACTGGCACACTCTATCTTCAGACTGGCACACTCTTCTGATCTAAGTCTTATTGAAGATGCTTAAGACATTTGTCACTAAAGATTTTTTATGAATACTTAGTTAAAGAAAATCAGTTATTTAAGGTTCTTCGTCATTGTTATATCGTAACTTGATCCTAAATATAGGAAGGCGTTGTGGAAGATATATAAATGCACAAAATCAATTTTCATATTCAATGTTCTAACCATTTTTAACTCATCAGAAAATGTATCATGAATTCTGTATATATACAAAATGTATATTTGAATAACTCTCTCATTTTCCTTCTCTCCAATGTAATATTAATTCATATTTTTATATATATTTATTATCTAAATTCTTTGAAATTTCAAAATTGGGAGCATGTCTTTGTTGAAAAGTTGACTTTTGAGGTTAGGTTAGGTTACATTTGTTTCGAATTAACAATCGAATATCTGACTTTTGCATGAAAAAATAAATAAATTGATCTTTATACTTCGTATGCTGGTGAGATCGTATCTTAATATAACCTGGTGCATCCGGCAAATTGTGATTTAATAAGTAACTTGATTCTGTTACGTTTCTCATTGAAGGAAAATATTGTTGCACTTTATATCTGAATATTTGATGTCGATTAATACGATACTCTGTACTCTGGAGCAATGACCCAACTAGTCCAGACATTATCTTCTACTGGCAATGTCGCCTAATGCAGAAAAATAAATTGAACATTTAAATTTTCTGTACCTCTTTGATGGTTTCGTCATTTGTATACTGATATGCTAAATAGGTCATTATTTTCGATAAACGTTACAAATACACAGGGTGTTTCATAAGTACATGGACATCATAACGATTCCTCACTTTTAATGAGGAAGAAATGTTAAAAACTTTCCTAATACCTAGAGAAGTTTCGATAATCACTTGATGCAAGATTTGTAATAACTAATCAAAGAATGAAAGAATAAACATTTAGCATAAGTTTCACATAATATAATAAATGAGAATATGTTTGAAATATGATCTGGGTTTCATTCCATTTTCAAAAACCTAAGAGCATTTAAAATATTACACTATCGTTTATAACTAAAAATGGTTAGGGAAGTGGAAACAAAAGAATTTCAAGTAGGTCGTTAGTTATAAACAAATTAAATTCATGAATCTAATGAATCTGATTTCTCACTTTTGTTATCTGAATGTAGATTTTGATATTTTTGAAATCTAAGAAATGATTGTGGTTTATACAATGTTATGAAGAATACCAGTTGTTAATTCTTTATGAATTATTGATTTTTATGCTCTTCTGCTCTTATTTTAATGAAACTACCAATTTGACACTTATGAAAAGCAGGAAAATCAATACAATATAATTTATGAACAGTACGTTTGTCGATCTCTGTTATTGGCCAAGGGCAAACATAGATTCATTGGTCATTCAAAATGACTTGACAATCGAAACCAGTTGTGTTTATTAGAGTGAAATAGTGGAAAGTATAAAATATATTATACTTTGTCTTCGTTCAAAATAAATTTTCATAAAATAGATAAAGCATCAATAATTCTCAAGCGAACATTGTCTTCGTTCAAAATGAATTTTCATAAAATAAATAAAGCATCAATATTACTCAAGCGACTATAGATTATCTTATCGGTACTTATTATGTATATTGTGTTTTTATTCATGTGTATTATGTATTATGTTTTTATTCATACATATTTTCTATAGTGAATTAGATCGTATCCTAAAAGCAATTTTAGAATTCTGAAAATAAATATGATAGTCTATCCAAATACTAAATATATCAATTCATCTTTTCCTAAAGAAAACGTTTTTAATTAAAATAGTACCTAAATAGTATAACGTATTTTCAAGATTTCGCTCAGAAAACGAAAAATAGAACAACTTCTTGACATACAATTTAGTTGTTGATAAATTTTATGATTGGTTTTGAAAAAACTCTGCTTCAAACAAACCTTTTACAAGCATTCCTAAACTGATTTGAGGGGTCTATGTTGTTTTTTTCGAGTAATTGGTTTTCAATTATAAATTTTCATTCTCAGTTTGATGTTGATGGAAACAAATTTGGCACGTCAAATGAAATTGATCTAGCATAGGGAGAATATTGAGTTACTTCAGCTCTTCTGTTAGTTGACTGAGTACGTTAAGTTATGCTCCATTAAATTTGTAATTATTCTGTTAAGATGTTTGCAAAGTTTTGAGGCGGGTGCATTAGTATATGGAATAATTGGCCTCATCAGATAACCTTGTTTATGTATTTCGGAAGAGCATAAAGATTTCTTGGGTTAATCACTGTTGAAACGAATTTACTATCAGAGTTCAATTAATTGTATGAATAGATTTTTGAGCTTTATAGTAGCTTCAAGTTCAATGAATTTCAAAATCCAATAGTTCTTTTTACTTCAGGTCAAAATGGTCATTCTATCAATATTACAGTAGACGAACATCAAAAATCGATTATTTATTATAGATTTCTGAACTGGTTCCTTAGATTATTGTATGAACAAAAATTTACCATTAACGAATGACCAGCTTGATTTCCGTTTGTCCCGACTTCTCTCATCTCATTCTGAATTATGAATAACATTGGGATATTTCAATTTCCGCTTGCTCTTTGAAAATGGAGTGAAACGCGAAACGTATTTTTTCTGCGATTGTTAAATTACTTAATAACTTTTCTTTCTTCAGATCTACCATTTCGAAGCATAGATGCTCAAAGAAAAGACATGAGATATTTTCTTGATGTACTTTTCGAGAAAAATACAGGTAACAAAGAAAGTTTTCTATTGAAACGAGACAGGAAAATTAAATTATTTTATGACTGAATTATACAAGCCAAAAAGGTTATATTGGAAAGACGAGAAGAGAATGTGGATTTTATCCAGTAACATTCAAAACCTCATTTTTCACCTCCACTTTGGGCATATTTATCCCGAAAGGGAGGTAGTAGGTAAAACAAGTCATTCAAATAATATTTCTAATTCTATCTGATTCTATCTGAAGAATTGGCATCTGACGTAAGACCACGCAATCAAGAATCACCCTGTATATGAATGATAAAAATGTGGAAATCGTGATTTCATTTAAGAGTTTTTTCCTTCAGCTACACTGAATAATTTTTGTGTTTGACTAGTCTAAATTAGTACTAGAGTTATTTAATTATGATTTGATTGAGAAAGTCGTTACTTGATGAAAATCGATATACATATTTTCAATGAAATAAAACTAAAGTATTTAGATTTTCACTATATCAACAAAATTATGACAGTTTCACCACACTGTGGCTTCATCAGATAGATTCATCAAACTAATGAACAGAGTTATTCCTTAATTATTAGTCTTATTTTCTACTTAATATTACAATAGCTACAAGAGGTATGTTGGAAAACCCATCGGAGTTGCTTACTTCATGAATTGAAGAGATTGAGTAAAGGGAAGGATTTAGATCTAATTGACTTTTAAGTAACCTACCTGAATTATTTTCTTTGTTGATCTCTAAAATTTCCAATAGATTGAGTTTTTGTCTGTTATTTTCATTGTGTAAAGTTTTGAAATTATCATTTAAGTATGGTTTTCTTCGAGTAAGTGATTAGAATAATGGGAATCTGATTTATGATAATTGAAACTACGTTTGTGCTCGGATAATCTGACTTTGAAATTTCTGAAAGTTCTACCAATATAAATTTTATTACAATCCTCGCAGGACAGTTTATAAACACCGAATTTATTAATTTCATCAATTTTAGATTTGCAGTTTTTGATATGTCGGCCTAAACAATTATCAGTTCGGAATGCTATATTAAAATTATAATGCGAGAGGAATGATTTTAATTTTAGACTAGGATTACCAATATAAGTTAAGCTGTTGTATTTTGTGTTAGAACTTTTTATACTTGGAAATACTTCCTGGATAGCTTTTTGAAATTTTTTCGGGAAATCATGTTCTCAACCATAGTTGGACTGTAACCGTTATTGTCTGCTATTTGTTTAATTATGTTTAGCTCTTTTATGAAATTATTTTGTGACATTGGAATATTGATGAATCTATGTACCATACTATCGTAAGCTGCTAATTTATGTAAATAAGAATGTGTAGATGAGTTGTGAATAGTAATATATGTATGCGATGGCTTATGAAAAATAGAAAAATCATGTTTGCCGTTAATTTTAGTAATAGTTTAATCCAGAAAGTTGGAACAATGGAGTTTTCTGTTTCTATCTCTAACGTGAATTCAATATTATCGTGAATTTTGTTAATGAATGTTTTGAATGACTGCAATTGTCTGTTTGTGCCAGTGAAACAACAGATGATATCGTGGACATATCTAAACCAATAAATAAAGTGTTTGAATAACGGATGTTCTTGGATAGTTTTTTCAATATTATCCATGAAAATTTCAGTGAGCAGAGGGCTCAGAGGATTACCCATGATAAAACCTTCTCTTCTATCATATAATACCCCAATTATTTAATTATAGCTACAATGTGCCCTAGAAATAATCTCGGGAAGATTATTTCTGATTCTGATAATTTGTTCAAACCCTTTTAGTTACCGTATTTACAATTTCTTCTCAACTCTAGAATATTTTCGTGTTGACAAGAAAAACTACTATCCCTATATTCATCTTCTATTTATACATAGAAACTTATATGAATCCATGTAAGATAAAAAACTCTCCCAAATGACGAAAGGTCTGTCAACCTCCCATTCCATAATTTTCCAACTCATCGAATCCAACAAAACAAATTCGCCTATCATCTTTTCCCCGAAAACTTTCCTCCATATATTCGACAACAAATTGCCATGCAGTTTCCGATCTGTCAGAAATTTATCAATGAAAAAAATTCCCGCAGACTCGTATACTTATTTCGTGCAAGCGATAAACTTCTTGACGAGTTGTGTGACATTTCGCGAGGACGACAGGGCGGCAGGAGAAGTTGAAGCTTGTTTGTAACATTTGAGAAATGTCCTCTCAACTCAATTTCACGGTGGTTGGTCACTGACAGTCCAGCTTCCAGGGCAGAGATTCGACCCTAAAATTTCCGTATCAGTGGATTCGTTGGATGAGTTTGCTAGAGAGTAAAGGTAGAAACATACAAGCCGGCTTACCTACTCTAATGCTTTCGTTTTGTTAACAGAAATTGGACTTATATATTACGAAGTGAAAAGTTAATCGCAAAAGGATCAATAACTATTTCAATTGAAAGCTGAAAAGTTTGGTGTTTTTCGTAGTTTGTATGGTTTTGATTCGATTATATTTGCAACGTTTCGTGCAATTTAATACTTCTTTCAAATATTTTGTTGAACCATAAAATTTTCGACCCCTTCTACCATTAAGATGGATGATGAGTATAGATTTTCAGTATGTGTATGAATATCGTAGAAAAAAGCAGTTTAAATCATGAAAAAATTTCATTTTTTGCATAATTTCATCAAACTCATAGTTTGCATACTTCGAGAGAGAGTGCATAATCTTCAACTTTCGGGCTGCAGAGTTTGATATTTTCGCAAATCAGGAAAGAAGCAAATTTTTGTTGCTACTTCATCATATACCAATAAAACTACTCAACCTGAAGTGCGATGAATGTCCAGAACCAAATAGCCACTCTTCTGCACATTATACCTTCTCAGGGAAATTGTTCACCCCCTTTTTTGCCCCTTATCTCTAACTCTGAATAACTTTCACAAGTGTTTCTATTGTAAAAATGATCGTCTCTGTACGCTAATCTTTCAATAGAATATTCACTACCTCCTTGTATAAAACCAATACAGATACAAAAATTTTGATTTCCCGGAGATAAAACTTTCGTTACATGCTTGTTTCAGCTTGAAGTGAGATATTTAAGTATTCCTTATTTTTCTTTGTTAATGATGATTCCATGAGAGTTCAGTTGATCGAGATCCTTTTTAGATTTCGATTTCCGGTATTCAGTGTCAATTCATAGAAACGAGTGCTTTATCTACAGTACAGATAAAAGGAATCACTTTCGTCTAATTTCCACAATAATTATTTTTTATATACAAGACGGGTTTTGACAATTAGGTCATTTTTAAGGTTCTAGAGCTAGGAGTTAGGAGAAACACTATGCTATCTATATCTTTTTTTAAATGTTGTTTAGTGGGGAGTTCTTCTGATTCTAGTTCTCTATTGAGAGTGGTGCATTTTCGGTCCTTACAAAGTTACTTAAGTTCAGACTCATTGCCATCTCTTTTAAACACGGAGGAAAATATGGGCATTGCAACAAGAATTGTGAATTCCATCCGTGCAAGTTGCTTGCAACGGTGGCTATTTAAGTTGCAGTTGGAAGATAGGTTAGGATATGTTAGGTTATGGAGTCAACTGAACACACTGATTCAGTTCTTCACACGTACGTCAGGTGATGGAGTCGCGGAAAATTCCTAGAAAGGTTTCAAGTATTATTGCCCAAGATAACAGCTTTTCTAGACGAAAGAGGTGATGACAGTCATCTTCAAGGTAAACGAAACACTATTATTGAGAACATTAGCGCAGTAAACGCATTCAAAAGTAAGTTGCAACTTATGATAGATTAACTTTAAGAAAGGATCTGAAACATTTTCCGAAAGCAAGGATTCTACAGTTCAATTATGATACGAATGAGGCTCAATTATCAAATATTTTGGTACAATTGGAAATGCGTTTTTACGATTGCAGTAAATTATTAAAAATAGCATCATTTATGAGTTATCCTTTTTCATGTTAAAACATTGAGGAATTAGCTACTGGAACAGCAAGTCAGTTTAATATGAGCTCAGGTTCGGTTGAAAATGGGTTGGTGCAGATTATATCAGATATACATCTCAAAGCTACAACGTATAATACCAATTTCTGTTGTCTTATATCTGAAGATGAATATCCGAATCTAAGGTAAATCGCCCTTCAACTGACGGCAATGTTTGGGCGAACTTACTTGTGCGAGTTTGCATTTTCTGAAATGAAGAAAATGAAGTCAAATTATCGCTATCGACTAACCGACGATCATATTTCATCATGCTTGCGATTAGCACTCAGTGGTTACGTACCATCTTATGAAAAGTATACTGAGGACATGCAGTGCCACGTTTCCACATCCAAAGTATTTGCTTAGTTAAGTTTAGCACCATATGTCACTCTTTTGTTTTGCAACAACCAATAAACTGGCAATTTTGAATAACCATGAGTTTTTTCATTGATATTATAGGGAAGAACCCAACTAAACCTAACTCAAACCTTGACTAAAATATTGTATATTGTGCGGAAAGCTAATATCTATATATTCTGCGGTACACCCTATCTAGGTAGGCAGATAGGGTGTATCGTGTATGCACGACAACCTTGCATCATATATACTTGCAGCCTCTCAGAGTAGATCGTAAGTGGTCTAAAAATATTGAGGTAGATCGCCAGCAGTTCAAGTATGTGACAATCTGGATGTAGTTAGACCCTGTATGGCAGTTTTAGATCTTTCCAAAGCGTTCGACAGTGTGAGTCATGAGCAAGTCTTAAGTATTCTGGACCAGAGTGGAGGCCGGGGTAGCACGCTTTGTTGGTTCTCCCTTTACATGGATGGAAGACTGCAACGGGTCAAACTGGGGAAATATGTTAGCTGGGAGAAGTCCGTGCATTATGGAGTGCCCCAGGAGACCGTTTTGGGTCCCCTGTTGTTCATAATTCAGATATATTAAATTTTTTAGTTTCATACCAATAATCATCAGTTTTGCTGATGACACGGCTGTTTTCTACTCGGGCAATTCGTTGGCTGAGTTCAAGCGGAGTGTTGTGGTGAATTTACTAGTTTTAGAGGATTATTTCGATAGTATGGTATTGACTTTAAACATCGATAGTTCAAATTTCATTGCTTTTGCCAACTGTAGGGATAATATATCATCCTTCGAATATTTTACAGTAAGTAACAACTTCAGGATCGAGGGTGCGTCCAGTATTGAATATTTGGGGTACATAGACGAACATTTAAGATGGGATACTCAAGTGAACCATTTTGTGAAAAAATTCAGAGTTTTGACACCTAACTTCAAAGATCTAAAAACTTTCTGTGATGGACATATCTTGAGAATGGTATACTATGCCTTAGTGCTTCCACATTTGATATATGGGCTATTATCCTGGGGGGTAGTTACAAATTTTCATGCAAATAAGATTTCAATTTGTCAGAAATAGATAATTAAGATCATGTTAGGAAAACCTTGGAGATTTCCCTCCAATGATTTGTATCGGGAAGCGTTGATACTAGATTTTCGTCAGTCTCTAGCTATGCATCAGCACAGAAATATTAGCCTAGCGACATGGAATATACATGGCCATGGTACACGAACGAACAGTAAATTGTTAAGAGTGCCTAAAATTAATAAGAAGGGGGACAAATATCTTTTACTTTTCTTGCCCCAAAGGTGTATAATCATTTGCCAGTATATGTTTGAGCAGCAAGGGAGATTGCTAAATTTTCAAATCTTCTCGAAAGGTATATATCAAGGAAAACTCGAGCTTTCATATACCAGGCAGTTTATATAAAATATATGTACGTCCACTCATAAATCATAAATAATATATTTTGAAAACAAAAGTACATAGGTTAATTTTAGGATTAGTGTAACTATTGGAAAAACTCCTCATACAAGTTTTTACTGCGTGCAGTAGAACCTTCGACGTGGTAGAGTTAATTCATTTACTTTATTTTACTTCAATTCCTTAATGTATCTTTTGATTTTAGGGATGCAATTTTGTTAGTTCTACATCGATGTGATAGTTTCTTCGATGTATATATATTTTATATATTTTCTTCATGAATAAGATTATAATTATAATAATTATATAAGAAATATTCCTCACCTTAGCAAAATTTTAGTCAGGAAAACATGAGTTATCCAATGTGTCACCAGTTGCCATTCAAATTTATTGAGTTTAGGGGGCAAAGGGGGGTGGTGCATGGATTAATTGAAACACAAAATTTTCGTGATTCCCAAAATAACCGAAGCTTGCTTAGCTTTTGCGCTGAAATAATTTTTACGATATCTCAGGTGGGTAATTTTCATAAAACTACCCTATATATGATAATTACTCCATAATATCGAAATTTGGTTGAAACACTATTCTTTCTAGTGGAGTATTAGGAAGCTTCATCAGTACTAATACATTCTCTTGTAGCACATCTGTAGTCGTATTTTACGGTTGGAATGGCCTGCTTTTCTTCCAGAAATGAACTGCTTTGTGCATTGTTACGATCAAATCTTAAGGACATCTCCAATAACCCCCACACGATTCTTAGCAGCTTCAAGTAATTCGTACACGTATGAGCTACTATCCTTCACAAATAAACGAATTCTTTATTCTAGAAGATACGAAGAAGATCAAATTGTGTTGATCGCACTCATAAAGATACCACAAGTTATTACAAATCTGAAAGATACTCAGGAAATATCAACATCTTTCACTGAATTTCGATAATGAATTATGGTAATCATATTTCACAATCAAATTTTTTTGTCTTCCATTTCATTCAAGTCAATTCAAGTAGATGCTGAAGCTGAAAGCTAAAACTGACTTTATATGACAACATTGACGTTACTGCCTCTAAATTAGCTGAAAAACTCAATCATAATCGTATTTTAAGCCACTAAGCAATGATGAATCTTTTTCTGTGACAGAATATTCATAGGACACCTCCAGTACATATGAATAATTTCTAACTTTTCTCCTTATCTCTTGATAACTATTAATTACTAAATATAAAGAGTCTTAAAATTTCATAATTTTGTTTGTTGGAAAAACATCAATCGTAGAAGTAAGTCAGGATCGTTCAATTAAATCCATTTAGTCTGTTCTATTATGTTAAAATTTTGTTTGGTATTGGTAGTCATATTCAAGGAATTCAATACTGTACTATCAATGCTATTTCATGACCTTGGCCCAACATACTATCTGCTCGAATACCTTAAATTAATATATAGAATATATTGACAACATACAACTTCAACAACACATATCAGGTGGGTTACGTAGAAATAGTATAAAAATAGTTAAGTAATTGCTGTGTGACAACAACATTATTTTGTTCACTATTCTTTATTTCGCATGAGTTGAAATGGTTTAGTTATTTGTCAGAGTCGAAATTTGTATCAAAAAGCTCTGAATCCGATAATTACATCGTGCAGAAGTCCCAACAAGATTACACAATTTTTTCTGCCGGAATTGGATGATATTGATGGGAACAACGTATGATTTCAACAAAACGCTGCAATATATCATAAAATTGGTGAAATAATTCAATTGTGATCAATTCAATTGAGATATTTCCTGATCGTGTACCCCTCGTTTCGTTTGATCAGACTTGGCTTCCTTGATCGTGTGATTTAACACCACTATATTCATTTTGATGGGTTTTCAGTTATTGGTCTATGTCAACAAGTCCAAAGCCTACAACCACCCATGCATTAGTGAGAGCAACTGAAAGCTCCATCAACGAAAGTCAGTAGAATAATGATTTTCCTCGACGTATTATTGTATAGTTAAAGACAAGGATAAACCTATGCTATGTACTTTACAAGTCAATAAAAAATAACAATTTGAATGCAATTCAATTCAAATCTAGATTTAATTATGGGACACTTTTATATTAAATAAATTTTCCATTATTTTGATTGCTTAAAAATCCGTATTCAAATACTAATAAGTAATATCTAAAATCATGCCGAAACAGAAAAGAGCAAAAAATTACCATACGAGTTAGAACGTTCAGA
Source organism: Cryptolaemus montrouzieri (assembly GCA_013387265.2). Lineage (NCBI taxonomy): Eukaryota > Metazoa > Arthropoda > Insecta > Coleoptera > Coccinellidae > Cryptolaemus > Cryptolaemus montrouzieri. Next base: position 21,264,061 of record JABFTP020000103.1, read on the forward strand.
AAACAAAAATAAATGATGTGATAAGTGTTCACTCGAGGAGTAGGTCGCAGATAAATACTTAATCAAAATAATAATGTATTAGTGAATTTACTCGACATATTCGTAGCTGGAAAGCTTTAGAATTTCAGATTACAACCCTAGCGGGACGTATTATATTGAAGATAATAACGTTGAAACTCTGGCTCGAATAATTTCTGAATTAACTGATGAAAATAGGTCAACATATACATCGTATCTAAGAATTTTATTAACTCAACCAACTAATGACACGCTATTACTTTAAAATTGGTAGATAGATTATAGTGCTTCCCAAATTGATATATACAGTGTAGAAGAGATAAGGACCCTGATAATTAAGTAGTTTTATGATATCATTTATTTATTCTTCTGATGACACCTGTCAAAATATTATGGAATCAACATTCTTATACACTATTATTTTATTCTGTATGAACATAGATTTTTGTGATTTCTGTCGCTGCAAAATGGTCACCGTTTAATTGTGCATCAGAAAGAGAACATGGATATGGATTTGATGTCTGAACAATGAAAGAATAGCTCAACAAAGTACAATCAATATTGAGATTATTAGAATGTATTTATACAATTTATATCTTGATCTAACCAAGATCCGCATCGATTGTCACGTTCCATTTTTCCTACTATACTTAATAAACTAATCTTCAAATAACTATGAATGAAATAAACCCAATGTAACGTTCCGCCGCTGGTCAACCTTTTCATCTCTTTGGTAGAATTAAAATTGAAATTCACATAAATGATATACGCTGTAAACGTCTTATTTATGAGTAACGTTTTTTGCGCCTACCTCTTCAGATAAGAACAACCTTCTGCAGGGAAGTTGATTGCTGAAATCACTTGTTGGTTGACCTCTTCGACGTGATTATATTATATAATTTGGATTTTGCACAAAAGAAAACCACTCGATTGGCCCGCATAACATCATGTAAGTCAATTCCGCCAACAAAAAGAAAATCAATTTTTTCCTAATACACGTGTTCTTATCATTTACAGAGGGCCTTCATTCGAATCTATTCAACTTACTACACCTAACTCTTCCTATATTCACTTTCCTTTCTGATTAAGCAATTCATCTGTATGAGTGAATTCTAGCGAAAAGAAAATTCAACAAAACGGAATTGCTGGAATTCATGTGAAACCGATTGGATTGGGAAAAGAGGAGACCACCATAATATCTTCACATAAGTTCAGATCAAAATCATTTGTCTTTTCTTTCTTTCCCAGAGGTGAATCCCACATATTACGCCATCGATTTTGTTCGTTAACTGTATCTACGCCACCTTGCGTCAATTATAGTTGTCATATTTTATTCGGTTGATATTTCATAAGTTCATCAGTTCTCTCATATATCTTCAGATTTGAACGAACGCCGTTTTTGTAAAAGGATTATTCATCTCTTTTTTTGATTAATTTTTTGTCTAGGAAAACTGCACCGTATTGTAACATCATAACGGTTTAACCAATGTAAACGCATATAACGTTATACGAGGGAATAACATTTTGTGAGAATATAAATTTGAGTTTAAATAGTTTTCCATATTACTGCGACGAAATCCTTACTGTTCATTCATTGTCTGATTGAATTGAGTATATTTTTCTTGATTGAGAATTTGCGTCCTTCTTTTTGATACCTTTCCGAAATTCAGTAATTTGTTTTCTGACAGATCATATCTGTTTATAGCTAAGTAAAATTACTCGGCTCTCAAAGAGAATTTCTCTTAACCCACCGCACTCTCCACTGACGGACGTCCTAGTTTAAAACTACCCAAATTTAGAGAAAGATTGACCACATCATTACAGTTTTCTCTCATTCAAAACTACCTATTTTGAACTGTAATACATTTCTAGTTGAAATTTTGTATATCCATTCTAACGCTGCACTTTAGATATGCATCTTGATGTAATCTCTTTTTAATTTCTGCGGTTTGAATATGGCTAAAATGCAAACCGCAAAAATTGGAATATTATTATTGAATCAATGGATTCATACAGATTTTAACATACAGATCCATATTTCCTGTTAAAAACTAGATTTAAGATCCGATTTCGAAATAATCTAGAAAATTGACAAAACCAGTTGAAATAGAGTTTCATCATCAGTTTTTTTGTTGAGATATAATGAATTGTAACTATAAATAGTTAGTTTGCTTTTCAGTTTACAATAGCTCGTCTGTGTGTGAGAGGTGATCGTAGATAAACAAGTGGTCAATTTACCCGGTAAATGAAATATTACCGACACTCAAGAGCAGGCAACAAGTTCACGAGAAAACACACACTAACATTGAATAAATATATCTACTATGTTTCCTTCACACAAAGGCTGAAATTTTTTTTTACAAATTGGAGCAAAACTGACGAGTCGACTCTCTAAAACTAATTGAAAATGATAAATTTATAATGTTATATGTACGAAATGATTTTGAAGTTATAAAGCCGAAAGTTATTTTACAGAAAAATTTAAAAGTTGAAAATCAATCAAAAAGAACATGTAGAATACTATGGTCACTTATCTTGAGAGTGAAGATGCTTGTGACAGTGTTATGGGGCTCTAGAAACCAGCAGTCTTCCAGAAATCCACTTCTGCCAAAAGGTATTTATGTTTGTTAGAACACAGCTTCTCCCAAAAAGTAGTTATATACGTGAAACACATGTGCAGCTAAAGCAGAATCATTTAAATTTTTCTCTCATGATATATTCCCAATCAGAGAACGAAAAGCCCGAAAAATGTATGTCTCTAACATATTTTGGGAAGACGTCAGAACAAGTTGCTAGAGTTTTGTCTGATAGTAAAAAAGTTCATATTGCATTCAAACCAGTTAGAAAATTGTCAGGCCTGCTTTTCAACACAAAAGATGAATCCGATAAATTTGAAAAATCAGGAGTATACCAATTAACATGTTCTGAGTGCAATTCCTTTTACATAGGTCAAACAAGACGTTCTTTCAAGGCTAGATACAAAGAACATTTCCGGTCATTCCTACATCAGAAATACGATTCAGCTTTAGCTGCACAGGATCTGAATGAATGTCATCCTTTTCCAGAACTTTAACAGCTAAAAATTCTTCATTGCTGTGATAACTCCATTTCTTTGAATCGATGGAAATTTTCGAGGCATCTAGGGTAGAAAGGGTTAAGCTCCTTAACAACCAGGTAGACTTAATTACCTACCAACCACCATTATTCAAGTTACTGTGACCTCTACTAGCATTTTATTGAAGTTGATTCCTGTATTAATCCATGATTAATACATGCACCTCCTGCAGGGTTTTTCTTCAGGTTTCCCTGTTTTCTTGAATCATATTAAAGGTAGAGTTGTGTTCACCCGTATTTTCTTATGTTCCTGAGCATACCTTGTGAAGGCGATAGTTCTACACAAAATGATTTCTTCCAATCGTTTTTCGATTCACACAAAACTTCGACATTATGGCATAACCCATATAGTCCTCCAATTTTTTGCTACAAAAATTCTTTTGCATTCGAATAAATAGATGAATAAATGTTGTACAGCTAAACGGTACATAAACTGATGCTGTGCAGACCATTAAGAGACGAATAGACATAAATAAATTATAAAAAAATCGATGTCCATCGAAGAACAGTAAAGTATACAAAGATTGTTTATGTTTGGTGGAACAGTAAAATTGCTAAAGGTAAACATATATATTTTATGTATACAGACTGTATAATTAAGTTGTTTGTTTTACGAGTTTGACTAATGAAATTTACTGAATCTCATTACATAATAATCGCGATACCTAAAAGTTTCTTCTCTGTAGAAACGAATGACTGCTGAAATTGCCAGAAGCATTTGTTTTTATTTTACTATTCCTTAAGTTTCGAAACATTAACTTGAATATTCCGATACATTAGTTTTTATGACTTTTCACAGTTGTAAAATTGTGGCCGTAAGCTTATGATTATGCGGACGTATCTTTTTTCTTCTGTAGTTTTGCGCAGCTCGGAAAATTTTATTATGAAAATTTCAAGCAAATAAAACTCAACAGCACTGTGAGATGATTGCCACTATCGATTTGGAATATGTGGAAGCGGGAGAATTTCTTAAGAGAAACTTGAAATTACCTCATATTCTAAATAGGACAGAAATAACGAAGGAATTTTAAAATATCGACAAATTTATAATTTAATTGGTTAACGATGAAAGATTATTTTCTTCACTGAGGAATTTCCTCTGAAAAAATCGAGATTATTGAAGGATTCGAAGAATTCGGATAAGTTGCAAAAATCATATTGTTCATTCAACGACAGACTGATATCTTTTTTAGTCCTAACGAATAAAAATGATTGGAATTTCCTATTACAAGAACCAAATAGTTAACTTACGGTAGGGATTATATCAAAGGGTCAGTCGGGGATATCGACACTTTGGCCTAAGGCTGTTCGTGCCTCTTTCATTGTAACTACATCTACTACTCAATTTTTACAAAAAAGTCTCCAATAGAGCGAAGGGGTATCTAGGCATGTGGCGAACAAACAAATTGGGCTTTCGAACAAAATGTCACCACAGGCACTTGGGATTATTCTCCGGTCCTACCTTGCACAAGTTAACTTAACCTGCCCTGTCACTATCTGTGCCAGAAGCCGTACATTATGTAATGCACCCAGCACTCCATGTTACGCCTATGATTTGCTATAGGAATTATTCAAAGGAAAACTTCAGAATGTTTTTAACGTTCATTTCTTGGAATAGAGCAAACATAAAATTCAGAGAAGAACCAGAACTATACGACGCCTATGATTCCAAACTTTGCGAAAACTATATGTATTTCATAAGATACTTTGCCCATGTCAATCAGACAGCCGTTACTATGAATTATGTGGTTCCTGTGATCCCAAAATTTGAGAGAACCATATACATTTCACAAGATACTTTGTCTAAGTTATTCAGCTACAGCTATACAGGGATATCCACCGGGACCGTCCGTTAAAAAGTTTTAGAGTTCCAATTACAATATCAAGCTGCTTTAACGTAATTTGGTCCATCAAATAAAGGTGTTTTATCAAGACAAAGGACTCGTTTCGATTCATTGTTGAATAATTCACAAAAGACGCGTTATTTCAATCTAAATATCTTGAAAACTGGTAAACGAAATCTCATGACATTTTGATACGTTTCTTCTGGTGTTTGGTATAACATGAAACGCAATCGATATTTCTATCGCCATCTATTTGTTAGTCCCGGAACTGTATAATATTGTGATTCTCTTATTTTCGGTTTCTGTGATGGAAACAGATAAATTATATAAATATTTATAATTTCATCAAATTTCTCTGAATTGTAGCTGCACCATTTCCTTCATTTCGCCAATAAATTTCACATAAGGAAAAACAAGTAATTTTTATGCAATTTGGGAGAGACCGAATATTTCAGTGAACATGGACTGGTTAGTTCTGTCGTGGGTGGAAATGCAACATCTATTATTTCGTATACCTAGAAATTCCATTTTATTGGAATGGGAGAGTTACAGACTTTCAACTTTACACTGCGCCAATTTAAACTTTCTACTGGTCGAGCAATGATTTTAATATTTTCCTAATCTCATTCAAATATGAATCCCTGAATATGTGGTAAAAATTTTTATTTATTTTGTAAACTCAATTTGTTTGTGAAACAATATTGCGTAATTAATTTCCGACTACAATCTTTATTTTAGTTATAGGATCGACTATTTCTTAACACTTAGATAGTGTGTCCCATTTTCGATGTATTAGTACGCCAGATATGTAATATACTGCAAATAGACAAAATGATTCCCCCACTTCATCCTCGAGGATGGAGTTATTTTTATTATATTTTTGACTTATTTCTCGAATTTTCTGAAATTCTTCATATTACAATATCTAGATTGTTGTTAAGTTAGATAAAAACTGTTGTGACATACTAGAAGCACTTTATTGGGTAGAATGCAGAAACGTTAACAAATTCTGTTTACTGAATGGTTATCGAGTCATTATATAAAATTGTGTGTTTTTAATGTAAACCTTAGGTGAATATTGATAAAATATAAACAGCTTTCCTTATATGTATAACATGCCTCAAAATGTCAGTTATTCCAGAAATTAAAATTCTTTGAACATTCTTTGATTTAATCCAGTATACTGGAGAAAATTTGCACAAAACATCCCAGTTCTTGCAATGTCTACTCAAAGATTATTTTCAAAATTGTGACCACACCATCCAATTACTAACTCATTCGTTGATTAAAATGCATTATCAAATGATCGTACAAACGTACTATCAGATACAAATCTTGCTTCTAAGGACAAGAAATTGATTGAAGACTTTTATTCAGGAAGCAATATGTAACCTTCCGTAAAATGTTGACAGTCCTTCCCTGAAGGAGCGGCTTTATAACCATCGTCAACCAGGGCCACACAGTAGTAGTACAGTCTGTTCGGATGTCACGAATAGAAGCAACAGAGTAAAGTTTTGGTCTCTCATTTGTTCTTGTCAGTGTTACACACCCATTTGCAATCAGACCACACTACCACCTATTCAGTTTAGTCCATTGGAGCGTATCAAGTACATTTTTATGTACACATATACAATTGACGCCCTGTTACGTACTTACACAGAATCTTGTACCAGAGCCACAGAGGAACAATGAAAATAAAGAGTACATCAAGCAGGAGACTTGCTGTGTCTACCATAACGCAACATACTGTCTCTGCTAGATGCGATGTGTCGAAAAGCTAACGCTCCAGTGCTTGTTTGGCTGTTAACTAATGAACATCATATCTCAGAAATGATAACATGCAAAATTTATCGTTACAGAATATGGGTGCAAGAATAATGTCTGCAATGTGTTACACATACTGCGATAAATTTCGCATATTTTCATTGTTGAAATGAAAATGATTTTTGCTAAAATAATTCGTTAAAATTATTCTCCTTATTAAAAATAATACGGAGGTTTCTAACTTCAAAATGGGGAATCGCTCGATCCCTTTGCCATATTCAATTTTGCGTCCCCCCTTCCCCTCTTATGGCATGAGAACTTCAAAAATACGTCAGATATCCCCAAATCAAAATCATTCAACAAGTATCTGAAATCTTTTCAATCTATCTAAACTGGATGGAAATTGTTTAAAAGTTCAATTTGATCATTTTCGAGTTTTTGACGTTTTTTATTCGACAATGATAAATATCTTACATTGAAATCTATTTGTGTTTTTGTTTTTGAATAACTCCTTTTTGTGGAATGATTGGCCGAAAATGGTCGATTTTTTAACACTTCATTATTTTTGTGTTCATTTTATGTAATATGAACGAGAGCACACTGTTTTATCAATAAAATTGAAGGGATTCTGAATGTTTTGAAAGATCGATCATATGAAAATTATCGTTTTGTTTGAAGTTGTATAAGAAATTTTGCAAAAACATTCATTTTGAACTATTGTGAATGTGTTTTGATTAGATTTCGACGAGAACATGTTAAAGAGTAATATTTTTAGACAAGATGTTGACAAACAATCAACTCGAATGTGATTCTGTAGCGTGTAAAATGTCTACGCCTTCACTTTACTTTAAAACTGGGGTGTGAGTCGCCACTTATTATTCCGTTTACCAGTTAACAGTTAACCGTTAAAAGTTCTTATGGTATTATGCTTCGTGCCCTCCTGCGCATGCTATAGATTCTTTGATTTCGGAACGACTCGCCAGTGGTTCATTTCTGATTCCTGCCTTCCAACTACAACTTGCCTTTCTGCGAAGATTTTGAGTTTTACACCTTTGGGATTATAGCATCCTTTTCCGGACCTCCAAAAGCTAAAAATTCTTTATTTCTGTGATAAATCTTATAAACTCAATATCTTTGAATCGATAGAAATTTTCAAGGCATCTAGGGTAGAAAGGGTTAAGTATATGTATTGTATTGTACATGAGTATTCAGTTTTCATTAGCTTGTTGTTGATAATGGACGTATGTCCGAAACCGGTCCAACCAATGTAAAATTTTGTTATTCTTTATATCAATAAATTAGTGATAGTTAAAACAGTAACTTGTTTTATTTTATTATTCATTTTGAATATCGACTATCATGTAGTTCAGGCTTCATCGATCAATTATTGAAAAAGACTTTGAAGAAACTAAAAGATTCTGCAGTTTTTTTGTGAGTTACGTGTGTTCTTTATTGAGTACTTTTAGTACTTATTTAGTGAGGTGCTTGAAAATATCGTTGAGTTCTTTTGACAGCCTGTATGTTGGGTAGCTGGTTTTCTTTTTCTTCGACGTACGTCAATAATAGCTAAGAATTTAAGTTATAGGAGAGTCACCAAATTCCATTTGTAAATAATATTTGGGAACACTTGTATACGTGATAGAAGGAACAACAAGACCATTGTCATCAAATATTTTTCGTGTGTGTTTAAAAGGAGCCTGTATGGTTTTTAATTAATGCCAACACTGTGATCGGTTACCTGTATATTTTCTTTATCATTTTTAGATTGAATCTTAACAATTTCTCAGCCGACTATATAAATACAAAAAGTAGTGCCGTTTTTAAGCATATCCAAACATATAACTTAAATTGAAAGGCACTGGATGAAAAAAATTTCACTAATTTTTATTTTACATTGAATATCACACAATGACAGAACACTAATTATTTTTATTGAAGTCAATCTTGAGTATTCTTCAGTATGCGGTTAGTTTGAATTTAAATATCTAAAAACCGGTAATAGCATGCAAACAAACTTTGAGTATGACGATATCTGCCAGTTCAATAGTAAAGTATAAAGTCGTGTCTGCTGACTTTCCTTCAGGATGATTCTTCTTGTTACAACAGAATCAAACTACAGAAAGACAAATTAAGAAATTTTTCTAGCCATAAGAGCAAAACTCTGTATCATCTATATCTAAAAACCGTTTCGTTTTTATCAACTACTTTCCTCACAACATTGCATATATCCGAAGAAATATTCTGTGTTGAATCATTGTAGATTAGACAAGAAAACCATAAAATCCATGATAAGTATTGTTGTCAACTCCAATTGAAAAGTACTTTTTTCGATTTGGCTCATGCACTCCCATTTTGGTTTTAGTAATTTTCATAAGCTTTTGCAATACTTACCACTCCGTTTATCTTACGCGAAATATTCATAATCACTTTCTAAGGTGGATACTCAGCTATAAACAGAAATGACCATCCACCTGAAACAGGTTACCTATCAGATCATCTTCGGAGAATGAAATAAGTTTATTTATTCATCCTTGAATAATTTTTCCAATCTTTTTAATCAACACGCGAATTGTGCAGAAACAAAGAACATTAAAATCATTGTTCCTTCTTCAACTAGTCTCTACAACTTACACTTCACAGTCTACGTTTTCGTTTAGGATCCATAGCAAAGAAGAAACAGAAAAAAAACAGCTTCTTTTCTCGGTTTTCGCAACCAACTGACGACCTGAACGCGATAGGCGTGTATTCTCTTGCTTTTGTGATAAACATTAAAAACGGACCTACCATTTCTACCTGTAGATGTATTAAATATGGCGAGATCTTAAATACATAGATTTATATTTGAAGAGGGCGTCGTAGCTATATCGAACTTTTAGCCATAAGGTTCCAATTTGGTGAAAATGATAACAACGAATTTATATACACAGGGTGTTACATAATTGTATGTCACAACTTGAGGGGGGAAATTTACGCGCAATTTTAAGAAAGAAATATTTTATAAACATAGGTCCGCAAAAGCTTTGTTACGGAGCTACAGGGTGTAGATATTTCCAGAAAAATTTGTTTTTTTCTTCAAAACTCCTGCAGTTTTTGGGATATTTAACCCAAATTTGGAATGCTTTCTGTTTTTTACAGCCTCCATCATTCAACGTCCTAGATTTTAACTTAAATTCACAAGGTGTTTTCTTTTCCGAGGCCTAGTCTCTTTTGCCCTTCAAACTTTTTTGCAGTACTCCACTGATCAGCGTACAACCATTTTTCGTCATATTCGTTCAATTTAGAAACTTTTTTGACACATGTAATTTTTTCGTATCTTCAAGCAGTTTCGAGTGAAAAATTATTGAGTTTGAATTATATGAATTGTATGTTATTCGCCAAATGAAAAAATAATGGAAATACTCGATAGGTATGTCCAAAATTTGCTTTTATTCTGATAGCTCGTCTTCTGAGACTCAACTTATACTTGTTCAATACGAAACTAGAAAAAAGGACAATTAAAAACTAAATAAATTGCTGGAAGTGTCCTCCACCTGCAAAAATAGAGGCATCTGTCCTTCCTCGCATATTATCACGCACTCTTCGATATTCCTGGGGTATGTCTTATCGTGTCACAAGAGGTTATTATTCGATTCCTCAATTCTTCTACAGTTTTCACTGGATGGTATAAACTGAACTTTTGAGATATCCCCATGAGAAAAACTCTAAACTATTTAAGTCTGCGGACCTAGGAGGCCATAGTTCTGGCCCACCCCGACCTATCCATCGTTTATTGAATGTAGTGTACAAGAATTCCCTAGCTTCTCCACTAAAATGTGCTGGTGCCCTGTCATGCTTGAAGCACATTATATTTCTCACCAAAAGTGGTACATCCTCGAGCAGTAAAGGTAACTTCTCCTCAAGAAATTGCCTAAAAGTGGGATCATTTATTTTGTTAGGCAAAAAAATGGCCGAATCAAATAATTTCCAAATATTCCGACCCAGACATTTTATGAAAATTGTTTTTAATAATGAGATTCTTCAATCAAATGGCGGTTTTCCTAAGCCCAATAATGATTTTTGTGAAAATTTGTGATAGCAGTTCTCGAAAAGTTACCTTCGGCTGTGAACATTATTACACTATTAAAATGAGCATTTTCTCTAATTTTGTCTAAGAACTATCGGCAGAAATTCAGTCTTGAAGGAAAAATTCGAGGAAGTAGAGTTTGGGCGCGTTGAATATGAAACAGGTACAATGAAAGTCGTGAAAAATCCTCCAATCTAGAACATGTGAAATATTCAACTGATTTCCAATTTTTCCTGTACTCCCACCAGGATTCAAATCAATAAAATTCAAAACTGCTTCCTCAATATCTGGAGTTCTCAAAATTTGAGTTGCACCTTTCAAATTATTATTTGCAGTAAAAGTACCAGTTTCCCTCAACCTTCTATGGATAATTGAAAATGTTCGCCTGTCTGGTGTTACTAGATTTGGAAAGCGCACCTGATACAATCGCCTAGCTTCTGTTGTGTTTCCGTCAGCCAGACCGTACATTTAATGGATATCAGCCAATTCGGCGTTATTAAAATTAGCCATTTTTCTTACAGCAATAACTTCAAAAGTCTTAAAACTAACCGTTAATTTAATGAACAATTCGAGCAGAAAATGGATCAACTTTAGCAACTGTCAAAATGAATAGATAAATGAAAAAAATCAAAGCCCACTGGTCATTTTTTAATTAGAATTGCTTTCAATTCAGCGAATGCATACAATCGTTCAATAATTTTTTGCTCGAGAACGGTTGGAGATACGGAAAAATTACAGGTGTCAGAAAAGTTTCTAAATTCGATGAAGATGACGAAAATTGGTTGTAGGCTGATCAGAGGAGTACTGCAAAAAAGTTTGAAAGGGCAAAAGAAACATGGGCTCGGAAAAGAAAACACCTTGTAGATTCTTGTTAAAATTTAGGACATATAATGATGGAGGCTATAAAAAATAGCTTGCATTCGAAATTTGGGCTGAATATTGCAGGAGCTCAGTACCGAAGCTTTTGCGAACGTATGTTTATATGAACTTTTTTTCTTAAAATTGCACGTAGATTAACCGCCTCCAGTGGTGACATACCATTATGTAACACCCTGTATAATATGGGAAAATTTACAATCAGATAAGTTTAAGCGTCACACAGTGATAGTTCTAGAAATCTTCATTCATGAATAATATCTTTCTGTATATACTCAAAGACTTAAAGCCTAGGTACTTCCTAAACAGAGTAAGCCAAATTCAATATCAAATATCACGTTAGATATATTTCCTTAGTAACAGCAAATTATAATTTGACATTCAATCATAATAAACTATAGAATATAAATTAAATCCACCCCTGTGTACGCACGCATAGCACTTCAAGCATACACAAGTTTCCCTATTCGTGAGGAAATAAGTTCGGGTAACTTCAATTATATTAATTGAGGAACGTTCCGCTATGGCATCCCTCTCACAAAACTGTGACTATGTTGAATCTTTTAGTGTTACTTGCTTTGAACGTTTATTGAGCTAGAGAATAAGTGGGGGAGGAAGAGAATAGGCATAGAATAATCATGTCAGAAAGCAAGAAACATTTTAGCGATTGCGGCGAAGCAACCAGTGAATTTATTCGAAGGCTTTTGTTGTGTAGGTGCGGAATAAATAGATAAGAACATTTCCCAACTGTTCATCAACACTATTTTTAATATTTAAATAGTTCAAGAAATGTTGAATTGAATGATTCATTGCAATAAAATTTAAGATGAACAACACTTCATCAACTCAATTTATCGAAAATCGAATCAAAATAATATATATATATATATATATATATATATATATATATATATATATATATATATATATATATATATATATATATATATATATATATATGAATTCATTTGAAAATATTGACCCAACGATAAGACCTAAACTTCCTAAAATTCATTATTCAAAGAAAATTTTCGATTGTATAAACGAGCTCAATGAGAATATTCTTCCAAAGCAACTTGTTAAAGTAATGAATATTTATACACTTCATCTGATTATATATTGTGCCGCTATTACGATAGTTAAACATTGTGGATACAAATTAGAAAATTGTGGATCTAATTATAATATCAAGAAAAAACCTTCATGGCAAAATGCGCTTGATTTGGTCCTGCGATATATACAAAAGAGAAGTTGAGATAAAAAACACAAGGTTTAACTTTAATCTACACTTTATTTGAAAAAATTCGACGACGTTTCGCTGACACAGCAGCTTTATCAAGAATGAAAAACAGAATGAAGAGTATGGTATTCTAAACAAATCGTAGAACAAGTTGGATGAATAACAGGAAAATCCACACCGAGCCATTGTACAGTTAGTATGAAAGGTAATAAAAACTAATTAAACAAGTTAAGTAGGGGTGAGTAATTCACATCTACCTGTTCATTCAAAAGCTTGTCCGAATGTTTGTACCTATTTATTTCTAATGCTTCTAGGAGATCTAATTTTGAACTTTTGATTTTATATGTAATATATCAAAGTTTTTATTGAATGAATGGTTTTCTTTTATTAGGTGGTTTGAATAATTTGAATCAGATTTATTTTTATCGAAGCTACGTTTATGTTCAGATGTTCTTATGCCAAAACTCCTATAGGTCCTACCGATATAAATTTTATCACAAGAACCGCAATTGAGTTTATAGATTCCTGATTTACTTGATTTTTCAACACGAGATTTATTATTTTTAATATGTTTACCTAAGTTATTAGAAGTTTTGAAAGTTATATTAAGATTTTGTTTGACGGGAAAGGATTTAATATTTGTACTTGCAGAACCGCAGAATGTTAAACTGTTGAATATTTTATAGTCTTTATGAATAGGATATACTTCATTTATTGCTTTCTGATACAGTTTTTACGAATGATTAGATCTATCATATCCGGATTATATGAATTATTAATGGCTATCTGTTTGATGATGTTTAACTCTTTATTATAATCTTCTACATCAAGTAACGGCCTCCACAATTCAAAAAAAAAAAGAGAAGTTGTCGTCCATGTTTTCCGCAAACGGTCATGTTCTTCTAAAGTATCTCTAACGTACCTTTAAACATTCAAGGTAGATCAGTGCCGAGTTCCTTCCGACACCATTATTGAACCTTCCTCAAAACCATGCGGGCTATAAAGGAGCACTGGGCATATATTTTTTTCGACGTTTGTAAACCAGAGAACGTCGATCGCAATGAAATTGACCAAATCTCGACTCATCTGTGGAAAAACCTCACTCTTCTATGTGCTGCGGTCAGAGGTGCGATTCGAGCTGCACACAAGGCTGAAAACCAGATGATACATTGAGACGTTATCGTATCGTTTCAGTGGTAATTTGCACACCACTTTTCTGTCGAAGCTGCATTTGCAGATGCCTAGAAGTAACGAATCTTTGTCTCAACGTAGACATGTTTAAATAACGAACATGGATCGCCGTCGTGCTCGAAGTCGTCCCTGCCTAGTTCTTCTTCCATGACTACCAGTCTCCATGTTTCTGCGGATCCTACTGGAAACAGTTGATTGAGATAACCCAACCTCTTCCTATTCCTGTATAAGTCTAATGCAAGTCATCTAACACCACTGCATCAGCACTTTGACTTCCGTCAAATTGCTGTGGTTCCAGCTAAATCTCGATTTCTTTCTTTCATTTTATTTCTCAAGAGTGAAATATGTGCGCCAAGAGAAAACATCGAATTTCAATGGACATATACAAAAAAACATGTAATATTGAAATATTGCGTTAATTTCTTGGCAACGCGTATTTCAGTATTCAAAATTCCAGATTCATTTTTGCAGATTCCAATGAATAATTGCTATTCGATAGCTGATATATTTTGGAAAATATATTTATTAGGTAAATAAGCATTTCGTATGCTGGAAATCATTCCAATCTTGTACACAAAATCAATTCGAATTTATTGATCAAATTCCAGGAAACGTCACGATAGCAGCAAATATTTCCGCATCACATTTTATACAAAGTATAAAAATTATGGCTTCCGTTCCAGTTCACAGAGTTTCCAGCGACTTTGAGTCGAAGAAAGTAAGGCGACCTGAAAGGATCTCATCAAACTCTTTCACTTTCAACTGCAAACACTTTTTCATGAAATAAAGATTCCAAAGGCCGATTTCTAATTAAAAATGAATTTTTAAAAGCGCTTTTACGATTCCCTACCCAGCTCGCAGCCTTCTGAAGCTGCCTTTGTTGACACTACCCGGAAATAATTACTTGTCGGATAGAGACTACGAAACAGTTCCGGACTGAAATTGTCGATATGGAGCTGAAAATTATATTACAGAAAGCCATTTATTCGAATCAACTTGGTTTCGATATTGTGACAAGATCAGAGTTTAGATTGATAATGGTGACACAGTGTAAAGCATTAAATGGAAATGATTTCGATGCGCTCTAGATGAAATGTTACCAAAGTGGTAACTCTACTGAATGGAATTCATTTATTAATGTGAATGAAAAAAGAGGGAAATACTAATGGAAAAAACTGAATGATTCTATGTATTCTATACCGGGTGAGTCAATAAGGCGATGAACTTCTATATCTCGGAAACTATTTGAGATAGAAGCGAAATTTTTTCTGATTATTGTTTTATAAGCATGTGTGCATGCATTCCTTAAAATTATTTTCGTACATACAGGGTGCTCCATTCTTGCTCCAGGGACAAACAAAAATTATTTTTTGAATGGCACGCCCTGTATTTTTTATCATATATAATTTGGAAGTTTTTTCAAAAGTACTCAAATGCCTCACTTTGCATAATTTACGCATGATTTTTTTTCTTGAGGTTCCTCGCCTTATTGACTCACCCGGTATATGTCAAATTATTAAGTAAGTCACAATCCTAATTGAAAGAAAGCATACTATGTACAGCGTGGACAGATTTTGTCGTTTCATTTCTGCAGCAATTTAAAATATTATTAATAGAGAAGAAAGTCACCTACTTACCCGTGTATTTTTTTACCTTCTGTTCATACATAAACACGAAATTTGTAGAGAAATAATAACATGTACTACAGATGTGAAAAATTCCGAAAGTTGGGAATTTGAAGTTACGTGCTTCTTATGGCCATTATATGAACTTTGCTATTTGAATTTGGCCAAGGAATACACTCTCAGATTCATCTTTAAGTAACACCCTGTATTTTGGAAGAAATACAGATTTAACTAATATTATTTTAATAATCTTATTGAGGAGGTTGCTACTTGATGAAAATTGATATCAATTAATATTTTCAATCGAATAAAACAATGAGGTTCAAACTATATCGACAAATTTATGACGCGTTTTACCATTTTGTAACTACATCAGATAAGTAGAATATTTGAAATGATAATGTGTGTTTTATGTATTACATTGGTAAAGTCAGGTAATAAGCTCAATAAAAAGAAAATCTACACAGGGTTGCTTGTTTTAAAAACTTAAAAGATTAAGTAATAATGACGAAGTCCAATTAACTATTAAGTAAATTTCCGTAATTTTTGTCTATTGATTTCTGATGCTTTCATAGGTTCATTTTCAATTTATTATTTTCATTATGTATTATGAATCTTTATTTTTGTTTGTCAAAACTGCGTTTGTGCTCTGATCACCTAATGCTGAAATTTCAATCGTTTAAAATTTTATTAGGATTTCCACACGAGTGCCCATAAACACCGAATTTGTTTTCTTTATCAATTATAGATTTAGAGTTTTTAATTGCTTAGAGGAGAAGGTGGTAAGTGGGCCCCTACTTTGTTTTTTAGGTCTCAGGTAAAAAATACTAGACTAAGAAGTATAGGAAACACGTTAAAGTCGTCTTTATTAACTTACATATACATGTCTTTCAATAAAATAAACGGAATTGAAACAGAGAAGAAAATAACATATGTATTATAAAATAAATGGTTCTCCCACAAAACCAGACAATTATCGTTTACTCTCGTTGATCCCTCATTCAAGTAAGATGCTACTATATATTTTACAGTTTCGTTTGGAGAGTTTTATTGGCTGGCAAATTTCTCCGGCGTAGGCAGGCTTCGTAAAAGGACGTGGTACGCGTGAACAGATCTTCAACTTGAGGCAGATTATTGAGAAAGCCAGGGAATATTACTTTTCTGTTTATATCTGCTTCATAGACTACTCCAAGGTTTTTGATAACGTCGAAAGGCCTAAACTGTGGGGAATCCTGCGTTCTATAGGAGTTCCATACCATCTAATTTTTCTCATTCAGAAACTGTATATGTTCAACTCAGCTCCAATAAGAATTGACGGTAATCTGTCTGATCAAATAGCAACCAGAAAAAGAGTGCGTCAAGGATGCGTATTATCTCCGAGGGAATTTAACATCTAATCCCAGTTGGTAATAAGACATGTACTTGACAACTGGCATGGCGGCAAAACTATTGGTGGTAGCAAGATTTCTAATTTACTACCCTTATTGCTGCTTCTCAGGAAGAATTGTTAGCTTTGCTGAATAACCTAGAACAGCATAGTGCAGCGTATGGTCTTAGTATTAATTATATTAAAACCAAGGTTATGATCGTAGACAGGGAACATAACAACTATCCTGAAATGAAGTTTGTTGGCCGTTGCCAAGTAGGTCAAAGTCTTGTGTATCTCGGTTCTTTGATCGAAAATTCTGGTGGCTGTGGAAATGAGATTGGACGACGTATACAGCAAGCAGAGGTGGCCATGACGAAGTTCACTAAAATATGGCGTGAGAATAATATCACTAAAAGCACCAAAATGTCATTAGTTTAGATTCTTATTTTCTCTATATTTCTATATGCTTCTGAAACTTGAACTATTTAAAAGGTAGATCGCGCTCACATTGGTACATTTGAAATGTGGGCTTGGGGGAGGATATTGAGAATTCCGTATACCGCCCATCGAACTAATGTTTCGATTTTAAAGGAACTTGTTAATCCAAAGCGGCTCTCCTCCATCGCGGATTCTGACGTTCTTCGTTCATATTCATAGAAGCGAGAATATAAAGAAACTTGTTGTCCAGGTCATGCTCCGAATGGGCGACATCATGGCCGTTCCCCTACACGCTGGGTGGATGCAACGAAACAGTTGATGGATGTGAGTGTCACAAAAGCCACCGAACTAACTCAAAATCGCGGAAGATGGCGTGCTACAATTTCGAAAACAATGGATAATCTTTGTATCGGCAGCGTTCCAGCTCCGACTTAATGCATTTTACGAGTTCAAAAGATAACTGTAAAGACATTGTGACTATGATGATGATTATAAAAATAATCAAATTTGGCAATTTGAGATCAAGTGAAGGTTAAATGCCAACCTCGGGGCCATATTAAATGTATGAGCAAAAATCGCTGATATAATATTCGCCTTCTGGACCTGCACAAGCTGTATGAGCCCATAAATTGCAACTCTGGCACTGTATACACTCTACCTCACGTCTGTGGTTAGAATAACTAGTTTCACAAAACATGCAGTTCGTATCTGCGCTATCCGGGGTCCTATCTGGATATTGACTGTCGTCATTCTGCGAATCTGTTTCTACGAGTACATCACTTTCAGAGCTACTGCTAGATGGTGACTAGTGGACTCTCTGGCGCTGACGGGCTTTGTTGCTGCTGCTTGTTCCAGCTTGACAACATTCGGTACCGCGCTCACGCCCACGTCCACGACTTCGACCACGAGTTTCTGCTGAGCGCAAAGATTCACTTAATTCATTCTTGTATGGAGAGGATGTGATTGCTTTTACTGTAGTAGTCTTTCTTTTTTGATTAGAAAATCGAATCTTATCTCCGGGAATGGGCTGAATGTCCTCCGGCAGAACCAAACGAGCTTGCGACTCTTGTGCTGCAGCATATACACCTGACGCAACTTGATCAGCAACAGGAATTGTATGGCGATTAGCTGGATTTTGTTGGGGGTAAGATTGTTGTCATACATCATATATGGCCCCCCGGATCCATAATACAAACAATGGAAGGGGGCTAAATTGCATGTATGAAAGAATACATAAACAAACCCTATTTTAATAGGAAGTTTTCTATAATAACCCTAAAAAAAATGTTGGTTTCCCGTTCTGCGCTAGTTTTCACGCCAACTTGCTTCCTGCTAGCAGGAACCAATGTCTTTGGGGTTTTTCAACAGCAGACAGGCTTCATTTGACAGCATGATGAATTGAGTGTAAACCAACGTTCTCAGATTTCAGCAGACTTCCGTACATCTCAAAAACTTTATTGCTTAAGGCCAATTGATAGCCTGCGAAGAAAATTATCTTCATTTCGCCTTAAAAAATCTTCCAATCATTCTCTCCTAGCTTTCTATGTATGTGGATTGAAATTATGAGCAAAACCGTTCTTTTCAGCAATCCCAAATGCTAATTCTTGAACAGAAGATCGCGTGAGTCCAAACAAACGAAATGGATGTAATTGTAAATGCTCCAATAATTTTCTATCTTCTTCGTGAAAAAGTAGCTTTTCAAAATCCTAGATCCTTTGCAACAGACTTCAAAGTTTTGTCACTATTTAAAGCATGTCGAGAGATGCTTCTGGCACTCCACCCCATTTTATGTTGCGAACTGCTTCGACAGCTTTACTCTTTGATTCCTCATTCCATGATTGGCAAACAGTCTTACGCTTATAATAACACGACATTTTGGTATATCAATGAAAATATAAATAGTTTTAAATACACGTGAACAGGTATTGGACACCTACATACAATGTCGTTTTATCCGTTACCTTTATATGTAATTTTGTCCATCGAGCTTTATAAACAATCATAATTCAACAACAAATGTAAAATAAATGATATTTATACTAAAAGCTATTCAAATACCAGATTAAATATTTAAATATTTAAGGAGTGCAGTAAAAGTATAAACAAGGTAACACTGCGAAAAATATAATATATATACGAAAACTTCCTGCAATGAAAGAATGAGTGCAATTTCATGATTTGACAGGTTGGTATGAGCCGATATCACTTTATATGGTTGGCTAGAAGTGCCAGAATTTGAAATATAATGCCTGTGTCATTTTGTCTGTGTATGTCATTTTGTACGTACTTCCTCTACTTAATCTTCAGTTAGAACTAAACTCTTTAACATTTCTTTGCAGTGCTCATATTCAGATAACCTACTTTTATCAATGTAATATATAAGGCAAATTTAAAATTTCAATATAATACTTATCTGAACACTCGTCATAAGTTTGTCAATAGAACGAAAATTTGAACATTATTGTTTTATTTCATTAAGAAAAAAGATATTATTTTGAAATAAAAAAACATGTTTGCTCAGTGAATATTCATAAAAGGAAACACTGAGAAAATATCTTATTCCAATCCGGATATTTTAGCTCAATTGTTATAAAAAAATAATTCAAATTTCATTAATTAATTTTAACGTCAATTTCCAATAGTTAACAATGTATTTGCCGGTTCTGTCAATTTTACAAGATTTATCGGTTCCAATTATAAATTCTGATTTCCCAACTGCAACTGAACCATTCCAGGGCAATAGCCTTGGAGCAGTTAACTGCATGCGTGCCTAATAAACAAATGAATTGTTAATGGTTCTATCCAATTAGTGGCCTACGCAAATACGTATTGCAAATATACGCCTGTGACCAGTACTCTGGGGACTTAGTTAAAACCAGTTTCATTCCAACACAATGAAACGATATTTCCCGAAAATGACCCCTTAACGATCGCGGGGAGCGCTATGATATCCATATCAAAATTCAGGGAGCAAACCGCGAATACTAATTGAAATATTTAATTATTTATGGATACTCATTCGTATTCATTGAAGGGGATTGATGAAGTCATTATATGTTCTGGAGTTCATTTTTGTCATCGAGAAGAATTATTTAACAATTTGAGAAAAATATAATTCTCTAGTCAGCCCTTGAAGAATGTCGTCTACAAGTGTTGCAACAGCATCTGCTACATTTCATTGACTATTTTAACAGAAACTAATAGACACTATCGTCCTTATTATTATTTCATCAATGTTGTACGATAAAAGCATTTGAATTTCGACAATAAGACATCAAACCTATTGTCTAGAGAATACAATAATTTTGTATACCCCTCCCCAATATTATTTCTCATTTATCTTTAATATAAAAATACTTAATCTTAATCTTCAATTTTGTTTGTAACTTTTTCTTCAGATTTAACCCTTTCCTGTTTAAAATACTTTAGTGTCATTTAATGCTTTTTCATTCCAATTCATTTGAAAATATGAGTTATTTATTCAATATCGGAGAAACTCCACTTTGTACCTATAGCGAATGGAACTGACATCATCTTTAATCTCTACACCAAGCATATAGCGTTCACGAAAAATTGTGTCGTTGGATTAGTAGCGTTCCCTTCAGTAGATCGAGTTAGCTTAGATTTCTAACCTAACCTTCCAGGTTAATGCTGTAGTACCCTATGGTCTATACTCACCAATAATCCAATTTATGGGTCCTTTTATACCAATTCTGAATGAGGGTCCCACAGGAGAGGGGCCATTTCTTAAAATCGGGAAAAATCGTGTTTGTATCAAAATACATGTTTTTTAACCCCCAAAATCGTTTTTAGTGAATCCATTCTTCATTATGTGAGCTACTGCTTCATCAGATGTATAACCTGATCAAATAAAAATTCTTATAGAGAGAGTACGTGGCGTTGTAACTTAGACTGCTCGTTGATAACAGTTTTCCGCGAACCCTGCTCCGTGCCATCAGAACGCGGCGTTCTTCTCGTGCAACTTGTTGTTCCCCATCAGTTAATTGAGTCGAAATGTTCCGTAGCCTAATTGCATTTTAGCTTAATTGAGAAAGATTAGATCTCCTATTGTTAATAACAATACTCATACAAAACAATCTAACCGATTCATTTATTGCCTTATTCGAAATGAATGATAGACAATATTAATAAACATTACAATTACATAAATATTTACATAATATACTGACTCTGACTGGATTGACGAACTAATTTGATATGATTAAGAGAGACCAATTGCAGATTAGTGATCTGCCCAACTCTGCCGAAGACAGATTATTTGGGTTTACTCACGGTGGTGTCCTCATTTTCTAGTCAACGTCATATAAGTGCTGAGGAGACACTCCGACGAAGATACCAACAGAGCATGTCACTGAATTCAAACTAGGTGAAGATATCAGAGTGCGTCATGTTGAACTTCAACGCGCTTTCAATCAAGATTTCCTCCGTGTTTAAAACTTTTGAACACAAACCTGTTGATTTATAATGCAATGGAATGCAAAAAATTAAGGGAAATCTTCATTAGTTCGACACAATGCCACAAAACTGTTTTTGTTTCCAGTCATTGCTGGTGCTCCATCGGTTGGAATGCACAGTAATTTATATATTGGTAGCTCTCTTCAGAGGAATGATTGTCAGAAATTCTTCCTTAGTCAACATGTCATTGAATACCATCCGAATAAAATAACACAGCTGGGCAGTGTCTGCCATATCGGTGGATTAGTCGAACTGTAAAGAAAAGTATGTACATTTCATGATATAATAGCATTTAATGAAGCGAGTGAGTTTTCATTTGGAGATTTAAAAAAAAACAGAAATCATGTCTGCTATTAGAGAACTTCAGTTATCCCGTCCGACTGTCACAAGACGTATTGAAGTCATGAGTCAGGACGTGGCAGATAAACTAAAACATGATATTAAGAAATGTACATACTTTTCTTCACAATTCGACGAATTCGATATGACAGACACTGCCCAGCTGTGTATTTTTATTCGGATGGTATTCAATGACATGTTGACTAAGGAAGAATTTTTGACAGTCATTCCTCTGAAGGGGAAGACCCGTCGCGAAGACATATATGACGTTTTCTTCAATTTTGTAAGAAACTACAAAAATCTACCAATATATAAATTAGTGTGCATTACAACCGATGGAGCACCAGCAATGGCTGTAAACAAAAACGGTTTTGTTGCATTCTGTCGTGCTGATGAAGGTTTCCCTTAATGTTTTTGAATACATTGCATTATACATCAATAAATTTTGTGTTTAAAAGTATTATCAAGGAGGAAATTATGCGCATTGCAACAAAAATTGTGAATTCCATCCGTGCACGTAGCGTGCAACGGCGGCTCTTCAAGTTGCAGTTGGAAGATAGGGAGTCAGCTGAACACACTGATTTAGTTCTTCACACGGACGTCAGGTGGTTGAGTCGCGCAAAATTCCTAGAAAGGTTTCAAGAATTATTGACCGAATAACAGCTGACGACACTCAGATGTTGAAAAACTGAAAATGGCATTTTTGACTGATATCACAATGCACTTGAACACTATCAACTTGTAGCTTCAAGGGAAAGGAAAAACTATTATTGAGATGATTTGCGCAGTAAACGCATACAAAAGTAAATTGCAACTTATTGCAGATAAACTGAAAAGAGAGGATTTGAAACATTTTCCGTCTTTGAAAGCAAGGGTTCCTCAATTGAATTTTGAAATATTTTCGGACAATCCGGAATAGGTTTTTGTGATTGCAGTAAATTGGCAAATATAACATCTTTTATGATTTATCCTTTTTCATGTAAAAACATTGAGGAATTAGCTACTGAAATAGCAAGTCAGTTTAATATGAACTCATGTTCTGTTGAAAATGAGTTGGTGCAGATTATATCAGATATACATCTGAAAGCTTCAGCATCTGATACAAATTCCTGGAGTTTTATATCTGAAGAGAAATATTCGAATCTGAGGCCAATCGCCCTTCAACTGACGGCAATGTTTGGGTCAACTTACTTGTGCTTGTTTGCATTTTCTAAAATGAAGATAATTTGGTCAAAATATCGCAATCGACTAACTGATGATCATATGTTACCATGCTTGCGATTAGCACTCAATGGTTACGTACCATCTTATGGAAAGTATGCTGGGGACATACAGTACCACGCTTCAACATCCAAAGTCACTCCTTGGTTGATAATAACCAATCAATTCGCAATTTTGAATAACTATGAGTTTTTTCATTGATGTTATAGAGAAGAACCTAACTAAACCTAACCCCAACCTTGACTGAAATAATGTATTTTGTTCGGAAAGTTAATATCTATATATGCTACGGTACACCCTACCTAGGTAGGTAGATAGGTAGGGTGCATCGTGTATATTAACGATGCAACCCTGCATCATACATACTTGCAGCCTCTCAGAGTCGATCGTAAGTAGTCGAAAAATATTGAAGTAGATCGCCAGCAGTTAAAGTTTGAGCACCCCTGATCTAGCAGCTCGTCGTACGTTTTCTTTGTAAAAACCATAAACATAGATCATATCTGCATAAATAAAGGTTTCACCACAATTATTACTGAATATTATTCAGCATTATAGATAATAATTTTACTATGGTTGGAATGTCACACTCCGTACAACAAGATATGTCTTTCATTTTCTTCACGGACAGAATCGCTCTCGTATGTTGGAAATTATGACTTCAGGATCCGTGAGGTCTGAATTTTTGAAGCTGAATATCTCCGAACTTAAAAGACTCATAAAAAAAGACTAGAATTGAATCCCTTAAATCGTATTACATACTTCCTTCTGATTTTATAATCTATTCAGGATATTTTCGTTCGTCGATCCACGTGCCGTTTAATTATGTCGAAGGAAAATAGTCACGGATATCGAAAATTAAAATACTGCAGCTGCCACATTTCCGCACGAACACGATTATTCGATAAAATGAAAAAAATAAGTTTAATATCTGCAGCGCCCTCCAGCCCGCTATGTCGAATTGTGAATTCAGAAATGTAAGCCGAATTAAAACTGTGAAGTTCCTCGAAGTTTCACTGATTTCACTTTTCAATATTCTGGAAACGAACAGCTTGGCTGAAATTTTTAATTATACATTTCTACTGTAAAGAATGTCGGGGAATATCATACAATGTTGAGAGGAGACGAAAGGTTACATAACATTTTTTTGGAAGTGACAATAGCTGGAAGCTTTCCGAGATTTTTCTAAATTAAAATTTCGATATATACACACCGCAAAAGTGATGAGATATTTTGCATTTCTCGTTTCCCAATTCAACTATTAGTATTGAGTGACGAAAGAATTACTGTAAGAGATACTTAAAGTTTACTATGTATAAATCGACAACAATAATAAAAATAAGTGGATAATTGAAAAACCAAGTTTCGTAAATTTTTCTTGAAATAATATTGAAAAATAAAAATCCCATCAATCCTCAGTTAGTCATCTACAGAACGTGGCATAATAGTATGTCACAACATCATCATCATCATCATCATCTGTCAACCATCCTAGTCCACTGCTGAACATAGGTCTTCCTCAACGATCTCCATTCCTCGCGATTTTGGGCCGGATTTATCCAGTTCGTACACATTCGCTTGATATCGTCTTTCCAACGAGCTGGTGGACGTCCTCTACTTCTGTGGGCTTCATCTCTGGGACGCCACTCCCAAAGAAGCTTTGTCCATCTACCGTCCGTGGTTCTTGCTAGATGACCGGTCCAGTTCCACTTCAAATTAGCAACTCTCTCGAGAGCATCCTGGACTCTAGTTCGTTGGCGTATGATATTGTTGGGAATTCTGTCCCGCAGTGTTATGCCTAACATAGCTCTCTCCATCTTACGCAGAGCAACACATATTTCATTAGCTGATTTCTTTGTTAGGGTCATGGTTTCTGCACCGTACGTCAGAACTGGTAAAACGCATTGATTGTATACTTTACGTTTCAAACAAATCGGTATCTCTGATTTGAACAGATCTCTCAGTTTTCCAAATGCAGCCCATGTCAGCCTTATTCGCCTTCCTATTTCTGTTGTTTGGTTGTCCCTGCCTATAGTTATCTCATGCCCCAGATATTTGTATGACGTTACTTGTTCAACAATTTTACCATCGATGGAAACTGGTTGGCTTGGTACTAAGTTGGTCATCATCTTAGTTTTCGACATACTTATCTTCAATCCGATTTTACTGGATTCCTTAGACAACTGCAAGAGCATCTCATTTGCATCTTCTAATCTATTTGCTATAATGACGATGTCGTCGGCGAAACGAAGATGACTTAATCGCTCACCATCCACATTTACTCCCTTCTGATCCCATTCCAATTGCTTGAACATATATTGCTATAGGTTTGTGAACAACTTCGGGGAAATGAAATAGTATCACCCTGTCTTACTCCACGTCCGATCCTGAATTTTTCTGTAGAATTGTGAAGGCACACTTGTGAAGTGGCATGCTCATATATATATTTAATGATGGCAGTGTATCTATGATCTATTCTACAGTCAGCCAACGCTTTAAGCCTAATCGCCTGTATCACGGTATCGAAGGCTTTCTCGTAATCCACGAATATGAGAACCAAAGGCAAGTTGTATTCTATGCTCTTTTCAGTCAAAGTCTTGAGAGTTTGGAGATGATCATTAACACTAAATGTTGCCCGGAATCCGGCCTGCTCTCGAGGTTGGTAGGTGTCCAGTTTGTTTGTGAGGCGCTTTGCTATTATTTTGGTGAAGAGTTTGTATAAGTGCGATAGAAGGCTTATAGGTCTATAGTTCGAGAGATTTGTGGGTTCTCCTTTCTTGTACATAATTATTATTATAGCATTATGACTCTGGTACTTTTGCTTCAGCTAAACATTTATTGAAAAGTTTCGTTATTTCACGAATCAGATTTTCACCACCTATCTTCAAAGCCTCCGCAACTACTCCATCTTCCCCTGGAGCTTTGTTGTTTTTCATATCTGATAGTGCCTTTCGGACCTCATCAGCTGTTATTTCTGGGAGGTCCTCCGAATCCTGATTCATAACATGAGGTATGCGATTGTCTTCCTCGTTCTCGCGATTCAGGCTTCGATACAAATTGGACTAAAAGTCCTCGACAACCTTCACTATTTCGGCTCTATTTGTTATAATTGAACCACAACATGAAAGGGGTAAATCTACTTGTAATTTTAAGAAAAAAAGTTCATATAAACATAGGTCCGCAAAAGCTTCGTTACGGAGCTACAAGGTGTTGAAATTTCCGGAAAAAATTGGTTTTTTCTTCAAACCTCCTGCAGTTTTTAGAGATATTCAGCCGAAATTTGGAATGCAAACTATTTACTACAGCCTCCATCATTACGTATCCTAAATTTCAACTAGAATCTACAAGGTGTTTTTCTTTTCCGGAGTGTCTTCTTCTGCCATTTCAAAGTTTTTTGCAGTACGCCATTAATCAACGTACAATCAATTTTCGTCATCTTCGTTCAATTCAAAATCTTTTTTGACACGAGCAAACAATTATTAAACGATTGTATTCATTCGCTGAATTGAAAGTACTTCTAATTAAAAAAAATCACTAGTAGGCTTTGATGTTTTTCATTTATTTATTTTGACATATGCTACCAAAGAACCAGTGTCTGCTTGAATTGTATATTCAATTAGTGATTAGTTTTAAGACTTTTGAAGTTATTTATGTAAGAAAAATGGCTAACTTTTCTAACGCCGAATTGGCTGATATCCTTTACATGTACGGTCTAGTTGGTGCAACTCAAACTATGAGAAATACAGATATTGAGGAAGCAGTTTTGAATTGTATTGATTCGAATCCTCATGTGAGTACAAGAAAAATTGGAATTCAGTTGTTCACATGTTGTTGTTGTAGTTTGGAGGATTTCCCACGACTTTTAATTGTACCCGTTTCATATTTAACGCGTCCAAACTCTACTTCCTCGAGTTTTTCCTTCAAGACTCAATTTCTGCCGATAGTTCTTTGATAAAATTAGAGAAAAAGCTCATTATGATAGTGAAATAATGTTCACAGACGAAGCTAATTTTTCGAGAACTGCTATCACAAATTTTCACAATAATCATTATTGGGCTGAAGAAAACCCCCGTTTGATTGAAGAATCTTATCATCAAGAACAATTCTCACTGAATGTCTGCATCGAAATAATTCGAAATTATTTGATTGGGCCATTTTAGTTTGCCTAACAGAATAAACGGTCCAACTTATCGACAATTTCTTGAGGTGGAGATACCTTTATTGCTCGAGGATGTGCCACTTTTGGTGAGAAATATAAATTGGTTCATGCATGACGGGCACAAGCATATTTTAGTGGATAAGCTAGGGAATTCTGGAATAATACATTCAACAACCGACGGATAGGTCGAAGTGGGCCAGAACCATGGCATCCTACGTCCCCATACTTAAATATTTTACACTTTTTCTTATGGGGATATCTCAAAAGTTTAGTTTATACCTTTCCAGTGAACACTGAAGAAGAATTGAGAAATCGAATAATAACATCTTGTGACACGATAAGAATTACCCTAGGAATATTTCAAAGAGTGCGTGATAATATGCTAAGAAAGACAGAGTCCTGTATTCTTGCATGTTAAGGACACTTCTAGTAATGTATTTTGTTTTTAATCGTTTTTTTTTAGTTTGATATTGAATGAGTTTAAGTTGAGTCTCAGAAGACGAGCTATCGAAATAAAAGCAAATTTTGGACATATCTATCGAGTATTTCTACCATT
This sequence comes from Cryptolaemus montrouzieri, assembly GCA_013387265.2. Taxonomy (NCBI): domain Eukaryota; kingdom Metazoa; phylum Arthropoda; class Insecta; order Coleoptera; family Coccinellidae; genus Cryptolaemus; species Cryptolaemus montrouzieri. Next base: position 21,292,351 of record JABFTP020000103.1, read on the forward strand.
TTTTTTATTTAGCGAATAACAAATTCGAATAATTCAAATTCAATAATTTTTCACTCGAAAACGGTTGGAGGTACGAAAAAGTTAATATTGTCAAGAAAGTTTCTAAATTGAACGAAAATTGATTGTACGCTGATCAGTGGCGTACTGCAAAAAATTTCGAAAGGGCAAAAGGAGACATGGCCTCGGAAAATAAATCACATAGTGAATTTCAGTTGGAATCTAGTATATATTTCTTGGTGGGAGGGAATCATATTTGTTAACATTTCTTCCAATTGCCTTTGATGCCATCCAAATCGTTTCTTTCAATCAACATGTAAGAACTCTTAGAAAGTTCGATGAGAACTGGTAATTAGACTAAAGCGGAGTTATTAGACCTGCCTATATATATTTGTTGTACTGTAATTATTATACAATTGTGCAACCAAACATTTTCTCATATACTTGGTTGACGTATTATTCATCATAATATTCGAATTGGAAATGACACGAATACAATTTCGAATTCCCTTCCTTTGAAGCTAAAACATAATCTGTTCTTGACATTTCAGAACTTACAATAGCAAATATTTTCTAGCTCTAGGGACACTTCGTATTAAATTTCATCAAATGTATAAGTAATATTGAATCTACGCCGCTGGCATTTTGCAGCATATGGAGATCCATTATAAAATGATGATTGCATGAGCCTTATTCGATTGTTCGATAATCAAACCAATTTAATCAGAGTGCAAACAGATTGTTTACTGCACAAATGCTATAATATTAACTCCCCATGTCCAGTGTTTACTTGTCCATTCTGAGACCAATTCTACTATGAGCCTTTCCACCCCTCCAACCCTTTCGATACATTCGAGAATCACGCTCATTTGATCAAATAATTTCAACGTGAGTAAATACCGATATTCCCCATCCCGTATTTCATCCAGATATCCCACTGACGGTGCATACATATGACTGAGGGAAATGAATATTGAAATATTTATAATGAAATCTACGGTCTGCCTGTCTCTTTGTAAAAGTATAGACTTTAAATTGGTAGCAAATACTCAGGTCGACAATTTTTTTAGGCTGTAACAAAAAAGAATAAAATTCAACATGTAAATTCCCTCTCGGATAATGAAGTTCAACAATTCATAGTTATATATGCACTGAAACCATTAAAAAGCAGTCATTCATTGATTACGAACATTTGAAATCAGATCTTAGGAGAGAAAGCTGGAGTGTGTATGAAGAGAATAAACCAAACAAGATGACCGATGATTTTATTGAGGTTTTGTATAAGCATATTGAACAAAATACTAACACTATTTTGAAAAATAATAAACAAAAAAAGAGACATAATTGGGTTACAAAGGGATTCCTCAACTCTATCAATGAATTAAATCGACGATATATGAATGTGAGGAAACATCCTGGTAATGAGGAATGAAAAATAGAATACACATAACCCAAAAACAAATCGCAAAAACTGATTCAACTTGCAAAAAAAAAGATACTTTCATAAGTGCATGGATGAGAGTGGAAACCTGTCCATGATGCTATGGAAACACGTGACACGTCTGTCACAGAAAATTAAACCTGCAGCAGATATAAAACAGATCAAAACACTTGACGGTCATATGGTGACAGTAGACCTACAAATAGCAAACAGTTTCAAAAGGTTTTTCAGTAAACTGGGAGCGGAATATGCTGAAAAATATCAGAACCGAGCGAGTTTTTAGAAGAACAATTCTCCCTCAGTCATAGTTTCTTCCTGACCCCTACTATTCCAGAAGAGGTGGAGAAAACTATGTGCCAATTTAAAAACAATAAGTCACCAGCCTTTGATGCATTTCGATCCGCAACTCTCGAGGAAGTCAAGCTGGAAATATCAACTTCTCTGTCGCATATTATAGATAAATGTTTCATAACCGGATATTTTCCTGACAGTTTCAAAAAAGGTGTTGTTCATCCACTATACAAAAGTGGCGATAAAAAAAGAGATGTCGAATTATAGACCAATTTTTCTCATGTCCAACTTAGCGAAAATTATGGAATAGTTAATAAAAAACCGCATATTTTTGGAGAAGCATAAGATCATTTCAGATAATCAGTATGGATTCAGGCCTAATAGGTCTGCAGAGGGTGCGATTAGAGACCTAACGCAATGTATATATGATTACCTCGATAACAACACACCGCATTTATGTATTTTCCTCGACCTATCGAAAGCGTTCGATACGGTGTCAAACAAAAAGCTACTTAAAAAACATTATCGATATGGTTTCCGAGGAACAATATTCAAATTACTCGAAAGTTAAAAAAACAACAGAAAACAAGTAGTGAAAATAAAAATGACATGAGTGAAGAAAGTATTCTTACATACGGTGTTCCACAGGGCACTGTGCTTGGCCCTTTACTATTCATTTTGTACGTAAATAGTCTTCACAGAATGAAAATCCAATGAAAAATCATCAGTTTCGCGGATGGCATCACCGTATCATAGTAGTGCTTGGGTGGAACAGAAAGAGAAAGCAGAGATAGATTTCAAATTGATTAAAAATTGGCTTTTAGCCAATAAATTAACATTAAACCAGGAAAAGTTATCCTGCTTACCACTTTCATCTTACCAGTCGGGCCTTCCAAAGATGGGATCTCTCAGGGTGGATGGTGACACAATGATAAGAGAAGCGAAAATGGGATCTGTGAAGTTTCTTGGGATTATGATCGACAACCACATGAGGTGGGATAGGCATTGTGAGTATGTAGCCTCTTAACTTCGTGGTATGCTATAAAGATTTAAAAAGCTACGAACACAAATAGATATCGGTCATCCCAAAGTGCTCTACTATGCTCTAGTTCAATCACAACTGACGTATGGTAATATAGCATGGGGTACTTTAGATATGGATTCTCAAAATTATGTATAATAAACAGCGCACCTTTTCCAGTGATTAGTAATTCAATCTTTCCAAGGTCCTGGACATCCGACAACTCTACTGTTGGAAGATTCTTGCACAAGTGTTCATGAAGAAGATGAAAATTGCTCCCCTGGGTCATCTCTACAACAAAGAATAGGTCAAAGATCCAGTGTGTATTTAGCTCCAAGATTCATTCTCTAGCCCCAAAAAACTTAAAGAAGTCCGAACATATAAAATATTTAAAAACAGAGTCCAATCATGGATCCTTGGTGTCGGTCGTAAAATGTTCGAAAAACTTATCAATCAACCAAGTATATGAGAGAATATGTCAGTTCCAAAATATGACTTATGATAAAAAATTGTATTGTGACATTGATAAATAGTCAAGTGATTTTCAGAGACATACAAATTATGGATTGTTTAATTGAGTAATGTTATAACCATGTTTGCTATTTTTGAAAAAGAAGTTGACTTACTATTATAAGATCTGTGATACTTTGTTTTGTGATTTAGCTGACTTAACCACACTTTCTGTTTGAATTTTATTCGTTATTGTCTTGTCATAAAAATCATTTTTATCTGGAATTGTTCTTAGCTTTAATTCATAATTTTAATAGGTATATTGATCAAATACCATTTTAGTTTGTTGTGAAATGTCGGCCCTATTGATTGTTTTCAATTTTACTATAATTGAGTTCACTTGCTGAGAAAAGATTGGTTAGGTTTTTTAAAAGCAATATTTGTTACGTTATACTTTTAATTTTTTTTCTTGTAGTCACTGGTCTGAAGATGCTCTGGTGTATAGATAACGAAACTAGTTACCATAATAAATCTTTAGGAGGAACTATAGGTACTATTAGTTAAACATGTTTTAAGTTTATATAGAAGTGTACAGGAGAGATAACTTTTATGTTCAAGCCTCTGCTTCTAATTTATTTATTTGTTAGAAGCGATTTCTTTTGAGTGTAAGAAATACTCTTTCTGATAATTTTATAATCGATGTACTGCAACTAAACTTCATTATTATTTATTATCATTATTATAGGTAGGCATGTTAATCGTATAGGTGAATTGGGTTCCACGATATACAAGGATGGTCTGAAAAGTTACCGACCTCTACGTGAAGAAGGCAGCGTTCGTAGATAAAAGCTAGTGAGTTTTCATTGACAGTTGCTCACCAAAGATTCAGCCATTTTGGACGTGCAGTTGTAATGGAACTGTCGTATAACTTTATTAGTGTGAGTGTTTTTGTGAAAATGAACAAAATTTGAGTATCAAGCAGTCATTGATTGCATAGGCAATACGCCTATGCAAATTGCAGATGTGTTGGATTATGTTATGAGGACCCTGCACCATATTCTACCACAGTGAAATTTTGGCCAGCTGAATTCAAACGTAGCCGTAAGAGCTAGGGAGACGACGAAGTCGGCAGCTGCCGACAATAACATCGTCAAAGTTCAGCAAATGGTGTTAAACGATCGCCGAGTAAAAGTGAAAGAGATAGCAGAGATTATGAATATGTGAAAAGAACGTATATGTCTCATACTAAATCAACGTTATCACATGAAAATTCAGTCCGCACGTTGGTTTCCGAATTAATATTTCCAACGCTCAGTTGGCTCAGTTTGGCGCAATGAATACAAGTTTTGGGGTCGATTCATAACTATAAATGAAACTTGGATACATCATTTACGCCAGAAACAAAAGTATAGTCCAAACAGTGGACTACCACGGGAAATGGGTTTCAAAAAAAGGAAAACCTGTTATTTTCGGCAGGGAATATTATCTTCAAAATCGAGAATCAATCACAGAAGCATACTATGCACCATTACTTGACGAGCTAAGAGCAGAACTTGGGAAACAAACACATTTACAGAAAAAAAAATCCTGTTTTACCAAGACAACGGTGCGTTGTCACACCTCAGGCGAAAATCTGCTTGACCATCAGCCTCACTCACCAGATCTAGCCACAAGCGAATTGTTTTGATTCCCCTATCAATCACCTTCGTGAACCACTATTCTGCAGAGAAAAACGCCTAGGACTACTTGGACGGGTTACAAAAATGGGAACTTCTCTGAGGAAAGTGAGTAAAGTTAGAATAGAAGGTGACTATGTTGAAAAATGAAGCAAATATTTGTTAGGCCGAGATTTTTTCAGACTACCCTTGTAAGCACAAGAAGTTGATCAACCAATGAAATGAGCAAGTTGAAATATCAAATGAATATCAAAGAGTTCAATCTTAAATTACTATCGAGCAAATTTCAATATTATAGTCACTTTTATTCAAGAATTATATTGATTCAATTGACTTACAATATTAACCTATATACAGCATGTGTCATGTTCATAGGTTTTATGGGTAGAATTAGAGTAAAATAGTTTCCGTTAGTAAAGAACTCTGAAGGTATCTTGGTTAGCAAGAAATCGTAGTTGTCATTGAAGAATTTTTACAAAACACCTTATAGATCTGGAAATCAAGAACATAAATATATTAAGAGACATATTCTTAATACCGGTTCTGAAGACATTCCTGAAATTGATAAAAATGAACTGGAAATTGCGCTCAATCAGATGAAGAACCAAAAATGCCTCGGTGAAGATAAGATCACCTTCGAGATGTTGAAGATGGGAGGAGAATATCTGTTGGATAAAGTACGTATCCTTCTCAACAAATGCCAAAATGAAGGAAGAATACCAATGGTATGGAATGATGAACAAGTCATTCTGGATAACAAGGAAGACAGAAATAACATAGAGAATTACTGCCTAATAAGCTTTTTATCGCACTTGTACAAATTACTGACGAAAATAATGATAAACAGATCAACCAACAATGAACGCTTATCAATCCGTCCAAGCCGACTTTCGGAAAGGCTTCAGTACAGTAGACCATTTGCAAGTGATACGGACTCTCATCGAAAAAACCTCAGAGTACAATGTGATGTTGCACATGGCATTTATAGATTTCAAGAAAGCGTTTGGCTTGATTAAAACTTGGGCAATACTAAGAGCACTAGATAACGCAAGAGTGGACAGCCGATATTCAAATCTCATCAAATACATTTACGAAAACGCCACAATCCAACTAACGATAGACAAACAAACAGCATCAAAAGAAATTCCCATGAATAGAGGCATACGACATGGAGACACGATCTCTCCAAAATTATTTATATTAGCTCTGGAGGACGTGTTCAAGGGTTTGAAGTAGGAAACGAGAGGCATACATATAGATGGTGTACGTCTGAACCATCTTCGATTTGCGGACGACATAGTTCTTATAAATGATGATGCCGAAGATCTTTGCACGATGCTGGAAGAACTATATGAGGCTGCCTTCACCTATGGACTCGAGATGAACCTGGATAAAACGAAAGTTATGAGCCCTGAAAATTCAAGAATCAGTATCGGTAACCACGAGATCGAAAATGTTACAGAATACATTTATTTAGGGCATAAAATCGTACAAGGCAGGAAAAATCAAACCTCTGAAATATCGACAAGAATTGGACTAGGTTGGGCTGCATTTGGAAGACTGGGATGTGTTGAAATCTCGAGAAATCGTTTGAGACATGTATTATGCCAGTCCTCACATACGGTCTTGAGACAATGACTGTCACCCGCGCATACGCCAACAAACTCCAGGTGATACAACGAACAATGGAGAGATCAATGCTTGGCGTTAGTTAGCGAGATGAGATCAAAAATGAGAAAAAAGAGGAAGAACACGCGTAACGGACATTTTGAGAAGAACAGCGGAACTCAAATGGCACTAGGCTGAACATGTAGCCCGCCAAGAACCATACAGATGGACTCATAGAATAATGGTATGACGCCCAAGACTAACCATGAGGAGTGTTGGTAGACCTCCGAAACGATGGCGGGATGATATCTAGAAAACAGTATGAAAAAATTGGGTTCAGATTGCCTTGAATAGATAGAGATGGAAAGATTTGGAAGGGGCCTTTGTCCAAGAGTGGATATCCACAGACTGAAGAGAGAGAGAGAGAGAGTTTCCGCTACTCAGTGTTCTTATAAGCATTTATTTTAAATACAATTATTCAAATATATGACACCAAATATATCATAAACAGCTCTAGCAGCCTCAGTGATTTGCTTCAGAGGGCTAGGATACCACAGCACCACTTGACAAATATAGTCCTCAAATCGTCACTCAAGCTCTAACTAATGAAACTAAAATGATTTAAATTTCTTCATTCGATAACGTTGCTATGTAATGAAAGATCGATATTGCTGTACTCTCTTTTAGTTTCTAAAGCAATATCAATAAAAAAATCTAGGTTAGAAAAATTATCGAATCACCATTCACATAAGAGAGTTGGGAGTTACTTCTGGTAGAAGCAGTGTGATTTAATGTTGATTATATTCCAGTTTGTGGGAACATTCCTTGAAAACCGCTGTAGACAAATTTCCATAAAAAATTCAATCAGTCAATCCAATTCTGAGACATTTCAATTAGAGAGCGTAAAGAACGACAAAAATATACATTCAGACTTGACAGAAAAGGAAAATTTCCTAGTTACAGTATGGCAGCTTGGTGAAATATTGTAGTTAGAAGAAACCATATAATTTATCGATAAATTTCCATTTCGGACATTGTTTTCCAAATACGACTACTCTCAAGTGTTCCATGTTTCATATTCCTGTTTCCTCAATATTGTGCCTTGGTCTTGGATACACTATTTCTTCAATTTTCCCTATAGATTAAGTTGGTCATCTCTATTAATGCTAATGTGTTAAATTCATCAATCTAGTTTCTTAAGCGACAATCCATAATACATTAGATTTTTCTTACTGTACCGAATGTCTGGACACAAGGTTGTCTTCGTTCTGGAAACCTACGGAATTATATTATTGATGAGGAATGTAGTGTAAGTAACACCCCATGATTCTTTACCTTTCTAAGCAGAGATCACTTGTTGAATTGAATTGTTGTTATTATACTCTATAACATATCTGACAATATAATACTTTCTCTAAAGTCAGAATTTTCATTCGAAGCCATATTTTCTAATGAAAAAACACAGATTGTCATACTAGTTATCGAAATCTGAGAATAATCTTTTGTACTCCTCAGTCTCTCGCCGCCCTCGCATAGGGAACTAGTGGGGGTAACATTAATTTCACCCTCTGTAGATGCAGTCTCCTGGCATTCCAAAGACAAAGTGATTCTTTCAACTAGATTGATAGGTGCCAGATTAGTTGATTGTGCTCACACTTATACAGGATGAAACTTATTGGCTGTGAGTTCGTTTTTCCCACTTGAGGAATGTATACAACCATAATCTTCTGGCAGCTGGTTGGAATAACATTCCAGCCAATACTCGACTGGATAAGCCTCATGAGGTATTGAAGAAGGACGTCTACCTCCTGCTGTAGCAAGGCAGACATGATACCATTCTCGCCAGGAGCTTGAATGAGCAACTCATGCTCCTTATTGCTCCGAGCCTAATTGACTTTTAGTGAAAACCTACAGTGCAAAGGTGTCACAGCTATCACTGATATCAAGAAACGACAACCTGGGAAGAATATTCAACGTTTCTCTTCTAGACTCCGTGTACTCTTCATCCAGGCCTTTCACAGAACCAATGGGCCAGTACCGATCCCCTTGCAGAACCCTGTGTAGCCATGCTCTGACTTTAGATCTTTCGCAGAACTTGAGCCAGGACTCCCTTTTTGCCCTGCTAATTCCGTTATGATATGACGGTAAAGTACAACGATAGTGATTCCATTTGCCGTATTTTTAGCACGGTTGAAAAGTTTCCGAACTCATTTTGCAAGAGCAGGTTTTTACCATGAAGTGCCATTCCCAGGCTTTCTTCATTGTGGACAGTTATCGTCATACAAAGGCGCGATCGACGTTGATAACTCCCCAACCATATACTCAACGTCTCCATTACTGTTAGTGGCTGTGGAAATATCTCCCAAATGAAGTTTCCATAATCAATTTTTGCTCCTTGTATTTCTGTATTCGACGACAGGTCCTATGTCCAGACATTATAATTACGAAATAAGTTTTTAATATCTAAAAATAAGTGTGAAAAATTGGTTCCCGAAAAATCAAATGAATAAACAAAATCGAAGAATTATCAGTGATACTTCACTGATTCGATCGATTTTTCGTGCCTGCTTTTCGAAAAGTTGATGAAAAATCAAATAAAAAAAATAGCATTTCTCATCTTCCACAAAAATTGAACTTCTAAGTCTTACAATTATTTGTGAATGTTTCAAGGAATATAGTTCGATGACGTTAATATATGAAGGGAATGATAATTTTAATCTACTTAAAAACTGAACCCTCAAAATAATATACACCACTGGATTTGCCGAAAGATATTCCGTCACCACTCGGTGCTTTAAAAAACTTGTACTCATCAATAATAGTGGAAATCTATTCAATGTTTCATTATTTTAACTTCACTAGACACTAGAGTAAATTTCAAAAACATCCCTTCATACATTTCAATTTATTTTTTAAATCAGGACCCTATAACTTAACAGAAATGCAATAACACTTCTAAGAAACCTGACGTCTCCATCAAAGCAACCATTTTCATACATTCTGGGGTAAAGACTTCCTCCACGCAGTGAACATGAATTAATTTAAAAGCATCTCCAGACGGAGGCGAACGTGATTTAGGGTCCAACTATCTAATTTGGGCTGCGAGAACATCAGTAAATTATGTTTAAATCGACACCAAGATCAGGACGATAAGAAACCGTACTATGATGGTGGTTCAACGGGGGTAGAAATAACTTCATTATAGAAAGATAAATTTTATGCTATACGAGTGTTTCTTGGATCAAAAGATAAGTAGCTTAAAATATATTCAAAACGTACAGGATTGGTAGGAAGTATGAAATGAATTCTTGAATTTTATGGTATAAGTTATACAGGGTTTTCCAATTGAAGGGATCATTTTGATTTATGAGGAAAACAGGTATGCAAATATCATTTGATTGTTATTTTGTCCAGAGAGGTTTGTTGTCGACGGCCCTTTTCTGCAGAACTACGAGGGATCTTTTATGTCTTACAACTGTCAGTACTGAGAATGAACCTCTATGATTTGTTGAAATAAATACGAAACAGCAATATACCTGCTGTGTTTCAACCACAACAAACAGTTGAAGTTGACAAGTTAGTTGAAATTGGAACTTAGCGACTGGGTGAAAAGGTGATAAGGAAGGTCAAAAATAGTTGAATGTGTTCCAAGACGATCATTCAATATTACAGTGTATCAGTTACTATCATTAGTATTTAAAGTTATTTATATCAGATATCTGAGTATTGTTGTGTTTTAGCAAACTGAAAATTTCACTTTTTGGTACATGAACAATTTTTGGAGGCCACTTATCACCCAATTTGTCCTTAATCCACCCCTGAAATAAATCAAACACATCCGTCGATGCACGAGAGTTTGAAACCGCGGTAACAGTGATCTATTACTTCAATTTTTTGTTGGTAGTAGAAGCGCAAATAAAATCTATTTGTATTTTATTGGCAGAAAAATAATATTTTTCATACAGAAAAAATGGTGCAAGAATGAAATGATTGTGATTTCACGATTACAAGACAGCGAAATAATGCAACCAACTTATAATCAAGACAAAAACTTTTTCGTAATATTCTATCTGATGAAACAAGTTTTGTCTTCAAGGGTATCTATAAAATGATATAATTGTCGTATTCGAAAATAGTTACAGGAAACATTTTCCCCGTAAGTGTTAATAATCCATATCAACAGTTTTTGATAAATCATATATACTCAATATATCATAGAAGGAAGTTATTCCAATCCTCATTATTATACCACCGCTCTACATTCACAGATATTTGACTGTCTCTTTTCATTCATTCCATAATTTAAGATTCTTTCAATCTTCGACGTAAATCAATGAAGAAATTGATTTTGATCCTTGTCTTAACTGTTGTAATTTGCAACGTTTTGGCTGAGGAAGATGATCCACCATATCTTCCTAAAGTTCCATTGTTTCCTGCTAGAGATGATCCGAAACCGGTGAGTATTTCAAGTGTCAAAATCAAATTTATTTATGAAATTCAATGATTTATATCGTAGTTTAATTTTTTCTATATTAAGCCATACTTGATAAATTATCAAGTCTGACAATTTGTCAACTCTATGTTGAACTCATATTTGGAATTGATTTCTGAGATCAGCTAGATATGTGTCAAACCAATGTTAACTCATTATTAAGGTTGCATAAAACTTAACAAATTGTTAAGTTCTTGTTAAGACTATATCAACTGTATGTCAGATAATTGGTCGATACCATTCATTTAACTTCTTGTTAAATAATATATTAGTATTTTTAAAGCCAAATTCGCATAAAATATCATTATAAATTATATATTATTCAAATAATAAATCAATTTAAAACAATTTAATAGATACTTCTGAAATTAGAATATCTCTAATGCAGAAAGTAAGTTATATCGTATGTAGGTATTTGTTGAACTTTGTCGATTGTCATATTAAAATACGAGCTCTTGGCACTTTAGAAAGAGAAAAGATAATTTTTTATTAACGTGCAAATGATATGCGATGCTGACTTGAGAATTGAAAATATTATTGCCCATTCGCCAGAATGTGTACTTTTCTTAATCTAGGTTAGATTTCTCGCTAGTACCTCATTTGATAGGTATGAATAGGCGAGGGTCTACCAGATATATCCGAAAAATCTGATGATTTTGCTGCTGGCAACTACGGCAATAACTTCTTATTATAGATAGCTATGCCTACCAGTGGTACTTGCTGACATCAATTTCAACTCCAACAGGTGCTAGAGAAAGAGCGTATAACGAAGCATATAGATCTACACTACATAGATTCAATTGAACGAGGTTTGGTGTTTTGAAGAGACGATTTCCCTGTTGGTTCGAAGAGCTTTGGAGCCATATTCCTGTTAGAGTTTCCTGCTTAGTGCTATTGAACCTTGACATCCCGCGAAACGATGAATCATCATCATGATGACGAAAAAAGTTACTCGAAAGAACTAGAAATGCATAATGAAGCCAATGAAAATATAGCAGTTTGCACAGCAATAACATATTCATGTTCTGACCTCTAAATTGTGTAGATTTTTTTTCGATTTTGATTCTAAACATATAGTTTCATATATTTATGAAAAAGAATTCTTTGAAATTTATTTTATTTATTTTTTAGTTTTCATCAAAGATTTGGTTTTAGGGCTCAGTCGGCTTATCATATCTGCATTAAGGATTGGCTTATGCATTGAGGTGTAATTTCATGCATATCTTCTATAATTTTTATAGAAGACTTTCCGAACAGGAGGGAACATTTGCTTGCTAAAGAGATGATAATGAAATAAATAAAAATGTTTAAGAGGCGGAATTTCTTTATTGTTCATAAAATCATCATTACTTTCAAAGAATCAAACTATCAATCTTATACCCCGAAATTGATAAAATTTCGGATAGTGTCATCCAATTTGGCACCCCCAATCTCAGTTTTCTAAACTCTCTTTTATCTATATGCTGTCACTTTTGCAATCACGTATCTCTCTTTCTGATTAAACAAATTAAGTATATGAGTTTAGAAATGGGTAAATTTCAATTAATTTCTACATGTTCCTAAGAAACATCTTTTTTGTTCTCCTTTTCAAATTGGCACAAAGCATGCTTCTTGAATTCTACTATGTAGTTTTTATATCAAATATTGTGCAAGATGTATTCATGCATTTAATGGTATTCTTGTATCTGAGAGGAAATGTAGGAAAAAATAATCACTAGCAATTGAACAAAAAGGAAAACATTGAGAGAAGAAACATGAAAAATTAATCAACGTCTCAATTGAAAGTGGTAAGTTTGTGCAAAATCATAACAGGAGCAGTAATGAATTCGATAAACCTATAAAAACATACTTGTGTACAATACTAATTAAAATTTGCTTCTCTTTGAGAGAGAGAGATCTCTCTTCTTTTTTCTTTCTCTGAATTTGAAATAATTTTCAAGAAAAAACAACAAACAACCGTTTTATCCTTTTTGCCTCTTTTTTTTCGATTTCCGTTGAATATTGAAAATTGGGGTTCTCAAATAAAGAACATTGACATTATGTAACCAAATATAAGTACGAACTCAATTCTTTTTTACTTTCAAGTTAGGTAACAAGAAGTGAACAAAGTTTTATACAACACTAAAAAACACTGTACATCACTGAACCAAAACTTTATTTCGAATACTGGACGCGCGTTTCGCCAACTAAGTTCGCATCATCAGGAGATTATAGTACACAGTGTACTATCATCTCCTGATGATGCCAACTTAGTTGGCGAAGCACCCGTCGAGTATCAGAAATAAAGTTTTGGTGTAGGGGTGTACAGTGTTTTCAGTGTTATTCAAAGCCAAAGGTTCCAGTCCCAACTTAGTAAAGTTTTATATAACTCAACTGAAGTTGAAACAATATTAACAACTTATTGCTAAAGTTGTCAATTGTTATAGAACTTGACATCGCTTTATACAATCGGTCAAAATCCCAAAATCTCAATGGCAAATTCATTCCGTTGTGTGTGAAGCTTTTTGCTCTAGGACACTTTCATATCAAACTTTTTTCGCGAGACATGTTATCTGGTCACACACAGTTGATATACGTATATTACACAATGACCTTCACAATTCGGTGTAACATAATAGCCAACAAAGAAGAATTATTCAATGACCTAAATTCCTTGAATATCATTAATTTCTGGTGAAAATGCACTTGAAAAGATATTATTTTGAAGAAAAACAAAACTCACGCAACTCTGAATGATTTTTTTTTCCTCCCTAAAATTTAATATTTCAACATTTACCGATAATACTTAATGGAAACTCGAAATCCCCCTGAATTCTAAAACTGAATCCGGCTGAAATATTTAGACAGGTGTTGAACTGCAGAAGTTGCAACAAAATTTCCATTTGTAGGAGCCATAGAAAATTCCATATTAGAATAAGAGAACACAACCAAGTTGAGTCTTTCCATCCAACATTCAAAATCTTATATTATATGGGAAGTAGTTATTGGAAAATAGATCTGTGGAAATTATAAGGTGATATCATTAATGTATAAAAATACTTCGAATCTTCAACCATTTGGAACTCTTCAGGGAACAATTATTGTAGTATATTTTCGATTTTATATAAGGATTGATAGTTATTAGTCAATTCGGGAATTTCTAGTTACATTTCTCGTTCGCTAAGGTTACCGTCACCATTTCACACTAAGTAATTAGAAGTAAACAAACGTAAAGTAATGAGACTGACTATTCGTCAATATTTAATGCAAATATAATTACAATGCAATATTGTCTCCTTCAAAATAGTTCTGCTGGAGATGGTGCCATCACAGTATTGCTGGAACTCGGATTGAAGAATGGCCTTCAGCTGGTCAGTAACATCTGACTAGAAGTAACCCAAAATGAGTTCCCCCAAGGTGATTCTTAATTGTGAAGAAGGGAAAAAGTCACAAGGGCTGAAGCCTGGTGTATGAGGAGGCTGAGGAGCCAGCAATATTTTTACTGGCTAAAAACTTAATTATTCATATTTTAACATATATGACATGACAGTGTAACATGACGTTTTGTCGTGGTCCAATTCATTGGTCCAAACTTGATGGATGGAGGTGTTATTTAAGTTAAACGCGATCTTTCTCTATGACAACGCACATGATTCCGGAATCTGTTGAGCTTCTCATCGGTAATTATACTTCAAGGACGTCTGTTTTGAGGTTTATCTTCAGTCGACTGTCTTCCTTCTGAAAGTATCTTAAACCACTGAAAAACCTAAGCCCTTGAAAATCTTTGTCCACAAGCCTACCGAAGTTTTCGAAATGTTTTCTTGCATTGTGTCCAAGTTGAAAGCAAAATTTGATAGCACATCGTTGCTTAAAATTGATGCCTCTAATTTTTAGAGTGCAAACCTCACACCATGAAGTATCACTGAGGCTGCTCAAAGCCTCTCATCTCTCACGTTGCACGATCGGAGGCAACATTGCCTGTCGATTTACTTTATTTGTGGACCTCGTATACTGTGAAGTAAATCGCATCCTAAGTCAATTATTTTCACTATAAAGTTAACTTATTATTTGTTTTATTTGGTTATGGATTACTTCCACTAAACAAAATTGTTTTATCGAAACAATGAACATCATGTTAGTTTTGCTGTAACATATAATGTAAAAAAGTCCTGTGTTGAAGTATACTCTTCAAGTGTAATAAAAACTCTCGCAAGGGTTAATTTTAATTAAAAGTTTTTTCTAATCGAAAACATATTTCTCGAACTAATTTATTTTTAATATTCGTCGAAAAATAAGAAGAAAAAAGCTCGGTTCCTAATTCCCAGCCTTTTTGTCGAGAATACATGACGGTATATGCTACAAATACAAGTACGAACCTGAATAACTATGACACTTCTTTCGCTCTTTGAAACTAACCAGAATTCGCGAGAGATATTTTTCGTTTTTCGTATAATTATTATATATCCCCAGCTTCCATCGGTGAAGCGAAATCTTCATTGCCATAAAGCAATGCTTTCAGACGCTAACAAAGCACGCACACATCTGTCGTATCGAAGAAAGATATGTTAGAGAATTCTGTTGAAATGATATCCATATAAAGTGCATATACAAGGCCCATAGAATAATAAACAACATGTTTCCATTCTGATGTTTAGGCAAACCCAAAATCGTTGGAAATAATGATATTTTTTTAAAGGAACAAGTAGTTTTGAATCAGGAAACTATTCAGATTATCTTTTGTTACAACTTGCCGAGGTTATTTTCTAATACTATACAGGGTGTTGCATAATAGTATGTCCCAACTTGAGGAGGTAAAGCTATGTGCAATTTTAAGAAAAAAAGTTCATATAAACATGGGTCCGCAAAAGCTTCGTTACGGAGCTACAGGGTGCTGAAATTTCCGGAAAAAATTGTTTTTTCTTCAAAACTCCAGCAGTTTTCGATACATTTACTCCAAATTTGGAACGCAAGCCATTTTTAACAGCCGCCATCATTACACGCCCTGAATTTTAACTAGAATCTACAAGTTTTTTTTTTCCGGAGGCATGTCTTCTTTTCCCCTATCAAACTATTTTGCAGTACGCCACTGATCAGCGTACAATAAATTTTCGTCATCTTCATTCAATTTATAAACTTTTTTGGCACTTGTAATTTTTTCGTATTTCCAACCGTTCTCGAGCTAAAAATTATTAAACGATTGTATTCATTCGCTGAATTGAAAGTACTTCTAATTGAAAAAATGACTAGAAGGCTTTGACTTTTTTCATTTATTTATTTTGACAATTGCTAAAGTTAAACCAGTGTCTGCTCGAAATGTATATTAAATTAACTATTAGTTTTAAGAATTTCGAAGTTTTTGCTGTAAGAATTGCTAATTTTACTAACGCCGAATTGACTGATATCCATTACATGTACGGTCTGGCTGACGGAAACACAATAGAAACTAGGCGATCATATCAGTTGCGTTTACAAATCGAGTAACATAAGATAGGCGAACATTTTCAAATATCCACATAAGGTTGAGGGAAACTGGTACTTTTACTGCAAATAATTATTTAAAAGGTACAACTCAAACTATGAGAACTGCAGATATTTAGGAAGCAGTTTTGAATTGTATTGATTTGAACCCTCATGTGAGTACAAGCAAAATTGGAATCAGTTGAATATTTCACATGCTCTAGTTTGGAGAATTCTCCACAACTTTTTATTGTACCCGTTTCATATTCAACGCGTCCAAACTCATCTTCTTCGAGATTTTCCTTCAAGACTGAATTTCTGCAAATGGTTTTTAGATAAAATCAGAAAAAATGCTCATTTTGATAGTGACATAATGTTTACAGATGAAGCTAAATTTTCGAGAACTGCTATCACAAATTCTCACAATAATCATTCGCTTCGCTGAGGAAAACCCCAACTTAATGGAAGAACCTCATCATCAAGAACAATTCTCACTAAATGTCTGAGTGGGAATAATTGGAAATTTTTTGATTGGGCCATTCTTTTCTCCTAACAGGCTAAACGGTGCCGCTCATCGACAATTTATTGAGGAGCAATTACTTTTATTGCTCGAGGATGTGGCACTTTTGGTGAGAAACATTATGTGGTTCATGCATAACGGGGCATAAGTCCGGGTTGGCGGGAACCATGGCCTCCTAGGGCCCCAGACTTAAATAGTTTAGACTCTCGTATTGGGATATCTCAAAAATTTAGTTTATACCACTTTAGTGAACACTGTAGAAGAATTGAGAAATCGAATTATAACCTCTTGTTATAAGAAATACCCCAGGAATATTTCAACGAGTGCGTGATAATATGCGAAGGACAGAGGCCTGTATTCTTGCAGGTGGAGGACACTTATTTAGTTTTTAATTGTTCTTTTCTTTAGTTTGATATTAAATAAGTAAAAGCTGAATCTCAGAAGACGAGCTATCAAAATAAAAGCAAATTTTGGGCATATCTATCGAGTATTTCTATAATTTTTTTTATTCAGCGAATATCATACAATTCAAATAATTCAAATTCAATAATTTTTCACTCGAAAACGGTTGGAGATACGAGAAAATTCCAGGTGTCAAACGGTTACGAGAATTGATTGTGCGCTGATCAGTGGCGTACTGCAAAAAAGTTAGAAAGGTCAAAAGGAGACATGGCCTCGGAAAAGAAAACACCTGGTGAATTTCAGTTGAAATCTAGGACGTGTAATGAAGGAGGACGTAAAAACAGCTTGCATTCCAAATTTGGGCTGAATATCTCAAAAACTACAAGACTTTTGAAGAATTTCAATTTTTTCTGGAAATGTCAACACCCTGTAGCTCCGCAACGAAGCTCTTGCAAACATATGTTCATATGAACTTTTTTTCTTGAAAGTGCTCGCAGTTTTACCTTCTCAAGTTGTGGCATACTATTATGTAACGCCCGGTATAAAAACATGTCTCATTGATAGAACTAATGCATCTTCCAATATGTTCAATGAATTAATTTTATATTGAATTTTTTGAAACTTACATATTATACAAAGTGATATTTTATACTGCAAAAATTTAGAATGTTTTGTTTTCATCTGATTCATTTATTGATTTCAGGTTACTGATGCAGCTGTTATGACTACACGGACATCAATATCTGGAGCCATCATATCCGGCATTCTAGTGATCACAAGCAATTTGTTTTAGAATATATGACACATTCAAGAATCATTTTACATATGAGCTAAATTGTCCCTTTTTTCTACCTTTATACCTTTTATGACTAGAAAAGATTCAACATAAATAAAACATTCTGATATGTACACATGAATACATTGTAACAAAATTTGGCTTCGTTATTTGATGTGTAATAAGGTTTACGAAATAAGGTCAACGAGTTCTCATTCTCTATGAAATAGAAACAAAAATACTTTGGTTAAATTTAATCCTCCGAAAAACCTATGGAAAATTTAAGTTAGATCAGAAAAATGTTTCCCCATCAAGAATTTCTCAGAACTATAAAATCATAACGAGGATATCTACTATATACTCTCCCAATTCTTCTCATAATTTCTTTGAAAGAGAGATTACATCATTTTCTGTGTTGATGATGTGAAAGAATATATTGTATATATCTGAATTAGACGCTATGTACGTGGACTCTGCATCCTTGAATATTTGGTTAGTTGAATGTATACGTGGCCATAGCAGCTTGGTAGACAATTTTATCAAACGCTGCTGAAGAACTGTCGACTGAAACTACAGAGGTTTGAAAGAATGTTCCTCAAATACTGATTTAAGGTTTAGGCATCCAAGAGCATTCCGTGAATTGGAATCCTCTGTGTCATACCATACCATGGCTCTAACTCTCTATTGGCGCAATTTTGGTGAAATCGCAACTAAAATACACTCAAAATAAGAGATTGCATAAGAAGAACCAGCTCCGACAAAGGAAGTACTATTAAAGACGATGAAGCTAAATATATTTTATATTTTGCTGAATTTTATTTACAGAAAAACGACCGATTTCGACCGTCAAATCATTTTCAAGTGATCAACTACAGGTGAATGATTTTTTGAATTTTTGTTTTATGAAATTAAAAAAATCAGAGATTCACAAAATAGTTTGGAATGAGTATATGGTAGCTTATGTTAGTCCCATATATAAACATACACACAACCAAATTTATATGGAATCACCCGATATTTTGAATATTACCTCATGGATTTTGGAAATTTTGAAGTATTGTAAGAATTGATCTCAGTAGCTTGTATTACATCCTCTTGCCCTGAAAAAGCCTGAACCCGTCTAGGCATGCTTTGGATTAGGTTTTCGATCTCCTCTGGGGTGATATTCTGCCACTCTTCTGTGGAGGCTTGGATGAGCTGTTGTGGGGTTTTTGGATTATCCTGGCGCGATCTAATTTTCCTTTGAGATTATTTAAATGTTCAGAATGTACACACAACAAAATTCATATGGAATCACTCAGTATTTAACATTATTGATTGTTTTTAACCATGGATCTTTGACTACTGGTGAAGAATGAGGTTTTTTGTTCTAAAATACTAGATAGTATAATAAGAAATGTTGAATTATCACCATATGTTCGGGATATTGTATTCAGTCCTCACTGAGATTAGAAACTGTGAATTTCAAACTTTGAAAAAGCCTATAATATTAATCGGAAATGCCTTACGTTAAGTTGTCCGATGTGCAGAGGGATCGAGTAATTGCTCTCGTTGAAGAAAGGGTGACACAGAAGGGTATAGCGGCCACCATGGGAGTTTCACAGGATGTGATTTCAAAAACCTACGCTCGATACTTGGAGCTACTATCTCTGCAAAATAGGCCTAGAAGAAGTCGTAGGAAGATCACTTCTCAAGAACAAGACCGCTTACCAAACTGCAAGAAGAGACCCTAGTGTGTCAGACCCTATACTCCAAAAGAATTTATGGAAGCAACAGGCATCTGTGTATCAGTCGAAACGATACGACAATAACTTCTTTGAAGGGGTTTATGCAGCAGGAGGCCCTTAAGAAATCCAAAACTGGCATTATGCTGGTAGGCAAAACAGATTTGATTTCGTTTCCTGCGAGTGTAACGGCTAGAAATTACGGGGACCTAGTGCTAGAGCACAAAGTGAGACTCTGGTGAGGAGCCCACGGTGAGAATTTCACTTTTATGCTAGATAATCCTCCTCCGCATACCAGCAACCTCGCGCGACATTATCTTGAAACAGAGGGAATTGCTATTTTGGACTGGCCAGCTTGCTATCCAGACCTGAAATCTATTGAACATTTATGGAATAATTGCAAAAGGAAAATTAGATCGCGCCAGGATTATCCAAGAACCGCACAACAGCTCATCCAAGCTGTCACAGAAGAGTGGCAGAATATCACCCCAGAGTAGGTCGAAAACCTAATCCAAAGTATACCTCGACAAATTCAGGCTTGTATGAGGGCAAGAGGAGGTAAAACAAGCTATTGTGGTCTAGAAAAAACACCTACTCCGTGAGAAAACAATTTTAAATTATTTCACTACATGCAGATATATATATATATATATATATATATATATATATATATATATATATATATATATATATATATATATATATATATATATATATATATATATATATATATATATATATATATATATATATATATATATATATATATATATATATATATATATATATATATATATATATATATATATATATATATATATATATATATATATATATATATATATATATATATATATATATATATATATATATATATATATATATATATATATATATATATATATATATATATATATATATATATATATATATATATATATATATATATATATATATATATATATATATATATATATATATATATATATATATATATATATATATATATATATATATATATATATATATATATATATATATATATATATATATATAATATTATTTTATATACGGAGTAAGTGTTTTTTTATAGACCACAATAGCTTGTTTTACCTCCTCTTGCCCTCATACAAGCCTGAATTTGTCGAGGTATAAGCTAGTCGTATGTCATAAATATAAGCAAAAGACTGCTGTCTTGGTACTCATTTGTCTTCGTCAGTGTTGCACAACCATTCACAATATCGAGCTTGATAGTCTGGTTGGATGTGATGAAAAGGATAAAATATTCATTCAATCCAGTGATCACAAGATGGGTAAGACACGTCAAGACAAAATAGGAAAGAAACACTCTTTCCCAACAATAGTTGATACGTGTTCAAAATCAAAATTATATAGAAAACAATATAACCTATTCAGATAAATTTTAAAATTGGAAACGCGGCCATTTTTTTATTAGGGCTCTAGAACACTTCAAGGGTTAGTGAGCTTAACTTTAATAAATACAGCAATAAATTACATTTTATCCCATAGTAATAATGACAATTTTTGAAATATATGTATTCAGAAGTGTTTATTACATTAGTCTAAGAAATTAAAGACAATTCTCATATCTACGATATTATGTTCAAACAATAAACATGTCCAAAGGTAAAAACAGCCCCGTGTCTAACAATTTTCTGATAACATTGTTCCTTTCATTATCGTGAAGTGAACGTTCGAACACTATATGATTCAAAATTTGAAAATCGTGTCCACAATTACACGTGTGACTGTCTATGATATTTCTAGAAATTAAAAATTTATTCAAATTAATGTGTCCCGAACGGCATCGGTTTATCATGACAATTAAGCTCCATTTTAGGTTCTTCCTAAAAATCCTTGGATTTTTTCAACTTAAAAAAAGTTTTGAAATAAAATTTTCCTTTATTCCCCGTTGTCAATTTAATTATTGAATTGGATGTTTCTACATATGCAGTATACCTAAAACTTTCTCTCAGATCTTGATAGGGAGTATGTCGTTGCTGGGTAGTTCAGTAGCTTTTTTTGCTGATCCACTTTCTCGTTTCCACTTATTCCTCTGTGTCATGGAATCCATACGAACTCTATTGTTGTTTTGAAAACATTGTTTTCAGCTTTTCTTTAATTTTCAAAATGTAGCAATTAACATTAGAATTGAATCGAAAATTTTGCAGACTTTCGAACACACTTAGGGAATCAGTGGAAACGAAAAAGCTCTTAGATTTATTCTGTGTAGCAATTTCACAAGCATCTAGAATAGCGAAACATTCTGCTGTCAAAATTGAGGAATACGAAGGGAGACTTCTACTCCTACGAATATCTAATTCAGGACAGATACAAGCCGTACCAAGAGATCTGGAATTTTCGACTTTACTACCATCTGTGTAGAAATGACTCTGATATGAACCTGAAAATTTGTGTGTGAATAAATTATTCATTTTGACTTCTTCTATAAGACTCTTTCCAAACTTGCTGTCAATGATAACTGGGTTGAATAAGAATCGGTAATCGAAGTTGAATATGTTACAACCGTTTTGAAGTAAGACCAGATTTTCATAACACATTATGTGTTTGATACAAGAGTGAAGAATATTTTCTCTTCTTACATGTTTTCTGATTATTACCGAGAAAAACATTTTACTATTTTTTGTGCCAGAGTATCTAGCTCACTGACAGTTTTCCTCAAGAAATTTTTACACAAAAGTTTTATGCGAGCGTTTATACTGAGAAACTTCGATTCAGCAAGTAATACTATTAATTTAGCTATTTACACAACAATATCCTACAAATGGAAAATAAAGAACACGTGACAGTCCCTCGAAGTAGAAAGCATTTCTCACTAGTATCTCCCTTACATCGATCAAAAGCTCTCTTTTACTCTTAAGTTTCATTGTTTTTGGTAATACGTTGTACAAAACTGTATCCTGATAGTGAGGATTTGATTCGAAGAGTGAAAGTCTATGCTGCTGGTATTGCAGAGTTGTTGATCCATGCTTTATTTGGAAGTTATGATGATCATCTAGTGTATCAATGTTATGTTTAACATACCTCAGCGTCTCTGTAATACATAAGGAAGGTAGTGTCAAAATAGACTCCCGCTTGAAACTGTCCCGACATGCTTCTCTGTAACCTAGGCCAAGCAAGTATCTCACCACTCTTTTATGCATTATGAAAACTCTTACCGCCGCGGACGAGTTTCCCCAAAACATAAGAATTGACTCAACTTTGGAGCCTATATAAGAAAGTCTCTTTCGTGCAAAAAGGTGCAATAGACTGCAGTTTCGGTTTCGTTTGAGCTCATCAGGATGTGAACTATTACAGAAAGGTTGTAGACTCACAAGAAGACTTTGTGAAAAATATAGATTAATTAAAAAAAAGAATGTCTTGCATTATAATTAAGTGAGTGCCAACAGTACTAACTTCGGGAAACAATCATTCTGCTATGCGCACCGGACTGGTATGCAGTTAACTTTGTGATACATTATGAGTCTAATTTCCTGTGTTTTTTCTAAACTCTTCTCCCATTAACAACCTAAACTAGTTTTTATGACCAAGCTTCCAAATATCCAACAAAGCTTTCAATATTTCAGAAATAATAAATTTAGTTCTTTGAATGAATAACATTTTAAGTATACTGATCCAAAAATTGACGCACAAAATCGAAATTTCATATTTATTCGAAAGAATTAATATTCCAGTAATCCGCCAATACTTAGGGGTGCTTGAGAACAATTGAAAAGAAAATAGCACCCATGGAAATTCAAATAAAAAATTATGAAAAATTCAAAACTTGAAAAGAATCACTCAAAGAAAATCTGTTATTACTGGATATTTCCACTTCTGGTGAGAACTACTGCATATCTACGATTCATATTCAAATTCAAAGATCTCATAGAATTTTGATCCATTTCGTTCCAAATTTTGATGGGTCTCTTGCGAACTTCATTCATAATAGGCAGCTTGCTAGTTTTGCTGCCGTCTTGATCATTTATTGAGAATCTCCCAGACAAGTTCGATGGGATTGAGTACTGGGCTTCATGCAGGCCACTGCATTGAAATTATTTCGTGATCTTGAAGTAAATTCCTAACGGTATGAGCTTGGTGAGGTCTGGCGTTATCATGCATAAGCAAAATGTTTTAACCCTTGTTTTCTGCAAGGGGTATCTTCTTCTGAAATTTCCTCTGAACATTCAGAGTTACATTATTTACGATGATCAGATCAGTGTGAGCTTTCGCAAAAATTCCTTCCCATACCATTTTTGGAACCTTCATCGAAACCAAAGGTAGGTAAAAAATTGTACTAGGCATATCTCTTATTTCAAGATCTGTGCTCTAGAGAACGTCGAATTGCAATGAACAACACAAAATTTCGAATTATCTGGGAGCAAAATTCTTTCCCAGTGATCTTTTAAATAATTAACATGTTCCCTGACAAAATTCAATAGGTCTCTCCGATGTGCTGCGGTTATAACTGGGCCTCGAGCTGCAGTACTTTGTCCCAAGCCAAATTCCTCGAGACGTTGTCGTATCATTGCAGTTCTAATGTACAATATACTGTTCTGTGGAAGATGCATCAGAAACTTTTTAGTAGTAGCGGACAGTTGAATAGACCTTTGGCCTATTCTTGTGTACACCAGTGCTTCGTAAGTTGCTTTGCATTATCATGTAGTGGCTTTCTGCAAAATTTCAGTCTATTTCTTTCATTTCATTTCTCATGAGTAGAGCATGAGCACAAAGAAACAAAGAAAACACATTGCATTCGGTATGTATACCGGACATATGTCCGGACATATCCGAAGAAAAATATGTTAATAATTAATTGCCTTCCAAAAACGAAATTTGTAATATTGAAATTGTGCATTAATTTATAAGCGCAGTGTATAACTACTGAATAATGATTTCATTTACCCTCGCATCTCAACAAAAAAGTAAGATGTTTCATTTAAAATAAGAGAGTTTCTATTTGAAAATTATAAAATCATCTATTTATTTCTCTCACTTTGCATAAAATTAGTTTATGGTATAAGAGGTTGTAAATAATACAAGGCATCGAAATTGAAAGCTTGGAAAAGTATTTGGAAAAATTCGAATCCCTCATTGGATGATCGCTTTATTAGCAGCCTCACACTTCAAAAAATTCAGAACATCTCGAAAACAGCCAGACTGAAATATGGAAAATTTAAATAAACTTCATTTTAATTTTCACGTAGTATTCGAAAATGAGCTAGAAATTATGATATTTCATTGAAAAATATGAGAATGTTGTGCCATATATTAAAACTGCATAGTCCAAGTTAATTTCTAATTATAACCCGTAATGAACGGTTTCGATCTAAGCTTTCAAAAAACTCTGGAAAGAAATGTTTAATGGAGAGCGTAAGACTCGTAACTTGTGACTTACCCTGTATATCTTTGCAAGAATAAACAAAATAAAGATTTAAACAAATTTATTGTTAAATCGAAAGAAAGTGTAGTCAAAACGCGGAAATAACATCGAAAAGCTAACCATAAAGGAAACTTTATGTCACAGATTACTTTCTTATCCGCGCAATGACACTCGCCTAATTTGTTCTACATATTCATACCACAGGAAAGAACAAATTCTCCAATATTTCCAGGAAAACTATCGTTGCTATAAATAACAAAATTGATAGGACACTACTGAATAAGTTATTGTTGTAACTTATATTTTGTCAAAATGGGAAGATCAATTTTACTTCTGGTATCTTTAGTTGTGCTAGTTGGGGCTGTTCATGCAAAACATCAGAAGGCACCACTTTCACCATCGGCAAATGCAGACTGGAATATTCCTGAATATTCAGAAGCTCCTAGTGCTCAGGTAGGCGTTGAAAACAATTATTTTTTTCCACTCTCTTTCATATTAGTGACTAAAAACTTTTCCGTAATAAAATTTTTCCTTTTGATATTTGTTATATGTTCTAAAAATTGAATATTCAGTAAAGGTCTGATTCGTAAACTCAAAATGCCAACGGCAACGATGCATGCGGGCCACAGACCGTTTGGATGCGAGCGATTATGAGATATGTAAAAATGCTTAAGAATCTCTTGAACTTAATTACACTAATTTTAATTCAGTTTAAATCAACCAATTAATTATTCATAGCAAAATTAAACATGTGGTTTCTTCTTAAGAAAAAGCATATACAGTAAGGAAGTTCTGAGTATATTATTTGGACATGTATATTTTTTGAATTATTTCATCTAGATTACGCCAAAATAGGTTTTAACGTCATTTCAAATATGTCATGTACAAAATCAATTTCATCATGAAACCAATGTGAGATTTCGGTATAAACTCCACAAATAATCTACCAGAACAAATATATAAAATACCCCAAAATCAAGTCAAGTTATTGTTTTCCGAATTTGATTCAAGTTTCTCAAAAGCTCAAAAATTCAAGCTTTTTGAATAGGATAACTTAAAAGCTTGGATCAGAACACAATTGCAATAAAACATCGAAATGTCTCTGTTGAGACGATATCAGTATCAGAATGCGATGGCTTTTCGAGTGGGTATTCTAAACCGTAGCTCTGATAAGGTATATATATCACCCAGTATATATATATATATATATATATATATATATATATATATATATATATATATATATATATATATATATATATACTGGGTGATTCACCAGTGGCGGGCTGATCAGTACCTCATACACTCTTGAAGATTTCATTTTGTTCGAACGGTATTGTATTTAGAAAGTAAGAATCTACTTCAGCAATTTATTTTGCAGTAAACAGAGTGTCCCAATTTTCTATGAAAAAATCTTGGGTGGTTTTTTCAGATTGGAATACCACTTTTTGTTCAAGACTCTGGAGCGGCCTAAACTCTGCTATAATTTCTTTAAGTAATAAAGTTTTTTGTGTTTTGGTCAGTAGTTTTGTCACAATATTTTTTTCCGTGAAAATTCATGAAAATAGGCTCTCACACCATCGCATGCTCCTTCGGCCAGCGAGGATGAATACTATTTTCCTTTCGTTTTCTTATCGCCCAAGGATAGCTTTATTGATGAATTGAAAAAGAATATCCTCATTTTATAAAGGTGTGACTCAAAAGAATCATTGAATATTGTAATTTTAAAAATATCATATCCTAATGTTTTCATATGGAACACCCTGTATTCTATTATTCATGTCAATGCATAAAATATTGTGCTATATTTTTGCAGAAGTAACCTTATCTTTATCTTCGATCATTCTCGAAATATTCGATTATTTGTAAGAATTTTTATGAAAATTCTACAAAACATATCAAACTCATCAACATGCATCATTTTTCGTACAGAAGTTTTTTTTCTGTAATGAATCAAGTAGTGGAGAATGAAACCTAAACAAGATAATTCTTTCAACGAATGATAAAATCAAGATGATTAAAACGTAAATCGATGTATGTGTTGATATTTTTTTATTTGTGCCTTCTGTCAGGTGTCGGGACATATCATATTCTGCACTTTACATAACGAACTTATCAGTGTTTCGTTATTAAACATTGTTAAAGTGAGGTTTTTACCCTATTTTCTCAATTGACTGCCAACAAATTCTCCAAAGAAGAAATGGTTGATATGATTTGTATTCTGGGTGAGTGTGATAGAAATTCTTTGTTGGCAAGTCGAGTTTATGCACAAAGATACTTCGAAAAACTTTTAATTAGATTTATCGAAACGGGTAATATCGCTTACAAAAAACATAAAAACCAAAAACTGCTACAGCTGAAGACAACCTGTTATGAGTTTTATTGACAGTGACAGAGGACCCATATAAAAGTCAAAGAGAGATTTCTCAGTTAACATATATAAGTCAAACTTCCTTCCAGAGAATCTTGAAAGTGAATAGATTTCATGCACATCATGTACAGCTGTACCAATAACCGAACATCAAGACTATGAAAATCGAATAAATTTTTGCAATTGGGCAAGTGACAAAGAAGCGGAAAATCCAAATATGTTTAGCAGAGTTCTCTTCTCGGAGAACTTGGGCACAACTTTCATTATTATTCAATATCGTGACGAAACTACTCCAAAAAAAACTTAATACTTAAAGAAATTATAGCAGAGTTTAGGACGCTCCTGAATCTTGAACAAGTGGTCTTCCGATCTGAAAAAACCACCCAAGATTTTTTTATAGAAAATTGGGACACCCTGTTTACTTCAAAATAAATTGCTGAAGTAGATTTTTGCTTTCTAAATACAATACCGTTCGAACAAAAATGAAATCTTCAAGAGTGTACGAGCTACTGATGAATCACCTAGTATATATACATAAATATATTTAGATATTTATACACTGAACGTCTATTTTACCTTGACAGTTTTCTCTTTTAGTGCTGTCTACCGTACTGGTATATAACAGTAACAGTATTCACAAGAAATACAGTAAGAACTTGAAAGCATTTCTTTTTGAAAACCAGTTTCGGAAAAGTCCTTGATGACTCTCTGTTCTCGGAGAATCACCACTCAATCTCGATTCTCGGGATTCACCCATTCTCCGAAAGGATTCTGCTTGATATTACCAAGTGTAGTAAACAGTAGTCGATCGATTAATATACTTACAATTCTGGCCGCTAGGTGACGACACTACATAAATTTCTTTCTGCTTATTGTATATTTTTACAAGGGATATTCAGTTTCTAACGATTGATATGAAGAACCCCTGAATGAAGCATTTAACTTGCATCTATTCAATATTATATAGAAATCTATTTTAGGTTGTCGGCGATATGAATATTATGTTAAATATAGAAATTCTCTACATTTCTGAAGTGACTACTACTTGGTTTCGTTTTTCCTTCAAATTAACCAAATTCCGTCACGGAGCATTTTTATCTACTTGTAGCGCTGGGAAACGAATTGACTAGATCGAACGTACTAAGTTATGAAATCTCATTGTGTCGTTACCAATTAAAACATTCAATATACTAAGATACTACCTACTTCTATTGCACGTGTACGGATACGGCAACAAGTGATTACAAGTGTCGAACTTTTCAGCAGCTTGAAAAAGCTTCATGTCAAATCAAGCTTTCAGATTGAAAATTCGAGGCAAGACAAAAGTTTGATTTTTATAAGCGTGGATGTCAATTCAAGTCAAGCTCTTCGAAAACGCTTTGCTGTTTGACTTGATGAAATTTCAATGTACCAATTAATGAATTCATTTTATATAATTAGGGAGAATTTTCATTATATACTCATGTTTCTGTCATGTATGTAAATTTTCGCTACTTTACCGTTTATGACAAACTAATAATCTTTTATTTTACAGGCCTATCAACAAGCATCAGCTGCATGGACTGTCATGCCTCAATTGTTTATGCTTATTTGCATGATTGTTGTCAAAAATTACTTCTGATTCTTCAGGGTTGACTATGCTTAAAACCCATTAAAATATTCTTTATTTTAATAAGACTCTATTTTATTATCCTTTACAATTCCCAAGATTGTATGTAAATTCTTGAAACAAAGTAAATTTTCAAATTAACTTTGAAATCAGCTCAACAAAAAAAAACATCACCCAGCATACTCAATCAAAAATACTCTACAAATAATAGAAGTGCTAAAAATACTCAATATTTCCAAATTTGCTAGAGGTGTCTAGGAACCTTTTTTCAGAGTAGCAAGCCAAAGGAAAATATTCGTTTTTTTGACCCACCCTTATGTTGAACGACGAATGATCTACACCAGGGGTGCTCAAACAATCGATCGCGATTGTTTTTAGAGTAGATCTCGAGAAGAAGAAAATGTTTAATATGTACGTAGCTAAACTACAAAAATTTATTACGTAATAAAATAACACTCTGATAGGCGCCTTTATCAAAGGAACTCGCGGTACTTGTCAATGAAAAGCCGCGTTTTTTATTCTTGCCACTTTTTTAAAAATTTCGGGCGGCGCGTTTGACGGGAACATTCGATACAAAGTTTATTATTGAATATTACAAAATGAGTGCAGCGAAGAAATCTACAACGTATCATTTCAATAACGATTGGGAGGACGAATTATTCTTTTGTATGGTGAGGGATAAGTGTATTTGTCTTATTTGTTATGCAATACCTAGCGTGGTAACTTAAAGAGGCATCATAAAACGGATCATAAGAAACTATGAAAAGGATTTTCCGCCAGAGAGTGAATTAAAGAAAGAAAAAGTAGGTGATTTGATATCTTGTTTGAAAAAAGAACTAACCATGTTCACAAGACCAGCCAAACAATCAAAGGCTGCTACGATCGCGTCATTTAAAATATCTCATATATTGGCGAAACACAATAAACCATTCGAAGATGGATCGGTAGTGAAATAAGCATTTATTGAAACGGGTGGGACTTTATATGGAGATTTTAAAAATAAAACAGAAATCATGTCTCCTACTAGAGAACTTCAGTAATTTCTTCCGACTTTCACGAGGCGTATTGAAGTCATGAGTCAGGACATGGCAACTAAAATATGATATCATGAAATGCACATACTTTTCCTTACAGTTCGACGAATCCACTGATATGACAGACACTGCCTAGCTGTGTATTTTCCTTCGGATGGTATTCAATGACATGTTGTCTAAGGAAGAATTTCTGACAATCATTCCTCTGACGGGTGAGACCCGTGGCGAAGATATATATGATGTTTTCTTCAATTTTGTAAGAAGCGACAAGCTACCAATACATAAATTAGTGTGCATTACTACCGATGGAGCACCAGCAATGCAAAACAATAACGGTTTCGTGGCATTGTGTCGAGCTGCACGTGCACGTAGCTTGCAACGTCGGCTCTTCAAGTTTCAGTTGGAAGATAGGGAGTCAACTGAACACATTGATTTAGTTCTTCACACGGACGTCAGGTGGTTAGGTTAGGTTAGAAAATGTGCCGTCCATATAAATAACTTTATAATCCCATAAAAATTTTAAATTTCTAATCACAAAAATTAGCATATTCTCTGAAACATCAATGATCGATAAAAAATCGTCGTGTCTGTTGCTTCTAGCCTAGATGGCTAGATACAAAGAATATTTCCGGTCATTCCTACAACATAAATATGATTCATCTTTAGCTGCACATTGTCTGAATGAATGTCATCATTTTCCAGAACTTCAACAGCTAAAAATTCTTCATTCCTGTGATAAATCTTATAAACTCAATTTCTTTGAATCGATGGAAATATTCAAGGCATCTAGGAAAGGAAGGGTTAAGCTCCTCAACGATCAGGTAGACTTAATTACCTACCAATCATCATTATGGACGAATATGAAAATACAGGATAGAGGTTTCATCTCACACGAAGTTGGTACCGCCAAATTCAAAGATGAGGTTTGACTTCCAAATAAAGAGAGAAATGCTTAGATAAAGGCTAATATCCTATCATCAAAGGGAGAACATTTCGTAACCTGTGACCCTTTATATATAACGAGCTCAGCATGAATTTCTTTAAGATGAATCCTAAAAACATAATACAAATAAGTTTGAAAGAAGTGGATAAAATATCAGAAGAATTCTAACACTCTTATCAAGTCATTCGTGTAGAATTGTTTGCAGAACTTTATAATCACGTAGGCAAATTAATTGATTTATAATATACTGAGGAAGAAACTTCCATCCAAGCTGTTTAAAACTTCCTTAAACGCGTTATCTTATTATCATAACTTCGTTTCATTATATTCAAGTGAATTGAATTAAAGGAAGAGTTGTTAAAAACTTTCTAAAGGAGTATTTAACTCCTCATACTTGAGTCGTGCAACTATACACTTTTTGGTTGATTTGAGTCATTACATTCGAGTTATGCCGGAAAAATAAATTCTTGAGCTTTCTGGAAATGCCAACTTTTCAGATGCAATAATTTTGAAATTATTCTGCTAACTTTTCATCTCACTTTAGATGGCGAAGCGGAAATAGAAACCAACTTCTTGTGCCGATCGAGTTAAGTAGGTAGAAACATGCTCTTCAACTTTTAACAGGCAATATTCTGATCAGACAACTTCATTCAAATTATCTATGTCTCATCGTTTTCGGTTTGATATTGGGTAGCTTGAAGTAGAAGATGAACAGATTTCGACGCTTTGATATTGCAGCTATGTGAACTATTGTGAATAGAAGAAAGTGACCCCCCCGGCCCTGTATTATTTTCGCGTGGGGAATTCATTGCCGCAAACATCAATGTGTCAGTTGTTTTTGCTTTCGTCATTCGCAATTGATTATTTTGAGTCGAACTATGTGCGGATATTTCTTTTTTGACCAACGGTTTTTGAGTAATGGAAACTTGTGTTTCTTAGAATATGAACTATGGTCAAATTTGATTTCGTCAGATATAATTTTTCTATATATATATATATATATATATATATATATATATATATATATATAGATGGTTCTTGAGGATAAAATGAAAAATGGGGTTCCAATTCAAAGAAATGGTCGATGAGGAAAAAGTGAAACGAAAGTTTTTGTTCCATTTGACAAAAGATACTAAACTAAATATATACATTGTGCTGTCCACGCATCTGTCCCAAAGATAGTAAGATAGAAGTGAAAGAAATTTAAAATTTTTCACCAAACTTTACACTAGGATTCTATGAGTATTATCCTTGGGGTTAGAAAGGTTTCGGTACGCCTCCCTGTATTTATAGCCAAACATCTAGAACTTCGTTCTGAAGTCTTATACGGAAGTGGTTTTCGCGTTCAATACCATCACTCCACAAATGTAATATTATTTTGATTCAACCTGATATAACAAAATATTTTCCACAGTGAAAACTTCAAGCCATTCACGTTGAAACTCAACATAATTCCAAATACGAAGTATATTCATTATTTAAGGTTCTTCTGCGTCTGTTTCGCGATAAATATGGACGTAACATCGTGTGACGCATACTGATGCCCTTAATGGACCCGTGTCCTGTTAATAATGAATGCAATTGCAGCAGGAGGCTGTAAACTTATTCTGGATACCAGCATATGGACCCAAACGAGGGTCGCGTAGAATTTAGAATACGGGTACGGACGCTGAAATTGACAGACGTTGATCAAGGAACTCGAGAAACCGAAAGAGAAACGTCTACTACCTTTCCGGCGTTTTTTTTGCTGCTGTTTATGATATCCAAATTTCGATACCATCAAAAATATAAAATGTGGGAATAAGCCAATTTTAGCAACGCCCACCACAAAGTGGCGCATTAAGATCAAGTAATTTATTCTAGTTAATGTTTATGGAAGCACCTATTCAACTACTTAGTACCCAATTGTTACCTACGAACATTTATAGTAACCGAATTAGAGATAGATATGTAATCTAGAGAAATATAAATGATGTTGCCAAACAACATGTGGTAATGATATGGGGTGATTCTTTTTAAATTTATTTTAACTATTTTTACTAGTGAACTCAGGTCTGTTACGAAACTAATGGGTGGCGGTATATCCATTTTTCAAGTTTTTTGTTCTAAAGCTCTTGCAAATTTTAAGATATTTACCGCAAGTTTGAGAATTGTGAAATATTAAATTGTGTACATGTCACAGTGTCAACAGAATCTATAGTGAGATTTTTTTTCACTAATCTTACCTCATTTTTTCCTTTTCAACATTTTAGTTGTTCCCGCTATTTCAGTTCTGAATACCAAGATTGTTTCTCTATAGTTGTTTAGGTATATTTTGTCTTCCGGCTCTTATCGAAAAATGGAATTGGATTTCCTGTAATCAGTTAAATGAAACAATTTTATTTTAAAGAAACGCTAAAAAATTTCAGTATCTTCCATACTTTGGTTAAATTAGACTCAAAGATAGGAATGGAGATTCAAAGTTGGTTGAACTATTCAAAACAGCATCAAGAAAGAGATCTAGAAAGTTGTCATAGATACGATACCTTGAAAAAAATTTACTCCAGGTCAAAGGTCATGAAAATGGTATTTTTTGTGATTTTCAGGAAAATGGTAAGTTTTAAATGAAAGTACCTATGGTTTCTTCCTAAAGATTTATTATGGTTACTAGTTTCGCTCTCTATACATTAGAGCATCTTCAGACCAGTGACTACAAGAAAAACAAATATTAAAAGTATAACGTAACGAATTCTGCTTTTTGAAAAACCTACCCAATATTTTCTCAGCCAGTAAAGTCAATTATATTCAAATTAAAACAATCAATAGGAACGACATTTCACAACAAATTAAAATGGTATTTGATCCAATATACCTATTTAAATTACGAATTAAAACTTAGAACAATTCAAGCCGCACAGGATTTTTATGACAAGATAATAACGAATAAAATTCAAACTGAAAGTGGGTTATGTCAGCTAACCACAGAACAAAGTATCACAGATCTTATAATAGTAAGTCATCTTCTTCAAAATAGCAGACATAGTTATAACATTAATTAAACAATCCATAATTTGTATGTCTTTGAAAATCACTTGACTATTTATCAATTTCACATTACAATTTTTATTATGTTTCACAATTTCATATTTTTCCAGAAAATCTATAAGTCCAATATTATGAGATGTATGCAATGACTCCAAATAATTCAAATGGTTGTAATTATGGTTGAATTCTAGTAGGTGATTACCGAAATGAGTTTCTTGACATTCTTTGTTTAGTCTTACAGGTTTCAGATGTTCACTCACTGTTCTTTTGAAAACTTCTCGCTGTTTGACCAATATAAACTGCTCCATAAGTTAACTTATATACACCCTTTCTACCTAGAAAAGGTGTAGTATCTCTATTGTTTAGTAACAATCCACCTAAAGATCTATTTGACTTGAATGCTACTTTGATGTTTTCTTTCTTTTTTAAAATTCGCAAATGTGGCAGCACATTGAGATAAAAGGGAGCTTCAGAAAACTGGTGGGGGAAGGGGTGTTCTAGTCCTAAATTGCAATTTTAGGGAATCAGTTTCTTCAAAAAATGAGTTTGATGAAATGAGAATGATGCTGCTAACTCCCTCGAAAATTATGATACTACACGTTTTGAACTGAAATAAAAAGTATAAATTGCAGGACAAAAAAACATAAAACTTTACTAACTAAACGTTTAACAACACATGTTTTCTCATTCATTTTTCTGTTTTTGCCAAGTACTAGAGTTTAATAACAATTTCAGGACAAAGAGTAGATAAAAAACTGAATTTTTTGTTGCTGTGCGTACTGATACATTTTCATTGCTTTGTATGCAATTCTGGTTCTTCTTCGAGTAACTCATCCACTTCATTATCATGTTCTGTATAAAGCATATAATATGTGGCACTGAACATTATAACGCGAAAAGTGGTCCTAAGCCTTATACCAAGCCCTTTTGGCAAATTGGGAACTCGTCTTTCCAAAACACCAAAACAACGTTCAAAATAATTCCTCGTAGTAGTATATGCAAGGTTGTATGCTTTTTTTCTAGGATTTTTTTGGAGTTAAAACTGATGTAAGCAAATTTCTCTCGTAGGCATAGGCGTTGTCTCCTAGTAAATAATCAGTACCGTACATGCCAGAATCATTTTTGTACATATTGTTGTATCATTATTAATACTACTACCGTGGACAGATCCTGGCCAACGGGAAATATTTTCTCTGATGTTTAAGTCATTATTTGAGATCATTTGCCCGTTAATAGATAAAAAACCTTTTTCTTATACTTAAACATAATAGTATGTCACAACTTGAGGGGTAGATCTACTTGCAATTTTGAGAAAAACAGTTCATATAAACAAAAGCTTCGTTATGGAGCTACAGGGTGTTGAAATTTCCAGAAAAAATTGGTTTTTTCTTCAAAACTTCTGCAGTTTTTGAGATATTCAGCCCAAAATTCGAATGCAAGCTATTTTTTACAGCTTCCATCATTACACGTCCTAAATTTTAATTAGAATCTATAAGGTGTTCTCTTTCCCGAATGCCATGTCTTCTCTTGCCCTTTCAAAGTTTCTTGCAGTACTCCACTAATCAGCGTACAATCAATTTTCGTCATCTTCGTTTAATTTAGAAACTTTTTTGACACCTGTAATTTTTTCGTATCTCCAATCGTTCTCGAGCAAAATATTATTAAACGATTGTATGCATTCGCTGAATTGAAAGCACTTCTAATTAAAAAAATGACTAGTAGGCTTTGATTTTCTTTATTTATTTAATTTGACAGTTGCTAAAGTTGAACCAGTGACTGCTTGAATCGTTTATTGCATTAACGATTAGTTTTGAGACTCTTAAAGTTATATTGCTATGAGTGAAATTGGCTAATTTTACTAACGCCGAATTGGTCGATATCCATAACATGTAATCTGGCTGACGGAAACACTACAGAAGCAAGGAGATTATATCAGGTGCGCTTTCCAAATCGAGTAACACCAGACAGGCGAACATTTTCAAATATCCACAGAAGATTGAGGGAAACTGGTACTTTAACTGCAAATAATGAAGCAGATTATTCATTAAAAACACAGAATTTCATTGAATCAGGTTGTTATGAAAAAATTGATGAAGATCCAACTAATGAATTTCAATCCATAGTAAAAAACGCTTTAGAGTATGCCAAGTCTCTAATACCTACCAACCGAAAATATAAACATTTCATTGACAACCCGCAATCACCAAAACTTTACTCCATAAAACAGAGCATCCCATTAGACCAGCAGTTTTATATTTTTAAGCTCCAGCTGCAAAGCAACACGATTTCTCATAGACATCATTCAACAGTACTCTAATTTTGTAGCAAAATTGCCAATAAAAACTCCTCAGTCCTAATGAATTAAATTCAGCACAAGATACTACCACCGAACGCTAAACTTATGTCATGGGATGTACTAAATCTCTTGTCTAGTGTTCCACCTAGTGATACAGTGAAACTCATCAACAACGCCCTTCAACTTATTAAAGTCAATCCGGTAATTCAATCAGAAATCTTACACCTTTTAGAAATTTGTTTAGAATAAAATTATTTTAACTTCAATGGAGTATTATATAATAGTAAAAAAGGTTTAATCATGGGTACTCCTCTGAACCCTCTACCCGCTGAAATTTTCATGGATAATATTGAAAAAACGATCCAAGAACATCCGTTATTCAAACACTTCATTTATTGGTTTAGATATATCGACGATATCATTTGTTGTTTCACTGGCACAAACAGACAATCAGAGTCATTCAAAATATGCATCCACGATAATATTAAATTCACGTCAGAAAACTATAAAATATCATCGGAAGGTACATCGGTCACAAAGATAATTCTTATCTCGTTAAACTCATAAAGAGTTTTAAACTTGCTCAAATCTCTAAGAAGATGAAACTATAATTCCAAAAATTTCGATAATGAAGCCAAAGCTCAATGCTAGTTAATTTCAGATAGGACAAATCTTAACTAAAAATGCTTGAGAAATAAAGAATGCTCTTGAATAAAATTGAAAATAACATGATGATATACCCTTCCCCAGACAATTCTAATGGGCTCTTTATGTATTTGTTTCCAAGCATAAAAATAAGGCTGGGAAAACCAAGATTTTCAACAGATTCGGAGAACATCTCCGAAACAATGATATATGTCGAGGACCTTGGAAAATACTGCTAAAAAGAAGGCATCGCCTAAGCAATTGATAAAATCAATACACCCTCGTACAATTAACAGAAGAAAAAATTGGAAGTTTGAATTAACATAAATAATCAAATATCTCTTAGTTTGAATTTAATTGTCGGTAATATACTGTCAGAATAAAACAAATAAGCCCAATTCACCTCGACTTGATACCGGTTTTGTCTTTAAAAGACCCTGTTTGAATAATGAAATTGAACTAACAATATGGAATATTAATGATTTCGTCTATTCAACCTATCTGAAACTCTGAAAGATATCAATTGGAATCTCCAAGAGCAAGGGTCCTACAGCCTTCAATCTTAAAATAGCTTTTCGTCAAACAAATTCAAATAGAGATTATAATTCAACATGAAATGTATTAAGAATATATTAAATCTAATGAAAAGAAAAGAAATAGTAAAGATGATCTCTACATGTTTTGATATCTGAGAAACTCATTTATAGTCAACAGTATTCCACTGAAAAATAATGTTCCTGTAATTCGGGTTTCACCTATTGCATTAATTAAATGAAAGAGCGTACACGTGCATGGAAGACAATGAAGGTCAGAAGACACTAGTGTATATGAATACGTTCATTTTTAAGAACTCTTCTAAATTTTGTTAAATTGAGAATCGTGTTCCGGTGACGTAGTTAGCCTAACTAAGAAACTTTTCGGTTTAATTTAAGACAACTGAATTAGATATACTGGGTGATTCACCAGTGGCGCGGTGCTTTGTAGCTCGTACACTCTTGAAGATTTCATTTTTGTTCGAACGGTATTGTATTCACAAAATGAAAATCCACTTCAGCAATTTATTCTGAAGTAAACAGGATGTCCCAATTTTCTATAAAAAAATCTTGGGTGGTTTTTTCAGATTGGAAGACCATTTTTTGTTCAAGATTCAAGAGCAGCCTAAACTCTGATATAATGTCTTGAAGTAATAAGTTTTTTTGGTGAGTAATTTCGTCACAATATTTTTTGCCGTAAAAGTTCATGAAAATACCCTCTCACATCATCGCATGCTCCTTCGGCCTGGGAGAATGAATACTTTTTTCCTTTCGTTTTCTTATTCCTCATGGATAGCTTTATTGATGAATTGAGATAGATTCCCCATTTTATACAGGAGTGACTCAAAAAAATTATTGAATATTGTAATTTTAAAAATATCATATATCGATTTTTTCAAATGGAACACCCTGTATTTTATTATTCATGTTAACGCATAAAATATTGTGCCATATTTTTGCAGAAGTTCCCTATCTTTATCTTCGACCATTTTCGAAATAAAAGAAAATAAAGTAAAATAAAAATCAGACATTGCGAAAGAAGAGTTTATTAGTACATATCATTATACTTGATCAGAGAAATGAAGATATTTTAAGGTAGTCGAGTATGAAACAAGTAAGAGATTGGTTTTTGGTGAGATGATCTACAAGGTTTTGAACTATTTCAATAAGTGTTCGAAATGTTGCCCGTTTGTTTGTAGACACAACTCAATCCTGCTAAGGAAATACCGTTGAACTCTCGACAACATTTGCGGATTAACTGACTGAAAGGTGTCGACTATTATATGTCTCATATCCAACTGTGTTGTAGAAGGAGTCTGGTAAACGATGCCCTTTATATAACCCCACAAGAAAAAATTCAGAGTTGTAAGGTCCGGAGACCTAGCTGGCCATCTAAGAGGACCACCACGTCTTTTCCATTTGTTTGGAAATACATAATTCAAATGCTCCCTAACCTGATGTGAGTAATGTGCCGGTGCTCCATCCTGTTGAAACCACAAATCTTGTCTTATATGGTCTGGTATATCGGCAAGTAACATTTGTTGATGATTTTGTATAAAATCCAAATACATTTCACTATTAATGTGCCCGTCGAAAAAGTGCGGCCAAATTAGATATCCATCTACTATAACGGCCCATACATTCAGAGACTAACGATGCTCGTGATTTATTTGTCTCATGAGGTGTTGGTTTTCCGTGGCGTAATAATGAAAGTTGTGCATGTAAACAGCCCAATCTTGTGGAAAGTTGTCTCGTCCGAGAAAAGAACTCTGCTTAACATATTTAGATTTTCCGCTACTGTGTCACTTGCCCAATTGCAAAAATTAATTCGATTTTCATAGTCTTGATTGTTCAGATCCTGGTGCAGCTATATATGATATGCATGAAATTTATTCACTTGCAAGATTCTCTGGACGGAAGTTTGACTTATATCTGTTAAATTAGAAATCTCTCTTTGGCTTTTATCACTGTCACCAAAACTGATAACTGGTTATTGTCAGCTGTAGCAGTTTTTGGTTTTTCATGTTTTTTAGTGAGCGATATTACCCGTTTCGATAAATCTAATTAAAAGTGTTTCAATGCATCTTGCAGTTTTTTATGAAAACATGCCCTGATAACAAAAGTGATTACATAAGTGATATTTTTGGAAAGAAAAAAGAGACTCCATTTAACGAAAAATATTTGCCATGGAACATATTGAAAAATAGCAAATTGTATTACATCTGAAAAACAGTAGGACAAAAATGAATTTCCTGCACGTAGTTTTCACGATTCTTCCTAAAAAGTTCCACTAGAATGTTGAAACCATTTTTCATAGCTTTAAAAACAACCGAAATATTGGCACTTTACTGATTCTGAAACCTCTCAAAATTTGTTTATTACTAGCAAACAAAAGGAGCTAGTTTGAATCTATCTGCTGAATGAATTCCTCACGCGAAAGAATATGGCCAGGGGGTCATTTTCCTCAATTAGTAAGATTTCACATAGTAAAAACGTCGAAGTCTGTCCACCTTGTACATATTGCATATCGCAATAGAAAATATAGCAGTCAGGAATTTGAAATAGTAGTTAATTTTTTTCAACATTAAAATGGCAACTCATATATCATCTGCTTTACAAAAGAAAATTCAACTATACTACCTGACGTCAAACACGTAGAGTGTATAGGGCTTTCGTTTATTTTTTTGAAATATCTAACCCTATAGAGAAAACTTCTACATCTTAAACAATCTTACTGTCGATATAATTTTACAACACAAAGTCATGTACACTTACTTGATACAAGGACGCAGAAAATTCTGTGGAACCCCTCTGAAATTCTGGAAGAGCGTCATCAGCAAAAACGATAAATAGAGACAAAAGTAAAAAGCCAGTTCATTGTGCGAACAATCTGAAACGAATTATTCGCCACTAGAATAAGCGCACTGAATTGATACAATCTCATATCATTTCCCAATACTTCGCCCATATTTAGGAAACCATGAATTTGCTGATGAATTAATTGAATCAATATTTATAATTGAAAATTTCAGAAGATTATAATTCATGAAATTATTGGTTAATTATGGTGAATCAATGAATAATCCTAAATTTTCCTGAAATAACGTTACCGAAGCTTATAACTAGATTCTAGAAACTGAAGTAAATTTATTGAATTCATTTTTGAGTTGAAGAATTATTTCAATGAAAAATATGAGATCACTTTTGAAATACCAAGAATTTTCTGAAATATAAAATTCAATTTGCCAAGAGTGTTATTATGAATTGAAGAAACACTTAAACTTAATTTATCAAGTAATTACTATTATTTTATACATAAATGAACATATTGAAAAACATAAATGAGTTCCATCAAAATGAGTCGTGAACTTACCACCCATTCAAAGGACCCAATAGACTAAAGATAATTAAATACCAAAAAGAAGTTAATATAGTCTCAATGATATCCCCAACCGAGCACTGACAGTTTTCCGGTTTTTAAGCTTATTCAGTTGTTTTAATTGAGAAATTATTTTTGATTCGGTGCTGCTCATCTCGACTCAGGACCCAGGTATCTTTTAAATTTCAATTGTATAATCTATTTGTCTATCTCGGCAAATATCCTCAATTTATTCATGATTATAATGTATTTCCAATTGGGGTTCAGAAAGAAAAACACGTCTAAAAATATCAGTTGTATTTATTGATATCATATTATATTTTAAAATTTTAAATCAGGTTGCAATACAATTATACAAGGATTATAGAAGCATTCGTTGAATGATCCCAGAATTGCTCTTGTGTTTTATCTTGTAGGTTGATGTCGTATATTATGAAAAAATAAAGATCGTCCTGCTCCTTGGGCTTCAAAAATTGAAAGCCCAAAACAATACCGGAGCTAGTTGCATTTTTATGAGATTTTTTCTCTATACGCGGAAGTCAAAATCAATTTTTGAATTTGACAGTACCAAGCTTGAGCGAGATGAAACATACATCCTATAATTTTTGTATTTGGCGAAACATTCAGCGTGACATAGAGAAAAGCTATTTCAAAATCAATTTGACATCTGTAAAAATATTAGATTTCTTCTTAGTTCAATTTGTTATATACAACTTGGAGATTAAATAAAATATTTGTGTCCTTAGATTATATAAAACTTAGTTTTTCAAATGATAAAACTTAGTAGGATTCATGAACTTTGACATTCAGAATAAAATTAACTCACCAAAACTCTCGTTTTTATTTCTGAATGCATCGATTATGATGGAAATAAGATTCCAAATGAAAAATCAATTTGTAAGAATAATCAAGGAATATTTTATTTCAATATATGTCAAGGTCTTTACAATGTTACTATTCTTCCTAGAAATACTATCTGCTTGGAACCTATGTGAGTAATGGTATAAAGGAATGGTCTATCAGCAAGGAAAACTAGTGGTTCTGACTCCTCCAACACAAGAGAGTCAAAAGAAACGATTACTGAAACAAAAATTTCACAGGTATAAGAAAATCCAGAAGTCAATGAAATTATTTTGAAAGTGGAATATTATGTTCCTAATTTTTGTGAAATTTTACTATTTCCAAATAAAATATGAGCGGCGGTAACATCTTCTAATTTCGTAAGAAATACTAATTAATAATTAAATGCTTCTTCAGGGATTCTACAAGAAAGTACCTATCGGTAGATTCTTATTATTATAGCATTAAAGATTATCGAATTGTAAATCATTTTATTTTTGTTCTATACACACATCCAAATTTATATGGAATCACCCGATATTTTGAATATTACCCCAGGGATTTTGTAAAAATATCATATCCTGATGCTTTCAAATGGAACATCCTATATTTTATTATTCTTGTCAACGCATAAAATATTGTGCTATACTTTTTCAGAAGTAACCATATCCTTATCTTCGACCATTTTCGAAATAAAAAAATAAACTGAAATAAAAAATCAGAGGTTGCGAAAGAAGAGTTTATTAGTACATATCATTACACTTGATCAGAGAAATGGAGATATTTTAAGATAGTCGTGTATGGAATACCTAATGGGTTGGTTTTCGGTGAGATGATCTACAAGGTAATGAACTATTTCAATAAGTGTTCGATATGTTGCCCGTTTCTTTGTAGACACAACTCAATTCTTCTGAGGAAAGACCGTTGAACTCTCGACAACATTTGCGGATTAACTGACTGAAAGGCGTCGACTATTCCCTGTCTCATACCCAAATGTGTTGTAGAAGGAATCTGGTAAACGATGCCTTTATTATAACTCCACAAGAAAAAATCTAGACTTGTAAGGTGCGGCGACCTAGCTGGCCGTCTAACAGGACCACCACGTCCTATACATTTGTAAGGAAATACATGCTTCAAATGCTCCTTAACCTGATGTGAGTAATGTGCCGGTGCTCCGTCCCGTTGAAACCACGAATCTTCTGTTATATACTCTGGTACATTGACAAGTAACATTGGTAGATGATTCTGCAGAAAATCTAAATATATTCCTCTATTGAGGTGCCCGTCAAAAAAGTGCAGCCCAATTAGATATCCATCAACTAAAGCAGCCCATACATTCAGAGACTAACGATGCTCGTGATTTATTTGTCTCATGAGGTAAGGATTTTTCGTGGCGTAATAATGAAAGTTGTGCCTGTTAACAAGCCCATTCTTGTGGAAAGTTGCCTCGTCCGAGAAAAGAACTCTGCTAAACATATTTGGATTTTCCGCTACTTTGTCACTTGCCCTATTGCAAAAATTGATTCGATTTTCATAGTCTTGATCGTTCAGTTCCTGATGCAGCTGTACATGATATGCAGGAAATTTATTCATTTTCAAGATTCACTGGACGGAAGTTTGACTTATATCTGTTAACTGAGAAACCCCTCTTTTATATGGATCCTCTGTCAACAAAACTGATAACTGGTTGTCTTCAGCTGTAGCAGTTTTTGGTTTTTCATGTTTTTTGTAAGCGATATTACCGACAAGTTTAATCAGAAGTTTTTCTAAGCATCTTGCTTCAGGATGCCTCTTATCAGGAAACCTTTGTGCATTAGCTGTACTTGCCAACAAATAATTTCTATCACACTCACCCAGAATGAAAATCATATCAATCATTTCTTCTTTGGAGAACTTCATTGTAGTCAATTGAGTAAATTCGGTTCACTGACTTTAATAATGTTTAATAACAAAACACTGATAAGTTCACCATGTAAAATGCAGAATATGATATGTCCGGACACCTGACAGAAGGCACAAATTAAAAAAATGTCAACACATTTTTCGATTTACGTTTTAATCATCTTGATTTTATCATTCGTTAACAGAATTATCTTTTCGAATAATGATGCATTTACAACCAACTCAGAAATATTGAACTCTCCCCCCCAATGAAAACTTGACGTGTCTCCGCTTTTTCCGCTACAATCAGTCTTTCTTGACGTAGAGGGAGTGAAAAATCTTCGTTGGAATACAAATTTTGGTTGTGTTTGGATTTTCTGTGTAATATTAAATGTTAATAAAAGTACTACCTTTGAAGAGAGAATCATAAGACCTTTCGAAAGATATGTCACTCGACCCGCTTTCCCTATTTCAAATTTTACTTAGGTGCAACATAGAGTAGAGTGATGATTATGCACTCCGAATCAACTCAGAATTTGCCCCACCAAGCCAATATTCACGTGTCCCAGCTCTCTCCGCCGAAATCAGTCCATCTTGAGATGGAGTGGATGGCAAATTTTCGTTGGAACACACTGTATATTGTACGTTCCAATGAAAAGGAACCACCCTGAATTACTCGGCTGGTTTGACTTTTCTATGAATTTCCTGAAATAGATTGATTCTTGATTTGAGGATGACATCTTTTGTTACATGTTTCGTTCTCTTTCTCTATAAACCCTTTCCCCTGGCAAGTTCTACCCCAAATTTTAAGTAATGAAAATTGGTCGTGTGGTACCTCTTTAAAAAGGTGATTTTATACTCTATGCGACACGTGTATACTTCTTCTCTCAAACAAAATCCGACGAATTGAAATTGAGAATTGTTTGGAAAAGTTCCAGATTTTCATGAATCCGTTGTAACTCTGTTTGAGGTGCTGTGAATATAATACCAAATGAAAAATCAGTTTGTCAGAAATATCTGAATTTACTTTATTTCAACACAAAGGTCGTTACAATGATACTATTCTTCCAACAAATAGTATTTGCTTGGAACCTATGTGAGTAATGGTATAAAGGAATGGCCTAT
The DNA here is from genome assembly GCA_013387265.2 of Cryptolaemus montrouzieri. NCBI lineage: Eukaryota > Metazoa > Arthropoda > Insecta > Coleoptera > Coccinellidae > Cryptolaemus > Cryptolaemus montrouzieri. Next base: position 21,337,268 of record JABFTP020000103.1, read on the forward strand.
CAGCAAGGAAATCGATCGGTTCTGGTTCATCCAACGCAAGTGATTCAAGAACAATTACTGAAACAAAAATTCAATATGTAATTCAAATATATGAAAAAAAAAAGCAGATTTTTAGGTTAATGGCACAACCGTGTAGGCAAGTAATGCCTACTCCAAAATTACCGTTCAATCGAATGAATTCCCATAATGTCTATAGTCATGGTAAGAGTCATAAACGATGATCTCATAAAATATCTCGAATTTCATGGTATTATCAATAATCGACAATACGCTTTCCGTGGACAACGATCTAAAACCTCTTTACATACGTTACGCATTCGTGGATATCAACCATCGATAGGGTGGAAAATCAAGAGCCATTGCTTTTGATATCTTGGGGACATTCGACTGGATTTGGCATGCAGTCTTGATGAACAAACTACTCGCTTATGGACTTTCCGAAAAATTGCTTTGTTGGATTAGTAACTTTCCCTTCAGTAGATCGACTGAGTTGGTGGTTGATGGTGTAGCGAGTGAATCTTTCCATGTTGAAGCAGCAATAACCTGGGGCTGCATATTCTAGGCAGTTCTTTGTCTGTTGCAGATCAATGATCTGCACTACTCCATCGAAAGCAGAATATTTGGGTTTTAGGACGGCTGTAACCTGCTGTCGTCACTTTCTAGACAGGAAATTGAGAAGACACACCGACAAAGATACCAAATTCATCCTTGGAATTAACTTTGATTACATATACCCTCGTACTAGAAAGTAAAAATAACTTTTATTGGCGGGCGGTAGGTGAGAATGCTTTGCAGTGACCATATGAGATTTAAAGATTTTCTATAAGCTCTCTTCTAGTCATTCGCCTGTCTGAGAGAACGAGTTGGTCAGGTTTTGCATATTTTGATCTGTGTGTTAGATCAAAGGGCTATCTGGTCGTTCCTTGTTCTTAAAAGACACTTTTCAATCGTTCATACCACTTTTAAATAGTCATCACATTATCACCATAAACACAGTTTTATGAAATATAAAAAACAGTTTCTTTGGCTTTCGTTCCTACTTGAAACAGAACTTAATATCGAAAAGATGTTCAAAGTCATGCTTCACAACAGACATGGCAAACAATACTTCTTGGTCCCATCGCATTTGACTCCTGCATGAAATCCACTGCGCTAAGACATTATCACCAAAAATCCAAATTTATTCAGAAAAATTGAATGTTTCATAATGGTATTGAAGTTACTCATACGCAAAAATCTGTCTTATATTCAGTATATTTTCAGTAGAAACAAGTGATTTTTTTAATTACTTTCAATAATTTATGCTGTAGTGACTCTAACAAAGACAGACAATTGCTGTACGCACCTCCCAAGCAATACTACCATATGTGATAATATTATTGAAAAAGCATGATAAATCAATTTTAGCGTTGCACTGTACATAAATCGAGTAAGCCTGTGAAAAACGAAAACCAAGTATTTCGTCTTATTGACGATGTATTCAATATGTTTATTCAATTTTAAGTCAAAAACAATCCCCAAATATATAGAGTGTTCAACTCGTCTTAAAGACCTACTTTCAATTTTTATATCTACCTCCCTCGGGAAAGTGTCCCGAGGGAGGAAGATTCTCAAAATTCCATTACAATTTAATCAGTTTCAACCAAATGGCGATTTTTCCAAGTTTTTTATTCAAATTATTTTGTGTTTCTGACCATGTGCTTTCAGCTGATATAATAGCTGTGTCATCAGCATAGGATATTATTAATTCGTCGGATTGACGAGTTAACAGATCGTTTACGTAAATAACGAACAAAAGCGGTCCCAATATCGCACCTTGAGGCACACCCATCTTAACATATTCATTAATACTTTCAGTACCATTCACTCTCACTTTTGTTCTCTATCATTAAGATAACTTTTCAACAAGTCAAGCATATGCTGAAGAATTATTATTTCAGTAATCCACCAGCACTAAGGAATGCTTGAGAACAATCCAAATGAAAATGATACTCATAATATTTAAAGTAAATTTACTGATCAAAAATGTGGAACTTTGAAAAAAACCTGTTGGTACCGGATATTTCCACCCCTAGTGATAATTACTGCATGACATTTACGATTCATGCTTAAAATCGAGAACCATATAACATTCTGATCTATTTTGTTCCAAATTTATTTCGATCAGTATGTTCCGAACTTAATTCACAGTAGATGGCTGATTTTGCTGAAAATTTAATATTCTGTTGGTAATGTATGAGACATTTTCGATGCGATTAAGGTCTGGACTTGGTTAAGGCCGCGCATTGAAGTGATTTAGTGATTAGGTAGTTCCTAACGATGATGCTGATGTATGGCATTCTCATGGGCCTCGAGCTGCGAAGCAAGGTCTCAGCACAAATTTCTGGAGTTGTCGTATCGTTCCAGTGTTAATTTGCACTCCACTTTTCTCTCGAAGCTACATGTCATGGATAGCTGTTGTTGCTCAAGGTCGTCCTTGGCCATTAGCCTATTCTAGTATAACTCCTTTCTAGGTCATCTAGTACCACAAATTTCATAATTCACGTTTATTACCGAAAATTAAAATTTTCAATAACAACAAACGTTACTCGCAAAAATTGATCAAAAACTTCTATAATCAATATGTGGTAGTCTCTCGCAAAATCTCAAAAGGATTGGCGTCAATTTCTTGGCGCAGTGTAGATATGACGACATCAGTGGCTGCTATAAAAATCATTGGCTCTATTTTTTATAACACATCATACATACTTTGTCTATTTATAAGAAATAGGTGCTTCAAATTTCATATATCCTTTTGTTCTGATAATCCCAATGCAGAGCAGGAAAAGCAAGTGAAAAAAACTGTCGTGTAGTGAAAGAAGAATAAAATAAGAAGAAACTTTTGATGGTTTGTATGAAATGGAATACAAAATGAATAAAGCCTGTGTCTGAGTTAGTTGAAAATTCTTTATTTTATTTCAATCTTTACAATGATAATACTCTTCCTATGAACACAATGTGATCGAAAAGTGTGGAAGTGATAATGTAAAGAAATGGTCTGTCTACAAGGAAAAGTAGCGGTTCTGGTTTATTCACCATAGCAGATGCAAAACGAACAAGAACTGTAACAAAAATTTGGCATAAAACAGTGTCCAGGAACTGAAAGCATAATACAGGGTGATTAATGAGGAGGTGTATGTAGACCTGCCTATGCTAGAGGACATGCATGGGTGGTCACACTCACCCAAAAAGATCCCTTATTATTATTTATCGTTTTATACTCCTTATAGAACTAGAAAAAGATAAACATCCGGATCCGGGCTAAAAATAATTAATTTTACCTATATTTCGAGAAATAATTCCTCATCAAATTATCTGGCATATCTAAGAATGTGCTCATATAATTGTTTTTTAACTACCAAGATAATTTAAAATCCTAAAGGAACCCTTAGTATGATTAATTTTCATTTTGAAGTCATATACTCCTTCTAGAACTAAAAATAGAGAAATATTCAGATCCACACTAAAAATATTAATGGTACCTATATTTCCAGAAACAACTCCTTCTCAACTTTTTGGCATATCTGAAGAATCTGCTCAAATAATTGTTTTTTTCAACAACCTAGGTATTTTAATGCTAGATTATGAAAGAAATTAAATTGAGTCCTGATATTCAATTAGTTGATCTGAATACAAATGGAAAATTAGTCTCTTCTATGCGTTCAAAGTCTTTTTATATAATTCATTTAAGATCGAAGAAACCTACATCTATGGTGAAGCCGATACCAAAATTATACAAAGCTGAGACTGTCAGTGACTGAAGTTTATTGCTGATTCTGTCAAAAATCCTAGAAAAAATAGTGTATAAAAGTCTAACCGAATATGACAACAAACATTGTATTATTCCAGAAGTAAAATTTGGATTTCGTGTTGGCGACAGCAAGGCATTATTAATCATTGACGCATGGATGCTTTTCTCCAACGTTATGGGCTTTCAGATGAGAGTCACCTCTAGTTCAATGATCACCTTGATTTGAGAGATGAATGGTGAAAGATCAGGGTATCTAATGATTCCAGTTGGCGTTGTACAAGGGAGTTTACTTGGATCCTTACTCTATTGTATTCTTTCGTCTCTATAGCTCAGTGTTGTTCGAAATTGTTGCATTTATATATATATATATATATATATATATATATATATATATATATATATATATATATATATATATGATGATACTCAAGTGCTAAGATCGTTTGCACCTCAGGATATGAGTTCGGCACTGGTGACAATTTATGAAGACCTGAATAGAATATGTGAGTAGTGAATTGCACACAGACTCACTTTGAAGGCCTCTAATTTCTCTTGTATACTGATGAGTTCTAGAGCTACCCAATTGTGTGCACTGAATTTCAACTTAGCACCATTCACATAAATCATGAAGAGCTATCCCAGAAAAATGCTTGTAACAACCTTGGCGTAATATTCGACGATCAACTTAATTTCGAATTCCATGTTATAAGAAAGCTGGTTGCTCTCTACGTGAAACTTAAGTCTTTGTATGGGTAAACATTTATGCTTTGTGAGCAGTCAAATTTCGAAATAGTGCAGTCGCTTTCGTACCCTATAAGTGCTCACTGCTTTCCAGTGTATTATAACTCTCTCATTGCTGAGTTTAGGGTGAATTTTTGGATAGCGCAGACCCTTTCAATGGATTTACATATTGTACTCCAAGGCATGATCATATGACTCTAATCAACATAGCTATTAAATACTTAAAGACATCAGATGGACTCAAAATGGCCTTGGCTCTGATGATTTTTACGATATTCCTTAGTGGGGAGCAAAAAAACCTTAACAATTATTGGGTGAAAAAAAGCATCCATTAAGGGGAACTGAGAGAAATATATCGGAGATTTCAGATTTCTAGGCATAGAACAGCTAAGTTTCAGAGATGCTTTGCATAAAGCTCGATCGAATTCCTGAATGGAAAGGATTTCTACAGTTTACTTAGCTTTTCCCACACTAAATTCATGAAAGTTTGTAATATAAGTTTATTTTATGATAAATATGAAAAACAATGTATTACTCTTGTGATATTTTCGATATTCAACAGCATAACTTGATTGATTTCACCAGGAAGCACATTAAAATGTCCAAAACTTGGAATTCTTTCAATTTCAATTGAAAGAAACGAAATTGTTATTTTTCGCGTCACTTTTATATTGTGAAAATTTGAATATCTTGGTTCTTGGAAATAAATCATTCTGAATATTTCAGTCCAATGTGCTGAAAAATTTATTTTCTCTGTTCTTCCCTAAATGGCGTATCTATTGACCGAAGAACAGAAAGCTGCAAGGGTCAATTGATGTCAAAAAACTCTGAACCATTTTAACTTTGGAAAATGTTAAAAGGTTTACATTATTAATAGAGGGAATAATTCTTGGATTTATTCATACGAGCGCCAATTTTCTGTAAGAGCGTTCCAAGGGGAAAAAGAGGAAAGAAAAGCTGACAAAATTCATCTGTGGGAAGAGTGTTCCCAAAACGATGTTCGCAAAATTTGATTACAACGCTATTTCCAGATCAAAGAACTGTTACTATACCGATTGGTATACAACCATTTTTTTAATGCAAGTCTTTACCAAGCTTCGATAAAGAAACATCAAGCTGCGAATCATCCTTCACCAAGATAATGCAAGTTAGCACACGGCTCGGACAACAATTGAATATTCAAGGCAAGTACACATCGAATTGTTACATCATCCTGTGAACAGACTTCTTTCGAACGAAAATAATGAAGTATTTAAAAGCTCCCAATTGTTTTCCTCTAGCTCTATTTGAAAATCTTATGAGACATCCCTCGTAGTAGTGAATAATATTTGAAGGAATGAAATTTAACTCACCTCTACTTTAACTCTAATGGGTTGTCAGATAAAGTCACTACAAGTTTCATATAATTCTTTATGCTGATAATTTTCATTTATATACAGAAATGAAAATAGGTGAAAATGCACAACCCTTCGATATTCTTACGTGCCTGCTGAGAAGGGACATTATTAAATGATTCCTATAGTAATGAAAAAGTACCAAATTAAAAAATTCTGTCTGGAATATTTCAGATTTTTTATTTTACTGATAAAATTCTTACAATGATAACACTCTCCCTATAAACACAATTTGTTTGGAAATTGTCTGAGTAATAACATAAAGGAATGGTCTGTCAACAAGGAAAATCAGGGGCTCAGGCTCTTTCACTATGACAAAATGCCGACGAATAAACACTGCAACAGAGAAGATGTGACACTAGTTAAATATCGCGAAGATAATAACACCAACAACAGTAATTTTGATGATTCAGTTATGGCATATGATATTAGCCTAATTTTTAAGGATGATTTCAAATCCGTGAATAAAACTTCTGAACCAGCTCTTGTTTAGAAAATATGTAAGATTTTAAAATGAAACACAATTTCTTCAAATATGATTTTATTTTATTGAATTCTCAAATCTTTCGTTTGTAAGAATTTCTTGAAGATGTTGAGAGTCAGTGAGCTATGTTGAATGCTCCAATAATATTCAGAAGTAATGTGCTTTTCAGCAAACTTTGATTGTCCAATGGTCCTGGTGGAATAGCTGGCCCTGTTCTTTACTTAGATCCTCAAAAAAAAAGATTGCCAGAATATGATGTAGGTTGTGAAGAAAGTATAACTTGATGGTCATGTTCAATAATTTGAAAGTAACCCATTAGTTGTTCAACGGTTTGAGAATACTCAGAACTTCTCGTATTTACCAAAAAATTTTTAACAAGCCGAACAAACTATGCATTTTTCTTAATCTCTGTCATAGGGAAACTTGTAGTTTCTATTAATGATGTAATCTTAGCCCATGAAAGATGCCCGCTTTTATTTTTTCTACACCCAGTTTCGAGAATATTTCGGCAATCGACAACGACCCCAATTTATTCCCTTTGTGTGAGCGAATATGTTCTAGACTACATTTTCATGAATCTATGAATAAACTCCATTCATTACATTCGTAATTTCGTAATCTCATTGCAGTCATTAAACCAGGCACATCTTCTCGAATAAAATACGAAATACCTTTAACGTGCTTCAACCAACTGTAAACAATGGCCCGCATGATGCGCACTCGGTACGGGCTGTAAACAGCCCTGCTAGCATTGTTGCCAATTCTCAGCAGCTCCGGCCTTGTATAGAGAGGCCGTGGGTATGATCATCGTGTGCTTCAATTAACATTATATGAGATTCGGCAGCAGTTTTTTCAAATTAGAGCAAAACAATAACGATAATTATTTTAATAGCTCTAAAACACAACGAAACTGATGCAAAAGTATACCTTCATGTATCTTATATTATTGACAGATGTCAATGCTACATTCTAAGCCTCATTTGCATTGGTCATTAAGGCTCAGTTATTATGTTAAAATTTTTACCAATAGAGTGAGGTTTTCAACAGGTACGCCTAATATTTCAAATGCTGGAATTGTAGTAAATTGATCTCTACAATACTCAACTAATTGCATAGCCGTACCGCTTCCCACTATACCGGATACTTACTAGAACTTTGCTATTTCAAATAATATAGTGTCCTTTTTATTTTTTTCTATTAGAAGTCTTTTTTCGAGCACCTTTCTCTCGCATTTAATGATCTAGAACTAAGCACTATTGAGCTAAGGCTTTTTATCAAAATTTTGGTGTCATCTAGCACAAAAACTGGACTCTGAATTGAGTACTTTTTTATAGTTTAATGAGGAAAGTGTTCTTTCTGAATGCAACGTACTTTTTTATGTAAAAGATGCTCAAAAATCACTAGTCAACTCAATAATAATAAACTCTTAAAAAACCGGATTTTCGAATAAGAGTACCTGTTATTTTTTAATTTATTAGAACCGTTTTTTTGAATTACTATTGTTTCGGTTTTCCCATACCTAAAACGGCACGTGTTCATTTTATTCGTGATTCATCAAAAACCTGTAGCGGAAATTTAAATCATTGGGAAACAGACAGAGTGGATTAAATTTCGATACCAGTTTCTATGTGTCACTATATTCTGAAACCTCTAAATATTTCACACCATTCAAATTGGTTTCATACATTAAATATTGAAGTTGCTTTTTGTACATTGAACCGAACACATTGCAGCTAAAACGATGTTTTCGATGTTTCGATCTATTATTTGATGTGGACGATCCAGATATGAGAATTATGCCGTTTAAAAATACCTTCTCTCGTAAATTTGGACTCATTAGTCTATTTAAGGTTTTGCAGAACTCTTGGTTTTTTTTGAGTATGAACCATTAACAACAAAAATTAATGCTAACCTCCGCGTTTCATGGATTCATCGATAATATAAATGAGAGTTTGTGGAAGTGGAAATAGTTTCTTTTCTAAATTTCATTAATTGATGACTCGCTATCCCTAAATCTGCAACAGCACGTACAGACGCATACATATTGGCATAGAAATAACCCAAGACGGTAAACGCAATGTCTTCACCGTTGGAAATGAAACTAAGTCTATCCCTGTTCGCTATCTCATTTCCATGAATTTTCTGAATTGTTTTCTAGAAATTGGTCTAAATTCGGGTTGAATGTTAAACACGTTTAACTTATTACTTGATGACATTTAACATTAATGATGAATAAATTCATAGTATCGTCGTTTGAGTACATTTTAGCCATTTTATTTAACAATAAACTATACCATCACTCATAGAAACACCTAGAACATTGTGAAACATAGAAATTGGTATCGGAACAGCAAGTCTTTGATGAAATTGCAAATGAAATGAAAACAAGCTATTTTAGACACGAGGAAACCTAATACCAAACAATACTAATGGAAAATACGATTTTATAAAGTAAAGAAAATATTCACTCCTTTTTTTGTGAATTTAGTTTTCTTGAGCTGATGAGATATTTTTGAGCATCCTATATATAAAATATCATCATAAAGTAAAGTTGCCCTAAAAAATAACATTTTTCTCGTTATACTTGAAAAAACAGTAATATTGCTTGATGATAATAACTCAATGGTGCATAACTTCGGATGCGATAAATCTCAACGAGAGATGCCTGAAATATAATAATGCCGTTTAATGAAAAAATTACGAAGTGTATCATGCTTAGAATAGAAAAGTTCTAGTTCGTTATAACTGGAAGCAGAACCGCTACGAAAATAATTGAAAATTATAGAACACTAATCCCAAAATTCGAAATTGACCGATAAACCTGTTTCCCAGATACATCTAATGGGGCTTTAGAACGAACACCCTATAAAATGGGAAAAATGAAATTTTATCATATTCCATTTCTTCTGCTTTACTAAGAATATACTTTGAGATCACCGAGCAGGAATTTGCAATAGTTGAACTATATGTATACTGGTTGATCCACCAGTGCTCTATGGCTCGTACACTCTTGAAGATTTGATTTTTGTTGGAACGGTATTGTATTCAGAAAGTCAAAATCTACTTCAGCAATTTTCTATAAAGAATCTTGGGAGGTTTTTCAGATTGGAAGACCTCTTTTTTGTTGAAGATTCAAGAGGGGCCTAAACTCGCTATAATGTTTTTAAGTAATAAGTTTTATTGGTGAGTAGTTTCGTCCCAAATTTTTTTTCCGCAAGAATTCATGAAAATAGGCTTTCACATCATCGCATGCTTCTTCCGCCAGAGGATTAATACTTTTTCCTTGCGTTTTCTTATTGCCCAAGGATAGCTTCATTGATGAATTGAAATAGTTTATCCTCATTTTATACAGGAATGATTAAAAATAATAGAGGAGTGACTCTAAAAAATTATTGAATATTATAATTTTAAAGATATCATATCTTGATTCTTTCAAATGGAACATTTTGATTTTATTTTTCATGTCAACGCATAAAATATTGTGCCATATTTTGCAGAAGCAACCTCATTTTATCTTCGACCATTGTCGAAATGAAAAAATAAAATAAAATAATGAAATCAGAGGTTGCGAAAGAAGAGTTCAATTAGTATATATCATTATACTTGATCAGAGATATGGAGATATTTTAAGAAAGTCATGTATGAAATACGTGACATGAGATGATCTACAAGACGTTGAACTACTTCAATAAGTGTTCGAAATGTTGCCCGTTTATTTGTAGACACAACTCAATCCTTCTGAGGCAAGACCGTTGAACTCTCGACAACATTTGAGGATTAACTAACCGAAAGGTGTCGAGTATTCTCTGTCTCATATCCAATTGTGTTGTAGAAGGAATTTGGTAAACGATGCCCTTAATATAACCTCACAAGAAAAAATCTAGACTTGTAAGTTCCGGAGACCTAGCTGGCCATCTAGCGGGACCACCACGTCCTATCCATTTGTTTGGAAATACATGATTCAAATGCTCCCTATCTTGATGTGAGTAATGTGCCGGTGCTCCATCCTGTTGAAACCACAAATCTTGTTTTAAATGCTCTTGTACATCAGCAAGTAAAATTCGTAGATGGTTTTACTGAAAAAATCTCAATAAATTTCACTATTGAGGTGCCCGTTGAAAAAATGCGGCCCAGTTAGATATCCATCTACTATAGCGGCTCATACATTCAAGGACCAACGATGCTGGTGATCTATTTGTCTCATGAGGTGTGCATTTTACGTGACGTAATAATCAAAGTTGTTTCTGTTAACAAGCCCATTCTTGTGGAAACTTGCCTCGTCCGAGAAAAGAACTCTTCTAAAAAAAAATTTTATTCGATTTTCATAGTCTTAATTGTTCAGTTCCTGGTGCAGGTATTCATGCTATGCATAAAATTTATTCACTTTCAAGATTCTCTGGACAGAAGTTTGACTTATATCTGTTAACTGAGAAATCTCTATTTGGCTTTTGGCTTTTTGGCCTCTGTCACTGTCAACGAAACTGATGATTTGTGTGAGCGATATTACCCATTTCCATAAATCTACTTAGAAGTTTTTCGAAGCATCTTGAATCAGGATGCCTCTTATCAGGGAACCTTTGTGCATAAACTCTACATGCCAACAAAGAATTTCTATCACACTCACCCCGAATAAAAATCAACTCAACCATTTCTGCTTTGGAGGACTTCATGGCAGTCAAATGAGAAAATTAGGGTTCAGACCTGAGTTTACCAATGTTAAATAACGAAACACTGATAAGTGCACCATGTAAAATGCAGAATATGATGTGTCCGGAAACCTGACAGAAGGCACAAATAAAACAAAATGTCAACACATACCTCGATTAACGTTTTGAACATCTTGATTTTATCATTCGTTATGTTGTTATCTTGTTCAGGTTTCATTTTTTACTACTTGAATCATTACAGAAAAAAAAAGCTTCTGTGCGAATAATGATGAATGTTGATGAGTACGATGTTGAATTTTCATCAAAACTTTTTACAAATAATAGAATATTTCAAAAATGATAGAAAATAAACATAAGGTTACTTCTGCTAAAATATTGCATAATATCTTATGCGTTGAAATCAATAATATGATACAGGGTGTTCCATTTGAAAAATTCAATATATGATATTTTTAAAATTTCAATATTCAATAATTTTTTTGAGTCACTTTTGTATGAGATGAGGATAATCTATTTCAATTCATCAATAAATCTATCCTTGGGCAATAAGAAAACGAAAGGAATAAAGTATTCATCCTCTCTGGCCGAAGGAGCATGCGATGATGTGAGAGCCTATTTTCTTGAATTTTCAGGGAGAAAAAAATATTGTGTCGAAACTACTCACCAGAAAACTTACTACTCGAAGACATCATAACAGAGTTTAGGCCGCTCCTGAATCTTGAACAAAAAAGTGGTCTTCCAATCTGAAAAAACCACCCAAGATTTTTCTATAGAAAATTGGGACACCCTGTTTACTGCAAAATAAACTGCTGAAGTAGATTCCTACTTCCTAAATACAATACTGTTCGAACAAAAATGAAATCTTCAAGAGTGTACGAGCTACACAAAAAGTAATGAACTAATTATGATAAGAGCAGGTATTATTTGAAGATATCAAATCAAATAAGAACGAATAAGCCGGCCATACTCGTCGTTTGAAAGATAATCTCTATGGGGGGTTTGTTAGGTTTGAAAATCTCCAAGAAATCTAACTTTGGTCCCTTAGATGTTCTGTGAATAATTTAAAGATCATTTTCGATACAATGAGAAGCGAAAATAGATTCGTCATTTCTCTAGTTGTTGTAATCTGATTGATGCTCTTTGTGTCTAGTTTTGAATGAACGACCAGTCTGACCTGTATAAACGCCTTCACAATTCATACAGGACAACTTGTGAACTCAAGCATTGTCAAATCTATCAGTTTTATCTTTTTTATTGAAAAATTCCTGGGAGAGTTTCAGGGTGGTCTTAAAAGCTACTTTATAATGCTATTTTCAAAATGACATTTGCAATTTTTTCGCTGATAGGGCCGAAATATATTGATGTGATTTATTCATGTTATTAGTTGATTCTTTACGTGGGTGAATATTATGATGATTTGGTTTCTTTAAATAATATCTTCTTTTAAAATAATTAGTTTATTAGCGTTAGTTCGCACCCTTATCAATTCTGTACCTACCTGTTTCTGTATGTTTGAATTCGCAACTTTAGTTCAATACTTGTTGTTAGCATAAGATGGTAATGGTAACGGCGGAATCAATTAGTTATTTGTACAATAGTTCCTTTGTTTTTCTTTGATTTAAAAGGGTTGTGTTTGGAAAAATAACCAAATCATGAAAACTTTAATCAGTGATATTTATGAATTATTTGCTTTAATATAAATAGTACTAAATTCTAACAAGCACTATCGGATTGAAAGTAGTGCAATATAGCAGATTTAGGAACATTAATTTCTGTAGAAAAAGTCAAACCTGCAACACACATTTAAGGATAAAAGCTAGAATATCTTCAGGAAGAAATATTACAGTTGCTTATAACATCAAGTCGAGTCAAGTCCAATCAACTGCTAAGCAGATTTTCATCAGTCGGTATTATGATTGTGTGAAAGTCTGAAGCGGGGAGAACTAGTTTGAAGCACCATAAAAAATGACAATTCCTTTTCAGCCCTTCGACAGATTCATACCTTCGCAAAAATACATCATTCTTCTAATTGATTTGGTATAATCATGCTTGGAATAAATAATACCAAATGAAAATAGTAAAAATAATCTTCATTTTAATGTGATTCTTATGCTGCTTATAAATCCAAAAATCTTCCTTGGAAAGCAATGACGCGATAGAACGACATTTATGGCGTACTTTCACTATACCACCTTCATTGAGAAGTCTTGATTCCAAAACCCCGAATATCTCCATGTGTGACGTCCTAAACTTATACATTGGAGTATACCAATTTCTCTTAACATTTCTTCGCAGCTAAATTGTCCAAAAACCGTTATACGCAACGAATTCATGAAAATATTTGAATCGTAAACCTTAATATCCATATTTATCATCAGTTGATTAGATGATAATCATTAGGCTCTCATCACTCGCTACTGTCTTTTGCATCATCTAGAAATCAACCATTAAGTCTGTGTTCTCTAAATAATAATCATAAGTAACACATCAATCAAGGTACGTTATCATAAATTTTATTCATCATTATTGTTTTAAAATTCCTATTTCTTCGAAATACTACCCTCGAATCGGAGAAAACGGTTTAAAATAATTTTTATTTGACTTGCAATTTTATTGATAATTATACTGGTCAATACTAATCTATAACCGTGATGCGAATCTATTGTTTGGATGCGTTTCAATTTGCTCTTCTTTTTAGTCAGAACACTCAACTGAATTTGAAATTCAAAGTTTATGTGTACCGTAGAATTTTGAAGATTGGTTACAATGTCAGTAATTTGGGAATATACAAGTACCTAGTTGAAGTATGTTCTCTCAGTTATTGAATATTCAAATTGTTATTATTATTATTATTATTACAGTGGTGCTGAAAATTATAGTACAACTGTGGACTCTGTTTGGCATGGTGTGGAACCTGTAGTATCCCCTAGATACTCCATCATATTCACGTGTTTTCAGAGAAAGTTCGAATTGATCTGAGTTTCTTGATACAATTACGCAGAGCGTCTCTAAGCTCAGACAAACTAAGAGAGATGATTCCTGAAGCGATTCTGAGATAAAGTACTGGAACACCACATTCCTAAACTTTTTGAATTCGCAGATATTCAGCGTCAAAAATTTAATCCTTACTTATCCTGAAATCATAATTTTCAACATAAGAGAGCGATTTCATTGCGTTACTAAAGATGTAATGGAATACATTTCTGGTTCTAGAGAAAGTGGCATTGATAACCTTATACAAATGATTATCAAGAATGTTAAATTACTTTCGATGGATGAATATCAAAATATATTTTCAATAAATAATTATTGTTTTAAGACCTTAAATTCCTCGAATTGAAAATGTATTGCTTTAGTTATGATGAATATGCAGATACGATCTATGTTTATGGTTATTGCGATGAAAACGCAAAATAATTATTATCTGTCGAAATAGCAATTCTGGCATTTATCTATCAGAAGTAACTCAACATTGCTGAGAATCATTTTATTATATTTACGAATGTTACCTTCTGTGACAAAAGATATATATGTTATTGTATCTGTGATGACACAATAGCAACGCTCTAGTATGTTAACAATTGTGATTTCAGGATCAAATTTTTGAAACTGAATATTTCCGAATTCAACAATGCTCTTCTCACAGTCTTGGAATTACGTCAGGAACCTACTATTTAAGCATGTCTCGAAGCTTGGAGTACACCCTATATATGTTCCTTGGTATAGTACAGTAGAATAAAGATAAGAATAACCAATCTAAGAATCTAGTAAATTTATTGTTGAGTCAACCTCTTTACAGTGATAATACTCTTCCGATAAACACTATTTGCTTTGTAACAGCGTGAGTAATAATATAAAGGAATGGTCTATCTATCAGAAGAATAAGGGGCTCTGGCGCATTGACAAAAGCAGAAGCAATTGTGAATTTTACTGCAACAAAAATTATACATGTAGAATTATCAAATAATCGAAAATTCATCACAAAGAAAGAATATTGAATTTTGTATCAGAACAATATCTTCTGAAAAAATGTGAAATCACTTAAAGACTTGAATAAGCAAACCATCGTCAATAGATTTCATTGCGAAAGAGATCTAGTTAATAAGTGGTAAAATCATTATGGTGAATTCTACTTATTTATTTCTTAATTGAATGGTCATTATACGAAAAGAAATTTGAACTTTCTTTATTTCAATGTGATCTTTACAATGATAATACCCTTCCTACAAAAAGTATATGTCTGGAAGCTGTATGGACAATAGTATACAAGAATGGTCTATCTACTTGAAATAACGAAGGCTCTGGTTCATTCAAGATAGCAGATTCACCAATAACTATTACTGCAACAAAAAAAGAGTAGAATGTTAAAAGGAAGAAAAAATATTTTCATCAAAGAAGGAAAATAAATGAAGCGAATACCAGTGAAGAAAGAAGCAGGAAATCAGTGAGCAAATGAAATTGTAGCATTTTCTGAACTAGGAATATTGAAAAAGAAATTCAGAAACGCTCTTAGAAAGGTATATATTTCGAATATACAGTTAAGCATATCTGATTTATGAATATATATTAGAAATCAATCTCATCATAAAATGAGAGAACTAATTCGAAGAACATTGTAGAAATCCTTTAAAAATTGATGAATAGGGCAGACAGATTTTGCAACTGAGTGAATAATAATATGAAGGAATGGTCTAACTATCAGTAGAATAAGGGCTCTGGTTTATTGACAATAGCAGTAGCAAATAAAAATTTTACTGCAACAAAAATTATACATGTAGAATTATTACATAATCAAAAATTTAGCTAAAAGAAAGAAATTTAAGTTTTCTATCAGAATATTATCTTCTGGAAAAATGTGACATCACTTAAAGACTTGAATAAGTAGACATTCTTCAATTGATTTCATTGCGGAAAAGATCTAGCGAATATAAGGAGGGTTGAAAGTGGAAAAAATCATCTTAATGATTGTAAAATATGAAGGATATTCTACTTATTTATTCCTTGATTGAATTGCCAACATACGATAAGATATTATTTGAACTTTCTTTATTTCAATGCGATCTTTACAATGATAATACTCTTCCTACAAAAAGTATTTGTTTGGATGCTGTATGAACGATAGTATAAAAAAATGGTCTATCTACTTGGAATACCAGAGGCTGTGGTGCATTCAAGAAAGCACTTGCACCGAGAGCTATTACTGCAACAAAAAGAAAAGTTAAATGTTAAAAAAATAATGAACATTATTTTCATTGAAGAACGAAAATGAATGAAGTGAATACCAGTGAAGAAAGAAGGAATCAAGCGAAGCAAATTAAACTGTAGCATTTTTGTATTAAGAATATTAATAAACTCAAAAAACACTTGAACACTCTTGAAAAGGTACATATTTCGAATATACAATTAAGTTTATCTGATTGATAAATAAATTTTAGAAAGAAATCTCATTATAAAATGGGGGAACTAATTCGATGAACATGATAGAGCTCCTTTGAGAAATTGATGTCAAGGTGGACAGATTTCGAATTTTTAGTAGCTATGTGAATTATTGGGAATACAGAAAAATGATTCTCCCACTCCTTGTTCTTTTACATGAGGAATTCATTGGCGCAAACAGAATCAAGCCAGTTATATTCTTTTTCGAGATATTTGCCAATTTTGAATATTTTTGGAATCAGTGAAATGTCAATAACTCGCTTGTTTTTGAAATTTGTAAGTATGGTTTTGGCATTCTTCACACACTTTTTGACGTAAAATCAAACTACGTGCCGAAATCCTTTTGTTGACCAACGGTTTCTGAGTTATAATAAAAACATTCGTTTTCTTGAATTACGTCAACTAGAGTTTTCAAAAATATACCACATAAGCACTCAATGTCTTCATCCGGGATGTGTTTTCAGGAAAAACCTAAAATAGAATAACTTTTTCCTAATTTTATCTAGTAAACTTATGTCCATTTGAAAATGTACATGGAATGATTTAAATAACGATAGTATTTACTATGTTGTCATGATAGATTCTTGCAATCGAAATTCAGATTAATGTGATGTTTCTTCAACAAATTACAACTATTGTGTGAATAAAATATCGTTTATGAATACGAAGCAACTATGACGTACAAAATGTTGAAAAGTTTGTTATGATTGAATATTATATTCATATGCAAAGTTTAATTTTTTTAAAAATTATTTTGTAACTGTATGTCTAATCTTACTTTTCTTTCTTTAGTGGAATTTTATAAGTAAGGTTAACGTTCTAAAATATAAATGGATGACTGAATCATAGTTGAATGTTCTGGTTTTCATTCATTTAAATGACATTAACCTTATCTTCCATTAAAATAAATATAAAATTTTCCGATGAACTATTACAAATCTACGACTCTCCCTAAAAATATTATCTGGTGTGTTGCAGAATGAGTGATGATATGCAAAAATGGACGATCCACTTGAACAGTATAAGATTCTCCAAAAATCCACTTGCATACTCGGCAAACAAAACTACAAAAAAAAAGAAAGAACTTACAGATTAAAATGAGTAAGAACGAGCACTCAAACAATTCTGATGAAGTTAAGTATCTTTTATTCTAGAAATGTGGAAATCAATAGTCACCAGTCACTACCACTTGAAATCATTATAATGTATTTTTATGTTTCTGAAAACTTCCACAGCCCTACCATGTGTGTTCCTATGAGAAGTGTGGCTTTCGGCTGTCTTCTAACTAACTAGTTTATGAAGTGCAGAAGGTGCTGAGGATTACCTGTTCTGCCAATAAGAATGATATAGCATAATCCACAAAGTTTTCTTCACAAGGAGCCTTTTACTTACACATTTTGAATACGCAAAATAAACTTAACATCTTTAGAAAACCTACTACCACATTTAAACGTATAGTTCAATATGATCCACGTAGCATATACGTTACCTTTGTCCTTAGAAAATCGAAAAGAAATTGGAACATTTGAAACTAAACGGTTTTGAGCGTTACTTAATGGTCAAAATAGTGAATAATATCAATTACATATAACTATTTGCCAAATATATCAGAGTAGAAATAAATCAGGCAACTTCAATCCTTTAACAAAATTTGAACAGATCTAGTAAATAACCTTCTCAAATTGAATTCTGAAACTGCATTCACACCTCAAAATATAGTGTCCTCTTTTCTGTTAATTCTATATAGAATTTAAATATGTTAGGAATTCATAAGTAATTTTATGTAGATTGCAATAATTTCTACACAAGTTTGACTGATCGGTCCTTCAAAATTAGATGTAAAAACATAGAACTTAATTTCTTCAAGCTGCACGAAATTTAAATTATTGTTCTTTTTCCTTTTTTTTATATATATATATATATACGTATATATTACGTATATATATTCCTTGGTATAATACAGTCATGCGCGATAAAGAAAAACCAATGTGAGAATCTAGTAAATTTATTGGTGAGTCAGCCTCTTTAGAGTGATATTACTCTACCGATAAACGCTATTTATTCTGTAACTGCGTGAATAATTATATAAAGGAATGGTCTATCTATCAGAAGAGTAAGGGCTCTGGTGCATTGACATAAGCAGAAGCAATTGAGAATTTTACTGCAACAAAACTTATCATGTAGAATTAATGAATAATCGTAAATTAATCACAAATAAAGAATATTGAATTTTATATCAGGATAATATCTTCTGAAAAATGTGACATCACTTAAAGACTTCAATAAGCAAATCATGCTCAATTAATTTCATTGCGAAAGAGATCTGGTTAGTAAGTGGGAAAATCATCATGGTGAATATAAAATATAATTGAGATATATCTGACTTCTACTTATTTATTCCTTAATTGAATTCCCATCATACGAGAAGATATTATTCGAACTTTCTTTAATCAAATGTGATCTTTCCTATGATAATACTCTTCCTACAAACAGTATTTGTTTGGAAGCTGTATGGACAATAGTATACAAGAATGGTCTATCTACTTGAAATACCAAAGGCTCTGGTGCATTCAAGATAGCAGTTCTATCATCAACTATGACTGCAACAAAAGAAGAGTAGAATATTAAAAGGAAAAATAAAAATATTTTCATCGAAGAAGGAAAATAAGTGAAGCGAATATCAGTGAAGAAAGAAGCAGGAAATAATTGAAGCAAATGAAATTGTAGCATTTTTAGAACTAGGAATGTCAAGGAATATAGAAACGCTATTGAAGAGGTATATATTTTGAATATACAGTTAAGTATATCTGATTCATCAATATATTTTAGAAATCAATCTCGTCATAATATTGGTGAACTAATTCGAAGAACATTGTATGAATCCTTTGAAAAGTTGATGTATAGGGCGTACATATTTTGTAACTGAGTAAATATTAATATAAAGGAATGGTCTATCTACTATAAGAATAAAGGGTCCAGGTTCATTGACAATAGCAATAGCAATTGAAAATTTTACTGCAACAAAAATTATGCATGAAAAATTATTAGAAATCCAAAATTTATCACGAAGAAAGAAAATTGAATTTTATATCAGAATAACATGTTCTGGAAAAAATGCGACATCACTTAAAGACTCGAATAAGTAGACCATCTTCAATTGAGTTCATTGCGAAAGAGATCTAGCGAATATGTGAAGCGTTGAAAGGGGGAATAATCATCTCACTGAATGTAAAATAGGAAGGATATTCTACTTATTTATTCCTTAAATGAATTGTCAACATAAAATATTATTTGAACTTTCGTCATTTCAATGTGAACTTCACAATGATAATACTCTTCCTACAAAAAGTATTTGTTTTGAAGCTGAATGGACAATAGTATACAAGAATGGTCTATCTATTTGGAATACCAGAGACTCTGGTGCATTTAAGATTGCAGTAATACCAACTATTATTACTGCAACAAAATGAATGTTAAAAAAGAATGAAAGTTATTTCCAACAAAGAATGAAAAACATGAAGTGAATACAATTGAAGAAAGAAGCATAAATCAAGTGAAGCAAATTGAATTGTAGCATTTTCTGAACTAACAATATTAACGAATTCAAAAACCACTTTGAAACACTCTCGAAAAGTTATATATTTCGAATATATAATTAGGTATGTCTGATTCATTGATATATTTAGAAATAAAATGGGAGAACCAATTCGAAGAACAATATAGAGATACTTCCAGAAATTGATGTCATGGTAGACAGGTTTCGACGTTTTAGTGGTGAAGATAAGTGAAATATTGTGAATACAGTAAAATGATTGTCCTACCTCTTGTTGTCTTACTTAAGGAAATCATTGGCGCAAACAGAATCATTTGTTTTATTCATTTAAATAACATTAACCTTATCTTCCATTAAAATAACCATTAAATTTTCTAATACACTATTACAAATCTACTCCCTAAAAATATTATCTGGTGTGTTGCAGAATGTGTAAAGAGATACAAAAATGGCCGATCGATTTGAACAGTATAAGATTTTACAATAAATCCACTTGCATACTCGGCGAACAAAACTACAAAATGAAAAGAAAGAAGTAACAATAGCTTACAATAAGTTAGAGCAAACACTGAAACAATTTTGATTGAATTAAGTACCTTTTATTCTGTAAATATTCAAATCCGTAGTTACCAGTCTCTACCACTTTTTGAAAGTGACTTAAATGTCAAAATAGTGAAAAGTATCCATTACATATAAGTATTTTTCAAATATATCCAAGTAGCACTAAATCCGAAAACTTCATCCCTTTAACAATATTTGAACCGATTTAGTGAATAACGTTTTCGAATTGAATTCTGAAACCACATTCACACAACAAAATATAGTATCCTCACCTTTGTTAACCCTATGGAGAATTTAAGTAATTAATTTATAAGTTATTTTGTGTAGACTGCAATAATTTCTACACAACTTCGACTGGTCTGTCCTTCAAAATTAGAAGTGAAAACAGCAAACTTAATTTCTTGAATACCGAGTTAACACATCACAAGTGAGATTGGTATAAGAGTGCTGAATAAATAATATTATTTATTCATCAATATTCTCGTCATTTTGATAGCAACAGTCTTTTTTAAGCAATAAAATATTTCACTGATAGTCCGGTCCTGTATTGTGAGTCAAAGACCATACGTAGATAAAACAGGAAAAACTGAGGTCTCAAATAATGCCACATAAAAAAAATACCAAAATGGGCTCATAAACAGATTTCAAACACGTTTATTTCTTGTAGAAACCGATAACAATTTTTTTTCAGGTGAATTTTTCGTCATTCAGCAAAATCAAAATTTATTGCAAGGCCATTCCAGAGGTACCAAAAGATTTTATTACATAATTTGTACACACTGTTTGTGCGGTTCGAGCACTAGTGAACAAATCATTGAAAATACATTATACAGAGTGTTGTATCGCTCAAAACACAATTTTATACATTAGTTTCAGTTTGGTTCTAAAATTTCCGAGATTTATGTCCCGCTCTGGATAAATCCTGCAGAGGTGATTCTGTGTGCCGAATTTCTTGGTATTTGGTGCAACAGTTGCAGAGTTGTGAACTTTCGAATATTAAGCGAAATTCAGAACACAGCCTGTATATCTAAAACGAAGCTCCTCAGGGGGTTGATAGGGGAGGTTTCAAAATCACCACCGTCACGTCTATCTTCCCTCAAGCCATGTAAAGCCTTATGTGATACACCCTGTATATATTCCTTGGTATAGTACAGTCATGCTTGATAAAGAATAAGCAATGTAAAAATAAGAATCTAGTAAATTTATTGTTAGGTCAACCTCTTTATAGTGATAATACTCTTCCGATAAACACTACTTGTTTTGTAACTGCGTGAATAATAAAATAAAGGAATGATCTATCTATCAGAAGAATAAGGGCTCTGGTGCATTGACAATAGCAGAAGCAATTGAAAATTTTACTGCAACAAAAATTATACATGTAGAATTAATTAATAATCTAAAATTCATCACAGAGAAAGAATATTGAATTTCATATCACAATAATATCTTCCGAAAAAATGTGACATCACTTAAAGACTTGAATAAGTAAAACATATATCTTACTTATACTTATTATTATTAATTCCTTAATTGAATTGCCATTATACGAGAAGATATTATTTGAACTTTCCTTATTTCAATGTGATCTTTACAATGATAATACTCTTCCTACAAACAGTATTTGTTTGGAACCTGTATGGACAATAGTATACAAGAATGGTCTATCTATTTGGAATACCAAAGGCTCTGGTGCATTCAAGATAGCAGATGTAGGAACAATTAATACTGCAACAAAAAGAAGAGTATAATGTTAAAAGGAAGAATAAAAATATTTTCATCGTGGAAGGAAAATAAATGAAGCGAATACCAGTGAAGAAAGAAGCAGGAAACAAGTGAAGAAATGAAACCGTAACATTTTCTGAACTATGAATATTAAGGAATTTAGAAACGCTCTTAGAAAGGTATATATTTCGAATATACAACTAAGTATATTTGATTCCTACATATATTTTAGAAATCAATCTCATCATAAAATGGGGAACTAATTCGAAGAACATTGTAGAAATACTCTGAAAACTTGAAGTATAGGGCAGACAGATTCCATAACTGAGTGTATAATAATATAAAGGAATGGTCTATCTACCAGAAGAATGAGGGGCTCTGGTTCATTGACAATAGCAGCAGCATTTGAAAGTTTTACTGCAATAAAAATCATACATGTAGAAGTATTGCATAAGCAAAAATTTATTGCAAAGGCAGAAAATTAAATTTTATACCAGAATAACATCTTCTGAAAAAAGTGTGACATCACGTGAAGCTTGCATAAGTAAACGATCTTCAATTGATTTCATTGTGAAAGAGATCTAGCAAACATGTGGAGGTTTTAAAGTGGGAAAAGTCATCATGATGAATGTAAAATATGATTGAGATTATACTTATTTTTCCTTAATTGAATTACCAACATACGAGAAGATATTATTCAAACTTTCTTTACTTCAATGTGATCTTTACAATGATGATACCCTTCCTACAAAAAGTATTTGTTTGGAAACTGTATGGACAATAGTATACAAGAATGGTCTATCTACTTGGAATACCAGAGGCTTTTATGCATTCAAGATTCAAGACAATTAATACTGCAACGAAGCGAAGAGTAAAATGTTAATAAAAGAAAATGAATATTACTTTCATTAGAGAATGAAAATAAATAAAGTGAATACCAGTAACGAAAGAAGAAGGAATCAAGTGAAACAAATTAAATTGTAGCTTATTTTGAACTAAGAATATTGATGAACTCACAAATACACTTTGGAACACTCTTGAACAGGTATATATTTCGAATATACAATCAAGTGTATATGATTCATAAATATATTTTAAAAATTAATATAATTGAAATTCGAAGAACAATATAGATTTCCTTTGAGAAATTTATTGACATGGTGGACAGATTTCGACGTTTTAGTAGCTATGTGAAATATTGGGAACACAGAAAAATGATCCTCCTACCCCGTGTTCTTTCACTTGAGGAAATCATTGCCGCAAACAGAATCAAGCCAGCTTTTTTCATTTTCGAGTTATTCGCAAATTTTGAAAACTTTCTGAATCAGTGGAATGTTATTATCTCGCTCGTTTCTGAAATTTGTAAGGATGGTTTTGGCATTCTGCAGACGTAAAATCGAACTACGTGCCGAAATCTCTTTTTTGTCCAACGTTTTTTGAGTTATAAAGAAAACATGCGTTTTCTTGAATTACGTTAAGTAGAGTTTTTTATTTCCATTCCAAAAATATACCACATGTGCACTCAATTTCTTCAACCGCGACGTGTTTTCATGAAAAACCTAAAATAGACTTATTTTTTCCTAATTTTATCTAGTAATCCTATATCCAATTAAAATCTACATGGAACTATTCAAATATCTTTAGTATATAGTATGTTGTCATGATAGATTCTTGCAATCGCAATTTAGATATATTTGATGATTTTTAACAAGTTACAACTATTGTGTGAATATAATATCGTTTATGATAACGAAGAAACCTTGACGTACAAAAATGTTGAAAAGTCTGATATGATCGAATGCTATATCCATAATAATTTTGATACTGATTTTTGTTAAAAGTTGTTTTGTAATTATCTGTCTAATTTTAGTTTCCCAGTTCCTTTCGTTGGTGCTATTTTATGAGTGAGGTTATCGTTCTAAAAATAAAACGATGAATAAATCATAGTAAAATGTTCTGGTTTTCATTCATTTAAATTACATAAACCTTATCTTCCATGAAAAGAACAATTAAATTTTAAAACTATTAAAAATCTAAGACTCTCCCTAAAAATATTATCTGGTGTGTTGCAGAATGTGTGATGGTATACAAAAATGGCCGATCAACTTGAACAGTATAAGATTCTCCAATAAATCCACTTGCATACTCGGCGAACAAAACTACAAGAAGAAAAGAAAGAACTAGCAGCTTAAAATAAGTAAGAACAAGCACTCAAACAATTCTGATGAAATTAAGTATCTTTTATTCTAGAAATGTACAAATCAGTAGTCACCACTTGAAATCATTAGAATGTATTTTTATGTTTCTGAAAACTATCTCAGCCCTACCATGTATGTTCCTATGAGACGTGACGCTTTCGCCTGCCTTTAAACTAACTAGTTTTTGAAGTGGCAGAAGGTGCTGAAGATTATCTGTTCTGCCAATAAGATTATATATAGAGCATAATCAATAAAGTTTTCTTCACAAGGAGCCTTTTACATACACATTTTGAATACGCAGAATGAACTTTACATCTTTAGAAAACCTACTACTACATATGAGCATATTCCCAAGGTTCCAAACATCTAAATTCTAATAAAATTTCGGCTTATAATTCAATGATCCAATAAGCATATACGTTACCTTTATCCTTAGAAAATCGAAAAATAGATTCGATCATTGAAACTGTAGCGCAACAACGGTTTTGAACGTGACATAATTGTCAAAATAGTGGAAAAAATTGAATACATATAACTATTAGCCAAATATAACCAAGTAGCAATAACTCCGGAAACTTCATTCCTTTAATAAAATTTGAACAGATCTAGTAAACAACCTTTTCGAATTGAAATCTGAAATCGTATTCACACCTCAAAATATAGTGTCCTCACTTTTGTTAATCCTATAGAGAATTCAAATAAGTAAGGAATTTATAAGTTATTTTGTTTAAACTGCAATAATTTCCACACAAGTTAGACTAGTCGGTCCTTCAAAATTTGATGTAAAAACATCAAACTTAATTTCTTCAAACTGCACAAGATTCAAATTATTGTTCTTTTTCCGTTTTGATGAATCTGAATCTCATATTTTATGAAAATGACAAGCAAAATGTCAAACTGTTACAAATCATCTATTCCTAAATATCTTATCTGATTTATAGTTGAATGTGTGATTGCATTAAAATGTGACTCTGTAGATCTGTCTGAAAGATGAGCTAAAGCTAGCTACTCTTAAGTGACATGAGCTTCGCTATGCATCATATGTATTAGCAGTAGGAGCTAGCGGTTTAATTTGTCATTAAATGTGAATTTGTAAGCTTATCACCATGACAAGATTTAGCTCAGAAATTGTACGGGAGCGATCCAAATTCCATGAGAAAATCATTTTGTTTACCCTCGTATATCGCTATTTCAAATGCATTTTCACACATAAATAATGTCGATTGTTATTCTGCGTTAAATAGTCTGTCACATATCGAAAGATAAATCAGAAAGTTATGGAGTTTCACCAGCAGGATAATTTCTGCTTGATCGAATTTTTTGTGGTGGTTGAATATTGATTTCCAGTATAGTTATCGGCTAAAAAATTGTCAGCTGCTACTGCTATCACGAATGAGGTATAAATTGAACCAGTTGAATGAGAATGAATAGTCGAAACCGATTTCTACTTCATTAGTGAAGGAAAATGAACATTATAAAATTTGACTTTCGGAAGATTGACATACTGAGAAGATACTTCTTTGAACTTACAGAAATGTGACCGCTAAAATACTAAATGGAACAATGTTTGACAGAGCTATTTGATTATTCTTTATTTTAGTCAATTAGAGAAAGCCTATAATGATAACGTTTTACAAGGTTGATACTCTTCCAATAAACAGAATTTGCTTAGAAGCCATGTGGACAATAGTATAAATGAATGGTCTGTCTACGAGCAAAACAAGTGGCTCTGGTTTAGTCAGCAGGCTATATGGAACACCAATAATAACTGTAACAAAAGTTTAAGATGTTACATTATTCCAAATCAAGAATATAAGTACATGAACAGTAAGTGGGTTGTAGCTAAAAAGAGGAGCTTTAAGAAAGACTAATTTGAAATAAGGATGATGATGAATCATTCACTTCACACTATTCATCTTGAAATATGCCTTCACATAGAAGATACTTATTCCAACATAAAAAGTTCAATTCTAATTTTCACGTAGAGAAGTTTCAACTTTCATAACTGAACACATGGTTATTTAAAACTAAGACTTCTGGATCAACATAAATACCCAATAAGAAAATGATATTCCTTATTTGAATAGAAATATATAATACAGAAATTGGTTATAAAAATAATTTCATAATGAATAAGTGAAAATTACAGCGTTAAAGTTGCAATATTGAGAGAGAAAGTACATAAAATTGCAGCAATGAAATGAAGCTAAGAATAATTCAAAAGAATTGAAATTTATAAATTATGTTGTTGATTAGATATTTTACAATGATTTGAATATTCTATTCAGTACTCAATGTTTCATCAGTTACTTCAGTTTTTACAATACTTAGGAATAAAAGAATGAAACAAATTTTCCGATTCTGGTAAAGTGATAATTCACATTAACTAAAATATTGAGTCTAATTGAGATGGAAAAAAATCTAAGCTTCCTTCAATGTAAGTAATATGAGCTCGAACTATTTCAAATTAAACATTTTCCCCAAATGTACAAGGAGGGACTAAAATACGAGGTGTGTAATTTAAGGCTTTGAGTAGAATCATGCACATATGCTACGTCTCCCGTATGAGTTAAAATCGCTGCTGTTATTTGTTCATCTGTAGCGTTAGTTTTCGTTAGTTGAAAGCTCAAATACTTGCAGATTTGTTACTCAACGCTTTTACCAAGAGATTCTTGAAAGACTTCAAAACAGCGTCTTTTATTTACGACTGAACATCAAGAACAGCTAGGTGTTGTATCAATAAAATGCACCATGTCACACAGCAGTCTCAATACTAGAGTTTTTAGCCAATCGAAACAATCCCGCGGCTCCTCAGCCTCCTCATTCACCAGATTTGTCTATGTGACTTTTTTCTCTTCCCGAGAATGAAAAAATCACCTCAAGGGAACTTATGTTGGGATACTTGAAAACATACAAACAGCTGAATCTGACCAGCTGAAGTTTATTCCAGTGCCCGAGTTCCAGCAATGCGATTATGATTGCTAGGATCCTCTCCAACTATTTTGAAGGAGACTATATTTTATTGTAATCATATTAGCAAAAACTTTGAAGAAAGTCACATAACTTCATTTGTACCCCTCGTATAATAGAGCTGAAGAAATGAAACGAACTTTTCCATTCTGACGAAGTGATAGTTCACATATACTGAAATATTGAGTCTATCATTTATCACGATACGATGAAAAATCTAGATTTCTACCAATATAAGTAACAAAGGCTCAAACTATTATGAATTTAACGTTCTTACCAAAAACACGAAGGGGACCAAGGGGTTTCGTTCATTGTACAGAATATGAACTGAATCAGGCCTTCCAGCAATTTTAGAAAAACCTCATTTCGTCTCATGTCTCTATTCAGCATGAGGAACAACAAAAATCAAAGATATATGGTGAGTAGGGGGATTGGTGAATTAGAGTCGAGCCGTTTTAGTCTGAAATTCTTGAATAGGGACCCGTTTGAGTCCGCTTCTTCTGATGAAGGAAAACCCAGCTGCTTGTGAGCCAAACGTCTGCCCTTTTCTTCTGAATAGTTCTCTCAATGTTTTTAAAACTTAGGTTAAACTTCTCGTTGATTTTTTGACCAGAGAAAACACACTCTGTTCGTACAACATCTCTGCAATCGAAGAAACAAAATAGCATTGATGTTTGATTTCATTTGGCGAGTTTTTCCGGTACAAGGAGAGCCAGGTGTCTTCCAATTACAAGATTCTGGGTTATCTTAGCGTCGTATCTATAACACCACAATTTGGTACCTTTAAAAGAATTTATGGTCCTCTTTAAGTTGATTTTGAAACTCAAAACATACCTGATATCGAGGCTCTCTGTGCTCACTTGTGAGAAGGCGAGAGGCAAATTCGGTTGCAACACTTATTATATGCAACTCCTCCGATAAAATTATCTGAATTGAACGCCATGATATTCGAGATATCCCACAGAATTGTCCCTTAGTAAGGTGATGGTTTCGTGAACGAGAGCATTGAATTTTTATCTTTTGAGGCTTTTACAGCTTCGAACGATAAAGTCAAAATTTCTAAATTGCAATTTTGGGAAACACTCATCTAGGTAAGTACATACTATTTTCACAACACTGCAGTTACATTCGGCTACAATCGGTTTGCTACTATACGAGAAAGGGCATTCTTACATTCGTCAGTTCTTTTATCATCTAATCTATCGGTTCTTTGTTCAAGCTTCTATCAGTATGAGTAATATGTGCTCAAACTATTTCAAATTTAACATTTTCCCCAAACGTACAAAGAGGGACCAAAATACGAGGTGTGCATGATACGTCTCCATTATGAGTGAAAATCGCTGCATTTATTTGTTCATCTGTAGCGTTCGTTTTTGTTAGTTCAAAGTTCATATAATTGCCGATTCGTTTTTGTGATGGTCACGGAATCGTTCACAAAGAATTTGTACCTTGCAGTTATTCAACGCTTTTACCAAGAGGTCCTTGAAAGACTTCATAACAGAGTCTTCTGTATACGACTAAACATCAAGAACATCTAGGTGTTTCATCAATGATAGCACCATGTCACACTGCAGTCCCAATACTGCAGTTTTTAGCCAGTAATAACATTGCCGTGGCTCCTCAGCCTCCTCATTCACCAGACTTGTCTTTGTGACTTTTTCCTCTTTCCAAGAATGAAAAAATCACCTAGATCTAGACTTCTATTAATATAAGAAGCAGGAGCTCAAACTATTATAAATTTAAAGTTCCTACCAAAAACACAAAGGGGACCAAAAGACATGGGTATTTTATCAAAACTTCGTTATTTCTAAGTATTCTTTCCTGACCATATCATTCGTCTGTGAAAGATTCGTTCATTGTACAGAACATAATCTAGATCAGGCCTTCCAGCAGTTTTAGAATAACCTCATTTTGAGGCAAAACTCTTTCTCTCGTGTATCTATTCAGCATGAGGAAGAACAAAAAATCAAAGATATATGGTGAGTCAGGGGATTGAAGAATTGGAGTCGTTTTTAGACTGAAATTCTTTAGTAGGGCCCCGTTTGAGTCGGCGTCTTCTGATGATGAAAACCCCAGTCGTTTGTGAGCCAAAGGTCTGCCCTTTTCTTCTGAATAGTCTATCTCAATGTTTTTAAAGCTTAGGTTAAACTTCTCGTTGATTTTTGACCAGAGGAAATACACTCTGTTCGCACATCTCTGCAATCGAAGAAACAAATTAGCATTGATGTTTAAATTCATTTGGCGAGTTTTTCCGGTACAAGGAGAGCCAGGTGTCTTCCAATTCCAAGATTCTGGGTTATTCTAGCGTCGTATCTATAACACCACAATTTACTACCTTAGAAAGAATTTATGGTCTTCTTTGAGTTGATTTTGAAACTCAAAACATACCTGATATCGAGGCTCTCTGTGCTCACTTGTGAGAAGACGAGGGGCAAATTTGGTTGCAACACTTATCTACTATAGGGGAGAGAGCATTCTCACATTCGTCAGTTCTTTTATCATCTTATATCCCGGTTTTTTGTACAATGGACAGCTCCAAGAGATATGATTAAGATCCTGCTGTTCGTAACTACAATCGCGTCTGGGATTTTCAATAAAGCTGATTTTGACTAAGGAGTAATGAAGACTATAATAATCTGATTTGCATCCACTGACGGTAGTTATTTGATTTATTTTCTGGTTTTTATTGCTAACCAAGTGTTTTCAATATAGTTGAAAATCATCTTCACTTTTTGAAATTCTGGATTCATATCACGTTCTCTTTTATTTTGAGATCACTGAAAGGAATTAATATATTTTGATCGGCACTCTTTGCAGTTTCATTTTTAGCTATTGTATCTACTGCTTCATTTCGTACGATTCCCATGTAGAAGGGAATTATTGAACTGTGAAGGATAATTTGCGTAAATTCGGAATATTTTCGTTTTGTTAGTTCTATGTAAGGGTTAATCTTTGCTGAATGAGTATTGCCTTCGAGATCTTGAAATGCACTTAAAGAACGAAGTATTATGGGGTTACGTTTAGGGTTGCTGATGGCAACATACGTGGCCGCTTCAAGCGCCACACATTCTGTAGTGAAAATAGAGTATTCAGGATGTAAACTCTTTTTTATTTCAATATTAAGCGTAGACCAGAAGACAGCAGATGCAACTGCTGACGCCCCCACAATTTTGCTACCATCTGTGCATTAATTTTATCGATCGGAGTTGATCTTCAATTAATATTTCTTCATTTTGCACTCTTGCAAAATTTTTTCCACTTTCCACACCCAGTGCAGCCAAATTCCTGTTACTTTCTGATACCCCTCGTACTATCTAGTTTATAGTGGAATATATGATAATCTACAGAAATTACCGATTCATTCGTAAAGAAATAAAAACTTATCATGAAAACTGCAAGAGAAGTGAAAAGCCTAATTAAAAGATAGATCCTGCAGAAAGCACCCAATCAATGTTTATGAAAGTTAATGATTGGCATTATATTTACTAATCAATGATATAAGCAGCACATCAGGTAATTAGAAAATCCAAGCAGAATAAAGAAAACTCAGTGCTTTTGTGAATGAGTAAGCCCAATGAATGTGATAAAGGCAATTTATGGAGTGAATCTTTAAAATTTTTAAAAATTGTATATTGATAGATTTTTCCAAAATACATCGAATTCGAGATCTTTCTATCTTTCGGATACATTTTCCTGATATATATTAATCATTTGAATTTATTCAGTGTATTTTTCTAGAAGATGATTCTATGATTCTTTATTAAGTTTCCTTTAAAATGTGATGTTTCATGAAAAGTAAGAGGTAATATTTTGATTCAGCTTTCTTCATTTCTTGATTTATTGAAGATTGTAGACAATACTAATTGAAATATAAATTAAATCAGTTGAGTGAGATTGGAAGAAGAATCGATGAAAAACGATCGTTCACACGGTTGTAAAGATACCTCATATTTTTTTCTTAAAGTACCAGAAATGTTGGGGATAACTACAAAATGGAACAACTTTTGACAGAGGCATTTGAATATTCTTTATTTTAAGCAATTTGAGGAACTTCACAATGATAATAGTTTACAATGATAATACTCTTCCTAAAAACAGAATTCGTTTGGATGCCGTATGAATAATACTATAAAGAAATGGTCTATCTACGAGAAAAACAAGTGGTTTTGGTTTAGGCAGCATGACAGATGTAACACCAAAAGATACTGTAACAAAAGTTATATATAAAACCAATCAAAATTGAAAATATAATTACATACACAATAAGAATATGGTAGGTAGGAATAATTTAAGACATTCGAATCGGAAATCAACTTAAGGTATAAGCCTTATTACAAAGCTGATATTGTATATGTGAAGAAATTTTGTTAGAATGCACTTTTTACTACTAGGTGTTCTAGATCAGTATAGATAGCAGATCTGCCCTACAAAGCAAAAACCAAGTAACTCTAAATTCCCAATTTTTATGATTCAAATAAGAGAGATTACGCTTACTCAAAAAGTGTTCTAACTAGAAGCTTCGAACTTGAACATTTACTACTTCTCAATTCCAGAAACACACTGAGCGTACTAAATTCAAAATAATTCACGCCAAATTCAAAATGGACGCTCAATTTCAGTTACTAGATTTCGTATTATCGCACGAAGAAGAAACATAAAACGAGTAAGTCGAAAAATTCAAGACAAAATTCAAGTAAGTCAATTTACATTTGAATATATCAAACAGAACACAAAAGTAACAAATATTGAACATCAAACAAACTTTCAAATTAATACAGAAACATTGTAACTATAGATCGCCCTCTTCAATTTGAGTTTCTTTTCCACAGTGGGCCAAGTCGTCCATGTCAGATACTGGCAGAGATTTCCAGAACAACTGTTTCTTTAACACGCATATGGCCAGTTAATTCATTCAAAATCTTTTTTTTTCCTTATTCAACGTTTAAGTCGTCTTTAATCTGTAACACGCTGAAACTCCGGGTTTTTCAGAAACTCTGTTACCATAGCATCAGATGGATGTACAATTGTGTGCAAAAACCTTGTTTTGCATACGGTTTGTGCTTCATTTATTTTTAATTCTTTCCCTTCGACATTCATTGTTTCATTTAAATCGATAGATTTTTCTGCGATTTCTTCATTTGGATTTGTGATTTTTTCAGTATCCTCTCTATTTCTGTCTATTCCCACTTGATCTATAACTTCATTATGCTTTGTGTCTTCCTGCTCCTTGGTGTCTTTCAGCACAATAAAATTATGTTCTGCTGTGATTGGGTTTAAAAGTAAAGTATAAACTATAGAGCACTCCTTGTGGCCAACAGCGTCTCTTTTAAAGATCTTGATAGGCATTTTCTTGAGATATTTTCCAATAAAGAGTATTTTCTCTCCAAAGTTGAGTGAGTTGAAGTTACTAAAAATAATTCTTCTTTGTTCTGCTAAGATATTTCGGAAGCAGTTTTTTCTAGAACTGTCTGGACATGGTGGAAGTAAAATCTTTGTTTTAGTTTGATTTTTTTTGTTTAGTCTGAGGTAACTCTATCTCTGTTACAGTGTCAGGTTGTACATTTTCTGTCTCTACTTGATCTTCTTCACCTCTGATTTCTATTTCTGGTACCGATTCAGCTATATATTCTGCTGGTTACTGGTATTCTTCAACTTCGATTTCCATTATCTTCTCTAAAATATTAGGTTCATTTTGGTCACGGCATTCCAAACTTTCTTTCAGCTGATGTAGTGTTCCATGTTTTATTCTTTTTAGAAATGAGCTGTGTTCACATTCTGTTGGTTTCCACCAGATATCACCATCATTTAAATACAAACGGCTTTTTTTGCGGCTTTCGTTATTTGTTTCAGGAGTAACTTCTAATAAATCAACAAGTTATCTCTTCCGTTTGATGGACTATAATTTGGGTCCGCATCCGAATCATCTATTAGGCGAAACAGGTGACAGACTAGATGAAGTTCGGCCTGTCGCCGTTTCAAGTGCCACTTTGAGAAGATGCTCTCGAAATCATTATTGCAGCACTGAAAAAGAGCTTGATTACATGTCCTCCGTATCGTAGTCAAAAGACATACTGCAAAACCACCACACTTATATAACTTAAGTACACGAAATAAGAAATCATGTGAATTTACTCTGCATTCTGATTGATATTGGTTATTCAATTCAGAGTGTAAGACGTTATACTTTCTTGGAGGATCTGCCTATTCATTGCCAGTAAGTTAACTGACTAAGTTTTTGTTTTGTAGTTATTGAATATCTCACTCGCGGGTATCTACACCACAGTCATCCTGTTCAAGTAGAGTAAGTGGACATACTAGGTTCTATTTGGAAATATCAAGATCTTCTGAGAAGTATGCAATATTGATATATTTTAACTATGAAATGAAAACTTTGGTTTTTCGATTGACATTTTATAATTTACAATCAAGAAAGCAGTGCCTTCCAAAAAGTAACTGTTCATAAATTCTCAACCGATTGATATATTTCAAATCTGAAAGAAGCATCTTGTAGACCTTTTTACGAGGAATCCAGTGGTGTGAAAATCTCGGAAACCAAGTATGTTGACTTACTTTGTTTTTGTTTTGCAAGGCAGGGATGAAAAATAATCATCATTACTTAGAATTAAAGATAAAAAGTTTTAACTATAAAGAATGAAGCAAGTAAAGTTGCTACATTAAGAAATGAAATCACAGTATTTCTAGTATGCTCAAGATTATTCAATATCGTTTTATACTATTATGTTGTTGATTTGATAATATAATAATGATATAATATTCTATATTCATTTAGTAGTCAATGATCTGCCGGTAAAAATATGGAAAGATATGTAAAAATTAATTTGTAAATAAACGATTGGTTTTGACCCTTCGGTCATTTTCAAATACTGAATATAAACTAAGATATTAGGATAATTCCAAGAGATATTTATTTGATAAATTTTAAGTAGGAGGGACGATTTTCCAAAATTATTGTGTAACGTATTGATTAGATGTGCTCAAATATTGAGTATCTATTGTCGGATGATAAATGTTCTTTGAATTTACATCCAAAATTTTCACCTATTTGACCTACATAAGCTAAATACTAGATTGTTCTACTTATCGGTTTTCTATTCTGCATTAAAATTAATTTGCGAAGATTCGGACCGCTTGAGAATGAGGTGATTAATTTTAAATTATGAATAATAAGGATTTATTTTATGAGCAAATATCTAATGACTTCAGCTATGAAAAGTGTTGATATATTTTGTTGTTAGAGGTGATTATTTTTATGGTATTTATTTCAGTTTTGAAATAAAAAGTAAAAGATTTGTGGACTATATAATTTCAGGTGGCGACTTAATGATTCAAATAGTTCCATGAGCTCTTCTTGTCATCATTTTTGTACTCTACTTGGTGTTCAGCACTTTCAAATGACGGAAAGATTGAAGCAAGTCAACTATTAACAAATAACTGACAAAAATTGTTTATTCTTTTTCATATTTTGGAATGAGTTTCCACAAAAATATCTCATCAATATCAATAATTTTATGAGTTATTTAATTTTTGCTAATATCACTATGAATTAAACAAATGGGGTAAATTTTCCAATTTCTATAATAGTGTAAGTTTGAATATTCAGAATTATTTTTGTAAGTAATTTACTGAAAAAGCTATAGGGATTTGGATGAAATTTGGCACACAGATAGTTTATTATCATGACTAACAATGGTTAGCCTCTAGGCAATAAAGAAATAATCAAAATCAAGTTTTCATTTCAAAGAAACATTTTCATCCTTCTACAAGTAATATGAAACTATAGGAAATCGAATTGAAAACTACCTTTCAGACTTCAGTTATTAATATAATAAAAAATTCGTACAAAGTTACAATTCTCTTATTCTTCCTAAAATAATATATGATTAGAGGCAGAGTGAGTTATAACAAATAAATATGGTTTATTCACTTCAAATAGGATTGGTTCTGGGTAAAACTCGTGGGCAGAAAGTGCAACTTCAAGAAGTACTGAAATGAAAACGAAACAAAGAGACGAATGAGTTGAATGAATTAATTAATAGTACGAGGCTATAAAATTATTATGAGAAGTTATGAAAGAAGCAAAGTTACCAAAGAAAATGGAGTTTGATTAAGAATTACACCACACCAAGGAAGAAAACGCACACTTTCATTATTTCAGGTTTTTTCTGGATAAGAAACTAATTATTTACAAGTGTATGTTTGTTTCGGATAATTGCGGACCTATGCCAATAAAACTCGGCGTTCTCTCTTGGCGCACATGTCAAATAAAATGAAAGAAATAAATTGAGAATTTGCATGAAATCACCCCACATTAATAACAGTAGTTGTTGGTTAATTTTTGTGAGTAACGTTCGTCTTTCGTCTCGAATTTTGATCTCAGCAGAATGTGCTGAAGCAGTTGTGTTAGATGACCTAGGTTGGACTTATACAAGAGGAGGCCAAATTGTTTGAGATGTTTCATTCAAATGGTGACTGGTAGTCACGAAACGAGGACGAGCTTGAGCGTGACAACATCTCAGAAAATTTGTTGTGAGACCTCGTCTCGCAGCTTGACGATCAGCTCTAACCGCAAACACATCAAAGAGCCCGATTGAATTTCACCGAGGAACATGTCAATTGGTTGTAAGCCGACTGGGAGAGAGTTTTGCTTATAGATAATTCGAAACTTTGTCTTAGTGATTGCTGTCGTCGTTCTCTATTGTATATTGTACAGATGGCGAAATGAGGAATATGCCCAGTGCAACTTTAACAACCTATTGTTTTGTGGACGTTCAATAATCGTGTGGGAAGGAATTTTTTTGAACGCCCGCACTGATCTGGTCATCGTAAATAATCAAACCCTGAATACTCAGAGGTAAGTTACAGACATTTTACAAGAACATGCGTCAGAATTTTCTGTTCATTCATGATAACCTCACAGAGCTCATATCGTTAGGAATTACCTTCAAGTTCATGAAACCACTGCAATGAAGTATCCTGCACGAAGTTCAGACCTCGATCTCACCGAATATGTCTGGGATATGCTCAATAGAATGAAGTCAGAAAACCAGCAAGCTACCACGATTGAGATCGGGACAGACTGATCCAAGAAATTTGAAACGAAATGGATCTGTATACGATTTTGAGCATGAATCGTAGATGCATGCAATAATTCCTATTAGGAAAGGTAATATCTGCTATTAACAGAATTTTAATTATTCATTGGTACTATTTTCATTGCGACTGTTCTCAAGCATCTTCTGGTTGCTGCTGCTGGTAAGGTAATTCTTTAACATATCTCGTTGAATTTTCGATTCTGTGCGTTTATTTCTTGGCCCAGTGTATTGCATGTATCATATTGTATATCCCAATATTTATGAAAGAAAAAGGTTAGAATTTGTAGCATTCGAATTACTCCATAGGTTCGAAAGGTGATTAATAAAAGATTTCAACAATTTAAGTTTAAAATATCAAAGCACGCAATATTGTATGTTTATAGGTCACCATTCAGTTGGGAAGCTTTTCTATTTACTTATTAACCTATGTTTTCGATGTTTCTGACTCAATAACTCAAGAAAGAAAATATTCGGCCCACACATAATTTATTATTTCGGTTTTCAAAAGAGTATCTTTCACCAAAACAAAATTTTCCTGAGAGATAATCAGAAATGAATGATAGGACGTATCTACTTGAAATATAGTAGACCGGGTGTAGCTGAAAGTAGGGCTACCCCTGCAACTTTTTTCTATTTGGAATATTTTGATGAAATTTGGGAATCGGATAGAAGACAACATTTTGAATTTGATAACATGTTTGACATTTCGTTTCTAGTTATGCCGGAAACTATATCAATTTTCGATTTTCAAATGGGACACCCTATATTTTTCGCTTATTTTATTTGTTCATCTCATCTTACGACCTTTTTACATAGTTTTGAAAGACAAACAAAACAAAACCTTTCTTTTGCAATTTTCATCTTTCGTTGTAGAATGCCATTAACAAAGACACTTGGTTTAGCTCAACATCTTCTATCACGAAAATACAAAATTGTATCTAAAAATTTAATTGCTCATATTTTGCGGGGTGTCAAAGTTTTTAATTTCAGTTTTTCCTCAAAAAGAAAGTTTTCTTCTGAAACAACCATATCGGGCCACCCGGTATTACAGAAGCAGTATTTTTTCATCTTTTTTTTTATAACTGTTCGTTATCGACGAAGATACCGAAATAGATGTAATGGCATTTGTTGTTATTACTCCAACCACATAAACAAGGGAAATTTCCGAAAAGCTCGAAATTAGCCACCAATGTGCATGGAGAATTTCGAAAAACATAAATACCGCTCATTTAAATATCAACTGCACCAACACCTGTATGTTGACGATAGTGTTAGGCGGCTCCAAGACCATGAAGATTACCTTAGAAAAATGGGGGGTGATCCACAATATCCAACAAAGATTTTATTGAGTGGCGAATAACGTTTCACGAACAATGGGATGTTAAATAGGCAAAATACCAGGTACTGGTCGCAATAGAATGAGCACAGATATCAAGATGGAAACTTGCAAGAACGTTTTGGTTCAATGTCTGGATGAAGATGATGGTGAGATATCTAATAGGGCCTATAATTTTTTGAAGGTTTATTAACAGGGGAGAGATATTTGGAATTTTCGAATCCCCAAATACAACATGAATTGGACGAGTTGCCATTAGCTGTTATGAATGAAATATATTTTCAACAAGATGGTGCACCTCCTCACAACACAAGAGAGATCTCGCGGCATCTCGACAAAATTTTTCTTGGAAAGTGGATAGGTACAAATGGTTCCATAAGATGGCCAGCTAGATGTCCAGATTTGAGTTCACTAGTTTTTTTTGCTGTGCGGCCATTAGGAGAATGAGGTTTACCAAACATCTGTTAGAACCCAACATGAACTGGGGAACTGTTCGAGACAGGCTATTGCAGGCATTACAGCCCAACAGATAAATAATGTTGTGAGAGGAACCATTAATCGTGTGCGATGTCGTGTACGTGAGAATGGTGGTATATTTGAAGATTCATTATATTTATTTCATCATTGCTGTTCTCTCTTTTGTTATTAACTTAGACACTCCGTGAAAAATGAGCAATTAAATTTCTAGATACAATCTTTTTTTTTCGTCATAGGAGATGTTGAGCTGAGCCAATTGTCAGTGTTCATGATCTTCTAGAACAAAAGATGAAAATTGCAAAAAGAATTGTATTTTATTTCTTTTTCAAAAATATGTCAAAAGTTCGTAGGATGGGATGTTGATTGAAATAATCAAAATAATACAGGGTATCCCGTTTGGAAATCGAAAGTTGGTATCGTTACCGGCATAACAGGAAACGAAATGTCGAACATATCAATGTTATCAAATTCAAAATGTTGTCTTCTATCAGATTCCCGAATTTCATCGAAATATTCCAAATAGGAAAAAAGTTACAGGGGTGGCCCTAGTTTTAGTTACACCCGATAGATAAGTTTTGAAGGAAATTACTTCTGTATAACTATTTGCCACCCAGATTTCACACAGAGATATTCAGTGTTATGTATGATATTCTTTACTGTACATCAATAAAACCCATACTCATAAATAATAAATGTAAAAGAAACTATATACAAGGTGTTTCGTCGAGAACTAGTCTGTATATTCAAATCAGGGATCGCTCGACCCCCTACTACTAATCAATGAAAGCCTCAAATATACGTCCTCCAAATAAAATAATTAGACGTGCTTCTGAAGATTTTTCCTATCAATATAGGATAAGAAATATATTGCGCGCTTCTTCTGAGATATAGTACAAAATTTATACAGCTTTCATGTCCAAACTGCTGATCATAATTTGGTAAAATTTAATATAGATAATATAGGAACGAAAAAACTTTCTTAGAATTCTACCTCTGAGGAAATGAAATAGGGTTATTAAATTTGTTTGGTAATTTACAAGTTCCACCCATGAAAATTACTATTTGAGATATCAAGTACTATTTTAGAAGAAACCATCACTAGGGATACGAAGTTGTGTTGAAAATTTGCATTTCCTTTAGTCTCGAGGTTTGCGACATGGAAAATTGTGTTCACGATCATGGCTACAAAGGAGAAAAAATTTAACAATTTATTTCAAAAAACTATCTTTCAACGTGCAAAATACACCTAGTAGTGTCTAAGAGTTTCTACATTTTATTGAAACAAAAAGTTGGTACTGCAGAACAAATTTTATGAACGTGGAAACTCTTCTTGAAGACAGTGATTCTCGACAAGTTTCATCTCATAATCTTCTATTTCTTACAATTATTGAAAAAATGGGTTCCAAATATACAGGGTGTTACATAATAGTATGTCACACTTTAACGGAGTAGATTTACGTGCAATTTCAAGAAAAAAAGTTTATATAAACAAAGGTTTTTTTCTTTAAAACTTTTGCAGTTTTTGAAAAATTCAGCCTTAATTTGGCATGCAAGCTATTCTCTACAGCCTCCATCATTAAACGTCCTAAATTTTAACTAGAACCTACAAGGTGTTTTCGTTTCCGGAGCCATGTCTTCTTTCAAACTTTTCTGCAGTACGCCACTGATCAGCTTACAATCAATTATCGTTATCTTTACCTTCACTTAAGAAACTTTTTTGATACTTGTAATTTTTTCGTATCTCTAACCGTTCTCGACCAAAAAATTCTTAAACGATTCTATGCATTCGCTGAAGTGAAAGCACTTCTAATTAAAAAATTGACTAGTAGGCTTTGTTTTTTTTTCATTTATTTATTAATTTTGACAGTTGCCAAAGTTGAACAAGTGCCTGCTAGAAATTTTTATTAAATAAAAGATTAGTTTTGAGACTTTTGAAGTTATTACTGTCAGAAAAAATGGCTAATTTTACTAACTAACAGAATTTAGGCGATTATATCAGGTGCGCTTTCGAAATCGAGTAACACCAGACAGGCGAACTGGTACTTTTACTGCAAATAATCAATGCACCTTAAACTATGAGAACTCCAGATATTGAGGGAGCAGTTTTGTTTGCATTGATTTGAATACTCATGTGAGTGAAAGAAAAATTGGAAATCAGTTGAATATTTCACATGTTCTAGTTTGGAGGATTCTCCGCGACTTTTTATTGTACACGTTTCATATTCAAAACGTGCATATTCTACTTTCTCGAGATTATCCTTCAAGACTGAATTTCTGCCGATAGTTCTTAGATAAAATTAGAGAAAATGCTCATTTTGATAGTGAAATAATGTTCACAGATGAAGCTAACTTTTCGAGAACTGCTATCACCAATTTTCACAATAATTATTATTGGGCTGAAGAATGTCATCATTCATCATCAAGACATTCTCAATGTCTGGATCGGAATAAGTGGAAATCATTCGATTGGGCAATTTTTTGTCCATCAGACTAAACGGTCCCGCTTATCTGCTATTTCTTGAGGAGGAGTTACCTTTATTGCTCGAGGATGTGCCACTTTTGGTGAGAAACATAATGTGCTTCATGCATGGCGTGGCTTTCTTGAATAATACATTCAACAACCGATGGAAAGGTCGGAATGAGTCAGAACCATGGCCTCCTAGGTCGCCAGACTTAAATAGTTTAGACTCTTTCTTATGGGGTTATCTCAAAAGTTTAGTTTATACCACTCCAGTGAATATTGTAGAAGATTGAGAATTCGAATAAGAAATACCCCAGGAATATTTCAAAGAGTGCGTGATAATATGCGAAGAAGGACAGAGGCCTATATTCTTGCAGGTGGAGCTTTCACACTTCCAGCAATTTATTTAGTTTTCAATTGTTTAGTTTGATATTAAATAAGTATAAGTTGTGTCTCAGAAGACGAGCTATCTAAATAAAAGCCAATTTTGGGCATACCTATCGAGTTTTTCTATTATTTTTTTTATTTAGCGAATAACATGCAATTCAAAAAATTCAAATTCAATAATTTTTCACTCGAAAACGGTTGAAGATACGAAAAAATTACTAGTGTCAAAAAAGTTTCTAAACTGAACGAGGATGACGAAACTTGATTGAGCGCTGATCAGTGGCGTACTGCAAAAAAGTTTGAAAGGGCAAAAGAAGACGTGGCCTCGGAAAAGAAAACATCTTGTAAATTTCATTTAAAATCTAGGACGTGTAATGATGAAGGTTGTAAAGACTAGCGTGCGTTCCAAATTTGGGCTGAATATCTCAAAAACTGCAGAAGTTTAGAAGAAGAAACCAATTTTTTCCGGAAATTTCAACACCTTGTAGTTCCGTAACGAAGCTTTCGTGGACCTATGTTTATATAAGCTTTTTTCTGAAAATTTCACATAGATTTATCCCCTCAAGTTGTGACATACTTTTATACAAGACCTGGTATATGGGTGTTACTGCCAACGAGACGAATACGGTATAGAAGCAATTATCTGATCTCCAGATATAAATATACTTCAAAGTCCTGAATTCTTTTGAACAACGCAGAAGTATCAAATATCAGTTATATTGAAATCGTTGTTCACAAGATATGTATGAAAAAACATGATTGTCGATTGAAAAAATCACTGATGATTAAGTATGTATATTTTAATATTTTTCATAAGTATAATAACTATGGAATCATAAGGTTCGCCAGGATAACATGGAAACATGCTATTTATAAAATTGAACCAGATTATGTTAGCTTGGGACAATGAATGTTTATAAGTACTTCGGTTATTGCAAGAGAGCAACGTTTGTAGCTCCCTTTTACAAGAATTATTTGATGATGAATGATATTTAAGATTTCAATGAAAGCGTGTTCAGTAGTAGCTAAACTGTAATTACCACGTTGTGACTCGCATGAACCAAATTACCGCACTCAACAAAAACATCAAAATTGTATTGAAATACAAAAGAGAATTTACGACAACCGAGAATTCGATTTGATTAATCACCAATAAATAGAGATGCTATCATCCATTTAAATGCATGCTTCTATTGACTTGGAAACAAACATGCAGTTTCCCACTTTCAAGATTCTGGGTGGATAGAATTAGTTCAGATGTTTGGTACAAATGATCTATAGGACGTTAAAAATGTTGATGAAATTATTTCCACTCTTGTCCTAACCTTAGAAAAAACTTGGCGATGTAACTCGTCCAAGGAAAATTGGATCGCCAGAACTAGTACAAATGGAGTATAAGAATGGTCGGTTCACTTCAAGTGTTATAGGCCAAACTGGCGCGCCTGGGACTGATGGTGCAACAATGAACACTGAAAGTACAAAAAAGAAAGATACGACTATATTTTTTGGTTTATAAGCAGTGCAGAATAAACAATTACCCGATGGAAAATAGTTCAATAAATTGCAGATGATCGAATGATTATATCTCATTAATTAAAACAACAATTATTTTTAATATATAGAAGTTACACTGCTGTTATCAATGATATTTTGGTATATTCAAGATTGAATTATCGATGACTATCCAGCCCAACTCAATCCATGGCAGTCAGACTATCAAGCGAAGATCTGTTTAAGTTAGAAGAAGTTTTGCCTCAGAAAATTTCTTTCTAGGGTATGCCACTCATGGTCCATGGGATCCGGATTAAGATGACAGGAAAGCAAGAGTCAAATATTGTTATCATTCTCTTCGAGTGAATTTGGGAGGAAGATACTACTATTGAAACAATCATTTCACTCCTAAGAATTAATTCTCATGTTGATCTGTGGAAAAATGAAATCATTCCAAGCAGTATGCCTCCACAAATATCACTGATACGCGTCCCTCTTTCTGTTTGTCGTATTTGTGAAAACAATTTTGAAGAACTTACTCAATCCTATTGTGAGGGGATCAATGATCTCGCCCCAGCTGCACGAATTCAAAAGGTCTTAGCTAAAGACCATTCGAATGCACTTGGCCTCATTAAGGAGCCTAGAGTGGAGTATTCTAAAGACTTCGGTGGAAGCTTCAGGGTACTTCTCAATATCCACTTCCCGGAATCGAAAATACTCTCCATTACTAGCACCCAAAGACAGGAGCCAGAACGTTATAGCTCCAGTAGGGAAAGCAGAAAATCTAGCGGGCCGAATCTTCACCCTAGATAGGGTGAAGTGGGCCACCAAGAGCTTCAAACCCTACAAATTACTAGGCGCGGACAGAATTTATCATGTCATGTTGTAAAAGGCAACACATATACAGCCCCATGTCTGAGAACTATATCCAAAGCCAGCTACTCACTGGGCTACATACCCCAGTCATGGAGAAAAGTCAAAGTATTATTTATACCGAAAATGGCAAGAGGTCTCCAGATGAGCCATATGAGTCATATCGCCTCATAAGCTTAACCTCCTCTCTCCTAAAATAAATGGAAAAAAGTGTCGACAACCACTTGAGAAGTTTTATAAAACTTCATTAAAAACAATTTGCCGACCAACTGAACAAGTCTACAATTGATGCCCTACACGATCTAATCAAAGAAATGGAAGGAGAACTAGAGGCTAAAGAAATGGCCCTTAGTTCTATTTGGAGACATTGAAGGAGCCTTCGACAATACCTCGTATACATCCAATAGCAATGGTGCAAACAATAAGGGCGTCAAAACACCCACCATCAAATGGATTAAAGAAATCCTCAAAGGCCGGATCATAACGGCCACTTTTGGAGACACCGAATAATCGGTGTCAGCAGTGAAAGGATGCCCTGAAGGAGGTGTCCTATCGCCGCTACTATGGTCAGTTGTTGTTGATGGCTGCTTAGAAAGACTAAACAAAGCTGGCTTCAACGCACAAGATTATGCTGATGATCTAATTATCATCATTAGGAGAAAGCATGATGGAATCTTATTGAACTTGATGCAAAAAGCCGTCAAAATCGTAAATAATTGGTGTGCTGAAGATAGGCTCAGCATCCATCCAGACAAAACTATTCTAATTCCATTCATAATAAGTAGAAAGTTGAACTTAAAGCCCTCCTTTCCGAATGGACATACTCTGAAACAGGCTAAGTATCTAGGGTTAACTTTAGATCAGAAACTCCAGTGTAAATCACACATTGACAAAACTCTTTCCAAGGTAACATGGGCATGCCGTAAACTCTTTGGAAAGAGCTGGGGGCTACAGCCAAAAATAACTTACTGAGTATATACAGCGCTTATAAGACCCATTGTCACATAAGCATCGTTCGTATGGTAGACTAAAACATCAGAAATAACTACGCAAAACAAGCTGCAAAAACTGCAGCGGTTAGAGTGCTTGGGCGTAACAGGGGCTTAAAAAGCACCCCGACTACTTTCTGGAGGTAATCCTAAATCTCCCTCCTCTTCATATAAAATTGAAAGAGGAGGCGTTGATG
Organism: Cryptolaemus montrouzieri; assembly: GCA_013387265.2. Taxonomy (NCBI): domain Eukaryota; kingdom Metazoa; phylum Arthropoda; class Insecta; order Coleoptera; family Coccinellidae; genus Cryptolaemus; species Cryptolaemus montrouzieri. Next base: position 21,382,108 of record JABFTP020000103.1, read on the forward strand.
GCGGCATTACGGATGTAAGTCACAAAAAAACTATTACCTGGTGATCTGAAGGGACACCTGGGGATTCTGAGCTACGTAGCGCCACACAACCACCGGATATAATGCCGCCTAAGTTTGATTTTCACATACCCTTCGAAGTAGCCAAAGAAGACCGCACCATCGTAAAGGGAAAAATAAATCAATTAGACCAAAAATCGTCCCTTTGGTACACGGACGGATCAAAAACGATTGATGGAACAGGAGCAGGCATATATGAATCCAAGTACTCGTCATCAGTGCCTCTGGGTTCTACTCACACCATCATGCAACCAGAAACACTTGCTGTAAACCTGTGCTGCCAGGAGGGACTACGAAGGAAACTCAAAAGTGCACAGATCTACATTTAAACGTACAGTCAGGAAGTGATTAAAGCCCTAAACTCTCACAGTTATCAGAGCATCTCTATCTGGGAATGCCGTCAATCCTTGAAGCAACTTGCTGGGGGAACAAACTTTTCCTGTGGTGGGTGCCTGGCCACGGAAGCATACAAGGAAATGAAGCCGCTGACGAACTGACTAGATCAGCTGCAGGAATCCCATTCATTGGACCTGAACTGTTCTGCGGTCGAAGCAAGCCGCACAGACGACAGGAACTGGAACGGTGGGAAGAATCTAGCAAAAAGAATACTGGAGGAAAACTCCAGGCCAAAGGCAAGAGAAAAGTTCATTGACTATTCACCAAAGAAGACAAAACAGCTTTTCGTTCTCTCTAGGGACGAGCTAAGAACTATAACAGGCCTCATTACTGGACATTGCCCATTGAGATACCATCTCAGTAAAATGTGCAAATCTGAAACGGCAACATGCAGACTGTGTAAAGAGGGCGAAGAAAATTCCGAACATATTCTTTGCAGTTGCATCGCAACTACCCGTCAAAGACATATACACTTCGGTAGCGATAAGCTAGAGCAGCACGAAGTAAAAGCGAAAGCTCCCAGAGATATTCCCAATTTTGTAAGGGAACTAGATCTACAGAAAAATGAATGAAGAAGAATTACGAACAAACGACGAACTTGCTCGCAGTTCGGAAAGGCTTGCAAAGCCAAACGACCCCATCTTATATAATGTAATGTATTTAATTTGAATCATGTTCTGCATGAAAAATACGTACAGTTTGTTATAGAAATATGTTAACTTCATTTGGAACAAATCCACTGAACAACTACCTTAAATGATAACGAATCGGAAAAATTTGGTTGTTTATTAAATTGAAAATACTTTGAATTTGGTAGCCAATTTGGCAATCACTCGACAAGTATGTGCCAATTGAGTTTGGGTAGTGCTGATATCGAAAAGGCGTCGCAACAACAAGCACACAATATCGACCAAAAGAAGCTATATATGTCAAGAACAGACACTGAGCTATAAATCGAATATAGGAAACAGTTTTTTCGTATTTTTATGTGTCCAAAATGTAAACATATGTAATAGTGAAAATGGTGGAGTGGCAATAAGTAAAAAGAAATTTATGAGTAACCATTTCCTACTACAAGAACCGAATAATAAACTTATAGTAGAGATTATATTAAGGCTTCGTTTTGAAGCGAGGGGGTATTTTTGATAGATCATTCTGTTACACCAATAAACTGATATTTCGGCACTCGTTCAACACCATCTACACTTATGATTATCCTCCAGTCCTTTCTTGACCAAGTGCCATGCCTCTTCACTATATGTTCCAAGAGAAGTTCATTAGGTCGACTGCCTTCAAGTGCCAACCTTATCCAGGTTTTCGTAGGTGATATACCCAGCATTGCTTCGGAATGGTGATAACCTCGAGCAATCAACCAGATGTGGTTCTGCTAGCCAGTTTCCTAGCCTTGTCTCAAGAACAGACCGAGTTATATTAAAACATTCTCATCTCCTAGACAGACCAGCCTATCAGCAATCTAATTTCCTCTGATCCCTTAGTGACCAGGCATCCAACGGAGATGGATATGTTATCCAGAGCCTGAACGCAATCCCAGACCAGTGCAGAAGTATTCCTGTGTAGGTTAGATCTAACCAAGGCTCCTAGAGTAGTGCAAACGAGGTCTAGTGCAATTAAATGTTTCTCCGACATCGAGAAAAGTCGCCACACAAAATTTTCGCTTATCCAACTGCTGCTTACACCAATTTATGAATCAATTTATAATTTTTCTGATTAATTATGAATCAAACGATCAAAGTAATTATTATATCATCAAAATATTAAAATTGTTCAGCTTCATCAATTGGTCTCGTATCGCTTCATACTTTCCTTCGAATAAAATTGCCAGAAAACTTTCATATGTACCAATATAATAGAACCTAAATCCATTTCTTCCTCACATATGCAAAATAAATCAAAAATATGTTGATCAGTAATTCTACGAGTAACCATGAAAGTATTCGAAAACTACTTTTCGTTGCATTGTACATTGAAAATTCTGTATATACTCATAATGATATTCCAGGCGAAAAAATATTACAAATATGAATTAAAGGAATATTTATACCTCAACAACTCTTCCTAAAAATCACTACAGTCAATTTGAATATCTTTATACAATACCAGTGTAAGAGTAAAATTCATAATTTTTGACACTTCAGTTTTCGTACAAATTTCTTTGTCTTCTTCTCAGAATATGTCAATCAATTTTACAACTAATTCTAAACACCAATTTTTTTCTGATTGTTAATAATAAACGGTCTATTTTCCTGACTTCTGCATGCCACATAGTAAAGATCTACGATGAATATTTCTCGAGATACAGAATGTTTCATCCAAGAAAGAATAAATTTAATAATTCTCCATGCTAGGTTCAAAAAGTTGTAACGCTTGGTTACGTAAACTGTTGTACCAAAAAGGTAGGATATATGCATCTCGAGAACTATTAATCGCAAGCCCCTTATGTGGCATTGCTGGAAAATTTGCTCTTTACGATAACAAAAATATTGGTGCTTCATCGATGACGTCATAAACGTTTAAAACAGAAAATTTTCACTTGAACCAAAATTTCCTAGCCAAATATATGAATCTAAGTATTTTCCTCAAAACTGATGTGGAAAAAACTATGAATTTCAAGTATGAGTAATTGAATGAAAAAACAATTACGTTTGGTTCTCTACGTTGTTATAGTTAATACTAGAATATTCAATATCAATCGGGTTAATAGTTTATGCGAAATAATATTAGATGGATAAGCACTATTGTTAGGAGAGAATTTGCTGAAATTTTAAAGCAAGTAGAACTATAAGAGAAGGAAAGCGGGTCAATTCCCAACTCACCTGCTGTAGCTGCAGCTGCTTCAGTTCCTGATTCTGTCACGTTGATAAAAGCCTTCTGGATAACGTCGCTGATTACCAAAGGTTCGGGATTGACCAAAAATCCACTAAAATCTGCTTTCCCACCTTCGAATGCTTTCTCAATTCCCAACTGTAATATTAAATCATCCAAAATCAAATAAAGTTGAGCTCTCAACTGGAAAATTATTGAGTTTATGGAGGAATACTAACTGATATTAAATTTGTATGAAAAACGATATTGTAGCAAGAATATCGAGAATTCGAACACGTACAAATACCAGAAAATTTTAGTTATATATTAAACTAACCAATAAGAAAATAAAAGATTTAATTGATTACTTACTTCCTTCAATGCTGGTATAAGCTTGAAGGTAGATTCTATTTTGAACTTTGGCATAAATAAGCTAACTGATTGAGAGTTGTATTGTTGTGGTTGTAAAACTTCGCTCAGTTGCCCTTCCAATGCAGTCAGACCTTCTTTTTTGTTTGGCACGATGATTCTCATAACGACGTCCCCACCCTCGTAGGGAAGTTCTAGGAATTTGGCATCCAGTTTTTTATTTTCAACGTACTTGAAGGTGTCGGTTACGTGCATGGTATCGACGTCAATTTCCTCCTTTTCAGATTTATAGAATTTCCTGAAAAAAAGCATTCTCAGTTTAAATGTTCAAGATATAAAAATAAATACTTGAATGTGTATTAGAAATAAAAAACTAGATATAATAAGTTTCTGGTTCATCAATGATCATTTTATATAGTGCCTATTCAATTTACCTTCTATGATAGTCTCTCCGTAATTCTAACTTTGCAAAAATAATAGCATAGAAATTTAAATTAAAATCTGAACAGTTTTGAAACTCAGCAAGGATAATAGAAAGAAGTAAAGTTAAAAAATAAAAATCATTTTCTATTGAATTCACAGATATACAATTAATAAAATAAACAACATTCGATAGATGATGATATCTTGTTATCAATATACAGGGTGCTTCAACGAAAACTAAAAAAAGGCTATATCTACCTAGATGTTCATTTCTGATCAAAACGCAAAAACAGGTCAATATTTGTTTCAAGGGGGACATCTTTTGGGGTACAATACTTGCCTGAAATATCAACCCCCTAAGCGGGGGTTACAATCCTTGAACATTCTGAATAGGAAAGATGGGTCGAGTGATGACTCAAAAGAAAGGTGTTATCTTTGTCTACATCGCATTGAACGAATTTCTATTTTTAATTGAAAACTGTAAAAGATACAGGGAAAGCAACTGAAAGATAGGGAAGACTATTTCCCTTAGACTATTCAAGTTTCAGTGAAGAAAGATGGAGCAGATCCATGCTAATGAATGGCAGTCATCATCAAGTACCATTATCATCTCGAATTTCAACCCCTAGAGCAGGAGTGACCACCCTTAAAAATTTGGAAGAGGGTAGATGGGTCGAGTGATACCTCGAAAGAAAGGTATTATCTTTGTCTGCATCCCCGTGAACGAATTTTCAGTTTTGATTGAAGATGCAGAGTGGGTACTGAAAAATAGAGGATTCTATCTCTCGTCCTGACTATTCAAGTATTAGTGCAACAAAATATAACAGATTCATTCCAGATCAAAGGCTGTCATCTTTGATCTTAATGAATCTATTCCAGTTTTTCGCACTAATACACCAATAGTCTTGGGGCTATAGTCTTCTCTATTTTTCAGTGGCTCACTCTGTATCTTCTACAGTTTTCAATCAAAAATTAAAATTCTTTCACGGGAATACAGACAAAGATAATATCTTTCTTTCGAGTTATCACTCGAGCCATCTTGTTGTCTTGTTGTCACCCTTGCTCCAGGGGTTGAAATTCGAGATGAGGATGGTGCTTGATGATGACTGCCATTGATCAGCATGGATATGTTCCATTTTACCTCACTGAAACTTGAATAGTCTCAGGGAAATAGTCTTCCCTATCTTTCAGTTGCTCACCCTGTATCTTTTACAGTTTTCAATTAAAAATGGAAATTCGTTCGAGGCAATGTAGAAAAAGATACCACATTTCTTTTGAGTCATTTTTCGACCCATCTACCACATTCAAAATGTTCAAGTATTGCAACCCCCGCTTAGGGGGTTGATATTTCAGGCAAGTATTGTACCCCAAAAGATGTCCCCCTTGAAACAAATATTGACCTGTTTTTGCGTTTTGATCAGAAATGAACATCTAGGTAGATATAGCCTTTGTTTAGTTTTCGTTGAAGCACCCTGTATATAAAAATCAATGCCAATTTTCGTTGTAATTTTATAACTCAAGAACGGGCTCATCTATCTAAACCAAATGTTTAGGCTTTGTTCGGATTATTTTGTAGATGGTTTATGTGAAGTTTGCACAAAATCGGTCGAGTGGTACTTCATTTATCACATTTTTGTACCAAATGAATTCAATAAATGGCGGAACATTTTGTCATTGGGAATTTTGCTGTCAAATCCAAATTTTTTCAGTGTTGACAGTACAAGCATGTTGTTATATCATTCATGCGGTCATTTCATTTTGAACTTGCTTCGACTAAAGCAAATTGTCAGCGATAATTATTATTTTGTGTTTATACACACACCACAAAAATTGTGGCGTCACCTGGTATTCTGAATTCCACAATCGATTAAACAGCTCGATCGCAGTTTCTTTGTCAGCATATGTTTTTGGACATATGAGGGGAAAAATCTTATCTATTCAGTAACATTTGTTTCCATATGATTTCAAACACGTCTTAAACAAGGAAGAGTTTATTTGACTATCGTATTCATTCAATTTCTCTTTAGTTTTCACGCTAAATTGATGCAAGTTCTCTGTGTTTCTTGTTGATTTCCGAATCTTTGAATTTACTGAAATGGCTGCTGAACGTCCTGGACGCTATTTGAGTGATCATGAAGTGGTAAGAATTGTAACATTTCTAGAGGAGGGGCGAAGCCAACGTTACGTGGCTAACTTGTTGAATGTTAACCAAAACACTATTTTGGTACCACGAAACAGGGTAATATGGAAGAAGAGCCGGACAGGGAATAAATCGGATAACAACACCAGTTTAACTGTACTTATATTTCGTCACTGCTCGTCTAGAATGCTACAGAAGGAACTTGCACTCTCCAGAAATGTGCATATTGCATTGCAAATTGTTAGGAACAGGCTCAGAGAAGACGATATCAGAGCAAGGGTGACTTCTACCGGCCCGCGTCTCACCAGAGGGCATCGAGTTGCAAGACTTCAGTTTGCAAGTTTGGTCGAATGTTCTCTTTTCCGACGAGTCCAGGTTCTGTCTAGTATCAAATGAAAGGAGCATGCTGTATTCAGACTACCTGGAGAACAGTATCAGCAATGCAATATTCGGCAAACCGAAAACTTCGGTGGGGGCTCAGTAATGGTGTGGGGAGGCATTTCTTTCCATGGTCGAACTGAGTTAGTCCTAGTAAATCAGGGAATAATGACAGCGACCAGATACATCGCAGATATCCTTGAACCCCTAGTTATACCCTTCGGCCCATTGATTGGCGAAAACTTCAATTATATGCATGATAATGCTCGGTCTTATGCAGCTAGAGTAGTTACAGAATTTCAGAAAAATGCCGAAATTGATATTTTAAGATGGCCAGCCAGAAGTCCCGACTTAAATCCTTAGAACATTTTTGGGAATACATGTGGTGGCAAATTCAGCGACGTAGGATGTCTTGTAGAAGACTCCAACAACTATAAAATCTGCTTCCTGAAATTTTGAACTCAGTGACTGAAGAGTACATTCAAAATTTGTTTGAGGGGCTTCCGAGACGTATACTGGCAATAATTAGGGCCAGGGGAGGAAACACTCGATTTTGAAAATGATTAGTAGCCATTCGATGCTAGTTGATTGGTCTCTTCGCGAATGTTTGAAGATGGTAGAATTTTTTCATTTTTCATTACCTCGAAAATTGTTGATATTTTCCATCATTAACTCATCTCTTATGAATGATATCTTCCTATTTTACAATTCTGAAAGTTACCAAGCGACTCTTGTATGACCAACCTGATAGTTTATATAGTATTGTCCTAAAGGTAGGATGATGCGACAATTTTTGTGGGGAGTGTATTTTTAAATATATTGTTGAGTTCATATAAACTGTGAGTCTTGAATTGTTCAAATGTAATATGTATATGTGTGCGTGTACTTTTCTCAGTTCCTTAGATAGCCGTCGGTGTTTCATATCGTTCACTGGCTTTATTTGAATTAAATTGTCAAACGCATTCACACAAACGGTAAATTTTGAACTGTTGAATTGATACATGTATCTAAACATATTGCGTGCATATGGGTGTTTTATTCTTTTGTATCAGGTGAAAGCACGTCGATTTAAAATGAATCATATAATGACATTTTTATATACATTGACGTATGCAGTTGGATATATTTCAATACATACATATACTCACATGCATAAATGTTGATACACCACTATTAATGTAGCAATTTGTTTTTAAATTTATTAATTCTTTTTTATATGAAGCAAAAATCGGTCGGCGAACGCGTAATACAAATGATCATTACTGAGACGATCACAGACTGCGGATGAACGCGCACAAGCTTATGCATCGCATCGTGAACGTAATGCACGAAATAGATCTGTTGACCCTGTACTTGTACTTAATCTTATACGGCGATCACGAATACTTCGTGCTGTTTTGGCAGTTTTATTCGTATTATTTTATTATTGGGACATCCCAAACGTCGAAGTACTTTTTGAATCATATTCATCAATAGAATTCGTCATTTCAAATGGCTTCTTTTGGTGGTAATAAATTTGCAGATGATTATTAATAATGATAATTATTAATAATGAAGTAGTTTCAATTTATTTCTTGCATGTTATTTCTCATAGAGAAACAGGTGCGCCAAGAAAAACATCAAATTTCGTCAGCATATCGATACAAATCCGAAAAAACATGTAGTTATAATGTTGCCTGCCCAAAATGAAATTCGAAATATGGAAATTGTGCGTGTATAACTTTTTCAAATTTCTAAATTAATAGCAAGTAATATTTATAAAAGTATGTTTTATTTGATGTATTCACATGTAACCATGTTTGACATTCAATTAAAATTTTAAATAAGAATATATGAGTTTCGTAAGTGAATAATTGAACATTGCAATAACTTTTGCAATGTTTTACAGTTGAAACATTCGAATATATTTCACCAGACGTCATCCGTATTCAACGAACTTTTTTTCGTATTTTTGAAAGCTTCAATGAGACCTTCAACGCTTTATTCGAGAATTTAGTTCTCTGATCTGCTTATTATGATCATCGTCAGCAAGAGCCGCAGAAGTAGTGATAAAATTCGTTCGTATATTCTAAATAGGAGAGATTTATTGCAGTATTATTTGAAAGCAGCAATATTGTACACCTATTAACAACATCCACCTGGATTGCAACTAACTATGATCGAACTGGTAAAAGACATTCTATATATTATTGCACACAGCAAACAATTTTTCAATGTTTTTCATATTTGGATATGTTTTATCGAGAATAAACGCCAATTTGACTCTGTGAACTAGATTTTTCAGTTCATATAATTTATCGCAATTTTATGAATGTAACTAATTTAACATTTCCACTGCTCTCTAGAATAAACTTATAATTACCTCTTAGATGTGCCATAAGCATCGAAGGGCGATGACCAATTAGCTTTGAAATATACAGCATTCACCAAAACCAACCTCGTTAAATCATCCAGCGCGCTAGGATCAATTAAATTTTTAATTTTGTCATTCGTCTTACTTTCCACCCAACTGTTTATGGTTTGTGCTGCCTTAGCTGCTTCAGCGAAATTGATGTTTTCCAAGCTAGCATCAAACACTTCTTGAGAAAGTTTCAGGAAATCAGGATTAATTGTGTAACCATCCTTTAGATAAATTTTGTTTGCAGAGTCCAGGCTGTAGAATTGATTTCCCTTGAGTTTCGGAAGTAATGCTTTGAATGCTTCCTTTACTTTTCTGGAGTATCAGGCAGATGAAGGCCTTTGGTTAGTTCTAAAGCAGTTTCTCCCTTGGCACCTAACTGAGCTAAAGCAAGAACTATCTGTGCTGAAAGTGGGCTTAATATCACGTTCGCTCCTTCTTGATCTTTAATGGCTTTCTGAAAAAAAATTCCTATAACTGCCATTGTCAAGATATTCAAGGTGGTTATTTAAGTCACCCCATGTTTATTTATATGGTGAACGAGCAGAATGAAATTGATGTTCATTTTTCAAATAATATGACCCAGCAACAGTGGACTTAATCGACTAGATATAAATGAAATCGAATTTTATATAGTGTATAAATAAAATTGATTATTAAAAGTAGATATATTTTATTCGAGAGACTGAGTTATCTCATGCGGTAATACCTGATGAGAATCTAAACAATGCTTAGCTTTCTTTCAAAATTTAAAATAATTGTGGCGCATTTGTCTGCACAGTAGCTTCATCCGACGATTGAAAGGCAACAATGATGGTAAGTTATTTATATATGAACAGGAAATATAAAAGAAATAACCAAATACACTAACAACTGAAGTTTTCAAAAAATCTATGAAGTTAATCGTGAAGATAAATTCCTAAAAAGATTCAATAGAAGTGACAAAGTTAAATCTGCTTGATAAAAATAATATTCTTTGTATGCTTGTGTTCTTAAATTTCTAAAACATTCCATTGTATGTAGAATCACGAATTACAGATTAAATTATTCCAAAAGATGGTTTGCGTAATTTGAATTCGATTTCTGATTTGAAATACTTCGTTCGTGTTCTGTTATTCTACACTCGGAGGCAAAATTAGCGGAACACTCGAGAATTTAACCAAATTCGAAGTTCGATATTTTTCCTAATTCTCAACCGATTTAGATGGTTTGTTCGGCAAGTTATAGATCAACTCTTCTGCTTTGTAGAAATTATAAGAGAAAACAAAAAAAAATTGAAAAAAAAATTATACGGGGGCAAAACTAAAAGTGTTTTTTTCGTCAAAAATTCGTAACACCCTGTGGAATTTCGTGGTCCGAGTTGAAACGTACAATATCATGGTCTGTCAAGACACATCTTCCTACAGTAACGCCCTTCTTGTTTCATGCGTTCATCTCTATTTTTGCAAAATATATTTGATTTCAAGTGGAAAATCACCATTTTGGAGAAATTCCATTGAATCAAGAAATTGTCATTAAAATTCGTCTATCAATTTGGAATTTTCTTATTATCACTCAGGCGTGTCGAAATTGTAGTTTGCGATTTTTATGTTCGAATTGCATTAGTTATTGATGACAATTTGGTTAATTTGGTGAAAATTAGGAATTCATAGGAGATAACAGTCGGTTGGTATTAAAATACACAACCGAATTCTGGGACCATTAATAAAACTTCTCATTTACACATGTGCACACCTTTTTTTTTCAAATATGAAATACAACACACGTTTTTTTGTATATGACCACATTTGCACTTGTTTAAAGAATGAGAAATTTCCATTCTTTGATTTGATACAAATTCGATCGGTTGCGGTGTTTTGTGATTCTTTTACTGTTTACGATTCGAAACGGTATTTTTCATTCAGAATGAGAGATTTACGACCAACCTCAGTAGCAAGGGCAGTTACATTGATCGAGGAAGGGCGCACCTACCGCTCAGTCGGTACCATGTTGGGTGTCTCGACGTCGGTTATCCATCGAATCTACCGACGTTACAGGGAAACTGGATTGTACGTGAGGAGGCGAAGACAAGGAAGAAATCGGGCAACCTGCGCTATACATGACCGTTTCATCGTCAATCAAACCATAAGAAATCCTCGTCTTACTGCTGTTCAGGTACGTAACCTTTTACAAGCAGTGGATAACATTAACGACAGTGTGAGGACAGTCAGAAGACGATTAAATGAAGTTGGTCTGAGATCATACGCGCAAGCAAGAGCACCAAGACTTGATAGAGCACATCGGGTAGCAAGATTGGCGTTTGCTAGGGAGCATGTAGCATGGACAATCAATCAGTGGAGACGAGTTTTATTTAGTGGTGAGAGCCGATATTGTGTGAATTTCGTGGATGGTACAGATAGAATATGGAGACATCGAGGGGAACGGTACAATCAAGCGAACTTAGCAGGAACTGAGCAATACGGTGGAGGGTCAGTTATGATATGGGGTGGCATATGCTTGGGAGTACGAACAGAACTGGAGATTATTGGCAATGGCAATGTTGTGCCTTTTGCTCCTTACATAGGGGAAATTTTCCTTTTTATGCACGATAACGCGCGCCCTCATACTGCGCGCATAGTAATAGAATATCTCAATGAAGTTGGGATCACACGAATGGACTGGTCGTCGCGGTCACCGGATTTAAACCCGATCGAACACGTTTGGTACATTCTTGGAAGAAGGGTTCGACAACGGAATCCAGGCAACGTTGAAGAGCTGACATTGGCTTTGGTGGAAGAGTTGGACAACATACCTCAACAGATGATAGACAACATCATTGGAAGTATGCGAAATCGTATGCGAAATCGTATGCGCGCTGTAATAAGAGCTCAGAGGGGTCATACTCGCTACTAAAATCAAATGTTTTTTTTTGTGGGTCATCATGAACTTTTTTCTCAACATGTTCATTTCATTTCACGAGTGTATCGCCAGGATACACACCTGCTCTCAATTTTGGACAGGAATGATAATTATTATAGAGTGTCACACAAAAAAATTCAAAAATAAATGTGCAAAATCAACGATTTTTCCAGTGTACTTCGAGTTCTCCCGGAGCGTGAAATTGGCCAGTGATTGTCAAAAATTTTCATTTCGTTAGATTTCCGCTTCTCTAATTTTGATTTTATTTTTTGGCTAACCTCCGATGTTATGCACCTACGCAAGATTAAAAATAAATTCTTGAAATTTGTGACTTTTCGCTTCAAATTGGATATCTCTTGTAAAAATAGAGATAAATGCATAAAACAAGAAGGGCGTTACTGCAGGAAGATGTGTCTTGACAGACCATGATATTGTACGTTTCAACTCGGACCACGAAATTCCACAGGGTGTTACGAATTTTTGACAAAAAAAACACTTTTAGTTTTGCACCCGTATGAAATTTTTTTCAGATTGTTTTTGTTTTTGCTTATACTTTCTACAAAGCAGAATAATTGATCTATAACTTGCCGAAAAAATCATCTAAATCGGTTGAGAATTCAGAAAAATATCGGACTTCGAATTTGGTTAAATTTTCGAGTGTTCCGTTAATTTTGTCTCCGAGTGTAGTATGTAAGTTTCTATGGGTCCTGAAAATGTTAAATTTATAGCAGGCGCTGCAGTTCAACTTGTGAAACCCGGATCTATTGTTTTAGTCGGACTTAGTTTAATTGCTTTTTATATATTTGCTCGAATTATTATTGGTTCTGAAAGTTATATCGAAATCTATTTTATTCACAAAAGTTTCTCACCTACTGGCAAAGTAGGTTAACAGATTTAATTTTCATTTTGATTTTACTCTAGGATAAGCTTCATTCAGAGTTGCAGTAGTTTGTTTTTTCTCAAAATATTATTTACTAATACAGTGTTGTAACCTTCACTGAATTTGCAATAAACAATTGAATATAATCAAACTGATAGCTCTCACTAATGGTTACTACATTGTATTATTAAATGATATTTCAAAGGAAAAAACAAATAAAAGCAACTCTGAATGAGATTTATCCTACAGCACAATCGAAAGAAAAGTTCAATATTCTCTGCGAGAAACTTTTATGAATAAAATGATTCCAATCTAGCTTTCCGAACCTAAGATAATTCGATAAAATACTCAAAGGACTAAGAATGAAAGAAATAAAACATAGTCAAACAAAAATAATAAATTATATGTTTAAGAGTTTGATTGGAGTAACCAAAATAAATTTTACTTTGGTAGGACCCAAAGAAACGTTAAAACTAGAGTAAGAGATTATAAACGCCTCTGAATCAGGAATGGGAATCTTTTTGAAGTTGATCACTCTTCCAACCCAAAATTCAAGATCTTACACAAAGATGATAGTAATTGAATAAAAATAGGTAAAAAACTTTTAAGTTGAACGGTTTTATGTTAAACATACATTGCACTGTTTAAGATAAATGTACTAAAAACCAAAAATAATAAAATAGATACAGTCGTGGGAATTATAAACATATGCATAGACTAGACTAAAATAAAACCGTGGAGCACGTCAATTGTCTACAATCGTTGATTAAAATGTTTGTTTTGTAATGTTACACTATAATTATTAGGCAGTTGTGCAACCGACAACGATGGACGTGTGATAAGTAGGGCTAGAATGTGGAAACAAGCTAGCAAGCTCGATTATAAGCGAGTTTTAGGGTTTCATAGTGGTGAGCGAGTAGTACTTTTGTCATATGTTTTGTCGATTAAAGACAAACAACAAGCAGTGAAACGATTCCTCGCCAGCCAGCAGTGTGAATGTCCAACGATAAACTAGTTAAAACATCTCTTTTATTTACATGGAGTGTATAACTATTAGAATTTCCATGAGCAAGAAAATAGTAAATAATTTCCTCACCGTCTGCGGGCCAACTGCCTAACAACGAATTAAACGATTCTTCTAACGCACATTAAGTCGATAATTTGTAGACAATTGACGTGCCCCACGGTTTTATTTTAGTCTAGTCTATGCATATGTTTATAATTCCCACGACTGTATCTATTTTATTATTTTTTGGTTTTTAGTACATTTATCTTAAACAGTGCAATGTATGTTTAACATAAAACCGTTTAACTTAAAAAGTTTTTTTACCTATTTTTATTTTCTAGTTTTTAGTTTTTATTTCGCATTCTTTTTAATTCATTTAGTGCTTCATTATTGCAAGGTTTCTTGCCCGTTAGTTTATTGCAATCCAACTCCTCTATACGTAGTCCCTGCAAAGATCTTACTCTACTAAGAGCCACGTAGGCTTGACCTTCTTCAAACAGTATTTGATACCCATATTGATAGGATTGATAAAACCTACGTTATCCGCCATTTTGTAGCGGCCGCCATCTTGGATTTCAATTTTTTATAGTATATTGTATTCTGATTGTTGAGCCCTTTCATTTGATACCCATATTGATGGGATTGATAAAAGCTATGTTATCCGCCATTTTGTAGCGGCCGCCATCTTGGATTTCAATTTTTATAGTATATTGTATTCTGCTTGTTGAGCCCTTTCATTTGATACCCATATTGATGGGATTAATAAAACATAAATTATCCGCCATTTTGTAGCGGCGGCCATCTTGTATTTATAATGATAATGAATAAATATAATTGTATTGTCACCAAAATCCAAAGTGTATACAAAATTTCAGATTAATCGGTTGACAGGAAGAGGGTGAAATTTGAATTACTAAATTTGACCCAAGAATAAATAAAATAAACGGGGTGAGCTAAATAAAACCGTTTAAGAATAGATCTTTGGTAAATTTTAAAGAGCAATTTACATAAACAAACAGGACAAATATATTCAAATTCGTCGCCCCTATTGAATATCTTCAGAAAGCAATCCTTTCAATAGACTTCATGAATATTTCAAAAGATTTAGTCATTAGTTATATGTTTTATATTTCTATTCACATAAAATAACTTACCAACATTATCAATGGTCTGATGGGACAACTGTGTAGTGAAACGTGAAAATTTTATATTGCTTTATATCATATAGAAGTCGCAAATTGTAGAAATGTACCAGAATTATGAAATGTTTATCATCTTTCATAATAAATAATTCAACCTTATTGACTTTGAATACAATTATATGAAAATTCTTTGCAGAATAAACAACAGAGTAATTATGAATGTTGGAAACTGTATTTTAATACAATTTTAATTCTCGGAACTAAGACAGTCAAGAATGCTCATAAGGGCGCCGCAATCAAAGAAGAGGGTATATGAACTATGAATTGTCCTCGATGAAATGTCTTTTGGGATGGTAGAAGGCCTATTGACGGGATACCAACTCAACAAACACCTACACGTCATGCGACTATCAAAAACCACACGGTTCCGTTGACGAAAAAACGGAACACATACAGACTGAACACCTTTGGCGCTGAAAAACCCAGCTCCCAAATGATCCAGGAGGCCCCCTACAACAAGCTTGCAAGTTGCATCAAGAAGTTTTCATAAATAAATAAATAAATGAATACTTTATTAACGGAATAGACCTTTATAAATCCTGAAAAAATTATAGTATACAGCTAAATAACAAAATACCTAAAGAAATAACAAAACTCAATGTATCATAGCAATAATATAAAACTATTTAAGTAATATCCCAATAACATATTGACAACTAATTATTCAAAAGAGACAACTTGATTGTGGTTTTAAAATAGGAAAGTCTACAAGCAAAAAGATTAATATCATCAACTACTGAATTCACCCTACAGCACATTCTCGTGAGAGGAAAGTATCGACCATAACTTGTTCGATGGATTTCGACATGCAGCAAATTGCTGCGTCTCACAATACGACATAGAATGTGCAAAGAAAAGTGTTCAAGTATACCAGGACAATTTATATAGGAGTTCATTACCGTGTATGCAAACATTACATCAAAATAGACTCTACGAGATAGAAGGTGTGGCAAGCCAAAGTGAGTCAAATGATGTTTATAAATGACTACATGGAATGCAATTTCACTCTTAAAGCATAATAGCTTGAAGAACTTCCTCTGTACTTGCTCCATTCTACCTATATGGGTGGCATATGTGGGTGACCATGCAACACAACAATACTCATGAATTCGACGCACAATAGAGACATACAGAACCACAAGAGAACGTACACTAGAAAATGATTTAGTCGATCTTGAAACAAAACCGAGTAACTTGTTTTCTCGAGGAATCAAAATGAGGGGTGAAAGATAATTTTGTTCAAACGTGGACGTAAACGCCCAAATCCTTGAAAAGAGGAGTCCCATCTAGTTTATATGTAAAATTCAAGGGTTGAAGCTGCCTAGTCAATTTGACATGTTTGCACTTTGCAATGTTTAAAGTCAATCCTTTAACCCTACACCAATCGTGGAACGAGTTCAAACCCTCTTGCAGAACAATCTGATCATTAACCATGCGAATGCATTTGAATATTTTGCAGTCATCGGCAAAAATGAGGAACAAACAATCATTAAACCCTTCCTTGAGGTCATAAAAAAAATTAAAGGAACATAATTGGTCTAAGGTGAGTACCCTGACCAACTCCAGATGTGCCATCAAAAGGATCATAATAAAAGCCATTACAAGTAACCTGCTGAAATCGACCGGAGAGATAGTTCCTCAAACATGACAAGAAGGGGTCGTGACTACCATAGAATCGCTCCAACTTGAACAACAGGTAGGAAATCAGTATACAATCGAATGCTTCTCAAATGTCAGTATACATGCAGTCAACTCCAAAACCACTCTCAATACAGGCATTGACATAGTTTGTAAAAAAGAAAAGATTAGACTCAGTGGATTTGCCTCACATATAACCATGCTGCTCGTTCACTATCACTGACTCTACATGAGATAAAAGAATTTCTGAGAGAATTTTGTCAAAAACTTTGGGAAAGAAACTATTAAGACAAATGGGACGGTAATTAAGGATGTCAGATTTCGGATCTGTTTTATGGAAACATTGTAAAGTTTCCATATAGATGGAACACCACCAACAGACACGCATTTATTGAAGATGTAGTGAAGAGGTTAAAACTACATTCAATCATAAAACGAGTGGAGATTAGGTCCGGACCACAGGTACTCTTGGGTTTTAATGATAGTATGGTTTCAAAAATGTTGTCATAAGATATATTAACTAAGCATAAATTATCGATAACTTTAAACACAAAATGGGCATAACCTTCAGGGGAAGACTGGTCATGAGTGTCAGCAACGCATTTACTACCGAAGGCTTCTGCAAATGATTTACAAATTTTCAGCCCACCAACAATAGACTTGTTTAATATAGGTCATATAATTTGCAAGCTTAACCATGTGCCTAACATGAAAAAACGATCATAATCCATTGGTAACCTAGTTCTCTTATATATTTTATGAAGGGCTTTTTTTTGAAGACCTAGTTCTTAAACTTATCCAAGAGGGAAAACTCGATGATCTACATTCTTTGAAAGGAATATAAGTAAATGAGATAAAAAACACAAGGTTTAACTTTAATCTACACTTTATTTGAAAAAATTCGACGACGTTTCGCTGACACAGCAGCTTTATCAAGAATGAAAAACAGAATGAAGAGTATGGTATTATAAACAAATCGTAGAACAAGTTGGATGAATAACAGGAAAATCCACACCGAGCCATTGTACAGTTAGTATGAAAGGTAATCAAAACTAATTAAACAAGTTAAGTAGGGGTGAGTAATTCGCATCTACCTGTTCATTCAAAAGCTTGTCCGAATGTTTGTATCTATTTATTTCTAATGCTTCTAGGAGATCTAATTTTGAACTTTTGATTTTATATGTAATATGTCAAAGTTTTATTGAATGAATGGTTTTCTTTTATTAGGTGGTTTGAATAATTTGAATCAGATTTATTTTTATCGAAGCTACGTTTATGTGCAGATGTTCTTATGCCAAAACTCCTATAGGTCCTACCGATATAAATTTTATCACAAGAACCGCAATTGAGTTTATAGATTCCTGATTTACTTGATTTTTAACACGAGATTTATTATTTTAATATGTTTACCTGAGTTATTAGAAGTTTTGAAGTTTTTGAATTAATTTTGATGATGTTTAACTCTAAAGAGTTAAACATCATCAAACAGATAGCCATTAATAATTCATTTAATCCGGATATGATTGATCTAATCATTCGTAAAAACTGTATCAGAAAGCAATAAATGAAGTATATCCTATTTATAAAGACTATAAAATATTCAACAGTTTAACATTCTGCGGTTCTGCAAGTACAAATATTAAATCCTTTCTCGTCAAACAAAATCTTAATAGAACTTTCAAAACTTCTAATATCTTAGTTAAACATATTAAAAATAATAAATCTCGTGTTGAAAAATCAAGTAAATCAGGAATCTATAAACTCAATTGCGGTTCTTGTGATAAAATTTATATCGGTAGGACCTATAGGAGTTTTGGCATAAGAACATCTGCACATAAACGTAGCTTCGATAAAAATAAATCTGATTCAAATTATTCAAACCACCTAATAAAAGAAAACCATTCATTCAATAAAACTTTGACATATTACATATAAAATCAAAAGTTCAAAATTAGATCTCCTGGAAGCATTAGAAATAAATAGATACAAACATTCGGACAAGCTTTTGAATGAACAGGTAGATCTGAATTACTCACCCTACTTAACTTGTTTAATTAGTTTTGATTACCTTTCATACTAACTGTACAATGGCTCGGTGTGGATTTTCCTGTTATTCATCCAACTTGTTCTACGATTTGTTTATAATACCATACTCTTCATTCTGTTTTTCATTCTTGATAAAGCTGCTGTGTCAGCGAAACGTCGTCGAATTTTTTCAAATAAAGTGTAGATTAAAGTTAAACCTTCTGTTTTTTATCTCATTTATATCATGGATCTACATCAAGTAACGGCCTCCACAATTCAAAAGGAATATAAGTGTTGAAAATTTCATAAATAAAATCGTTGAATAATGAAACGCTATCCTCTAAATCCGGAGCATTCAAAATATCCTAAATTAAAAGTAACAACAAACTCATTCATTTCATCATCTGGGGCACTGGTAAAATCGTACTTGAAAGACACATAACATAACCACACAACACGGCAAGCACAATGGGCCAAACGGCACAAAGGCGCTGTGCAAGAAGAAGAAGACATAGAGAAGGAACATTATTCTATACTTTTATTCAATATTTTACATAGGTGCCGTTCTAAAACATGGAAAATTGGACACCCTGTCACACTATTCGCGTTAAAGAAATGAGCTTCGTATAAAACACCTCAGATAACTTCATTTATGAAATAGTACATTTTTTGCGAACGAAAATACTGAAATTCATTATTTCCTATGAAATGTTTCACTATTGAAGAAATTGAATCAAAATGTGGAACCTTAGTCAAGGTATGACTGTAGTACTACACTGTCAACTTACCTGATATAAAGACGCCGAAAATTCAACGGCTCCTTTCTGTAATTCTTCAATAGCGTCATCAGCGAAAACGCTGCATAGAGTCAAAGTTAAAATGCCAAGAAGCTTCATGATTTCAGCTATCTAAAACAAAAGAATTCAATCTTATAATTTTTTTTTTGTCAGTTCGAATGACTTTGCCAATCACAGTCTTCAGCATACATTCATTCCGAATCAAGGTTAGGTTAGGTTATCTCAATTTGAAAATAATAATGAAAGTAAACTGAGTGACCAAATGAATCTCTAAGAACTGAGAAATAGGAAGGAAGTATGTTCAACCTTCTTTTCCAAGAAAATGAGAAAGCTTAAAATCTAGCCAAACCTTTCACTTTTTTGTTCAGGAAAACTTTGTCAATTCTCAATTCATCTGACATAAGATAATGCTTATTTTAAAAAATTATGATAAATGCTTTGTTCATGATTGTATCAATCAAAACTTACTTCGAGGGTTACTTTCACAGAATATATCAGTTTTATTCTTCATTTATAAATCATAATTTTCTAGAATAAAAATTTGTATCTTACTGAAATTTTATGGCACCAAAGTTCTTGAATTTTGATTTTGAAAATTAAAGAATCATTGAGTAGAAAACAAACTTACTTGCCCAATCCGAGACAAAAACTGATTGATTTAATATTCTGAATAAAAGGCGAATACAATTAAACTAGATACCTGAAATTTATCTCAATCTGTTACATATTTTCAATCCCCCTTATTGGCAATACAAGTTAATATTTGCTCTCACAGATACTAATCAAAAGTTCTCAGACAAAATCTGACAAAATTAAATTAACAATGGAAAACCGTGACCCTCAAAGACTTATTAAAATCATCTAAAAAAGGTAAATGCTGTTACATTTTTATTCGTTACCATGTGCCACTATTGAAGCTATCCACAACTACATACCTCCGAATTTCAAGTCTGTAATTGGATCCTGTTATTCAATCAAATTCCGAAAATTAAATAAGGTATTACGAGAATATTGATATAGAATTTTATTTCTCAATCGAAAACTAGCTCAGACACTAGTTGATAGGAATTAAATTTGTCCATTTGTTATCATCTCTTATCATAATGGTTTTAATATAGTTATTAGAAATTTTTATATCTTCTCATTATTCTCAAAGAATGACAAATTTGGCATTATTATATTATTCATGGAAATTTTTTCGATTAATTTTATCATAAAACTCATTTCTCTACTTAGAAATAAATACAAAATCATTATTTTCCTAAATTCCGATATTTTTCATCCGTTTCATTAAAATCATTCCTTCGAGACTACTGCAAGACATGAGTACGAAAATTTTCAAATTTTTGCAGCCCCACTATATTCCCTTGATACAATTATTTTCAATAGAATATTATTTCCATATAATTTGAAGCCACGGATCAGTAATTTGTGTTCCTGCTACTGTTTTATGAAAATATAATTTATCACAAAAACATTAATCAATTATTTTTGTACGTCAAATTACTTTTCAATATATAAAGAATGATTTTAACAGTAATAATGTTTCGTTCTATGTATACAGGCTGTTCAAGTTTCTGTTCTTTTCTTTTTGTTCTTTATCGATTTCTCTTTTCTTTTTCAATTTTGAGACGTAGGACATTTTCAAGGATCAACCGGATTCGGCGTTCCAATTTACCGAAAATTTTAGGGGGTGATATTTTCTTGAATCATAATACTCAATATTTTACCCCTCAGAATAAAATAATTTTGGCCGAAAAGTAAAGAAAGGCTCGAATTGAGCAATTTTCAACTGCTCCATAAAATATTCATTTTCATCGGTTATTGCAGACCGATCATTTTTGACTTATTGACTTGAAACTGGTGTTTTGAGTAGAACATAGTACCAACTCCTGTTTTGTTTTCTCAAGTCACATACAACCCTCTTCAATAACGGAGGAAAATATTTTGAGATGAATATTGAGACGCAAAGTATCGGAAAATTTAACAAATCTTGGAAACCGTTAAAGATAGGTATAGAGAACATGGGTATCGTTCGATAGGTATTGAAATAACCGACCATTACAGAGTATAAGATACAGGGTGTAACATTGGAAAAAATTGAAAAATGAAGCTTGAAGAAAGGCCGAATCGGAAATTTTGTACTGTACACCCTGTATCTATTTCAGAGTTTCCCAACGATGGTTACTCAGAAATGGAGTATTGGTAACATAATTTTTGCAAAATCACAATCGGATAGTCACAACGAGAGAAGGAAAAAATTTTCAAATAAAGTCTTAAAAATTCGAAAAATCACAAATATTTCGAAAACCATCGAACTTAAGTACAGGGAATATCGAACAAAGTCACCTTCATTTGATCTCACAAAGCTAAAATCATCAAAGTATATAGGATGTTCTAAATATAAAAACATATCTTTGATTTGTTCTTCAGAAACGGAACACCCTGTATATATGAAATTATTTTCAAATTGTGACCATAACAAATGTTCATCATATTGCGAGAAGGAAAATTTCAACATCCGTTATTTTCTAGCCTTTATGCTACTTCCAGTGACTCGTGGGCCACCCTGTATATATATATATATATATATATATATATATATATATATATATATATATATATATATATATATATATATATATATATGCATTGTGCTCAAGAATTCCTTCATAAATTTACTAAATATATCTAAATAATATGTGAAGAAATAATGGCATGCTAGCAGTTTTATGAATGTAAATTTATCAAAACCTGATTTTATTCATGTAACCTTATCAATGGTTTATATAAACACTTTTTTCGGAGGCATGCCAGGTTACATTTCCACGCAAATAATGGTCAACCCACACAAAAATGATCGTGTTCGAGAAGATTTAATATTTTCTGATAGCCGACTCGGTGGCGTATGGGATATGATGCTCGTCTCCTACGCAGAGTTACTTGGGTTCAATCCCCACAAAGTTGGTGCGATTTTTCGGATTCTGGGAATCGCTTGAGTATCAATCTTTCGGAGGAGATGTTAAGCCGTCGGTTCTGTCTAACAGAGATGTGTTGGACATTAAAGATCCCTTCCCTCGACACGAGAGGGGTTCGGCAATATTCCCGGGTTAGTAAGGTGACAAAATTCCCCGGCGTGTCATTAGCCGAAAGGCAGAAATAGAACACATTAAAAGAAAAACAAACAAACAATATTTCCTGATTGCAAAATTTTTGCTGGAACTATAATTTAATTATCAGTAATAGATTATTAATTTTCTTTTCAAAATTTCATCGTTACAATAATATTATTAGAAATAATGGTGAATTTTAATATAAAATAATATAATTCACTCAAATACATATCATACCAAAAGTTGATAATAACGGATATACAGGGTGGATAATTATTTGGCACTATAAAGTTTTGATGGTTTAAATCTTAAAGGTCCTTGCGATCTTTGTTAAATTATTGCAGTCGAAGTATATTCAACAAATGTGATTAAATTTCTCCACATATCACATTTAGAGTAAATAAATCTTTTTTCATATCTTCTCTGGATAAAAGAGGTATACCTCATTGAAGCCATTGGAGGAAACGATTGTACAAGTAAAGATGCTTGTCAACTGCCACAGTACAAGTGGTTTTTCAGTTTCTTTTCTTTTTTGTCGAATTGTTCCTCTGAAAATAGTCTGATTGCTTCGAGAGATATAGCTCAATCTAACTTCAAGTTTATTCCAAATCAAACTTCTTTATAATTAAGGATGGTTTGAAGTAACAATGAACAGTTAACGGCATTAGTAATATTCTGCCTCACCCTGTATACTAGATATTAGAATGAACACAAAATTTCAATATGTATCATAATTCATTGTATTTGATATCGTTCTCCACATTCTCATTAACTTTACAATTCCAGTAGTATAAATATATATTTTATCGAGAGTTGATGAACTTCCTCAGGATGTAATCTTTTTGAAATAAAATTTAATGTTTTCGAAGTTCTAAATTATCTGAAATTGTCTCTTATAAACAATTATATTTTTCTGAAGAACTGTAATAATACCAATGAAAAATTTCAATATTTATATTGTGTCTTATCAACTCAATGTTTTTATATTTAAGAAACTGGATTTATCTCCTAAATATTTTGAAGAACTTGGCCTATCTAGTCTTAGTTCTTGGATTTATTCAAGATGTTTCACGCAAATATACACAAAATAAACAATATCACATTCTAGATTACTTTTAAAGCCAATAAGAAAAATATTTACATCAATTCATCACTCCACCGGAAATTCATATAATCGAACAAATAATTTTAAAATAAATCTTCTTTTCTGATGACCAATATTTTATTTTGATAAAACTAATGACCTCAAAAATTTACTTTTTCATTAATAAGGTTTTGTTGAAAATTGTATTGAAAAAAATATACATGAAAATGAACTGTGTGACAAACATTATATTATCAGAATGAGATAGGATAATCACGACTTGGAAATATATTGGGAATTTAAATTTTTTATTGCCTCCTTATCTATTTTATATTGAAAAATCTAGACTCGCCTTCTAAATATTCTGAAGATTTTAGCCTAGCTAGCCATAGTTCCCAGATGTATTCATGTTTTACACAAAAATACACAAAACAAATGAAATCGATTTTAAATTCATTTTGAAGCGAATGAGAAGAACATTTCATTTCACCAAAATTCATAAAATCGAAGGAAGAATTCAAAAATCGATCATATTTTCTGATTTCCATAATTATATTTCGATGAAATGAGTGACTTCAAAAAATTGACTTCTTCATCGCAACAGTTTAGTTGAGAATTGAATTGAAATAAATTATCCATGAAAATCAACTTAATGGCAAACATTACTATAAATAGACACGACCGACAGGTTGACAATACACTGGGAATACCAAAAAGCAGAAACGAGAATGAAACTATATTATCTCGAGTAATTACGGTTTCTAGGTGAAATCCATTAGTTGAACATAATAATAATAACGATTCTCTTCGTCCAATGGATAAATATACATTTTTCTAAGGATGGTGATTTAATTTCAAGCACAGGTAAATTCTGCAATGAAAATGTCATTTTTTCATTTGAGATATTTTTCGCATTTCCCAAATCTTTTATCGTAAACTATTTCAAATGAAACCATTCTTCTGGTATTTTTAAATGATTATTGAAAATAATTATCATCAGTTGCAAATTTAAGAACTGAAGAAATGGTAAGAAGAACCTCGAGCATTCTAATTCCTTACCTACTGTTCAAGCACTCACAGCAGACTGAAGCTAAGTCAATGTCAAAGAAGTTCACGTAGCATCGATGATGCTCCCCACCTTCAATAACGAGTTCTGAAAATGTTTACTTGTTTTGAAAGCCATGAACGATAGCTTATCCAGAATTTAATTATTCAAAAAATATGTTGTAAGACATATTCAATTAGTAGATCTATCTCTTATTTCATATCGGTTGTCAATTCTTAAAGGTATAGGTATTCTTCATAAAGTGTCAAAGTTCTTGATGACTTGTACATTTACTGCACAATGATCGCATAAGACTATGCAATAATTCGCAAAATATCTCAAAGAGCTATATTATAGAACGACTCTAATTTTGCACTTTTAATGGTCGTTGTTATCACATTCAATTCTGTACAATAACGAAAAGCAAAAAGTCTGAAAAGAATAAATCAACGACTATAAGCAAATTCAAATAGAAAAATGTCTTCACCTTTCAGCATGAAGAAGAACTTAGAACATATAATTCAACAGATAATTCTTTAAAAGTGACAAAGGAAATAAATCGCATCCTGTATAGCATCTTCAAGTCATCTTAGTCGATGACCTCACTATCTCTAATTATTACATTTACATGTTGAACAAAAAACAAGTCTTTTCAATAGACTGCTAAGTGCATGGAAACAACAAGTCGACAAGGTTGATATTACCTTTCAGTACTCAGATCTTCATTACATCATTCAGGTAAAATACCTGTTGAGATTTTCAAAATGAAGATCATCTAAGGGATAATAACTAATTATCCTCTGTTATAATTGCAGAAATAAATAATTTTCATAATGATTCCGAGCTTTTTGACTTACAATAAAAACAAACGATTTTGTTTAGATTTAAGGCTTAATGCGGCCTAGTGGTCTAATATGTATTCAGTATTCAGTATTCAGTATTCAGTATTCAGTATTCAGTATTTAGTATTCAGTATTCAGTATTCAGAATTCAGTATTCACTATTCAGTATTCAGTATTCATTGGTGCTAATATACAGTCACACGTCATATCAAGGAAAAATATCACTAAGAAATTACAAACTACCCTGATACCCCTTCAAAAGCAAAAGTCTATTCTGAAAAGTTGAGTTTAAAATAGTCATCAGTCTTGTACAAACATTCTGTATTTAAAAATTTTTTGATTTTATTTTTTAATGATGCCACAGAAAGTACACGCATACCAACAGGAAAAATATTGTATAATTTGTAACTCAGAAAATTTCGTCCATTCTGCGACCTCCTCAACCTATAAACCTTCTTACATTATCTTTGCCTCTGGTAGGAAAAAAACTGGCTATTTAAAGTTACTCATTGTTGTTTTTCATGAGCGTAGAGGAGACACTCGAGTACAAACGAGCTAGTATAGGGAGAGTCACTATATTAAGTTCCCTGAAAGAATTTTCATAACAATCTCTATAGCCCACTCCAACAACAATTCTCACCGCTCTTCGTTGTTTTCGAAAAATCCGATCGAACTCACTGCAATTTCCCCACACCAGGATACTGTATCTCAAATATATCTCAATAACGGCAAAAAAGGCAGCTCTCAGTACCCTAGACAAAGAGCATGGCAAACTTCGCAAGGGAAATGCATTCTCCCAAGTTTTTTTAGCAAGCACATAACAATGAACCCCCCAAGTGAGACGCGAATCCAAATGAACACCAAATGAGAACACTTTTAGGCTCAAGAGCTCTAACACCAATCAGTCTTGTTGTTGTTCAAATTCAATAAATTACCCGAAAACCATTCCAAGGCCCTCGACTCCGTATGCGCAAACTTTTCTTCAGCTTCCAATGTGAAGGCTCATCACAGAACCCTGTGGTACTCCAATTTCAACTCTCTCCTCGCCCGAGAAACAGCCATTCACAAGAACCTATCAGTTGGAAATGAGGAAACAAGTTTATAACTATTTGTGTCAAACCCATACCGAGAAAGCTTCCGCATCAGAAACCAGTGAGCCACGCAGTAGAAGGCATTAGTAAGGTCCAAAAACAGAGAGAGTGAATAAAAACCTAATTCAAAACAGTTGAGCGTGTTATTGATGAACTCAAGAATGGCTTCCGTGGTGTAACGTGCTTTTCTGAAACCGAACTGATGCTGTGAAAAAAGCATATTTTCCTCAAAGTGACAAACTATTTCAAGAACTTTGTCAAAAACCTTTGAAAATATCTGCACCTGAGAGATAGAGTGATAGTTGATACATCATTAGTATCTCCTTTCTCGAAAACAAGAATCACTTTTGAAACCCGTAATACTTCCGGAAAAATGCCATTAGCAATATACTGTCAATGAGGAGTGTAAGCGGATACACAACACTATTGATATTTATTTTAGCTACACCACGGAGAGACTGAAGAATTCTTGAGGCCTGCTATTCTTGAGAGATTTGATCGTGTCTCTCACCTCTATAAAACTAAACTGTCTAAATGAGAAGTTTAGTCCAAGAGGCATCTCTTTCTTAAATAGTTCATCCGAAGAAGAATTCTGAGGTCTAATATTATCAATTACCTCATTAGGCACATTGATGAAATGGTAACTGAACTCATCTACTGAGATGAGAGATTCGGCTTTGTAATTGGTCGTCTTTTTTGAGTTGATGAGATTCCACATAGCCTTTTGAGGATTACAGGAACCTAGTATCAAGGTATCATTAGCCTAAGTTTTTGCTGTTTTAATTGCTAGTCTATATTTGAGTTTAAAACTTTTACGTATTCACTTGAGCTCATCAGTCCGATAATGCTCGGAAATATCGCTAAAAAGTGAGAGATGAGATCTCATATCTCTCAGTTGATCATTATACCAATGAGCTCCGATCGAATTCGCATGTCCTCTTCACTTTACCTCAGGAAAGGCTATTTTAAATGCGTCAACAAAATTCTGATGGAAAAAAATGTAGGCCTCATACGCTATCGAACCTTATGAAATCCCAATTACAGTTTTCTAAAATGGAATGAAAGCTACTAAATCCCTTCCCAGTCAAAGGCCTATAATCTCTAGTATCTACCTTTGGATTATGTATCTCACCCGGAAACTCCATTACAATCCGCAGTGCTTTATGGTCAGAGAATTCACAGTTCAGTAGATCTACTCTTTCATTCAATGCTTCGAAATTTGAGAAGATATCAATACAGTTTGGACCCTGTGGTGGGTTCGAAAATTTTTTGTTGGAAACCGTACGACTTGAGGGGGTCACACAGTGCACCTGAACACCTATCTGAAACATTGAAACGAACATCAAAATCACCGCATAATAATACTTTATCTGTGGACTTCAGATTCAAAACAGTTTCTAAGATACTTGAAAATCTATCGAAATTACCCACAGGAGATCTATAAAAACAAAGAATAAAAATGTTGACGTCAATCAGTTTTATGCCTGAAACTTCACAATGAAGCTCCTCAAAGTAGTGAGCTAAGTGATCCAGATTCAGGACATTTTTTTGACTAGACAATATTGCAACACCTCCGTATCTTAATATTCTGCGACCATACACTGAGGCAGTATGACACCCATCAATAGATTGAGGGTCAACACACGCAGCACTTTGAAAATGATCAGACAAACATACAACATCCGGACAATCACTGTCAATTAAAAAGGCCTCCAAAAGATTGATTTTATCACCGAGACCCTGAATATTTGAATGAAGTAGAGAAAAAACTACCTCCTTTGTCAGCTCAATAGACTATTGTTCTTGATCAGTTGTCCCTTTTCGTCGTTATTCTTCCTCGAAAAAACCTAGTAACAAGTGCTCCTTCAGGCCGTTCATTCACGTCTTGTGCAACTTCAAATTTATTCTCCTCGAGTGTAACCCGGAATGATGCATAACTGTCAGGGTGCTTGGATACCAACTTTTCACAAGTTGTGCTATCACCAATATTCTGGTCACAAAAAGCATATTTTTATTTGATCTTGGTAAGGATGCTTTCACCGACACCACCTTAGTAGCACCAGTAATACACTATCTATTTTACCTGTTTCTCCTATGTTCAACAGTCAGAAAACTATCATTTCCATCCTCAATCTTTGTTTTAGAAACAGATTCAACCGACTGGTGTGTCAAATTGTCATTGTCACTGTCATTCAGATTTGATCCATCAGACGAATTCCGTTGAAAACTCGTATCACATTCGAGATTCAAAGGGACGACTCCAACAGAATTACCGGACGCACCATTATCAATGCGCATTGTACGATCGATCACACTCGTAACTGACGACTTCGATTTCACTGTAATGGCCATCGTACTCTTTATATCGGCCGCTTTTCTCTCCGTTTTGAATGAAGAGGCAGTGGACGTCAGAGATGTTTTCTTCACACCTGGGACTGAAGTGTTTGGCACACGTGACTTCAGAATTGATCCATAAGCTCGATATTTCTCACATCTCGTAGCATAATCTGCAAGAGGAAAACTGAATCATTGCCTACTTACTTGGTGACTTCTGAGGCGATAGTGCCTCATTAATATGGCTGAGTCTTGCCTTCAGTGCTCAAGTCAAGCCTTGGCTATCGCATTGGATGCAAGCCGTTAGTATCTGAGTCCATGAACTCAGTGCTTCCATTTCGATCCAACGATTGTTCTCCATACTTGCATACTTCATTAGTATGCCAAGCTCAAGCACTTGCCCAATGAGTCTAGAACCAACCTCAAGGCATTCACTTAGTGCGCTCTTTCTTTGCCTGAGTGGCTCACATCAATCAAAGCCTCAATATGGTATGGATTGAACATATGTTTGCACTATAAGTTTGGTGCAGTTGTCGAATGCCAATCTACTCCTGGCTTGCCCATTGTGAACTTTACTAGCATCCTTGTCCCCTCTTTTATAAGCAGCATACCAATACAATGAGCAATGCCAAATATTTCCCCTAGGCAAACTGTAGACTAGCTCCCACCCCGTGAATGATTTTCAAACCTCTTCGACCAAATAGGGGCCTCTCAAGTAATTAGGCACTGGATCTAACCCATTCGTTACAGCAGGTTACATTATATATTTCAGCTTGGAAAACAGTCGATGGCTTTTCGAAATAGATGTACTTTCCTTTGACAACACTACGACCGTGTAAACTACTTTTCACCCGTGATTAAAGGCAGTTCCATGTTGGTTTTGAGGATCGCTGTCACATATCATTCCCAGAATGTTATTAACATCAATTTCAGCCGATAGAGACAGACAAAGATGATCACATCTGGTCCACTTCGGGATAGATCATGAAATATGCACGTAGCTATTATTTCCACCTCTGTAATCTCCAAGCGGAAGAGGGTCTGCTACAATATCAGTTCTATGGCTGCAGTTTGTGTGAAGAGAAAGACAACAATGACCATTCCGGGAGCTGCTTGATGGTAGACAAATATCTATACCTATAAGTCTAAGAACCACCACGTATAATCAAAGGAGTTGTTTTGAAACACCTCTTCGCACTAAGGAGGCCCACAGGGAGTTAGCATTAAGCCTAAAGCACTGAAGTTCTCCCGCATTAGCCTTGAAAGATTCACTCGTTACACCATGAACTATCACCTGAATCGATCTACTGAAGAAGCTACTAATCTAATAACGCAACTTTTGGGAAAATCCATATGCGATTAGTTTATTCATCAAGGCTGTCGAAATCCTTTTAGATATTAAAAGCAGCAAAATCCGTCGGTTGCCAATTCAAGATTAGTAGTACTCTTTTCTGTGGAATGTTCATTGAGTAGAAATTCTATGTGAGGTTTGAGTTGCATTCTCTGTTACTACACATAGAATTTTCCGCTTCTGCTTCATCTTGTCGACTGTCTCGTTCAAATCTCATGTTAGCATTGGAAATGTCCAGTAATCATAATCATAATAATCATAGTAAACTATGATAATATTGTAAACAGGGTGTTACATAATAGTATTTCACAATTTGAGGGGGTAAATCTACGTGCAATTTCAAGAAATAAAGTTCATATAAACATTGTTCCGCAAAAGCTTCGTTACAGAGCTACAGGGTGTTGAAATTTCCGGAAGAAATTGTTTGTTTTTCCTCTAATTTCCTATAGCTTTTGAGATATTCGGCCCAAATTTGGATTGCAAGCTATTTTTTACAGGTCCTAGATTTCAACTAAAATTCACAACGTGTTTTCTTTTCCGAGGCCATGTATCATTTGCCCTCTCAAACTTTTTTGCTGTACGCCACTGATCAGTGTATAATCAATTTTCGTCATCTTTGTTTAATTTAGAAACTGTCTTGACATCTGTAATTTTTTCGTATCGCCAACCGTTTTCGAGTGAGAAATTATTGAATTTGAATTATTTGAATTGTATGTTATTCGCTGAATAAAAAAAATTAATAGAAATACTCGATAGGTATGCCTAACATTTTCTTTTATTTTGATAGCTCGTCTTCTGAGACTCATTTTATACTAATTTAATATCAAACTAAAAATAAGAACAACTAAAAACTAAATAAATTGCTAGAAGTGTCATCCATCTCCAAAAATACAGTCCTCTGTCCTTCGCATATTATCACGCACTCTTTGAAATATTCCTAGGGTATTTCTTATCGTATCACAAGAGGTTATCATTCGATTTCTCAATTCTTCTACAGTGTTTACTGGAGTGGAATAAACTAAACTTTTGAGATAACCCCATCAGAAAAAGCCTAAATTATTTAAGCCTGGGGACCAAGGAAGCCATGGCTCTGGCCCACCCCAACCTATCCATCGGTTGTTGATTGTATTATTCAAGAATTTCCTAGCTGCTCCACTAAAATGTGCTGGTGCCCGTCATGCACAACCTCGAGCAATAAAGGTAACTCCTTCATGAGAAATTGCCGATAATCGGGACTGTTTAGTCTGTTAGGCAAAAAAATGGCCCAATCAAATAATTTCTAATTTTTCCGACCCAGATATTTAGTGAGAATTGTTCTTGATGATGAGATTCTTCAATCATATGGGGTTTTCCTCAGCCCAATAATGATTATTGTGAAAGTTTGTGATAACAGTTCTCGAAAAGTTACCTCCGTCTGTGAACATTATTTCACTATCAAAATGAGCATTTTCTCTAATTTTATCTAAGGACCATTAGCAGAAATTCAGTCTGGAAGGAAAATCTCGAGAAAGTAGATTTTGGACGCGTTGAATATGAAACGGGTACAATACAAAGTCGTGGAGAATCCTCTTAACTAGAACATGTGAAATATTCAACTGATTTCCAATTTGTCTTGTGCTCACATAAGGATTCAAATCAATACAATTCAAAACTGCTTCCTCATTATCTGTAGTTCTCATAGTTTGAGTTGCACCTTTCAAATGATTATTTTCAGTAAAAGTACGAAAAATCAGGTGTCAAAAAAGTTTTTAAATTGAACGAAGATGACGACAATTGATTGTACGCTGATCAGTGGCGTACTGCAAAGAAGTTTGAAAGAGCAAAAGAAGACATTTCAGGACGTGTCATGATGGAGGCTTTAAAATAGCTTGCATTACATATTTGGGCTGAATATCTCAAAAACTCCAGGAGTTTAGAAGAAAAAAAAAATGGTTTCCGGAAATGTCAACACCCTGTATCTCCGTAACGAAGCTTTTGCGGACCTATGTTTATATGAACTTTTTTTCTAAAAATTGCACGTAGATTTACCACCTCAAGTTGTGACACACTATTATGTAACCTCTTGTATATCAAGATGTCTCTGAGATGGAAACCACTGATGATATTGAGTAGCATTTCAGTTACAAAAACCATAAAAAAGCAACATAATGGCATATTCTAAATTTATATGAGCTTTTGGCATGTACTAAGATAACATCTTCGAAATATACAAATCCCTGGAAGTGCAAAAATAAAATAATTAAACGTTTACTGAGTTTTGTAGCGACAGAACAATCAAGGAAAATGCCTTCTCACCCAAAACGCCTCATTGAGATAAGAACTCTAGAAATGATCACGAAAGTCTATGACATTAAGTTAAACGACCGCGGAGTAAAGTTGAAAAAAAGTGACCATATCATTTTGAAGAATATCCCCGACCTTTTTTCAGACATTGCAACAGCCAATCTGATGTAGTAACAATATGAAATGCTTCCTCATCCACCATATTCTACTGACCGAACTCCCTGTAATTATTTATTTCCAAACATGGCGATATAACTTGGAGAAAGAGTTTTTCATCAGACAAATATCTCCGAAATAAAGATGTATTTTGAGACATCTCGAAAAGGGAATCAAAAACTTACAACATGAGTATAGCGCTCAATGAGATTATGTTGAAAAATAAATAGCCAATGATCCAACAAACTTTGAAGAAGGCATGTATACATTCATTCACTTTTATCATCAATTCAATAGGAACAGGATTCTCATGTTATCCGCCAAAAAACTGAATTATCAGATAATACTTATACTGCAATCCCATAACATGTTTTCTTCCTTGTAACAATTTAATTGTCCAAAGCTCCAAACCGCAAGCGGCGAACAGAAAAGTCCGTCTGAGCCTTTAATACGGTCGCTTGAAAACAGTATTTCACCTAGTAATTGAATCCGTAAGATTCGTTTTGCTGGCAAACGTGGAGCTTTTTCCAGCTCGGTATTGGGAAACCGATAGAACGACTGTCCATTGGGATAAGGGAAATATTCTGTCCCCGCGGGGAAGTTTTCAATTCGTATCTGAACATCCCAGACACAATATACGAAATTTTATGGCGTGAGAAACATTTTCAATTCCGACTTTTCTCCGAATTAACGGTTTACGAAAATGCGGGATGAATTGTTCGTTATACACCATCCAATTCAATTTTAGGTATTTCTGGTTCCAGCAACTAGGCTAGTATTGAGGATACACTCCTCAAATATCTTTAGTTCCAAGAAATTAATGATTCTTTACAGGATACCCCATGATGGATGACCGTTTAAACGATTACAACGTAATTTCCATCAACATACGTTGTGTGTAAATAGACATAGGATCAAATTTATTTTTCAATTTTTCATTCGAATATAATTACAAGGCAATATTAATATTGTTTCCTTCAAAAAAGTTCTCTTGGAAGCTCATAGTGCTGGAGTCGATCCTTTCAATATTCATAGAATTGTTAGAACTAGGATACTGGAATAGTCGTCAGCTGGTCGGTTACAGCTATTTGGATTTTTTTAAGGATCTTTGAAGAGATTTTCAATTCTCGATAAGAAAAAGTCACAAGGACTGTAGTCTGGTGAATAAGGAGGTTGAGGAGCCACAGGAATGTTTTTTGATGGCTGAAAACTTATTATTGAGATTGCAGTGGCATGGTGTATTGTCGTGATGCAACAACCAGTTGTTTGAATTTGGGAGGCTTTTACTTGGTAAAATTCCATTATCAATAATAAAAACAAGTACTGTGTTTTAAGGAATTTTACTTAATAATTGCGATTCGTAACGCGTTTCACTACACCGTAGCTTCTTCAGACGAATGATTATGCAGAAAAATGTAAATGAGAATATAACTATAAATGTTCTTGAGTAATTAAAAGCTTATTGGTCGCCTCCTCCTAAGTGGTTATTTATGACAGGTATATCCAATAAAATTAAGGAATAGATTGCTCCCCGAAAAGATTCAATAGAGGTGAAGGGCTTAAATCGACTTGTTCATTGATGAGTCTACCTGAGTGTTTGTATTTATTTATTTCTAAAGTTTCCCAAAGATCTACCTTCCAATATTTATTATCTGTATGCAAAATTTCAAACTGTGGGTCGAAAGAATGATTATTTTCTAAGAGATGATTCGCGTAATTTGAATCTGATTTTTATTTGAAAAACTGCGTTTATGTTCCGATATTCTAATATTAAAATTTCTATGTGTTCTACCAATGTAGAAATTATCACAGTCATTACAATTCAATCTATAAACACCTGATTTATTGTTTTTACCTGGTTTGGTTTTATTATTTTTTATATATTTGCCTAAATTTTTATTAGTTTGGAAAGCTATGTTGAAATTATTGCTACTTAAGAATGATTTCAGTTTCTCACTTGTAATGTTAACGTAGGTTAAGGTGTTGAATGAAGTTTACCCTGTCGATAAATTGAAACAAAAATTCAACACCTTAACCTACGTTAACAATAAAATAAAAATAAAAATAAATAAATCAGGTGTTTATAGATTGAATTGCAATGACTGTGATAATTTCTACATAGGTAGAACACATAGAAATTTTAATATTAGAATATCGGAACATAAACGCAGTTTTTCAAATAAAAATCAGATTCAAATTACGCGAATCATCTCTTAGAAAATAATCATTCTTTCGACCCACAGTTTGAAATTTTGCATACAGATAATAAATATTGAAGGTAGATCTTTGGGAAACTTTAGAAATAAATAAATACAAACACTCAGGTAGACTCATCAATGAACAAGTCGATTTAAGCCCTTCACCTCTATTGAATCTTGTCGGGGAGCAATCTATTCCTTAATTTTATTGGATATACCTGTCATAAATAACCACTTAGGAGGAGGCGACCAATAAGCTTTTAATTACTCAAGAACATTTATAGTTATATTCTCATTTACATTTTTCTGCATAATCATTCGTCTGAAGAAGCTACGGTGTAGTGAAACGCGTTACGAATCGCAATTATTAAGTAAAATTCCTTAAAACACAGTACTTGTTTTTTATTATACAACCAGTTGTTTTTGATTTTTGGTCGTACACGAAAGAATCTTTTTCGAATTTTTTCCAGGAGTCTTTCGGTAAAAGTGTTGATTAACGATTTGGTCTCGACGCACAAACTGTTTGTACTTAAAGGCTTTCTGCTTCGTGATTCATCTACAATCTTCTTCTTGCTTCTGATAAGGCCTTGAACCACCGAAAAACCTGGACCCTTGACGAAACACTGTATCCGTAGGCCTGCCGAAGTTCTTCAAATGTTTCTGTTGCTTTGTGTCTAAGTTTGAAGCAAAATTTTATGACCCACCATTACTCAAAATTGATGCAACAAAAGACTGTAGCGAGTTCAAACACTTACTGGCGTATCACACGTGCAACTAATGTTCAAAGCCTCTAGTCTCACGCTTGATCAAATCTGAACTGACGTTGCCAGCCTAACAACTTTTTTATAAACCTCGTTTATACCAACTCTCTTCTTTTTTCATTAAACATCCTGCATATATACCTAAGAGATAATATTCTTAAAACGGAAACGGAAGTTGGAAATCTAAACAATTCTATGACTAAAATAACTAAATCCTTTGGATGTTCCCAGAAAGTATTGTGAATGTCATTCATCCATTTGAGAACAGATTGGGACTTCATCAAACTGTTGAACTCCTTACAGAGTTTAAGTAAGTTTAATTCTTCTGTTCATACATTCTGAAGTCGATGGTTTATTCTACAACTTGTCTATGTGAGTGCTCCACTTCAAAGATAGTTTTTAAGCCCAACTCGCATAGTGTACAGCCCGTTTATCGTGAATGTGATTCTTTAGGTTTTATATGCATTAAGACCCATTATCTCGAAACTATTTGTGTTTTTGAGAGGCGCAGATCCTATCATCATTACTGAAGAGATCATTTACAAATACTATGAAAATCAATTGCCGACGTATAGATCTTTGCGGAACTCCTATTATAAATCTATTTATTAGATACGACTTCATCAAATCGAGAGCCTTGCCCTTCCCACTGAAGAAGTGAAGGATTTAATGGTAGATACAACCAAAGGCTTCGATCAAGTCAATGTAGGTACGTTCCAGTTCGTTGCCACAATTGTCTGCATCCATAACACTTTTCAATATTGTTGGAGAGGACCAAACCTAAGCCCATTTTGATATTCATGCAAGATTTCTTCCCAGGAAATCCAACTGTAGATTTTTCGACACCTTTGCAAATACGAACAACGCAATTACATATTTCAAGAATTACAATAAGAACTTAATCAACGTTTATCAGATACATGCGGCTGAGGATGACGCTTAAACCTGACTTATCTCAAGCTGCGGTTGCCTGCGTCCACAACATTATCATGATTGCCAATATATGCCAAAAGATGACACCATTGAAACGCGGTTCAAGCAAAGCGATAGTGTTGTTTTCCTAGAGAGCCTTGATCCCGAGAAGAATGTTAAAAAGCGGCTCCATTATTTATATGACATAAACTATACACACGTCAAAAATGTATAGGTATTATGACAATTGTTTTATTCTTTTCATTTCTTAAATTTGCACATTATTTAACCTCATATTAATTCGACTAGTTCCAAGAATGAAGTTTTCATAAACATAAAATTTAATCGGATTTGACTACAATGTGGTTATATGAAAATTATTCAGAAAATACAAGACTGACACTTTATGGACTGGATGAAAAGCTACTGAGCATTAAAAATTTAGGATGTAATATGAGCTGTAATGGTTTTGTTTCTGATTTTGTCTTAAATTGGAGAAATATTTCAATTTTACTGGAACTACGAAACTTAACTAATGACGTGTAATGACATTAAATTATAAAAAGCTTAGTTGAAGAAAATTACATTAATTAACAATTAACTAACCTACGTCCTAGATATAGCCTTAGGAATAATACTCATCACTTCAATCAACTAGCTTTATTACAAGATAAATATCCAAAATCACAGTATCTGATTATTAATTTACTAACTCTAATCAAAGAAAATTATACGAAAAAATAACTTAACTAAAGAAAGATTAACCACTAACAATAAAATGAGTCTCAGATGAGATGAATTCAAATTACATAGTACAAATTCTCAATTTAAAATAATCTGAGGTCTTCAACAAAGCGAAATTTAATGATAGAGCTCTGTCAACAATTAAATAAAATAGAAAAAAAAAAATTTGATGGTTAAGAGAAACACTTAGCTTTTATCAATGAGATTAATTCCCACGATGATTTGATTTGGTGTTTTCATCAGTTTTCTTGTATTCCTGTATCGTACAGCTTACAGGTTACTTGTTTGGCTGAATATCGTTCGCAACGTGACTGTTTTAGGTGGCAAGACTTTTTCCCCAAAAACGTGGTTACCCCAGACGTAAGATAACAAGGTTTGGCATAAAGTTGAAAACTCAAATATCTTGACGGTGAACAAAAAAAAATCTATAACAATACCATATCTCTCGAATTTATATTTTTAAAAAGAACCGAATGAATTTGATCGGCAAAATTACCAAGTAATTATGCGCCTCAGACGATTGGAATTTATCTAGAAAAATCTATGAATACTTAATTTCAATTTCTGCAAATTTTTTACTCCAATCGCTACAACACAGTTCCAATAAAATAACAAATGATTCCGAAGATTTCTAAATGGACAAGAGAAAGAATCTAATGAATTCCGAACTTATATAGACTCGGTCCTATCAAAAAACTATTGACATTCAAAAAAAAATTAATAAAAAAGCGAAATTATTTTCTTCACAACAATAAAGTGGAAACGAAACATAAAATGAGTTACTCTTTTCCGTTCTCCCACAGAAACGAGAAAACGATCTTCCTTCAAGTACTGATTTCACAATAACCGGCGAACAACCTAGATCAATGGCAGCGACACCTTACGGATATAACTATAATTTTCATTGGGTATCGTTAACTGCAGATTCCTAATTCGAATTTCAAACTGTTTGAATATCTACTTGATGAAATGAGATTGAATTATCAATGAAATTATGAAAACTGAGTTGAAAAGATATAA
Organism: Cryptolaemus montrouzieri; assembly: GCA_013387265.2. Classification (NCBI taxonomy): domain Eukaryota; kingdom Metazoa; phylum Arthropoda; class Insecta; order Coleoptera; family Coccinellidae; genus Cryptolaemus; species Cryptolaemus montrouzieri. Next base: position 21,420,472 of record JABFTP020000103.1, read on the forward strand.
ATGATTAATTCGAGAAATCGAACTATTACAGAGCATAAGACTGTACTGATTTTTGGTGGTTTTCCGCATACATCTTTCTCTACCTTTCGTTCAACAGATGAGCTCATATTTTGTCATTGCAGTTAATGTTGCTTTTCTGGTTGATGGCTATGGTTTTCATTCGAATACGTTACAGCACGGATTCATCAACTGTTCGAGAAAATGCTGGATATTTATCTTTCACGCACCTTCATTCAGTTTTTCTGATGCTAATTCACAATAATGGTCATGTTGGTATGATCTGGAAATTGTTTCACAATTCGCAAATTTCATTAATTTGTTATAATATTGAGAAAGTCAATACTACCATCAGTATTTTATATTCACCAATACGTTACAACACGGATTCACCAACACTCTTCAAAAAGCCAGTGTAGACACACATTAAATCAACCCGACATTCATCAAGATTAAAAACCATATCTGTCTTCTTTGGATTTCGGGTCACCCAGCATCAGATGAAATGAGATTGCGGATAGACTGTGCTGTCTAGGTGCTAAGAATGCTCTTATGGAACCAGGGCCCGAGGTTGAGATCTCAGCCTGTATTGATACAACAAAGCTGAAGCTATGGCTAGCAGAACAACACAGGGGCATCTGGTTGAGTTCTAGAGGTTGTCGTCAGTCCATTAATGAGTACATCACCTAGTAAAGCCTGGACAAGGTAGGCACTTGAAGGTAGTCGAACTATGCACGGCTCTTGGCACAGATAGTGACGCGGCATGGCAAGATCAGATACCACATGTGCAAATTAGGACTGAACAGTAATCCGGAATGCCGGCTATTTGGAAATGGGGACGAAACACCTGTCCATATAATCACGATCCCCTTGGACGTAATCGACTGATAGCGGAAATGCTGGAGGCCAATGATATGACAAACTTCTTTGTAAGGATTGAGCAAAGGATGTATTTACAAGAAATGAAGACACAAACAGCCATAGACTCAGGTATCGAAATACATGACTTGATATTATCTCTACTATATGTGTGCACTAAGTCTGTTGAAGAAATCATTCATGCAGGAATGGGTCTCTACATCCCTCATTTCATGAAAGGAACAACAGCACGAAAACCATGGTTCTACTCAGACTGCGAAAGTGCCTCTGCAGCCAAGAGCAGAGATAACAAGTCATGGAAGTTGAATCCAATAGAGGAAACAAGAACAACCTTCGTAAGAAAACGGAACGTATGCAACCTGACAACTTCAAGAGCAAAGGCCAGTTTCAACGAAGGGGTAACTAATAAACTCCTTGAACAGGCAAGTGGGACTAGACAATTCTGGTCTATGGCGAAGACTTTCAGTGCCAATTTCTGCAAATCTGCGTTTCCGCCGCTTGTTAGAGGAGACAAAAGTATAGCATCATCTCCGAAAAAGAAAGCCGATCTCTTTGCTCTCTTGTTCTCAAAAAATTCTGTGCTGGATTCATCTAATGCAATACCACCGAAAATTCCTCCTATGAATTTTTCATGGCAGAAATCAAGTTCAGAGTGAGACGGGCTCTCGAGCATCTGGTCTAGACGAAATACCGCCGCTCGTCCTGAGAAAGTGTGCTCCGGAACTGGCACTTATTCTTAATCGTCTGTTTCAGATTTCTTATGAAAGCCAAACTTTTCCAAGCAGCTGGAAAATAGCGAAAATTCAACCGATCCCAAAGAGAGGAAACAAGTCCGTACTCCAGAACTACCGCCCTGTTGCACTTCTTGCCATTGTGTTCAAAGTGATGGAGAAAGTCAAAAATGAAGAACTCATCAAATATCTTGAGTTGCATGGAATTATTGACGACTGTCAGTATGGTTTTTGCTGTCAAAGATTGACAGGAGATCTGTTCGCCTACGTCACTCATATTTGTACATCAACGACGGAAAAACATGGGGAATATAGAGCAATACCCTCGACATCTCTAAAGCCTTCGATAGGATTAGGCATGCAGCCTTGTTTTATAAACTTGCTTCATATGGGTTTCCCGAAAAATTGCGGGGCTGGATAAGTAGCTTTTTTTCAAGTAGATCAATACAATTTGTGCTCGACGGTATAACATCTGCTTGTTTCCAGTTGCAAGCAGGAGTAAATCAGGGATCCATTCTTTCTGTTGCAGATAAACGATCTTCTGTCATCTATAGAGGATAAGATCTTCGGTTTCGCAGAAGAATGTACCCTGGTTAGGTCTTTCAGTAGTCTGTGGCCGATAACAGCTGCAGAACCCCAGCGTTAGCGATGTCAACGAATTTATAACTTGAACTCTGACCTACGGAGGATATCTGAGTGGGATTACTTGGAGCTGGTGAGCTTCAACGCGAGCAAGACGCAAGCAACTACGTTTACCAGAAAATGCACCTTCTCGGAATAACGGTCAACTCCAAGTTTTGCTGGCATGTACATGTATCAGCAATAGCTAAGTCGGCAACAGCTAAACTTAGTTTGCTTTTCAGAGTCAAGTGATACTTCACGTCATATCAGCTATTGCTTCTATATAAGGCGCAGATTTGACCTGCTTTGGAATATTATTCCTATGTATGGGGATATGCGCCCAAAACATTCGTTGCAGATGTTGGATAGTGTGGTTAATAGAGTTCTTATCTCTGTTTACGTTGTAGGTGAGACGGAAGATCCCAAAGGGTAGTAGAAATACAGAAGGGTTTTGTTACCCACTTAAACTTTATTGACAACCCATTCTACTTCTACATAATATGTTAACCCCTCATTTGGTATATCACTAACCCATTGTCGTTTATTCAACTTCATTCGACCGATATTAAAAAAGTTATTGCCGAGTGTGCACATTCAGAACTACTTCTAATATATAATATTACAGTAACCATGCCTTTTTTGCAGCTTAGCAATTCGGGTGTTGCAATGGATATATTTCCTAGTTCATTGAATTGTAACCTTATATCAATTCAATGAACTTCCTTTATTCTAATTTACTCATATTGAAATGTATTCATCACACCTTCCCCGTCAGTTAAAAAAAATTACTAACCTACATTCGACTTAACTCTATTTTTATGTACTTTAACTATTTTAGCATCTATATCTATGAAGATGTTTGGGTCATCTTCTGTGTACGGACCTTTGAATATAGCTTCCCACTTTTTGCCCGAGTCATTTCGAACAAGAACTTTTTCTTCAACATAATAATTTCTCAGCTGAGTATTTTGGTCAATTTTTCCTTTTCTAACTGCCTTAGATTTTTTTAAATTTTTCCTAGCTCTATCTCAAGCTACTTGAAGTCTATATTTCAATTCTAAGGGGCAATGGTCAAAATTATGAATTGGGTCAGAGGTGCGACTGATACTTGATGAGTGTATTTATGTGATCTATGAACTGTGTTATTGAAAGAAAAACAAAAACGAGCTGTGCGCCTCATCGACCACCCGACGATCACCCGCGATCTCCAACTGCTGGGTCTCAGTAGATAAGTTGCTGACCTTTCTCTGTTTTACAGATACTTCCACGGTAGATCTATAAGGAGCTGAAACACCTAATTCCAGAAAAACTCATGTTTTCCCGCAACACTAGGCTGGCAAGGATTTCTTATCATATGGCGGTACATTTACCGACCCCTCGAATCTCTCTCTATAAGAATTACTTCGTTTACAGGGCCGGTAAGCTATGAAACTCGCTTTCCTCCAACATCTTCCTAACATCCTACAATTTGGCTGTCTTTAAGGAGCGAGTAGACAGACCTCAATTCTTCCCAGGCACCTACTCATGTGGTGTTCGAATGTTCCTGGGAAACACGCAGAAAAAAATAAGTTAACTATTTGGTTTTTGTAGTAGGAGATTCCAATTAATATCATATTGGAGTTATATACACTTTATGTCATGCAAGATGCATATTTGCCTAACTCTACTGATGACTGCTCAGGCAGGCACAAACACGTGTTGATTTCAGTTAATATTATTCTGGAGTTATATGCATTTTATGCTGAACAAAATGCATATTTGTCTAACTTTACTGATGACTGATCTGGCAGGCACAAACACGTGTTGATAAGTGAGGAAGACCTAAAACTTCTCGTCCACAGCTATTGTCTCACAAACTACGGAAGTAGTATCCAATTACAAATACAAGTTTGTCGTCCTCCTTGAGCATAGGCGTGGCTGACGCAATTCTTCAAGAATCGAGGATAGTTTACGAACGGAAATATTCAGTTTGTATCAATATTTTCTGGCGTAAAGTTGATATTTGGAAATTGAAGTGTCTTTCACGGCGTTTTCCTTCACTCCAAGCGTGAATAAACAAACCGCGTTTATTTAGAGAAGACAAGTACCAACAGATCATGTCAATGAATTCAGACTGGGTGATCTCAGAGTGGAGCCGATTGAATTTAATCAATTTTAACGCGGTCAAGACGCAATCAACAACTTCTCCCAGAAAATTAACTGATAGAAAACTTCCTCTAATCATACAAGGACAACGAATTTCCTCGTAAAAGAACATGAATCTACACTCGTCACAGTTATCACTGGAATTTGAAGCTATTGCCAAATCTGCTTCTACTAAACTCAATTTTATTTCCAGGGCTAAGCAGTACTTCAGACCATCACAGCTGATAATTTTATACAAAGCACAAGTTCCTATGTGTTTGGCCCCGCACTTCAATATTTGTTACATCTATTGGATAGTGACCAGAAGAGAGCGATGGGTCTCATCTACCACCCGGAGATTACGTGTGATCTCCAGCCTCTTGCTCAAAGGCAGCAGGTTGCTGATCTTTCTACTTTCTAAGGGTACTTCCATAGTGAATGCTCTGAAGAACTGAAATGCTTGATTCCAAAAAGAATCCAGTTTCAAAAAAAAACCACGTTCGCGAAAAATTCTCTTCAGTGGACGGTCCAACTCGTCATCAAACATCTTTCCAATAAACTACAATTTTTCCCTCATCAAGAAGCGAGTGAAGCCATACATTAAATCATTTAAGTTAATTATGAAAAAAAAATTAAGTTACTGTTTTCTTACAATAATCATTACCATTTTTCCGGGGAGCAAATCGTCTTAATAATGTCATGGCTATTATAAAGTACAAATGATAATTGAGGAAACAGTTGCAATTTTTAATAGCTTCTTATTGGACGTACTTGAAATTATGTTAAATCTCGAGTTCCAATATTTGTGAAGGCCAGTGTAGTGAATAAAGGCATGATAAATAGAGATGCCCGAGACGAAACTTGATATTTCAAGTTACTAGGCAAAGTTATATTTCTTATATAAAACATTTCCGGAATCAAGAATTTCAAAGTAACAAATTGCGAGTGAGGTTGTCGAACACCTCGATCCTTATAATTCACGAGGCGCACAAAAAGCGAGAGTGCATCCAATACCTCTTTCCTGATGCAGCATCCCCGAAGTTTGCTAGTAAATCATCTCAAGATTGTTCGTTTGCCACTTGGGACTCTTCCAGATTTTCACCCCTTCACAATGTAGTTGTGTCTATCCACTCCGGCGGCAAGCTTTTTGTCATCGGAAAGTTCCGTTCGAGTACGGTTTTTCAACTCGATTTACAAGTTTTGTGTAAAGTTTTGACGTCGCGGTTCACGATTTCGAAGGCGTCCCGCATTTCTCGAATATAACAATCTGAATATTTCTTCGTTCAATTCAAACTTGATTAATAATCATCAGTGTATTCATCCAACCACGCTTGTGGACTTTTGACGCATAATCAATCAGTTTTCGGGTAACATCTCGGCAGATAAGAGTAAAGAAGCATGTTTTCATAAAAAGTTGTATTCAGAAAATCCGAAGATGACTTTATTTGTTCACGGAGAATCATCAATTTATCTTCGCTTCAAGAATTGTTATCTAAATGTGTTACGAAAACACGTTTATTTCGGAAAGCATCTCTATGATTCGAGAACAAACTTTTTTTCCGTAGATAGAATACTGATCGAGGATTTTTAATGTATTTTTAGTTTTCAGTGAGCGAATTTACACATTTAAAATTCTTTCAATGTTCGAAATAGTTTTATTTCAACGAGTAGCCCGGCGCATTCGCCAAAATACAACGATAAACACAAAATTAATCAAATGTAAATAAAAGATGATTGTTTGATTGCATGAAACAGCTTTCCCTGGAACCTAAGTTTGAATTTGAAAAAAATTTTCCGTATAAGAAAGTCATTTCACAGAAAAAAAAACGTTTTCAATGAAGAAAGTTTCGCATTTTTACAATATATTTAAAGGCGACTAACCGAACCGATTATTCAAGCCATTGTGATTAAATTTAACACATTTTTCATTATTGTTATTGGATATCAATCCACCATCCGAATACGTAGAGTATATAGGTGGTAATAGAATATGTGTTATTCGACCTCCAGGGAGATTTTAAGCAAAGGACCCGGTGTGAATTCATTCAAAATATAGGTGTCGTAAGAGCTAAAGCCTGACAACCTATTGCGATGGTTACGGCGAATGGACCATACAAAAATTGTATTAAAATCCGCTTCCTACTTAAAAAATTTCTTAAGTTCTCAGGCCCATTTTCGACTCAGTTGTTACGTATATGTAGAATCTCAGACCAAATGATGCAAGTATTTGGCATTAAAAAATAATTGTGATAATTTACATGTAGGCTTGAAGGCAATTTTTATGTTGTGACTTGACATTTGATTCGCAACTTTCTGTGAAATAGGACCAAAATCAGTTTAGGGACAGAAGTTTTGAATATCGTTTTTGGGTTCAACATGGGGGTATATACTATTGTAAGCTAACTCTGTTTGCTCTTTCAGAACTTTTCTGTCTATTATCCCCCTACCACAGTAGATAAAATAGTTTTTTGAATTGTGGAGGCCGGTACTTGATGTAGATCCATGATATAAATGAGATAAAAACACAATGTTTAACTTTAATCTACACTTTATTTCGTTAACCTTTCTGATACTTATTTCACAACTGATGAAACAAATCTCTTGGAGAAAGGTTTCAAACACAATATTAAATCAAACAAGATAAAATCTGATTTAGAGGAACTTGGCATAGATACTGAAATTTCTCTGAAAAATATTCCTAATAACACTCACCTTAAATATTTAGCATCTAACATTATAAAAATGAATCATTAGCTGACTTTAAACCGAGTAAAGAACAAAATATTTTGAAGGCCATCAAACAAAAATCTCAACTAAATGAAGTTATTTTTACAAGAGCAGATAAGGGTAATACTGTTATTGCGTTAAATAAAAATGACTACCTATTTAAAACTCTAAATTTCATTTCGTCCGGAAACAATACAATTTAAAACAAAGATCCAACTATTAAATTCCAGAAAATATTAAAATTGCAATAAATGACGCAAAATCTTTAATTAAAGCAATAGATAAATTCAAATTAATTTTACCAAACCTTCAACCACCTCAACTGTATTCACTCATTAAATTGCATAAAGTAAATAACCCCGTTAGACCAGTCGTATCTTACGTTTTAGCCCCAGCCGTGAGATTGTCGCACTACCTTATAGATATCATTAAAAATTATTGTTCATTCAAATGTTGAATTCGAATAATGTTAACCACATAATTAAATCAGAAATATTGAATCTGTTGGACGTTTGCATTGAACAAAATTATTTTACTTTCAACAACATCTATTACAGTAGGGAAAATGGTTTGATCATGGGAAATCCTTTGAGTCCACTTTTAGCAGAGATTTTTATGAATAATATCGAACAGAAAATTCATACACATCCACTCATTTCCAAATTTCTTTATTGGTATAGATATGTTGACGACATCTTAGTATGTTTCATTGGAACTACTCGTCAATTAGACTTATTTCTTAATTTCATTAATTCCATCCATTTGAACATTAAATTCACGATAGCAATTGAACAGAACGATTGCATTAATTTTTTGCACTAAACGAAATAATAATCATGTTTTTTCGGTCTTTAGTAAACCAACACATACTGATACAATTATACATAACTACTCATTACATCCAATTCAACACAAAGTTGCAGCTTTAAACAGCATGGTACATCGGTTATTCAATTTACCTTTATCAGTAGAAGATTATAATAAAGAGTTAAATATCATCAAAGAGATAGCCATTAATAATTCATATAATCCGGATATGATAGATCTAATCATTCTTAAAAACTGTATCAGAAAGCAATAAATGAAGTATATCCTATTCATAAAGACTATAAAATATTCAACAGTTTAACATTCTGCGGTTCTACAAGTACAAATATTAAATCCTTTCTCGTCAAACAAAATCTTAATATAACTTTCAAAACTTCTCAGGAATCTATCTATAAACTCAATTGCGGTTCTTGTGATAAAATTTATATCGGTAGGACCTATAGGAGTTTTGGCATAAGAACATCTGAACATAAACGTAGCTTCGATAAAAATAAATCTGATTCAAATTATTCAAACCACTTAATAAAAGAAGACCAATCATTCAATAAAAACTTTGACATATTACATATAAAATCAAAAAGTTTAAAATTAGATCTCCTAGAAGCATTATAAATAAATAGATACAAACATTCGGACAAGCTTTTAAATGAGCAGGTAGATGTACATTATTCACCCTACTTAACTTGTTTAATTAGTTTTATTACCTTCCATACTAACTGTACAATGGCTCAGTGTGGATTTTCCTGTTATTCATTCAACTTGTTCTACGATTTGTTTATAATACCATACTCTTCAATCTGTTTGTCATTCTTGATAAAGCTGCTGTGTCAGCGAAACATTGTCGCATTTTTTCAAATAAAGTGTAGATTAAAGATAAAATAGTTCTCAATAAATAAACACAGTTAGCTGATACACCCCTATGTTAAACCGAATACCGAGTTTCAAAAATTTTCTACCTTAGCTTTGATCCATTTTCACAGCAAGCTGCAAATCAAATCACAACATAAAAATTGCTATCCAACCTACATGTAAATTATCACAATAATTTTGAATGTCAAGGATAAAACTCACAAATTAGACAATTAAATAGTACACGGACTACGTATTCCTCATTGTAACGGTGTATTATAGACATAAAGATCTTTTCGCATTAGATACGAAGAATATCACTCTTCCTTCTATAAGGACAAAAATTACTCCATCGTCGCAAAGCATTGCCTAGATAACAATCACCGCTTTCCTAGTATAGATAATCTCAACATTATTCATCGTGCCCCGAAACACAATAAACTCAATTCCCTAGAATTTCTGGAAAATTTTCGGAACTAAACACAATAGAAACAATCTTACCCATAATAGCGAAAACACAGATCTATGTTACTTCCCAATATTTCGGATTTTCAAGTAATTGTGAAGGTACCTGCTTGTTTGCCTATTTATATTTCTATAATAGAAAACTTGGTTTGTTTTATAATTCACTCCGGTTTTTCTATATTCAAGACAAATTATACAAGTGTACCTCAGTTTTTACTCACAATTTGTAAACGTTTGATGATAGAAATATAGAACTAGCTGTTACCTGTGATTCATAAATACATCTTATTCTTTACAAGGTAAGCCAAAATCAGCGAATGAAGATCAGGTTACCTTGTGTCAGCTGATGAGCAAATAACAAAAAAGATATTGAAAATTGGGATCTTGTTACTCAATCAGATTAGATCACCCATTTGATTCCACAGAACATTTACCGACTTCAAAGTGGTAAAACACAGACGATTTCACTGAAGATCATACGAAATTTCCAGTTTTCTTGATAATGTGCCCATAGATATGATATATGGATATGCCTTTCATGCAAAATATCGACTCAAAACTGAATAATATGTTGACTACGAACGGAATGAATTGAGAATTATGAAAATGTAAGAATCCTACTATATCGAGGTATAACTCCTAGTATTCCATTTCAATGAGAAAGAACCGAATTGCATCTTGAATTTTCTAACAGTATAAGTATGTTACTACAGAAAATACTGAAAGTTGACCTTCATTTGGATTTTCTGAATATAACCCAAGAATTTAAGAATAATAAAGATTGCAATCAATTTGTGCAAAATAATTTTTTGACAATTTGAATTTATGAGGCTTTTACTTGGTAAAATTCCATTATCAATAATAAAAACAAGTACTGTGTTTCGAGGAATTTTACTTAATAATTGCGATTCGTAACGCGTTTCACTACACCGTATCTTCTTCAGACGAATGAATATACAGAAAAATATAAATGAGAATATAACTATAAACGTTCTTGAGTAATTGAAAGCTTATTGGGTTGCTTCTTCTTAAGTGGTTATTTATGACAGGTATTTCTAATCAATAAATACAAACATTCAGGTAACCTCATCAATGAACAAGTCGATTTAAGCCCTTCACCTCTATTGAATCTTTTCGGGGAGCAGTCTCTTCCTTAATTTTATTGGATATACCTATCATAAATAACCTTTTAAGAAGAAGCAACCCAATAAGCTTTTAATTACTCAAGAACGTTTACAGTTATATTCTCATTTATATTTTTCTGTATATTCATTCGTCTATAAATACACCTTATTCTTTACAAGGTAAACCAAAATCAGTGAATGAATATCAGGTTACCTTGTGTCTACTGATGAGAATAACAACATTAAAAATTGGGATCTTGTTACTCAATCATATAAGATTACCGATTTGATTCCACAGAACATTTACCGACTTCAAAGTGGTAAAACACAGACGATTTCACTGAAAATCATAACAAATTTCCAGATTTTTTGATGATGTGCCCATAGATATGATATATGGATATGCCTTTCATGCAAAATATCGACTGAAAACTGAATAATAGGTTGACTACGAACGGAATGAATTGAGAATTATGAAAATGTAAGAATCCTACTATATCGAGGTATAACTCCTAATATTTCATTTCAATGAGAAAGAACGAAATTGCATCTTGAATTTCCTAACAGTATTAGTATATCACTACAGAAAATACTGAAAGCAGACCTTCATTTGGATTTTCTGAATCTAACCCAAGAATTTAAGAATAATAAAGATTGCAATCAATTTGTGGAAAATAATTTTTTGACAATAATGACTACAGAATATGTTCCATCACTATTTGTTACACGCAGAGGGATTATTAGTGACATAGGTTCAGAAGTACCGGATCATGAGATTGAAAACTTAAATTCAATAGTAAATATAGTAAGTGCACGTAGATTGAATAGGAGAAAAGTGGAAGAGAGCCAAGTATCATACGTTCCATCTGGCTCATATTTAATAACTTTTGAGGGAACAACTCTGCCACAACAGGTTTATATTTTTGATAATTGTAGATAGTTGAAATTATACTCAAGTCCGGTCATTCAGTGCTATAAATGCCGGAGTATGGCCAACCACAAAAAATATGTAGTGGAAATAAAAGCTGTAGAAATTGCGGTAAAGGAAAGGAAGAAGTTTCATGTGAATGTAAAAGCTCCAAGAACGTTTTTCGCAAAGGAAATAATAACCTTGCATCGACTGATAGAAAGTAACCGGAATTCGCCAAACAAAACAAAATCAAAGAAAAAATGGCAGTGGAAAACATATAATATTTTGAAGCTTCACAAATTTTCAAGCCCTCACGAATAACTATCAAAATTTTCCTAAACTTCCACAACAGAACAAATTTCACTTTCTCAAAATTGTTTCAAACATAATAATTTTGGTATTTCACAAATTGAAAATGATGGTTAAAACCTAAGCATTGGAAATCATTAAACAGAAAAATTGAGGATATTTGCCTAATTTTCCATTAGGCCTAAATTCGTCAACATTATAAAACCTTAAGTATATAAAAGAGTGTAAATCCAAAATTCATAAGAGAAACATATAATGGGTTAAAAATCTTTTTGTGGAAGTTGTATTAAAATTCATATCTGTAAAATCGAAGAATAATAGGCTGAAACTGAACTAATGGGAATGTATTCGGAATCAATAAAGACAAATATTCTAGAAACCTACTTAATAGTATATCAAACCCAATTTCATCAACATTACTAAATCTTTTCAGTTAAAACTACCCCATTTGAGTTTAGTACCTGTTTTCATACCCTGACAAAAAAGTTATTCAATTTTTAGTATTTTCCGCTGAAAACGTAACACTTAATCCTCACATTTCTGTTTGATCGATGTAATCCGTAGAACGGACGTTTGTGATGAAATTTTTCTGTCCAAAAAATTGTTTAGGTCATTACCTACTCAGTTCAAGTAAAACCCGTTCTAGATGTATATTGTGTAAATTGATTATTATTATGTATTATTATTTTGGTAATTCATATAGTTACAAATGTTGTTTTTTATTGCAGGTTTTCGTGATTAAATTATAATTATTTTTATTTATTATCGCGGACTTGTCCACTTTCTCATCTTTTAGCTGGATATAATTCACCTTTCCTAGATTCAGCAGTCAAAAGGAATGGGCTCGATTACAATATAACTGACATATTTTTTCTCACTATCCTACATGTATTGGGTATTACAGCTTTTTGAATTTCTATATAAATATTCTTATGCAATTCAAATTTCTTAATGCTATCATGCAAACTTTTGGGTATTAACCCAGTAGAAGAAATGATGACAGGAACGATATCTATTTTCTCGAGGTGCCACAACTGCTCGATCTCAAAAGCAATGTATGTGTATTTGGACTTTTCCCCTTGATCTTGTTCAGCACGTAGTTAATATTCGGTATGGCGACATCCACCAGCATTACTGTTCTGGCTCTCTTATCATACACCACTATGTCCGGCCTATTATTTGTCGTATCTTGAAAGGTCATAAGGAATCCTGTTTCAGCGAATAATTCTCCTTTCATCAACCATTTGTTGGAAATTTCTTTGTCGATGTGTGGTTGAATAATCTCATGGTGATGTCGTCCATACAATTCATTTCTGGACCATTTCTCTTGTTTTTAAGAATCTGGCAGGAACGGTAGATTCAGCAGGTCATCACTGATAGCAAGATTAAGAGGTGTATATTCCTTATTATTAGTATTATTATCGTGGACTTATGCACTATCTCAGCTGTTATCTGGATACAATATACCTTTGCCAGATTCAGTAATCAGGCTCGATTACAATATCTTTGACATAAATTTCCTAACTATCCTATATGTATCAAGAATTACAGCTTTTTGCATTTCCATATAGGTATTCTTATGCAATTCTAATTTCTGAAGGCTATCATGCAAAGTTTTCGGTATTAACCCAGTCGAGGATACGATGACAGGAACAATATCTATTTTCTCGAGGTGCCACATCTGCTTGATCTCAATAGCAAAGTCTGTGTATTTGGACTTTTTCTCCTGATACTTGTTCCGCAGGTTGTTATTATTCGGTATGGCGACATCCACCAGCATTGCTGTCCTGGCTCTCTTATCATACACCCCTATGTCCGGCCTATTATTCGTCACCATTCTGTCAGTGATAACAGGCCTATCGTAGTATAATCTGATAGAGTCATATTCCAATACGGGCGCCGGTTGATACTTGTAATATGTCTGGAAGGTATTCAGAAGTCCGTACTTGTGTGCAAGTTTCTGATGGATAATGTTGCACACTTGATTATGCCTGTGAAGACAGTACGTATTGGCCAGTTGTTCGAAGCCGGGCGTAATATGCTGTATAGTCTCCGATCTTATATAGCTTTTTCTGCACTTATCTGTTTGTAATGTTCCGTCCTTCATAATGAATTTTTGTAGATGTTTGTAGCGATCACTTGGTCTTGGATGGTCATAAGGAATCCCTCTGTGTCCGCAAATAATTATCCTTTCATCAACCATTTGTTGGAGACTTCTTTGTCCTTGTGTGGTTGATTAATCTCATGGTTATGTCGACCATGCAATTCCTTTCTTGATAGGAACGGTAGATTCAGCAGGTCATCTCTGGAAGCAAGATTTAGAAGACGCATATCCCTTATCAGCCAACGATACCACTCTATGGAGGTTAGAAGTGAGAGCTTTTGCAGAGAAGAATTCTCTAAAATTTTTCATCTGTTCGGTGTGTAAATTGTCAACATCTATCAGTCCGCGTCCTCCTTCTTTCCACTTCAATTATTACTATCATTCTATGTAGATTGCTGTTATTTTCAAAGTATTCCGCCACATAACTTAGTTCTAGAATCTTTAGAATTTTCTGTTACGTTTTCAGTCTTTTCTATCCAGAATAAAAAATGGTAGCAGTTATCCGAACTGGAACAATGACCAAAATACTTCTGGGACAGAAAAATTTTATGACAAACTTAAACAGTTCTACATTACAGCGATGAATTGGACGTAAATTATTTTCTTTTCTTGGAAAATGCAGCGTTTCATATTATAGTTTTCTCAAAAGTATATAAGTTATCGGAAAAAAAGAGAAAATATCGATTACTTATTTAAAAAGTCCAAGTAACGATCAAATTTCGGTATTTCCAGAAGTGACAGACCAATGAAAATAATTGAGGCTATTAGAATATCGCTGAACGTGTCATTAAGTTTTTGTTTCATTCAAATCGATCAACAATAGAAAGAGCTATAGCTTGAGGCATTTTTCACAAAACACTTCATATACAAATTCATCTATTTTCGTGTACAGATAATCAAAGTCATTACGCCAGACGTATACATCAATTGAAATCCGTAATTTTCATCTTCCTAACCTCAAAACTTCGTTATTAAAAGTAATCACTTAAAATTTCCACGAAATTGAGCGTTATCATATGTTTTTCCGGTTTCCTAATTTGGATACTGCACAAGCAATTCTTTACATACGAAGGAGCCGAGTAGAGCATGAAAATACGTAAAACATATCCTCAGTCATTGCGTACTTCTTCGTTTGATTCACGTGACACATTAGCCATGAAAGATGGCTCGGTCTGAATGAGTGAGGGAAATCATTACGTTTCTTTAGAGACTAAGCGTCGACGAGCCGCGTAAAGGGGAGAGCCTCATTTGTTTTTCGTTGAACAACTGAAATTTCTCTGACGTGCTGATATGGGTATGCTGAAATTTTACCCTGATTTTCCATTGTTTTTCCGTTTCACGTCCTATTTTATTTATTGTGTAAGAGAAAAAATAGTCGAATGCTTACAGGAATGAAGCAATCTTCAACATTAACATATGGAGATCTATTTTTCAGTATGAATATACGAGGGATTTCTTTTGAGTAAGAGTGCGTCTAATCTAATATTTGTACTAACAGTAAGAGTTAGGTATATTTTGATGAAATATTTTTCTGCTGGTTTTCTTTTTCCATTGTTACAGATTTTTTCCAGTCCCAATCCCCCTTCCTTTTCACTCTTGCCTTCGTGAAGAAGTCCTGGAAATCATGGAGTGCAAGATGACATTGAGAGAATGAAGCTGCTAAGCAGAAAAATTTCTGGTACTCTTTTTATACACACGACACTAACACAACATAAACAGACAAGCTATTGCTAGTGCAATAGTGACAGGGAAACGAGTTTTCTCCACGGGTTTTTTCACTCGTTTACTGAATCATACGCAAGATAATATGGTTCCCTTGTTACATTTCCTGTGCTGACACTTTACGATCAATCGTAGGGGGCATGATGCGAGTTTAGATGCCAGATTAAGGAACAGGCATGGTCTGTTTTTTCCGCTGGTATTATATTTGTACGCTTGTTTTTTTCACGATTGTGTTTTTCTGACACACACCAAAATTAAAGATATAAGCATTTATTGTATATACAATTATTCGCATTTTTGTAAATCCTCTCTTTTCAAAAGAATATATATATATATATATATATATATATATATATATATATATATATATATATATATATATATATATATATATATATATATATATATATATATATATATATTGTCAGTTAATTATATTACATTTATATAAACAAATAAATAAAATATGAAATGAGATTCTGAGCAGTATAAACTAAAGAGAAAACCTATGACTCTACCTCATTATTATTTTCGGAAAGAAACCTACGAAGAATATTACAAGATTTGATGACTGTTATCTTTTGTAACTGTTCAAATAAATTTTTCTTCAGACCCAAAATCTCAATACTTTTGTGAAGATTTCTAGGAATAACACCTGTTGTGGAAATAATAATCGGTAGAATAAATATTTTCTTCATTTTCCACATTTTTTAATCTCGTCGCCAAGCATCATATATTTAGAAATTTTTTCATTGTATTCATTTTGTATATTATGTGTGTCGGGTATAGCAATATCAATTATATATGTTATTTGATTCTGTATATCATTACGAATGATATCTGGTCTATTGTGTTTTACAGCTCTGTTGCAAAGAATTGTTTTATCAAAATAAAGTTTATATTTGTCATTTTCACAAATAATCTCAGGTTCATATTTGTGAATTTTTTTTCTTTTGGGAATTAGGTCATGTTTCATTCCTAGATTAAAATGAATAATATTAGCGACGGCATTATGTCTTTCTAAATAATTTGTTGAAGCAAGGACTGAGCAAGATGATAATATATGAAAAACTGTTTCTGAAGAACAGAAACATCTACGGCAAGAATCATCTATATTTTGTTTGATGATGTATTTTCTATGATTCCTCGTGAAAACAACCTGATCCTGGATCGCAATTGCCAAGCCTTCTGTCTCAGCAAACAATTCTCCAGATACTAACCATTTATTCGATGCGATTTCATCAATATAATCATTTTTCAATTCTTTAGGGTGCTTTCCGTGTAATTCCTTCTGCATCCAACTTTCCCTTTTAGAATTATCATCAAATATATCAAAATCTACCTTTTGCATTGTCAAGTTCAGAGATGTAAGATTATAATCTGAAGCAACAACAATATCATGTAATTTAGACGTTCTCTGTTTATCATGAAAATGGGAACGTAGATGAAAAATCTGTTTACTATGAAGATTATTCAAATCAGTTAATCCACGACCTCCAAGATGTCTAGGTAGTGTAACTCTCTGAACAGCTGACTTTGGGTGGTGCTTATGATATTTACAGAGCATTTTCCTTGTTTGACATTGTAATTCATTAAGATCAGTTTTTATTAATTTATTAATTTCAAAAGAAGATGTAAGAATAGGAACTGCATAGGAGTTGATAGCTCTGAAAAGGTTTTTACTATTTAAATAACTCTTGATGATAATTCTAAGTCTTTTGTAATATGAACTTCTAACATTTTCTTCAGTGCTGCTATGGTTAATTGTCTTCTCTTGACAAAATCCAAGATATTTATATGTATCTCCTTGATGCATTGGCTCGATTTCGATATTGGAAATCTTTATATAATCAGAGGTGATCTTTCCTTTTCAATAGAAATATTTTTACATTTTGGAAGCCCAAATTTCATATGAATATATATATATATATATATATATATATATATATATATATATATATATATATATATATATATATATATATATATATATATATATATATATATATATATACTAACAGCAACGTTATCTCGTATTCATGAAAGTTTCAGTTTGAAATTATTGTTGAGAAGTAAGCTTAGCTATGGTATTAAGCCAAAAACAATAATTTTTCATAATTTTTGACAGCAAAAATCCCCCGCTTGCATAGAAAATTTTACACGACAACATATACTGTGTCATTTGTCATTCATTGAACTGAGCGGTATGACTTAGCACCATAATCCACATGGGAGGTCTATGGCAAGCTGGCATAAAATCATTGAAATACAACCTACAACGAATTATAGGTAGTGCGAGATTGAATTTGGAAGAGTTTTTTACTGTTACCTCACGAATAGAAGGTATTCTCAATTCAAGACCCATTTGCCCTGCAATTTTATTGCCAGACATTTTCTGATTGGTAAACCCTTACTCGCTCGACCTGAATGAGATTTAACTAAAATTACTCAGAATCGCCTGAAGCCTTTTCAACTCGATCAACAGTTAGTGCAATCTTTTTGAATACGATGAGCAGACGAATATGTCCAGTCCTTACTAAAAAGACCGAAATGGACGAAACCCGCGATTACACTTAGTGAAGGTGATTAACTCATGTGGTACTCTCCAAGTGCTCCTCCGACTCACTGGCCCTTAGGCAAAATTAAATGCTTAGTTTACGGTCCTGATGGAGTAACTCGAGTCGTCAAAATCCAGACAATGTCAGGAGAGATAACGTGACCATTAAATTAGGTGGCACCTTTACCACCTGTTTTATTCAACTCTATAATTGAATTAAGGTATTTCAATTTTCTCATTTTTTTCTTTTGCTTCCTTCTAGAATGTTTTTTATTTTTTCCATATGATATGATTTTGGGCAATATGTTTATTTACTTCTTGTGTTTTTACCATTATTTGGCTTACTTCAAGTTAGGTTAGTTCAACCAAGTAGGAAGAGTTGGAGGTCCAGAAGAGTTTGTACATAACACAAAAAAAAGTGGATAGCTTTAACAGAACTGCCACTAGTCGAGGAACTCATATACAGTGCGTGGAATAGTCTTCCTGATTGCTACAGCGAGTTGAAAAAATTGGCATTTAGAGTACTGACTATTTTCGGTTCAACATATTCGTGCAAACAAGCTTTCTCTTGTATGAATTTAATTAAAAGTAAAACAAGAAGCCAACTTAAAAGTGAAAATTTAGAGTCGTGGTTGTACCTAGAAGCAACCAGCTATGTGCCAAATTTGTCTGAGCTTTCCAAATCAATGCAATACAAACGCTCCCATTGACTTTATACATTCGTACATATTTTATATTGTTTTTTTTTAGTGTTCATTATAAGTTAGATTGTTTAATAAAGATTTTCTTATTTAGAAAAACTGAATTGTACTGTTTCGACTTATTAACTATTAGCAATATTTTTGAGGCTCTTTCAAAACATCAAAATTTTGTGAATTGTAATTTTTGTCTCTTCCTACTCAAAAGGTTGCCAACCCCTGATCTAGGGGTTTCAGATTGGGGGATCGTGGAGGCCAAGCTTCAGGAGCATCTATACCAATCCATTGGGATATGCTTGATTCAAATCATTTCCTAATATTAATTCACAAGATATGGGAGCACCATCCATCATAAATCACATTCTTCTTCTATTCACACAAGGCATATCATCTTAAGAATCAGCAAAAGTGTTCTGCAAGAATTCAAGGAATGCAGGAGAATTCAATCGTTAAGGTAGAACTACTGGCCCCAACAATCAGTCATTGATGGGAAACTTTCCCTTCTGGATAAGTTCAATTGTTTCAAGATCATTTTTTCACGCCACACGTGATCGTAATGGAAATTCATTAAACCCACTAATGTAAACCATGCTTCGTTTGTTAACAAAACATTCCTACAAAATTCAGCATTTTCAGCACATCCTCGTAGAAGACGTTAGCTCATTGGCAACAAATTAGAGCCCTTGGGGTATATCTACAGCTTTGCAGGCTTGACTCCTCTAGATATGGTTGGGGTGTGAGAGTTGCTCATGCAAAATTCACCAAACAGTCGAATATGATACGCCAACCTATAGATATAGCCTTCTACTTATTCTTGGATTATTATGCATCTCATCCAAAAAAAGTTCTTCATTTATCGGTGTTCTAACAAACCTGTCTGGTCCAGAATCTTCCATTGCAGGTCAAAACCCTCCGATTTCACGCAGCGTATAATCAATGAAAAAAATCATCCTAAATTTCTTTTAGGAGAAGCTACGAAATATAGTATTTGGGCTTTAGCTGCATTACCACCAGATCCGCCATAGAATAGATGAACATCAACCAATTCTTGAAAGGTGCACTCCCTTCCAACTTATCAAAATCCAAACACGATAAACTTCATTTATAATAGTTCTGATGTACGTGATTGCGGATACCAGTAAGATAAAGTTCACTTTAAATACCCGTGATATGATAGCCCAAAAAGTTACAGGTCATTTCAATTTCTACTAAACAAAATGATCACTCCAATATTCAGACCCTAAATGACGTAAAGACTTTTTCAAAAGGCAATTTTCCTAGTTTTCGTATAAATAACGAGCAAGTCTTACGGATTCTTTCATATACAGGGTGTATGTCACAACTTAAAGGGGTAAATCTACATGCAATTTTAAGAAAAAAATTCATACTAACATAGGTCCGCAAGAGCTTCGTTACGGAGCAATGGGATGTTGGAATTTCCATAAAAAATTGTTTTTTTCTTGAAAACTCCTACTGTTTTGAAATACTCGGCCAAAATTTGGAATGCAAACTATCTTTACAGCCTCCATCATTGCACGTCCTAAATTTTACCTAGAATCTACGAGGTATTTTCTTTTCCGGAGCCATGTCTTCTTTTGCCCTTTCAAACTTTTTTGCATTACGCCACTGATCAGCGACCAATCAATTTTCGTCATCTTCGTTCAGCTTTTAAACTTTTTGGACACTTTAAATTTTTTCGTATCTCCAACCGTTTTCGAGTGAAAAATTATTGAATTTAAATCATTTGAATTGTATGTTATTCGCTAAATAGGGAAAAATAGAACTACTCGATAGGTATGCACAAAATTTGCTTTTTATTTCTTCTAAGGCTCAACTTCTACTTTATAATATAATAAAAAATCATCGTGTCACAAGAGGTTATTATTCTTCTACAGTGTTCACTTGAGTGGTATAAACTAAACTTTTGAGATATCCCCATGAGAACAAGTCTAAACTAGTTAAGCCTGGGGACCTAGGAGGCCATGGTTCTTCCCACCCCGACCTATTTGTCTGTTGTTGAATGTATTATTCAAGAATCCCCTAACTTCTCCACAAAAATGTGCTGCTGTCCCGTCATGAATTAACCACATCATGTTTCTCGCCAAAAGTGGCATTTCCTCAAGCAAAAGAGGTAACTCCTCCTCAAGAAATTGACGACAAGCGGGACCGTTTATTCTGTTAGGCAAAAAAAATGGCACAATCAAATAATTTCCAATTATTCCTACCCAGACATTCAATGAGAATTCTTCTTGATGATGAGATTCTTCAAACAAATGGGGGTTTTCCTCAACCCAATAATGATTATTGTGAAAAATTTGTGATAACAGTTCTCGAAAAGTAATCTTCGCCCGTGAACATTATTTCACCATCAAAATGAGAATTTTTTCTAATTTTATTTAAGAACCATCGGCAGAAATTCAGTCTTGAAGGAAAATCTCGAGGAAGTAGAGTTTGGACGCGTTGAATGTGAATGTGAAATATTCAATTAATTTCAATTTTTCTTGTACTTACATGAGGAGTCAAATCAATACAATCCAAATTTGCTTCCTCAATATCTGGAATGATAATTGCAGTAAAATTACCAATTTCCCTCAACCTTCTGTGGATATTTGAAAATGTTCGCCTGTCTGGTGTTACTTGATATGGAAAGCGCACCTGATATAATCGCCTAGCTTCTGTTGTTTTTCCGTAAGCCAGACCGTACATGAATTGGATATCAGCCAATTCGGTGTTGGTAAAATTAGCCATTTTTTCTTACAGCAATAACTCCAAAAGTCCTAAAACTAATCGTTTATTTAATAAACAATTCGAGCAGATACTGGTTCAACTTTAGCAAGTGTCAATATAAATAAATAAATGAAACAAATAAAAACCTACTAGTCATTTTTTTAATTAGAAGTGCTTTCAATTCAGCGAATGCATACAATCGTTTAATGATTTTTTGCTCGAGAACGGTTGGAGATACGAAAAAATTACAGTTGTTAAAAAAGTTTCTAAATTGAACGAAGATGATGAAAAATGATTGTACGCTGATCAGTGGCATACTGCAAAAAAATTTGAAAGGGCAAAAGAAGAAAATAAGAAGACAGAAAAGAACACACCTTGAAGAATATAGTTAAAATTTAGGATGTATAATGATGGAGGCTATGGAAAGTAGCTTGCATTTCGAATTTGAGCTGAATATCACGAAAACTGTAGGAGTTTTAAAGAAAAAACAAATTTTCGCCGGAAATTTCAACACCCTGTTTATATGAACTTTTTTTCTTAAAATTGCACGTAGATTGACCTCCTAAAGTTGTGACATACTATTATGTAACACCCTGTATAGTTTGGAAGATATAAAGATTGATTTTGGTCATTAAATGCCACAGTAAATTGACAAGGAAAATTGTCTTCACATATTGAACGAATAATCAATTTTTCTCGATTTCGATATCTGAATTTAACGGCCAAGAGCCTTCGGATTTCGGAACACCGTTTTCGCTTCCGGATATTCTTCGCCCTCCATTTTATTTCCCGACAAAGCTATCCATCACAGGGCCGTTCTTCCGTAATAATTCCTATCGAAAAAACTCTGATCGGACCAGATAATTCCAAACGGAATGGTGCCGTGGCTCGGATAAAAGGATTGCACAAACAAATTGGCTAATTCTTAGATTTGTAGTTAAATTAATGCCTCTCCGAAGCCATCTTCACAGTCGACTTGTGCTGGATTAGGAATACATGAAAGTAATTGCATTTTTGGCCCTCCTAAATCTGCCCTGGGGAGGAGGAATGAGATGAATTGATTTTAAACAAAGATAAAATGCATTTGGCGTAAGATAAAAATGGTTTACGTCACGTTGGAACTAAGAAGGGATTTCTGAATTTCGATAAGAATGTGAATGTGGATCAAAAGTTTTCGTTTTGTTTTTTTAGGGATCGCAATTGTCATTGTTTCAAGAAACTAAACCATTATTATTATTATTCACTGAAAGAATAGTGGAGGACTGAGTCACTCAAAAAAAATGTCATAAAGTAAGTAGTACAAGTAAATATGTGTAGATGAGAATGGAAAATAACAAAAATGCTTGTATGAAAATTTGACATAAAAATAATGAACACTCATTCACTATAAACTATTTGGTCCAACGCATTTTTGAAACTGATAACACTATTGCAGTTTACCTCACTTGGGGGGGGGAGCCAGTTCCGCCACTCGAAAACTAGTCTACAAAGAAAATTTCCTCTATATGTCGTTCTAAAATTTCCCCTCATCAGGTTCAAGCTATGACTGCGTAAACGGTTGTCTGTATTCATGGAGAAAAGTGAACTCAGTTTCTTACAGGCCGGAGGGGGCTCTGTATGTAATAATGAGATCCCCACGCATCCGACGTCGGCAAATGTAGATATGGCGACCAGTCGCCGTCTCTCTTCATATCAGGGAAAGACAAAACCGTACGGAATTCTGGTGGCTAGGAGTTGGATACTTTCGAAAAGGTCTGAGTCGCGTATGAAGGACTCCATTCTGGACCACCAAACTCGAGTATTGGTCGGTCAAACATTTTGAAGAGAGTGCTTGGATCAAAGCCAGAAAAGAATCAGAATCGTCTGTTACGCTCTTGGCTCCTTCCATCAGGCTGAGCACAGAACGTGGTCTGTTTCTACCTGGTCCGAGGATTTAATTATCCGGGCATTTTCTTAGACTCGCTCTCTCTTCCTTAATTGACTTCATCGAGGTCACATCGTCTCCGTAGATCGTCTGCAGCGCGTGTTGCTATGAGTCGACTTTGCAGATAACCGCCGTCCACCACATTACCAGAACGCCGTTGTTAACCAGAAAACCACGTGTTTTATTCAATTCTACATTACGCTTGCCACAACGGGCGTTTGTGTGAGCCATCGACGTTTTCTTTGTGAGTGCAGCCCCATCCCAGTAGCAAGTGAAGCCCAACGTGTGCATTAGGGCATTGTTTTCTCCGTTGCGAAGAAGAACCCAACATCGACTGAGTTATCTGATGAATGGTGAATAAGCAGCCTAGTGAAGAATTCCGCTACGAGTTGAAGTCGACGCATGTGGTTGGACCGACGCCAGCAATAGAAGGGCTGCACCTGGATAAAATATTCAAGGATTTTGGTTCGCTCCTACTACGTGCGTCGACTTCGACTCATCTTCGGAAGTAGCGGAATTCTTCACTAAGCTGTTTATCCACCATTTATCTGCTAACTCAGTCGATGTTGGGTTCTCTTGATTTATACAGTTCCTAATCTTTTGAATCCCGCATATCTCTCGGAGTTCTACCATGATAGATAGAACTTTATTGATGCGTTACACATAAGGAAACATAAGTGTATGCACAGGTCAGTAGTATCACAGTAAAATATACCTAATAATAAGGGACCTAAATGGACTAGGTGAACTACAAAATAGATTATTCTTGCAGAAAATAAGAAAAAATTAAAGTTAAAAACCCTTAGTATCATACAGAACATTATCAGTTAAAAAAGTTTTCACATGGTGGTGTTCTAACATTTACAGGCAATTCATTATAAAATTTGAAGGACAGAAAGTTGGGACCATTCCATGATTTGTGTAATCGAGAAAAAGGTATTCGCAAGTCTTCTTTATTGCGTGTATTCTAGGAGTGTATATCACTGTGCAACTCTAATTCGTCAATATTTTTGTGAGCAAACACAAAGCACTGGAGAATGAACAGATTTCGTAATGTCAAAATCTTGAATTTACGAAAAGCTAGCAATTCGTATAGCTCTTCACTGGAGTCTGAAAATTCTGTCGATTTCACTCTATTGCCCCATGCCAATAAACCGCATTGCAGATGTGACTCACAAAGCGCAGAATAAGCTGATTTCAAAACATTTTGTGTCAACACCCAAAAATCTTGCACTAGAAAGCTCTGTATGTATCAGACTGAAGATCACCTTTTCGGTCTTCTCACCATTCGTAGCCAACAAATTTCCGGAAAACCACTCCCGAGCCCTTGATTGTGCACTCTCAAACAAATCACTAGCCTCGTCAAGATCTCCACAGGCCACAGAGACTATAGTATCGTTTGCGAATAATATGCTCTCACAGTCAGTCATGTAATTTGGAAAGTCATTAATCATACATCCACAAGGCCCTTACCGAATATCTGCGATCGCTGACGATAACTCATACTGGGTCGATGTGCAAGGTAAAACTTTCAAACTCCTCATGGATAACATCCGGCTAACTCAGCTAGCGCAGAATCCACCACCGCGGTAGCTGTGAAGTAAGCATCTAGTTCGTGGACCTAAAACAACACCAAGTTGCGCCTAAAACTCCACTGTAGCATCACCACCATGATATTTTGACATGCTGAATGCAACGACGAGTGTGTAAGTGTAGTGTTTCATGACGAACAGAGCGCGAGTGAACCTACTCGCACTCGCTGTTCTCCAATGCATAATGAACTCATCATGTGTTTAAGACTAGTCAATTGCTTCTCTGTCAGTGTTTTCTTTTCTCTTTTAGGCACGTTCAGTCCCTAAGTTTCATGTAACTGGGAAATAAAGATACCAAATAGATGCATTTAATTTCCCCCCTTTCAGGTTTTGTTATTGTACATATCTTAGATATATACAGGGCCTTGTACCACGATCTCACTTTGTAGACCATACGATTCATTTACGTAAAACTTTCCCATGTCATCATCATGTTAATACGAAATGGTACGTAAAATATTAAGATGGCTAAGGACGTACTGTACACAGGATCGTATTAGCTTTAAGTAGAATCTGGATAACCAGATAAAACGTTTTTCTTTTTTATAATAGAAGAGATAATAGAAATCAAGTGACTAATCAATAGTAAAACCTTTCGTAATAATCCTTACCTTAATTTAAAATGAATGGTGAGAGGCGTTCTTCAAACAGGCAAAACAATTCAAAATCTATATCACAGTAATAGTTGAGAACGTTCTCTAGACTTCAGCTCTCTTTCCATACAATGTTAAAATTCCTTACTACACTCTTGAGAATAAAAAACTAGCTTACTTCTAAAATTCTAAGGACCAATTAATTCTCTGATGGTTAGGACATTACTTCTGAGCTGAATGAAATTGAAACTCAGCAGAAAATGGAAACAATAGAAATGACCAAGGTACTTATCTTGACATGATTGTCTTCAGGTGAAGATGGTCCCCAACGTATGTTACAAAGTTGACGGTAGAGTTTGGTAATACTGTAGGTGAGGTCGGTAGGTTACAGGTGGGTTAGATTAGATTAGAGGGTGGGTAAAAGATGAGGTGAAAATAAAACGGTCTCAAAGTTCTATGTAGTCGGTTTCTCCAGTTCCAGAGTTTATAAGGCTTCCAAAGGTGGACAGATTCAAGAAGTGCTCAGAAAATAATTGACTCCAAGATCCCAGGTATAAGTTCCTTCAACCGCGTGTTCCAAAATTCACGAATTTCTGTACTCTGCAGCATAGGCTGTGATAATCAGATTTAAACTAACGTCGCCTGAATTGTTAGTTAAACCAAAGAAAGATTTCACAACTATCGAACTTTTCACTCGAGCTACAGCTACCAGGTACTTCAGAACATAAGTTGTGAGCTCTACAAGATGGTTGAAATGGAAAGAGGACGTTTCTTCATTTCTCAAGGAATATATAAATTTCAAAGTTCATAAAAAACCATATTCGAATTTGAACGGATACACGAATGACGAACTTTCAATCTCAATCAAACGTCAAAAGCAAACAGCTCAACGGACTTCCGAAAGAATTTAATGGGCATAGACTGAAATCAATGAAGCCAAAAGTATGAAAGTGGTGCCAAAAAAATGTTAAGGAGTTAATCTTGAATTTAGTGAATACTTGAAAAGTGTCTATGGGTATTCAGCGAAACTGAATCGAAATAATTCTTGGACTAAATTGGAAAATTATTTATGTGACCACTGGAACCTTCGGCACGTTACTTCGTAGTTCCCATTTCAGTTAGTTGAAGTGAATTGAAAAAGACAACCTAGAACTACCGCTACCAAGGTGAACGAATTGTCACCACAAATAAATCAAATGATCTTACTTCAATTTTCGAATAGAATGAAGTGAAAGAAAGGATAAGGATAAGAGATTATCACGAGAGGTTTTACTATTGATTAGTATTTTAATTTGTTTTTTTGCGTGCAGTGAATGAGAAAATCACTTTTGAAAGAGCTATGGACCAGAATGACTATGTTGTGCATTGTAACACTTTTTTATGTGTTCTGAGAGGAATGTCATATATGAAACATTCTGCATAAAATATTAGGAATAGTTAACCACTTTCTCCTACTTTTCCTCTGCTTACACTTTAGGAACGATCGTTGAAAATTCAGTGTTTTTGAATATTTATTTATTCTACATACTGTACTATCTTCTGACGGTGTTTAAACTAACATCAAAATAAAAATTATGGCATAACTCATGTATTCCTCCAATTTTCTAATTCTCTGTTACCTACTGTCTTTTTAATTCGAGTAGATATCAACATCAAAAAATGAAACGACTGGATATATTGAGAAATAAATTGCAAAATACTACAATCTGCTTTGAAATCAGGTTAAATCATAACATAATTAATCCTATAATATCCCAATGAAATATCTGTATCATTCAGCCATTAATAATTAAACTTTCTTTTCCTCACAATGTTTTATTGGGTATTATCATGCCAATCCCGCTTTTTCCAACGAGAATTATAGCGGAAAGGCGGGCACGATATAAATTCTAGGGCAGACGGAGCAAAATAAAATCGAAGGCATAACAAATACGCCTGAAAAACGGGGTAAATGCTTCAAAGCAAATGATATATTTATTATTATGGAACGTTCAACAACTATAAATTTTATTGCACGCTGCCGCAGTCAGGGAGATTTGAATTGAATTTCTGGAAACGAATTCGAGTTTTCCAATACCGTAGATAGATATATATTAAACAAAGTAAGTACAATATATATGAGATATTTTCTAGAAATTTATAACTATTGTATATGGCTACGTGGTATGCTAATACTTTGAACTCATCAATTACTTGACGTATACGCAAAAATTCATAAAATATACATTTTGCTAGTTCCTAATTTTCTGATTTTGGTATTCTTACATATCTACAGTATTTTAATTTGTATCTGCAGTATATAGGGTGTCCCCCAACCACTATGACAGACTTTGAGAGGAGGTTCATGTGGTAATTCTAAGACGAATTAGTGAGAACAGCATTATCCGTAGTAGCGAATAAATTGGCTTCAAACTCTGATCCTCACTGGTTCTTAAATGACAATTTTCAATATATGAGACCGATTATGTTGTGTTACCATAGATAAAATGAAATACATATCTTGTACTAGTTTACAGTCGTAGCCATAGTGGTAGTAACCATTTCTTCAGTAATGACGAATATGCAGACATAATCTATGTTCATGATTTTTGCGATGAAAACGCATGACAGGCTATTAGTGAATACCACTAAGACACAAAAGCGATTCCGTCTTGATGAAATACATTTAATTTCTATTATTTCAATTAAAAGATCGAACCATAATTCTGAATTTATATTAATTATTTCAGATATATAAAATCTATTAAAGAAATCAATAGGTACAAGTGAACGATGATTTCTACTGAAATATATTAATAAATGCTCGACTCGTTTCGATACACAGTATCTTTGTCAATAGCGAATGAATACTACAAAAATATTTTACTAACATATATTTACTATATATAGGGTATACATAATAGTATGTCATAACTTGAGGAGGTAAATCTACATGCAATTTTAAGAAAAAAAGTTCATATAAACATAGTTCCGCAAAAGCTTCGTTACGGAGCTACAGGGTGTTGAAATTTCCGGAAAAAATTGTTTTTTCTTCAAAACTCCTGCAGTTTTTGAGATATTCAGCCCAAATTTATTCTTTATAGCCTCCATCATTACACGTCCTGAATTTTAACTAGAATCTACAAGGTGTCATGTCTTCTTTTGCCCTCTGAAACTTTTTTGCAGTACGCCACTGATCAGCGTACAATCAAATTTCGTCATCTTCGTTCAATTTAGAAACTTTTTTGACGATTGTAAGTTTTTCGTATCTCCGACCGTTGTCGAGCAAAAAATATTGAATTTGAATTATTTGAGTTGTATGTTATACGGTCTGGCTGACGGAAACACAACAGAAGCTAGGCGATTATATCAGGTGCGCTTTCCGAATCGAGAACACCGGCGAACATTTTCAAATATCCACAAAAAGTTGGGGG
The DNA here is from genome assembly GCA_013387265.2 of Cryptolaemus montrouzieri. NCBI lineage: Eukaryota > Metazoa > Arthropoda > Insecta > Coleoptera > Coccinellidae > Cryptolaemus > Cryptolaemus montrouzieri. The sequence continues at coordinate 21,449,366 of JABFTP020000103.1, forward strand.
AAACTGGTACTTTTACAGCAAATAATCATTTAAAAGGTGCAACTCAAACTATGAGAACTCCAGATATAGAGGAAGCAGTTTTGAATTGTATTGATCTAAATCCTCATGTGAGTACAAGGAAAATTGGAAATTAGTTGAATATTTCACATGTTTGGAGGATTCCCACGACTTTTTATTGTATCTACTTTCTCGAGATATTCCTTCAAAACTGAACTTCTGCCGATGGTTCTTAGATAAAATTAGAGAAAATGCACATTTTGACAATGAAATAATGTTCACAGACGAAGCTAACTTTTTGAGAACTGCTATCCCAAATTTTCACAATAATCATTATTGGGCTGAGGAAAACCCCCATTTGATCGAAGAATCTCATCATCAAGAACAATTCTCACTAAATATCTGGGTCGGAGTAATTGGAAATTATTTGATTGAGTCATTTCTTTTGCCTAACAAACTGAACGGTCCACTTTTCGGCATTTTCTTGAGGAGGAGTTACCTTTATTGCTCGAGGATGTGCCACTTTTGGTGAAAAACATAATGTGGTTCATGCATTATAGTGCACCAGCACATTTTAGTGGAAAAGCTAGGGAATTCTTGAACAATACATTCAACAACCGATGGATAGGTCGGGGTGGGCCAGAACCATGGCCTTCTAGGTCCCCAGACTTAAAAAGTTTAGAAATTTTCTTATGGGGATATCTCAAAAGTTTAGTTTATACCTCTCCAGTGAACACTGTAGAAGAATTTACAAATCGAATAATAACCTCTTGTGACACGATAAGAAATACCCCAGAAATATTCCAAAGAGTGCGTGATAATATGCGAAGAAGGACAGAGGCCTATATTCTTGCAGGTGGAGGACACTTCCAGCAATTTATTCGGTTTTCAATTGTTCTTTTCTTCAGTTTGATATTGAATAAGTATAAGTTGATTCTCCGAAGACGAGCTTTCAAATTGAAAGGAAATTTTGGGCATACCTATAGAGTACTTCTATTAGTTTTTTCTTAATTAGAAACTCAACTTCAAGTTTGTGGGATTTCAGCCCTTGTCCCCCGGACAACATCATGAAAAACGGGTGCGAATATATTTCTCGCGAAAGCTCGAAAACTATACATCTCATCAAAAAAATTTTAGACTTAATTCGTAGCAAATTGCTTCATCTACAAATGAATTGTCATCACTTTTTAACGTGAATGAAAAATTTCGAAAGTTATATATAAGCAAAACAGTGGAAACATTCTCATAAAAATTTTCTTTTTTGAAGAATAACTTTTTAGTTTTTCATTTTATCGAAAAATTATTCCAGACCAATCTTGTAGATTTAAGCAGTTAATCCAATCGTTTTCAGCTACATTTAGAATGGCCTTCAGGAAGGGATCAACTTCTTCTGAAGACTGAAACCTTTACCCTGCAGCCCGTTCTTCATTTTGGAAAAAGTAGAAAATCATTGGTTTTCAGGTCCCGATTGTACGTAGTATGATGTAACAATTCGATGTTCTCTTGCGTTAAATATTCAATTGTTTTCCGGGCTGTGATCAAACTTGCAGTGTCTTGATGAAGGATGATTCACAGTTGATGTTTGGTTTCTTGAAGCTTAATAACAATTTTCAATAAACAAATAGTTGTGTACCAATCGGCAGTAGCTCTAGTTTAATCTTGTTGAATAATTATTACTACAGGACCTGTCCGCGACCATTTCTTTGGAGACACTTCGGCCACGGATTATTCTAATCGATTTTTCATCCTCTTGGAATACCCATACAGAATATTGGCGCTTATTTTCTGGCTCGTATGAATAAATCTAAGATTCGTCACCACTAACAATGTTGTATATGCTTTTAGACATTTCTAAGTAGAAACGGTCCAGGGTTTTTCACACTAACTCCCTTGTAGCTTTCTGTTCTTCGGTCGACAGAAGCGGTGTCTATAAGGAAAGTAACTTTTTCGCACTCAATTCCTCGTACAAAATTTTGTATATTGAGTTCATGGAAATTCGCACTGATACTAGAACCTCTCGATATGTTGCTTGCCGATCTCTCCTGAATAATGTTACGCACAGAATGCACATTTTCTTGAGTGACAACTATTTCTCCATACTAAAGGAAATCTGTTAACTGATGTGGTGCTGCAATGCCAAAAACAAAAACCAACTCGCCGAGACATTCTTGTTGCGATAATTTTCGTTGAAAGTTATTGCGCGAAACTGCTTATAAGGTAATTCTATTTATCAGCTTACTTGTCAACTTAGACAGTTGAGGCTTAAACACAGCACGCATACAACTGAAATTTTGGACTTCTATTAACAAATTAAAGAGGTTCATTTTTTAATTACTGACAGATGATTAATGGTATCCTCTATGTTCCAGGTTGCCATCATGAAAGATATCTCTTGTAGGAAAAATTTATCAACTTTTGATTATTTCAGCAAAGGAAACTACAGAATAATAAAAACTCACAATACAATAAACCGTTCTTTTGACTTATACTATCACATAATAGACGCTCATTTCAAGTGTTGCTACTTATCTAACCAATAATAATAAATGATATCAGTAGCAATATGAAACAGGAGAAAGCTTTCGAAGCCGCTTTGTTAACTGAAGCAATTGTTTTAGATCTAAAATACATAAATATGAACACGATCCATAATAGTTTGGCCACATACTGTATGTTAAAATATAACTCAGTTTCTATAGTCTATAGTTGTAGACTTAATGTGACACTACGTTAAAAAATTTCCTTCCAGAAATCAAATAATCCAAGATGATCCCTTCCTTTCCAGCTTCTTGGATGCAACTTTGAACTGCACTTTTCTGCCCCTTCAGCAGGGATTATCCTGTATCGGTATGCCGTAACATGCCCCCCAAGCTTGCCACCAACAATGGGGTCGCCCTATTTGAACAACGGCTTAGCGCGAAATTCTCTAGATCGCGGCCTTTTCATCGCTCTTGCAGTAATGGATTTTGATTTAGCTGTACAATGACCGGATTCAGTGAGGGAGACTGAACACTACGTTTATGAACACGGTATATTACGTAAGGATTTTGGAAAGAAGTCATCGATATATAATACATACTGTCTTGCAAATTGGGTAAACGGACATATGTATTCATGTACCAGTATTTAAATTATCAATTTTTCCCGTTTGAAACTGGCTGATTTAGGTCATCGTTCATGTCGTCACTCCCTATCCTTCACGATTGGTAGAGCTACTGATGACTCTGACCGTAGATGTGTTCATCCAACGTATATATTCATAGTTTTCACTCCACTTGTATGTCCGAGCTGCATTTGAAAGTGGCTTTCAGTAGCAAACCGTTGTCTCAACGAGAAAATTAGATTCTTCAATAACAGTTATGTTCTTATATAAGTCCAATCAGGTAATTCTACACCACTGCTTTAGCTGAAAAGTTTTCTGCAATAATGGACTCCATCACTTTGCAAACCTATGGATGTCAAACTGATAGCTCGGTAGTACGTATTCCAAGGACAAAGGAACCCAGAGTTCCACAAGTAATAGAAAAAGATAATCTGGCTGAACTTCTATCATAATTTTTCTTTATCCTACTGTTCATTGGTAGTTTATAATTATAACAGGAAACGAAAACAAAATCAGATTTTGAATATTATTGAAAGTGTCACGTGAAAAAGAGCAATATTCAAGAATGATCGTGCTTGTGAACAAGTTTGAGTGATATGCTCAAAGGAAAAAAAAGGAAATTCGCTTAGTTCATAGTATCTAATAAACACACCGCAAAAAATTGTCGCATCACCTGTTATTCTGAATTCCACAATCGATTAAGCAGCTGAATCGCAGTTTTTTTGTCAACATATGTTTTTGGATATATGAGGAGAAAAAATCTTATCTATGTAGTAACATTTGTTTCCATATGATCTCAAACAAGAATGAGTTTCTTTGACTATCAGAATTCATTCAATTTCACTTTCAGTTTTCATGCTAAATTAATGTAAGTTTTCTGTGTTTCTTGTTGATTTTCGAATCTATGAATTTATTGTAATGGCTGCTGAACGTCCTGGATGCTATTTGAGTGATCATGAAGTGGTAAGAATTGTAACACTTTTAGAGGAGAGGCTAAGGTATTAAATGTTAATCAAAGAACTATTTCAAGAGCAATGAATCGGTACCACGAAACAGGGGAATATAGAAGAAGGACCGGACAGGAAATAAATCAGATAACAACACCAGTTGATGATCGTTGATTTCGTTTAACTACACTAAGCATTCGGCACTGTACGGCTAGAATGCTACAAAATGAACTTGCACTTTCCAGAAATGTGCATATTTTATTGCAAACTATTAGGAACAGGCTCAGAGAAGACGATATCAGACCAAGGGTGGCTTCTACCGGCCCGCGTCTCACCAGGAAGCATCGAGTAGCAAGACTTCAGTTTGCGAGGGAACACGCAAATTGTGGTATTCCAGAATGGTCGAATATTCTCTTTTCCGACGAATCCAGGTTCTATCTAGTATCAAATGATAGACGCATGTCTGTAAACAGACGACCTGGGAAACGGTATCAAAATGCAATATCCGGCAAACTGAAAACTTCGGAGGGGGCTCAGTAATGGTGTGGAAGCATCTCCTTCCATGGTCGAACTGAGTTAGTCCTAGTGAATAATGGAAAAATGACAGCAGCCAGATACATCGCAGATATCTTTGAACCCCATGTTGTGCCCTTTGGCCCAGTGATTGCTCGACCTCATGCAGCTAGAGTAGTCACAGAATTTCTGCAAAATGCCGAAATTGATATTTTAAGGTGGCCAGCCAGAAGTCCTTACTTGAATTCCATAGAACATGTTTGGGACAACATGGGGTGGCAAATTCAGTAACGTAGGATGCCTTTGTATAACACTCCAACAACTGAAAATCTGCTTCCTGAAATTTGGAACTCAGAGACTCAAGAGTATATCCAAAATTTGTTTGAGGGGCTTCCGAGACGTATACTGGCAGTAATTAGGACCCGGGGAGGAAACACTCGATTTCGAAAATGATCAGTAACCATTCGATACTAGCTGATTGGTCTCTTCGCGAATGTTTGAAGATTGTAGAATTTTTAAAATCGAAAATTGTTGTTAGGCAACAACAGGCGACTCTTGAATGACCCACCTAAAAGTTAATATAGTATTGTTGTAAAAGTAGGGTAATGTGACAATTTTTGTGGGGAGTTTAGTTAGTAGATTGTCGTTAGAAGGTTCAGTAAAGAGCTGCATCAACAAGCAACGTTAGAGTCATCTTCACAGAAACTTCAGTCGGCTCTTTTCAGCATTCGAGTAGAGACTCCAGATGCTAGGAAGGATCGAATATACCTTTGAAATTTCTTGAGGTTTTCGCTTTCTGCAATCGATTTCTCTTATCTTCTTCGTGACTCTGCGATATTCTTTTTCAGATTTCTTGAAGAATGTAATGTATATTCAGTCAAGCAGCATATCCTTTGCATCAGTTCAGAGTTTTCACCCAATCGACATTTGTATATGGTTGACATAGATTTAAATTAGAAACATTTACTAATAAGATGGCTTTTTGGACTAAGTTTGGAGATTGATGTTGCAGAAAATCACTTCTACTCACTTAAGCACTAGTCTACCAGGAGACAACAGTACTCGCCTGTAGAAAATACCAGAGCATGAGTAGTTGCTCAAAGACTGTGAATATCGGCACCCCAACTGCACCCAGCTGATTATTGTAGAATATTGTTCCTTTTGACTCTATTTGATAATGTGAGATTTGAAAGTCAGTGAAGTATCCTTTGTGACACCCAAATATTTGGTATTTAGTGTAGAATTGAAAAATATCATCATTTTCTCTTCTAGAAAATAGAAGAAGGATTAGGGTATAGGGAATCTTCCTCAAAAAATTTTTCAGAAATTTCCAGAACTGCAGCCATAACTTGTTCAACACTTTCGAATTCAAGATGATGAAAACATCGATTAATATCATCGTCATAAATAAAGATATTAGATGAAGTTGTGGCAATATCACTCATCACAACAACGTATCAAAATAGATTCCTGTTGGACACTTTATTGAAAGTGACAATAGACTATATTACTATTCCACAAAAACCCAAAGTTTTTCGGTAAACAACATATTCTATGCCAGCTTTATATTTGTACACCAATAAACATTCTTACAGGTTTTATTTATCAGGGCATTTTTCCACACTTCAAGACTACAGAAATAACTTACAGATAACTATGATCGTTAAACTTCTTGAAAACTTCACTCATATGTGCTACAACCAATAAAATAGGTTCCACTGATAGCATCTGAGAGATAATGATATTCTTGAAAGCTCATGCACGAACAGAGTTCAGAGTGTGTATTTGGTTTTCGACACGATTTCTTATTCTTTCCCCGTTGTCTGGGGTGCGATTGTAACGAGCAACGTAAGAAATTATAGAAATTTCAGAGTGCGAAATGGCATTGTCTGCGGATGTATTATTATTAATGCCACTTGTTTGGGGTCGTTGTGTTTGGAGTGTTTTCTTTGATATCTTGCTAAATGGAATTCATTACAACGTAGTTGGAATTCTCCAGACGTTTCAGAGGTACTTGGCGACTTCCTGAATGCACATGCAATGTTGAAGCTTTTCAATGAAAAGTCTTGGAAGTTTCTTCTCAAATTCATATTGCTTCCTCCATGAACATTTCAGATTTTAAATGAAAAAGATGTATTGAATGCCTTTGTCAAGATATCTTTTAGGAATAAAGGGAGATAACTGTTAAACCATCTTCAATTTATTGTCTTACACCCCTTGATGCTATTCGTATGATTCATCCAAATTATCTCCCTCATTTTCTGCTATCTCAATTGCCTTTATTTCACCACAGGGACTGAGACTTCTACTGTACAATTTGGAAATATCGATTTACGCTACAAACAAACGATAGGAATATCGCATAAGATTTTATCAATAATTGCAACCATCCAATTTCGCTGGGACGAGCATCCTTGGTGCATACAGTAAATATACGTCATAAAAACTAGGGGCGATAGATTGTGGGGTTTCGAGCCTGATATGTCAGATAAATTGTAGTCAATTTTTAGGCAGTGCAGTTAATCTAATCTTTTGGTTGAAAAACTATTAGCTGAAGTGCGTTTCTGATAATCCACTTATATTGTTAGTTAGTACACTATTCCTGGAAATAGTCGCACTACAAACGTTTTGGGAAATTATTTGAGAACATTAATTTATATATATATATTAATAATATATATGTTTATATATTATATATATTTATAAGCTAACGCGTCTACCTAAGGATTTCATGAAAAAAATTAAAAATTGAATTCTTGAAAACAATATAATCAAAACACAGTTGTGCAATCAATCGAAACCTCGACATTCCAAACTTTTACATCTTCAAATCATACTCATTAAGATCTTCCCTTCCATGGTCTGATCTGTTGAAGTCCGAAGTACTAATTAAACAAAATGACCTCGAAGAATTATAAGATCTGCTGCATGTCAATTTATCGTTAGTTAGTTTTTCATGATATAACATATGTGCTCAATCGGGCTCAAATAAGGATTCCACGGAGGCCATGTTTATAACATACGTTACGGCTTTTTCAATGTAAAAGAGAGTGGGCATTTTGGACGAAGTGGTTAGCTAATGTTCCATCATCTTTATTTTAAAGCAATAAAGTTTGATGTTCTTTATATTTAATGTTGAAGGAACGACCTGTCTGACCTATGCAGAAGTTATTTCGGACAAGACAACTTATAAACTCCAGATTTATTCAAATTCTCTATTGGATTAACACTGAATGATGATATATATATATATATATATATATATATATATATATATATATATATATATATATATATATATATATATATATATATATATATATATACCCGACACACATAATATACAAAATAAATACAATGAAAAAATTTCTAAATATATGATGCTTGGCGACGAGATTAAAAAATGTGGAAAATGAAGAAAATATTTATTCTACCGATTATTATTTCTACAACAGGCGTTATTCCTAGAAATCTTCACAAAAGTATTGAGATTTTGGGTGTGAAGAAAATTTGTTTGAACAGTTACAAAAGATAACAGTCATCAAATCTTGTAATATTCTTCGTAGGTTTCTTTCCGAAAATAATAATGAGGTAGAGTCATAGGTTTTCTCTTTAGTTTATACTGCTCAGAATCTCATTTCATATTTTATTCATTTGTTTATATAAATGTAATATAATTAACTGACAATTTTGTCATATTTATATTCAGAGCAGTATTCTATTCGATCGTTCACCACTTCATACAAAGGAAACTATTAATGACTAACATTCAGTGTTACTTGACTAAGGTCCGTACACTGGATTTTTCCGGGGAGAAAGCCTCTGACACTACTCGTTGGTACATTGATATCATTGTCTGATGATGCTATAGTATGTATATATTCTGGTAGATTGATATATTCTCTTAACATTTAACGTTATCCTAATATATAATTACTCCAGGATATGTTTTGATTATAATCATTGCCTGGCAATGGTATTAATTACCGGGTGGTGGATTTATATTTTTTCATGAAATCAGTTTGATTGCATGAACAGATATATGAGCAACTCGTCGGGGTAAAACCCCCTATATATATATATATATCTATACATATATATACCGGGTGTAACTGGAAAGAGGCTCGCCCCTTAAACTTTTTTCCTATCCAATATTTTTCAATAAAATTTTTTGAAATTGATTAAAAATTTAGTTCAAGTTGAATGGCACTGACAATTCATTTTTATTTTTTTTTTAAATTAGCCAAAGTTTCAATTTTCAAATGGCTCACCCTGTATATTTTTTGGGAAATCGAATGCATTTCTCTTTTTCTATATATTCAGTATATTTAAAGATGTATTTGCCGAATTTTTGAATCATTCTTGATAAATTTGTTCTCCAGTCTAGGTGGCTATGACGACTCAGCTGGTTCTAAAATTGTAATGCACACAAAGCATAAACGCAAAACCTTAGCTTTATTTTGGCATGGCCCACATTCATCATCGTACATTCCAGATGAATCAAAACTTAACAAAAGACATAAATAACGCAAAATATACAAATGGACCATAGGTGAAATGTCATCAAATCAATTGAGCATAACTTCACAACAGGGTTTCGAAGAGACCCCCATTCTGTGCCTGACACAGCCTATTGCGGCGAATTGTAACCCGTACTACATTATCCATTTGATTTGGAAAAATTTCATTTATTGCTCCCTGAACTCTATTCTCTAAATCCTCTCGATTTTCTGAAGCAGTTCTATAAACAAGATTTTTCACATGGGTCCACAAAAAAAATCTAATAGGAGCAAGTCGGGCAATCGAGCTGGCCATCTTGTCGGGCCGTTGGTGCCTATCCACCTTTCATTTAAATTATTATTTAGGTATTGAACAACTTCCCTGGAGTTGTGCGCTGGTGCTCCATCTTGTTGTAAAATTAAGTTAGTAGCAACAGCCAGTGGTAAACCATCAATCAGATCGCTTATTGAGTTTTGTAAAAATCCTAAATATCTTTCCCCTGTTAATGGTCCATAAAAAATGATTGGACCTATGAGATGTCACCCTATCATTGCCATCCATACATTAAACCCAAATCGCTCCTGGAAATTACCCTCACGTACTAAATGCTCGTTTTCGTGGGCCCAATAGCACGTATTGTTTCTATTGAACATTCCATTGTTAGTAAATCGGGATTCATCTGAATATGAAATTTTATAAGGATACCTTGGATCCATTTCCATCTTTTGAAGAAACTGGTTGCAATATTCTAATCTTCGGTCATTATCGTTGTCATAAAGGTGTTGATGAAGATTGTATTTGAACGAGCGAAATTTATGCTTCTTAAGAATTCTCCAAACACTCTGATGGCTTATCCCTATTTCTTGTGCGATTTCTCTGGTAGATGCCGTACAATTCAAATTAATGTACGCTAATACATCTATTTCAGAATTTTCGCTTACTATGAAATTTTGATTATCTGCAACAACCGGTTGCTGACGAAACTTCACTTCCAGTTTTGGAAAATAGTGCCTTGAAGGAAGTTGACGTTCTGGATAGCGTTCAGCGTATAAAATTGCTGATGCTGTAGAGTTTTTTCGGCATTCGTCATAAATGAGTATCATATCTACATTTTCATTCTGTGTGTACAGCATTTCGTCTGTTTTTCTGCCGTGAAAACTCAAAAACTCTGAACAATTTATACCAACTCACCGATTCAGATGCAACACAATCTTATCTTATGACATTTAAAATTGAATACAAAAAATTCTATGATCTGTGATCTATCTGTGATATGATTTCAATGCATTTCCAAAGCAATTCAGATAATGAGTTGAAAAACGAGTGTTATACTTTGTCCAGGATTACGAATGGAAATTTTCAACGAAAAATTATCAATTTGGTATCAAAATATTCGTCAAAATATTCTGCGTATAATAGTGCTAATGAGCCTCTATTATACCTTGCGGAAATAAGATTCTTTTTAAAGAAACAATGTTTGGAATGTTACGAAGCCAATAACAGAAGTAATTCTACAGTTTCACTGATGAATCCAAATGTACTCGATTTTGGTCGATAAATCACGCAGTTTTTTTGTCGTCATAGAAACCTTGACTTGAAAACAAATTTATCAAAAAAAATTAAAAATTCGGCAAATTCGTCTTAAAATATGCTGAATGTATGGACAAAGAGAGTTTGATGCGATTTCTCAAAAAATATACAGGGTGAGCCTTTTGAAAATCGAAACTTTGGCTAATTTCCTTTGAAACCGGAAACGTGTCAGATAAACTGTCAGTTCCATTCAAGTTGAAATATATATATATATATATATATATATATATATATATATATATATATATATAGGTAAGACAAGTTATTTGGGACTGCAGCGTGCCTTACAAACTTTTTTCTATGAACTCAGGCTTTCAACATTTATTTACGTCTTCTACAGGAGCACTGTTATACAAGAAAAAAGTTGACAGGTTGACAGTTTTTCAGTTCTACATGAAAGAATTCACTCAAACTTACAGAAGTTGAGTTTGGTTAAAAAGTTGGAAAATTACATAGCATCACATTACACATTAAAATTTCCTTCCGTAAAACAGCTATAATTTGGTCACATTTCTCTAAAACATGCTTCTTTCTTCATTTTTTCGTTCTTCAGATGTCAACAAATTGAATAAGATTAGAGTAAGATTTATTCTTCTGTTCAGTGGTCCAATCTTCTTCTTCTCTTCTGTGCACGTCTACTTCTGTCTTTGTCTCATTCTTTGTTACCAGGACCCTCATTCTTGTGAGTGTCACATTTCATCACTATGGTCTTGATCATCTCCTCGCATTTTATTTCTCGTTCTATTTTTCAATTTCATGTCTATTCCTACCAGGTCTGCGTAAACTACACTTAAACTTTCAATGTCTCTTCTTGGATTCATACTTCTCTCACCTTCTTGTATTATTCGAACCATCTCCAAAATTTTCTCATACCGAGGTGTTCTACCTGATCCAAAACGGAAATTTTTCCATAGTTTGGTTGGTGCCCTGTTTGTGCTGTATGTTTAGCTAGTGCGCATGTGTTTACTACTCTCCGATAATCACTTTAGTGTGACAAGATTCTTTTGCTCAAAGTTCTGCCAGTTTTTCCAAAATAACTCAAATTCCATTCAGAACAGGGAATTTTTTAAACTACATCTCATTGTCTCTTTATGGGCGTTTTGTCTTTCAGCTTAGTGTAAGTTTTCTGAGAAGTCTTTAGAAGGCTATTAGCGAAAAATATTCTTTCATTCTTTAGAAGTTTTTCTTAATTTTTGCGTAAAACCATCCATATATGGTAGAACTACACTGTATCTGTTTGTATTTTCTGAAGCCTCGGGATTGTATCCCTGGTCCTGTAAGATTTTGTTTACGAATTTCCTGTTATAGCCATTCTGTACTAGACTGTCCTCCAGAAACATCAGGTCAGATTCCAGGAATGATCGATCAGAGATGTTATTTGTGTTTTCATATTGAGTATTAAATTGAGTTTCATCTTGAACGGATGGTATGATTCTTCATGGATGTATCTTTCCGACGCTAGTGGTTTTCTGTACCAGTCTGTTTTGAGAATAGTTCCCCCTCTCACTAGTTTCGTATCTAAAAATGGAACTATCCTGTTCCGTTCATTTTCTATCGTGAACTTTATTGTTGTGGAAAAATCGTTAAAAATCTTCAATATGGTGTCGTCACCCCCATTGGGATAGCTAGTATCGAATCATCTACAAACTTGTTACAAAAAGGCACATGGAAGGGTAATTTTGGTATACACACATTCAATGGCTATAACAGGGAATTCGTAAGCAAAATCTTACATGATACACCTAATTGCACAAATCGAAGACCAGAAGATGCTTTACAGGTGCAGTGCAATAATATTTCACAGCAAGTATTCTGACCAATATATATATTTTCTCGATATCAGTAGCTTGTATTACCTCCTCTTGCCCTGAGACAATGAATCCGTCTAGGCATGCTTTAGATCAGGTTTTCTACCTCCTCTGAGGTGATATTCTGCCACTCTTCTGTGGCGGCTTGGATGAGCTGTTGTGGGGTTCTTGAAATATCCTGGCGCGATCTTATTTTCCTCTCAAAATTATTCCATAAATGTTCAATAGGACTTAGTTCTGGAGAGCAAGCTGGCCAGTCTAAAATAACGAAATCAAATCTGTTTTTCCTCCCAGCATAATGTCACCCTAAAACATAACACTGCCCCCTTGGTATTCCAGCATTTGTCTTGCTGCTAGAAGTCTTGTTTGTCTTCCACGACCCCTTAAAACCCTAAGACCCAAATCCGGCGGTCATCTGATCGAACACCATTTCTGGTCTCATCAGACAAAAGAACATTTCGCCAATTATCAATATTCCAATTTTGGTGCTGGATATACCAATTAAGTCTGTTGATTCTTTGCTGTCTGGTTAGCTTTGGAACTCTCAAGGGCCTTATGCTGTATAAACCCCTTGAACGAAGTCTTTGACGTATCTTTTCGACTAATACACTGTTGCCTGTTGCTTCCAGAAACTTCCTTTGGAGTATGGGGCGCGACGCACTAGGGTCTCTTTTTGCAATTTGTTAAAAAAACGGTCTTTTTCTTCAGAAGTGAACTTCTACGACTTTTTCTAATCCTATTTTGCAGAGATTGTGGCTCCACGTATCGGGCGTAGGTTTTTGAAATTACCCCCTGTGGTACCCCATAGTGGCCGGTATATCCCTCTGTGTCACCCCTTCTTCAACGAGAGCAGTTATTCGCACATCGGACAATCCAACGTGAGGCATTTCCAATTATAATTATAGGTTTTTTAAATTATGAAATTCATACTTTCAAATCTTAGTGACGACTGAGTACAATATCCCGAACATGTGGTGAAAATTCAACATTTCTCATCATACTATCCTGTTTTTTTTTACAACAAAAAACTTCATTCTTCAAAAATAGTCAAAGATCTATAGTTAAAAACAATGAATTATGTGGAATACCGAGTGATTCCATATAAATTTGGTTGAGTGTATAGATAGATATATATTAAGAAACCAGACTTGTTCGACTATTCGCAACGTTACCCACTGTGCCTGTTCGGTTTCATGCTCAGATGGTTTGCAATGATTATGAAAAGTGAATCAGAAAACCAGCTCCTACAGGGATCTAAAATTCTACAAAAGGTTCAATATAAGTCCCTGAATAGAAGTCTTCAATATGTTTACACGATAAGTTTCACGTATTATCATATATTAAACTTTTAAAATGAGTTGGTCAACAAATAATAAAACAAAACGGTAATCTATAATAAAAGGGATGAAAAATGGAATCAACTGATATGATAACTCCATTCATCTCTTTCATATCTTGAAGTATCTGAAGTGACAATAAAATACCTTGAAATATCTGGGGATTAAATGAAAGGACAGGAAACTTAAGAACAAGGTATTTGAGGTTCCTCTTGAAAAACATCATCTTTGAAAAGAAATGATTTGTTGTTTTCGAAATTTTTCTGAATTATTTTAATGATTGATTACAGTATGCTAATACTTTTCACTAACTGTGTATTATTCTATTTCTTTTTTATTTATAACCATAATCGAAAAAGAATTTTAAATACTTCAGTTGAGGAGCTACTACAATTTGTTTGGATACTTCTCGTTCAAGTATTATTGATCATTATCAATTGATGACGATGACAGCATACAAGCACACAAATATTTCTCAAACAAAAATTGAAGTACCTATTCAAAAATTTTTTAATATTACCAGAACACTCAAGTCTGCTACAGCTTCCATTATAACATTGTTTTAGCAACCACAGCCTGGTCCTTCGGATCGAATCGGCACGTGGCTATAGAATTCTTTGAATACGGGCATCATGTATGCGGAACAAGGACTCTGTTGACAACGTTCTCGATCAGCAACCATTCCTCAGGTTCAAAAGAGAACAGACGTACACTATTAGAGCTATTCGTTCGTTCATCAAATTGATTATTGACCGACATCGAGGGTAAGACCCGGATACGTTATCCTCTAGTCAGATACAAAAAGCCGGGTAGGATATTTCCAGTTTACCGAGATGATCCTGCGAAATTGAGAATGGTTTTTGTGAAACTTGAGATATAAAAGTAATTATAGACATAGCTATACTAAAAGGTATCAGAATGTCGAAGCTACTTTTGCATACATTATAAAGTATTCCACTGATGAGATTATGTAATTAGCTAAAGTGTTTTGTTACGTTTGTTTTGACTACCATTGGCGGCATATTCATGTAAAGATTTATTTTTCGTGAATTATTTTACGATTATTTCGGAGAATTAGAAACTACAATTCAAATTATAAAACTTTGTATAAGTGTATATCGAAATGTATAGGCCAATCTACCACAACCAAGTATATATAGAATCACCCGATATATTGAATATTACCACAGATATTCTAAAGCATTCGAAGGATTGTTACAATTGATCCTTTTAGAGTTATTCCAATTGAAAAAGAAATAAATTAAGGTTTATTTTAAGAAAGAATAAAATAAAAGAAAATAAGAGACTCTTTCAGCATGTAGTAAAAAAATTGAAAATTGTTTTCTCCTGGGATTGGTATTTTTTTCTCGACCTCAGTAGCTAGTGTTACTTCTTTCTGTCCTGATACAAGCCTGAATGCGTCTAGGCATGCTTTGGATTAGGTTTTCAACCTCCTCTGGGGTGATATTCTGCCACGCTTCTATGGCGGATTGGATGAGCTGTTGTAGAGTTCTTGGATTATCCTGGCGCAATCTAATTTTCCTTTTGAGATTATCCCATAGATGTTCAATATGATTCAGGTCTGGAGAGCAAGTTGACCAGTCCAAAGTATCGATTCCCCAAAACATCTCACTACCCCCTTGGTATTTCGGATTTTGTCTAGCTCTCTTCCACGTTCCCTTTAAGCCTGAATCCCGCGATCATCTAATCGAACACCAATTCTGGTCTGATCCGAAAAAAGAACATTTCGCCAATTCTCAATATTCCCTTTTGGTGCTCGATACACCTATGAAATCTGTTAATTTTTTGTTGTCTGGTTAGCTCCACGTATCGGGCGTAGGTTTCTGAAATCACCCCTTCTTCAACGAGTGCAATTATTCCAACTTTTTTCACATCGGCCAATCAAACGTAAGGCATTTCTAATTATATTTATAGGCTTTTTTAAATTTTGAAATTCACAGTTTCAAATCTCAGTGACGACTGAGTACAATATCCCGAACATGTGGTGATAATTCAACATTTCTTATCATACTATCTAGTTTTTTACAACAAAAAACTTCATTCTTCACAAGTTGATTGCGTAGACTCAGTAGTTTGAGTTTTTTACAGTTGAAGAAAATTGCGGAGTTGAGTATTTGCCATAAATCTACTCGTGTTTCTGAGAAAAAGTGTCTTGACAAGACAGATGGACAGAATAGTGATCCCATAAGCGTTCTTCTACTTCTTTTGAGGTGCGGAACGGCTAAATACATGGAAATATATATTCAGAATTTCGAAATTCTTGTATAATGTAGAATAAAGGAGAATGAACCCCCTTTCCCGTGTTCTTGATGCAGGAAGAACTCACTGCTTCTAACAGATTTACGGCCTGTTTTTCGTTTTCTAGTTATTTGCAAATATTGAAAATTTTTGGAATCAGTCAAGTGCAAATATCTCGGTTATTTCGGAAGTTATGTAAAAATATTTTTCAATCTCAAGGCAGTTTTTACATAGAATCGAACCACATGCCGAAATTTCTTCTTGTCCAACTGTTTTTAAATAATAATGCAAACTTGCGTTTTTACGGATATGAAAACGAAAAAATCTAGCCCAAATCTGCCACAATGAATAGTTCACACTAAGATAATATAGGGAAGAGAAGGTCATTTTTCTTTATTCCTTTATTCATAGAAGTATCGCTGATCACTTGATGAAACATACTAAATAATAAAACAATTAAAGAAAAAACACGCTCTTTAAGTTTTACAAAATATAACGAATAGAAATATGTTCACCACAGGTTTTGGGTTAGATTTCCCATTTTTAAGAACTAAGACGAAATTGAAATATTACATTGTCATTTATACCTTGGAAAAAAGAGAGAAGTGGTCGTTAATTATTGGTAGGTTATGTCTGTGAACTGATGAAATTTCTACGAAATCTAATGAATCTTGATCTCTTGCTTTTGGTATTTGGGTTTTTGTGAAATCTAAGAAATGATTTACTTTTTTATAATGTTCTGAAAAATCAGTTATTAAAGCATCATGAATATAATATTGATGTAACAACTGGTTTTGACCTATATGAAAACCAAATTTTTGAAGCTAAATATAAAATATTCGTATAGAGGGTCTAGCAGGGTAGGCTGGTGACAATGTTCCCAACCCCATGCACTTCTTAGCACATATAAAGAAACTCACTTTTTGAAAATTTCAACCCTCTAGTTCGTCACGTGACCCGCTTAGAGCCTAATTAGGCTCTTTCGGTTTCATTAGTTATTGTTATTAGCGAATAGGGAAACTCTGCAAAAATTCCAGAACCGTTAAGAATAGAATGACGTGAGTGGTATAAATTAAATGAAAATACTGCTTCTGTAATACCGGGTGGCCCGATATGGTTGTCTCAGACGAAAACCTTATTTTTGAGGAAAAACTGAAATTTAAAACTTTGACGCCTCGTAAAAATGAGCAATTAAATTTTAGATGCAATCTTGTATTTTCGTTATAGGAAATGTTGAGCTAAGCCAATTGTCACCGTTCATGGACTTCTAGAACGAAATATAAAAATTGCAAAAAACAGATTATGTTTTGTTTTTCTTTCAAAAATATGTCAAGAGGTCGTAGGATGAGATGAACAATTAAAATAAGCAAAAAAATACAGTATGTCTCATTTGAAAATCGAAAGTTGGAATCGTTTTAGGCATAGCCGAGAGAAAATGTCACACATATTAACGTTATCAAATTCAAAATATTGTCTTCTAATCTAACCGAATCCCAACTTTCATCGAAATATTCCATGTTAAAAATACTCTGTGAATACATGTTCAATGTGACGTCACTGACCACCCCCTACCCTTGCGCTTCTGTGAATACGGCCCCAATAGCCTGACTACTCATTGGCATAAGAAACTGTTGTAAGGCCAGTCGCTAAAATTTCTTGTACTTCTTTCGTTAATAAAATATAAAATATCACAAGAAAATATTCCTTTTCTTGAATTGAACAACCTAAATATAGTTAATATAAATTTGATCCGGCTTGAAGGTTAGGTGCAGTGAAAGAGAAACTCAATTTAGAAAGAGCTGTGGACCAGAATTACTATGCTGTGCATTGAAGTTATTCTGGAATGATCAGTTATATGTGAATGGAATTATTGAAAAGATTACTGGATGTGTATACCAAACTGCAAGGATTGAATTTTTACTGAATAGATCGTTGAGACTTCAGAAAACTGAAAAATTACTTTTGATACATGGGTTTTATTTTTGATCAAATTAAATGGACTGTGACTGTGAAAAATCGAACTGTAACAAATTATTTTGTTTCACGCTAGACATAGAATGTTTTGTAAGTTATAATTTAACTTTGTTAAGAGAACCCCTGTAACTGGGATTACCTGTTGTGGTTCCAAACCTTAAAAATTAAACTAAAAAATAAAAATAATGTGAAAAAAGTTTCACTTTCACCGCGGTTGCATAATACCACATAATCCTTTCATTTTTATATACAATTTAGCATTCGAAAACTTAAAATTAAGAAATTCATATCAGATACTATATTTTTCAAAATTATATATATTCTGTTTCGATCGAAACTTCGAAATTTCTACTTTTCGAATGCTTACATTTCTAAGAATAGATTTTTCCACAATATCCTCGATTCAATCATTGGGAATGTCTCATATTTCCAATATTTTCTGATAAAACTGAAGTTAATATATCACCCTATGAAACTCTAGAAACGTTCCGCCTAAAGTGCACGCCATAAATATCAATATATCGTTATCAGACGACATTTTTCTCTTTTTGTCATGAAATAGAGCCAAGGAAAGTAGCAAAACAAAGCGTCGCATTTCTGAATTCATAAAGTTAACATATAGCTATTCTCTCAGCTCTTGTGAATATTTTATTTCTTGTTTTCATCATCCCGAGGAGACTCCTTTTTGCGATATTTGCCAAGCTGGATATTATCTGTTTGTCATCTATGCACCCTTCACTTTGTTTAGTTTTCAGCTCATTTTCGAGAATGCTATGCGAATCTGTAGAAATGCAGGGAAAATATATAGCATAGTGTGCTGTATCTTTCTAAACGCAAGCGTTATAAACACTTCAATTCTCTTGTATTATTTCAGATGTTCTCTATAAAAAGCTTTTGCTGGTGGATTCGCTTGCGGGATGTGCATCATGATATTCTCCATATGAAATATCGAATATGAAAGCTGCAGGAAATCTCTACAATTAACGTTCATTTTTCATCTCGTCTTTGAAGTGTTTCAAGTTTTTCTTCCTGGAGAGGATGAAATAAATTTCAATATGAAACGTATACCTTCGAGGCTGGTCTGAAAAATTTTCGACCTTACAAAGATACAAGACATTTTTTCTGATTATTTTCTTATTTTTCAACATAGTCTCCTTGTAAGTCTCACATTTCTCCCAGCGAGGTTCTCATCTCTACAACCCGTCAAGTGCTCGCATTTTTCTCTTTTTTTTATGCGCGCTCCCCAGGAATAGGCGAACCTGTTATAACACACGAAAGGGCGCCTGCGAAGAATTGAGGGTCTGTTTACTCGCGTCTTGAAGAGCGCCAAATTCTAGGATTTTGGGAAGTCGCCAACATTGTAAACAAAGGAATTCTTATAGAGAGAGGTTCGAGGGGTCGTTAAATATACCGCCATATGATGAGAACTCCTTGCTAACCTAGCAAAACATGAGTTTTCCCATAGCAAAGCCTTTCAGCTCCTTGGAGCATATCCCGTGGAACTATCTGTAAAACAGAGAAAGGTCAACTTGTCTTCGGAGAGCCGGCGGTTGGAGATCGTGGGTGATCTTCTGGTGGTCCATGAAGCGCACAGCCCGTTTTTGCACACAACAAACGAATGTTTAGGCGCAGGTCCCCATACATGGAAACAATATTCCAAAGCAGGTCAAATCTGCGCATTATATAGAAATAACAGCCGAGATGACGTGAAGTATCGCTTGGCTCTGAAAAGAAAACTAAGTTTAGCTGATGCCGACTTAGCTATCGCTGATACATGTTCATGCCAGCAAAACCCGGAGTTGACCCTTATTCCGAGAAGGTGCATCGGATCTTTAGATGCAATTTGTTGGCCTTGCATCATTAGAGGAGGTTCTCCAGCGGATACCTTTCTAGAAAACGTAGTTGCCTTCGTTTTGCTCGCGTTGAAGCTCACTAGGTTTAACTGACCCCTCTGTAAGTCAGAGTTTAAGTTATTACTTTATTGACATCTCTGACGCTGAGATTTCGCAGCTGTAATTGGCCGCAGACTACTGAAAGACGAAACCAGGGTACAATCGTCTGCAAAACCGAAGATCTTGTTCTCTGTAGATGACAGAAGATCGTTTATCTGCAACAGAAACAAGGTTATCGAAAGAATGGATCCCTGAGGAACTCCTGCTTGTAACCGGAAACAATCAGATGTTATACCGTCGACTACAAATTGTATTGATCTATTTGAAAGAAAGCTACTCATCCAACCCCGCAATTTTTCAGGAAGCCCATATGCAGCAAGTATCAAGTATCAAGTATCAAGGCTGCATGCCAAACCGAAGTCTTAAAAGATGTCGGGGGCTAATTCTCTAGTCCCCATGCTTTTTCATCGTTGATGTACAAACATGAGTGACGCAGGCGAGCTGGTTTCCTGTCGATCTTTGCCTGCGAAAGCCATACTGACGGTCGTTAATAATTCCCTGCAACTCAAGATATTTGATGAGTTCATCATTCATGACTCTCTTCATTACTTTGGAAGAAGTGCAGCATATATATATATATATATATATATATATATATATATATATATATATATATATATATATATATATATATATATATATATATATATATATATATATATATATATATATATATATATATATATATATATATATATATATATATATATATATATATATATATATATATATATATATATATATATATATATATATATATATATATATATATATATATATATATATATATATATATATATATATATATATATATATATATATATATATATATATATATATATATATATATATATATTTTTTTCTTAGTAATGCATTAATGCATCTCTGGTTTTCTTCAAGATCTTGTTCACAAATTGAGTTCTTGTACGGCCAAACAGGACAGAACACAGCAGCCACAAACTCAAAGCAGATGGAATGGCGCTTCCAACTGAACCGAAACCGAAAAACCACGTCAAAGTCGATCGGAAGTCAAGATAAGGTTGACTGTTCTCTTTAATTATTACGGTGTTGTGCAGTCGAAATTATTGAAAAGAAGAGTCATTGATTTTCCACAACTATAATGTATAATCTCACAAGGCTATCATAATGAATAAATTTCTAACCAAAAACTCAACAAATACCATCGAATAACCACCGTTTTCACCTGATATGGCTCCGGCCGACTTTTTTTTTCTCCAAAATTCAAATTACCACTTCAAGGTACCCGTTTCGAATCGTTTAAAACATGAAAGATAATTCGCGCAGAATTATCATCCGTATCACCTTCAGATAAATCAACCACAGAAAAATTATGCTGATGCTTATATTTTCGAAGTTACACTATTTCTCTTGAAAAATAACTTCTTACAAAGATTATAGGCAAAAATTTAATCTGTTTCCTAGCAGTTAATACTTCCAATAGAAATATTAGTCTGGGTGACTATAACCCATGCACTCATAAATAGCTTATCAGGAGTGAAAAGCCATAGAAAAGTGTCCGCCAAGAGCTCAGATCAGTTTTAAGTTCTTCATAAATCGTATTTAGCTCCCTACGTGTAAATTTTAGACAAGCTCAGGGTCATTTATCAGGATGACTGACTTTTTGTGCCATAGAAAATGAAATATAATTCCCGCAGTGAAGTTATCTTTTTAATTATGGTGTCATCAAGCTACGATAAACAGAAGACTTCGAGATATTTATTTCTATTGAATTGATAGACACAGACTTTATCAAGAAAATGACGGCGACATAATGATTAGAGACCTAATTGCACATTATAACAAATAATACATCGAATGCTGTTTTCCTTGTTACGGACACATTGATTTCCAATCGAAAATATAAAACCAACTCTCAGACCAGCGTCAGTCAATGGAATCAGTTAATCTGATGTAATTCAGTCAATCTCGGTTCGTATATTCACATATTTGAATGTATGAATTTGCTATGCATAAAATCACCAACAAATTTTGCTGGAAGATTCCAGGAATATATCTCAACGATGGATCAAATGAGCATTATGAACATTTGTAAATAAAATGTTTTGGGTATGTTCTCAAACCCAATTATCAACATTCTACCATTCCTTGTTCTACTATAAATACCCCCAACTCTGTTATTTCAATGATGAAACTCAAGATTTTATATTTTCAATGAAATAAAACTATTGTATTCAGATTTTCACTATATTAACAAAACTATGACCGGATTCACCACACTGTGGCTTCATCAGATAGATACAAACTAATGAACAGAGTTATTCCTTATATATTAGTCTTATTTCCTACTTAATATTACAATAGGTACGAGAGGTATGTTGGAAAACCCATCGGAGTTGCTTACTTTATGAATTGAAAAGATTGAGTAAAGGAGAAGGATTTAGATCTAATTGACCTATGAGTACCAAAGATTTTTCTGCTTATCAGCTTCAATTCTCATCTTGCACTCCATGATTTCTAGACGAAGACAAGGGTGAAATGAAAGGGGTTTGGGATGCGAATCTGTAACAATAGAAGAAGAAAACCAGCAGAGAAATATTTCAACCTGACTCTTATATGACTAAACACACTTAAATTTAAGAAAAGATTTTACATAGCAAGCAAGGCCTTAAAAAGGACTGAGGAGATAATTAAAAAGTACATAACCTGCGATATTTCCTCTTTCGCAAAGATGTTCTTCCGTCGCAGTGTGAGTCTCCTGGAACATAATCACTTCCTTGTTCTACCTTGCCCATTTTGAAGTATAATCTCGCAAAATCCCTTCAATATTCAAACTCAACAAAACATTTCCCTCTCTGTTTGACCGAGAGAGCCCCGATGGCTAGGTTCGGTCTTCTAAGTGATGCCTATCATGATCTATTGATGTTCTAGAATCATTATGAACCCAATAATTTGGGTCGACATCTCCCATATATTATTTCTTCGTAATTCTTGTTTAAATCAAAGAAAAATTTACGAAAACGTTTTGACAGTCGTTTTAAAATTATGACAAATGTGTAGCAGTAAAGCTGTCTCATATCCTATAATTCAGACAGTTGATCAGATGGGTGAGTAAGACTTTCATCATATATTGTTTTAATGAAGTGTTTTTGAATGACTTCAAACTCTTTCAGGAGGACTTTTTCCACATTCTCCCATACCAAAATTACAAAAGATAAGATGGACTGGACCAGTGAGCAATATAAAGATCTGAGTTGGGCTATATTGCAAAAGCTCTTACATATTCTGAGAAGGGATAAGAGTCGCCTTAGTTTTTTATTCACAGTTAATACATGTTGATCCCAACGAACAAATGGATCCAACATAACACCCAGGTATTTGTCTTTCATTGAACTTTCAATAACAATGTTATAATCACTTAAGAGTTGAACCTTAAAGTTTCATAGTCTGGCATACTCGTAGGTCCAGTACAAAAAGGCATATAAGATGTTTTATCAGCATTAAAAGTTAATAATGTACATCTGCGAAAGTTTAATAAGGTATAAAAGTCTGTTTCAATTTTATTTTTCAGTGACAACCACGAGGATGCCGAATAAAATATAGCGGCGCCATCATCCGCGAAAGAAGTAACATCACCCGTCATGGGTAAGTAAAACATTTCGTCAACATATATGCAAAAGAGCATCTGCCCCAGCACTGTGCCCTGAGGTACACCAAAAACAACTTTCTTTCCCGAACTTCGACAACCCGATATTTCCACAAATTGATCCCGATTGGTTAAATAATCAGACCAGTTTCGAATTTTTCTAACCTGTTCCTGTTAAAAGAAAATTTGCATCAGGTCAGATTCATATTTGGACACAAACTATTAATCGAAAATTTCATTTAAAATCATTCAACTGTTTTTTATTCATAACCACTAACAGGTTATCAAATCAATTTAAACAATCTGTGTATTCAAATATGAGCATTCACAATCGAAGGCGATATACCTTTGAACTACCTCTACTCGTGAATCATCCTGTATAATGCATCGTTGCTTTATGTAGGATTTGCATCAACGAATTAGAAATTTAATGCTTATGAAAAAACGAAATAGGGAACTACAAAAATGAAGTAAATAAAGACAGAAAGTATATACCCATTAGTCCATGCACTTAACAATGCTTGAATACAAATGGAACAATTTTTAATGAAAAAATCCACGCTATCGAATTTCGGTCCACTACTAATGAACCTGTCTACTATTCCCAAATGAATCCCCTTTTACAAACAGGTAGTATTCATTGACGGTGTATCAGTTATAAGCGTATTATGAACCAATCACTTGATGACTTTCTGCATGATTTAAAGGGAAATATACAGAATACATAATGTAATGTTTTATGATTCCCTATGGACATTTGCATCATTTTGTTTCAGCCTTAATTTCCTGAATTTTCGGTTTAACGATAACATTTTAAATCGGATTATGAAATATTGCAATACTTCTGTAGCTATTGTTTTACATTTCAATAATTAATCATAAACGAATTTCTGTTTTGGTTAGAATATTAATAGCTATTGGACATTATTATTCTGCGACGGAACTCATTTGTAAATATTTTACTGCTTGAGTTATTAACCTTTCAATGGTCGTACATATTTTGTGATATATCGATCCCATTTGGTCCAGAACACAGGTTTTTTATATTCGACTCTTTTTTTGGAGAAAAACAAAAGTGATGGACCAAAAGTTTATTCTTTATGTATTCAACTCTAACCTACATGAAATGAAATTAATACTCAGGAAACATTATAAAATTGTTGTGAAACCTGCACGAAAATGTTCAACTCGGTTCTCGAAACATTTTTCTGCACATCACACAATGCTTGGATAAAATTAAGAATTTATAGCATTTCTTACATATATACTTCGTCATCCTATTTTCTTCCAACCGCAAACGTAATACCGTCTAGCTCTCTGCTGATTATCTGGTACCTGTTCTATTTCTGGCAAGCAAATTTCCTACAATTTCACTCTTGAATTGAATGTTGTATATATTTTGAGGCAGCTCGTACTTCTTGATGATTCAAAATCAATTCTTGACTAAATGCTTCTACAAATTCATTCCTGTTCAATGAAGTGTCGGTATCATTTGAATCGAAAATTATATTAGCAATAATTGCAGCCATATTCATTAAATTGTAGAAAACCACTATGGGTCATCTTGTACTACGAGCGCAGTTATATTGATCACGGAGTTTTTACGCCTCATTTAACTTCAAATTTTATTTTTCTAGTCAATGAAAGATACGAGAGTTAAATCTTTTTTGAATACGAATTCCTCAAAGATTTGGCCAACGGAATACTGGTAAACTAATGATCGACTGATATGTTTCTATCATTAGTTATTTGCAATAGAAAATGTCCAATAACATTTTTTCGTAAAGTTGATGATTATCGAGTTATTTAACATTTCTTGATTTAACGGAATTCTCTTTGCTTCTTTCTACAAAAACAGGAATATCTCTGTTATTCTTACAGCTACATCAAATCTGTCCATAACATCGGAAAAAGGATTCAATTTGCTTTAAGATAAGTAAGTACTTATGGTAAAAATCTTGTGTACCGGGTGTTGTAAAGGCTAAATGAAAAAATTGTGAAATTAACAAAATGAGTATTATTTTCTTCTTAGCTGTACCACCGAAAACTGGTCGATAAGTAGATGTTTTTTTTTGAAAAATCTACTACATTAAACTGGCTTTTGAACGATATATCAACTTCTAAGCTAACAATATTTTTCCCAGCAATATTCCCCAATTCCTCGATCACTAATGAGCTAGTTTCGCCGGAGCCTCTAAACAATTCCACAAATGACTTTTCGATAATAATAAACGCTAATAAATCTTATATTACTTGATGTAACATGAACAGAAACTGAACTTAGAAAAATTAATGAATGATATCGTTACAAAAGGGATTTGAAAACTATCACAGGTGTTCAAAATGTCTTGCTCTATCTTGAAATGACTTAACACATCTTTTTCTTAAACTATAAACTACTCTTTGAAGTTCAGTGTGTTTTTGACTCATTTCGTTGCAACCGATTCGAATCCTTTCAATTAATTATTCCCTACTATTTATGGGAATCCTATAAACATTAGTATTTAATGAGCCCCACACATAAAAATCAAGCGGCTCAAGGTCAGGGCTTCTGGGTGGCTATCTCACCAGCCATTTCGTTATTTAATAGATTTAAAAATTCGTTTGAGTTGAGACGATCGGGTATAATTGGACCGGCAAGCTGACCACTCATTAACCCCAACCACACATTTACTTTAATCTCGTGCTGAGAGTATGACACAATGGTGCCATGAGGATTTTCTGTATTCCATATATTGGAATTTTTCAAATTTATCATACCTTTGGTAAAAGTTGCTACATCCGTCCCTAGAGTTTTATCTGATCCCCACTCCTCTTATTTTTTCATGTATTACCTACAAAATTGCAACCTCACATCACTAGCTACTGGCAATAGGTATTGAACCTTACTCAAATCGTTCTCCGCTTGAGAACTCTACGAACCGTGGAATGATGAAGTCTTAATATAGCACTAATTCTCCGAGTACTTGTTGCAGGGTCCTCGCGAACAGCCTGCAATATTGCGGGTGCTTGTCTCCATTGGTGATCATTTCCACCTTCTTCTCTTATTCTTAAATCACTGAATGAACCACTTCAACAAATGTCTTTCTGCAAGGCTGCTGCCTGTTTGGAAAGTGCAATGCATACTCCCGCACCGCTACCCGGCAATTTCCATTCGCGAAGCCATAAACAAATAATATATCTCGATATTCAATGTTTGAGAAACTAGGCAATTTTTAGTTTTTTCGAAAAGGAAAATGGAATTGTAAAAGTGGAAAATATAAACTTCAATTCATTAGTTATCATTGCATAACAGTTCCTGTCAAATTCTAAATATTTTTATTTGTTTTAAAATCAAGTAATGCAAGCCTTCTGTGATTTATTCTTTTACGATCCTTTTTCTAATTTCTTCTTCTAATCCGAGAAAAATCAATTATTTCTAGTTTCTTGAACATTCAATATCCAGATATGTTTCATGTTTAGCGTTTATTATTATCGAAAAGTCATTTGTGGAATTGTTTAGAGGCTCTGTATAAACTAGGTCATTAGTGATCGAAGAATTAGAGAATTTAATGTTCTTACACCAACTCTTATCCATGATCTTGCTGGGAAAAAAATAGTTCGCTCGAAAGTTGATAAACCGTTTGAAAGCCAGATGAATATAGTAGTTTTTACCAAGAAAAAACAGCTACTTATTGACCAGTTTTCAGTGGTACAGCTAACAAGAAAATACCACCGATTTGGTTCATTTCGCAATTGTTTTATTTAGCCTTTTACAACACCCGGTATACAAAAGTTGTTACCATACATACTTACCTATCTTATAGAAAATTCAGTGCCCTTTCCGATGGTATGATCAGGTTTGATGTAGCTGTAAGAATAACAGAGATATTCTTCTTTATATAGAAAGAAGCAAAAAATTTCGTATATTCAAGAAGTGTGAAATTTCTCGATAATTATCAACTTTTCGAAAACATGTTATGCAACATTTTTTGTTGCAAATGACTTGTACTATCAACTCCTGAAGTTTGACACCTTTTATAGTAGACAAATTGGTTCAACAACATCTATTGGCGAATTTGTTTGTTGATAAGTACCTTCTGGTTGTGGTCCAATATAAACTTGTATGTTGCTATTATAAAATGTATTGGTATCATAGAGGGCGACAATTAATGCCATAATTATTGGGCTTGCTAGGTACATATTCCTTCAGTCCTCAACATTTCCATGTGGGATGTGTGAACCAAAGACTTCAAATAACCCCACAGGAAGAAATCGAGGGGGTTTAAGTCTGGAGATCGTGCAGGCCAAAATTGAGGTCCACCTTGACCACTCCAGCGATTACCTCACTCTTGAGTTAGGAAATCACGAGCAAGCAGACTCTCATTGGCAAATGGTCCAATTAGGCAGTCACTCCCAATGCCGATTCAAACGGTCAACGTGAACTGATGTTGAAATCGATCTTCATATGTTTGATTTGGATTTTCTTCACACCACAACTATTATGAAAATTCCTTATGGTATTTCTTGACAAACTTGCTTCATCAGTGAACAAGATCAGCATCAGAAATTGACGAATTTGTATCAACTCACGCAAAAGTCATTGACGATATGCAATACGGGTAAGAGAATCGATAAGAAGAAGTGCTTATATGCGTTGTAGATGGAATGGATACAAGAAATTTTCATGAAGAATTTGCCCAGAGAGTTCGATTACTGACATCTGAAATATCAGCAATTTTTTGAGTGAAGGAACCAGGAAGGTCTCGTATCATTGCAAGAACCTCATTTTCCAGCCCTATCGTTCATACTTCCCTTGGCTTTCCTGCTCCTTCATATCGTATTAGTATGCTTTTTTCATATAGGTGTCGATTCAAAAGTTTTTCTATCGGGAGCAATACAGATTTTAAATTCTTTTCAATCGATTCAAGACACTGACAATAATAATTTTTAACAGATCTATGACTGAGCATAGAACAGGTATTAATAATGGAATTTGAAGGATTTCAATATCTTTCCAACATTTTTCACTCAAAATCTGGGCGTCGTACAAAAAACTGATCATCATCATCATCATATCAGCTCCCTGTCATCCACTGCCAGTGCACTAGTCTATTTGTCCATTCATCTTCTGTTTTCCTGGCTAGGTGCCCTGCCCAACTCCATTTCAATTCACAAGTTCTTCCCATAGAATCTGTAGCACAGGTTCTTCTCCTTATCTCTACTTTCTGAATTATGTCTCTCAAAGTCACTCCCAGCATGCTCCTTTCCACATGTCTTTGGGCAACTCTCAGCATTCTGCGCTCTTCTCAGTTCGTGTCACAGTCTCTAGGCCATAGATCATGACGAGAAGAACGCAGGAGTCGAACACCTTCCTGCGTAAGGAGATGGGAACATCTCTGTTCCTCAAAATGTTACTCATTTTTTCAAACGCTGTCCATCCAAGTCGAGTTCTTCTTTTCACTTCAGCCACCTGGTTTTATTTTTCTAGTTTTGCAACATGACCGAGATAAATGTAATCTTCAACTTTTCCTTTCAGCTTCCTCAGGGGATCTCCTATTTTTGAGCTGGTTCAGTGCAGATCTTATTTCTTCTGCTGTGATATCGGGCATCTCTTCAGAGTTTTCATCTCAAGATCTTGAGTGGTTTACGAAAACTAAAAATTCAACTGCATCTTTCGATTAAAATTTAACACCCTGTTAATTGATAAGGTAAGTTAGTATTTTCGGACCTATATCTATAAAAACTCTTTTCATGAATTGACTTCAGCAATCACTCCCATAAATATTGCCGTATCTCCTTCAAACACCCTGTATAAAAGAGGATTTTGAAACGACATTCAATTTCTCCACTTTGAGCAGCTATTTCACGAAATGAAAAGTCTTACAAATGTCCCTTACTTTAGCTGAGGAATCCCCTCATGAAATATGTCCTTATACACCTTATATACATTAATTATACCTCTTATTTATTCCCATTTAGTTCCAGTACTTATGCAAAAATTAGAACTGTATCAAAAATTACTTTTTTCATGAATATTTAGGTTTATGAAATTACTAGAGTATTGAAATTGAGATTCTAAGTAATATTTTCACACAATATAGATTCGGTTGAAAACGGTTCAGTTAAGGCATACACTGTTCTGAATTAACCCATCGCATTTCAGACAAACAGAGCGCCCATTTAAAAACATAAAAGTTTGTGGGAATCTATGTGATGAAACATATATATTTGAGAATAATTTTAGAACATGCAGCAAATTAGCATTTCTTCAAAAACTTCTTCAATATATTCTACAAAAACAAAGTTGTGGACCGAATAAGCCCTAAATGGTCACCCAGTATAGTTTTAAGTTCTAGTCTGAATATAATAATACGCCCAACTCGATATAGCTTGGAATATGTAAAAGAGGTAATTAATAACTGCAGGGTAAATGTCAACATCTTTCTATACATGAAGATAAGATCAGGTTATGTAAATTAGTTTAAATTTATTACACAATATCTTGTTTTCTTCGAAACCTAATAGTATTTTGAATTTTTTTATTCTTTCTTCTTTCTCGGGATCATCGAACTTGATCACTTTCGCAAGGAATTTTTATATTTGCAATCGAACTGGGTTCATTTATATACAGGGCCATACAAGTCATTTAACCAGATCCAGGTATTGAAATTAATCAGTGCTAAATTAGTATTTCCTGAGGAAGTGTGAATCTTTTCAGTGGTTGGTTCTTACAGCTTCTATCTATAATTATTGTTGTTATTATTACCATGAAGATAAGAGCTTGGGTCAACTCATAAGCCATTTTACAATAAAATGAAAGAATAAATTTGATTCAAAATGGAAAAACAAGGGTTCAGAATGATTCCAATGAAATTGAGAGTTATTAACAACGAGATAAATTATATCAATCAAAGAGGACAATGAAAAGTGTACAGATCAAAATTGTAACATATGTCTGTCTATTCCATTCTTGAAGGCAGCAACCGAAATAGGTCCAACCAGCTCTCCTGGCCAACCATTCCATTCCGAAACACCCTGCTGCAGGACAAATTCTGTCTGCTTGTTGAGACTCTTTTGCTCTTTTCAACTCTGAGTGGAAACCACGTAACCGATCATCAACATAAATGAAGAACATGTCTTTAAATGGCCTGAAATTATACATCAACACCCGAAACGTAACAAGTCAACCATTGCGGAGTCGACGTTGCTCGAAAGTTAAGAGTTTAGCTGTATTAAGTCTCTCGGAGTAGCTTGGACGTGTGCTCCTGAAAGCCAATCGAGTAGGACAGCGTTGCACACTTTCAAGAAGGTTCCTGTCACGTACAAGATCACATGACCACACTATGCCACAATATTTAAGTATCGTATGGATATATGTCTTGTATATTTTAATTGAGTTTGCTCTTCTAGTAGGATTTCCCTACTATTAGCTTTTTTACAATGTAATATGGAAGACAGTACCACTCCCGTCGCCGGATGTAATACCACTACATCATTCTATGAATTCCATGAATTAATCATTTGTGATTATTTTTCCGCTGCTTGGCAGATGGTCCGGACTCCAGAGTGGGCAGGATTTTTGAGGTGAAACAATATGAGCTCCCTTGGGACAAAATTAAACGGAGGTAAAGTCATTCACCTGTAGGATTTCCGAGGAGTACTGACTCGGAGAGCAATGGTCCTCTCGCATGTAGTGCCCAAGAATCCGATGAAAAAACCAATTTGTTATTATTTTTTGCATCATAAGAGGACTAGCACACACCAAAATTAATGTGAGTGCAGTGCTCCACCACTTACGAAATACGCAACCTCATGTCGTAGTTCTAATGGAAACTCTAATAACGCCAACAACAGACATCACATTTCTCTGTTTTAGTGGCTATAGGTTGCACCGAAGGCTACGGTTTGAGGGAAGACTTTATGCTTTGGCCAGATCGGATGTCACATTTCAAAGAAAAGATACGTTGCAGCATAACGCTTTAGACCTGTCATAGTTCAAAATCTGTTTATACTGGGTGGTTCACCAGTGGCGCGGGGCTCTGTAGCTCGTTCGAAGGGTATTGTATTTAGAAAGTAAGAATCTACTTCAGCAATTTATTTTACAGTAATTAGGGTGCCCCAATTTTCTATAAAAAAATCTTGGGTGGTTTTTTCAAAATGGAGGACCACTTTTTAGTTCAAGATTCAGGAGCGGCCTAAACTCTGCTATTATATCTTCAAGTAATAAGTTTTTTCGGTGAGTAGTTTCGTCACAATATTTTTTTTTCCGTAAAAATTCATGAAAATAGGTTCTCACATCATCGCATGCTCCTTCGGCCAGAGAGGATGAATGCTTCTTTCCTTTCGTTTTATTATTACCCAAGGATAGCTTCATTGGTGAATTGAAATAAATTATTCTCATTTCATACAGGAATGATTAAAAATAATTATTGAATATTGAACTGTTAAAAATATCATACCTTGATATTTTCATATGGAACATCCTGTATTTTGTTATTCATGTCAACGCATAAAATATTGTGCTATATTTTTGCAGGAGTAACCTTATCTTCGATCATTTTCGAAATATTCGATTATTTGTGGAAATTTTTGATGAAAACTCTAAAACCGTATCAAACTCATCAACATGAATCATTATTAGCACAGAAGTTTTTTTTCTGTAATGATTCAAGTAATAAAAATGAAACCTTAACAAGATAATTCTTTTAACGAATGATAAAACCAAGATGATTAAAACGTAAATCGAGTTATGTGTTGACATTTTTTTATTTGTGCTTTCTATCGGGTAAACGGATCAGTGTTTTGTTATTAAACATTAGTGAAGTGAGGTTTGAACCCAATCTTTTCAATTTCATGAAGTTCTCCAAAGAAGAAATGGTTGATATATTTATTCTGGGTGAGTGTGATAGAAATTCTTTGTTGCCAAGTAGAGTTTCTGCACAAAGGTTTCCTGATAAGAGGCATCCTGATGCAAGATGCTTTGAAAAACTTTTAATTAGATTTATCGAAACGGCTAATATCGCTTACAAAAAACATGAAAAACCAAAACCTACAGCTGAAGACAACCAGTTATCAGTTTTGTTGACAGTGACAGAGGACCCATATAAAAGCCAAAGAGAGATTTCTCAGTTAACAGATATGAGTCAAACTTCCATCCAGAGAATCTTGAAATTTCATGCATATCATGTAAAACTGCACCAGGAACTGAACAATCAGGACTATGAAAATCAAATCAATTTCTGCAATTGGACGAGTGACAAAGTAGCCGACAACCCAAATATGTTTAGCAGACTTCTTTTCTCGGACGAAGCAACTTTTCACAAGAATGGGCTTGTTAACAGGCACAATTTTCATTATTACGCCACAAAAATCCGCACTTTTTCGACGGCACCTTAATAGTGAAATATATTTAGATTCTCTGCAAAATCATCTACCAATTCTACTTGCCGATATACCAGAGCAAATGAGATAAGATTTGTGATTTCAACAGGATGGAGCACCGGCACATTACTCACATCAGTTCAAGGAGCATTTGAATCATGTATTTCCAAACAAATAGATAGGACGTGGTGGTCCTGTTAGATGGCCAGCTAGGTCACCGGACCTTACAAGTCTAGGTTTTTTCTTGTGGGGTTATATTGAGGGCATCGTTTACCAGATTCCTTCTACAATACACTTGGATATGAGACAGAGAATAGTCGACGCCTTTCAGTCAGTTAATCCGCAAATGTTGTCGAGAGTTCAACGGTCTTTCCTCAGAAGGTTTGAGTTGTGTCTACAAAGAAACGGGCAACATTTCGAACAATTATTGAAATAGCTCAACACCTTGTAGATCATCTCACCAAAAACCAATCTATCACATATTTCATACACGACTACCTTAAAATATCCATTTCTCTAATCAAGTATAATGATATGTACTAATAAACTCTTATTTCGCAACCTCTGATTTTATTATTTTAGATTTTTTTCTATTTTGAAAATGATCGAAGATAAAGATAAGCTTACTTCTGCAAAAATAAGGCACAATAATTTATGCGTTGACATGAATAATAAAATACAAGATGTTCCATTTGAAAAAATCAAGATATGATATTTTTGAAATTACAATATTCAATCATTATTTTGAGTATAAAATGAGGATAATCTATTTCAATTCATCAATAAAGCTATCTCTGGGCAATAAGAACACGAAAGGAAAAAAGTATTCATCCTTTCTGGCCGAAGGAGCATGCGATGATGTGGGGGGCTATTTCCATGAATTTTTACGGAAAAAAAAATATTGTGACGAAACTACTCACCGAAAAAACTTATTACTGAAAAACATAATAGCAGAGTTAAGGCCGCTTTTGAATCTTGAACAAAAAAGTTGTCTTCAAATCTAAAAAAACACCCAAGATTTTTTTATAGAAAATTGCGACATCCTGTTCACTGCAAAATAAATTACTGAAGTAGATTCTTACTTTCTATATACAATATCGTTCGAACAAAAATTAAATCTTCAAGAGTGTAGGAGCTACAGAGCACCGCGCCACTGGTGAATCACCCAGTATAATAATATCATGGTCTTTTGTTACCTGTATCGATTGTCTATAACATCTATCCTAGAATATTTCAGTATCTAAACGAGAAGGTAAACTCCAAACAAATACAGCATTCATCAGCAGAAGAGATCATAGTGGGATCCTTCAACGTCCACATATCAACTGGTTGCAACATTCAAATAGGGCTGACGAAGCAGGAAGGCAAGCGGAAGCAACTTGACTCAACTTGTTGATTAGCCCACAAGAATTCCTTACAATATAACCGATTTTACAAATACTCTCGATCTCTTTCTTGTTTTAGATCTAGATGATTTGCATTAATAGGTCTCAGCATCCTTATGCAACTCCGAGCACAACCTTGTTTCTTATATTGGCAACTTCGTGCAGCCACGTATTAAAGATCCAACACCTTTAAGAAGGATATTGCACTACAACCGAGATAGATGGGATGAGCTGCGCGAGTTTTTCTCGTGTTTTACATTCAATGATGTCTGTTTCTCAGATGTTGACATCAGTTGAAGATATTCTTTGCTAACATAGACCTCTATATTACAAACTTCATGATTTTACATCCGCCGAAAGCCTTGGTTCACTAAAATCTGTCACATCATTTATGACCAGAGCTAATGACATTTAGAAGCAAATTTCAACAGTTGAAACTAAAGCTCAGTATCTGCGTTTCAGGAACATTTGTAACTCAACAATCGATAAAGCGAAAACCTATTTCAATGAAAGAATTAAGAATAGACTCTTGGAATAGACCAGTGGAACTCGTTAGTTCTGGTTTATGGCAGTCCACAACAATTTTTGAAAGTCATCCTTCCCACCTCTGATAAGAGAAGACGGGTCTATTGCATCATCACCTAAAGCAGAGGTCTTTGCAAAAATGTTTACGCAAAATTCTGCTTTAGATACATCGAACAAAGTGTCACCTAGCATTCCATACAACTGAACTGTAAGAAGTCTTGATGGAATAATACCAACTGTTTTGTAGAAATGTGCTCCAGGGCTTGTTCGTAATCGTCTGTTTTAGATTTCGTGTGAGAGCCCCACGTTTCCAGACTGTTGGAAGGTTGCGAGAGTACAACCGATACGAAAAACAAGGAGAGTATTGCCTACCGCAAAATTATTGTCTAGTTGCAGTGTTGCCCATTTTGTCGAATGTCATGGAAAGAGTGACGAATGATGAGCTCATAAAATATCTCGGGTTACAGGATACCATCAGTAATCAACAATACAATTTCCGTAGACAACGATGCTTGTATACATCACGCATTTGTGGACATCTAGAATAGAAAAACCACGCGAATCGAGAGCCATTGCTCTTGATATATCAGTGTTCGGCACGCAAACCTGATTGATCAAGTAATCGCATATGGACTTTCTGAGAAATAGCGTGTTTGGATTAGTACCTGTCTCTTCAGTAGATCGATTCGAGTGGTAGTTGATGATGTAGTAAATGAATCTTTTCAGGTTAATGACTTTCGCCAACTCTTTTTCTGTTGCAGATCAATGATACTCTACCCCATCGAAAATTGAATATTCAGGTATGCGGACGACTGTACGTTGTTTTCCTCATTTTCTAGTCAGCATCACATAGCTGCTGAGGAGTCAAACTGACAAAGATACCAACAGAGCATGTCACTGAA
Source organism: Cryptolaemus montrouzieri (assembly GCA_013387265.2). Lineage (NCBI taxonomy): Eukaryota > Metazoa > Arthropoda > Insecta > Coleoptera > Coccinellidae > Cryptolaemus > Cryptolaemus montrouzieri. The sequence goes on from JABFTP020000103.1 coordinate 21,485,146, forward strand.
TTCAGAGACGCTATCAGATTGAGGCCGATTGAACTCGCCCAATTTCAACGCGAACAATATGCAGTCAAAAACGTTCTCCTGAAGAGTCACTGCTGGAGAACCTGCTTTTATCATGCAAGGGCACCGAATGAATTTTTCTGAAGAGTACATGCATCTACTCTAGAACTGAAAGATTTGAATCCGGAAAGCTCCAAATATCTACGTCGCGTAACTCCATCTATAGAAAATTATTTTGTTGATAGGCGTAGTGTGCCGTGGGACTTGCTTTCATCGAACATCTTCCTGATAATTTGCAATTTGGCCCTACTCAAGAAGTGAGTGAACACGCACTTTAAATCATCTTGGGCGGCCACATCCATAGTATAATAGGCAACGCCTCCTCCCAAAGAGTTTAGAATGAAAAGAACAATATGTGAGGATCAGCTGAAATCCTCTTCCACTATCAGTACGAGTTAAATGTAAGATCTAACCTTCAAAAGAAACGCTTCGAGATGATAGGATTATTCTTTCCTATGTTGTAAACAATACATTTTTCGATGTTTAGTGGTGAGTACTGATCGCTACCACACTCATATATTTCAAGTTTATCCTGCTGATGGCAGGAAGCAGAAAGTTTGAATCATTTGTGTAAAATGCAGTCTTACACCACATCCGCTAGTATAGGCAACGAATAAAAATTGCTCCTGCGGCACACCGCCTAACACTGGCCTTCTATCAGACAGGATGCAGGGGTTTAAACACGAAAGTAACAATCTTTCAGGTATGAATCAATTCATCCAAGCAACCCACCACGAATGCCGAGGTGCTCCAGCTTATACACTAAACTCCTCTTCGGTACGCTTGGCGAAGTCGAAAAATATAACATCAACTGGCCTTCTCTTATCTGATGTAGCTGTCCAGTTACTCATACACCAAAGTAAATCAGAAGTTGTGAAGAGACTACGTACGAAACTATGTTATTGTTTCAGAATGAAATTAGATCGTAAAAAACTGTATCAGAAAGCAATAAATGAAGTATATCCTATTCATAAAGACTAAAATATTCAACAGTTTAACATTCTGCGGTTCTGAAAGTACAAACATTAAATCCTTTCTCGTCAAACAAAACCTTAATATTACTTTCAAAACTTCTAATAACTTAGGTAAACATATTTAAAATAATAAATCTCGTGTTGAAAACTCAAGTAAATCAGGAATCTATAAACTCAATTGCGGTTCTTGTGATAAAATTTATATCGGTAGGACCTATAGGTGTTTTGGCATAAGAACATCTGAACATAAACGTATCTTCGATAAAAATAAATCTGATTCAAATTATTCAAACCACTTAATAAAAAAACCATTCATTCAATAAAAACTTTGACATATTACATATAAAATCAAAAGTTTAAAATTAGATCTCCTAGAAGCATTAGAAATAAATAGATACAAACATTCGGACAAACTTTTGAATGAGCAGGTAGATGTAAATTATTCACCCCTACTTAACTTGTTTGATTAGTTTTATTACCTTCCATACTAACTGTACAATGGCTCGGTGTGGATTTTCCTGTTATTCATCCAACTTGTTCTACAATTTGTTTACAATACCATACTCTTCAATCTGTTTGTCATTCTTGATAAAGCTGCTGTGTCAGCGAAACGTCGTCGAATTTTTTCAAATAAAGTGTAGATTAAAGTTAAACCTTGTGTTTTTTTTCTCATTGAAATTAGATCTGATAGGGCGGTAGCTCTTCGGTTCTAATTTATTTTCTTCGTTGAATATAAGAGCTACTGAGGCTGTTTACCAAATGGACGACCGAATACTTGTAGAAAAAGTGAATATAATTATGGACAAGGAAGAGGCCAAACTGTCAGCATACTTTTTGGGAAAATCCTAGGTTGCTTGATAGTTGGCAGATTGTTGTTTGAAAGTTCAGTAAAAAACACCTCAGGAAAACCATCAGCAAGAATTTCGGCAGCCTCAGTCATCTTCACGAAAACTTCCGTCGGAATTTTTTGGGTAGATACTCCAATTCCAATGGATATTTCTTGAGGTTTTCCTGAAATCGAATCCTCGTATCTTCCTCGTACCTATATGATATTCTGACAGAAATTTAATGTGTATTCAATATTCAATTTTATGTGTATTTGCGCCATATCTTTTAATTATGTTCGATTAACGATATGGATTCGTGGTCTATCCACAGTTTCAACACATTTCTGCGTAAAGATTTCTTTCTAGTATGGCTAGACTTGAGACTATCGAAAATACGTATAAACTTATCTCACATCTCAGTGGAGCTCCCTGAATTCCTCAAAGTTTCCACCCAATCCGAGATTCATAGGATCTTGGTTTAAATAAAAAATGAGTTCATCGTTCTAAGGACGAAGTCGCGCCTCCATATTATAATATTAAAAAGATAATGAATTATCCCGAAAATTATACACCTCGATCTTTTCGACAATAAACACCATATTCGATATCATGATTTTATGGAAACGAAATGGTTTTTAATTTCTTATCACATGAAATAAGTATCTCTTCCTTAGCTATCTAAATATGCATCCAACGAAAAATATTTGCAACAACACCGTATCTCAGAGCCATAAAAATAATTAACACACAGCAAGACAGTGAAAAATTTCACTACCCGCAATTTCCTTGCGAGATAGCTCACAACTTCCGTTATTAATTACACAATTATAACCCTTTAATTAAAAAATCAGCATGAAACCGCCGTAAAGGTGAAAGAACAACAGCCATTTCTTCTCCGAATGACAATTAGGCATATCTGGAAGCGTTATAAAATAAATAATAATCTTCGCTTTCCTCGTTAAACGCCGAATAAAGTGGTTCGAATTGGCAACAAAGTATAATTGAGAAAACCCGAGCCAAAATTCTAATCTCAGGTGGCCTCTTGATGTTTTAATTAGTTCTCATTAATAAGCTACGATGAGATTATAATTTCGCGTATCCGGATCTCTGTGGGGCACTTCATAGCCCGCTTTTTCAAGCTACCTGATTTTTCCTTTTGCTTTACTCTTTATTAATGGAAATCTCCAGTGTGGCTAGTTTGGCTCCGATGTTTGAAACGGTTTTCTCGTTCTAAAATGTATCCGTGAGTATGCAGAGTTGTGAAACATATACATAATATCCCTGAACTCAATTAAATCTTTCATGTATCGAATTGACACGTGAAATGTTCCTGTGACGACTAAATATTAGTTCTATTCCACGATTACTTCATATTGCACCGTTTTGATTAAATAATTCATAGACTGGAGTACGAATGCCGCATTAGTACTCATCTCAGATCTATATTTCATTTTAGGGAAATACTGGAGTGCAAATGCCTCAAAGAAGGCCAATCGCGAACTATATCCTAACGAAGGTCGATACGCAAACTATCGCCTGTTTATACAGAAATCCTGGCGTAGAGGGACGAAAACCCCGGGTTCGCAAGAGCAGTAGCAGACCTCGAAGTGGCCATATGGTTCAAAAGCGTAGTAGAAGATAAAAAACAAATTATTCCGAATCACCAACTTAGATTAAGAACAATTCACACAAAGATGTACCAATTCAACAGTGAAGAAAACTGAAGCAGAGGTGCCACAAGGATCAATTTCAGGTCTTCTGCGCTTGTACATATACATTCACCGGCCTAAACTTCGATCAATAAGAAATCATCCTCTATAATTCTCTGATGTGACAGATTTTGATTTGCCCTGTAGAGTTTCTGAGAAGAAGATACACTTCATTACGAAGCTACACTCATTCTCAATGATGTTGTCTTTGATTTTTTTATGCATGATAACACTACACCTCACCCAGCTCGTATAGCTACGAACTACCTTCAAAATTACGAAATCACCTCAATGAAGTGGTCTGTACGAAGACCTCAGTCCCATCGAGCATGTCTGGGATATTCTCAACAGAAGATTAGGAAACCAACAAAATAATCCAGCTACCCTGAAAGAGGATTAGAACAGATCAAAATTTGGAACGATATGGATCAGAATGCCATAAGCTCATTGGTTTTGAGTATGAGTCGTAGATGTCATGCAGAAATAGGAGTGGAAATATCCGGCATCAACAGATTTTTGTATACTTTGATCTTTTCAGCTTCAAAATATACACTCATGTTACACATTATTTAAGGCAGAAAAGCAATAGATATTGGTAATGTGTGAAAATGCCTTTTGAATTGCGATATATGAGGGTGAACCAATAGTACTCTTGTTTTCACAAATTTTGAATTGACCTGAAGAATTTCTTAAAAGTTTTTCATGAAGATAAAGTTTATTACGAAGCCACTTTCATTATCAATGACGTAATCTTTGATTGATAGAGCTATCCCTTCATTTGTGGAAAATATACTAGAATTCATAGCAAGCCGCATGAATTGTCAACGCAGCGGGAATATCATTATTTATCAAATAAGACAGCAACGAAAAATGCATCTCGATGTAAAAACAACTTTTATCGATTCGACTGGTTCATTTGAACAAATAAGTAGATGTTAAAATCAATTGTTGAAGGTTTTCAACTTTGGCTCTTCCCTCAATTAATGTCGCCCGAGCAGTTCAATTAACAATTGATGTAATATCACAAAATTATACCGCTAAACCATGGTCCACTAACTGTGGTACACGCACCCCTTGGGGGTACGCAAAATTTATTGGGGTACACGCGGCCAGCCAACAAAAAACTTAAACTATTCTTTTAAAAATTGAAAGATTGCAGACATTATTGAAAGATAATGAGAAAAACATATAAGATTTCATCTAACTCACGACTCAAATGAACCAGCATCTGAATACATTGAAGATCCGACTGAAAGAGTACATTCCACCTTCGGGGAAATAGTATGACTGGATACGTGAGCCCTTTAAAGCTGATGGTTTGGAGATTAACCTGACTGTCTTTCACAAAGGAGCAACTCATTCAAGTCTAATGATGAAAAATGAATATTTAACTGCTGGTACTACATTGTGGCATTTCTAGATCGGTCTTGGGAAGAAATACAAAGAGATTTCAAGCATTACTGTTACATTTCTTGATGGGTTTTCCAGGTTTCTCAAGCTTAACCTATCTTAAAAGAAAATCTAGAAGAAAATTGAATATTCAAGATGATTTAAGATTGAATCTCACTGAATTAGAACCCAATTCTGATGAATTTGTCAAAGATAAACAAGCTCACCCTTCTCACTAATCTGTTTGAAAATATGTTCGTGTTTGTTTTTAATGTAATGAAAATGTTTGTAAGCAATATCTCTTCTTCTTATTCAAACCTGATGCGCAATTGAGTTTCAAAGTTAAAGGCTTTGAGGTTTGTCTACTAGGAAGGGGTCCCTAAAATGGTTTGTGAGTTAAAAGTGAGTACAGAGTCTGAATAAGTTTGAGAACCACTGCTTAACAAATTGAGTCTTCAAGGAGTAGCGTGAAAATGGCTTGGGAGCGGTTTCATGAGACTGGTGAATTTACAAGACAAGGATGATCGGGAAGAAGAAAGAAAACGACTGCTCGCTATGATCCTCTTCTGAGATCTGATTTGGGAAAGATATCTACTACCACTGCACATGAACGAACCAGGTTAGTGCAATTGAGGCAAATATCAGTAAGTGAGGCAACAGTAGGGGGCGTTTGAAAATAATTAACCTTCGTGCCAGAAGACCTACAACGGGTACAGAATTAAATCGAATACACCGCTCGGCGCATCTTCAATTGGCTAGAGAACACCAGCATATTGGCAATGAAAAATGGGAAAATGTTCTATTATCTCACGGATGCCTTAAATATCTAAGTAGGAGTCTGAGAATTTATCGGCGAACTGGTGAGCGTTTCAATCAGGAAAATTTTGCTATAAGAATCAGTTATGGAGGTGGATCTGTAATGGTTTAGGGTGACATAAGTATAAGAGAAAAAACAGAATTCATCACAGCTGATAGAAAACCCATCATAGCTGAGAGCTGTATATGACAAGTATAAGGACTTTATTTAATCCTATTGGCACATAATACTGACTTAAACTTCATGCAGGTTCATGATATTACCACACCTCATACCGCAAGATTAGTGATTGATTCCGTGATGAACTCATCTCAATCCGAATGAGCATGTGTGGGACAGGATGAGTAGTAAGTCAGGTTCAGCAAGAAGAATTGGCAAGAACAGGCCAAGAGTGCATTCGTAATCTTATCGTAGATATGCAAAGACGCATTCCAACCTTGATGAGAACTCTAGGGTGTAACAGCCGCTACAGAGTTTATTACATAATTTTATGCTCGTACTTATCAACTCGTGAACTACTCTATTTTTTTCGTAAATGAAAACTTCTGCTATACCATACATACATACTGACAATGCCAATGAAAACACTGTATCTCTAACTAATCTTCTTTGCTTCCTCGTTTTCGCGTAATTTTATTTTTTCTACTGTTTTATTTGTCAGTTCGGTTATAATTTCTTATATTGTTTTGATTTCCGTTTCTTATCCGCTTACTCATTTTGAACTGAGATGCATTACTTTCTGTAGCTTTTATGTTTGATTCTTTTCTTCTAGGTGCCATATTTCTCCGGCATATAAAATGCATGGATTAATCAAAGCATTTATTTTTTTCATTTCGTTCTCTGAACTTGGTTTGCTTGAGCCTTTTTGAAGTGGGTACCAATGCACATGCAATGCAATGTGATAAAGGTAGCAATCTTTGATCATATTTTCTTGTATTTGCTTCTTATAGTTTAAGCTTTCATCTAGTTTGATTTCTAAATAATTTGCCTCTTGGTTCTGTCAATTTTTTTTCCTTGGATTTTAATCTCCTTCTGTTTAGTTCTAGTTCTCCCCAGTATCTCATTGAACTAATTGCTTTCGATTTCTTCGGATTTACTTTCAAAGATGACATACAAAAGGATATATATTATATATGGGTTCTCGACTTGAGCTATTTTGCTGTATTTTCCTTTGGCATGTCCGACATATACGTCGGCAAAAAATTTGATCATGCAGAAATTATTCACCTGTTTGAAACCCCAGAACTCTCTGAATTATCGATTGATATCCTTGCATTTTAGATATGCTACTGATTATTCAACGTAAAATAACAATTGGCATTGGTAATGTGCGAAAATGCATTTTGAATAGTAATATACAAGGGTGAATAAAAAATGTTTTTTCGTCACGAGCAATATTCTTTCTCTATGATGAAGAGTTTAATCATGGCACTAGCAGAGTTTTTGATTAGAGATACAGTGTTTTCATTGGCATTGTCAGTATGTATGTATAGTATAGCAGTAGTTTTCATTTACGAAAAAATAGAGTAGTTTACGAGTAGATGAGTACGAACATAAAGCTATTAAATAAACTCTTACTCAGTAGCAGCTGTTACACCCCCGACTTTTCATCAAGGTTGGAATGCGTCTTTGCATACCTACGATAAGATTACGAATGTACCATTGGTCTGTTCTTGCTAACTCTTCTTGCAGAACCTGACTTAATACTCATCGTGTCCCACACATGCTCATTCGTATTGAGATGAGTCCATCAGAGTAATCAATCACTAGTCTTTCTGTATGAGGTGTGGTATTATCATGCACCTGAATGAAGTTTAAGTCCGTATTATGTGTGAATATGATTAGTTGAGGTTCTTATACTTGTCATATATAACTCTCAGCTATGCTATTTCAATCAATCCATGTAAATTCTGTGAATGGAGTTATTACATAAAATTGGGAAGAAGTTAGACAATTTTCGGTTTCTCATGGAAACGATTTAAGTGCACATGTTATATATTTTTGAAAAAGAGAGTCTATTTAACGAAATAGAGTTACCAATGTTTATATTCAAGGAAACGTAAATTTTCATTCATTATCACTTTGAAACCGTTGGAAAATTAAATTTTCGGAGGTAGTTAGATTTTACAGGAAAAATTGCCTCTAGAATGTTGAAACTATCTTCAGAAAGCTTCGAAAACAACCGAGATATTGGCTCATCTTCATGTCCAATTCAAATTCTTCTATTCTACATCCTCTATCAAGCTGTCTCTGGATAGCTCAGGATCTCTAATAGATTCCATAGCTTCAAACAAAATGGCCGCAACTTTTGACATGAACGTGTACCAACCGCCGAAAATTATAATATTTTTCGAGAAAACTTTCGCATTATTAAGATATTTATTGAAAACAATATTCTTCGAAATGCAGAAATCAAAAATTTTGAAATAACTGATGAATAGAGAAATAAAAATTTCTCGAATTCGAATTTTATTATCGATTCAGAAAATGACAATTGGTGTGCTACTATTGACATATCACAAAATGAATGGAAGAAAGAAGCTGGTGAATCTCGAAGAGATCTCTTTCACTTTCCACAAAGTACACATTGAACTGAAAGAAAACTCTGGAATGTTTCACACAAGGTGAATAGAAAAATAAAGAAGCAGTCATAAATATAAACTAGTCTCCTTTTTCATGACAAAATAAAGCTCGAATCATAATAACCTTTCCCCTCATAAAAAGTAAATATTTACAGAATGCTAACACAACATTTCATTTTCTTCGAGGATTTCCACACTGATTCGCACTGGAAAATCCCTGAAAATCCGAATATTCAGTTAATCAGCTCAAAATCCCAAAAACGAGGAAGTTATCCTTCCTCGCCGAGAATTTTCAGCAGCCCCCTATCTTATTTACAATTTCTTGATCCATCTGTTTTATTTGAGCTTCAACGCGCTCTAGTGGCAGACCCTGAAACGTATATGCAAAGACATTTTATTGGAATTTATGGTGAATGGGGACAGAAGGAGGTGGAGGGTGAGTTTGCAGTGACGACGGGGCGTACTTGGCTACGTTTTTTGTTCCATGCAAATGGTCTTCCTAATGTTTTCAATGCTGATCTGGTACAAGATTTAGATGTTCGGTGGGCAGTATTTCCGAAGGGTCGTTTTTCCCAAATGAAAAATAATGACCTTGGTTTTCCATGTTGTTCCATGAAACATCCAACAGAGGGGAGAAGTTGAAGAAATACATTTCAGTTTAATGTATTGATCAGGGAAGGCTATAAGCCAGGAAATAGATTCTTGTTCAGTGTCGAAAGCATGGAATACTGAAAACGAAATATATCACACGTTTCAAATTCTAAACAAGATTGAGTCAATAAATGTCCATGAAACGCAGAAATATATTCATTTGTAGGTAGAACGATTTTCAGAATCAACCAGAATTCCAGAAAAATATTTAAATTATGTTATATTCATTATTGACCCTTACTTATTATTATTTTTATTTTTTTTCAGTTATGACATTTGTCGTATTTTTCGAACGGCTGCCAAAATTTTTTCGCAAATTTTTCTCTATATAAACAAGTTCCACGAAGAAATAATATATGGGCGATGTCAACCCAGATTATTGGGTCCATAGTGATTCTAAAACATCTATAGATCATAATCGGAATCACTTGGAAAACTGAACCTGGCAAGCGAGGTTCTCTCGGTCAAACAGAGATGGAATTTGAAGAAATATCGCAGGTTATGTATTTTTTTTATCTACTTACTCCCTTTCATTACCTTGCTTGCTATGTAAAATCTTTCCTTAGAATTGTTTAGACTGTTGCACTATTGTGGCGCTTGGGGGCTGCGTGCATGGCGGGCAGATTTGGAAACTAGCTCTTGTCAGGAGGGATTATTCATTGATGTACGGATTTTTTAATTATTCGTCTGGTCTGAGGTTTACATACACAGACTCCACGCGAAGTTTATCGCGGAAGATATTTGACCAAATATTTACCGACGGGAGGTTTATCTCGGAAGCAGAGCACTATTCCAGCAGTATTATTTCGCTCGTTTTCTACCGTTGATGTGATTCACGGAACGGCGAAAGATGTCTCCCAAATGTTTGGAGTTTTTAACGTTTCCACATCTGTTTGTTACTGTTCGTATCTTTCTCGAAGTCCGGTAGCGGGTTCGCCGCGTCGGTCCATAGAGGGCGACTCTCGTTCGTATGTACGAGGTGCGTCCTTTCTGGAATTGATAGGGTACCCCGATGTAGCTTGGTAGGATGCTGAGAAGCGATATGCGACACTGATGAGCTCCTAATAAGGGCGAAGCTGCAGTCTGCCGCTTCGTTTCTCGGCATCCTGCTTGGTTGCACTATTGTGGCGCTTGGGGGCTGCGTGCATGGCGGGCAGATTTGGAAACTATCTCTTGTCAGGAAGGACAACAAAAATATCATCAAAGCGAGTACTGCTGCCCCAGAAAATTATTCCGTAAGTCATGCGAGACTGAAATTTGGCATAATAAATTATTTTAGAACTTCTAAATGTACTTGATGTTTTAGGACTCTAAGGGTAAAAATTACTGAGGTTAGTTTTTTCTAAGCTGTTCAATATGATTGACCCATTTGAGGCACTGATCCAAGTTTATCCCCAAGAATTTGACGCTCTGCTTAACCTGAACGACTTTCTTCTATCTTCAAAAAATACACATTCCGTCTTTGCAGTCTTCAAAATTAAACCATTTTTAGCACACCATCTGTCTGCATTCAATAGTGTAAAAGCTGATTTGTTTATCGAGGAATTTAAATTTGAAGCATTAACCAAGATATTAGTGTCATCTACAAACATAACCATTCTCTGAGTTTCTCTCCCAATTATAGCAGTAAAATCATTCATATAAATCACAAAAAGAAGCGGCCCTAAAATGCTACCTTGAGGTACTCCCACAGTGAGTAACTCTAGATGTGTAGGTTAGATTAGTACCCTCTACATTTATCGTTACTTTCTGTTTCCTATTACTTAAATAACTTTTAATCAGTTTCTGTTGATTGTCTCTAATGCCACACCTCTCCAGTTTAACCAACAACAATTTATAAACCACACAATCAAAAGCCTTCTTTAAATCCAAAAAATGTTCCACGGGTTATTCACCCTTCTCTAATGCTAAATGGCCTGAGTTCATTCAGAAATTGCTGTATCGGTGTTTTTATCTTTTATGAAGCCAAGCTGATTTTCAGTTAAAATGTTAAATTTTTTTAGGAACTGTAGAATTCGCCTGGCGATAATCTATTCAAATAGTTTTGAGAATGAGATTAACAAACTTATAGGGCGATAGTTTCCCAATTCATTTATATCCCCCTTTTTATACAATGGCTTGACCACCGCCAATTTGAGGGCATCAGGAAAAATTCCTTTCTTAAAAGCGAATTCATAATAGGTGCCAAGAACGAGGCAATCATGGAAATAGTTTTTCCAAGTACATTCAGTAGGATCTCATCGAAACGTTTAGCCTTTTTATCTTTTAATGACCGGGTGTACCATTTCTTCCTCTTCAACATCGAATACATAGAAAGAATTTTCTTAAAGTACATTCCTTTTAGTGTTATTATGTGTACTATTTGAAAAATTTTGTATCGAGGGTGCAATGTAGCAAAGAATTTATTGAAGCGATTAGCCAACATTTTAGGATCGTCAATTTCATAGGAAGGTAACGCATTTGGGACACGAGTATTGTTATTGAGTCTGTTTATAACATTCCAGACTGCTTTGGTCTTATTTGGTGAGATTGAAATTTCTCTGCTTTTTTCCATAGCAATGGCCATATCATATTTAGCCTTGATAGATAGATATAAATGTTTCATTCAGTTCTAATGTTGGATATCACCTAGATGAAAAAATTGAGTACACATGTGATTTATTTTTGGAAAGGAAAGAAAATGACTAAAACCAAGTTGCCTATGGTTAATATTCAGAAAATGTTTGCATTATAACTCGAAAACTGTTGTCTGAAAAAATTTTGCTCTTAGTTTACATTATTTCAAAAATAACCGAGGCATTGGCTCTGTATTGATAACGAAGATATTCAGAATTTGCTGCCAATGGATTTCTCAAACCTAAAAGAACATAAGAAAAGGAGGGATTATTATTTTCTGTTATAAATATTCCTCATAGCTGCAGTACTGAAACGCCGAAATGTATCCACCCTGTACTGACGAGGATAATAAAAATATTCTGCCTATTCTTACCATTTCTAAAGCGACACAAATCAGGTCTGTATTCTACACAATTTATTCTGTTCTTCCAGATAGTCAGTTGAGTTTAGCTCTACTAATCTATTAATCGATATTACTATTGGTAGAATGCCTATCGTCATCAGCTCGTGTATCTCCTTCAACACTGTCATATTTTCAAAACGACTGTCAAAATTTTTTCTTTAAATTAAACAAGATCCACGAAGAAATAAAATATGGGAGATGTCAACCCAAATTATTGGGTTCATAATGATTCTAGAACATCTATATATCATAATAGGCATCACTTAGAAGACTGAACCTGGCCATCGAGGCTCTCTCGGTCAAACAGAGAGGGGAATTGTTTTGTTGAGTTCGAATATTGAAGGAATTTTGCGATTATACTTCAAAATTGGCAAGCAAGAACAAGGAAGTGATTATGTTTTAGGAGACTCACACTGCGACGGAAGAACATCTCCGCGAAAGAGGAAATATCGCAGGTTATGTACTTATGTCTCCTGAGTCCTTCTTATGGCTTTGCTTGCTATGTAAAATCTTTTCTTAGATTCAAGTGAATTTAGACATATAAGAGTCAGGTATGATTGTTGAAATATTTTTCTGCTGGTTTTCTCTTTCCATTGTTACAGATTCCTGTCCTAAACCCCCTTCCTTTCACCCTTGTCTTCGTCTGGAAATCATGTGCAAGATGAGAATGGGAGAATGAAGCTGCTAAGCAGAAAAATCTTCGGTACTCTTTATGTACACACGACACTAACACAACATAAACAGACAAGCTATTGCTAGTGCAATAGCAAAAGGCAAACGAGTTTTTTCCTCAAGTTTTTTGACTCGTTTATTGAATCATACGCAAGGTAGTATGGTTCCCCTGTTAAATTTCCTGAGCTCACACTTGTGTTTTTCTGACACACCATGCTATAGGTATAAGCATTTATTGTTTTCTATTGTATTCGAATCGTATATATATATATATATATATATATATATATATATATATATATATATATATATATATATATATATATATATATATACAACAGTTTTTTTCCACGAATGCAATTTTTCAATTAGGAGTTCATTGTTTTGTTGGAGAACCCTATTTTCACTACGTACTTCTTCCAACAATTCTTCCTAAAGTGAAATTTTGAAATTTTCATTCTCGAAAATTGATTTTCCATATTTGAATTTGAATCTTTAGATTGAACTGATTGAGCACTTCCATCAATCGTCATTCACGAGCCGGGTTGTTCTTCCTCATGAAGGCAAATCGGGCTTTTTCTTAAATTGGCCTGATTAAGGCATACAGGGTGAAAATGCTCCCGCGTTTCATACATTTTGTGACTCCAGCTCTTTTTTGATACAGTGGGCGCACACAACAACATTTCTACTATTATTCACAATATTGTTATTGGTTCTATCTGTATAGGATTGTTAAATCAGAAAAGCTACCGGAATCATCAGTTTCTAATCACAAAGAGAACTTCAGATTAGGGTGAATTGAATTCATGAAGGTACTAAAGGGAGCTAATTATCTAATTGTTTCTGTGAATATTTAAATTATCTTAGACGATAGTTATTGAATGCAACCCAGTGGAAGAGGAAAATGCTATAAGAAAAGAATTTCAGAAAATATGAATATTAATTGTGCAATAAAAAACTGAATTTGAAAAAGCAACAATTCTAATTTCAACCATACCAGGTATGTAAATATGAAACCGGAATTTTTTTAATAGAAAATACATGTTTAATATATGAAAATTATGCAAAATAGTTTATTCTAAGAGTTACCCACAGCTAGCTATACATTTTTCCCACCTTTCTGTCAATTTGTTGATACCACGCCAAAAAAAAACTGTTGATCTTTTGAAGCAACCCAGTCATTCAGCAATTTCCATAATTTTTCGCAAGGAACGAAGCGTTGCTCAGCAATTGCGCGTCCCATCCATACGAATAAATGATAATCGGAAGGGACCAAGTCTGGAGAGTAAGCCGCATGTGGAAGTATTTCCCAACTATATATTTCGTTTCCTTGACCGTTTTTGTTGTGTTTTATGGTTCATTTTCTTGAAGCAAATTCACTTTGTGTTGGCATTTCAAATATTCTGATCGTTTTTCATGTACAGCTCGATTCAAATCGATCATTCGTTGTTGGTAGCGGTCAGTATTAACGGTTTCGCCAGGTTTTAGCAGCTCGTAATAGATCACACCCTTCTTATCTCACCAAATACATTGCCTTTCGTCTATAATGATTTTGTCTTGCTATCGATGTTGCTGGTTCGCCTGGAGTTACCCATGATCTTTTACGTTTGAGATTCTCGAAATATATTAGCATAAGGGCGGTGATAAAAAAACTATGCGTGAACTACTAACCAATCTCCCTATTACCTGTGCTATCGAAGATTGATGAAAAAGTTCTTAAATTTCGGTTAACTGCTTTCATGAACCAAAACGATTTTTTATTGGAGTCTCAATTTGGTGTTAGAGAAAACAGATCCACTCAGGATGCCATTGCGGCACTAGTTAAAAAGATCTATCAAGCTTTCAGTGACGATGAAGTAGCCGGCAGGCAATTCAATAACCAATTTCCAAATGTGGCGCCTATGAGTAAAATAAAATTTCGAAGCATTAGAAGCAATTTTCTGCAATTTGAAGGAACAAAATACATAGAAACTAGAAGAAATCCAATTCTCGAGGACGACGACAATCAAATTAATACGCTAGCATATTTTCGTGCCAATCCACATGCGTCAATTAAGTCAGCATCAATGGACATTGGATTGAGTTATACTTTCATTCAATGAATCCATAAGAAACATAACTGCACCCGTATCTTTTTATCAGACTACAAAATTTGAAACCAACTGACCTTCCCAAGCGGCTAACTTTCTGTGAAAATTTATTAATTCGGCTTCAAGAAGATGATACAATTCTGCAAAAAATTATATGGTCTGATGAAGCCAAGTTCATTAAAAGTGTAATAACCAACAGGAGAAATCGACATTTTTGGGCCACAGAAAATCCACATTTCATTGAGATTATTGATTTCCACAATAAATTCAGCGTGAACGTTTTTGCAATTTTAATGAATGATTTGTTGGCTTATCACATTTATGAGGGAAATTTCAATGGAGAAAGATACCTGAAAATTAGCAAATTTTTTAGATGGATTACCCCTTAACATTCCGAGGGATTGCTATTACAAAATGTATGGTGCACCAGCACATAAAACACGAGCTGTAGATCGGCAGCTAACAGAAATGTTCGAGGATAGATGGTGGGGTAATCAATGACCAAATTTATGGCCTCCGCGTTCTCCGGATCTGACGCCCCTTGATTTTTATCTATGGGGCAAAATCAAAAGTGAAGTGTATCTTAGCCCTATTAGAAGTAAAGAAGAGTTACTAGAGCGCATTCATAATGCTTTTCGTAATATTGATCCTGAGGAAACTAGGAGGGCAACTCATCATGTTCATATACGAGCTTAAGTGTATCGAGCAAAATGGGGCCCATATTGAACATTTATTCAGATCGTAAATTAGTTTTCTTCTATGATGTTTACTATCATTTATTTGTATTAATGTAATTATCTTCGATGATTGGTTTCGCTTAGTTCCTACAATTTTTATTCATCCGAATTGTAGAAAATTTCTTCTAAAGCTTCGAAATTTTATTTTACCTATAGACGGTAAATTTGGAAATTGGTTATTGAATTGCTTGCAATTTCTACCCACTACTTTTGAAATCCTAAAGTGAATTGAAAAAGATTAAATATATTTTCGTTTGAATAACTAGTGGTTTTATTCCGAATGTGTTGTATTTTTGGATATTTTCAATCTGAAATAACGACAATTCTTGTTGAAATATCAAATTCGAATGAACGAAGTGACAAGTACATTAATTTTAGGCTCCTGTCAGGTGAGCGTAGTCAGTTCAGCTACTTGATTCAAATATTTCAAAGCATTCTCTTTAGTTTTTGCAAAATCATCAAAATTCAATATATGCCCAAATTCTTTCGGAACTATAAGAGATAGTACATGCTGATACAATTCCATCTGAAATTTGACGCTTCATCTGATGGCGATATAAAAATTGGCACATGCCATTTGAAAAAATATAGTTATTGCTATTTGAAAAAGGCCAAATTGAAAAAAATCATACAAAACAACGCAATGAACATTGGACATGTTTCGATTTCTTAAAAAGTTCCTTCATCCTTCTTCTATCCACCCAAGCAAAAATTGTGTCTGTAGTGCAAAAGATCTACGAGCTACAATTTTTTTAAATGCTCCTCAAAAATCGAGTTTATAACAAAAATAATTAAATCTATCAAAAGTTTTGACAGATAAGTGCCAACAACTTGGGTATTTTATGTCTTGCTCAAATGTCGGATCTAGATGTATAATGAAAAATGTAGATTGCCATTTGAAATAAAAAAGTGATGACCACACTTCCGGTATAACCGGAAATGGTATCAATTGGAAACCGCTAGTTATGGCCGCGTATAAAATTTCAGCTTGATATTGTAATTGGAACTCAAAAAGGTTTTAACGGACGGTCCCGGTGGATATCCCTGTATATATTAATTACATTAGATAATTTAAAATTCTTCACAAATGCGATAATGGGATGACAATGAATCTGTTGAAAAGTTTAGAAATCAAAAAACTTTGTGAAAACCCAAAATTCATCACTCTCAATAGCCTACTAGAATTAAATCTTTCCCGACTAAATGAAACTTGAAACAAGTGTAGTTAGCACATAATTTTTTACAACTGTTTGCTCTGGTCACTTGATAATGAAGTTACTATCGAAACCGGTCGTGTGTATTGTAGTAATCAGACAAAAGTGTTTTATTTTACTAATATTAAAATGGATTTCCATAAAACAAATCCATCACCGATATCCTTAATTTGTGCAATTTCAAAATAGTCTTTCAATTTCTATTATAGACACCTCAAAAAGCTTGAGGAATACAACAAAATATCAATAAATTCTGGGATCTGAATATTTTTCTTCATTATCATGTGTTCTTAATATTTGAACGAACAGCGAACAGGTGAGCACACAGAGCGAAAATTGTGTTTTCAGCCAACGCATCATAATCCGTAATACAGAAATATTTTGCAGTTTCCGAAAGAAGAGAGGGTCCCGTAATGGATAACACACATCGAAAGGGGGATTAATTTATGATGCTCTGTGCTCCGAATTGGAGTGTATCCAGGCTTGTAAATTATAATAGCAAGCCGTATTACTTTAACAAATTGTCCGTGTTTAAATGTTTGCCTTTACGGCCTCTACTGGTGTGCAGTTCTGCATATAATCAGAATTTATCTCATAGACTTGAAAGCAGATACCGTAATTATAATGGCGTTACTATCAATTATCCAATATGACGATGGCGGTGTGATTATTTGCACGGCGTTGTGGTGGAGAGCGGTATCAAATGGATGTAATTGAGACGGGAATATGCTTTCTACCATTGCAAACAGCATATTGTGGAAACGAGTTGTATTATTTGTTTTGTCAATATTTTGAAGCCATTTGTTTTACGAGTGAAACAAGTCTTCGTTAATCAACCGACACTTGTTGATCTTTGTGTGAAACATTTATAACGTAATGTACTGCACGAAGGTTACTTGATTCATCCACTCATCAACTATATACGAGGGATATGCCTTAAGTTTTGCATAAGGATCTGGAATTAAGCTGTGGAGAGATATATTTCGAAGTATTCTCTCTGTTAGACAGTCTGAAACAAATTGGTTTTGGAGATGTTGAGTTAAATTTGATGAAATGCTACCTTAAAGACAGGAAACAACTTGTCAAATTGAATGGTGTGGTGAGTGAGTTGGCAACGCTCGAGTATGGTGTACCCCAGGGTACCGTCTTGGGGCCCATACTATTCACAATATATTTAAATGGTCTGCTGCTTATACAGACAAGCGGGGATATCATAAGTTATGCAGATGACACACTCATTTTCTATTCAGCTAAAAACTGGAGAGAATTAAAACTATTGGTAGAGTCAGATTTCTTAAACGTAAAAAATTGGATGGCAGAACACCTTTTAACTATCAATTTCGAGAAAACTAAGTATATTCCTTTTTGTATAGATCAACGGTCTCTGCCTGATGGCTTGCCCCTCTCTATAAGCGACGAAATGTCTACAATTGAAATCCCTTGTACATATCAATGCGAGTACCTTGGAGTAATTATCGATTCTCATTTAAATTGGGATGCGCATGTAAGTAGACTGATAGTAAGACTCAGGGGACTAGTAACCAGATTGAAACATCTTTCAGGCGTTATTGACGTAGATTGCCTAAAAATTGTTTATTCGGCGCTTGTTGAGTCGCAAATGCGTTACGGAATAATTGCATGGGTGGTGCCTATAAAATGTATTAAATAAGTTGGATATTCAACAAAATGGATATTGAAAATTATATATCAGAAACACATCACTTTTTCTTCTAAGATGTTGTATGAAATATCTGGTGTATGGGACAGCAGACAGCTGTTTTGCTCGGCCATTTTAAATCACTTAGGGAAGAATATGGAGTGTCACGAACTGATCGCACACGACTCCAATACTCGATATAGTAAATTTTCACTTGTTGTTCCAAAAATGGTTAAGACAATTAGTCAGAGGAGCTACTCCTTTATTGAGACGGAGAGTGTTTGAACAATAGGTTGTAATCATATGCAATAAAGATATATTATTATTATTATTAAAATATATGCATTTTTTCATTAGTTATTATACACAGTTTTCATCACATTTTTTGATATAAAACTTCTTTAGAATCACTTTGAGATGGTACCAGATCACAAAAGTAAACCTTAGGTCTAAGTTGATTTACATTAATAATAATTGTTAGATTCAGATGCAGATATCGTCATTATTTCGCTAATTTCTATTCAGTGTAGCTGGCGGCTCAGTTGTTAGAGCGTGATTTGATCGAGTGCTCTGTTTATCTAGGTCGCTAGATCTAGATAGATATAAATAATGAGTGAGGGCTGCATAACAGCCGGTCCACTGCGACCCAGTGCTCTATTGTGGCAAATTTCGATTTAAAGTTCACCCACAAACTCCAGTCTTCTTGTGAGGGATATAAGCTTTGTGGAAGAGTGTTTTATAAGTTCAGTTAGCTTCAGTTTGTTGAATCCAAGTTCCTCCAGCCTGGCTCTGTCCCCATCTGAAAACTTGCACATAACGTATTCTATTGATTCTATCTCTTCTACACAAAGTTAGCAAGAAGGGTCCTCAATCAATCCTCACTCATTTAGGTTATTTCTGATACAACAGTTCTCCGTTAATATGGCAACTTGGGAGTTTGAGCCAAGATTTGGCTCTGAGACCTGAAATGTTCAGCCAGTGCTCTGGTATCTTCCAGTCCAACCATCGATTATCTACTATCCTTGCAGTCTCCTGTGGAAATTAGAGCCTAGGCTCCGTTTCAGTGAATCCCAATCCGGTTCCTCGAATGCCGATAGTCTGCCTTCTCGTTGCCTTCCATACAGAAATATCTGGATACCCACATCAGACAGAGCACATTCTTCCCTCTCAGTTTGGCGAGGGTGAAGCTACATTACTGCATCATGAGTGACTTGCAGGTGCCGGTGCTAGTGCTTCCAGTGCAGCTTGGCTATCGGTGATGATTTTTATTGACCTACTTGTTAATCCCCCGCAAGCAAGAAATTAGCACAGTGGTCAATGGCGAATATTTCTTCGAAATAGATCAACTGTTCCTTGACAGCTCCTCGATATAATACACCAGCTCCAACACCTTTTGCAGTGTTCGTGCGGTCTGTGAACCAACAGGGACCCACAAATAAACAGTCCTTGAGTTACTAGATCAAATTAATAACTGAAATGTAATTCGATCAACAAAACATAGTTGGAAGTATATTCTATACATATTCTCCCATGTTTTCTTAAATCTAAAATCAGAATGTTTTATGTTGAAATTGAAACGACTGGGTGACATTAACTTTTCACTTCAATCTAGATAGATATGGAGATATTATAATTTCTATCAAGTAGTCTGAAGTTACACACTCTGTACTGAATTTCACCTACATGCCCCATCCTTCTTGTGAAGGCTATAAGTTTCATAGGTAAGAGCTCAATAAACTCACTTAGATCCGGTTTGTTAGCTGTGCATTTGGACATGACGTATTCGATTGATTCTATCTCTTCCTCACATAATATGCATGAAGGGTCCCCGAACAATTTTACCTTTTTTAGGTGATTTCTGAGACGACAGTGCCACAAGCCTTGGTCTTTACAGTGTGAACTGATGGCAATCCAAGAGTGTCTGACACAGCAAGTGTTTTGATACCTACAGGTCCAAGCACCGATTATTTTCCATCCTTGCGGTTTTCAGGGAATCCTAAGCCTTGGCTTCGAACCAGTGAATACCAAGGCTGTTCCTCGAGTCCACCTTCTCATTGCCCCCAATGCCCACATCATACGGAGCCTATTTCTTTCTCCCAGGGTTGAACGACATACCTGTTCAATAAGTGAGGTGCAGTTGTCAGATGGCAATACCTTCAATACAGCTTAGCTATCCGTGATGTTTTTTATTGACCTATTGGTCTTACCCCCGCCACCAGCAGAAGGTTACCAAGAGGTCAATGGCACATATTTCTGCTTGAAAATCAGTCACAAGATCGCCAAGATAGATAGACTGTTCCATAGCAGAACCTCGAACATATACACCAACTCGAACACCGTGTGAAGTTTTGAACTATTGAACGAACCTCAGTAGACGATCCTTGGAGCTGGACCTTTCATGTCTGCTAAGATTGATAATCTCGAATGGCAGCTCTATTTTGGTTTTGGGTGGTATTGTAACAGTCCAATTTCTCTAATTAATCATTTAGATCGTTTAAACTCAATCAAATTTTATTAATAATTCAATCCCATTTCATCAAACAGTTTGAAATTCGAATCAAGAATCTAAATGCAACGATACCCAATGAAAATTATAGTTATATCCGAAAGGTGTCGCTGGTATTGATCTAGATTGTTCACCGGTTAATTGTAAAATCAGTACTTGAAAGAAGATCGTTTCCTCGTTTCTGTGGGAGAACGGAAAGCAGTACTCATTCTATGCTTCGTTTCCACTTTATTGTTGTGAAGAGAATAATTTCGCTTTTTATTAGGATTTTTTTTGGAGAATCAATAGTTTTTCATAGAACCGAGTCTATATAACTTCGGAATTCATTAGATTCGCTCTCTTCAAATTTAGAAGTCTTTGGAATCGTTTTTAATTTCATTGGTGCTGTGTTGTAGCGATTGGAGTGAATAATTTTCAGTAATAGAAATTAAGTATTCTTTGATTTTCTGGATAAATTCCAATCGTCTGAGGCGTTATGAGTAGTCGGTAATTTTGCCGGATTTCCTCGACAACCAATTCAATTAGAGAGTGGAGAGTTTTCGAATTTTCTTTCGTAATATTAACCTAGATCGATATCTGCTATTCCAAGGGTAAGTCAAATTCATTCTGTTCATTTTAAAAATATATATTCGAGAGATATGGTATTGTTATACATTTTTTTCACCGTCAAGATAGATTGAGTTTTCATCTTCATGCCAAAACTTGATATTTCACGGCTGGGGTAACCACGTCTTTGGGGAACTAATCTGGCCACCTAGGGCAGTCATCTTGCGAACCATATGCAGCCCAGAAAGTAACCTGTAAGCCGTAAGATACAGAAATACCAGAAAACTGATGTGAAACACCAAATCCAATCATCGTGGGAATTAATCTCAGTCCTAAAAAGCTAAGTGTTCCTCTTTAAGATCAAATTCTTCCCTTCAATCTTCGTTAATTGTTGACTGAGCTCTATCATTGAGTTTAGATTTGTTGAAAAGCTCAGACTATTTTAAATTGAAAATTTGTACTATTTAGTTTAAGGTCATCTCGTCTGAGACTCCTTTTATTGTAATTGGTTAATCTTTTTATTTTTTTTTTGTATTAGTTACCTTGATTAGAATTAGTAATTCATCAATCAGTTACTGTGATTTCGATATTTATCTTGTAATAAAGCTAGTTGAATGAAGTGATGAGTATTATTGCTAAGGCTATATCTAGGACCTAGATTCTAGACGAAAATCTCACACACTGAGATAAAGGGACTCTGATCTAGATAGGCATAGGTATTAATAGGTAGTGTCAATTGTAATTTTCTTTGCACTAGCCTTGCTATAATTCAATCTTATTCAACTTCATTATTTAAAATTCTTAGTAGAATTGAAATATTTCTCCAATTTTAGATATTCTAGAAACCAAACCATTACAACTATTATGTCAATCTTCTTTGAAATCAATCATGAAGGAAAAACGAAAACTCATACATGACAAAATCTCTTGCAAAAGAAAAAATTTCAGAAAGATATCGAAACAGTTACATATTCTTAGTATCCAGAAGGTCCATTTCTGTTATTGGTAGCACTTAAGCTTTTCCAAATAATGGTATCTATTAGAGTTCTATGAAGGTTTTCCTGTAATTTTAAATAGTATTCCGCCACAAAGCTCACTTCACGATTCATTAAAATCCTCTGTTACGTTTTCAGCTTTTTTTAAAATAAATTAAGTAATAATGGGCAGATACGGACCAAAGCATTTTCTAGGATAGAAAATTTTTTCTCGGAGAACACAGTATTTTTAGTTTAAGCATTATTCAAAATTGAATGAATAATCGAATAACAAAATGAAAATACAAGTAAGGAAGTCCAAGTGAAGGTCAACTTCCAAAAGTTCCTGATGTGACAGATCAATAAAAATTTTTCGAGCTATAAGAATATAATTCAAGATGCATTTCAATTTTTATTGATGACATTGGTTGAGAATGTTAACGTTTGTACATATTCTGATATATCGATATCATTTCAGGATATATTGTGAGCATAATCATTGTCTGCGGAATTCATGTAATCTATTGCCTGCGATTCTGCTGGAAATATTGAGGTTATGCCTTTGATTCAGCAAACTAATCGAATCATTATATGTTATAGTTGGATTCCAATGCAGTTTGTTGAATAAAGTTGAATAGAATTTAATATGGTGTATGGAAATTAGAGTGCATTTCCCTAATACCCTTACATTTTTGCAGTCGTCGAGTTTTCATTCTCATACTGAATTTCAGGGGAAGAAATATAACCTGGTATTGTAAAATAACCGACCTAATATATATTACGTTCAATATCTCTATCAGAAAGAAACTTTCTGGCATTCTCTTACAAGTTTTCTAATATCCTCTGAATCAATCGAGTCCGCCTTATATGTTCCTGGAACTTCGATAATTTAAGAAAATTGAACTTTGTTGCATTCCTCCCTCCACCAATTTGGAATTGAGCAAACATTCGAATGTTTGCAAAGCCCACTCGGGCGCTCTGGGCACCTAAACGAAATTAACTTCTGCCCTTGTATCTTCTGATACTGGAACTTTTTCTTCGACAAATAAACGGGGCGATGTAGTCTCTTATAGTTTTATGCAGTGTTCAGTTCTTGTTGAATACCCTTTGTGTTCTGTAGCCAGAATTATAAGGTAATGAAGACTGAATAAATAGAGAAAGCATCTATGCTTTTCTGAACTTTTAGGAAATATTGTATTCATCCCGGCTTTTATCTGGGAATAAAGGAATGCGGACTTTATTTTGCAGTTTTCTTTCAAGTTTTTTCATAGTAAAAGGTATAAAAGTCAGAAATTTTATTCAATTCCTAGATAATGGCGCGGGGCTATTAGAAAAAAGTGTTTGGGTGCGAAACAGGCTCAAACCATAGTTAAATAACATGAAGCAGTCAATTAAGCTTTTTATATTTATATAGGAAATTGCCTACTGGTAGGCTATAAATGGAGCCAATGTAATGGATACGATCTAAGCAAATTCCGATAAAAAAGTTCATATACATATGTGTTACTATGAAATTCCATGAGATACTGTGCAATAAGCATGGCTGATATCAGATAATTATACAATTGAAGAAATAACACAAGGCATAAGTTCCACAAAATATAATGAATAAAAATATTTTTGATATGGGTCGAGTTTTAAACCATTTTCCAAACTAAGAGAAAATTGAAATATATGTCATTTATATCTGAGAAACAGATGAGAGAAGTGGGAACGAACGGAAATCTAGGTGGTCGTTACGTATTGGTAGATTATGTTTATGAGCTTATGAAATTCTACGAATTCTAATGACTCTAATCTTCTGCGTTTGCAATGTGAGTGTAAACTTTAGGTTTTTGTGGAATCTGATTTTCGTTTATGCAATCTTCTGAAGAATAAGTTGTTAAATTATTGATACTTTATGTTGGTCTACTCTAAAATTGATGGAATAGCCAGTTTGGCCTATATAAAAAGCGGGACCTCTAGTACGGTATAATTTTTATACACTGCTTTTACCCCCTGTATCATTTTTGTTATTGACAACGAACGAACACCAATTATTCTTAGTCATACATATTGTGTTGGTTTTTATCTGTTTTAATATATGCTATAATTTAATACTTATCTATGCGACATGATTAATGCTGTGATATTTTATTATGTCGTGAACTTGAAGATTGAGTAAATTTGGGATACTTTTTTTTTACTCTTGGGAGGAGGATATGCTTGCCATACCCGCATTTTGAGGACGGCCAATATGTAAATTATGGACCACAGCATATTAATCCTGATAACTAAAAGAAATTTATAGAGTTAGGTACGTAGCGTAGCTAGTTGGACCGTCAACTGATGAGCCTGGTTTTTCTTTGGAACTGAATTCTTTCTGGAACCCATTCTTTTAATTCTTCACAGCATTTTTCATGGAAATACTTGTAGAAAAAAGAAAGATCAGCAACCTGCCGCTGTCGAGCAAGAGGCTGGAGATCAAGCGTGATCGATGAGGCGTACTACTCTCTTCTAGACACTATCCAAAAGATGTAATAGGTGTTTAGGTGTGGAGCTCCCCAAATGGGAACAGTATTCCAGACAAGGTCGCACCTGTGTTTTGTATAAAATCAACAGCTGTGATCGTTGTCTATAGATCACTTATCGATCACTTATGATACCCTGTAACTCGTGATATTTCATGAACTCATCGTTCATCACTCTTTCCATGACTTTGGACATAGTGGGCATCAATGATATTGGACGATAATTTTGGATTAGGCATTTCTTCGCTTCCTTTGGAATTCGTTGTACTCTTGCAACTTTCCAACACTCCAGAAAATAGTATGGCTCTCATAGAAAATCTGAAACAGAAGATTAAGAACACATGTTTAGTCTGGAGCTCATTCCTTCAAAACAATGGGTGATATTCCATCAAAATCCACTGCTTTCATACAGTTCAGTTGTTAAATAACGCGTCGTACCGTACGCATTCTGAATTTCATTTTAGACATATTCGATTGAACATGTGGTGGCTCTGCGTTTGATATATCTGAAACAGAATTTCGCGAAAACATTAGTTCAAAGAGATCCATCTTTGTTTTAGGCGATGATGCGATCGATCTATAACCAAAAGTGGAAAAGACGACTTCCAAGAGTTATTGCTGACTGTTTTCTATTCCTAATTCTTTCATTGAATTAGTGTTTGCTGTATCAATGTTTGAGATGCAAATGTTCCTGAAACGCAAATATTGAGCTTTAGTTTCATCAGTTTTCAACCGTGGCAGAACTACACCAAGGCTTTTGTGCGGATGTTTTTTACCTACAAGAATATCTTCAGTGATAGACTTAGTTGAGGCATTGTTATCAAGATCTGAAAAACAGACGTCATTGAAGGTGAAAGACAAGAAAAACTCGCGCAGCTTCTCCCAGTTGGCTCGGTTTTAATACCATATCTTCCTGGAAGGCGTTAGATCTTTATCACATGGATGTACGAAGTTACCAGTAGCAAAAACATGGTTGTAGCCTGAGTTGCCTAAGGGTGTTGAGACCTGTAAATCGAAATCCTCTGGACCTCGAATAAGAAAGAATTTGAAAGTATTGGGAAAATCGGTTATATTATCGGAATTCTTGTCGGCTGATCGCAGAGGTCTCTGATTGTCTTCCTGCTTCATCGGACCTATGTGAGTGTTGGAGACAGTTGATATTGTGGACGTTGAAGTCTCGCATCATGATGACTTCAGTTGATGGATGCTGTATTTTTATTTGTCAACCTTATCGCCTATGTACGGAAACAATCTAGGGTAGTTGTTATTGTTGGGAAACCGTTACAGAGAATAGAGAAACATGATTTTGTTATATAAACAAATTTCGAAACAAGCCAGGTTGAAAACGTCGTTTTTCAACGTATACTATCTTCAGAATGGGAAAACCGATGTCTCAATGACACAAAGCCCTCCCTCAAACCAAAAACTTGAGTGCAGCTCATAACCATTGAAACAAATATAAGTGGTGCCTATTGTTGAATATTTTAAGTTTCTGTTAGAGGTAGGACAACTAGAACATAAAGTTGCATGTCTTTTAAGTGCTGGTGTACTGCACTCACATTCATGTCGATGTGTCCAAGTCCTCTTGTGTGAAACTCAACAACAAATTGGCTTTTCTCATCAAATTCTAGCTGTTTTCAGCTATTCATTTATGAATGATGTTATTGTCGATCTATTTGACACCTATATTTTCAGAATTCTAATTTCTTTTATCAAAGAATTTTCGTGAAAGGGGAACAGTAAGTAATTTATGTACGAATGTATGAAACACGATGGGAACTACTATGATGGATTATGGTATCAGTGAATGTTGGTTTTCGATAAATGTCAAATTAAAGATGATCATCTGTTTCCATGATTTGATTGTCTTAGAAATTGAGTGTTTTATTATTCTGGAGAAGAATCTCACTTTGCGCTGAAATGAACCCCCATTTCGAGCGATATGCGACTTTCACGTATTTAGTAGGTTAGAGTGAGATACAGCTTGATGGAACGTTGTGTGCGCAGGCGTTTAGCACACTCTGCCGATGTCAGAACACTGTACGCAGAACCTTATCCGGAGTCCTGGTTGTCGAAGCGACACCAGTTAAGCAACTGGTGTCGCTTCCTCTTTTTTCTCATCTTTTTAGACGACACCTCGCTTTCGAGAATGTAATAGTGTACCAGAGTCTTATCTTCAGTTGAGTTTCACTTCGAAAACCTGTCTCTACCTCCTCGTATCGGATCAGCAAGCTATGACAAACTTGACCGCCTGAATTTTTGCTCGAAGTTCTATTTAGAAACCCATCACCCGTTATTTTGCGATACTGAAGGTGTTCGTGAATGATAGACTCTATACTACTAATACTAATGCCGAGTCCAGCCGAATTTTTTCCTCCTACGGCTCTCTATAGTTAGTTATACGAATGTTGCATGGTATGATGCTGGTTTGCGGTAGACGATCATGTGGTTCATTGCCGACGGTTTTGCGGCCATTCCCACATGGTCGTAGTACGCACGTCAAACATGTAATAACGACGAAAACTATGCTAATCTATTTGTAAGGGGCCCAGGTATCACACTTCAGCAGCTACCCTCAAAACATACATCTGAGTCATCTATAGCGTATGTCTCCATCATATTTGAACTACTCTCGTAAATTCGAAAGAATGATGTGTGATATATTGAAAACTGTTGATCTAAAATTCAAAAGCGAATCTGGGGTTTATGAACTGTCTTGTGGTAAAATCTTTGTGATAAAATTTATACCGATAAAACTTTTAAAATTTGAATATTAGCTTATCAGAGCACAAACGCCGTTGTCACCAACAAAAATTAAATTCTCATTATGCAAATCATCTACTAGAATGAAACCACTATTTATAATGATTTTGATATTTCATTTAATGGATATAGATTGAAACTAAATTCAACGGAAGCATCAATAAACAGAAAATTTCAGTGAATTTACATAATATTCAATAAGACCTAAATTCGTCACTAAAACTGAATCTTTCTAGTTCTTAAAAATAGCAACCCAGATTCCCTCCTATTGAGCTGAGTACCTGCTTTTACCTGTTTAATATTAAGGGACATGATCCTCAGAAATCTGCTACTAATTTAATGAAGCGACAGTGTGGTGAAACGCGTCAAACGTTTCTGTATATAGTGAAATTTCGAACTTTATTATTTGATTAAAAAATGTATATCAATTTTCAAGAAGTAAGATTCGTCAATCAAATTATTAGAACATTTTACTCAAAAAATCTCGATATGTGTTCCATTGATTTTTTCCCTTGAGGTCTTAGTACACACATTTTCCATCAATAATCATTGATTCAAGTTGACGTTTATTTAATATCTACATTGAACTATAAAAATAACAAATCTTATCTTAGTGACGAAACTTCGCCGCCAAACATCAAATGTCCACGGAAATAAACAAAGAAAAAGATGAAAATATAATCTGATGAAAATCTTTACTATCGCAATTTCATCAACCCCTAAACGAATAAAGATAAATAATTCGGGGAATGCACAGGCGCCAGACCTTATTATATCAGCGCCATTTTTTCTTATCTCAGCACCCTTTCTCAATTTGACGCCCTAAGGACAGAAAAACATTCGATATCGCCTTCCCCCATTCCCTTGACAGAAAATACGTATAACGTTCTGTCCCTGAAAAAGTCTAGCCTTTAATCAGCTTAGTTATCTGAAGGAGGGATGGATTAATTTCGTTGGGGGATGAATTGAGTCAATTATTTGATTATATTGATAGCGATTATTTGTTAGATTGGAAACGATGTATTGGGTGTGCACTGGAACTGAGAGATAGATCGAATGGGAGTTTAAGGGACAAACTGTTGGTTATACGATAAGAATGATGTGTTCGAAATAAAATAAAATACACAATATTTGCGATGAAATAAAATATTAATTCATGAAACAATTTTCAAATCTGGTTGTTCCTTAATCCTCGAATACGCGAAGACTTAATTTCTCTTCATTCAAAATGAGAAAAATTTGTCAAGTAACATATTTTTCTAAAGCCCTTCATTTCGATCTAAAACTCCCCAAAGTGGAGACATAAAATGTAGTTTTCAATTCATTCTTCGGAAACAGAAAAATAAATGATCTTTAACTATTGGAGAAATCCTCAATTCAACTTTCTTGAAAATGAGTGAAATCCTTTTGATAAATATAATTTGACCATAAACTAATTTATTTTTCAAGAAAATAATTAGGTGAGCATTTGCAACTTGAATTTCGAGAAACTCGAGAATTCTGTTAAAGGATTTCGTTTATAACGATTTGAATTTGATAAGTTTTTCAATGAATTATTTTAATATTGCAATAACAATTTTTCCAATATATCTTGTTGGAAAATAAATACTTAATGGAGAAAAGTGCTGTTTTCTGTAGTTTATCTTAACACCCAATCAGAATATGAAGGAGAACCCCCAGAAGAAGACTTAGAAAACGACATTAATAAGTAAACTTAAAAATAGGAAAGCTCTAAATGATAAGATAACAAATGAGATGATCAAATATGGCGGAGAAGCCATGAGAGAAGAGTACACAAAACTATTTAACATCATAATTCAACACGGATAAATACCAGAAGAATGGAAAAGAAGTGTAACAGTGCCTATCTTCAAAAAAGGAGACAAAAAATCCTGCCAACTATCGCGGAATAACCTTGTTAAGCACCTCTTTGAAACTGCTTACAAAGATTCTTGCCGATGACATAACGTCAACGATGCCAATCAACGAAGAGCAACAAGGCTTTTGAAAAAACCGGTCTACGGTCGATGCACTATTTATAACAAGGCAATTAGTAGAAAACTCTCTTGAATATAACACTCCAGCATATCTTTGTTTAATAGACTTAACGAAGGCCTTCGACAGAGTCCAACTGAAGGATTTAATCAAGTTACTGGAAAACAAAGAGGTACCCAAAAAATATATAAGACTCATAAAAGATCTGAACACTAATACAACAACGCAAATACGAACAAACCACACCCTAATGCAGCATTTCAGAACAACGTCGGGCATCCGCCAAGGTGATAGTCTTAGCCCTCTACTATTTAATACTGTTATGGACCAACTTGTGGAAACCGTTAAAAACTTGGGACTAGGATACCGCATGGGAACCTACAAAATTAACATCTTATGCTATGCCGATGACGCCGTACTCATTGCAGAATCATAAGACGACCTACAAATAATGTTATACGCCTTTAGCAAACGCGCAAAAAATTTCAATATGGAAATCTCAACAAGTAAGACAAAATGCATGACCATAGCTGACGAACCTCTGCGCTGCAAGTTAACAATAGACAACGCCACTATAGACCAAGTCATGTCATTCGAATACTTAGGGTGCAAAATAACTAGCACAGGATACTTTAAAGATGAAGTGAGGAGACAAGTGAACAAAGCAGCTGCAGTATCGGGACATCTTAAACAACCAATTTGGAGAAATAAACACCTCAGTATACCATGCAAATCCAGAATCTACAAGACATGTGTGCGACCAATTATGACATACGGGGCAGAAACAAGAGCGGAAACGTCGGTAACAAAAAGGATACTAAGAACAACAGATATGAAAACGCTAAGAACTATAACCGGTTACACATTGAATGACAGACAAAGAAATACCGACATAAGGGAAAAATGTGAAACAGACGATATTGTAAGATGGGTAAGAAAAAGAAGAAGAGAATGGAACCAGCATGTAAACAGAATGACCACAGATAGAATAGCCAAAATCGTATATAACAACATACCACACGGAAGAAGACCCGTTGGACGACCACCAAAACGATGGCGGGACAGTTGGCAATCAACTTCACAAGAACTGCTGCAGGGAAACCGGAACTGAACAGGCGCTACGCCTTCTACACGTTGAAGAAGAAGAAGAAGAAAAGTGCTATTTTCTGTAGTTTATATGAACAAATGGGAGAATTGTATTAATTGTAGAATTTCATTCGTTTTTATTCATGAATTATTTGAATGTTGCAATAACATTTCATTTGATAATTTCTGTTCGAAATTGAGTACTTTATTAAGTTATTATTTATTTATTAAGAAGTACTATTTTCTTCAATTTCATATGAACAACTGAGAAAACTATATGAAGTATTGCTTCAAATATTTACCTTTGAGATTGGCCAACCCTCTGTGAAATGCCAGAAAAAGTTTCGGCAATAATGCGACTTCTAAATTCATTAGCTTCATTGAAATAAAATCTAAAGAATTAAGATCGGGTGATCTGGATGACAACGTTTTTAGTCCCAGCCACCCTCTCCATCTGACACATGAATTTGAACTTTTCCGATTCCGAGTTTTTTGACAAATCATAGATGATTACTTCTTCTTAAAAATTTTTTCGAGTGAAACACAAAAGCAAACAAAGTATTATTTGAAAACGGAGCTTGTAAAAATAATTATTTAATGGCCAAATTCTACTTTCCAAAAGAGTTACCCCATAAATCATATTACAGAAAAAATGAAAGAAGGAATAAGAAGTAGATACTGAATCCAAAATAAGGCAATATTTGAACAGAACTCAAATAATCAGAAAAGAGAGTATAAGCAATGGTGAGAAAGCATTCAAGCATTGTTGAGAAAGCTTTACAACCGAAATAAAATGCTCGGACAGAATAATTACCCAATTGAAGAAAAAACACTAAGCTTTCGTTTCACAAAATATAATGAATTAAACTATGTTGGATATATGTATCAGGTTTTATTCCATTCTCAAGAACTTAGTGCAAATTTAAATACTACAATGTCATTTCTACCTGAGAAACAGATGAGAGAAGTGGGGACAAGTGGAAATCAAGCTGGTCATCGATTATTTGTAGATTATGTTGGTGATTTAAAAAACTTTCTAGTAATTCTTACAAATCGAAACTCATGGTTTTGTTAACTGATTAGTTGGGTTTTCGTGAAATCTGTGACAAATTCATTGCATTTATCTCCTCGAATCAAAAAAAAATCTCGAAAAATCAGTTAGTCAAATCGAGAGCCGATAAACTTACAGTTAAAATTTCGAGCAATTTTGAGTGATATATAAATAAAACCGTAAAACTATTATATTGAACAAAATTTATTGAACCTAAAATCGATCCAAACCATTAAAGAAGCCAATAAAAACTATCCGAATGTACTCTCTGAAAATAAACTGTCTAAGGGTGATGTACCCTAGAATTTCTTTATTTTATACTATTTCGAAAATACATTGATAAGATTGTCCGATCAGGAAAATTATCTCAGATACAAATGCACCCGCCTCAAAACTTTGCAAACATCTTAACAGAACATCACTAGGCATATTCAGTCAACAATAATTAACACTAAAACACTCAACATTTCCTTTAATGATACCGAATAAAGAATTCAAAATTATTAACAATCAATTACTTAAAATACAACATTGACCCTCAAATCGGGTTAGAAACAATACTCTCAATAGAATTTCGTTTGAAGTAGAGTTATTTCAGATTCAATGATTAAACTAGCTAGCTTTCCAATAGATTCTCCTCTTTCTTCTATTTTGAACGAGATCTTTATGACGAATTTTGTAAATAAACTTCTCTCTTCAGGTAATATTTTAATCAAAAACGTTCCTTGATAGGAAAAATATGTTGATACAATTTGTATTTAGACTGACAGGCAATAAAATCTCTTCTTAGAATTCTCAAATTCATTTTCGAAATGATCTAATTCATTATGATATTTGAAGAATATGTATAAACCCTTTAATTCTCTATATATTCAAATAACGAGACCAGATAATTATCTTGAATTTGACATCTATCCGAAACCAACAAACTGATACCTCTATCCATAGTAGTAGTTTCCATTCGATTAAAACAAAATGTCCACATTTCATACGTTTTTGCATAAGGAACTCACGGTTCGTCTTTCAGGAAGAAACATTGAAGAAGAGATTATAATTTTGAAAACATTAGCGTCAAATAACTGGTACTAAAATAACATAATAGAAAAATTAATAGCTGAAAATCAACATACTATAATTTATTATTATCTTCGAGATACCCCAGCCATCAGGTTCACAAACAATAAAATATCATTGCATTAATTATGTTCCACAAATGAGTACTAAATTAAGCCATATACGAGGCTGTATTGATAAGACTCCGGTCTAATCAAGAGATGGCGCCACTAGGTCTACTTCGGAGGTGGCTTTCTACAGTACCATCCTTAGATAGCTTGTATAGCTCGATCGCCATGTTAGTTTACGTTTGAGAGTACGCTGAACAAGACTCCTCTATGTCGTTTGTGAAAATGGAAAAATTGGAAAAGCGTGCTGTCATCAAATACTTTTATTTGAAGGGGTTAACGCTGAAGGAAATTAAAGAAGAGATTGATTCAAGTTTAAAATGGGCCGTGTGGGCACCTTTGGTGAGCCACACTCAGGACGCCCCGTTAAGATCACAACTCCAGATATGATCGTAAAAATTCATAAAATAGTGCTGGAAGACCGCAGATCAAATGTGCGTGAGATGGCTGAGACCTGTCGATAAACGTGTGCAAAATATTTTGCACCAATATTTGCATATGGAAAAGCTCTGTGCAAGATGGGTGCCACGTTTAATGAAAATTGATTCGAAAAACCATTTCTACCGCCAATTTGGCGCTGTATAGGAAAAATCCAAGCAAATTTTTGCTTCGATTTGTTACTGTTGAAGAAACTTGGATCCACCACTACAGTCCTGAAACCAAACGATAGTCTAAACAGTGGATTGGAACAGGGGAACCAACTCCAAAGAATGCAAAAACAATTTTTTCTGCAAACAAGGTTATGGCTACTGTTTTTTGGGATGCAAGAGGTATTATATACATTGATTACCTTGAGAAGGGTAAAAATATCACTCATCTATACTACGCAGGCTTATTGCAACGTTTTAGACACGAGGTATAAATTAAACGACCTCATTTGGTGGAGAAACAATTTTGATTCATCACCATAACGCACCAGCGTATTCTTCGCACGTTGGCATGGCTAAAATCTATGATCTGAAGTTCGAATTGATGCCGCACCCTCCCTACTCTCCAGACCTAGCCCCGAGTGACTATTATCTGTTTCCTAACCTCTAAACATGGCTTGGCGGTAAGAGATTTTCGTGCAATGAAGAAGTAATCCAAGCTGTAAATGGGTATTTTGAGGAATTTGACGAATCAGCCTATAGAGATGGCATTACTAGACTAGAACACCGCTATGGGAAATATATCAGCCTTAAAGAAGATTATGTTGAGAAATAAAAAAAGATCTTAAAAGCGTTGTTTTTCTCGGTCAAGCCTGAAACTTATCAATCCATCCCCGTATTACAACAGAATAAAGTTAACACAATATATACGAATAAGAAAAGAATATTTTCACTCTTGGTGAATAACGAAGATTGAATTGATACACTTAAAAAGCGGTGTATATAAATTATCTGTTTTAATATAGACCAAACATGTCGTTCTATAATTATTAGAGTAAACGAGCATAAAAATCTATAATTCATAATAAATTTACTACTGGTTCTTTATAACAAGAAAAAGATAATCATTTCTCAGATTTGACTAATACCCGAATTTTACATTCACGATACTGAAGCAAGAAATTGAATTTATTATATATAGTTCGTAGAAATTTCATCAGCTCACAAACATCAATAACTAACCACCAGCTTTTTCGTTTGTCCCCACTTCTCTCAGCTATAAATGCGATTATAATATTTCAATTTTCTCTTAGCTTTTGAGATTAAAAACCAAAACATATTTTTATTCAGAATATTTTGTGAAACCAAAGCTTGTGTAATTCATTCTATTGTTTAATTCTTTAGTGTAAATGTATGTATGTATATATATATATATATATATATATATATATATATATATATATATATATATATATATATATGTGTAAGTGATTAGTGAGACGTCAATATCCGAAGCTTTGAATTTGTGCAAATTGAAAGCTGTTACAGATTTCACCCATTTGCAGAGAAGCTGGATGGACGAACAAAATTATCATGAAATTTCTTACGAAACCAATGTTTTATACAGAATTTGTAGCTTCAAGTTTCTTCGTTTGGGAAGACAAAATTATAAAGCACTTAAGCATCCAAATATCGAAAAGTAGAGCCCTAAGAAAATTATTCGACAAATCTGCTTCATTTTAGTTCAAAATCACCCTCTGAAGTAAGTCCGGGTAAGAATCACTCTGTATTATAATATATGCTACAATGAATTGCTATTGTCAGATGAATTATACTGTTAGCTGCCTCACATACAAAAAAGACCCACACATACAGCAATGAACAAACAAAAATAAATTGAGTTTCCCTCATTTCTAAGACAAGAAATCCTAAGATGCCTTCAAGCTTCAAGCATCTAATAGCAGACTGCATTGCTCCTCTACGTGTCACATCAAATCCCAAGTGAATCAAAGTAAAAGGGATCTGTTTTCAAGATATTCTAATTCGGAAACTTCTGCTTATCTCTGTGCCAGATGGTTTATATTATAGTTTCTACTCCAACCCCTCAGGGAGGAAATTTACTTGTTCGTACGACGAAAGTGCACAGACGCATTAAATTATACAACGCGGAATTCTCTACTATTTGTTTACTTAGTTTTGAAAGCTGCAAGTTAATCGGATGAATATGGAGTTATGAAAGATTAATCGATCGACTAGTATGCGTTATGTTTTGGTCATCGAAATTTCAATATTTCATATATCTTTTTTGGTAGGCAGCCATTTATTAGTACAAGTTTTGTTTTGGATATGTCCGGACATATGCCAACACATATGGATCGCCGTTGTTATTTTGCAACGTTTAAGGAAAGAAATCACAGAAAGAACGACGCATTTCGCTGAAAAGAAACCATTTTTTATCAAAGCAATATACCAGCTCATTGATCTGTTATCGCATCGGTCAAATTTAATGAGTTTTTAAGTTTCAATTGCTTTGTCATGCACCCTATTCGTGAGATTTCGCCTCATCGGATTATTTTTTTTTCCAAAACTGAAAACCAACAATGGGGTAAAATAGGTAGTTTATGGAAATTTTGTGGGCGACTGCTATTAAACAGGGTAATAAACTTACTGAACATCGCTAGAAAAAATTATAGAGCTGAGAGAAGATTATACTGAAAATTAAGATATTTTTTGTTTTTTTTTAATTGGGAGGCTTTTACTTGGTAGAATTCTATTATCAATAATGAAAACAAGTAATGTTTTTTAGGATTATACTTAATAATTGTGATTCGTAACTCGTTTCACTACACCCTAGCTTCTTCAGACGAATGAATGTACAGAAATTATGACAACTATATATAGATAGGAATGAGAATATGAATACAAATGTTCTTAAGTAATTGAAAGCTAATTGGGTTGCTTCTTCTAAAGTGGTTATTTATGACAGGTATATCCAATAAAATTAAGGAATAGATTGCTCCCCGAAGAGATTCAATAGAGGTGAAGGGCTTAAATCGACTTGTTCATTGATGAGTCTACCTGAGTGTTTGTATTTATTTATTTCTAAAGTTTCCCAAAGATCTACCTTCCAATATTTATTATCTGTATGCAAAATTTCAAACTGTGGGTAGAAAAAGTGGCTAATTTCTAGGAGATGATTCGCGTAATTTGAATCTCATTTTTTATTTGAAAAACTGCGTTTATGTTCCGATATTCTGCTATTAAAATTTCTATGTGTTTTACCAATGTAGAAATTATCACAGTCATTGCAATTCAATCTATAAACACTTGATTTAATATTTTTATCTGATTTGGTTTTATTATTTTTATATATTTGCTTAAGCTATTATTAGTTTGGAAAGCTATGTTGAAATTATTGCTACTCAAATATGATTTTAGTTTCTCTCTTGTAATGCCAACGTAGGTTAAGGTGTTGAATTTTGTTTCAATTTATCGACAGGGTAAACTTCATTCAATGCGATTCTATTTTCTTTTTATTCAAAATATCATTTATTATTTTGGGATTGTAACCATTATACTTAGCTATTTGTTTAATTAAATTTAATTCTTTGTTGAAATTTTCTGGCTATAACGGGATGTTAATCAATCTATGAATAAAATTGTTGAATGCTGATATTTTATTTTAATACGGATGACACGACGAGTTATGTTTTATATCTGTATGTGACGGCTTATGGTAAATTGCGGAAACATGTTTTCCATTTTCATTCGAAATTGTTACGTCTAAGAAATTTATTGAATTATTACTTTCCCTTTCGGTTGTTAATTCAATTTGGATGTAATAAATTCTCAAAAATTTTAACTGCCTATCTGTTCCTGTGAAGCAAATAATGATATCGTCTACAAAGCGATACCAGTATAAACAGTGTTCACTAAGTGGATGATTATAAAATAATTTCTGAAAATTATTCATGAATATTTCTGCTAACAAAGGACTGGTGAAGACGGCTTGATTATGGACAATCTGTTAAGTCCTTTATTAGCAGAAATATTCATGAATAATTTTGCGAAATTAATTCATAATTATCCACTCATTAAATATTGTTTATATTGCTATGAAGACGATATCATTATTTGCGGTACAGGAACAGATAGACAGTTATAAAAATTCTCAAAAATCTTATGAAATAATTACATCCGAAAACTGAATTAACAACCGAAATAGAAAGCAATAATTCACAAATACAAGTAAACGATGATTTCTACTAAAATATATTATTAAATGCTCGACGCCTTTCGATGCACAGTATGTTTGTCAAGTGCGAATGAATACTACAAATATATCTTACTAACAAATCCTTATATATACTGAAGCAATCCACTCAGACCTAGGCAAATATATAAAAATAATAAAACCAAATCAGATAATATAATAAATCAGGTGTTTATAGATTGAAATGTAATGAGTGTAATAATTTCTACATTGGTAGACACATAGAAATTTTAATATTAGAATATCGGAACATAAACGCAGTTTTTCAAATAAAAATCAGATTCAAATTACGCGAATCATCTCCTAGAAAATAGCCACTCTTTCAACAAACAGTTTGAAATTTTGCTTACAGATAATAAATATTGGAAGGTAGATCTTTGGGAAACTTTAAAAATCAACAAACACAAACACTCAGGTAGACTCATCAATAAACAAGTCGATTTAAGCCCTTCACCTCTATTGAATCTCTTCAGGGAGCAATCTATTCCTTAATTTTATTGGATATACCTGTCATCAATAACCACTTAAGAAGAATCAACCCAATAAGCTTTTAATTACTTAAGAACATTTATATTTATATTCTCATTCTTATTTATATATAGATGTCATAGTTTCTGTACATTCATTACTCTGAAGAAGCTACGGTGTAGTGCAACGCGTTACGAATCACAATTATCAAGTAAAATTGCTGAAAACACATAAATTGCTCTTATTAAATATTTTTAAAATTTTTGTTTCTCTTTTGTTAGACCATGTACTTTTGGGACTAACTTAGTAACGTAAAAAGAAAATACTTTCCCCCCTTTAATGTAGTGATCAAGCTATCTACAACAGAAGCTTCACTTTCATCCTTGTTATAAATATAGCTATTACTGCAGATAATTAATTCTTTTACTTTTCTTCCTGAATCCGATATTTTATTTTCGCATTAGTTATAACTGATTTCCTAAAAAATTCATCCAACGTCTTTCCCAACAACGAATCGATCGAACCTGCAGAATAAAACTTTATTGGAAGAAAAGAATATTTCTGTCGGTGATCAGTTAACTTCACTTCGAATAATCACCTCGTTCGTCATCTAGCAGAGTTTCTTTTCTCCCTCTTCTTATGATCCACAGTATCGATGTCAGTTTGATGTATCTTTTTTAATACAAACAGGATCATTTATCCCGAAGCGTCACTCTTCGGTATCTACATTATTGGGAGTCAAACACATTAACGGGAGCTACGCACTTGACTCTTACAACCATCAATCTTTGCCAGAACTAGTGAAAAAACCGAAAAGAGATTGTATTTTCCAGACTGGACATTCCAAGTTGTATAAGGAAGGTGGGCAGTTATTTGATGGGATGAGTGTTCGGAATTTCTAGCAGCGTCATGTGTTTACGGAAGGGGAAGTAGACCGTGAAATACGTTATACTCAAAAATAATTTAATAATGTCTTTTTTTGGGAATTTTCAGTTAGTTCATTAATAAGACTAATGGTTCGGTCATTTAACCTAAGTTGAAACGTTTTTTTGGGTCTTCAACGTTAGGTGGCTTCAATCATAAAATAACTGACTGATTTAAGGCAAGAATAACTCCAACCTACTATAGAGTTGTATTTAATAAAATTTAAACTTTAATTGAAATGATTTGTATATTTATTAATTTCATAAAAGTGACTCATGATCATGGGAAACTTTGAGTCCACTTTTAGCAGAGATTTTATGAATAATATTGAACAGAAAATTCATACACATCCACTCATTTCCAAATTTCTTTATTGGTATAGATATGTTGACGACATCTTAGTATGTTTCATTGAACTACTCGTCAATTAGACTTATTTATTAATTTCATTAATTCCATCCATTTGAACATTAAATTCACGATAGAAATTGAACAGAACGATTCCATAAATTTTTGGACTTAAAAATCACTAA
Organism: Cryptolaemus montrouzieri; assembly: GCA_013387265.2. Classification (NCBI taxonomy): domain Eukaryota; kingdom Metazoa; phylum Arthropoda; class Insecta; order Coleoptera; family Coccinellidae; genus Cryptolaemus; species Cryptolaemus montrouzieri. Next base: position 21,524,719 of record JABFTP020000103.1, read on the forward strand.
ACAAAATAATAATCATGTTTTTTCGGTCTTTCGTAAACCAACACATACTGATACAATTATAGATAACTACTCATTACATCCAATTCAACACAAAGTTGCAGCTTTAAACAGCATGGTATATCGGTTACTCAATTTACCTTTATCAGTAGAAGATTATATTAAAGAGTTAAACATCATCAAACAGATAGCTATTAATAATTCATATAATCCGAATATGATAGATCTAATCATTCGTAAAAACTCTATCAGAAAGCAATAAATGAAGTATATCCTATTCATAAAGACTATAAAATATTCAACAGTTTAACATTCTGCGGTTCTGCAAGTACAAATATCAAATCCTTTCTCGTCAAACAAAATCTTAATATAGCTTTCAAAACTTCTAATAACTTAGGTAAACATATTAAAATAATAAATCTCGTGTTGAAAAATCTAGTAAATCAGGAATCTATAAACTCAATTGCGGTTCTTGTGATAAAATTTATATCGGTAGGACCTATAGGAGTTTTGGCATAAGAACATCTGAACATAAACGTAGCTTCGATAAAAATAAATCTGATTCAAATTATTCAAACCACTTAATAAAAGAAAACCATTCATTCAATGAAAACTTTGACATATTACATATAAAATCAAAAAGTTCAAAATTAGATCTCCTAGAAGCATTAGAAATAAATAAATACAAACATTCGGACAAGCTTTTGAATGAACAGGTAGATTTGAATTACTCACCCTACTTAACTTGTTTAATTAGTTTTATTACCTCTCATACTAACTGTACAATGGCTCGGTGTGGATTTTCCTGTTATTCATCCAACTTGTTCTACGATTTGTTTATAATACCATACTCTTCATTCTATTTTTCATTCTTGATAAAGCTGCTGTGTCAGCGAAACGTCGTCGAATTTTTTCAAATAAAGTGTAGATTAAAGTTAAACCTTGTGTTTTTATCTCATTTATATAATGGATCTACATCAAGTAACGGCCTCCACAATTCAAATACTATAGAGTGTTCTGGATTTAGTATTCACCCTTTAAATAAATTAGTTTTACTAAAGATATGTAGTATTGCCACATATACACAACCAAATTTATATGGAATCACTCAGTATTTCACATTATTGATACTTTTAAACCATGGGTCTTTGACTACTGAATGAAGAATGAAGTTTTTGTTGTAAAAACTGGATAGTATGATAAGAAATGTTGAATTACACTGGTCTACAATGTTTTTGTTGCCCTAGATATGAAAATGATTTCAGGTCTATTTATGCACACAGTTCGTGAAACTATCAATGATTTTGTAGGATTTGCTCTGATTTCTTTTTAAATCTTTATTTTCATTTTACATAACAAAATCGTAAAACAAGAAACAAAATAACAGATATATTTATAATGTCAGTTATGTTTTGAGAAATTCGGATACATCGAAGTAAATAAAGAGGAAAATGTCGAAAATATATTTGATATTTCCATAAAACGCCTTTTATGAGCTTTTCTTCTATAATTTTTCAGGGGACAATCTCTTTTCAAAGACCCGCAGTAATCTGCCATCCTGTGACAATCCCATCGACCTTGATACCTTTCTTCCATCACTTTTAGATCTTGATGAAACCGCTCTCCCTGTTCCTCACTATAATTTCCTAAATCATCCGGAAATTTATCTAGATGATTGCGGAGATAGTGTAACTTAATACTCATATTTGCTCCTAAAGTCTGAAAGTTTGTCAGCATATTTTGCACAATTTCTTCATAATTTGCTGCTTTATGGTTACCTAGGAAATTTTCGACAACCAACACAAAACTTTTCCAAGCTTTACTTTCCGGAACAGTCATAACTTTGATAAAATCTGAGTCTTTCATCAATTGCCGTATTTGGGGACCATCAAATATTCCACCTTTCAATTTTTCCATACTAAGCTTCGGAAATTTTCTGCAAATGTAATTAAAACAATTTCCGTCTTTGTTCAACGCTTTTACAAATTGCTTAATCATACCTAACTTAATATGTAATGGTGGAAGTATGATTCTGTCTCTGCTCACTAGCGGCTCCCTTATTACGTTGGCTTTACCGACAGTTAAAGAATTTCTTACAGGCCAAACATCTTGTTCCCAATGAAGTTGATTTGCTCTACTATCCCACATACAAATAAAGCAAGGGTATTTTGTATATCCACTTTGTTGGCCAAGTAAAAAATTAACCATTTTTAAATCCACACAGATCGGCCATTGATGCTCAGAGTATTCAATTTTCTAAAACTAATTTTACATTTTCATATTCTTCTTTGAGTTTCGTTAAATGGGCAATTGGAATTGATGCAAATTTATTTCCATTGTGCAATAAGACGCAATTTAAACTTCTTTTGCAACTATCAATAAAAGGCGCCATTCAGTAGATTTGTACTCTTTTAAACCCATGTCTATAAGCAGCTTCGCGATATCATTACAATAAACTAATCCTTCATTTTCACTAAAAATTGTAATAACTCTTTTTCTCGCGTTCTGTATGTTGTAATTGTTACTGTTGGTGCCAATAAATTTTTTTCTTTCAATCTCGAGGCTAACAGTTCTGATCCTTCTTTTGATAAATTGAGATCACGTATTAAATCACTGAGTTCATTTTGAGAAAATAACTTTGGCGTAGATGTTTCACCTTCCCATTCACTTCCACCAGTAGATGGTCCCGATTTCTGTGAATTTGGTAACATCATTGTTTCTGAGGGCATGCGAATTACTTTTGAAATGTATATGGGCCGAGGGAGATTTTCACTGTTTAGAACCGGACATTTCGTAAACTGTAAGTCTGGGTATCTCCACGTTTGATTTCGATTAAAACCTTTAACATCTACTACGCAAAAGTAACAATCATCTAAATGATTCGTAGGCTCCATCCAGATCATAGGAATACCAAAGTCTAATCCAGAACGTTCACCTTTTTTCCACAACCGTAAAGACTCAACACAGGACTTACAAACTTTATTAGGAACTCATGGTTTACCTAATTTGTCCATTTTGAAACCAAAATATCCAACATAAGTCTCCTTGACAAAGTCTGTGATATTTCTTTTTGTTTTTTGGTATATAAACACCGCAAATATAACAAAATAAATCACTACAATATTTACACTTTCTTCGTGACGAACTCATATTTTAGACTAGAAGACAAATATATAAGAATGGACATTCAGTAATTGAAACAAAATATTAATCCATAACACTTTATCCAGATTTACGTGTATTTGTACTTCAATATTGTCAAATAACTGAGATCTCAGCTGTTCTGTGGAGCAAGGGGTCTGAGAGTGGGGATCAGGTGATGTTTGTATGCGCGAAGAAATTGCGCAGAAGCCTAATCATGACTGGAAAATTAAAGTTTATTTCTAACGAGCTTATAATTGTTCAAAATATAAGAAATGCAGAAATCATGAAAATACGAGCACATTGAGAACTTTCATGAATATATTCGTAATCTGGACACTTGAAAACATAAAAATTTGCGATGATATCCAGGACAACAATAAAAACAATTTTTTTTGTAGAGCTGTGTTATCGCAACATGTTCGGGATATTGTACTCAGTCGTCACTGAAATTTGAAACTGTGAATTTCGAAATTTAAAAAAGTCTACAATCATAATTGAAAATATTTTCATTGAAATAAAACTAAAGTATTTAAATTTTCACTATATTAACAAAACTATGACCGGTTTCACCACACTGTGGCTTCATCAGATAGATAAAACAAATGAACAGAGTTATTCCTTATATATTAGTCTTATTTCCTACTTAATATTACAATAGGTACAAGTACAAGGGGTATGTTGGAAAACCCATCGGAGTTGCTTACTTTATAAATTGAAAAGATTGAGCAAAGGAGAAGGATTTAAATCTAATTGACTGTTAAGTAACCTACCTGAATTATTTTCTTTGTTGATCTCTAAAATATCCAATAGATTGAGTTTTTGTGTATTATTTTCATGGTGTAAAATTTTGAAATTATCATTAACGTTATGGTTTTCTTCGAGTAAGTGATTGGAATAATGGGAATCTGATTTATGATAAAGCAAACGTAGTTTTAATTAGCGAGCAGATCGTGGTCTACTACCCAGTTATGCCAGCTTTTGAGAATAGCCAAGTATCTCCATAATCTCCAACTGAAAAACTCAGCTACCTGATTCCTCTTTGGTCTTCGTGCACCAGATATCTCCTCCATCTGTTAGGGAATACTTACTTTCCTCCCACGCTTCCACGTCATAAGATCCAGGGTTTTACCTGGATCTTATAACCGAAATGGTACCTCAGCGTGGTTTTATCCTAGTTCATCAGAAACTTTTCTTCAAAAAACAGGTCTTGCGCCTACCAATAGCGTACCTCTCGTCTTTGGCCTATGACCAATCAAAACTACCCTGCTAATAATTGTAAGGCACTGTGGATTGACCGCTAACAGTACACCTAATAATCGGTAGAGGTGTTTCTTTAAGTACTCATCACTTTCCTCACCATCAGTGCTCTAAGCCTCTCTAGAGCCAGCTTCGACGTCTGTTTTTTCGCTTTCGTCCACCAGACCTGCGAAGAGTACATGAGTCTGGATAGCACAACGGTTTTGAAAAACCGCATCAATAAGTATGGTTTCATGTCTTACTTAGTTATAAAATCGTGGTTTCTGAAACGTAGTTTTTTTTTGCGATATCTCCAGAGACAACGTAGATAGAACAACTGAATATTTCCAAAATCATTAGTATCTGGAAAGCTAATTATAATATCCCAATTCTGTTCTTAGTAGTAGTAGTAGAAAAGGATTGTATCGACTTATTAATGAATTGGAAATGTATGAAGTAAGGAGAAAAGATTATAAATGATTTCACCAAGAACCAAATCAAATTTAAAACAAAAGATGAATTCCTGACAGAATGTTCTCCTGCTGAACAAGAACCTATCAACATTCAAAAGAACAAGTGAACCTCTACTTCAGTCTGAGAAGACGCAGATTATAATGATGAATTATTATATGTACTGTTGTTTTTTCAAATTGAAAATGAATCGAGTTTTGAGGATTGATGTAAAACATTGATTTACGAAACAGAAATTTAACAGATGCTCACAACAGTCTGTCAGACGTTCGTTGACTTGTGTATTCTACGAAATGGATGACATTCTGTTATTTCTCAGTTGAATAGATACATAGATAGATAGATAATTTATCGATACATTACTACAGAATCGAATCACAAGTAGTAGACATCCTCTTGCTCCCCCTTTTAAAAATTGGAATGACCTTTGAGACTTTGAGACATCCAGGAGAGACCCCCGCCCGAAGACATCGATTCACAAATGAAGTGAGAAGACAAATGATGGAGTTGATGTTCTCCTTCAGAACAATAGTGGTCAGTCCATAGTAATCCCTGGATTTACTATTCTTCAGATTCTGGACATCATCCCTCATTTCATTATAAGTGACTCCAGAAAAATCAAAGTTGGCATCAGGCGGTATGTCCGTCCTGAAAGTAGCAACAGGGTCTTCCGTACAATTGCCAAGACTTTTAGAAATCTGTAATGGAATCGAGATAAAGTAGTCATTGAATTTCTGAAGACTCAAAGTGTTATGCAAACTATTGCTATTTTTGTTTCTTTTTTTATTGTCAATATTCGAAAGTGTTTTACTTTTATTCGAAGATTCACTTATAAATTGGCCATTGTGTGCAACTTTTGCTCTCTTCAGCTCCACTCTATATAAAACTTGTAACCGTCTGCGCATATTTTTGAAATGCTCAGTTTTATATTTATTGAAATCCCCACACACAAATCGCAAATTATCTCGTAGATCCTTCAAGTTATTGTTAAACCAGCCATTCTCATGTGTTCTCCCCTCACATGCAGTTTTTCCAGGAAAAGATATAAGAAAAGAGTTCAAGAAGTTGTGGTGAAAAATTCTAAAAGCTTCAGATGGATCCAAACTCTCATCAGTAGCAAAATCCCAGTTTAGCTGCTGAAGAATATCATGCATGGAATTCAAAATTTGATAGTTTGACGTTCTTACCAGCTAAACCAAAACAGACATTCTGTGCATCAAGATCAGAAAACTCAGTTGCCAACACAGCAGAACTGACACTCATTGGTTCAAAATTCAGGAATATGTTGCAAAGGCAATTATCCCCTCTAGTAGACTCTAAGATTTTTTGTTCAAATCCAAAAGAACTCACCAAATCGCAGAGGATCCCAGCATTTCGGTCATCAGTGTTGAACTTAACATTGAAAACCCCACATAAAATGATATTAATAGATACACTACACAAGTTCAAAATATCTATGAAATAGGTGTAGTTGAAATCTTAGGAAGAACTTTGTTTATTCAGTTGAAATTGGTCACAGTTATGACAAAAAAATAAGATACACTAAAGTTTCCAATAGATTCAGAAATTAATTTAAATCTTAGATGGCATTCAATTCAAATAGAAAGACCTGCATCCCAAATTCAAGTGCAATGTCTCGAAAATTTTGAAAAAAAAACGAAAACAATTTAAACACCCTGTATCACGATAAGGAAGTGTTTTCGGAGTTGATAAGATAAAAGCATCTTGAAATAAGGTATGAGCTTTATTCATACAAAAATTACCAGAGAAATACCACCCCAACAATAATCTAAAGTCACTTATATGAAACACCCTGTGTACCGCCACTGCTTACAATGAAATATTGGGCTGAACGATTTTCCTCTTAAATCATTACTATGATTAAAATTATTTAATACAAAAAAAAAACGTAATTAATGCAAACCTTATTTTATTGTCTTCGATTATAGGAGATGTTTCTATTTTTTTCTTAAAACCCCTTACGAACCAACCCTCAACTGACGCTTCCATAGAACAATGGATATGTTTATATACACTTTTTCGATTCTAAAAATATAACGTCCAAAATCTCTCACAATTAATGATGACGAAGATTTAGCAACCAAAAAATCCTGTTACACTGTTTCAACTCGCCTTTTCAATTTTCTTAATGTTAAAATTAACAACTGAGTTCACTGAGATATAACGAGTTTTCCGAATGAGAATAGAAAAGCGGAAAGAACACGCCACCTCTTCAGTAGTCTTGAATCAATCACAACGTCTGGTTCTTATAGTATTTTTCTACTCTGATTATTTCCCCAGCGACAATGTCAGCAACAAAGAGAAAAAGAACAAAATTCTCAATTCATGTAAGTTAACTTCGTTTATGCGTGCTCGATTTGTAAAAGATACTTGCCTTTATACAATATATTAATTTTATTTTCATAACTAGAACAGACAATTTTTGTATATACCGATACTATAAATTCAGAAAACACATGTTTCCAGTAGTGTTGCCTTTTCTGAAAAATGCTATTTTACAAATGTACAAAATTAATTTCAAAACAAATCAGCAATTCATTTATACAATTGTGTACTTTGTAATGCATAGTATAATTTCAGGTATTGAATAAGAAAATGCATATAATGCACTGTTGGTTAACATAGGAGCAGGTGGCAGTATTGAGGCGTTGTTTAATTTACATTCCAAGATGTCCAAATATATTAAGATTTCAAAACACAAATGGAATTTTCACTGTTGTACTACCAACAAATGAATTAATATTTTATTTGTTATATACTAATAGTTCTCTGTTTCCTCGGTTTCGAACTCTCATAGGACAGTATGAAAATCGAGTACAATATGAAATATATACCACGTGTAACTGAAATTAGGACCACCCTGTATCTTTTTTTTCTATTTGGAATATTTTGATGAAATTCGGGAACCGGATAGAAGACAACATTTTGAATAGGATAACATTCATATGTTCGACATTTCGTTTCCGGTTTTCCGGAAACGATACCAACTTTGGATTTGCAAATAGGACACCATATATTTTTTTGCTTATTTGAATTGTTCATCTCATCTTACGACCTTTTGAAATATTTTTGAAAGAAAAACAAAACGTTTTCTTTTTCTTGCATTTTTCATGTTTCGTTCTAGAAGGCCATGAACACTGACAATTTGGCTCCTATTACGAAATTACAAGATTGTATCTGAAAATTTAATTAGCCATTTTTTACGGGGTGTCAACAACAAACAACAAAAGAGTGAACAGTGAAAACGAAGCAACTTTAATAAATGTTCGAAAATACCACCATTCTCATGAACACAACAGCGCACACGATTGATGATCCCCTCACAACATAATTTAACTTTTGGGCTGTGAAGCCTGTAATAGCCTGTCTCAAACGGTTCTCCAATTCTTGTTGCGTTCTCACAGGTGTTTGGGTAACCTCATTCTTCAAATGGCCTTACAGGAAGAAATCTAGTGGACTCAAATCTGGCGATTTAGCTTGCCTTCTTACGGGACCATTTGTACCTATCTATTTTCGGGAAAAATTTCGTCGAGATACCACGAGACCTCCCTTGTGTTATAAGAAGGCCCACCATCTTGTTGAAAATATATTTCATTCACAACAGCTAATGGCAACTCGTCGAATTCATCTTGTATTTAGGTCCTCAACAATTCCAAATATCTCTTCCCTGTCAATGAACCTTCAAATATTGTAGGCCCTATTAAATATCTTCCCATCATCCCCATCCAGACATTGAACTCAAAACATTCACGATAGTACCTGCCTATTAAACATCCCAATGTTTGTAAAACGTGATTCGTCACTGAATAAAATCTTCGTGGGGATATTGTGGATGACCTTCCATTATCCTAAGGTACTCTTCAATGTACGTGAATCGTCTAACACTATCGTTAACATAGAGGTGTTGGTGTAGTTGATATTCAAATGAGCGGTACTTATCTTTTTCAAAATTCTCCATGCGCTTTGGTGGCTAATTTCAAACTCCCCGGTAATTTCCCTTGTAGATGCGGTTGGATTAATATCGACAAATGTCAATACGTCTATTTCGGTATCTTCGTTGATAACGAAATCCTTCTCTTCAGCAGGTTGCACCACATGAAAATTTTCGTTCAACTTTAGACAAATAGGTTCCATTCGGATGAAGTCTTTCCGGATAGTGCTCTCTGTATAATTGTTCAGCTTGAACGATATTTCGCCTGCACTCTCCATAAATAAGGAGCTTATCGACTTTTTCACTTTGGGTGGATTGATTCATACTCAAACTGAATTCACTAATTCATAATGTCGATAATTAACAACAATGGAATTTTGACGTGTCACATTGATATTTTTATGATCACAGAATATTATAAGTATGAACAGAAATTTTTCATCGCCACAGTAGTTATTGTTATTAGCGAATGGAAAAACTCTGCAAAATTTGCCTAGGTGACGTGAGTGTTGAAAAAAAAAAGATAAAAGATACTGCTTCTGTAATACCGGGTGGCCCGATATGGTTGAAAGAAAACCTACTTTTTGAGGAAAAACTGAAATTTGAAACTTTAACACCCCGTTAAAAATGAGCAATCCAAATTCAAGATAAAATCTTGTATTTTCGAGATAGGGGATGTTGAGCTAAGCCAATTGTCACTGTTCATGGCCTTCTAAAATGAAAGATAAAAATTGCAAAAAAAAGATTGCGTTTTGTTTTTCTTTCAAAAATATATCAATAAGTCATAGGATGAGACGAACAATTAAAATAAGCAGAAAAATACAGGGTGTCCTATTGGATAATCGAAAGTTGGTAACGTTTCCGACATAACCGGAATCAAAATGTTCAACATATTAATGTTATCAAATTCAAAATATAATCTTCTATCTGATTCCCAAATTTCATAAAAATATTCCAAATAGAAAAAAGTTACAGGGGTAGCCCTAGTTTCAGTTGCACCCGGTATATTATTTGGATTTGGAATAATCCAGAATTTAGTTATGCAGTCCACCAACTATCATTATTTGACTGGTGATTGATTGGTCGTTCATTATCTGAAATTTTACATGGAAAAGTGTGTTCAACTGATTCTAGGTAATTTAGTTTTCTATCCTTAGGGGCAATGGAATTTCCAATTTATCAATACCAGGAAAAGTGTGCCCATTTTGTTTGAAATTGTTATCTAATATTGAATCTTGCTTATTACTTGCCAACTCTTTTTCTGTTGCAGATTAATGATCTGCTCCACCAAAGTGTGTCAAATAAACATAATCATATTTGACAACACCACTCATTCTTAATGAGGTTCCAAACTCTATGATTGCTAGATGATTCTTTCAAACGAATATTCGACAACGTAAAAGCAAAATATAATACTCACTTCCTAGTCAAGATGAATCAGAGTTTATTTATTTTTGAATTTGGGAGGCTTTTACTTGGTAAAATTCCATTATCAATAATAAAAAACAAGTACTGTGTTTTAAGGAATTTTACTTAATAATTGCGATTCGTAACGCGTTTCACTACACCGTAGCTTCTTCAGACGAATGATTATGCAGAAAAATGTAAATGAGAATATAACTATAAATGTTCTTGAGTAATTAAAAGCTTATTGGTCACCTCCTCCTAAGTGGTTATTTATGACAGGTATATCCAATAAAATTAAGGAATAGATTGCTCCCGAAAAGATTCAATAGAGGTGAAGGGCTTAAATCGACTTGTTCATTGATGAGTCTACCTGAGTGTTTGTATTTATTTATTTCTAAAGTTTCCCAAAGATCTACCTTCCAATATTTATTATCTGTATTCAAAATTTCAAACTGTGGGTCGAAAGAATGATTATTTTCTAAGAGATGATTCGCGTAATTTGAATCTGATTTTTATTTGAAAAACTGCGTTTATGTTCCGATATTCTAATATTAAAATTTCTATGTGTTCTACCAATGTAGAAATTATCACAGTCATTGCAATTCAATCTATAAACACCTGATTTATTGTTTTTACCTGGTTTGGTTTTATTATTTTTATATATTTGCCTAAATTATTATTAGGTTGGAAAGCTATGTTGAAATTATTGCTACTTAAGAATGATTTCAGTTTCTCACTTGTAATGCCAACGTAGGTTAAGGTGTTGAATTTTGAACAAATAGCCAAAATAATGGTTACAATCCCAAACTAATAAATAATATTTTAAATAAAAAACAAAGTAGAATCGCATTGAATGAAGTTTACCCTGTCGATAAATTGAAACAAAAATTCAACACCTTAACCTACGTTGGCATTACAAGTGAGAAACTGAAATCATTCTTAAGTAGCAATAATTTCAACATAGCATTCCAAACTAATAATAATTTAGGCAAATATATAAAAATAATAAAACCAAACCAGGTAAAAACAATAAATCAGGTGTTTATAGATTGAATTGCAATGACTGTGATTATTTCTACATTGGTAGAACACATAGAAATTTTAATATTAGAATATCGGAACATAAACGCAGTTTTTCAAATAAAAATCAGATTCAAATTACGCGAATCATCTCTTAGAAAATAATCATTCTTTCGACCCACAGTTTGAAATTTTGCATACAGATAATAAATATTGGAAAACTTTAGAAATAAATAAATACAAACACTCAGGTAGACTCATCAATGAACAAGTCGATTTAAGCCCTTCACCTCTATTGAATCTTTTCGGGGAGCAATCTATTCCTTAATTTTATTGGATATACCTGTCATAAATAACCACTTAGGAGGAGGTGACCAATAAGCTTTTAATTACTCAAGAACATTTATAGTTATATTCTCATTTACATTTTTCTGCATAATCATTCGTCTGAAGAAGCTACGGTGTAGTGAAACGCGTTACGAATCGCAATTATTAAGTAAAATTCCTTAAAACACAGTACTTGTTTTTTATTGTTTATTTATTTATTTATATAATGAACCAAAGGAGCCCCAACAGGAAAAACCCAATTATAGGGGTTCACAAAAAACTATAACAGGAAAAGTTTGCAGATGTGAAACATGTCTTAAGAAATATCAGCTATAAATAACTTAAATTAAGCAAAAATCAAAAAAACTTTTAGTGAAACAAATGAACTATTAAAAAAATACAAAATCAAGGAAATTTTCATGAGAATCAGCAAAATTCGAAGATCATGCTGAGTCAGATCTAATAAGGATTGTGATAACTGCATTAATGAATGATGAAAAAGATTCACGAAAAATATCAATACCGGCAATATGCCAGTTATATAAACGCATAATTCTCAAGAGCACAGAATTCAAGAACTATTGCAGAAAAACACGATAAGTTCAAAGTCTTATTGAATATTGATATTACCGAGTAAAACTCACGATATGTGAGTGGTATTTTTAATGACTAAATCAATATGTGTTTTGTTAATATTGCATCGAGAATTTTTCAATAAGTGTTTAATAAAGCGAAGAAAATAAAAATGTAAATTACTGATGAGATGCAAAACGATCCTTTCAAATATTATACAATGTTTAAGTATATAATTAGTATATTTAGGCAAATATATACTTGAAAATATGGGATTTATACGCATATTAGTATGCAATATTTTATCGATAATTCAAGTACTATAATCGAATGAAGTAAATTCATCTAAATATGACAACAGTTTTCTTTAATATTGTTGACAAAAAATCCGAGATGTGGAAGTAGGACTCGAGAAACGAGACTTCAGTAGGAGAAGGTATATCAATAATTATATACTTACTAAGGAAATTGATGAATATCAAAGACGTCAACCCTGAAACTATCTGATGAAATTCAATACGTCGAAGATTTTTAATATTGATATCAGTGTACGTCTGTTTAAATTATCAAATATCTACTGACATTCATACAGACCGTGTTTAATTAAATATTTTAACTCGTAGATCAGGGATGCTCAAACGCTCAATCGCGAGTTCTTTTTGAGTAGATCTCGAGAAGAAAAGAAAGAAGGTAACTAAACTACAAAATTTATTACGTTTCAAAATAACACTCTGCTAGCGGCAAAAGGCGGTTTTATCAAAGGAACCCGCGGTACTTGTCAAAGAAAGGCCGCTTAATTTATTCTTGCTGCTTTTCTTGAAATTTCGGGCGGCACGTTTGACGGGAACCTCTGAGACTTTCGTTCACGCATATATAAATGTTGCGCTTGCAAGAATTGAAGTCATTCTGAATTGTAACTTGAAGGCAATACTACGTCGATACAAAGTTTATTATTGAATAGTACAAAATGAGTACAGCGAAGAAATCTAAAACGTATCATTTTAATAACGATTAGGATGAAGAATTTTTTTATGTACGGTGAAGGATAAGTGCATTTGTCTTATTTGTCGTGCGTCAGTTGCAATACCTAAGCGTGGTATCTTAGGATTTTCCGGCACTGAGTAAATTAAGAAATCGAAAAGTACGTGATTTGATATCTTGTTTGAAGAAAAGGGTAAACCATGTTAACAAGACCAGGCAAACAATCTGAAGCTGCTACGATCGCATCATTTAAAATATCTACTGTATTGGCGAAACAGAAGAAACCATTCGAAGATGGACCAGTTGTGAAGTCAGCATTTATTGAAGCGGATGAGACTTTATTTGGAGATTTTAAAAATAAAACAGAAATCATGTCTGCGATTAGAGAACTTCAGTTATTTCGTTCGACTGTCACCATACAGACGACATGTTAGCTAAGGAAGAATTTTTGACAATCATTCCTCTGAAGGGAAGACCCGTGACGACGATATGTATGATGTTTTCTTCAATTTTGTAAAAAACTACAAGCTACAAATGTATAAATTAATGGCATTACATCCGATGGAGCACTAGCAATGACTGGAAACTAAGAATGGTTTTGTGGCATTGTGTCGAGCTAATGAAGATATCTCTTTATTTTTTTCATTCCATTGCATTATACATCAACAAGTTTTGTGTTCAAAAGTATCAAACACGGGGGAAATTATGGGCATTGCAACGAAAATTGTGAATTCAATTCGTGCACGTAGCTTGCAACGGCGGCTCTTTAAGTTGCAGTTGGTAGATAGAGTCAGCTGAATACACTAATTTAGTTCTTCAAACGGACGTCAGGTGGTTGAGTCGCAGAAAATTCCTAACAAGGTTTCAAGAATTATTGACCGAAATAACAGCTTTTCTAGACGAAAGAGGTGATGATACCCACATGTTGAAAAATGAAAAATGGCTGACTGATTTGGCATTTTCGACTGACATCACAATGCACTCAAACACCATTGACTTGGAGCTTCAAGGTAATAGAAAAACTATTATTGAAATGATTAGCGCAGTAAACCTATTCGAAAGTAAATTGCAACTTATGATAAATCAACTGAAAAGAAAGGATCTGAAACATTTTCCGTCTTCGAAATCAAGAATTCCTCAGTTGTATTATAATACATATGAGGCTGAATTTTCACATATTTTGGGATAATTCGAAATGCGTTCTTATGATTGCAGTAAATTGGCAAATATAGCATCATTTATGAGTTATCCTTTTTCATGTAGAAGCATCGAGGAATCAGCTACTGAAATAGCGAGTCAGTTTAATATGAACTCATGTTCTGTTGAAAATGAGTTGGTGCAGATTATATCACATATACATCTCAAAGCTACAGCTTCTGATACAAATTTCTGGTGTTTTATATCTTAATATGAATATTCGAATTTAAGGCAAATCGCCCTTCAAATGACGGCAATGTTTGGGTCAACTTACTTGTGCAAGTCTGCATTTTCTGAAATGAAGATAATTAAGTCAAAATATCGCAATCCAATAACTGACGATCATATATCATCATGCTTGCGATTTGCAAGCATGATGATATGTTTTTTCATTGATTTTATAGAGGGGAACCTAATTAAACCTAACTCAAACCTTAACTAAAATAATGTATATTGTGCGGAAAGCTAATACCTATATATGCTGCGGTACACACTATCTAGGTAGGATGTATCGTGTGTGTACGACAACCCTGCATCACATATGCTTGCAGCCTCTCAGAGTCGATCGTAAATAGTCCGAAAATATTGAGATGATCGCCAGCAGTTCAAGTTTGAGCACCCCTGTCGTAGATTATCGCTACCGATTATTATATTTATAATTTCCTACTTTGAAATGTACCTCTTGCACTTCCTGCATATCCAATCGCGGCATAATGACTAGTTTTTATTTGATCATAAATTAATGGTTTTATACACAGACCACAAAAATTGTCGCATCACCTGGTATTCTGAATTCCACAATCGATTAAGCAGCTCGATCGCAGTTTCTTTGTCAACATATGTTTTTGGACATATGAGGGGAAAAAATCTTATCTATGTAGTGTTATTTGCTTCCAATCTAAAACACGTCTGAAACAAGAATGAGTTTATTTGACTTCATTCAATTTCTCTTCAGTTTTCACGATAAATTAATGCAAGTTTTTTGTGTTTCTTGTTGATTTTCGAATCTTTGAATTTATTATAATGGTGCTGAACGTGCTGGACGCTATTTGAGTGATCATGAAGTGGTAAGAATTGTAACACTTGTAGAGGAGGGGCGAAACCAACGTTACCTGGCTAACTTTTTGAATATTAACCAAAGCACTATTTCAAGAGCAATTAATCGGTACCATGAAACAGAGGAATATGGAAGAAGGGCCGGACAGGGAAGAAATCAGATAACAACACGAATTGATGATCGTTGGTTTCGCTCAACTGCACTAAGAGTTTGGCACTGTACGGCTAGAATGCTACAAAATTAACTTGCAGTTTCCAGAAATATGCATATTTCATTGCAAACTATTAGGAAGAGGCTCAGAGAAGACGATATCAGACCAAGGGTGGCTTCTACCGGCCCGCGTCTCACCAGAGAGCATCGAGTTGCAAGACTTCAGTTTGCGAGGGACTATGCAAATTGGGTTATTCCAGAATGGTCGAAAGTTCTCTTTTCCGACGAGTCCATGTTCTGTCTAGTATCAAATGGTAGACGCATGCCTGTATACAGATGACCTGGGGAACGGTATCAGCCACGCAATATCCGGCAAACCGAAATCAGATATCCTTGAACCCCATGTTGTACCCTATGGCCCATTGATTGCCGAAAACTTCATGTATATGCATGATAATGCTCGGCCTCATGCTAGAGTAGTTACAGAATTTCTTCAAAATGCCGAAATTGATATTTTAAGATGGCCAGCCAGAGGTCACGACTTGAATCCCATAGAACATGAACAACATGGGGTGGCAAATTCAGCAACGTAGGATGCCTTGTAGAACACTCCAACAACTAGGAAATCTGCTTCCTGAAATTTGGAACTCAGTGACTCAAGCGTACATCCAAAATTTGTTTGAGGGGCTTCCGAGACGTATACTGGCAGTAATTAGGGCCAGGAAAGGAAACACTCGAATTTGAAAATGATTAGTACCCATTCGATGCTAGTTGATTGGTCTCTTCGCGAATGTTTGAAGATGGTAAAATTTTTTAATTTTTCAATAGCTCGAAAATTATTGATAGTTTCCATCATAAAGTGATCTCTTCTGAATGATATCTTCTTATTTTACACATCTGAAAGTTATCAAGAGACTCTTGAATGACCAATCTAAAAGTTTATATAGTATTGTCTTGAGGTGATGCGACAATTTTTTGGGGAGTGTATTTATTCATCGAGCTTCTGATAGAATTTTAAGATTCTAAGACATCAGGAATGACTTATTAAATTCAATATGGCCTACGCAATTCTGAGGAAATACGAATGATTTCCAATTTTTTAGTGATACAACTACGAATCTGCAGTTTCCAAATTCTCCCTTTCCCTTTTGATGAACGCCTTACTTCCGGCAAAATTTCATGATTTTAGAATATACTGATTGGAATTTTCTACTACCATAACCAAATAGTTAACTAATAGTAGGTATAATATCAAAGGGCAAAGATCATAGACCTATGGCTATTCTTGTCTCCGTCTCGAATATCTAAATCCCCTATTCAATCCTTACACAAAAGTTTCTAATAGAGCGAGGAGGTATTGACGGCAGATCACTGACATTTCTGCGCCCAGTCGGTTACACCTAAGGTGGTTTGAAGCATGTGGTGGTCAAACGAATTGGTGTTTCACTGAACAAGAGTTTTAAATCAAATACCATCATATAGATCTTCTATAGTATCCATTCTAGATAATAGAATGTAAATCAAGGTGTATATCTTAAGACAATCCTACCACGGTTGACAAACATTGCCCGACATTCCTTTGGATTTCGATGAAGGCTGCTATTCTCATAAAAAATGTGGAAATAGCTCATTCAAGCTACAGCGTTAGACAGTCCAGAGGGAGATTAATTTTTGTGAAAATATTGAGATCATCAGCAAATTATGAAAATTTTTTATTAAAGCATCGGGATGTATTATTTAAATGATCAATAGACAGTAGGAATCCCAAATGCGAACCCTGGGGTTCACCAGAAGGACTTGGAATCATAACCGTTATGGTGAACAAATTCGCTAAATGACTCCTTCTGATACTTTGACCAATTTATTTGTCACTTCAACTACAATGAACTATAATTTTCTTTCAGAGAAAACATTTGTTGTTGTATGAATTCATTCTCTCAACTAATTCAAAATGGTCAGTCATCACCTCTGACCTCAAGAAAACTTATAATTCCCAAATTTCAAGTTGAATATATCATTGAGTTACGAATAAACGTGTTCATCATTTCAACACATCCCGTACTCTTTCGCAAAGTGATGGATTGGCACCCTTCCCCCTTGTCTGGTCCCTATTTTTCATAAAATGTGTACAACGCTTCCTTCTTGCCATTTAGTGGAAATTCCTGAGATGGCGCAGACAAAGAAGCAATAATAGGGTGATATATAATTTCTACTTTTTCTTCGAGAGTGTGTAAACTCACAACCATGACATGATGAATTTTCCTACCTTTAGAGTAGAAGTTTATTACGCCCGTCTCGAATACCTTCTTGTGGAGTAAACAATCCAGGAAGTGTTGGATTCTATGACGTGGAAGGCTGAACAATTAATTTATACCGTACTTACGTCAGTTTCTGTCATTATTCTTTCTTTGTAATCTATTGTAGGAAATTGTTATTTTGAAAATGGTCCCAGCTAAATATTTTTAACTCAAATTCAGATTCGGCTATTTCTTCTAAGTTTTCTGCTAAATGGTCACAACAATATTTAAAATGTACACAGTATATTTGAGAAACTACACTATAATGTAACGAATTTTAAGGTGTAATTTTCGGCCAAAAGGAAGTTAAAACAGAAATGGAATTTTTTGCTATGTTTTCAATATCAATGAATGAATTCAATGAATAGATAAAATCACGCTGAATATATATAAATAGGTCGTAATTTGGATTTAGGAAAATCAGATATGCAGTTCACAAACTATTGACAGGGAGTTATCATTCAAATATATGGAAAATTTGGGATTCACATAGATCAGAGTGATCGTTCATTATCTCAGTTGTCATTAAAAGTGAATTGAAAATTTCAACTGATTCTAGGCAATTGATTTTTCTACTCTGTTGGGCAATGTGTAGAACTTTCTATTTATCAATACTAAATTATTATATTCGTTTCATTATTACGTCAATTCAGCCACGATCAAAAGCATTTTTGAGAGCTACAGTTTCAATGGTTTGAAAAACGGTTTACACTTGCATAAACGAGCAATCAGGAAACTCATTTGAAGCCAGTCGGAGTTGGTTTGATAATTCAAAATAAAAGAACTGGCATCTACTCCGTCGTCAGGCATGGTAAGGAAGTAGAGCGGTCGAGCATTTTCCAAACTGATAGAAGCAAAAGAATACATCCTTCAGCAAGTTATTCTCTGTGATGAGACAGGGTTCTACTGGAGAAGGATGCTGAATGCTGAATGCTGACGCGAGTGCATAATCAATTCTTTGCTAGTATACCATTCGAAGAATCCCAGAGCCTTTATTCCACATAAGACTTTGAAAGAAAAGCTGAAAGTTCTTTTTGAAGTCGATAACCTGGTGTTTGGCTCTTCTATTGAAAAATTATCTACAGGAAAACAACCTACCTGCAAGATCTTATCGTCCTCTACATTACCCTTGCTCACTCACTTAAGAAGTTTACTCAAATAGTTCAAGTTTCTAAAGATTCTCTACCTACCACCCAACACCACTCCTGTCTTGCAGCCCATGGATCAGTAGGTGATTTCTAATTTTAAGGAGTTGTATACCTAGCACATTTTCCGGCGCTGATTTGAAGTGAAGGAGAACACAAACCCCACCCTTCGAGAGTTCTGGAAGGACCACTCTAATAGAATTATTGATCAGGCCTAGTTAGGTGAAGCTGAAAGAGCCTTCGGTGGATTTGAACCCAAAGTGGTAAATGAAATTGTTTCTCTGCGAAAATCTATGGGCCTGGAGTTGGATGGAAGAGATTTGAACGAACTCGTCGATGAACTGTGTTTGGAGCTGATAACCGAGAAGTTACACGATCTTCATTCGCAGAAGCACACGGTGTTTAAAGAAAAAATTAGTTTTGAAGATGAGCCAGAGATGAGGTAGGTTATCTTCACAAAATATATAGAAGAGATCTTTGGAATGCGGAAGAAAGTTCTAGAAATCGTGAATAAAAATCCCTGCGAAAAATTTGTAACTGGTCGTGCATCGGAATTCTTCAACGTAACTTGCCAGACACATTATCGCAATATGATGAAGGAAAAAAAGAAACAAACTTCCTTGGACTGTTGTTGAAACGATCAGCAGGTAAACATGAGTAAATCGTGACTAAAAGTATGCACTTCTTTAAGCACTTCACTTTTTCTTTTATTATGTTATCTGTTATTTATAAGTAAATGTCTCTTCTTGTGAATACATTTTTCTCATTCAAAAACACTTGGCAAAAACGGCTGAGGTGGTTTTGTTGTCAGCTAGAATGGATTAATAGTATTTTAATTAATTTAAATGCGAAAAAATGCTTTGAGATATAATCAATTTGACATATGAGCAATGTTACGGAACGAATTGAACTCTTATGTCGAGGTACCTCTGTAGTATTTGTTCGATACCTCAATACTATATTCCAGGGGTGCTCAAACTTGAACTGCTGTTGATATTTTTAGACTACTTACGAGCGACTCTGAGAGACTGCATGTATGTGTGATGCAGGGTTGTCGTACACACACGATACACCCTACCTACCCTATCAACCTAGGTAGGGTGTACCGTACCATATATAGGTATTAGCTTTCCGCACAATATAGATTATTATAGTCAAGGTTTGGGCTAGGTTAGGTTAGGTTCTTCTTTATACTATAAATGAAAAAACTCATAGTTATTCAAGATTGCGAGTTTATTGGTTGTTACAAAACAAAAGAGTTACTTATGGTGTTAAACTTAACTGAGGAGTGACTTTGGATGTTGAAGCGTGATACTGTATGTCATCAGCATAGTTTTCATAAGATGGTACGTAACCACTGAGTACTAATTGCAAGCATGATGACATATCATCGTCAGTTAGTCGTTTGCGAAATTTTGACTTAATTATCGTCATTTCAGAAAATGAAAACTCACACAAGTTAGGTGACATTGCCATCAGCTGAAGGGCGATTTGCCTTAGATTCGGATATTTATATTTAAAAAACAAAAATATGTATCAGCTTTGAGATGTTTATCTGATATGATCTGCACCAACTCATTTCCAACAGAACCTGAGTTCATATTAAACTGACTTGCCATTTCAGTAGCAAATTCCTCAATGTTTTATATGAGTAAGGATAACTCATAAATGATGCTATACTTGCCAATTCACTGCAACCATAAAAGCGCATTTCGAATTATCCCAATCCTTGCTTTCAAAGACGGAAAATGTTTCATATCCTTTCTTTTCAGATCTATCATAAAATGCAATTTACTTTTGAATGCGTTTACTGCGATAATCATCTCAATAATAGTTTTTCCTTTACCTTGAAGCTCCAAGTTAATGGTGTTCAAGTGCATTGTGATGTCAATCAGAAATGCCAAATCAGTCAGCCATTTTTCATTTTTCAACATCTGAGTCATCACCTCTTTCAACTAGAAAAGCTGTTATTTCGGGAAATAATTCTTGAAATCTTTTGTTACAAGCTACGTGCACGGCTGTAATTCACGATTTTTATTGCAATGCTCTTAATTTTCTCCCTGTTTAATTTTCTCCCTGTTGATTCATAATGCAATGAAAGGAAAACAATGAATGGAAATCTTCGTTTGCTCGACACAATGCCACAAAACCGTGTTTGTTTCCAGTCATTGCTGGTGCTCCATCCGTTGTAATGCACACTAATTAATATATTGGTAGCTTGTACTTTTTTAAAAAATTGAACAAAACGTCATATATATCTTCGCCACGAGTCTTTCCTCCAGAGGAATAATTGTCAAAAATTTTTTCTTAGCCAACATGTCATTGAATACCATCCGAATTAAAATACACAGCTGCTCAGTGTCTGTTATATCGGTGGATTCGTCGAACTATAAAGAAAAGTATGTACATTTCATGATATCATGTTTTACTTTATCTGCCATGTCCCGACACATGACCTAAATACGCCTTGTGACAGTCGGAAGAGATTACTGAAGTTCTCTAGTAGGAGACATGAGTTCTGTTTTATTTTTAAAATCTCCATACAAAGTCTCACCCGCTTCAATAAATTCTTCCTTCACAACCGATCCATCTTCGAATGGTTTCTTGTGTTTCAGTACTATATGAGATATTTTAAAAAACGCGATTATACCAGCTTTGATTTTTGGCTGGTCTTGCGAACATGGTTTGTTCTTTTTTCAAACAAGATATCAAATCACGTACTTTTCGTTTTTTCAATTCAGTCTGTGGCAAAAAATCCTTTTCATAGTTTTTATGAACCATTTTATGATGCCTCTCTAAGTTACGATGCTTAGGTATTGCAACTGACTCACGACAAATAAGACAAATGGACTTATCCCCCACCATACAAAAGAAAAATTCTTCCTCCTAAGCGTTATTAAAATGATACGTTTTAGATTTCTTCGCTGCACTCCTTTTGTACCATTTAATAATAAACTTTGTATCGCCTTGACAACAATTCAGAATGACTCCAATTCCTGCAGGCACAACATTTATATCGGCGTGAAGGAAAGTCTCGAATGTTCCTGTCAAACGCGCCGCCCGAAATTTCTAGAAAAGTGGCAAGAATGAAAAACGCGGCTTTTCCTTGATATGTACCGCGCATTCCTTTGATAAAGCCGCCTTTTGCCACTAGCAATTATTTTATTACGTAAAAAATTTTTGTAGTTTAGTTACCTACTTATTGAAAATTTTTTTCTTCTCGAAATCTACTCAATAAGCTATCAGAATTGACTGGTCTATCGCGATCGACTGTTTGTGCACCCCTGCTATATTCGATATATATGAACGCCGAAATGGAAGAGACTTGGTATCAGATGCTTTCAGAATTGATATATTATGATAGTACAGATCTTCAAGGCTCTCTGATATTCATGTATCAGACAGATATTTTCGACCTATCTTTATCAAATTATTGATCGATGAAGCCTGAACTACGTGATGATAGTCATAATGAATAATGAAACAAAACAAGTTACTATGCTTCAACTATCACTTATTTATTGATGTAAAGAATAAAAAATTACATTGGTTGGATCGATTTCGGACACACGTCCATTATCAACAACAAGCTAATGAAAACTGAAAACCATCTTTATCGTCTACCAATTAGTAACGGATAAATTCATACAATGTCAAATAAAGTTTCAATATTATTTTTTTTCTGAAAATGGCCACAATATTTTAGTTGAAGCCAAAGTTTTTTGTTCCAACTAAAAATAAATTGATTAAATTTTAATTCTCTAAATCGACTGAATGAATAAACTCATTATTGAATGAGCTAAGCCTATTTGAAAACGTTTTTATTGTGCCAACTTGACATAGCAATTTATTTGTAGTAGCTCTCTTCAGCGCATAAATCTAGAAGAGAGTCATAACATAAAATATCAAAAACAAACTCCATGTAAAAAACGTAAACTCATCCTAATCACCATTCATTGTGAAACAAAACAGTTTATAAACGACGATCAAATTGAGATATATTTGAAGTTTAAAATGCAGATTTTTCCTGTCAGAGAAATATTAGTCGCTTTATTTGAACGAATGCAATGCATTGTCGGACGCAGACAAACGGCATACAAGGCCTACGCGATCGTTTTACAAAACAAATTTCCGCTCCGGAATGGTCATTTGATGTCGGATGAAAAATTGGCATCGCGATACGGAAAAGCGGTATTATTGCCCGATATCTCTTCAACGAGGCTGAGTTATTTCCGCATATTGGATAATTGAATTTTTCACGAGCTATTTTTCCAAAATATGAGCCGATTAACGGGCAACTTTCAAGCACGAAATGAAAGGTAAATAAATCTGTTCGAGGACTATAATTCTTTGCCGAACACTTTTAGTGGATATTTAAAATTTTCATCATCGAGAATCGATTCGCGATATGAAAAACTTTTTATAGTACAGAGAATCACATGGGAATAACCATTAACTTCATTCACACTGAAAAATACTGTTATAAATAACTGGATATGAAAAGGATATTTGGAATCGCCTTGTTTATCGTAAAACATCAACTGAATTTTTTATCACATCTAGTCTGGAACCTACATGTTCCAACTCTTTCCATATCACTTTAATCAAGCATCACAATTTTCTAGGCAGAATCCGTAGCAAATGAAAAGACTATCAACATTAGAGTTTAATTCCTCATTATGAAAATACTCTCCAACAGACAAGCTAAATTAAGAGCTAAAAATCAGTTTCAAAGAACCGCAATCAACTCAACGACCTAGAACTGAGTTACAAGATAGAATTGGTCTGGATTTCAGATCATAAGAGGCATATCATTAGCGAAATCGAAAATGATTTCTCTGAAAATTGACTCCAGGGACTACCGTTAGACTTCAACACGTCACATTTTTCGAACAACTGTCAAAATTTTTTCGCAAATTTTTCTTTATATTAAACAAGTTCCACATAGAAATTATATAAGGGCGATGTTAACCCAGATTATTGGGTCCATAATGATTCTAAAACATCTATAGACCATAATCCGCATCACTTGGAAGACTGAACCTGGCCATCGGGGCTCTCTCGGTCATACAGAGAGGGAATTTGAGGAACTATCGCAGGTTATATACTTTTTTATTATCTCCTTAGTTCCTTTCATTACCTTGCTTGCTATGTAAAATCTTTTCTTAGATTCGTTTAGACATATAAGGAGTTCGATTGTTGAAATATTTTTCTGCTGGTTTTCGTTTTCTATTGTTACAGATTCCTGTCCCAAACACCCTTCCTTTCACCTTTTTTTGGAAATCAAGAAAGAATGAAGCGGCTAAACAACTTTTTCCTCAGGTTTTTTCACTTGTTTATTGAATCATATACAAGATAGTATGGTTCCCCTGTTACATTTCCTGAGCTCCCACTTGTGATTTTTCTGAAACACGCCAAAATTATAGATATATAAGCATTTATTGTAAATACAATTATTCAAATGTTTGTAAATCCTCTCTTTTCAAAAGAATATATATATATATATATATATATATATATATATATATATATATATATATATATATATATATATATATATATATATATATACTTCACACAAAGGAAACTATTAATGAGTAATATTCAGTGTTACTTCTGACACTACTCGTTGGTACATTGATATCATTGTCTGATGATGCTATAGTATGTATATATTCTGGTAGATTGATATATTCTCATAACATTTAACGTTAACCTAATACATAATTATTCCAGGATATGTTTTGATTATTATCATTGCCTGGCAATGGTATTAATTACCGGGTGGTGGATTTATATTTTTCATGAAATCAGTTTGATTGCATGAACAGATATATAGGCAACTCGTCGGGGTAAAACCCTATATATATATATATATATATATATATATATATATATATATATATATATATATATATATATATATATATATATATATATATATATATATGTTGATTTGTATGTTTTCATATTCACATCAGCTTTATTCCAGCACACGAAGGACTACAAACATTCAATCGACTTTGATAAAACAAAGCAAGTGGCCAACATCGAACAATTTAATAAAAGACTGGTCAGATAGGCAATAGAAATAGAACTACCAATCATCGAAGAAATCCCAAACACCAGCGGTCAACATTCCAGAAGGAGGAGTCGAAGTACGAACTCTCGATGAACCAGTTCCCCCACCACTGAACGCACAAGTCACCCACTACAATTCGCGCAGCCAAGAAGTTATATATAGGAGTGCCACACCGGACTAGACGCATTAACGAAAACGCCAACAGGCTTCGAAGATGGTGCATTAGATTGCATCGAAACGTCGCCAAACCCAAAGTTTCGAAAGGAACTTGAGTTCAAAACGGACGAATACCCCGAAGAGACCATATAAATATATATATATATATATATATATATATATATATATATATATATATATATATATATATATATATATATATATCATCAATATGTGCACTGAATCTGTTACAGTAATCACTCATGCAGGAATGGATCTCTACATCCCTCATTCCATGAAAAGAACAACAACACAAATGTCATGGTTCAACAAAGACTGTGAACGAGCCTCTGCAGCCAAGAGCAGAGCTTACAAGTCATGGAAGATAAATCCAACAGAGGAAACAAGAACAATCTTTGTACGAGAGGTAACTAATTAACTCCTTGAACAAGTGGGACTAGACAATTATGTTCTATGGCGAAGACTGTCAGTGCCAATCTCCGCAAATCTTCGTTTCCGCCTCTTGTAAGAGAAGATGGAAGTATGGCATCATCTCCGAAAGAGAAAACCGATCTTGCTCTCTTGCTGTCAAAGAATTCTGTGCTGGATTCATCTAATGCAATACCACCGAAATTTCCACCTACAAATCCTTCCATGTCAGAAATCAAGTTCAGATTCCGCATTGTGAGACGAGCTCTCGAGCAGCTGAACTGCAAGAAGGCAGTTGGTCTAGACGAAATACCGCCAATCGTCCTGAAAAAATGTTTCCGAACTAGCACCCATTTTTAACCGTCTGTTTCAGATTTCTTATGAAAGTCACACTTTTCCGAGCAGCTGGAAAATAGGGAGAATTCAACCGATCCCAAAGAAAGGAAAGAAAAAGTGATGGACAGAGTCATAAATAATGAACTCATCAAATATCTTGAGTTATAGGGAATTATTAACAACCGTCGGTATGGTTTTCGCAGGCAAAGATCGACAGGAGATCTGCTCGCCTACGTCACTCATGTTTGTACATCAACGATGGAAAAGTATGGGGAATCAACAGCAATAGCCCTCGACATCAATACAAGTTGTGGTCGACAGTATAACATCTAATTGTTTCCAGTTACAAGCAGGAGTTCCTCAGGGATATATTCCTTCGCCAACCTTGTTTCTGTTACAGATAAACGATCTTCTGTCATCTACAGAGAACAAGATCTTCGGTTTTGCAGACGATTGTACCCTGGTTTCGTCTTCTTAGTATTCTATGGCCAGTTACAGCTGTGGAATCTCAGCGCAATAGATGTCAACAAACTAATAACTTAAACTTTGACTTACAGAGGATATCTGAGTGGGATCAGTTGAACCTTGTGAGCTTCAACGGGAGCAAGACGCAAGCAACTACGTTTTCTAGAAAGGAGAAGGAGAACCTCCTGTAATGATGTAGGGCCAACAAATTGCATCCAAAAATTCGATTCACCTTCTCGGAATAACGGTCTAATCCGGGTTTTGCTGGCATGAACATGTATCAGCAATAGCTAAGTCGGCATCAGCTAAACTCAGTTCTCTTTTCCAAACGATACTTTACGTCATCTCAGCTGTTGCTTCTATATAAGGCACAGATTCGACATACTTTGGACTATTTTTCCCATGTATGCGCCCAAAAATTCGTTGCGGATGTTGGTTAGTGTGCAAAAACGGGCTGTGCGCCTCATCGACCACACGGGGATCACCCGTGATCTCCAATCGCTGGCTCTCAGAAGACAAGTTGCTGACCTTTCTCTGTTTCACAGATACATCCACGGAAGATGTTCCAAGGAGCTGAACGACTTTGTTCCAGGAATGCTCATGTTTTGCCGCAACACTAGGCTACCAAGGAGTTCTCATCATATGGCGGTACATTTAACGACCCTCTCGAACCTCTCTCTATGAGAATTCCTTCGTTTGCAGGGCCGGTGAGCTATGGAAATCGCTTCCATCCAACATCTTCTTAACATCCTACAATTGGGCCTTCTTCGAGAAGCGAGTAAACAGACACCTCAATTCTTCCCAGGCTCCCACTTATGTGGCCTTTTCATGGGAAGCGCGCATAAATGAAATGAAAGAGTCATTAACTTCTCATGTGATCCAGACAAAATTATCTAACCTAACCTAACCCCAACTATTAACTGTGAGCAAACGTATAAGCGGCGTCCAAGAACAAAAAATAGACTCCCATCCTGCTACTGAAGAGAATAATAAAAACGAAATAAAATATGAATTCTTCAAATTGAAAGTATTATTTTACCAAATTGATTATAAAACCTAACATGGATTCGCAAAGTGAACATTTCCATTAGGAATAATGAAAATAATATGTTCACATTCTACAACAAAGAACAAAATAAATCTTCTCCCATTTTTACGTGTCACTTTGGTAAACATCATAACTCTTCGCTCTAAGAAAAATATTTCCGAAAGCTGGGGCTAGAACATGTAATATTTAATAACTGGAGATATATGGCACCACGTACAATGTTAGTAGAAGACATGAATATTTCTTTGTGGAATAGAAAAATCAACGTCGGTTCTTTGCTTTCATTCTCACAATCAACTGGATATTTTTATACACCATGAAAGATATTCCATTTAAAAATCTGAAATATCCTGACTAGGCAATCTATCACCTGATACACGTTATTCAGAATTTTTTATAACATTCAGATTTGTATTACACCTATATCTTGGTATTATATAAGAAAGGATATATACATCTCATAGATCAACTGAATCGTTACTAACAAATATTATAACAAACAATGCGCTGACAGAACCGAATTGCTACTTGAGTTGGTAAATTCAGTATGTTCATATGCATTTCAAATTCAAATCGACCAATAGTGATGAAGTTCCAGTGTTTTTCTTGCCTTTAATTTTTTCAGAATAGGATGAGATTGATCGTAATTTTGTCTTGTTATCGCCAGTTGGAGCTGAAAGTGTCCTGAGATATCAGGAAGAAAGCGAACCACATGCAAATAGTTCCATTGTGGAGGGTGTTTAGTTGAAGATACGAGTTTCTGGTGCAAAAAACCTTTTCCTTGGTGTATGCTATTTTCCTCCAGATACAGGTAGAGACGATTGTTTATATTATTTTGACTATATTACTACCCTTGTGGAAAATCACGTCATGACATTTCCTTTATAATGGGTGATTTTAATATTAGTCTGCTTAGTTAGTCTTTTGATGACAGTCGGGGTAAACTTGTAAGCAATATAGTTCAGAATGACGTTTGTACTGGTTTTGCTAATTTTATTTCGCATATTTCTTTGATACAATTCAATGGTGTCAAAAATCACAATATAAGATTTCTAGATCTTATTTTATCCAATGATTGTGAAATGAGTGTTTCAAAAAGTTCTCTACCTTGTGTCACAGAACATCTACATCATCCGGCCATAGAGGATTATGTTTACATGGACCTAGATAGAAGAACTATCAATAAATCACGTTCTTTGTTTAAATTCTTCAACGCTGATTATAATTCTATTAATTATGAACTATTGGGCGTTGAGTGGAGCTCGATTTTTTTGTTTAGTGAAGATGTTCATATTTGTGTTGAAATTTTTATTTAACCCTCAACCAAATTATTGATAAATACGTACCTAAAAGAACAAATTTAAAAAATATCCTCCTTGGTTTTCTAAGGAAATTATTAGGCTTATTGAAAACAAAACAAGATTACACACTCAATTCAAAAGGTATCGAAATAGTCTCGATTACGAAATTTTTGCCGATCTCCTAACACGGCGTCAAAACTCAATTAGATACGACTATGATAAACATATATCCTCTACTGAAGTTAACATCATTGAAAATTCCAAGTCATTCTGGTCATAAGTATCTGAATATGAAAAAGTTGAGTCAGTCCCACCGGTTATGAATCTTGATGATAAAAATTATAAAGACAATAAGTCAATATCGAACGCGTTTAGTGAATATTTTGCTGGTGTGTTTAAGGACCCAAAAACACTAGTTATTCACAAAAAAACAAAAGTCTTGTTCATCAATATCGCTAAGTACAATTGAATTTTCTACTATTACTGATAAAATATCAAGCCTTAATATCGCTAAGGGTCCCGAACCTGATTTCATTTCTCCCTTCTTTATAAAATCGTGTGGCCCAGCTCTGTCTTTGCCCTTACAAATAATTTTTAATAAATCGCTGAAGCATGGGAAATTTCCGAATAGGTGGAAAGTTGCAATATTTACACCTATTTTTAAAAGTGGCGAAAAAATATCATTTCTAACTATAAGCCAGTCTCCGTTCTAAATCAATTTGGCAAAATTTTTGAGTCAATTGTCACCGATCATCTTTTTCACCTATGCAGCTCAAAGCTGACCAAAAATCAGTCTGGGTTTATTAGAGGAAGATTAGTACTACCAAATTCGACTCCATTTATAAATTTTCTAACAGAGGGCTTTGATAATGCGGTATAAACTGATGCAATTCACACTGATATGGCTAAAGCCTTCGACAAGGTATGGTTCACTCGTTGGAGGTGTGGATACAATCGTATCTGTCGAATAAGGTACTGTTTCGTCTTCAATTTTAAGTTTAAGAATTTTTAATTTTTTTTCAAAATTAACAATGATTTGCGTACAAATCAACTTATTTTTTAATGCGAATGGAAATCGTACCTCAGGGTAGCGCGCCAGTCTGCTACATTGAGTACTATCGACCGTATAGTGCCGGTCGAAATATATGGCCTCGCAGTTGCGCCAAAAACCTCGTTTTCACTTCCATGTGAAATCAAGTTTCGTATATTGTGACTTAAAAGACTATTGAGATACATTTACCTTATGAAGACTATCATTGAAACCCAAACTAAGACATTTTCTAGGCTTGGACTACTGTGAAACTAAAGTGCATAAAACCTAGTGTCCTATAGTGATTGTGAACTAAGTTTAGCTGCCAACTGCTCGAGCTAGACGTTTGAATTGCATAGCTGTTCGCCTCATGGGTTTCCTTCCTAAGTCAAGACAATAATTGAACAATTTCGTGACATTCATTTCTTTGAATCTCGAATTCTATCGTAAATTTCTATATATATTTTTCGTTCAGCACTCATTACTGAATGGTACAATTGACCGTATCAGTTCCTACTATGAATTTTTTATATACAGTCCAAAGAAATTAGCATTATTCTCGTACATATCATTCCAGGTACAATATGTTGCTATAAACGGAGTAGCCTCATCCCTCATCTCGGTTACCTCTGGGATCCCTCAGGGATCCCATCTTAACCCTCTCCTTTTCTCCATTTATATGAATAAAGATAAATATGTTTATATATATATATATATATATATATATATATATATATATATATATATATATATATATATATATATTCTTTTGAAAAGAGAAGATTTACAAAAATTCGAATGATTGTATTTACAATAAACGCTTATAGCTATAATTTTGATGTGTGTCAGAAAAACACAATCGAAGAAATAGAATACTAGCAGAAAAAACAGACCATGTCCGTTCCTTAATCAGGCATCTAAACTTGCATCATGCCTCCTACGATTGCCCCTAAAGTGTGAGCACAAAATGTAACAAGGGAACCATACTATCTTGCGTATGATTCAGTAAACGAGTAAAAAATCTGTGGAAAAAACTCGTTTCCTTGTCGCTATTGCACTAGCAATAGCTTGTCTGTTTATGGTGTGTTAGTGTAATGTACAAAAAGAGTACCAAATTTTTTTTTGCTTAGCAGCTTCATTCTCTCATTGTCATCTTACACTCCACGATTTCCAGGACTTCTTCACGAAGATAGGGGTAAAAAGGAAGGGGGATTGGGACTGGAAAAATCTGTAACAATGGAAAAAGAAAAACAGCAGAAAAATACTTCATGAAAACCTACTTAATTTTATACCTCTAAACTCACTTGAATCTAAAAACTCAACTAATGGTCCTTTGTTTTTCAACAGGAAACATCTCATACACCTTTTGGGAATGAAATCCTACATGGGTGTAGCCCTTGCCTTATCAACAGTAATTGGTAACAGCGCTGTTACCAATCTCCTAACGAAAAAAAGAAACAAACTGGACATCGTTAGCAGAGGAAATTCAAGATTAACCCTAATAAAATTGAAGCCAAATGTTGATAATTTATTATTAAAGCATCATATTCACCCTTCTCACTAAAGATATTTACTTATTGCTTAGTGTATTTTATGTTACGTATATTTCATATAACAGATACAAAATATCATTTTGACTAGTTTTAATTCAAAAGCAATTAATAAATGTATAAATTAACATGTGTTTTTACTTCAAGTTTTTGGCACTAAACTTCACTACAGTTAAAAATTCACAAAAAATCAATATCAGGTAAGTAGGTGGTCTACCCAAACCCGAAAAACATGGCAAGAGGTCTACGACACAAAAAAGTTTGAGAACCTATGCTGTATACCCTTGCCGTATTAACTTATGATAGATACGACATATTTTATGATTTTTTCTTCTTTTTATTCATTTTGTTTCTATTATGACATGACTAAATGATAATCGACAGATGTAGAAGAAATTAGCTATTATTCAATAATAACTTTTCTCATACAAAACATTAATTTCAATGTTTTGTATCTTTTAGCTCAACCTCTTGAACAGTCATCTCTCTAATATAATACTCTGACATAATTATGGAGAACTTATTGCTAACATAAGTTCATTTGCTCGTTATGTATTCCTCCGGCACTGACGATGAATAGACACTCATCCATTAGCTCACAAGTTTTCGCCCTAAGGCTCAACGACCCGATCTGTATTTGAACCTCGCTCTCAAATTATTTACCCTCTTAATATCCTTGAGTTTTGCGTACGTTTATTCAAATGGGTCCATTTTCTCTATCTATATCTCATTTTATACTGTTTATAACCCCATAAAATTATACATCTAACTCTGTTATTTACTCCGGGTAAAATTCATTTTCCGGCTGATTTCCTTACTTGCGGTCTTGTTTTCCGATATTTCCTCCGGGATTTCTGGGCGATGAACCCGGTAGAATATGTTTCTACTTGTTGCTTATTTACATAAATTCACGGTGGGAGTAATGAAATTGTTCGTTTGGAAACATTCCTTCCCGAACAAAAGTAGTGAGAAAAATTATAAATTCCTATATAAAAGCTAATTCTCTAAATTGATATTTTTTTCGGAGCTTTCTCAACATCCTCTTTCTTTGCTACTGAAAATAACTGCATTTCTGGAGGGCGTTGCTTATATACAAGATGCCATTTCAAAACTTTAGAATAAAAATAATACCAAGGTCAACAGCCAAACGAGCAATGAAGCGTTAGTTTATTTCGACAAACTGCATCTAGCAGGCACATTGGGTACCGTTGCGGTAGATAGTCGAACTAGTATGGCTTTTTAAAGTTTTCTGTTGAATCTTCTTTTTGTTTTCATCGTTTCCCAGTGGCCCTGGTGGTAGCTTATGCGTCAGTTCATTGGAGGGCGCCAATTATACTGGGTGATTCACCAGTGGCGCTGTGCTCTGTAGCTCGTACACTCTTGAAGATTTCATTTTTGTTCGAACGGTATTGTATTCAGAGAGTAAGAATCTACTTCAGCAATTTATTTTGCAGTAAACAGGGTGTCCCAATTTCTATAAAAAAAATCTTGGGTGGTTTTACAGATTTGAAGACCACTTTTTTGTTCAAGATTCAGGAGATTCCCAAGGATAGCTTTATTGATGAATTGAAATAGAGTATCCGCATTTTATACAGGAGTGACTCAAAAAAATTATTGAATATTGTAATTTTAAATATATCATATCTTGATTTTTCAAATGGAACATCCTGTATTTTATTATTCATATTAACGCATAAATTTATGTGCTATATTTTTCCAGAAGTAACCTTATCTTTATCTTCGATCATTTTCGAAATAGTCGATTATTCGTAAAATTTTTCGATGAAAACTCTTCAAACCGTATGTAACTCATCAACATGCATCATTATTCGCACAGAAGTTTTTCTTTTCTGTAATGATTCAAGTTTTAAAAATGAAACCTAAACAAGATAATTCTTATAACGAATAATGAAATCAAGATGATTAAAACGTAAATCGAGGTATGTGTTGAAATTTTTTTTTTATTTGTGCCTTCTGTCAGGTGTTCGGACATATCATATTCTGCATTTTACATGGTGAACTTAGCAGTGTTTCGTTATTAAACATTGTTGAAGTGAGGTTTGAACCCAATTTCCTCAATTGACTGCCATGCAGTTCTCCAAAGAAGCAATGGTTGATATGATTTTTATTCTGGGTGAGTGTGATAGAAATTCTCTGTTGACAAGTAGAGTTTATGCACAAATGTTTCCTGATAAGAGGCATCCTGTTGCAAGTTGCTTTGTAAAACTTTTAATTAGATTTATCGAAACGGGTGATATCACTTACAAAAACATGAAAATCGAAAAACTGCTACAGCTGAAGACAACCAGTTATCAGTTTTATTGACAGTGCCAGAGGACCCATATAAAAGCCAAAGAGAGATTTCTCAGTTAACAGATATGAGTCAAACTTCCGTCCAGAGAATCTTGAAAGTGAATAAATTTCATGCATATCATGTACAGCTGCGCCAGAAACTGAACAATCAAGACTATGATAATCGAATCAATTTTTGCAATTGGGCAAGTGACAAAGTAGCGGAAAATCCAAATATGTTTAGAAGAGTTCTTCTCTCTTACGAGGCAACTTTCCACAAGAATGGGCTTTTTCACAGGCATAACTTTTATTATTACGCCACGGAAAATCCACACCTCATGAGACAAATAGATCACTAGCATCGTTGGTCCTTGAATGTATGGAACGCAATAGTAAATAGATGTCTAATTGGGCCGCACTTTTTTGACAGGCACCACAATAGTGAAATGTATTTAGATTTTCTGCAAAATCATCTATCAATATTACTCGCCAATGTACCAGACCATATAAGACAAGATTCATGGTTTCAACAGGATGGAGCACCGGCATATTACTCACATCAGGTGAATCATGAATTTTCAAACAAATGGATAGAACGTGGTGGTTCTGTTAGAAGGCCAACTAGATCTCCGGACCTTACAAGTCTAGATTGTTTCTGGTTGGGTTATATTGAGGGCATCGTTTACCAGATTCCTCTACAACACAGATGGATATGAGGCAGAGAATCGTCAACGCCTTTCAGTCAGTTAATCCGCAAATGTTGTCGAGAGTTCAACGGTCTTTCCTCAGAAGGATTGAGTTGTGTCTACAAAGAAACGGGCAACACTTCGAACACTTATTGAAATAGTTCAACACCTTGTAGATCATCTCACCAAAAACCAATCTATTACGTGTTTCATACACGACTGCCTTAAAATATCTCCATTTCTCTGATCAAGTATAATGATATGTACTAATAAACACTTCTTTCGTAACCTCTGATCTAATTATTTCAGTTTATTTTTTTTTATTTCGAAAATGGTCGAAGATATAGATAAGGTTACTTCTGCAAAAATAAGGCACAATATTTTATGCGTTGACATAAATAATGAAATACAGGATATTCCATTTGAAAAAATCAAGATATGATATTTTTAAAATTACAATATTCAATAATTTTTTTGAGTCACTCCTGTATAAAATGAGGATAACCTATTTCAATTCATCAATAAAGCTATCCTTGGGCAATAAGAAAACGAAAGGAAAAAGTGATCATCCTCTCTGGCGGAAGGATCATGCGATGATGTGAAAGCCTATTTTTACGGAACAAAAATATTGTGACGAAACTACTCACCAAAAAACTGTTTACTTAAATACATTATAGCAGAGTTTAGGACGCTCTTGAATCTTCAACTAAAAAGTGGTCTTCCAGACTGAAAAAACCTCCCAAATTGGGACACCCTCTTTTCTTCAAAATAAATTTCTGAAGTAGATTTTTACTTTCTAAATACAATACCGTTCCAACAAAAATGAAATCTTCAAGAGTGTACGAGCTACAGAGCACCGCATCACTGGTGAATCACCCTGTATGTGTATATGTATACATATACATGTACTTGATGTGCTTCAACTGACTAAGGCAGTCTAACTTGGTGTTGTGAATGGATGTGCAACACTGACGAAATCAAACATTACCTAAACTGCAGTATATTGCTCCTACCCATGACATCCGAGCAGATGGTACCACTACTATGTGGCCATGGTTGACGATGATTATAATAAGTGAATCGGAAAACCAGGTTCTTCAAGAAGAGATATTTATTAACGGAAAGTTAGAAATTGTTCCCTGAGTGACATTTGTTGTGTTCACCCATACAGCGTTAAATTTCGCATTATATTATTGAGATATATAATCCCCATTGAATAACTAGGTGAAAAGTAACTTCCTTGACCGCCAGAATGCGCTTCTACTGCAAAAAATTTTATGTAGTATGATACTGGCCTTTGTTTTGACAGCTGATTGTTTTCAGTTGTCTGCAGTTGTCAGTGGGTTTTCTAGGAATATTAGGTACAGGCCCGCTGTAAGCGGGCATGCAAGGCGTGCAATGCACGCGGGCGGCGCATTCAGGGGGGCGGCAAATCAGACAATCATCGACTAAAATTCAGACATTGTCACCTCACAATACTAAAAATATTATCCTTATGAAAATAATATGATGAACGGTGCCCAAATATTTCTTTTATATCGTAGCATTACATAGCGCCATCTATTGAAATTCATGAGAACAAAGTTAATCCGTATCGTGCTCTATGCGAAATAGGGAAATCCCACAGATATCAGGGGAAATCCCCTTAAAACTATATACTCATTTCTTTGCTTTTATTTATTTAACACAAATGCGAAACTGATGTGAGTGAGCAACAAACTTCAATTATTTGGTTATAGCCCTAATGTGAGATCCGGAAACGGTCCAGGGTACTTAAAATAAATATTCTGTATATTTTTGTGCGAAGTGTGACTATAAAAATAATTTAGAAAATTATTTATATTATCCGTCGGCGCAAAAAATCATAATTATGGTAAGTGTCTTTGTTTAATTAATCAGCATATGGGCGCATTCATATAAACAGCAGGTATTCATGTAAAATTTAAAGGTTATTTTACTGAAAAACTTAAAGTAAAGATTTATTTAAAAAATGTATTAAAATTAATACAGAGTGTAACAAAAGTAACTTAAGTAACGAAAGGGGACATTCCATCTAATCAATACGAACAACTTTTACTATGGGGTCAACTCTGAAGTCGCGAAAAAAAATTAGTTATTCCATTACATTTGTGTACAGTAGGTATGAACATTCTTTTTTCGCAGTAGTATTGTGATTATTATTGTGATTTAAAGGGTATTTTTTTCTGTTATACAACTTAAGAGTGAAGATTTATAAAAAAATATTAAAATTAAACCTATACAGGTTGTAACAAAAGTAACTTAAATCCCGAAAGGGAGTCATTCTACACATAAATACGAACAACTTTTACTATAGGGTCAACGGTGAAATCGCGAAAAAAAATAACTATTCCATACAAAATGTATGGAAAAGCTGATTTTTTTTCGCGATTTCAGTGTTGACCCCCTAGTAAAGGTTGTTCGCAATAATGGGTGGAATGATCGACCCCCTTTTGGGATTTAAGTTACTTTTGTACAACCGTATACTAAACTTTTTCAAAAAAATTCCAGGAACCGCAAAAAAGGAAAAAAATTTCAGGAGCTCAATTTCGACGGCAAAAACGAGAAAAAGATACAGAGAAAAAAAACTAGCGGGATCTCTTGAGAAATATTTTAGCAAACCAGAAAATCGGGACTCTGAATGTCAAGAGAATGTTGACGTAGATGTAGCTTCAACAAGCGCAGCTTTAAATCTAGAAGTTATGGAGGTATCTGAAGAGAAAAATGTTAGTCCTTCAGAAGGAGACTCTAGTGAAACTAAAAAAAGAGAAAGTAGTGCTAAAGAACCTGTAAGCAATTTATCATCATCAAGTAACTGTTTAGATTGTGGTGACGATCCCGGTTCGTGGCCCGCCACTATGACTAATGATATTGTTAATATTTTGGTTAGCCGTGGTCCCGTGCAGCTGTTTAACCACAATTTTCCTGCTAATATCGATGGAAGAAAATTTGCATACAGTTATTACTCTAGAAATCTTCCTAATGGAGAAAAAATTAACAGAGAATGGCTTGTTTACTATACGTCAAAAGATTCAGTCTATTGTTTTTGTTGTAAAATATTCAGTAAAACTGTAAGTAGTCTGTCAGCTCCAAGCGGTTTTTCCGATTGGCAACATCTGTCATCTACCTTAAAACGACACGAAACAAGCATTTCCCATAGCGAAAATTTAAAATGTTGGGTCCAACTAAATCATATGTTAAAAAATAAAACTACTGTAAATCAAATGCAACTGAGACTATTAGAATCTGAGAAAAAACAATGATGCGATGTATTGGAAAGGATCATAGCTGTTATAAAATTTTTATCTCATCAATGTTTGGCGTTTAGGGCTCGTCCAAAATATTATATAAGCATGATAATGGTAATTTTCTCAAAGCAATAGAAATGATAGCATCCTTTGATTCAGTTATGCGGGAACATATTCACAGAATTCAAGCCTCGAAACTCGATTGAACTCGCATGACTCACTATTTAGGAGAGATCAGATTCAGAATGAAATCGTTGATTTACTCGGCACGACAATAAAAAATTATATCCTGAACAAAGTCAGAGAATCAAAATATTTCTCTATCATATTAGATTGCACACCAGATGTAAGTCACACAGAACAAATTACAGTTATACTAAGGTATGTTATTTTAAACAGTGAAACTAAAAACGTTACAATATGCGAAAGTTTTATTGGCATCTGTCCGATAACCAGCTCCACAGGTGAAGGAATATTAAATTTTGTTTTAGATTTATTTTCGCAATTAAACCTTGATATTAAAAACTTACGTGGCCAAGGTTATGACAATGGATCTAATATGCGTGGAAAACACAATGGATTACAAAAAAAATATTGGAAATGAATAATAGTGCATTTTACGTTCCATGCTCGGGGCATAGTCTCAATTTGGTCGTTAACGATGCGGCAAATATAACGCACGACACGGTCAACTTTTTCAACTTAATTCAAGAAATTTACGTTTTCTTTTCGTCTTCTACCAAAAGGTGGTCCATAATTTCCAAGCATTTACCTGATTTAAAACTAAAGGCATTAAGTGCCACGCGATGGTCTAGCAGAATCGATGCAGTCAAACCTTTACGGTATCACCTCGAAAAAATATTTGACGCCTTACTTGAAATATCAGATAACAATTCGTCGGAATGGGATTGTACAACAACTCACAAAGCACATTCGCTTGCTTTGAATATTCAAAATTATAGATTTATTTGCTTAGTTGTAATTTGGTTTGATATTTTGAACTAAATCAATGCTATTAGCAAAATGATTCAAAACCCTACAATAAATACTCAATCTGCATAAATTTGTTAATTAAATTGATTCATAAATTCACCGAATATCGCACAGATGAGCATTTCGAAAGGGTGTTAGAAGAAGCTACCACTGTGGCTCGGGAACTTTATGTAGATGCAGATTTTCCGCCTATAGATACCGTTCGTCCACGAAGAAAACCAACTCATTTTCAGTATGAACAGAGTGATGAAGTCTTACTAGACCCTAAAACAAAATACAAGGTAGATGTTTTTTTTAGGATCCTGGACCAAACCTTAACTTCTTTAAAACGTAGATTCGATGAGTTGGAAACTTTTACCGACATTTTTGGCTTTTTCACCAATAATAACTTGTTTAGTTACTCCAAAGATGATTTAATGAAACATTGTAAAGATTTGAATGTGAAGCTAAAAGATAGTTCAAGTAGTGACGCAGATATTGACGGTATAGATATGTTTAATGAAATCAATGCTTTAAAGTTGCATTTAACTGAAAACCAGTCTAATGATCCACAAACCCTATTGCAATACATTTTTGCTAATGAATTAATGTCAACATTTCCGAATACAACAATAACGCTAAGGATACTACTTACATTGCCGGTTTCAGTTGCATCTGGTGAAAGGTCATTTTCAAAGTTAAAAATAATAAAAACTATTTGAGATTAACTATGCACCAGCAAAGACTAAGTAATTTAGCAATAATTTCAATTGAAAATGAGATTCTAAATAGACTAGACACCAAAAAATTATAGCTGATTTTGCCAACATGAAGGCAAGAAAGGTGCAGTTTCTGTAAAATAACTTAATACCTATACCTACCTACATAATATGTATAAACTGCACCTTTCTTGCCTTCATTTTTTCATTTAATGTCGTATGAGTGTATCTATCTTGTATAAAATAACCTAATATATCATAGTTTTTCATTGTACAGCATTTTTTTTCACATTTTTATAAACACCTAGGTTTTGTAGTCAGATAGGGGCTGCACGATAGGAATTGCACACCGGCGTTCAAACCGCTAGCGGCGGGCCTGATTAGGTATTAGTACAAGTATAAGGAAAATGTCAATTTTTAACCGAATTTCAACTGAGCTTTTTCAAGAGATTAGTCATATTCATATGATTTGGCTACTTTTGCCACTCGTTCTACCAATTTATTTTTAAGTGGTATCTTAAAAATTCAAATAATAAATAATAATAATAATTCTTCATTTTTTTCAATACACTAAATAAAAAGTTCGAGAATTTCATGGCGTTCCTTACAATAATGGAAATACAGGAACAAAATAACTTTAGTGAATGAAAATGCACAATTTTTGGTGCAATAATTGCGTCAAAATACCCATCCAGAACTGTATTCTCCAACTAGTATTGAATACAATGGCCCACCAAACAAGTTTAAAATTAAAAGTTAATTTCTGAGTGTTTTTCCGCGCTTCCCCTACTGAGCGTCGTGTCATCCGGTTCAACATAAAATGGCAGGTTTACGCGGCATTCATATTATCAAATGTTCATTTATCTTCAAATAATTTCGACAAAGAATTTTATATTATTGAACAAGTAGCTCCTAATACTGGTTACAATATAAATATTATAACTGGATTACTTACCGGAAACTCAAAGTAATAGAATTGGTATTGCTACCAGGATGGGGTCACACACACGATACGATACACACGAATGATTTCTGAGACAGTGTGAATCGGAGAAAAGATCCATTGAGAAGGCCCAGTTACCGACCGAAACATTCAACACCCCCTCACGACCCCTCACCAATCTTTCTACTCCCTCATAATACATATAGATGGCACTAATTTAACCACGTGTCAAACTCTGTCAATCAAACTTTAATCGCCGATAAATAAATTGTCAAATTTCTGTCATTGTCAACGTTTTCAGTTTTCCGCTAAAACCTTTTATTTTTGCGGTTTGCGCTCCCAAAACCATTTTCTTTTCAGGTGTTTTCGTTGCCGGTGTCTTTGAATTAAGTTTAGTAATTCTCTTGAAAACTTATGGTGAATTAAATTTGTAAAGTTTCTGCTGATACTTTGTGCAGCTTGAGCTTTGAATGATTCTACGGTACCTACATAGGATTATATCCAATTCTTATCGGTTTTCTTTTCAATTTTGAGGTTCACCCCTTTGGCGTTCTGCTGGATAGAATTATACCATAGAAGAGGACCCCTGCGAGATACGAAGGGTTCAAGTATTTTTCATTACGGTCCTTCAACCAGGATTATTAGACAGCCTGGTGTAGGGAACACAAACCCCTTCTTGCCACCAATTTATTGCGGCTTCAACAACCTCTGTCATAAATAGCTTAACATCGCCCTTAATTAATGGAAATTGTAAAAGAGATGATTGTGAGAATTTCAATGATTTGTCTTTTTTTTGCAAACTAGCTCACTCATTCCAAAACCAATGTGTGTCTTCCTCTTGTTACAGATATCTTATCCGCGTCTAACACACCGCCATACATCACTAATGAATTTAGCAATCTTCTTCAAATATGCCTATCTCAAAGTTACTTTCAATCTCAATCTAAATTCTTCAAACAAAATTCAGGTCTTCCAATGGGTTCACCTCTTAGCCCTCTACTGACATTTTCATGAATAATTTAGAGAAAAACTCAATATGAAATACAGATTTCGCTAAAAACACATTATTTCTGGTACAGATATGCAGATGACATTTTAGTTGGTTTACGTGGTTCAAACAGACAAATTCAGCAATTTTTTTAATTTCCTGAATAAAATACATTGCCGCATCAGCTTCACTTCTGAATTAGAAAATAATAACTCAATTAATTTCCTCGACTTAACCATTACAAATTCAAATAACCAACTCACTTTATTTATTATTTATATATAAATTGACAGAAAGGAAACATCCACAGACGCATCGATTCCAATGGACTCGTTCAGTCATTTAAGTCACAAACTAGCTGCATATAACTCCATGATTCATACAGCTTACTCTGTTCCCTTTTGATAGAAAATTTTCAAACTGAACTTAATATCATCAGAAAAATTGCCTCAAATAACAACATTTTCGAAATAAAAATTCGCCAATATATGAACACATAAAATCAACTAACCACTCGATATCATTGAACAATCTTAAAATCATTCATAAATATAACAAAGGGAGAGAGATGAATTTGTTTGAAAGTTTGAAGATTAACAAACTATGTAAAAACCCACAATTTATTACCCTCAACAGCCAAGTAGAGCATAATGGATCCCCACTACTCAATATTTAGCATAAATTTCATTCTGTACTTGTACTTGCCTACTGTATTAAACTGTTATTCACTTGAAAATGACCGTAGGGTCGAAACCGGTCGTGATCATTGAATAAATTGTGGAAAAGTGACAAAAGTGTCTCATTTCGTTTTACCCTATATATTTAGCTACAAAAGTGAAATAATTAAAATTCAGTTAATATTTTCAATCAAATTTAATTTATTTTTAGGTCACCCTTGTCATAGGCATTTCAGGGGCTTGAACCTCATAACATTAAGAATTCCAACAACAAAGTTTTGGGTTCCACAATGCTAATTGCAATTCCTAGTACAAAAAAATCAAGACGGGTTTTTTATATATCGTAAAGAATATTGGAATACTTTCTATAACAATTTTTCATTAATTTCAAAAAAGCTAGATGTACGTGGCAAGTAATTGCAATAAATAAACTTGGTAATACGCCTAAACAAATTGCCACATTTCTGAATCTAAACAATCCAGAAGAATATACTAGCCACTGTTTCCGTCGTACTTCAGCGACAACGTAATTTATTTGTTGTTGATTTACACTGTGGTCGTAGAGAATATACAGCCTGTTACTCGGTAAGAATGAAAAAGTTCTTGTGGTTTCTCGCGTTCGCGCTCGTATTTCTCCATTCTATCGATTTTTTTCATTCTAACCTAGTTACAGAATATACTATTCCTTTATCAACCAATCCGCAATAATGCAAGAAAATCAATAACTTCCCATACATGGCTACAATTCTCATTCAGTCGAATTATCCTAATCCTCTTAGAAAGTTCTAATTCGTCTTTAGTCGAGAAATTGGACGGAATAAGATAATCGAGGACTAAGTAAGTTAAATCCTTAAATTCAAGTCAATTACATTTAGGGTACGCTTAAACGTTCGTATGGACGAAACAGTAAGATTTGGCTGTCAACTGAAATGAAACATTTTCATGACCATGACCAATGAATTTCGTTAACATACGATAGTTAACGTACATTTTGTGAACTCGCTGACAATATTGTAATTGAATAAAATGCAGAATATTTTTTAATGTGTTGAAAATTGGAATAGAGAACGAATACATTTCAATGAATAACGGAATTGACTTCCCTTTGTAGTCATCAAATCGGGATGGGCTCTTGAAGGGCTCCATACTCTTTTTCTGTTGCAGAAAAGATCTGTTTCACTACACCAGGTGTCGGTAACTTTTTGAGTAGGAACAGCCAAAAATTACAATTCTCATAATTTTGATGTTTTAAAACAGCCACAAAAGAAAATGCCAATGGTTAATAAGTTGAAAAAAACAATTTGGTTTTTCTAAATGAAAATATCTTTATTAAACAATCTAACTTATAATGAACAATATAAAATATGTTAGAATAAATAAAGTCAATGGGAGCGTTGGTATTGCATTCTTTTGGAAAGAGCAGAAAGCATTTGGAACATAACTGGTTGTTTTCAGTTTCAAACACGACTCTAAATTTTTACTTGTAAGTTGGCTTCTTGTTTTATTTTCAATTAATTCATACAAGAGAAAGCTTGTTCGCACAAATATTTTGAACCAAAAATAGTCAGTACTCCAAATACCAACTTCGTCAACTCGCTGTAGCGATCTGGAAGACTATTCCACGCACTGAATTTAAGTTCCTCAACTCAAGGCAGTTCTGTTTTCACTCCACAGAGCTTTGCTTTTTAAATCGACGAGTTCCCTTTTCAGAGATCCTCTATCAACTCCAAATGGCCCATCATGGATTTCCTTACTATTTGTGTGGAGAGGATTTACTATAAATAATAAAGTTGTTTCCTTGGTTTTGAGTTGCTGAAATCTATCAGCAAATTCATGTTCAATAATTTTCATTACTTTTCTGAAGTAATTGACGTCGATATTTGCACCACTTTTATCACGATATTGCTTCAGAAATTCAAAATGAAATAACTCACCACTCTGAATATCTTTCACAAAAATAATTAATTTTTTTTTCGAAACAAACCAATTCTTCAACTTAAACATAGGTAGGGTTTCCTTTCCCTTGCAGTTTTAAATTGAGCTCTTTTAATTTTGCCGTAATATCTACCTTAAAGAAAAATTTTTACAACCATTTGTCGTTCTCTAATTCTTGATGAATAATGCCTTTTTCTTTGAGGAACACGTTGATTTCATTCAGGCACAAAG
Organism: Cryptolaemus montrouzieri; assembly: GCA_013387265.2. NCBI lineage: Eukaryota > Metazoa > Arthropoda > Insecta > Coleoptera > Coccinellidae > Cryptolaemus > Cryptolaemus montrouzieri. The sequence continues at coordinate 21,568,779 of JABFTP020000103.1, forward strand.
CAAACCTTTTTAACACCTTACCTTTGGAAAGTCATCGCACTTTATTGTGGAGCAGGCGATCAGAATACTGGGTGTCCATTTCGTTTAGGAATTTTTCGAACTGACGGTGGTAGAGTGCTCTTGACAAGATGCTATTAACAATCTTGATTATTAAATTCATGACCTCAACTGATTGGGTCCAAAGCGCTTCCTGGTGTATTATGCTGTGAAATGTAAAAATTTGGTGATTAATTTTACTCTGAAGAATCGCTGTTGTTCCTTTATTTTTTCCCGTCATACTTCTGGCTCCATCAGTTGCTATAGAACCGATTTCATTTAAATCGATCTTATTTTCGAGGACATTTTTGCAGAGTATTGGCTATATCTTCCCCTCTTGTATGCACCGCGAGCGGAAGCAATCCTAGAAATTCTTCATTTGGACCTTGGAAAGACATATACCTGACAAAATGGGCAACTTGTGCCGTGTCTTTTATGTCACAAGACTCACCTATAGCAATTGATAAGGCAAAAGCCAGTTGAATATCCTCAACCTGTAAATTTGTTACATTAGAAGACATTTTAGTTATTCTATCTTGTATTGTTTCAGCAGATAATGGCAAATCTTCAGTTTTTTCAGGATCTCTGGTTTATTTTAGAAATCGCGAAATAGTTCCTCAGACGCTCGCAAGAAGCCATTCTTAACATATTCACCATCTGTGAATTGTTTGTCTTTTTTTGCAATTTCTAATGATACCATGAAGCTTGCCAAATTACCATTATTTATGTTAAGTTACTTCCAGTAACTTAACATGGAGCTTGATTGCTGTTGCTGTTTTTGGAGTTAGTCAACAGCTTTTTTTCGTTCTTCGCCGGCTGGATATTTCCTTGCTAACTTAGAATGGTTTGTAGAGATGAGTCTACTGAATTTGATTCCTTATTGTACGCAAGTTTTTCTTGGCAAATAAGACAAGTTGGAAGGCCATTTAAGTTGGAAATGAAAGCGAATGACTCTGTCCAATCCCGATTGAAGTCCCGATGCTCTTCTTCTGTTCTTCTTCTTTTTTTTTAGATGCATGATTCCGGTAAAGCTGTAGTGAAAAACTTGAAACTATTAATTAGATAGTTGTGCATAATTAGATATAATTTCTTGAAAAACAATTTACAACGATATTTTCCAAAATTAAAGGTACTTACCCGAATAAAATAAATAATTCTCCACTAATTTATATAATGAGTAAAACAAATAATTTTGTCACAAAACACTTTCGCACAAACTTTCTTACTGATATTATGACTATGATTTTGAACCAGTGCGAGTGCCGAGCGCTACAGTTAAATAACTGAGGATTGATAATAATTCAAATTCTATGAGTGCTGCCACTCTGCTGTGTAGGCCAATGGAAGATCGGGATCTTTCGGTAGAATTTTAAATTCAAATAAAAGGTGTTGAATTGTAAATAACACCATATAGTTAAAAGTGTTTTTTAAATTTTCATAAAAATAATATTATTTTTGTAAAAATTATAAATTGTAATTATTATTATTGATTATAAATTCACTGAAATTGTTTTTATTAAATTTGGAAGGTGAAATGAAAACGTACTGATACCTATAAGCTTGGAGCTTTTAATAATACCTAGTTAAATTTCCTGAAATTAGATTTTTTCGATATTATAAATATGTGTGAAAATATACATAATAACAACAATAATACCTTTAATAAAGCAATTTTTCACCACAAATAAAATAAATATACTTTGTAATAAGCAAAAATAAAATTTATGTCTCCATACATTGTTTTCATTTTTAAAAAATCAGACTCAAAAGTTTTAGCGTTGATTAAAATTGAAGTTTCGAGTTGTGTTGTTAGAATTAAGGTACAGTTACACATGCTCATAAATAGCATTCTTAAAACTAGCAGGTTTTTCAATTTGATAAATTTGCTCGGAATAAGCACGCTCATTAGTAGCACGTTTTGACACACATGCTACTAATGAGCAAGTGCTCAATAATAGCACGCTTTCGTGCTAGAAATAAGCATGTGTAACTATACCTTAAATCTATTAAATATGTAATATTTTAAAATTTATTTTAATGACCTGATCTGAGAAGGCCAGAAGTTGTATAAATAGACCCTCGAAATTGAAAGAAAAGGTTTCAACCTCTATACTTTCTTAGCAATCCTATGCCAGATATAGATGTAGATGGAGAATCAGGGTAATAAAGTTCACAATTTTTTTCGAATGGGATGGGGGTGCGATGAAAAGAAAGTAGCTAATAGTAAATGAGAGATGGAAATGGTACCTAATCCTCGATATTTGATTCAGAACAATATTATTGATCAGAAAGAAATTGAAACGTTGTATAAAGATATGGGAATATATCAATGTGTCACTTGTGCAGGTAGAACTGAAATGAAGGGAAAGGATATAGTAATAATAGGAGTCCACTCCCCAAATGAAAGTTCCTCAGATGAGGAGAAAACTTACTTTTATGACAACCTAACTACTTTGCTCGACAAAATAGGGAATAGGAAGGAATTATTTCTAATGGGCGATTTTAATGGAAGAACAAGAAGGCTAACTGTTAGTGAAGTTGTCAAAAGGTATGGAGAGGACGAAGTTAACGACAATGGCAGAAGACTGGTAGAAACATGTGAGCAATATAATCTGAAAATATGGAATGGCTTCTTTGATCATAAGAACATCCATAAATATACATGGACACAGACAACAAGGCACCTCAAATCTATTATTGATTACATTGTAGGAAGAAAAAGATCACTACTCAGAGTCGACGATGTAAGAGTATATAGAGGTGCTGAATGCGGTTCAGAACACCACTTCATCAAAGCTAAGATCTATTTTGCCCAATATACACATTTGATACCACCGACTCAAGAAATCATCGATGAAAAACGCCAATGCAAGCATAAACGATACAAATTGGACCTTCTGCAAGATCCTTCAGTGACTTTGCTCTATAAACTAAGATTGAGCCAGAAACTCACCCAAATAGACGATTCCACACCAACGAAACTGTATGATGGTCTAGTTAAATCAATCCACCAAACAGCTGAAGATAGTCTTGGGGAACTGGATAATGGAAGGAACAAGGAGAGTCTTTACTGGTGGAATTATTCGATCAAGGAAAGTATAGAGGAGAAAAAAACAAGTGGTTAACAACAAAAGATTCAGAAGACAGAAAATACTACACGTGAATTAGTAGGGAAGTGAAAAAAAAATAATAAAGAGAAAGAACGAATTTTGGGATGCGAAATGTGAAGAAGTCGATCAATACTTGGGAAGCAGCAGATTAAGGGAATCTTGGAGACGCTTGTAGAACTTGAGAACCAACGAGAATAGCAGAACGAGTTTAAAACCGATAAGTATGAGTGAATGGAAACTTTACTACAAGCAACAGATGAAGGAGGACAGAGTACAATTTGACAGGACTGAGTTTGAACTGAACGAACAAAAAACTGAAATAACAAAAATTACTCCACAAGAAGTCAAGACCCACATCTGCTTGCAAAAAAACGGCCGATCAGCAGGACCGGGGCAGGTAAACGCAGAACTTCTGAAGAGCGGAATGGATATCCTGTTCGAATGATTAACTCATTTATTCAATAGATGTTTATCAGGAGAACAACTCCCTGAAGATTTTAGGAAGGGGTACATATCTAATATTTATAAAAAAGGAGATAGAAGGTATTGTTTGAACTATCGAGGAATAACGGTGTTAAGCAGCATAGGGAGAATATACGGAAAACTACTTAAAATCAGGATTGAGGGAAGTTTCGAGGAAATGGAGGACCAGAGCGGCTTCAGATCAAGGAGATCCTGCGTTGACAACATATTCAGTATAAGAGCAATCACCGATGAACGCTTGGCCCACTTTCCTCCTCTTTGTCGATCTGAGGAAGACCTATGAGGGCATACCGTTATGTACACTCTGGGAAGCAATGAAAGCACAAAACATAAATCACTGTCACATTAGAGCAGTCAAAAACCTATATAGTGACAATATCAGCTACGTGAAGAACGGATCGTTGTTTTCTTGGGAAGTCGAGGTCTCCAAAGGTCTAAAGCAGTGATGCTGTATCGCTCCGACTATGTTCAAACTATACCTGAATGAAGTGCTGAAGGAGTGGAAGAGAAAACATGGAAATATGGGGATAGAGGTAGATGATGATATGCTCTTTTCGCTCAACTTTGCAGACGACCAGGTCATATTTGCAGGGGATGAAGATGACTCCCATTATATGTTGCGCAGCTCAACGAAGAATACACAAAATGGGGTCTGCAGATAAACTTTCACAAAACTGAGTGCCTCGTGGGGAGAGGAAATTAAACTGATTTGATCATGAAGGATGAGGCTACAGTGAAAAACTGTAGTAAATACCGGGAGCATTGCTTTCAAAGGAAGAAGGGAGTAAAGAGGATATAAATGACAAAATAATAAAGGGGATGATAGCGATTAGACAACTACACAGCGTTATTTGGAACCGGAATATCAGTAAACCTGTCAAAAGAAGGATATATAAAACTATTGTAGAATCAGTAGCTTCATATGAATCAGAGGTGTGGGAGATGACAAAGAAAAATGAGAAAAGACTACAAACAATGGACATGGACTATTGGCGAAGAAGCTGCGGCCTCACAAACCTTGATCGTGTAAGATATACAGAAATTATAGAGAGAGCAGAAGGGGACTTGGATATAATAGATACAATAGAGGCAAAAATACTTAAGTGGTATTGACACCTGAGACGCATGACACAAGAAAGATGGCCTCTTAGAATATGGAAATGGCAGCCAGCACAGAGGAGAAGAAGAAGTAGACCAAGAACAACTTGGAACGAAGCCGTCGATAAAGCAATGACAGGAAGAAACCTTCGAGGAAATGACTGGCAAGATAGAAAGATATGGAAGCTAGGTTGCGAGAAACTCCGTATGGTGTGATCCTGCTCGCAAAAAAACTATCATTTTTCTTATCAAATAAATTTGAGTACGGAACTAAAGAGCCGGAGCTTCACCGCCGCATGTGGTTCGTGAGCAGCAGGTTGCCGACCCCTGCACTACACCGAAAACTATATGGGTTTAACGACGACTATACCCTAGTGTCCTCATTCTCTAGTCAGCTTTATGGCCAATTTATATCTGAAAGGCCTTCGACAGGGTTGGGCAAGCATCATTGATGTATAAAGTAATCGCATATGGACGAAAAATTGCATGGTTAGATTAGTAGCTTTTTCTTCAAAAGATTCAAGTGGAAACTCATTATGTAACAAGTACCCCAGGGCCCCATACTCTCGCCACCTCTTTACTGCTGCAGACTAATCATTTGCTCCACTCTTCGGAAAACAGAATATTTGAGTTTTGCGGACGACTCTACCCTGGTATCTTCATTTTATAGTGAGCGTTCCTCAACTGCTGAGGAGTTATAACGACAAAGTTACCAACAAAGCATGTCACAGAATTCAGACTTGGAGAAGATACCATAGTAGGACTGGTTGAACTTAGATTTTTTCAACACGAACAAGACGCAATCAACAACGATGTCCAGAAAATCCACTGCTGGAGAACCTCCTTCAATTAAGGAATTTGGCCTCTATTGATCCTCAATTCGATCAATACCTTGAAATCTTTGTTACCATTCTTTCCTTGATTATAACGCCGGGTTTCGAAATTCCTGGTGTCGGAGTGAGTGAGCCTACCTAACGCAAAAGATAATTCCATTATTATTTACGGGGATTTTTCAGGATACTTTACGTATCTCCAAAACTCCCCCAGGAAAAGTAACCAAAATATTCCAATTATACCCCAATATAAAACTTTAGTCCCAGAACCTAGAGTTCCTAGTTCATACCAACAAATGTTGTGGGTGTTTCTCTGCAAACTGTATACAAGTTTCGCGGGCTGTGGATTGAATATTTTTAATTATGCTGAAAGTGATGTGTACCGCTGCTAGTAGCCTGTCCTGAATCAGACCGTATCCAGAATCACGTTTTGACAATGAAGCAATATTCTGCACTTCGCGCATTGTAAATTCTTAATTAATATTAATTCTATTTTTAAGCCACATTATCACAATGTTCAACAATTCAAATGAAGCAAAATATTAGATTTCGCGTACAAGAACATTTTTAAGTTCTAAGTTCTAATAAAGAAAATAGGCGGTGATGACGTATTAGCTGCTTTTGTTGATGTTCAAGGAGCTTTCGATAAAGTTAATAATGAAGTCCTTTTGAGAATACTCGCCGATATGGGTTTTTCCAAAATGTTGCTTAAGTTTATTAAATTCTCCACCTACGAATTGGAAGTTTTCAATTCTAATAATGAATCACGATTCACTTTCAAAGGAGTACCTCAGGGCAAAGTCATAAGTCCTATATTATACATATTATATGTAAGTCGAATCACCCAACACATGCCAATCAGAGTGAAGGATTTACAGTTTGCTGATGATATATTGTTATAAATTTCAAGAAATGATTCTCAAGAAGGAATTCTAATTCTGCAGGAAGCCATTGAAAACATTAAGAATGAACTAATGATCTTAGGGTTGGAACTTGCTCCAAAGAAAACGAATTCTGTTCATTTCAATACGCGAAAAATAGGACCAGGAAATCTACGTCTCCGATACCTTAGAGTCCAAATACTCGGCAAAGTTTTTGTGTGTTACTTTTGACTATGACATGTCTTTCAATACACACATTAAAAACACGCTAGTCAAATGTAATAGGTCCAGAATATTGTTAAATTTTTTTCAGGTATAACTTGGGGTGCGGACCACCTCACGCTATTAGCACTCTACAAAATTTTCATCAGGTCCATCATAGCGTACGTCTGTTTCATTTACTATCCGATAAATGAAAATAGGCAACAAAAACTCGAGAGACAACAGTATCAGGCAATTAGACTCTGCATAGGATATAGAAATTCTACTATTAACTGTATATTAATTGCTGAATCGAAACTTCTCGGTATAAACGCTCGCATAAAACTTTTGTGTAGAAATTACTTGATGAAAACTGTCAGTAGACTAGATACTCTTGCACAAAAAACAGTGCAAAATTCTTTCTCGGTAATAATCAGAAAACATGTAAGAAGAGAAAATATTCTTCACTCTTGTATCAAACACATGTGTTATAAAAATCAGGTTTAACGTAAAAACGGTTGTAACATATTCAACTTCCATTACCGAGCCTTATTCAATCAAGTTATCATTGACACCAAGTTTGGAAAGAGTCTTATAGAAAAAGTCAAAATAAATAATTTATTTCACACAAATTTTCAAGTTCGTATCAGAGTCGTATCTACACAGATGGTAGTAAAGTAAAAAATTCCAGATCAGTTGGTATGGCTTGTATCTGTCCTGAAGTAGATATTAGTAGAAGTAGAAATCTTCCTTCGTATACCTCAATTTTTACCGCAGAATGTATCGTTATTCTAGATGCTTGTGAAATTGCTACACAGAATAAATCAAGAGCATTTTCGTTTTCACTGATTCCCTAAGTGTGTTGGAAAGTCTGCAAAATTTTCGATTCAATTCTAATGTTAATTGCTACATTTTGAAAATTGAAGAAATGCTCTTCTGAAAACAATATTTTCGAAACAACAATAGTGTTCGTATGGATTCCATCTCACAGGGGAATAAGCGGAAACGAGTAAGTGGATTAACTTGCAAAAAAAAGCTACTGAACTACCCAGCAACGACTATAACGATCCCAAGGATCTGGCTGAGATTTTCGCTAATCATTTCACTACAGTTGCCGAATCTTCCCTCAACAGTTATTATAAAGACTCATTGTCATCCTCATGTACGACGTCACGTATGTTAGACACAACATTTTTCTTCCACCCAGTCCTGGAGCATGAAATCCATGATGTTATAAGATCACTCAAAAACAACAAAGGTTCTAGTGTTGATTTCATCTCAGCACGAATTCTGAAGATGACAGGTACCGATATCAGCCGACATTTCGCTCATGTTATTAACCTGTCAATTAGCACAGGCGTATTTCCTCGTATTCTGAAAAAAGCAATCGTCATTCCTATTCATAAAAGGATGATGTACACGATATCATGAACTATAGACCTATATCTATCTTAAGTGTCTTTTCCAAGGTTTTTGAAAGAATAAAGTTTGATAGAATGATGAAGTACCTAGATAAATTTCAAATACTTGATACTGCACAACATGGTTTCAGAACCGGCCGCTCGACTCAAACTGGAGCATTGCAGTTCGTGGAGTTCGTCTATCGTTGCCTTGATAATGGTCAATATGTTGCTGGATTGTTCTTTGACTTGTCTAAAGCGTTTGATAGTCTTGCTATCCAGTTTATATTGGATAAATGTTATAATCTTGGATTCAGAGGCGTGTTCTTGAACTGGATTCGTAGTTATCTATAGAACAGAACTGCCTCAATCAGGGTTCACGACTCGTTCTCAAATGAACAGTACTGTAAATTAGGAGTACCCCAGGGTTCTGTCTTGGGATCACTTCTATTTCTGTTATTCATCAACGATCTGCCACCAAATTTGAAAAAAATATTCTACAGAAAATCTAATATTCGCAATTTATTATCAAAAATAATCTGGTTGATACTGTTCGCTGATGATTCTTCCATAGCTATTACTGCTGAGACTCTTGAGGAGCTTCAAAAGTTATGCGAGCTGCTGGTGGAGAGTTTCGTAGAATGGTGCCATTTTAATGCTATTATGATCAATGTCAACAAGACGGAATGCATTCACTTCACTCTGTCGTCTTGTGATCAGGGTAGCATAACAATAAGGTATTTACATACAGTCATCTCTTCGAAGGACACCACTAAATTCCTCGGCGTTCACATCGATAGGAATCTGAAGTGGAGTGCACATATCGATGCGATTTGTAAGAGGCTGAATAGTTCCTATTATGCGCTAAATAGAATCAAGAGTTCACTACCTCTAAGTTCCCTTGTGAACGTTTATTACAGTTTGGTATATAGTCACCTGTCCTATAATATCTTACTGTGGGGAAATTCCTCAGACGTAGGTAGAGTTTTCATCATCCAGAAAAGAATTCTGCGAATGATGTTGGATACAGCTCCACAATCTTCATGTAGACCGTTGTTCCTGAAGAATGGTATCGTCACATTGGCGTCTATTTTCATTTTGAGATGCCTCGTTTATATTAAAGAGAATGAAAGTAACATGACTAAACTTTCTAACTTTCATTCCCACAATACTAGAAATAAGGAAACATTATGTATCCCCAAACACAGAACTTCTAGATTTGAAATGTCGCCCCTGTACCAGGGTATCAGATTGTTCAATCATCTTCCACGGCATATACAGGGTCTAAGTGTAAATAGATTTAAGGTAGCAGTTAAGAATTTACTTTTAGCAAAATGTTTTTATACTGTGAATGAGTTTCTAGGTGTTGATTTAGATAATGTCTAAATGTCTTTTCTATTGACTTGTCCTATACATACTTGTGATGTCTTAAGAGATCAATAAATTATTATTATTATTTATTATCGTGGACTTATGCACTATCTCAGCTGTTAGCTGGATATAATTTACCTTTCCCAGATTCCGCAATCAAAGGGAATAGGCTCGATTACAATATACTTGACATAAATTTCCTAACTATCCTACATGTATTAAAAATTACAGCTTTTTGCATCGCTATATAGGTATTCTTATGCAATTCTAATTTCTTAAGACTATCATGCAAAGTTTTGGGTATTAACCCAGTCGAGGATACGATGACAGGAACAATATCTATTTTCTCGAGGTGCCACATCTGCTTGATCTCAATAGCAAGGTCTGTGTATTTGGACTTTTTCTCCTGGAACTTTCAGCACGTTGTTATTATTTGGTATGGCGATATCCACCATATTATTATCATTATTATTATTATACCTCATTCCCTATCAAGATCTGAGAGAAAATTTTAGGCATACTGCATATGTAGAAACATCCAATCCAAAAATTAATTGGAGAACGGGGAATGAAGGAAAATTTTATTCCAAAAATTGTTGAAAAAAATCCATGGTTTTTTAGGAAGAACCTTGAAAGGAGTTTAATTGTCTTGATAAACCGATGCTGTTTGGGGCACATTAATTTGAACAAATCTTTATTTTCGAAAAACATCATAGACAGTCCCATGTGTAATTGTGGACACGAGTTTCAAACTTTGAATCATAAAGTGTTCCAATGTTCACTTCACGATAATGAAAGGAACAATGTTATCAGAAAATTGTTAGACAAGGGGCTGATTGTTTGAACCTAATATCGTAGGTATGAGAATTGTCTTTAATTTCTTAGATAAGTGTAATATACAGTTGTGAATACATATATTTTAAAAATTGTCACTAATACCATAGGATAAAATGTAATTTATTGCTGTATTGAAGTTAAGCTTAATAACCCTTGAATGGTTCTATAGCTCTAATAAAAAGAAATAGAGGTTGGAGGTATAAAACAACAATCGTTTGGTTATTAAAAGATATTAAAAGCTGTCCTAAAGAAATCAGACCATAAGACATATATCGAATTCACTAGCTTATTGCCTTCAATAAATTGGTCAATCAACATTTTAACTCTTTTTGCAGAAGTTCAATATTCCTGAAATCTACCTATATTATAGTTGAGAAAAAATTGGGCAGATTATTGCAAATACTTATTTTTACATGTTTGGTTCTGTTTATTTAAGTTCTAGAAAGTCGAAAATTTACGATGATCTGCGACAACATCTATCAAATAAGCTAGTATCTAAACAATAATTCCTCTTCATGACACTTCCATATGTGCACTAAATAATTTCAAAAAACAACTACTAAAAATATTTCTAAAGGAAACTATTACCAGTAAAACTTTTCCCACTTATCTTGGCGAAAATATCATTTCATTCTACTTCAGAATACCCACCTCTTTATCTGAGAATTTATATGGCATGAACGCATTTATTCCAAACCAGCAATGAAACATTAATATGAGAGCAGCTTCAATTCACAAAGATTGAATATAAAAATGCAGTTTCGTAGTTTCCAGACCTAGGAAGCGCGATAAATACCATAAAGGGGGCGATTGAGCAATAAAAATATTATTTATATGCAAAATGTATGCTCACGAGTACCAAGGGAAGAAATTTCCGCAATATTCTAGAAAATTAAATTATATTTTCTCATGAGGTTCCCAGGAGAGCATTTGGTCGAATAAAAGTTTGGGATTTTTTCAAGCTTTTCAATTTTACGTCTCTGGTATGCATTCGAGATAAATACTTATTATTTTCATATTGCATATTCTGCGCTACGGAATGTTATTTCAGCATTTTAACTTTATCAAGAAAGTATTAATAGGAATGAACGAGTTCATAAAACTTCAGCTACTTTCAGAAATATTTAATTCTCTTAACTTTTGAAAACTTTCATAAATTGGTTGTAGTACAAGTTTATTCAGCTGATAAGGTTCTTCAACTTTATTAATTAAACGAAGAATCTTTATAGTTCAAGGCATGCTTTGAAGGCCCAAAGGTCACGTTTTTACCTGACAAATACACAAATCCTTACACCAACTAAAAGTTCATCGATTTACAGTGAATGATAACTAATGAAGATCAATAAATAGTTTTTTACTCTCTTCCTAGTGGATGCCAGATTCAGTATTACAGCATTCGATCTACCTACGCGTAACATAAATACTACTTCGACTTGCTAAGGGAGGCTACGAAGGCAAAGAAAGTCGGGTTGTACAACTAGATAAATCAGGTAAAAATAAAACTAGAACTCAAGTTTTCTCACTGAGTATCATTTGTTCAAGATAATCTTCTTTCACGGTTAAACACTTCCATAGGCGATGCTGAAAATTTCGTATTTGTTTCATAGATGACTTCCCAGTCTGTTGAAATCTCCATTCTCCGAGCCATACTTTCAAACAGACAAACAAATACACTGCGCCAAGAAATCGAGAATTCAAATTAACTCCGTTACTTAGGAATGCTTAAGAACCATCGTCTGTTCCGAAGGTCATTCAAGAGCAGGCTGGTTTTGTTTGCTTCTTTATCTTCCGTTGAGACTGTTCCAGACATGAACGACGGGATTGAGCTTTGGACTTCCTGGAGGCTATTTCATTGAAGTGATTTCGTGATTTTGAAGGTAGCTTTTAAAGATATGTGCTCGGTGGGATCTCAGATTATCATGCATGTTTTCACTTCTGCTTGCCGCGATTGATACAATATGTTCTTTTAAAATGTCTGTAATGTACCTCTAAGCATTCAGGGTTATATTGTTTAAGATGACCAGAGCAGTAAAGGAGTTCAAGGAAATTCCACCCCACACCACCAGAAAAACTTTTGAAAGTTCGTTTTCTATCGGAATTGTTCGATTCTTCTGTACCACTAATCCTCTGCGACCATAGAGTAGGGCTTTTCTGCACCTACTTTTAAGCAATCTTCCAACCCTGATTTAATACCCTTAATACGACCTTTCTAAATCCACTTCCATCCGTTCAGGTTGACGTCGAGAACAATTACTGCCTTCGCCTAGCTTGCGCTTGGCTAAATAGCCTACGGCTGAGACAATTGCAGGTAGAACACAGAACTTCGTCGCGCTTACTCGTAAACAAATTTTTCGTAAATGAACCAGGTTGCCTAACTTTCGAACGGCTGGGTAGGGACACGGTTAGTGTGCAGGTATGTTGGCATTACTAATCCCAGGTACAAATAATGGAAGTTCTCCTTGAATAAAAAAGTGTTGAGTTTGCAAAAGTCGCTCAAAGAGGGCATAAAACTTCCGAAGGCCAGATAACTTGTATTCCTTGTGGTGGCAGTTATCATTGGACGATCTAGGAGAGTGGTTCGGATTCCACTATAAACTGTAGGACCAACTGTGTGAATGGGTTAAGTTCCCAAGTACATCGTTGAAAGGGAACGTTACCTAACTTTTGAACTAAGAATTCGGAGACGAAAAACAAAAATGTTTGTTCCTAAGATAGATAGAAGCGCACCGCAGGACGTCGATGCCGATCTATAGCCGCGTAGAGTTATGAAGGATGGAAGAGGAAAGGAAAAGACAAGAAGAAATAGTATTACTAGAGGGGCCACATTTGATGGTAAGTTACCAAAATAGAAAATCTAGCAGTCCAACGACCAGCGACAGTACTGACTATCTCAATACTCCAATACAAAATTATTATATATATATATATATATATATATATATATATATATATATATATATATATATATATATATATATATATATATATAATTTTGTATTGGTCGTTGATAGAATATATATATATATATATATATATATATATATATATATATATATATATATATATATATATATATATTCTTTTGAAAAGAGAGGATTTACAAAATTTGAATAATTGTATTAACAATAAATGCTTATATCTATAATTTTGGTGGGTGTCAGAAAAAGCACAAGTGTGAGCTCAGGAAACGTAACAAGGGAACCATACTATCTTGTATATGATTCAATAAATGAGTGAAAAAGCCTTAGGAAAAAACTCGTTTCCCTGTCGCTATTGCACTAGCAATAGCTTGTCTGCTAGAACCAAAGATAATTCTGCTTAGACGCTTCATTCTCTCTTGCATTCCATGTTTTCCAAACGAAGACAAGGGTGAAAGAAAGGGGGTTTGGGACAGGAATCTGTAACAATGGAAAAAGAAAACCAGCAGAAAAAATTTCAATAATCATACTTCTTATATGTCTAAACAAATCTGAGAAAAGATGTTACATAGCAACCAAGGTCATGAAAAAGACTAAGGGGATAATAAAAAAATACATAACCTGCGATATTTCCTCAAATTTCATCTCTGTTTGACCGAGAGGGCCCCGATGGCCAGGTTCAGTCTTCCAAGTGACTCTAAGGATGGCCTACGGGCAGTATTGGTTTGCAGATACGATGGCACCAATTTGCTTGGCACCTTATCTCCCAAAAAGCACAGGAAGAATTTACTGTTACATTATTATTTTTTGACATGTAAGAATTATTAGCCCGAGAGCTTGATCTATTAGACTTTTAATGACTCCACAATGGAAATTGTGGAGTTCAGAGTCCTCTGAATCAATCTCAAATGGTCCCATACGCGTCAAAATTATTACAGATGCTTCCCAATAAAGGGTTTACTGTGGCTGATACCATCAAACGACGATTATACTCGCAACGATAAACAACGCAATTATCGTGAGCAGATAGTTAAACCGAGGAATGTATGGCCAATTTTCCGTAAATTAATAATCAATCAATTTGTTGGCTATTTCGAAAATTGATTTGTAATTATGACGTATCGCTTTGATGCCGTCCGATCATGAAACTTCAATAATGAAGTAAAACCTTCAAAACAAGCTTCCAGTGAATGAATTAATAATTTCCCCATTTTCCATTATACGTTGTAATATTTGAACAATTTAAACGCGGCATTATATTCCCGGGGGTAAGTTCTACATGCAAATTGAATATTCATAATTGCTAATTCAAACTCGTATGAATTACAGAATTTGCTCAGCAAATATCTATTCGATTTTGGAACAAAATAAGCTGGAGAATTCAATATTTTGCAAACTATTGATTATGAACAGTCAGTTTTCCGATATTGGTTTTGTTAGTATCACATACAATTCCTCAACGAAGAAATCAAAATCTGTTTATACTTTGAAAACCATTTTCTCTTCAACTTTGGGCGTGAATACTCCAGCAGAGGTGGCCCATAGGAAAGAAAGTTCGATGATGTTGCGGCATTATTTTAACGAGTTTCATGAAAATCCAGGTGATTGGACTTTGACTTTAACATATTCTCTATTCAAGTACCAGTTTTACAACTCTTAACTTCACATCTCTTATTGATTGATAGGGAAAATAGAACAATTTTTGGCTTCCAAGCCGTGATATGATGGATCTGAATGTAACCTAAAATAATTAAATTAAGTACAATTTGTCGTCCTAGTGACGACGATCTTAACATATTTATTTTACAAGATTCTTAGAGCTAATCCGGGTCTTCCCAAAGCACCATCCTGGGCCTCTTGTATTTTCTCAGTTCGTCTTCCTCGTAGTCTCCAATTGTGTTCACCAATGGATTTGGGTGGTCGTCAACTGCTTGGAATGCTTTCACCGCTGTCTTTCTGATGAACTCCATCACACTTGAGATCTGCAGATCTCGATGTATCTGGGAGTTTCGCCGTACCAATGGGCGTCCACGGTGATCCTCAATGCTTTGTTCTGCACGTCTTGGAGCTTCCGGATATGACATGCAACTGCATGTCCCAGATTGTTGACGCGTATGTCTACATAGGCCTGATGATGGTCTTGTAGAGTTTCAGCTTGTTGCTCCGCCTGTTCATCAGGGGATACAGGAAGGCGCGGGCTGCCTTCGCCTTGCTCGTGCAGTCTTCTACATTATTATTATTATTATTATTGAAGTTATTTAAGGCTGAGGACAAGTCCTATAAAAGCCTAATAAAAAAAAATAATTTCTATAGTATTGCAAGCACAGCTTAGCCATAATTAAATATGCACACATATATAATAACTAAATTCACTTATGTCAAAAACGAAATCTAATTAAACAAAAGAAAGTCCAACTTATTTTTGAATACATTAACCGAATTTGAGTCCACCACATCACTAGAAAACCTGTTCCAATCATCGAACACCCTATTCACAAGAAAATACTGTCTTTGTCTCGACGAAAATTTTTCTTTTTTCAGCTTCAGATAATGACCACGCAAACGAGTATCAGCACCCAAACTAAACAAACATCTCAGGTTGGCGTAATTGTGTTTAATTATACGATAGCACAAGATTAGATCTCCGCGATGTCTTCGCTGCTCGAAGGTTATGAGACCAGCTCTAGCCAATCTTTCATTATATGAAGGACGAACGACCCCAAAAGTCATACGTGTAGCACGGCGCTGGACACCCTCAAGCATGCTTTTATCCCAAGCGAGAACCGGGCACCAAACCGAGCCTGCATACTACAAAATAGGACGCACATAAGTTTTATAAAGTGTAACCGAACTAGAGAAGGACAACTTAACGAACGATCTACGAATGAGATAAATTAAAGAATTAGCACGTCTACAAACACTTAGGACATGTTCCGACCACGTAAGGTTTGAAGTAACGGTTACTCCTAGATCTACATGTGAATTAACTGAGCGAAGTGGATGATTGTCAATCGAGTATTGACGGGATGGATTATTGGGTCCTATATGGAGCACAACACATTTATCAACATTTGGTGGTAGGAGCCAGTCGTTGCACCATCGGTTTATTGCGTCAAGATCGTCCTGGAGAATCTGTCTCTCGGTGAGCGGGTTTGCATACAACTTGGTGTCGTCAGCGAAGAATGACTTGCGAGATTTAATGTGTAATGAAAGATCACTGGCGAAAATGACAAATAAAAGTGGCCCCAGGACGGATCCCTGAGGCACTCCGCTCACAACCGGTCTTTCCGACGAAAGAACCCCACCAACCCTCACCACGAATGTTCGCTGCGACATATAATTAGTAGTCCAGAGAAGCAACTTCCCGCGAATACCAACGATGTCCAATTTGTGAACTAATCTTCTTACTGTGACTCTGTCAAAAGCCTTGGCGAAATCGAGGTAAATGACATCAGTAGGGATCCTTTGATCATAAGCATGCGTCCAATCATTAACGCAAGACAGAAGATTTGTGGTAGTTGACTTTCCTTTACGAAGCCATGTTGTTCTGACGGAATGATAAAGTTTTTGTCAAGAACTCGGTTGTCACTTCGACTATTATGGATTCCATCACTTTTGATGCAACAGACAGAAGGCTTATTGGTCTATAGTTACATGGGTCCAGTTTATCACCTTTTTAAATATAGGAGTGACACTTGATTTCTTCCAGTCCAGAGGAACGCGGAGGTCTCCAAAGATGTTCTCATAATCAAGGCCAAAGGATGAGAAAGGACGTCGGCAAACTTCTTCAAGAAAAAGGACTGATACCATCAAGTCCTGGAGACGAATGATTTTTTAGCTTGAGTAGGTGCTTTTTTACTGTGCAAGAATCAAACTCTACGTGTGTTAGACTATTCTCAAGACGTCTAGTTGCAGAGTGGGGCATCTGATCGTTATTGGGCTCAGTTGTGAAGCAACTGGCAAATGCATCTGCCAAAATTTCCGCCGATTCGGCATCAGAGCCACACATGCTCCCATCGTCTTTTCGTAGCAAAGGGGCACTGACCTTCGATTGCAAATTGGCACGAATAAATTTGTAAAGTTTTCTGTTATTGTCGGAGGTAGCAATTGATTCTTCATATTCACAGCGTGCAGAGCGCAGAGCATAGGTCACGTGACTAGAAAAATCTCTATGACTTGTAAAATCTTCAGAATTTTTAGTTCGTTTATATTTCTTCCAGAGACGTTTTTTGTGTTGTATAAGTGATAAAAGTTCTGAGTTTATCCATGGTTTAAGAGGGTTCACACGTGAGGTCCTTCTCCTGGAGTGTCTATCTCCAGTAACGTGGAATGGAATTTTTTCCACATAATATCAGCGTCGTCTGCTGGATTTAAGAGTCTTTGCCAGTTTACATGCTGAAGCTCCTCTGAGAGAGAGCGAATCAAAGTTGGTCACGCTGTATTCAACGCAATTGGATTTTTTAGGTATAGTAATATTAAGCTGAAGGGTTGAAGTGATAGCTGCATGATCGGAAATGCCAATCGGTGGATGGTATTCAGGGTGTGTAATGAGTTGTTCTTCGTTGGTTAAAATGAGGTCAAGTGTTGAAGGCTCATTGTTTCTTCTGAATCTAGTTGGCTCATTCACCAACTGGATAAGATTCGAGTCAGCAACAAATCTCACAAAGTCGGCAGCAGGGTTGGATGCCTCAGAAACGTTCGCTATTGGCGAGACGATATCGCGATAATTGAAATCGCCAACAATAATTAGATTAGTAAATGATGAAATTAGGTCCAAATATTCGATGAGCTGGGTATTTGCTTCACGGGAGACGTCACCAGGTCGATACACACACACCAAATTAATGTCAGTATTATTTCTAGATAATCGAACATGTAACGCCTCAATTCCAGAAATTTCGACTGCTTTTGGATAGATCGCAAAATTATGAGTTATCTCATCGCTCAAGTAGACACATACACCTCCACCAATACGATTCTCCCTATCACGTCTATAGATACTGTATCCATTGATATTCACTAGGTTATCAGGATCCTTTCTACCCAGCCATGTTTCAGTTATGAATATTATGTGTGGTTTGAGATCATTGGTTACGCAAATTAAATCATTATATTTAGGTTTAATAGCGCTAATATTGGTGTAAAAAAATAGCCAGTTCAGATAACTTGTTGAAGAAGAAGAAGAGTTATTTGCGAAAAGTAGGGGTAATTTTTGGACATCCGTTTATGTATTTAATTGTTAAATTATCTTCTCCGTTCATCTTTCTTCTATCCAACTCGCCACGAAGATCCTCCAACACTTTCAACTGAATTGGTGTTTGATCGCATATAATGGATAGCCTTGATGTTGTTGGGTTTTCAATCATTTTTCTCTTATTTCTGAGGATATTGCGAGCATCATATTCAGTAGGCATAGAGAGCTTCAATATGCGGGGGTATCTGCCACCCGTTTCAGGCTTACCTACCCGAAATAGAGCGACCGGAGTGGCAGAGCACCCGACTACGTCGAGAACCCCTTGTATCACCTGTTTGTCGTGATTTTTTCTAGCATCGTCCTCGCCAGCCACCTCAGGAATCCCCCTAATAATTACATTTTCAGCACGGCTAAATCTTTCCATCGCCTCTTGTGCAATTTCATCGGTGAACTGAACAGATTTCAGCCTCTCGACGGTTGCGAGGGTGCCATTAATTTGTTCTATTTTAGCTTTAAAGTTATCAAGCTCTTGGCGCATGTCGTTCTTCAGCGATTCAATCATCGTTCGAATATCAGTTAACGAATCCATCGCCGAGCAGCAAGTGTTACACACAATCTTAACAGACCGGAGTTTCTGACAAGTTAAACGATCGTCGCCGGCAGCGGCAAGATCGGTACAGGCGACGTGTATCCATCTTTTGCAGCCGTCACACTGGAGTTTAGAAGCATCGCGATCGAGAATTTGCCTCGAACAGTTGGCACATGTGGTCACCGGCATTGTTACTGTTTGATAAGAAAATAATATGGGCTCACCAGAATCAATCAAATTTACGATATTTATATCCAATTTTAGCCTTCCTTATGTCACCAACAGAAACTATTCGTAGCTTCAAAATACTCGCAAGCACCTCAGAAGCACTGTCGCGTTTTAGCGAAGAAAAAAACTTCAAATTTACCCAAAATATGGATGATTATTAAGCAGACAAAACGGTTCACTACTTTCAGCTGTGAATCTTCACAGACATGTTGACGCCATGTCAGCGGCTGGTCGAGTGTGACTCCCAGATATTTGGCTTGTTGACCCACAGGATGGTTTGGCCGTTCATGGTGATCTGCTCCTCAGGGCTACGTCTTTTTCTGGACAGATAGAGTGCCGAGCTCTTCTCTGGTTGATGGTGATGAGTCACTTTGTGAACCATTTCTCCAATTGGTCTGCAGTCTCTTGGAGTCTTCTGGTTATCAAATGGGGGCCTGTCGATCTGGTCAATATGGCCGTGTCATCCGCGTAGAGGGCTAAGCTCGTGTTGGGGGTCTTCGGGATGTCCGAGGTGTAGATGTTAGACAGCAACGGCGCTAGTTGTGATTATTGTGGTACTCCTGCTTCCATCCTCCTGGTGGAAGAGCCGGTGTCTCCTATTCGTACCACGAAAGGTCTATTTCTCAGGTATGACTGGACCAAGCGCACAAGGGCATCATCTGAAACGAAGGTCTTCAGGAGGTTAATAGGGGGTGTTTCGAAATCACCTCAGTAACGTCTATCTTCCCTCAAGCCATGTAAAGCCTTATGTGATACACCCTGTATAAAAATTCTCCACAAATGCAATGAAGGGATGACAATGAATTTATTAGAAAGTTTGGAAACTAACGAACTTTGTAATAACCTGAAATTCACCACCCTCAAAAGTCAACTATAGTTGAATCACTCCCCACTACTTAACATTTCAAATGAGTATAGTTAGCACATTGTTTCTCATAACTGATTGCTCTAGACACTTAAAAATTATGGTCGTGTGTATCAAAAATTAACATTGTGGAAATCAGACAAAAGTCTTTCATTTTTCTTATATTAGAATTATAACGCCTCAAGAATTTCTGTATTTATCGTGTTTATACCTTCAGTTCGTTGGAACTTGCACTTCTTTTTTCTTGCGAAAATTAGAATACTTTATTTCGCATTTGTGAAAAGCAACTTGTTTTCTGAAAACATATTCTTTCCTAACTCGCAAGTCCTTCAAGTTTCCTTTGTTCAGCCAGCATAACAATGATGTTTCGAAATTCCGGATGAAATATCGTCGTTTCGAACCTCTGAAATTTAGATAGCTGAAAGACTGAGTCATAATGAAATATGGCCAATATTGGATGGAAACCAGTCGTGAATAAAATCGATCATACGCTCCAATAGATTTCGCATGTCTTTAATTAATAGGCTAATATAAATTCAGGACGTATTCCAGGGATTGATCGAGGGGACGAAATATCTGGAAAAGTTATTAGTTGATGAAATTTAGTCAAGTGTATACATCGTTTGAGGGTCGACAATGAATGTGCTTTCCATTTTTCTTGTTGACTTCTTACTAATCTCGTTAGTATCGTTAGACTGAAAATTCAACCATATGTGATTTCATCTAAGCTGAACATATTATACGTTACGCATTTGCGGACATCAACAATCGAAAAGCATAACGAATCAAGAGCCATTGCTCTTAATATCTTAAATGTCTTCAACAGAGCTTGGCACTCAGCCTTGATGAATATGCTAATCACATATGGATGAGTTGGATTAGTAGCTTTCTCTTCAGTATATCGATTCGGGTTATAGTTAATGGTGTAACAAGTGAATCTTTCAGGTTAGTGTAGGCGTACCCTAGGACTCCGTACTTTCGCCAAACCTTTTACTGTTACTTCACTCCACCAAAACAGAGCACTTGGGTTTCTGGACGACTCTACCTTGGTGTCCCCATTTTCTAGACAGAGTCCCATAACTATAACAATCTCAACTGGAACATCGAATTTCCTCAGTAACGAACATGCAACTATCCGGCATCACAGTGAAGACCGGAGCTTGCTAGCTTAGCCATGTGATAGCCATTTCCAAATCTGCTTCTGCTAAACTCAGTTTTCTTTTCTTGGCTGAGCAGTACTTTACACCATCACATCTGATGTTTTCATACAGACCACATGTGCAACCTGGTCTGGATACTGTTCGCATGTATGAGGCTTCACAGCCCATTGTCCAGTAGAGAGCAGTACGCCTCATAGACCACCCGGAGATCACGCTGGATCTCCAGCCTCTCGCTCAATGTCAGCAGGTTTCTTGATCTTTCCTCTGTACTCTTAAAACCTGAAAGGCTTGGTTCCAGAGAGAATTCGGTTCTAAAGAAAAACCAGGCTCGTAAGAAAGTCTCATCAGCAGACGGTCTAATGCCATGTACCTCTGTTTATAATAATTATTTTGTTTACAGGGCTAGTGTGCTCTGGAACTCACTCCCATCCAACATCATTCTGAGAACTTACAATTTGACCCTCTTCAAGAAGCGCACACAGGTTAAATCATCTGGGGCGACCACAGCTCTGGCATGACAGGCATCGCCTCCTCCCAAGAGTTGAGAATAAAATAAAAAAATAAGATAACGTGAAAGTTTGGCTGGTGGTCTAAAACATATGGCAACTGTTGTTATGGAATCCCTTCGCATTATTTGAGATGCAATTAGGCGGAAGTTTCTTGATTTTTCCTGATCAGACATGACTAACGCCTGGAGCGCTATAAAGGCGATGCATCGCCACAGGCGTTTTTAAATCAGTTAGTTCACTGGACCGTGCAACAAGTGAATAAAAACAAGTAATCCTATCAATTTTTACATATAAAGTTATTTTTATTTTGTCAAGTGTGGTGTTGTGTTGTGTGATATTTTGTTTACTACTTCTTTCAGTGCCGAATACCTGCTGATCGAAATTTCAACGGCTTGATTTCTTATGAAATAGAAGGTGTTTTCTACTTTCTACTATCAACATTAACCCTTTATAAGATAGTGGTTATAATTACTTTTTTTAGCCAAATATCGTTTTATTAATTGAAATGTCATGTACGAGTTTAAAAAAGTAACTGGTTTTATCCATTACTCGCTTAGTTCTTATGCTATTGTTTTTTTTGAAAAACCATTTTGTAGGGTTTTTTAAGGGCTATAAGTTTAAATTTGTTTAATACATGTTTGCGTTTATCTTTGAAAGGATTCAAGCTGAAAGGTCTCGAACAAATTGCTCTTTACTCAAATATGCAAACTTCAATCGGCCATATCTTACTTAATATTAATCTGCCCTATAAAGGGTTGAAAATTATTGGCTACTCAGTTAACTTTCCAAGAATATTTCCTACCCTACCCACATGGTGCTTATTATTGTGGTTACTTTAGAAGTTAATTCCTAATTTCCATGAGTACTAATTATTTATTTGTTTTTTCAGAATGAAAGAAAGAGACCTTCAGGTGCGAAGTTTCGCGAGCAAAAAAACTGAGACTACAAGAGAGGGAAAAAATGGTTGAATCTTCAAAGCATTTCTTGCAAAACAATCGAGATTCCACGGAGACTATCGATGTTGGTGCTACCGAATCATCCGAATATCAAAATTCTAAATCCGTAATATTACTGACCCTCTGAAATTTCAACGAAAAATCAGGTCCTGCAACAAGTGGCAGCGGTTGTATCAGCAAAACAGCTTCTACTGATGCAAAACCCGATGAAGCGATGACACCATCCTCGTCTACAGCACTTGAACAATCCACTTCAGGTAATTCAGCTTGTGTAGAAAGCTCGGTAATGTCAGCTACCGAAATACCTGCTGCAAGTGAAACTTTCGATGAAGGCTGTAATGAGGCTAGTATCGATATAATTCCGTCCGACCCCGGTTTGTGGCCCGAAAGAGTCACCAAAGAGATGGCTAGAATATTGGTTAAACGTGGTCCGCCCTTGATAGACATCAGTTTTAGCTTTTCTAGTAATAAAGATAAGGGAAAGTTTTCGTGCAAATACTTTGAAACAAATCTAGCAAATGGAGAAAAAGTCGAAAGGGCGTAGCTTATCTACTCTATTTCTAAAGATTCTGTATTTTGTTTTTGTTGTAAATTGTTTTGTAGATGTAAGACTCCTAACGCTTTTTGTGATACAAATGGATCATCTGATTGGCAACCCTTGACTTTGCTAATTAAGAGACACGAAACGTCAATTTCACACAACAGTTATATAAACACTTGGGTAAATTTTAAAAAAAATGTTGGAGAAATCTATGACTGTTAATGCTCATCATCTGCGGATTTTAGAAACGGAAAAAATATTGGTGAGACGTGTTGGAAAGAATTATTGCGATTGTTAAATATTAATCTACACAATGCTTGGCATTTCAAGGTTCTTCCCAATTGCTTTTCGAACATGATAATGAAAATTTTCTGAAAGCTGTTGGGATGATTGCCTCTTTTGATTCAGTGATGAGACAGCGCGTTAGCCGAGTGTATAACTCCCAAAAAAAAATCATTATTTAGGCGTGCAAACACAGAACGAAATAATTGAATTATTTTCATCCAAAGTAAAATATAATATTTAAGAAATGGTTCGCAGTTCAAAATATTTTTCAATAATATTAGATTGTACACCAGACACTAGTCATACTGAGCAAATTAGTCTTATTCTGATGTATGTTGTCCCTAACACCACTTCAGAAAAGGTTGAAGTTAAGGAAAGTTTTATTGCGTTTAATCCAATAATGGACTCTAGAGGTGAAGGTATATATACATTTGTCATAGAAAATTTGAAAAAATTAAATTAAGAATCAAAACAGGGGAAAGATTATTATTATGGGACAAATATTTAGGGAAAACATGTTGGGCTTCAAAACCGCATTTTTGATGCGAATCCGAAAGCCCTTTTTGTACCTTGTGCGGCTCATACTTTAAACTTAACAGTAAATGACGCTTCTAAGGTGTCAATAAACTTTTTTAATCTTGTGCAAGAGTTACATAATTTTTTTTCGTCATCCACAAAAAAGTGATATGTTCCCTCTTAACGTTTGTGAAAAATTTTTAATTTATTTGTGGAATGATCATTTGGCATGACGTTTTATTTCATATAAAATTGTCAGCAAACAAATGCAAAGTGATACAATTAATTATAGAGTATACGGAACCTACCTAAAAAATTTAGTTGATCACTTCCAGCAATATAGATTTGACTAATCATTGCAAGAAATTCTTGTGCAAGCGAAAGAAGTAGCATCCTCTCTCGAAATTGAAGAAGACTTTCCACTATTACCAACGGTTAGGAGGAAATTTAAACCAAAACTGTTTGACTATGAACACCGAGATGAGACCCCTCATGATCCAAAAACCGCCTTTAAAATTAGTTTTTTCTTAAAAACTATAGATCAAACTATAAGCTCTCTAAAAGACCGATTTGACTTATTAAATTAGTATGATAATATTTTCGGATTTAAAGCGACATATTCAAATTAAGTGACAGCGATCTTTTAAATAATTGTTCTATTCTTGAAGAGCGACTGACAGATCAGGATAATAAGGATATAGACTCCAACGATCTCTTTAACGAAATGAAAGCGTTAAAGTTGTTTTCATTACCTTATGATACTGACCCCTTAAGTATTTTACAATATATATTTGAAAACAATTTAATCTCCACCTTTCCAAACGTAAGCATTTCACTAAGAATTCTTTTGACATTGCCTGTATCTGTAGCTTCTGGCGAGTGATCTTTTTCAAAGTTGAAAATCATTAAAAATTATTTAAGAGCGACAATGATTCAAGAAAGATTGCCTGGGCTAACAATATTAGCAACTGAACATGAAATTTTGACGGTATAAATTCTAGCGATGTAATTAGTGAATTTGCAACAGCAAAATCTCGGAAAATATTTCTACTACAATATATATATATATATATATATATATATATATATATATATATATATATATATATATATATATATATATATATATATATGTAGACATTAGGCAACATTTCTGTTACTTGTTCCTAAAAAATGTGATTTTTAGTTTTAGGTTATTTTCTAGTATTTATAAACAATGAGTCAACGTGTCTGTATCCCATTACATTACAAGTAAATGTTTTAAAATGGGTGTGAACAAGAATTTATTTTGTTATGATTTTGTTCTGTTTATTTCATTTTGATATTTTAGTCTACAAATAAATATGACTTCTAAAGAAAAATTGTCTGGGCTAACAATATTAGCAACTGAACATGAAATTTTTGACGGTATAAATTTTAGCGATGTGATTAGTGAATTTGCAACAGCAAAATCTCGGTACTACAATAGCTATCTTTTGTTTTTGTATTGCACCTAGACCCAGCTCTCATTTTGATAGTTCCTAGGTATTTGTTATTAGAAATATCTGTATATTTTTAAAATACCTAAGTATAAGTAGAAAGTAGTACTTATACTTATATATATATATATATATATATATATATATATATATATATATATATATATATATATATATATATATATATATATATATATATATATATGAATCTGAGACAAGACGAATTATTCAAAATCCGTAGATCAATGAATAATCCTTCCTGACAAGAGCTAGTTTCCAAATCTGCCCGCCATGCACGCAGCCCCAAGCGCCACAATAGTGCAACTAAGCAGGATGCCGAAAACGAAGCGGCAGACTGCAGTTTCGCCCTTATTAGGAGCTCATCAGTGTCACATATCGATTCTCAGCATCCTACCAAGCTACATCGGGGTACCCAATTGATTCCAGAAAGGACGCACCTCGTACATACGTGCGAGAGTCGCCCTCTATGGACCGACACGGCGAACCGGCTACCGGACATCGAGAAAAATACGAACAGTAACAAACAGATGTGGAAACGGCATCCTGCTTAGTTGCACTATTGTGGCGCTTGGGGGCTGCGTGCATGGCGGGCAGATTTGGAAACTAGCTCATGTCAGGAGGGATTATTCATTGATCTACGGATTTTGAATAATTCGTCTTGTCTCAGATTCACATACATAGACTCCACGCGAAGTTTATCGCGGAAATATTTGACCATATATATATATATATATATATATATATATATATATATATATATATATATATATATATATATATATATATATATATATATATATATATATATATATATATATATATATATATATATATATATATATATATATATATATGAAGACATTGGGCAATATTTCTGTTATTTGTTCCTTAAAAATTGTGATTTTAGATTTAGGTTATTTTCTAGTATTTATAAACAATGAGTCAACGTGTCTGTATCCCATTACATTACAAGTAAATGTTTTAAAATGGGTGTGAACAAGAATTTATTTTGTTATGATTTTGTTCTATTTGTTTCATTTTGATATTTTAGTCTACAAATAAATTTGACTTCTAAAGTTCAGTTTTTTGCTTTACTTCAAGCACCTACCTACCAACCTCCTACCTAAAAAAAAACATGATTCAAAATGCCTTAAGGGGCGCCAAAATCCTTTTTTGCACACAAGCGCCAGTAGCCCTCACGGGGGCCCTGCAAATGTCCTAATGGGTTTTTCACTATTTAGCTCTTTAGAAGATTGGATGATGGATAATGTAGATACCTGGCTTTCAATCGT
Source organism: Cryptolaemus montrouzieri (assembly GCA_013387265.2). Classification (NCBI taxonomy): domain Eukaryota; kingdom Metazoa; phylum Arthropoda; class Insecta; order Coleoptera; family Coccinellidae; genus Cryptolaemus; species Cryptolaemus montrouzieri. Next base: position 21,595,581 of record JABFTP020000103.1, read on the forward strand.
TTGATTCACAGCCCTTTGAAGGAACACCATCTATGGAATCAAAGTAAATGACGAAAATATGTACAATACCATGTAAAAGGAAATTCACATATAATCCGTTCTTTACTCATATCTCTATTAGTTTAGAAAGTCAAGGATGTACTGTCGAGTTGGCCTTTTCGAAAATAACTAATTTCTATAACAATTGACGAAGAAAATGAATACGATAAAATTGCAATTTCTATTTCATCTATTCAATTCTGAAGTTAATAATACGGTCCATTAGGGTAACGAATACGATTTTGTGACTTCAATATCCTGAACAAGTTCGATTTACAGAACGTTATCTTTGTTGTCACGCTCGTATAAATAATATTTTAATCATCTAATGGCTCCAGAACTAGACGTGAATGCGCCATAAAAGGTCAGACCATCTCTTGTTCGTAACAATCCAACGCTAAATAAACGCAAAGATTTGATCATTTCGGGCGATTTGTGCCAATATAGGCGTTTTAGGAGAAGCAACGCGACCCTTCGAATTTGGCGCACGCACGTCCGATATTTCAACTTTATTAGAGGTATTAATATAGATAAGGTTTCGGCCATAATATACAACGGAAAGCATTTGAAGCCAGTAAGAACGGAAAACTGCCCGAACTCTTGCGATAAATGGCAACCACTAGAAAGATTTGTCTCGTTTCGGAATGTGAAGGTTTGATCGAGGAAATTAGGAATGACTGGATCGAAAATACCATTTCTGCATAATAACATGTATTTTCAATTTTCGAACAAAATGTTTGAAAATTGAATGGAAACTCCTACGGCAAGAATCTTCTAAAAATCAAAGTATTATGTTCGGAGCGCAGGGAACTGTTAGAATTCGTCTTTAAACACCTCGTTAAGTGAATTCTGTTAGATTGCAATTCTGTAACATAAATTTGAAAGATGCCGTCTCTATAGGGAAGATTAAAGACTTCCTTTCATTAGAGCGTTGGTGCGAAACTTTCGCTGGTTCGATTAGTACTAGGAGTAGTCCAAAGTATCAAATATGTCAAATTATAAATAAATTCTGTGAACAAAACATATTTCCAGAGTCGGCAATTTTGATACTTGATAACTTTAGGTTCATTTCAAGAAGTGATTCATCGACTTTGTTATATTTTTGTTTCGAACTTTTAATATAATAATAATAATAATAATTTCTTTATTTCAATCACTCTACAGCATACGTATCAATAATATTCTAGTATGTTTACATAGAATATGGAACAACTAATACAATGAAACAAAGACGTAAAATTGAACTTAATATTATTCTTTATACCTAATTAAGCAATAGAAAACCATTGAAGGTAGCCCTTGTGCATGGTTTTATATGCGGTAAGTATTTAACAAAGAAGCCTTAGTAAGAGAAATACAAAAGAAAAATTCGACCAACAGAACACGAAAAAAGAAAAACAACCTTTCCCAGTGAAAACAATACAATTTTTTTTGTAGGCGGTTGGCCTTGATTGATCTATCTGATTGGAGCATTTTTAATGTCGACCATAGATAACATCAATGAGCGTGGATTCGATAGTAGCCACTTTTTAACTTTTTTCTTGAACAAATTTATAGAGACTAAATTTCTTAACTTTAAAGGTAGCATATTAAAGCTCTGGGCGCCAGAAATGTGAAACATCTCTGACCCACTGTTTTAGCCATTCTAGGAAGCAAATAACTTCCTGTTGCAAATCGGGTTCGAAAACCATGAGTAATTAAATGATCCTCACTTTTATTGCTTACAAAATACACAAGCATTCTACTACAAAAAGCTGCCCCAAATCTAGTAGCTCAGCTTCATGAAATAATTCGTCTGAGGGTAAGTAATATTTCTTCCCAATATACATTTAATGACTCTTTTATGTAATACTTCTAATTTCTTTAGGTAGCAAGTATCTACACCACCCCATACAAGGATCCCATAAACCAACAAAGACTGAACCAATGCCGAGTAGAGGACCTTCAATTGAGTCACATCACAGAATTCCCTACAGTATTTGAACAAAGGTAAGAGACCTCGTACCTTCCTTGACACTAACAATACGTGAGAGTCCCATCGAAGATAAGAATCCAACACCACCCCGAGGTACTTGACTGATCTTGTCTGTTTTATTTGAATAATATCATTCTCCACTTGAATATTTAAATGATTGTAATCTGGCAATGAGGTTATATAACTCGCAAAAGGTACATATACAGTCTTTTCAGGATTATAAGTGAGACCCTTCTCCCTCAGAAAACTAAAGATCAATTCAAAATCAACTTCACACTTCTCCTTGAGAGATTTCCAAGAAATATCTTGGTGAAGGATAGCTGTATCATCAGCAAAAGATATTATTTCCCCAGAAGTATTCAAGGCAAAGAGGTCATTAACAAAAATACAAAACAATATTGGTCCTAAAACTGTCCCCTGAGGGACTCCACATTGAACTATTGTCTCAGAGCTTCTGACACCGTCTATCTCTACAACTTGCTCTCTTTTACTCAAATAATTTCTCATTAACTTATGAGAGTTACCTCTAAATCCAATATTTTCTAGTGTTTTAAGCAAATCACAATGACAGACGGTGTCAAAAGCCTTCGATAGGTCAACAAATATACATAAGACTGGGACGCCTCCATCCATTGCCTCATAAATTTTTGATAATAGGAGTGCCATTGCATCCTCGGTCGATTTTTCAATTCTGAAACCGAATTGTCTAGATGAAAGTACCTTAAATTTTTCCAAAAAACTATTAATTCGTTCCTTTAGAACTCTTTCAAAAATCTTTCCAAACATTGAGATAACCGAAAGTGGCCTGTAATTACATGGAAGCGTCCCATCACCTCCTTTCAAAATAGGTCTAACAATAGCAATCTTGAAAATCGAAGGAAAATCACCTTCGTTAATACACTTATTTAAAATAAATGCCAGAGGATGAGAAATCAATTCAGACACTTTCTTAAGAGTTTCCGCACTTATACCGTCATAACCTGGTGACTTGCCAGATTTCAATCCTCTAATAACACATTGCACTTCCTCAGGAGAAGTCTCGACAAATCCAAAAGAATTGGAAGTTCGATGAGGCTCGTAAATTTTTCTTGACGGTTTGCGTATTTCTGACGCCATCCTGGGCGATATAAAAATTGTAACTTCACAAAGATGCACAAAAAAATTGTTTAATGGAATAAAATTACCATATTTCAGTTTTTCAGTTTCTGAAACAAATTTGTTTTCTTCAAGTGTTTATGAATTAAGGAAATATACCTCAATACATTGTGCAAAATCAAACGTTATATTCAGTCAATATTCTTGGCACTTATTTATATTACGGCAAGATTTTACTAATATCTTCATGTATATTCTGAAACTGACTTGTTTTTTTGGATGTTCGCACAAGAAGTAATTAAACTTAAAATTGATGATTGCTAGTTAACTTTCACAAGTCTTTTACTGTACGTAACGATAGGCTCATCGATATATTCATGTATATTTTCTATGGACTGTATACTGGGAGTTACATAATAGTATGTCACAACTTGAGGGGGTAAATCTACTTGCAATTTTGGGAACAAAAGTTCATATAAACATAAATCCGCAAAAGCTTCGTTAAGGAGCCACAGGGTGTAGAAATTTCCGGAAAAAATTGGTTGTTTGTTCAAAACTCCTGCAGTTTTTGAGATATTCAGCCCAAATTTGGAATGCAAGCTATTTTCTACAGCCTCTATCATTACTCTCCTAGATTTTAACTGAAATTCACGTCCAATTTTGAAACTTTTTTGACAATTGGAATAATAGAAATACTCGATAGGTATGCCCAATATTTGCTTCTATTTTGATAGCTCGTCTTCTGATACTCAACTTATACTTATTCAATATAAAACTAAAAAAAAAACAATTAAATACTGAATAAATTGCTAGAATTGTCCTCCACCTGCAAGATTACAGGCCTCTGTCCTTCTTAGCATATTATCACGCACTCTTTGAAATATTCCTGGGGTATTTCTTATCGTGTCACAAGAGGTTATTATTCGATTACTCGATTCTTCTACAGTGTTCACTGGAGTGGTATAAACTAAACTTTTGAAATATCCCAACAAGAAAAAGTCCAAACTATTTAAATCTGGGGACCTAGGAGGGTTCTGGCCCACCCCGACCTATCCATCGGTTGTTGAATGTATTATTCAAGAATTCCCTAGCTTCTCCACTGAAATTTGCTGGTATCCTGTCATGCATAAACCACATTATGTTTCTCACCAAAAGTGGCACATCCTCTAACAAAAAAGGTAACTCCTCCTCAAGAAATTGCCGATAAGCAGGACCGTTTAGTCTGTTTGGAAAAAAATATATAATTTCCAATTATTCCGACCCAGACATTTAGTGAGCATTGATCTCTATGATGAGATTCTTCAATCAAGTGGGGGTTTTCATCAGCCCAATATTTATTATTGTGAAAATTTGAGATAGGAGTTCTCAAAAAGTTAGCTTCGTCTGTAAACATTATTTCACTATCAAAATGAGCATTTTCTATAATTTTATCTAAGAATCATCGGTAGAAATTTAGTCTTGAAGCAGAATCTAGAGAAAACGGGTACAATGAAAAGTCGTAGAGAATCCTCCAAGCTAGAATAAGTGAAATATTCAACTGATTTTCAATTTTTCTTGTACTCACATGAGGATTCAAATTAATACAATTCAAAATTGCTTCCTCGATATCTGGAGTTCTCATAATTGATTATTTGCAGTAAAAGCACCAGTTTCCCTCAACCTTCTGTGGATATTTGAAAACGATCGCCTATGTGGTGTTACTCGATTTGGAAAGCGCACCTGATATAATCGCCTAGCTTCTATTGTGTTTCCGTCAGCCAGACATGTAATGGATATCAGCCAAGTCGGTGTTAGTAAAATTAGCCATTTTTTCTTACAGCAATAACTTCAAACGTCTTAAAACTAATCGTTAATTTAATAAACAATTTGAGCAGACATCGGTTCAACTTTAGCAATTGTCAAAATGAATAAATAAATGAAAAAAATCAAAGCCTACTAGGCATTTTTTTTAATTAGAAGTGCTTTCATTTCAGCGAATGCATACAGGCCTTTAATAATTTTTTGCTCGAGAACTAAATTGTTATAGTTGCAAGTGTTCTAGGAACATCCCTGAAAAAGGAGAAATATTTTAGATTTGGCAACGTGGCTGTATTCACTCCATCCTACATACATCACTTAGCATATCAGAATCTGTGGCCAAATTCACCCTAATATAAAATAGCAAGTTCTAACTATAGTATCTTTTATTAAATCTAATATATCATATTCCCTAGTAAATTGCTGAGTAAATGGAATAGTCTACATGAAATGATTGATAAATCGAAAGCAGTCGTAAAATTGGGCGCACAATTCCGAATGCATAACTCGTCCGAGATAAAGCTCATCTGATTTTCATGCGTTGGAGTAACGCACAAGAACCCTCCTAATGGTCGCCAATATTTCAGTGTGCTACATGAAACAGCCCTGATGTAATCTGGACCCAGTAGCATACCGTAGATTTAATCAATATGACTAGAGGATGAATGGCATGCCTGTCAAATAGAAAATCTTGAGAAATGTAAGGAAATGAACGTAAAAAATGCAGGAAATCAGTTGGCGTTATCCCTTTCCTCCTGGAATCGGTTTCCTGATAACCGAAATTGGATTAAGTTTAAATTTTTCATGATTTTCTTACGTGAAAAAGATGTTACAGGGTAAGCGTATACTTACATGTTAATAATATATACGTCTGCTTGCTTTCTCTATGGATGCAAATTTGTATCAAGTACTTATATACCACGAGGAGAAGTGTGGCTATTATATTCCAAGATGTGGACGTAAATACTTACCAAGCTAATGTTATGTAACACTGCATAAAAGCAATTCTCATGGTATCAGCCTAATTTTTAATGACACCTTTAAATCCGTGATTAAAACTTCTGTATCAGCTCTATATAACATGAATCATTTCACAATGAAACACAATTTCTTCGAAATTGATCTCATTTTATTGAATTTTCTAATAGAAACAAACTTTCTTTCGTAAGATTCTCTGGTAGATGTTGGTGATGTTGGTGTTCTGAATCCCTTGATAGCGTTCCTTTATAGTCCGAAGGTCCTGGTGGCCCAGTTCTTCATTGAAGTCCCCAAGTTTAGCAGGTTGTTGAGAAAACACGTTCATTTCAAGCATTATTCTCAATCTGTCATACTTCCCGTGAAATGTGTATCTTCCATTAATTATCTAACTTGTGGCCAATCAAAATTGCTCGATTATTATTTCTTATGTAACTAGCTGCCCGCCCCGGCTTCGTATGGATATTAAACACACATACACACACACACACACATACACACACACACACACACACACACACACACACACACACACACACACACACACACACACACACACACACACACACACACACACACACACACACACACACACACACACACACACACACACACACACACACACACACACACACACACACACACACACACACACACACACACACACACACACACACATAAATGTTAGAAATTTGGTTCCATGATTCATGTTTCCAAAACGACATCTTTATCGTTTGAAGTGAGGATACTTTTGAAAAGGCCCTCGTACTATAATTCTCTTCCAAATGTTACTTTCGATTTAACACGTTAAGCTTTCATCATTTTGTATCTGAGCAATGCCATTCGGACCGTCTAAAACTGACACTACATGGGGTGTGTGTCGGCTCTCGGTGTACGAATAGTAGTTCTTTTGGTTTTTTGCTTCGTGCCCCTCCTGCGCATGCTATAGATTCTTTGGCTTCGGAACGACTTGACAGCGATTCATTTCTAGTTCTTTTGCGAAGATTTTGAGTTTTATACCTTTATGATTATAGTTTTGGAATTTTTTGGATTTTTGTGAAACTAAGGCTCGTATTCACTCAACATATACGAGGTAAGTGTAACTACCATCTGATTTAGTTTCGACGACTTTCGGTTACGGCGATCTTTTGCAGATATTTGTTCACGGCATTTCAGACCAGGAGAATCCTAGGACGCTTTCTCCATATTTTTTGTACTTAACTAGTCTGTTTCAGATTCAGACATCAGGCACAGGTTTATTTAGTCATAATTTCGTATTTTTCCAGCATTGCGGCTAATTTCTTTACCATCTAAGTACCTTACTTTTTTTGATTCCCATATTTTTCATTTGCTTACTCTTATTTCCAAATTTCATTTTTTCTCATTGAATTATTTTTTCTCTTTGAAATGAGGATTAAATCTCTCAAAGTTTTTTTTATGATCGTTGACAATGACAGATGTCAGAAAATTTCGTTCACAGAAAGCTTCTACTTCTTGAGTATCCATCTTTTGGAGGAGACATAAAACCATCGGTACTGTCTAACAGATATGTGTTTGACATTAAAGATCTCTTCCCTCGACACGAGAGTTGTTCGTCAAAATTCCCGGATTAGTAAGGTGATAGAATTGCCCGGCGTGTCATTGGCCGAAAGGCGGAAATAGAGCACGTTAAAGTTATAACAAACAAACAAACAAAGCGATTACTTGATTATAGTAAAAATTGTTATATTCGCTTCTGAAATAATTAATTCTGTATCCTATATATAATAATGAAATTTAAGTTATTTGGAATGAATTTCAGAGATCAAAGATATTTTATGTATCATTCCTTTATTAGGTAATAATTTATGTGTACTCTTTTAGCTTATTGGGAGAGGCTGTATTTCAACAAACAAAATTTCTTTTCGGGAGAAGCTGTATTTCACCCAAACATACTTTTTGGAAGAGGCTGAATTTTAAGGAAAATACTCTTTTTAACAAATTCTTTTTGGAAGGGGCGGTATTTTATCGAACAAATACTTTTTGGGAGAAGCTGTGACTTGACGAACAAATACTTTTTCGTTGAAGCTGTATTCTAGAGCTCCATAACACCGTTAGAAATATCTCTGTCATACTTCCCGTAAAATTTGTATCTTTTATTAATTATCTAACTTGTGGCCAACACACACACACACACACACACACACACACACACACACACACACACACACTAAGAGTAAAATGGGATAATAAATGTTCAGAAAACAATGGTGGACGATTTGAACATTTAATTTGATTTAAATTCTACTACGTTGTTTATGTATACAGTTTTTTTTTTAATTTATTTTCCACAAATGTTAGATTTCATGATTTATGTCTCCGAAACGACATCTTTATCGTTTGAAATGAGGTCAGATACTTTTGAAAAGGCCCTCGTACTATGATTCTACTCAATTCAAATTTCAGAGAATGTCGATGTGATTAACGTGAACCCAAACACGGCTATTGCACAATTTTTTACGTAGCGTCGCTTCCATTAGCCTTTACTCAATTTGTTAGCGTTAATATGAATAACAAGTAAAATCGATCAGCCGGGGTACACAAGAGAAAACAAACAAGGCGCCAAGCAATATCCTCAGTCATTTTTATTAATCAGTCCCTAATTTGCCCTAACAACCCTCAGGACGCCCCTTGGAAGCTAAATTAAGTTCGTAGAACACAAGACTCCTTCGATAATACGTGCTCATTGATCCAAAGTAATTCTCCAGAAATTGGAAAGGAGGCTTGATTAAGTTTTGGCAAAACAAAACGTTCGATGAAGTGTTCAAATATTGCTTCGATATGAAAAAAAACTGTTGAAGGATAAAGTATTGATATTACAGAAAATGCTTTGTCGAAACTGGATGAAATCTTGCAAATCTTACTCGATATCAAAAGTTAAGGACTATAAACATAAAGTCTATACCGGATGTTATTATTTGTGAAGATAGGAGAGCTCCGAAAAAGCCCATATGAATTAAATAAACCTGTTTCTTCATACTATTCTCTCGCAATAGGTTAGGTTGGATTTCTCAATATGTGAGATGAATAAAAATAAAATGAATTGTATTTTTCATCTGAAGCTATTCCAGAAAAGTTTCATTTTTCTCAAACGCTAAGTTAATAAGGATTTCGGTGAAATCTAACTTCAATTTGTTATCTTGATCACATTGATGTTTCTTCTCCTTCTTCTAGGTGTTCAAACACTCCAATCTGTTCACAGTTTAACATCTTAGATTGCGTTCGGTACCCTGGTGTCCTCATTTTCTAGCCAGCGCCCTATAACTGCTAAGCTGTCCCACCGACAAAGATGCTGAGCATGAATTCAGAGTTGGAGAAGATATCAACTTGTAACTTGGTCAGATTTAACGCAAACAAGATGAAATCAACAACGTTCTCTAGGAAAAACACTACTGGAGAACCTCCTTCAATCATGCATGGACATCGAATTGCCTTAGGAACGAACATTCGCCTACTCGACAGTACACTCAACACTGGAGTTCGCTGGCATTTTGCTGCTTCGTGAAACTCAATTTTCTTTTCAGAGCTAAAAAGTTCTTCGATCATCACAGCTGACGCTTCAATACATAGCACCTGTGTGACCTGGTTTCAAATACTGTCTACATGTGTGGGGCTTAAATGACATTTTCATTAGTGACTGATAGTGGATTGATGATGGTTAATAAATTCTGTCCTTTTACTCTCAGTTAATTAGACACCCGGAATAATCCTGTTTTACACCATAAAAGCCAAAAAGGAAAATACGATATGGGTTGTTAACATCAATTAAAACGTGATTTAATGTGTCTCAAAAGCATTTTTTCTGCATAACGAAATCTGTCTACCTTCTTCCACACTGCTAATATAAAATAAATATGAAAGCATAAAGTTATTAATTTAGAGAAAATAATTGTTCCCGTGACGTTTTGAACTGTTTCATGGTCTAGTTTCTGAGCACTCGTACCGTCGTTGGCATTAATGGCAGCAACGAGGGTTCCAATATTCCTTTCATGGACTACCTTTCGTCTCTCCTATCCGCTTCAATGTTGCCTCTACACTGGATGCGGCTTTCATTCTACAAACTAAAATATTTTTTGTAGTTGCCGCTCAACAGAAATAGTATTGATTATGTACGGTTTGTATAGATTCTAATTGTTTGCCTTTCATCTTCCTTAGTATAATTTCTGTTGCGGTCAGACCTGTCAGCTCTGTATGAGTAACACTGCTGTATCTGTGCATAGGCCATGGATATTGTAGGTTAAGTCATTTCAAGTACACTCCTCATCCGGTCCCTATTTTGTTCTTTGAACTACCCTATAAATCAGGGGTGCTCAAACTTGAACTGCTGGCGATCTGCCTCAATATTTTTAGACTACTTACGAACGACTCTGAGAGGCTGCAAAAATATATGATGCAGGGTTGTCTTACATACACGATACACCCTACCTATCTACCTACCTAGGTAGGGTGCACCGTAGCATATATAGATATTAGCTTTCCGCACAATATACATTATTTTATTCAAGGTTTGGGTTAGGTTTAGTTAGGTTCTTCTCTATAATATCAATGAAAGAACTCATAGTTATTCAAAATTAGTTAACAGAAACGGCTGAGGTGGTTTGTTGGAAGCTAGAATGGATTAACTGTATTCCAATTAATTTAAACGGAACGAATTCAACTCTCGTGTCGAGATACCTCTGTAGTATTTGTTCGATACCTCAATACTATATTTCAGGAGTGCTCAAACTTGAACTGCTGGCGAACTACCTCAATATTTTCAGACTACTTATGATCGACTCTAAGAGCAAGTATGTGTGATGCAGGGTTGTCGTATACACACGATACACCCTACCTATCTATCAACCTAGGTAGGGTGTGCCATAGCATATATAGATATTAGCTTTCCGCACAATATAGATTATTATAGTCAAGGTTTGGGTTAGGTTTAGTTAGATTCTTCTCTATAGTATCAATGAAAAAACTCACAGTTATTCTAAATTGCGAGTTTATTGGTTGTTACAGAACAAAAGAGTTACATATGATGTTAAACTTAACTAAGGAGTGACTTTGGATGTTGATGCTTGGCACAGCATGTACTCAGCATACTTTTCATAAGATGGTACGTAACCACTTAGTGCTAATCGCAAGCATGATGACATATGATTGTCAGTTAGTCGATTGCGATATATTAACATAATTATCTTCATTTCAGAAAATGCAGACTCGCACTAGTAAGTTGACCGAAACATTGCCGTCAGTTAAAAGGCGGTTTGCCTTAGTTTCGGATATTTATCTTCAGATATAAAACCAGAAATTTGTATCAGATGCTGTAGCTTTGGAATGTATATCTGATATAATCTGCACCAACTCATTTTCAACAGAACATGAGTTCATATCAAACTGACTTGCTATTTCAATAGCTAATTCCTCAATGTTCTTACATGAAAAGGATAACTCATAAATTATGCTATATTCACCAATTTACAGCAATCATAAAACGCATTCCGGATTGTCCCAAAATATTTGATAATTCAGCGTCATACGTATCATAATTCTACTGAGGTATCCTTGCTTTCAAAGACGGAAAATGTTTCAGATCCTTTCTTTTCAGTAGATCTATCATAAGTTGCAATTTACTTTTGAATGCGTTTACTGCGCTAATCATCTCAATAATAGTTTTTCCTTTACCTTGAAGCTCCAAGTTGATGGTGTTTAAGTGCATTGTGATGTCAGTCAAAAATGCCAAATCAGTCAGCCATTTTTCGCTTTTCTGAGTGTCATCACCAATTCTTGAAACCCTTCTAGGAATTTTCCGCGATTCAACCACCTGACGTCCGTGAGAAGAACTAAGCAGTGTGTTCAGCTGACTCCCTATCTTTCAATTGCAACTTGAAGAGCCGCTGTTTCAATCTACGAATGGGATTCACAATTTTGGTTGCAATGCCCAAAACTTCCTCCTTATTTAAAACTTTTGAACACAATGCCTCAAAACCGTTTTTGTTCTATAAGTCAGAGTTTAAGTTATTAATTTGTTGATATCTGAAATTTCACAGCTGTTATCAGCCGCAGACTACTAAAAGACGAAACCAGGGTACAATCATCTGCAAAACCGAAAATCTTGTTCTCTGTAGATGACAGAAGATCCTTTGTCTGCATTAGAAACTAGGTTGGCGAAAGAATGGATCCCTGAGGTACTCCTGCTTGCAACTGGAAACAATAAGATGCTATAGCGTCGACTGTACAACTCACGGTATCGATTGGTGGAATTTATTTTTGAGTTATCGGACATTTTCAAGGTTAACGTAAAGAATATCTATCGATTTGTTCAGTGAACGAGTATTTTGATGTCTACCAATGAATTTTAAACTTTAATTTCTAATTTTAACTGGAAACTGCACTTAATACTTGGCATGGTGGATTTGTTCTCTTAAGGAACTAATTTTTTCTTTGAATGTTTAAATCCCTTCAAGACATGAAATTATCGGTCAATAAATGTTGTCATGTACATATTTTCCTGAACAGTCACTCGAGAAAGTAAAAAATATAAATATAATTCCATGTGATAAAGTTCAAATTTGGTTACCAATATTTTTTCCACGAGATTCTGATAACTTTCATCAGTTGCGAAAGAACAAAATGGCTTCGCAAACCTATCTAAAAGTTACACATTACCATTTAGTTCCCACCAAAACTCGTAACTTATCTAATCCCAACTTTACGACGTTACACGGGTTTGATATTTCGAAATATACACTCCGCGTTTCTTCCTTACAAACATAAAAACAGCAAAATATTCTGTCTATAAACATCCTGAATAAATCAAGATGGTACATAAAGTTTTGACTGGAGATTTCAGCGAAATGGGCTAGATTCCAAGGGGTTTTATCATTCATTTGGAACTATAATGAAGAAGTGACATAATCACTAATTTTAAATTTTCAAATTTACTTGCAATGAAAGATAGATAAGTCATGAGGAGAAGTGGAAATAGATTATGCTAACCCTGGTTTCGGACAGGACCTGCTTTCATAGAACATTAATAGTTGATAACATACACCGAATGAATAAAACTGAGACAATTAGAGGTTTTTCCTGAAAAGAGCCAGTGAATTGACTAGTTGAGATATATATTCTTTAACCAAAAAAATTAACCGAAGTATATTAAACTCATTACAATTACCTAGAATTATTCATCAGAATCCAAACATTCAAAACATTTAGTAGCATAATTACACTGCAAGAGTTCATCCGCTTCAAACCTGTTATATTATTAAATTTAATAGGTTTGAAGCGGATGAACTTCTATTGAATTAAACTGTAAATCAGACAATATAGTATTAACAAAGGCAGATGAAGGTCATATTGTCATAGACAGATTGATTATTCGCATAAGACAAAAAATTTTATTTACTCTGGGAATTATCAAATCATCAAGAAACTCGGACTTATGAATTTCAATAAGATATTAAACATGCCTTAGAGCGATCAGTCGATAGCAAGTGCTTTTTGACAGATCTCAAGAAGAAAAAAATTTTTAATAAGTAGGTAACTAAACTACAAGAATTTATTACGTAATAAGAAGAATTTTTCTTTTGTATGGTGAAGGATAAGTGCATTTGTCTTATTTGTTGTGCGTCAGAAATACCTAAGCGTGGTAACTTAGAGAGGCATCATGAAACGGTTAATAAGAACTATGAAAAGGATTTTCCGCCACAGAGTGAATTAAGAAAAAAGCTGCTACGATTGCGATTTAAAATATCTCATATATTGGGAATACACAATAAACCATTCGAAGATGGATCGGTTGTGAAGGAAGCATTTATTGAAGCGGGCGAGACTTTATTTGGAGATTTCAAAAATAAAACAGAAATCATTTCTGCTATTAGACAACTTCAGTTATCTCGTCCGACTGTTACAAAGCGTATTGAAATCATGAGCAGGACATGGCAGATAAACTAAATCTATCTAAAATTAATATGATATGAAATGTTCGACGAATCCACCGATATGACAGACACTGCCCAGCTGTGTATTTTTATTCGAATGGTATTCAATGACATGTTGGCTAAGGAAGAATTTTTGACCATGATGAAGGGGAGGACCCGTGGCGAAGATATATATGACGTTTTCATCAATTTTGTAAAAACTACAAACTACCGATAAATAAATTAGTGTGTTTTACAATCGATGAAGCACCAGCAATGACTGGAACTAAAAACGGTTTTGTGGCATTGTGTTGAGCTAATGAAGATTATCCTCATTTTTTTCATTCCATTGCATTATATATCAACAAGTTTTGTGTTCAAAAATTTCAAATACGAAGGAAATTATGGGCATAGCAACCAAAATTGTCCATCCGTGCACGTTGCTTGCAAAGGCGGCTCTTTAAGTTGCAGTTGGAAGATTAGGGAGCCATCTGAACACACTGATTTAGTTATTCACACAGACGTCAGGCGGTCAAGTCGCGGAAAATTTCTAGAAAGGTTTCAAGAATTATTGAAATAACAGCTTTTCTAGACGAAAGAGGTGATGACACTCAGATGTTGAAAAACGGAAACGAAAAATGGCTGACTGATTTGGCATTTCTGACTGACATCACAATGCACTTAAGCACCATTAACTTGAAGCTTCAAGGTGAAGGAAAAACTATTATTGAGATGATTAGTGCAGTAAACGCATTCAAAAGTAAATTGCAGCTTATTATGATGGATCAACTGAAAAGAAAGGATCTGAAACATTTTTCGTCTTTGAAAGCCAGGATTCCTCTGTTGAATTATAATACGTATGAGGCTGAATTATCAAATATTTTGGGATAATTCGAAATGCGTTTTTATGATATAATATAGCATCATTTATGAGTTAACCTTTTTCATGCAAAAATATCGAGGAATGAACTACTGAAATATCAAGTCAGTTTAATATGAACTCATATTTGTTGAAAATGAGTTTCAGATATATTAAAAACTACAGGGAGCAAATCAGGTGTTTCTAAACTCTGTTGTGGAAGTTGTGATGAAATTTATGTCGGTAGAACTTCAAGAAATTTCAATGTTAGGTTATCAGAGCACAAACGCAGTTTCGACAGACAAAAATCAGATTCTCACTATGAAAATCTTCTACTATAAGAAAACCATACTCTAATAATAATTTTGATATTTTAAATGATGAAAATAATAGATTGAGACTGTACCGATGGAAAGCATTGAAAATAAAGATACGAGAAATTTTCGGAAATTCACTTAATAGTCAATAATACCCAAATTCGTCACCATTACTCAATATTTTCTTGATAGAAGCAATCTTGTTTGGACTGTCTTCCTGTTGAAAGTACCTGCTTTTACAAATTTAATATAGAAGGCCCACCATCCTTTCAAATGTATAACTATCGGGTGAAGCCACAGCGTGGTCAAATGCAAAATGTTTTGAATATTTTAGTTTTATTTGATTGAAAAATGTTAAACTTTTCTGTATCATTAATAATATGCGAGATATCCATGAATAATGATTGCCCCAAAAACGGAGAAATTTCGAATTACTTTGAAACAGAGCCATATCGGAAAATTTTCTGCTTCACTGACTAACTAATTTTTTCTTTGAATGTTTAAATCCCTTCAAGACATGAAATTATCGGTCAATAAATGTTGTCATGTACATATTTTCCTGAACAGTCACTCGAGAAAGTAAAAAATATAAATATAATTCCATGTGATAAAGTTCAAATTTGGTTACCAATATTTTTTCCACGAAGAATTTTTGACCATGATTCCTATGAAGGGGAGGACCCGTGGCGAAGATATATATGACGTTTTCTTCAATTTTGTAAAAAACTACAAACTACCGATAAATAAATTAGTGTGTTTTATAATCGATGAAGCACCAGCAATGACTGGAACTAAAAACGGCTTTTTGGCATTGTGTTGAGCTAATGAAGATTATCCTCATTTTTTTCATTCCATTGCATTATATATCAACAAGTTTTGTGTTCAAAAATTTCAAATACGAAGGAAATTATGGGCATAGCAACCAAAATTGTCCATCCGTGCACGTTGCTTGCAAAGGCGGCTCTTTAAGTTGCAGTTGGAAGATTAGGGAGCCATCTGAACACACTGATTTAGTTATTCACACAGACGTCAGGCGGTCAAGTCGCGGAAAATTTCTAGAAAGGTTTCAAGAATTATTGAAATAACAGCTTTTCTAGACGAAAGAGGTGATGACACTCAGATGTTGAAAAACGGAAACGAAAAATGGCTGACTGATTTGGCATTTCTGACTGACATCTAATGCACTTAAGCACCATTAACTTGAAGCTTCAAGGTAAAGGAGAAACTATTATTGAGATGATTAGTGCAGTAAACGCATTCAAAAGTAAATTGCAGCTTATGATGGATCAAGTGAAAAGAAAGGATCTGAAACATTTTTTGTCTTTGAAAGCCAGGATTCCTCTGTTGAATTATGATACGTATGAGGCTGAATTATCGAATATTTTGGGATAATTCGAAATGCGTTTTATGATATAATATAGCATCATTTATGTGTTAACCTTTTTCATGCAAAAATATCGAGGAATGAACTACTGAAATATCAAGTCAGTTTAATATGAACTCATATTTGTTGAAAATGAGTTTCAGATATATTAAAAACTAGAGGGAGCAAATCAGGTGTTTCTAAACTCTGTTGTGGAAGTTGTGATGAAATTTATGTCGGTAGAACTTCAAGAAATTTCAATGTTAGGTTATCAGAGCACAAACGCAGTTTCGACAGACAAAAATCAGATTCTCACTATGAAAATCTTCTACTATAAGAAAACCATACTCTAATAATAATTTTGATATTTTAAATGATGAAAATAATAGATTGAAACTGTACCTATGGAAAGCATTGAAAATAAAGAAACGAGAAATTTTCGGAAATTCACTTAATAGTCAATAATACCCAAATTCGTCACCATTACTCAATATTTTCTTGATAGAAGCAATCTTGTTTGGACTGTCTTCCTGTTGAAAGTACCTGCTTTTACAAATTTAATATAGAAGGCCCACCATCCTTTCAAATGTATAACTATCGGGTGAAGCCACAGCGTGGTCAAACGCGAAATTTTTTGAATATTTTAGTTTTATTTGATTGAAAAATGTTAAACTTTTCTGTATCATTAATAATATGCGAGATATCCATGAATAATGATTGCCCCAAAAACGGAGAAATTTCGAATTACTTTGAAACAGAGCCATATCGGAAAATTTTCTGCTTCACTGACTAGTCGCTGAAAAAGTGATCGAGGAGGGGAGTATTTTTTCTCTTAATATAATATTTCACCTAGCTGCTGTACTCAATCTTCCAAATTTGACCCTGTACGTTTACCTTGTAGAAAGTGTCTCCCTTTTTACTGGAAATTAAATTTTTATTGGGTATAAATATTTCAAACATCAAGAAGAAAATTCAAAAACTTCCTTCTATTCCTTCCCTGACTTTTCTTAAATAAAGTCTTACTTTCGTTATCCTAAAACAAATTATTAGCAAATTGTGTTTCCATAAATTCTGATGATTAATTTATGAGATGAGTAAAACGTAAAATATTATATGTTTTTCCTAAAGGTTCTTCTTGGTATGTACGATTTATATTTCCAGTTATTTCCAAGAGAATATTAATCATAATAATTTAGCCAGTCTCGACTATATTTACTTTGAACCTCTGTATTTCCCAAACTTCTATTTCTCTTTCCAGTAAGTTTATCACGAGATAATTTGCCTTACTCTGGAGTACACGCCTTTCGTTCCCAGCGGAATCATTCGTTAAAATTTTGACAGAGAATTTTGCTCATTCCATTCTTCCTTTGAAAGTTTCCAAAAACTTCTATGCACAGAAAGAAATAATTCCTGCTTTATTCGTTTAAATTCAGAAATATGTTCACACGAGGAGATAATGAAATGTTAAACATGAATTTTACCAGTAGCTTTAAACAAACATGGAGAGGAACAGGTTTCTTTGATATTTGTACCGCAAAATACGTCTTTAACTAGTAACTATTTGTCGACAATAACGGTTGGCATTTCTTCACCTGGTGATTAGGGACTTCATCATCTTTCCAGAAATGGAACAAATATGTTCGTCCCGGCATTTTACAGTCTGAATTTGAGATGGTGAGGGTGCAGTCAGACAGAGCAATACACGAAACCAACATAGCAGCCATTCCAGATCATCATTCTTAGCAGAGAGGAATCGGTCAGCTTCAAGTACCATCTACTTGAGGGGCCCTGTTGGTTAACAGGCAGCTCCGAAACAGCCTTATATGTTGGAGCTGGTGTATATGGTCAAGGTGCTGCCAATGAATAGTTTATCTGTCTTGGCGACCTTGTAACTGTTTTTCAAACATAAATATCCGCCATTGACCACTGGGGTAATCTCCTACTCGCAGGGGACTAACAATTATATCAATGAAAAAGAATCAAAAATAGATAGCCAAGCTACACTGAAGGAATTAGAATTCAAGAATATCACGTCACTTATTGTGCAGGAATATCGTGCATTTTCTCGCCTGGAAGAAACAATGAGACCGACTCATTAGCTGCTTGTTGATTCACAGGCCCGCAACTTAAGCTTGGAATTCTCCTGGAGAACGCAAGGTTAGGGTTGTACCTGAAGGTGCGGAAGCACTTATTGAGTCTCACAAGCCTCACACACTTGCTTGCCATCAGTGGAGCTTCCCCTGCGTCAGCCAAGGTTTGGCTTACACTCTCCAGGCTAGGTTAGGTTAGGAATGAGAATTTTAATTGCCATATTAAGAAGGCACTTCCGCTTAAGAAATCACTTAATTATCAAGGACGAGATAGAATCAATAGAACACGTCAAGTAAAAATGCCCAGCCGAGGAAAGAATCAGCTTGAAGAACTTAAATCCAACTGGTGCTGACTGACTGACTTATTGAGCTCTCATCCATAAAGCTTATAGCCTTTGCAAGAAGGATGGAGCTTGTAGGTGAGATTTAGGACAGAGTATGCCACAATAAACAACTGGGACGCACTGGCAGGGCTGCCAATCAGCCGAACTCAATTTTGTATCTATCTATTTTCACTGAGTCCATTGTATTATCTTAATTTGTCTTCATCGTAGTGTGCACAACCCGTGGACTTGTGTGATTGTTTTATACTTGAGATACTTGTACCATTGATTGGCGGATGCAGACAACGCTCAGGATCAGCGGATCTCGATGTATCATTTCGGACGTTTCATGAGGCTTCGACATTCTTCTTCGGTGCTCAATTAAAGCTTCTAGATCATAAACCTTATGATGGTCTGTATGGCTTATTCGAAGCGCTCAGCTCTGTACACAAATTTATCAAACGATGCAAGAGATCTTGAGCTGTCTCATACAAGCAGTCTCCCACCTATTTACACCATTTCAGTCTATCGATATTGATACGCTTCCCATCCTGATTTTCTGTACTGAACTTTGTATCTTTTGGTGCCAAAAAATTGCTAAGCTTTCTCCAGAGTAGACCACGTTGAGCCTCTTGGAAAACCATTTTTGCTGTTCGACTGCGGTCAATTGGAGACTTCTGATTATCGTATGGTGGAAAACAGATTCTAGAGAGTATGATATCACTGATGAAGAGAAGTGTGGTGGGTGATCTCTAAACATCCCTACCGCGGCATTAGTTGCACTGTTAGAGGTCGAACCATCGCACCCAACAAACAAACCCTGTTTCCTACAGCAATTAACAGCGATCACCTACTCTGGATGAACTTGAATAGAACCACGCTGAGATAAGATTTCCACTTCGGTCATAAGATCGAGGTGAACATCTCATCGAGACAAAAGTAAGACGAGAGGAAGAGTTCCTTGCCAGATGGAGGGTATATCTAGTACATGGTTGACTCGAAAACCATAAGAGCATCAGGTAGCGGAGTTTACTGCTGAAGAAATGAGAGGAGTACTTTACCTCCCATTAGATAAGCATACAATAGTTTTCCAGTAGGAGTTGATGGGATACTTTGCTATGCTCAAAGGCTGACAGAACTGGGTACAAATTATGGATCACGATCTGCTCCGACAGCTGGGCTACTCTTGGAGCCCTGGGCGCACACATGATTACTTCTAAGACGCTTTAGGAGTGCGTTCAGACACTGAAACAACTGAAGATAAACAACCACTTTCTTCTCCTCTAGGATCCAGTTCACATCGGGATCATAGAAAATGACATTGCGGATCGGCTGTCCTCTATAGGGTATAAGGATACTCTAATAGGACCGGACCCTCTGTTGTTATGTCAGAGCTGAGGGACTGGTAAGTGGAACAACATAGGAATGATTGAGGTTATCGTCCAAAGCAATGCTGGATACATCGCCTAATAAAACCTGGACAAGGTTAGCACTTGAAGGCAGTCGAACTAATACACTGCTGCTGGTACAGATAGTGACTTGGCATGACAAGTTCAGATATCACCTGTTAAAGATAGGACTAGAACATAATCCTAAATGTACGGGGTGTGATATTGGTCTCGAAAATTTATTTAATCTACACATGCGCATAGGGTGATGGTGGTTCACTTAATCCTATTGAAACTATCACTGACGAACTCAACGGAGAAGTTGCTGTTGGGTCCAGTGTTTGGTCGAAAGCCATATGCTCTCGAAAGCGTGATGCATTTTATTACCTTACTGATAATGTGTAAGACACCAACTCATTCTGGGAATTTCTTCCAGTTTTACCGAACGTTTGAGCAAACCAATATCCTCAAGCGGATCAACCTCAATAGCAATAATAGCCGCGAAACTTCCGAAATGATCTATATCCGTTTTATGCAGATAAAATTTTCGAATGACTGAGAATGTAATATTTCATTATTTCTCTTTCGAGTGAAAGTTTCCCCCTTTAGTTTTTCCAACTGAATGGGAAATTCATAAGGGAAGCATAGTTCCAAGACGTTCTCAGACCATTAACTTTTATTTGGCTGCAAATCAAAAATATTTCCATAATAAAGAATTAAGTACAACATCAAATCATTACTATTGGAAAGTTCGGCCATTAAGTAACTTCTTGAACGACAGTTTTCCCGGACAATATGCTACATAATTTTATTACTGTGAAATACTGAGATCATTATTCAAGATTTCGGTCGAAAGGAGTCAACAAAAACAAAATGGGATATTGATCGGTTCAAACTTGTTTTTTTTTTGAATATTTTAAATGGAATATAGGTTGACATAGATTTCAATTTAGATTCTTGTTCCTAGCTTTTATGGAATATTAATTTGAATATGGAACATTTATGAAGTAATTTTAATTTATGTTTCACTTACAACACTAGTTTTTCATCAACGTGTTTCGTCCAGCAGAATTGCATTTCTCATTCAAATTTTGTTTCAGTACATTTTCCGTGAAGAAATTCACGCAAGAAAGGAAAATTTATAGAGTATGTGATGCAACTAAACACTTCGCTTCCACATTCCATGGAAGTTTCGTATCTTCAAGCCAGATCTCTTAGTTTAGACTAAGTGACGCTGGTGGAAAAAGTGGATTGGAATCCCATTCGATTCATGTAAAATGCTCCGCTGATTAAATAGAAGTTCGACTGCTGTAAGAAATTTATGTACACGATATCTACGATTTTATAACTTCGTTGATTCCATAAATTCAAGAATCAAATCAGCCTGCTTTTTCATACTCTTGTCTTGCTCTAGGGCACGGAACTGCTGACGATCTACCCCAATAATTTTGGACTACTTACGATCGACTCTGAGAGGCTGCAAGTATGTGTGATGCAGAGTTGTCATACATACACGATACACCCTACCTACCTACCTACCTAAGTAGGGTGTATCGTAGCAAATATAGATATTATCTTTCCGCAAAATATACATTATTTTAGTCAAGGTTTGGGTTAGGTTCAGTTAGGTTCTTCTCTATAATCTCAATGAAAAAAACTCAAAATTTTTCAAAATTGCGAGTTTATTGGTTATTAAGAAACAAAAGAGTTACATATGGGGTTAAACTTAACTTAGGAGTGACTTTGGATGTTGAAGCGTGACACTGCATGCCCTCAGCATACTTTTCATAAGATGGTACGTAACCACTGAGTGCTAATCGCAAGCATGATGACGTATAATCGTCAGTTAGTCGATTGCGATATTTTGACTTAATTATCTTCATTTCAGAAAATGCAGACTCGCACAAGTAAGTTCACACAAACATTGCCGTCAGTTGAAGGGCGATTGGCCTTAGATTCGGATATTTATCTTCAGGGATAAAATCACCTGAAATTTGTATCAGATGCTATAGCTTTGAGATGTATATCTGATATAATCTGCACCAACTTAGAATATGAGTTCATATTGAACTGACTTGCTATTTCAGTAGCTAATTCCCCAATGTTTTTACATGAAGAAGGATAACTCATAAATGATGCTGCCAATTTACTGCAATCATAAAAACGCATTTCGAATTGTCCCAAAATATTTGATAATTCAGCCTCATACGTATCATAATTCAACTGAGGAATCCTTGCTTGCAAAGACGGAAAATGTTTCAGATCCTTTCTTTTCAGTTGATCTATCATAAGTTGTAATTTACTTTTGAATGCATTTACTGCGCTAATCATCTCAATAATAGTTTTTCCTTTACCTTGAAGCTCCAAGTTAATGGTGTTTAAGTACATTGTGTTGTCAGTTGAAAGTGCCAAATCAGCCAGCCCTTTTTCGTTTTTCAACATCTGAGTGTCATCACCTTAAAAAAGCTGTCATTTCGGGCAATAATTCTTGAAACCTTTCTAGGAATTTTCCGCGACTCAACCACCTGACGTCCGTGTGAAGAACTAAATCAGTGTGTTTAGCTGACTCCTATCCTTCGCCGTTGCAAGCTATGTGCACGGATGGAATTTACAATTTTTGTTGCAAATCCCATAATTTCCTTCGTGTTTAAAACTTTTGAAAACAAAACTTGTTGATGTATAATGCAATGGAATGAAAAAATTGAAGGGAAATCTTCATTGGCTCGATACAATGCCACGAAACCGATTTTGTTTTCAGTCCATCGGTTGTGATGCACACTAATTCATATATTGGTTGCTTGTAGTTTCTACAAAATTGAAGAAAACTTCAGATATATCTTCACCACGGGTCTTCCCCTTCAGAGGAATGATGGTCTAAAATTCTTCCCTAACCAACATGTCTTGAATACCATCCGAATAAAAATACACAGCTGTGCAGTGTCTGTCATATTGGTGGATTCGTCGAACTGTAAAGAAAAGTATGTACATTTCATGATATCATGTTTTAGTTTATCTGCCATGTCCTGACTCATGACTTCAATACGCCTTGTGACAGTCGGAAGAAATAACTGAAGTTCTCTAATAGCAGACAAGATTTCTGTTTTATTTTCAAAATCTCCAAATAAAGTCTCACCTGCTTCAATAAATGCTTCCTTCACAACAGATCCATCTTCGAATGGTTTCTTGTGTTTCGCCAATATATGAGATATTTTAGATGACGCAATCGTAGCAGCTTTTGATTGTTTAGCTGGTCTTATGAAAAGATTTGTTCTTTCTTCAAAGAGGATATCAAATCACGTAATAATCGTTTTCCTTTTCATAGTTTTTATGAACCGTTTTCTGATGCTTTTCTAAGTTACCAAGTTACGTATTGCAACTGACGCACGACAAATAAGACAAATGCACTTATCCTTCACCACACAAAAGAAAAATTCTTCCTCCCAATCGTTATTAAAATGATACGCTGCAGTAATTTTGTGCTATTCAATAATGAACTTTGTATCGATGTAGTATTGCCTTCAAGGTACAATTCAGAATGACTCCAATTCCTGCAGGCGCAACATTTATATCGGTGTGAATGAAAGTCTCGAATGTTCCCGTCAAACGCGCCGCCCGAAATTTTTAGAAAAATGATAATAATAAAAACACGGCTTTTCTTTGACAAGTAACGCGCGTTCTTTTGATAGAGCCACCTTTTGCCGCTATCAGAGTGTTATTTCATTACGTAATAAATTTTTGGAGTTTACTTACCTAAAATATTTTCCTTCTCGAGATCTACTCAAAAAGCACTCACGATCAACCGTTTGACCACCCCTGCTGTATGGTGTCTCGACATTGATGGAAAGATTGGTTCTCAAGTGACGCGCCCAATATATTAATATGAAAAGTAGTTTTCCACATCTCATTAGAATTACATCGTTCAAATTTTTTCAATTCTGTGTGGTATTAGGTACAGTAAATCAAGATTTCGATAAAAGAAAATTTATACTCTTTCATCTCCATCACATTGACTATTCTTTTGTCGTCTATATTCTGCCCATTCGTGGCGAACATTTGGCTGGTATTCACCCAGATATTTCGGTAAAATTTTGGCAGGAGAAATGAGGATTAATGAGTCGGACAAATATCAATCCGATCAATTAGTACATCCGAAAGTACAAAAAGTCGTACCCAACTCAAAGTTGGTAGGATAGTTCAAATCATCATCATAAATGAAATCTAAAATATCATCATGGATCCGATTCACTAGGTGTCAAATGTCACAAAAATGGGTTTTTACAGTTTTTGTCACAAAATTATCATTGACAGAAATTGTAGGTGGTATAATTATCTCTGAGAAATTCTCAATATTTTGTTCCTAGAAGCTACCGCTCATAGGATTTAACCATTCCAAATGTAGGAAGAAATTTACGAAGCTTATTCAGAAAGTAAGTTCACTTAATTTTTGTCGGTTTCAAAAATTCTTATTTAGAAAAATTACGTGATTCTTCAGTACATAATGTAATCTACTGTTTGTCATAATCGTTATTCTTCTCTACGCAGGTGGTGAAGCTAGGTATCATTTTTTTAATGTCTTCCTCAAAGCAGTTCTTCGTCAACTCCTTCGACTACTTTTCCATCTCCTCCTACACCTCCTCGTCTTCTGAAAACATTTTTCCACCCATGTGCAGCTTCAGGGAGGAAAAAAGATAGTGGTCTGAAAAAGCTGAATCAGGAGAATGATCCAATTTAAATTTGTAGCGTTAGACGTGTGTGCTCTGGCATTATCATGCAGCAGGCAGACTACTTTAGTCTTTGCGCGGCTACTCTTATTCTGAATCAATCTTTGCAATTTTTTAGGGTCTCACAGTATCTTTCAGAGATAATGGTCTCCCCCTTGTGACGAATATTGTATTGAAACTATGTGTTGACAGTCGCAGAACACGGATGCCATGATTTTCTAAGCTGAAATTGTTTGGATCCTTTTGGCGGATGGTGAAGAAGTGTGACTGCACCTTAGGGACTGTCATTTGGTTTGAGGACTGTAATCTTCTAGCCAATTTTCATCTCTAGTAACAATGGAGCGTAGGAATTCATCTCCATTGAGTTTGCAGCACCTCGGAAATTCGTTCTACGTCTCCATTCGATTCTACTCGCGTTGGTCTGTCAGTTATTTTGGGACCTACCTTGCGGACAGTTTCCGATATCCCAGTATTTCTGCGATTGTTTCGTGTAATATAGATCTAGAGATTTGCGGAAACATCGTTTCCACACGTTTGTCCACAATCAATCTGAAAACGTCACTGAGCGCATTCTCGATTCTTCCCACAATTTTGGCATAACTGACGGTCTTCCGCTCCTCTAATCATCATGGACAGACGTACTTCCCTTTTTGAACTCGAGTCACCATTTGCACACATTAGTACGTTTCATATCTTTATCGCATATGCAGTTTTCATCTCATTATGAATCACAAACGGAGGCTTTCCCAAGATAACGGATAGACCGGCTCGGTGGCGTAGAAGATATGATGCTCGTCTCCTGCGCAGGGTTATCTGGGTTCAATCCCCTCAAAGTTGGTGCGATTTTTCGGATTCTGGGAATCTCTAGAGTGTCCATCTTTCGGAGGAGATGTAAAGCGGTCGGTCCTGTCCAACAGAGATGTGTTGGACATTAAAGATCCTTTCCCTCGACACGAGAGGGGTTCGGCAAAATTTCCGGGTTAGTGAGGTGACAGAATTCCCTGGCGTGTCATTAGCCGAAAGGAAGAAATAGAGCGAGTTGAAGGAAAAACAAACAAGATAACGGATGACGCCGCGTATTTTGCACTTGGTGGGAAACTGGATTCTCACGTACTCTTTGTGGTTATGCCTCATAATCGTCATACTATGCACACGTTTCCACGCCATTTTTGGCGTAGTGAACTTAGCGCGATTTTTTTTTAAGTTTTTAGGTAGGTGGACTTAATTCTAAAACCTCAATCGGCGACTCGGAGTTGCGTAAATCTATAAATAGATGTATTTTAAATCACTAAGGAAACGGAAACTTTTCAAATTAAAATGATATTAGATTGTAAAAACATTTTTTAAATGAAATTGAGTCAAATAATGTACATTAAATAGAACTTAAATGATATTCAAAAATAAAATTATGCAAATATTGAAAACGAAAATCAGCCTAGGTAAAGTTTTAAACAGAATTGAGAATAATAAACTACTAACTACTATCTTCTTCGCTTGTATCATAAAATGTTGATCCAGATTGATCTGATATCTCGGACTCTGACATGTCATTTGGTTCCTAAAAATTTATGTTTGACAAGGATAATTGTTTTTTCGGAGTACTACACTTTAATAAATTTAGCACATCTAAGTCTAAGGGCATCTTATTTTTTTCACAGGTTTTCGTAGAGAACCAACAATGGGGTTCGATGAAACTAATAGTGTTGTCATCAAATCACTATTTGTTGCTAATCTTCAATTTTTTCTGGTATTCCTTTCCCTGAATCGTCGAAAATCTTTGTTTCTAGCTTCCTGAGCCTCTTCAGTCTATTGACCAATTGGAACAAATTAATTTTCAATAATTTGACCTATATGGTCGAAGATTTTGTGAATCTAACGTCTATCAAAATACAGCCGCCTAGTTTCAGGGTGTAAGGGGTGACAGCACATGATCAAGCTGACCCAAATGACAACCTCACCTGCACGCGGTGCACCCTGCTAGAAACTGACGAGGCTCTGTCGACCGAGTGACTGCCGGTATAAGCAGTCCCCTCTTATCAGCCAACAGCTTAGGGTGGAGGAGCTGTTAAGAGTCAGGGCACCCTATTGCCCTGGGATCGGGAAACCGACCCCGAAGGCGGAAGAACTTCTTGTAAGTCAACGGCATTGGGATGTAGAAGGCAAGGAGAAACCACTACATTAAAGATCCTCGAGATATCTCTAGTACAATTATCATGGCTGAAAATCAGGAAGTAACGGCCCTCAGTCCCCGGCAGGTCTTCAGTGATCAGAGGGTGCTAGGAATCACCGGGTCAGCTATGAAGATTAGTACGTGGAATGTTCAAAGTATGTACCAACCTGGAAAAATGCACAATATTATGCAAGAAATGGACAGACTAAAAATTAATATCCTAGGTGTTAGTGAAGCTAGATGGCCTAGCTCAGGGCTACTTACAACAAACAACAAAACAGTCTATTACTCTGGAAACAAAGACAATCAACATATACATAGAGTAGCTATCATACTAGACAAAACATCCAGCAAAGCAGTCGTAGAATTTGTCCCAATTTCTGAGAGAGTGATGATAATACAACTGGAAACGACCCATACGAAATTAAATTTAATAAAAGTGTATGCTCTAACAACACAGGCAACAGATGAAGAACTGAATACTTTTTACCAACAGCTTCAAGAAGCTCTAAAATATTAAATAACAGAGAAATTATAGTTTTAATGGGCGATTTCAACTCGAAGATTGGCAGCGGAAGAAGTGGGGAGTGGTTGGAGATTATGGATTAGGAGAACGAAATGAGAGAGAGACCGCCTTGTGGAATTTTGTCAAGAGAAGAAGCTAATCATTACCAACACATTCTTCAAACTGTCGAAGAGAAGACTTTATACATGGCGCGCTCCTTTAGATGGACTTAATTATAAGATCGTTAGAAATCAAATTGATTTCATTCTCGTTAATGAGAGATACAGGAATGCCATTCAGTCGGTAAAAGCATATCCTGGTGCCGACGTTTTTCGGACCACAATCCGTTGGTTGCCACTCTGAAGCTGAAACTAAAATTCTTAAAAACCAAAAGCTACACCAAAGATCAACACAACAAAGCTACAAGTGCCAAAAATTAGAGAACAAGTCCAGAACAGAATCTATGAAAACTTAAATAGAATACAAATAGATCACGAAAATATTAACGAAGAATGGGAGGAATTAAAAGAAATATAATTAACCCTTGTACAGAGATTCTTACTGAAGATAAAGAGAAGAAACAAGAGTGGATGACTGAAGAAATATTAAAATGATGAACGAGAGAAGACTTTATAAAAGTCAGAACACTCAAAAGTACAAACAACTACAAAAGGAAATTAGAGTAAAGATTCGTCAAGCAAAAGAAAAGTATTACGAGGACAGATGCAAAGAAATTGAGGACTTAGACAGAAAATATGACATGTTCAACCTACACAAAAAAGTGAAAGAGCTTGCAGGCACACAGAGAAAGAATCAAAGCACTATTCTTGTAAATAAAGAGGGTAAGATCTTAATGAATACAGCAGATAAACTACAAAGATGGAAGTAATACACGGAAGAATTACTAAAGAATATTACTAAAGAAGAGGTGAAACATGCATTAAAGAACATGAAAAATGGGAAAAGCTCCGGACCAGATCAATTGGCAAGTGATATACTCAAATTAGTTGACGACAATCATATCGGTCTCTTAGTCAATATATTCAATAAAGTATTTGAATTTGGGAGGCTTTTCGAATGAAAATGGAAAACATGTTTTCGCAATTTACCATAAGCCGTCACATACAGATATTATAATACATAACTCGTCGTGTCATCCATATCAACATAAAATGTCAGCATTCAATAGTTTTATTCATAGATTGATTAACATCCCGCTATCACCAGAAAATTTCAACAAAGAACTAAATTTGATTAAACAAATAGCCAAAAATAATGGTTACAATCCCAAACTAATAAATAATTTTTAAATAAAAACAAAGTAGAATCGCAATGAATGTAGTTTACCCTGTCGATAAATTGAAACATAAATTCAACACCTTAACCTACGTTGGCATTACAAGTGAGAAACTGAAATCATTCTTAAGTAGCAATAATTTCAACATAGCTTTCCAAACTAATAATAATTAGTTATAATTAGTATAATAATATTTTTGAGAATCATATAAATTTATTACATCCAAATTGAATTAACAACCGAAAGGAAATTAATAATTCAATAAATTTCTTAGACGTAACAATTTCGAGTGAAAATGGAAAACATGTTTCCGCAATTTACCATAAGCCGTCACATACAGATATCAAAAACATAACTCGTCGTGTCATCCGTATTAAAATAAAATATCAGCATTCAACAATTTTATTCATAGATTGATTAACATTCCGTTATAGCCAGAAATTTTCAACAAAGAATTAAATTTAATTAAACAAATAGCTAAAAATAATGGTTACAATCCCGAAATAATAATTGATATTTTGAATAAAAAAGAAAGTAGAATCGCATTGAATGAAGTTTACCCTGTCGATAAATTGAAACGAAAATTCAACACCTTAACCTACGTTGGCATTACAAGTGAGAAACTAAAATCATTTTGGAGTAGCAATAATTTCAACATAGCTTTCCAAACTAATAATAATTTAGACAAATATATAAAAATAATAAAACCAAAGCAGGTAAAAACAATAAATCAGGTTTTTATAGATTGAATTGCAATAACTGTGATAATTTCTACATTGGTAGAACACATAGAAATTTTAATATTAGAATATCGGAACATAAACGCAGTTTTTCAAAAAAAATCAGATTCAAATTACGCGAATCATCTCTTAGAAAATAATCATTCTTTCGACCCACAGTTTGAAATTTTGCATACAGATAATGAATATTGGAAGGTAGATCTTTGGGAAACTTTAGAAATAAATAAATACAAACACTCAGGTAGACTCATCAATGAACAAGTCGATTTAAGCCCTTCACCTCTATTGAATCTTTTCGGGAGCAATCTATTCCTTAATTTTATTGGATATACCTGTCATAAATAACCACTTAAGAAGAAGCAACCAATAAGCTTTTAATTACTCAAGAACATTTACAGTTATATTCTCATTTATATTTTTCTGCATAATCATTCTTCTGAAGAAGCTACGGTGTAGTGAAACGCGTTACGAATCGCAATTATTAAGTAAAATTCCTTAAAACACAGTACTTGTTTTTATTATTCAATAAAGTATACAGAACTGGAAATATTCCAAGAGAATGGTTAGTATCTACTTTCATCTGCTTACCAAAAAACCACATACTAGAGAATGTAGTGATCATCGTACAATCAGTCTGATGTCACACACTCTCAAACTGCTCCTCAAGGTTATCCATAATCGAATATACCATAAACTTGACATGGATATAAGCGATACTCAATTTGGATTCAGAAGGGGATTGGGAACCCGCGAAGCCCTTTTCGCATTCAACGTGTTGACTCAAAGGTGTCTCGATGTCAACAAAGTGGTCTATGCGTATTTCATAGACTATAATAAAGCCTTTGACAAGGTTCGTCATGATCAACTGATAGACATCCTTAAATCAAAACATCTAGATAGTAGAGACGTACAGATCATCACTAATCTCTATTATAAGCAAAAAGCTATAATATGCATGGACAACCACACATCAGAAGAAATTGAAATACAACGAGGGGTAAGACAGGGATGTGTTCTATCGCCGACACTCTTCAATGCATATGCTGAAGAAATACTTAAGAAAGCTCTGGAAAACGAAGAATGTGGGAAAACAGTTGGTGGAACACGGGTAAACAACAAAAGATATGCGGACGACACAGTAGTCTCAGCGGAGAGTATCGAAGCTCTGCAGAGACTAATGGCCAGAGTATCTACTTACAGTGAGGAATATGGGTTATCACTAATCATAAAAAAGACAAAATTCATGGTAATCTCAAAGAACAATCCAGTCAATATTAGTCTAACTATAAACGGCAGAAATGTAGAAAGAGTGGAGCAATATACTTACCTTGGAGCAATGGTGAACAGCACAAATGAATACACCCAAGAAATAAGAATAAGAATAGAAAAAGCCCGAGCCAACTTCATAAAAATGGACAAAGTTTTTCGTAGTAAAGATCTAAGTATGGCATTAAAACATCGTTTAGCTAAATGTTATGTTTTCTCTACTCTCCTATATGGAGCGGAAGCATGGACAGTGAATGCCGCAATTCTTAAAAAGATTGAAGCATTTGAAATGTGGGTGTATAGGAGGATTCTTAGAATATCATGGATGGATCGAGTAACAAATGCGGAAGTTCAGAGACGCATGGGCAGGGAAAGAGAGGCTGCTAACACACTCAAGAAACGTAAATTGGAATATCTGGGCCATATTATGAGAGGTGAAAAATATAAATTCCTACAGCTGATTATCCAAGGCAAAATACAGGGAAAACGAAGTATAGGAAGGAGAAGAATCTCATGGCTGAGGAACTTGAGAGAGTGGTTTGGATGCACTTCGAACCAACTTTTTAAATCGGCCGCTTCTAAAGTAAAAATAGCGATGATGATTGCCAACCTTCGACTCGGATATGGCAAGAAGAAGTTTCAGATGTGAAGTCGTTATACTTCTCTACGTCGATTTCGTACCCAGACGAAAGACTTTGAAGGATGACCCTGAATCGCTTTATAAGGGCTTCATCTAAACCAGTAATAGAAGCACTTATAGCCGAATTTTGACAAAATCGCCTAGCCATGTTACCATCATTGGTGTTGCCGAATCCTTGCTTTGGCTGGTCTACATTGATTCCTAACAGAAATTTGAATTCTTTTCAAATTTTTGCCTTCTTTACAGCAAATTCATGACCATCTTCCTCGGTTTTCAATGTTTTTTTTCGTTCTCTCAAAAGTAGCCTATAAGCAATATTCAGGAGGAATTCAAAAGTCCGAATCCATCCATGTAAAGTACCCAAACCAAAGCTATAATTTTCTTCTGAGTCTGGTGGTAGTAAACGACTTGGTTCCTTTACAAATGTAGCATGTCTGAGTTGACCTGGTGCCTATCAATGCGTTACATGCTCTACCATCCAGCATTGTTAATGCCAAGTTGTGATTTATAGATATTTCTTTATCTTCAACATTCACTTTGGTAGGAATTAAAGCTCGAATCAATTCTTTTATTTTTTTTTTGTTTCTTTTTGAAACATAAATTTTATAGGGCAACAATAACTAGTTGACTCAGGAACGCTGTTTTTCCATACAATAGATTGACCATTTATAGATTGCAAATTTATAAGTACTAGCGAGAAGATGAAAATATTCTCATCGTTTTTAGAATCAGCAGAAAATTTTTGATTTACAGTTTTTCCTCCAAATAATCTAGATGAGTAAATTTTTTGCTAGAACTTTTCATCTACACTGTACAAAGTCCAAACCTCAATTCCATCGAGCAAATCCATCCAGCTACCGTGGATGCGGTCCGGTTAGACTGATCAAAATTTGAAACGAAATAAATCAGAGTGCTATAAAGTCGATGGTTTTGAGTCTGAATCGTAGATGTCATGCAATAATCTCGCCATAGACTGAAATATTCGGTATCAACAGATTTTTGAGGACTCTTATTTTTACTCTTGAGCATTCCTTAGTGCCGGTTCACTGAAATTGATTTCTATTTCTGGCAAACAAGATTCATACCGATTTGAATCTCCAAACAAATTTCCACATTGGGTAACAAGCGAATTTTCATAATTTTGATCAACCCTGTATATTGATTGTTCATTCGAAATTAATAAATTAAAATCCCAAGCGGATTTGTTCGTATTTTCCCTCGTTCAAATATGCGACATAATATTACGAATAAGACATCTCTAGGATCTGAACCGACTTTTTCCTTCTGAATGAACATAAATGCCCACTAAATCAGGAAGACGATCGTAGCGTAAGTCATTAAAGGTTTCATTATAACCCTTCATAACTTTCCGAGGCCGGTACTTTTCCGCTTCAGCTCGCCCTCTCAATGGTACAAAACGATTATTGCTGCCAGATAATTGAAAGATGGAAAAGTTTTCTTTTTATACGTCTCTTCATGTTAATATATAACGTTAACTGTGTTTCCGAGAAGACTAAATATTCTAGTAGGAGATGAAAGGGGACTTGGAAGAATAGTATTGGATGTATGATCATTGTAATGAATAGGCAACTTTGTGAACCTCTGTTCGTCTCTATTCAGCTTCTAATTGAAATGCGAATCAGTTATATTATGAATCGTGACGATGCAGATATCACCGTAATATAATATTCTAAACCCAAGCTAAAATCAATATGAGCAGCAACATCCTACATTTGAAATGTCTAAGATATATTCTCAGTTGAACTTGGATTAAATTGTCACGCTGTGACTACCCCGAGGGAGCGAAGAACATAGTCTCCAATATAGGTTCCGCCATATTAATATCAAAACATCATGCAATCAATTCAGAAGTAACTGAAATAATACTCTTGCAATGTCGAGTCAACGGTCAATTTGTTTCCACCTGTTTGCCTCAATTATATGAAGAACCCCATTAAAACACCTCAAGGACCAACGACAATAGCATCCCTTCATTGTGTAACTGTAACATACTCTGTCCAAACGATAAACTCCTTTCTTCAGATTGTAAAATTCGACGACATCAGGTTTCTTTGTAACATTAAAGTTAACAGAATTAGGCATTGTAAATAAAATCACATTATTTTGATATATAGATGGATAGATAAATACTTTATTTATGCATTATACAAAAACCCCAAAAGTATGTACATATGTCAAAATAGTGTGACGTGGTCAATTGATTCTAATGGCCATATAAGAAAACATTGAATATAAAAGTAGGTGCAACACAATATAAGAACATCACTAGTGTCATACAGAGTATTTTCTATTAAAAATGTTTTTATAACAGATTTCTATTTCTTTTTGACTCTGATCGAAAAGATAATGGCAGTTTATTATATAATTTATGTGAAATAAAAGAAGGACCATTCTGCAACCTGCTCAGTCTGGCAAGAGGGGTATATACATTCTGTCTGTTACGTTTTCCAGATCACTTGCATCACCCTTCTTAAGCACAGGTATAACCTTAGACATCTTTAGACAGTCAGGAAAAATTCCAGTTTCAAACATCTATTCATCAAACAAGTGAGTGGGGTGACTATACTATAAACATTTCTCTTCAGGTGTCCCACTGAGAAACCATAATAGTCTTTCGACTTGCTGTTTCTAAGTGAATAAATAGCATCTCTCACTATTATAGAACTACATTCCCTGAAACTGAAATTTAAGTTGTCAGGTAATTTCTTCAAAAATAGATTGTCAGAGGCTACATTACTTATTGGAATTGAATCCAACACCTTACCAGCTACAAATGCAAAATAAGCACTGAACCCATCAACATTGATATTAGAATCTTAATTCTCTTTTGGAGCTTTCCGTTTTGCATTAATTATATGACACATGGTACTTTGTCGATTTGTTGAATACAAAATTGCCTTATCATTTGCGTTTTTCTGAACTTTGTTAATCTGAAACCTGTAATTCAGACGTAATATATTTCATAAAATTTTTAGTTCGTCAGTTTTATACTTTTCATGTTGTTCTGACATAAGTTCCAGTCCATTTTTCAAAGTTTTCAGCTCTCCCGTATACCACTTCAAACCAGTACAGCACCCACTCCCCCTCATCTATCGTTCAGGAAAAGCAATCAAGTACGAATCGAGAAAATTCCTGTGGGACATCGCAGAAGCATTATTGACAAACATACTTTCATCCTTAACAAAGTCCGAGTTTAAATTTTCAAGTATATGATGAAAACTATTGAATCCTTTGTCATTTAATGGTCTGTATACAGGGTGTTACATAATTGTTCGTCACAACTTGAGGGGTGCAATTTAAAGAAAAAGGGTTCATCTAAACATAGGTCCGCAAAAGCTTCGTTACAGAGCTACTGGGTGTTGAAATTTCCGGAAAAATTGTTTTTTCTTCAAAACTCCTGCAGTTTTCGAGATATTCAGCCCAAATTTGGAATGCAAGCTGTTTTTTACAGCCTTCCTCATTACACGTCCTAAATTTTAACTAGAATCTACAGGGTATTTCCTTCTCCGGAGCCATGTCTTATTTTGCCCTTTCAAACTTTTTCGCAATACGCCACTGATCAGCTTACAATCAATTTTCGTCATCTTCGTTGAATTTAGAAACTTTTTTCACACCTGTAATTTTTTCTTACCTCCCACCGTTCTCGAGCAAAAAAATTATTAAACGATTGTATGCATTCGCTGAATTAAAAGCACTTCTATTTGATTTGATTTTCTTCATTTATTTATTTATTTTGACAGTTGCTAAAGTTGAACCAGTGTCTGCTCAAATTTTTTATTGAATTAATGATTAGTTTAAAGACTTTTGAAGTTATTGCTGTAAGAAATAACGCTGAATTGGCTGATATTCATTACATGTACGATCTGGCTGACGGAAACACAACAGAAGCTAGGCGATTATATCAGGTGCGCTTTCCAAATCGAGTTACACCAGACAGGCGAACATTTTCAAATATCCACAGAAGGTTGAGGGAAACTGGTACTTTTACTGCAAATAATCATTTAAAATGTGCAACTCAAACTATGAGAACTCCAGATATTGAAGAAGCAGTTTGTATTGATTTGAATCCTCATGCGAGTACAAGAAAAATTGAAAATCTGTTGAATATTTCACATGTTCTAGTTTGGAGGATTCTCCACGACTTTTTATTGTACCGGGTTCATATTCAACGCGTCCAAACTCTACTTCCTCGAGATTTTCCTTCAAGACTGAATTTCTGCCGATGGTTCTTAGATAAAATTAGAGAAAATGCTCATTTTGATAGTGAAATAATGTTCACAGACGAAGCTAACTTTTCGATACCTGTTATCACAAATATTCACAATAAGAATTATTGGGCTGAGAAAACCAACATTTGATTGAAGAATCTCATCATCAAGAACGATTCTCACTAAATATCTGGGTCGTGATAATTTGAAATTATTTGACTGAGCCATTTTTTTCGCCTAACAGACTAAACGGTCCCGCTTAATGGCAATTTCCGGAGGAGGAATTACCTTTATTGCTCGAGGATGTGCCACTTATGGTGAGAAACATAATGTGGTTCATGCATTACCAGCACATTTTAGTGGAGAAGCTAGGGAATTCTTGATCAATACATTCAACAACCGATGGATGGTCGGGATGGGCCAGAACCATTGCCTCCTAGGTCCTCAGACTTAAATAATTTAGACTTTTTCTTATAGGGATATCTCAAAAGTTTAGTTTATACCACTCCAGTGACCACTGTAGAAGAATTGAGAAATCGAATAATAATCTCTCGTGACACGATAAGAAATACCCCAGGAATATTTCAAAGAGTGAGTGATAATATGCGAAGAAGGTATACCTGTATTCTTGCAGGTGGAGGACACTTCCAGCAATTTATTTAGTTTTCGATTGTTCTTTTTTTAGTTCGATATTGAATAAGTATAAGTTGAGTCTCAGAAGACGAGTTATCAAAATAAAAGCCAATTTTTGGGCATACCTATCGAGTATTTCTTTTATATTTTCTTTATTTTGCGAATAGCATACAATTCAAATAATTCAAGTTCAATAATTTTTCACTCTAAAACGGTTGGAGATACGAAAAAATTGCATGTGTCACAATAAAGTTCATAAATTTAACGAAGATGAGGAAAATTGATTGCACACTGATCAGTGGCGTACTGTAAAAACTTTGAAAGGGCAAAAAGAAACATGGCCCCGGAAAAGAAAACACCTTGTAAATTTCAGTTAAAGTCTAGGACGTGTAATGATGGAGGCTGTAAAAAATAGCTTGCATTCCAAATTTGGTCTGAATATCTCAAAAACTGCAGCAGTTTTGAAGAAAAAACAATTTTTACCGGAAATTTCAACACCCTGTAGTGTCGTAAAGAAGCTTTTGCGGACCTATGTTTATAAAAACTTTTTTCTTAAAATTGAACGTAGAGTTGTGATATACTATTATGTAACACCCTCTATATAAGCATTTGTACGAAACTCACCCAAGACATCCATTCTAACCTGCTGTGCCTTGTGGTCAGAGAACAAAAAATCCATCACCTCAGCAGTTTCATTCACAGGTTGGAAATTAAGGAAAATATTATGAAGACGATTTGGGCCTCTGGTAGGCAGACACTTGCCTCTAAAGCTAGGAAGCGTTTCATCAACAGTAGCATATTCTGATAGATTATAATTTTTCCTACAGTTTGCTATTTCGAGGTAGTCCACGAAGAATATATGGCGTGTGCGTTTAGTACTAATCCTTGTGGCATCTGCTAGCTCGCGCACCTTCATTTTCCAGTCCACCAACACCATTTCATGTACTTCATCGGTAGTGTCCAGTATCGCACTGAAATTTGATATGTCTGCGTACACCTGGTGTAACTAAAAATAGGGCCACGCTTGTAACTTTTTTCCTATTTAGAATATTTTGATGAAATTTGAGAATCGGATAGAAGACAACATTTTGAATTTCATAACATTAACAAGTTGGTATTGTTTCTGGCAAAACCGGAAACGATACCAACTTTCGACTTTCAAATGGGACAACCTAAATTTTCTTTGCTTATTTTAATAGACATATTTTAGAAAAGAAAACAAAACACAATCTTTTTTTGCAATTTTCATCTTTCGTTCTAGAAGGCAATGAACAGTGAAAATTGGCTTAGCTCAACATCTCCTGTCACGAAAATACAAGATTGTATCTAAAAATTTAATTGCTCATATTTTACGGGGTGTCAAAGGTAATAACAAAAGAGCGAACAGTGAAAACGAAATAATTATAATAACTGTTCAAAAATACCACCATTCTCACGAACACAACGTTGCACACGATTGATGGTTCCCCTCACATTATTTAACTGTTGGCCTCTAATGCCTGCAATAGCCTGTCTCAAATGGTTCTCCAATTCTTGTTGGGTTCTAACAGGTGTTTGGTAAACCTTATTCTTCAAATGGCCCCACAGGATGAAATCTAGTGGACTCAAATCTGGCGATCTAACTGGCCATCTTATGGTACCATTTGTACCTATCCATTTTTCAAGAAAAATTTCGTCAAGATGCCGCGAGACCTTCCTTGTGTTGTGAGGAGGTGCACCATCTTGTTGAAAATATATTTCATTCACAATAGCTAATGGACCTCGTCCAATTCATCTTGTATTTGGGTCCTCAATAATTCTAAATATCTAAATAAAAATATATAGTTATAGACCCTATTAAATATCATTCCCATCCAGACATTGAACCCAAAACGTTCTTGGAAGTTTCCATCTTGATATCTGTGCTCATTTTGTTGCGATCAGTACCTGGTATATCAAAAATCAAGAAATACATACTTTTAGCAAACAAACAAAAAAATAGACTCCGGTTGTGTGTTATCATTTTCATTTCGATTGTTCTTAAGTATTCCTTAGTGCTGGTGGAACACTGAAAGAATAATTCTTCAACATATCTGAACATCTTCTGATTTGAATTTTCGATTTTGTGCGTTAAATTTTTGGCGCAGTGTAATTCTGAATGCATTTTTGCCAGGATCTAATTTATAATTTCATACTTGATACCTTATTTCCTAATTCTCTGATAGACAAATCTATTCGAAGTGACCACAGACAGAGTGTTTTTCTAGAGACCATCTCATGTCTGTTTTTCATTGCTGCTTCGTTTGTCCACTGCATGTTCAACAGTTCCCAAACGAAATGGTTATTTTTATCTCTTCGAGTTTCCTTCTGATCAAGTTTTCCAGAAAGAGGCGAAACTTTAGCAATATAAAGGCGTTTGAGCCAGATGCTCTAATTAAATTGGTGAAAGGCAGCATATAATCTATCCACCAAATAAACTGGTCTCTTTCTAATAAATAACCACAATTTTAAGCTTATTGCTCCTCGCAATTCGACATTCATTTCAGAATAGAAACCAAGTTGAAATTGAGTTCAATCTAAATTGTTCGGTAATTGATGTTTTCTTCATGAGTCTTTCGACGGAAAGAAGGTTGAAACGTTTTCTTAAATTGACAGCCATTTTATTATCAATCTGGTGTTTTTCAAAAATTTTCACTTCAAATTACCAACAATTCTTGTTGAAATATCAAATTCGAATGAACGAAGTGACAAGTACATTAATTTTAGACACCTGTCAGATGAGCGTAGCCAGTTCAGCTTGTTGATTCAAATATTTCAATGCAATCTCTGTTAGTTCTTGCAAAATCATCAAAATTCAATATATTCCCAAATTATTCCGGAACTGTAACAGATGGTATAGTACAAGCTTATACAATTTCATCTGAAATTTGACGCTTCATCTGATGGCGATATAAAAATTGGCACGTGCAGTTTGAAAAAATTGAGTTATTGCTGTTTGAAAAAGGCCAAATTGAAAACATCATACAAAACAACGCAATAAACATTTGACATGTGTAGGCTGCTTGAAAAATTCCTGCAAAAGCTTACGAGCTACAATTTTTTTAAATATTCCTCAAAAATCGAGTTTTTAACAAAAATAATTAAATCTGTCCAAAGTTTTGACAGATAAGTGCCAACAAGTTGGGTATTTTATGCCTTGCTCAAATGTCGGTTCTAGATGTATAATAAAAAAGGTAGATTGCTATTTGAAATAACAAAGTGATGACTCACTTCTGGTATAACTGGAAATGGTATCACTTCGAAAATAGTTCAACTCCAATTGGAAATCGCTAGTTATGGCCGCGTATAAAATTTCAGCTGATATTGTAATTCGACGGTCCCGGTGGATATCCCTGTATACACGGACGGAGACGGCAGTAAGCAAAATGACAATAACGAAGCTGGCGTAGGAGAGAGAACTGTCAAAAAACTAATACTATAAGGGGTAATGATGTGACCTTATGTTTCGAGCGATTTTTCTCCTCGTTGAATTTGTTGAATACCATTTCCTCTCCTGCTGATGGAACCATAATGAAGAACAGAAAGAATGTCCCAAAATTCTCCAAATCTCTTCAACGCAGAGAAAGCGAATACAGAGTGAATACTAGTGGCACTATTGTCACTCGACTGCAAGATACGAAAGACCTACTGGCTAAAAGTAACTGCTTTCTAGGAATGTGGTTACTATAATCCACACATGGATGGGGTGGATCTTACCGACCAAATGGTCGGTCTGTACGACTTCAATCGAAAATCCACAAAATGGTGGAAAAATTTTTTTTCAAATTACTTATGAAATCTGTCGTCAATGCTCAAGACTTGTGTGATGACTTGCATCGAAAGAAAACTCCATTTATACTGTTTCTGATTGAAGTTGCTGGTGGATTTAGAGCTATGGGTAGAGAAAATGTTAAGGTAAAAAGACGATCTGCTGCATCATCAAAGAAAAGAAAAACTAATGCTGGCTTGAATGTGGGAGATCATACGCCTATCGGCATTTGTTTTTTGAGTGCTGTTTTTTTTAATAATTAACTGAACTGTATTCTATGTCCTTATCTTTCACCCACCTGGTCCAAATTATATGAACAACTGTACTGATCTTCTAATTGTTATGTTTATGTGTGGAATCTAGTAAATACTATGACTGGTCGAAAACGTATGGAACAAAATTCTATTGCACTGGTTATTGATAATGTTACGCATAACGATCCCAAGGATTTGGCTGAGATTTTCGCTAACCATTTCACTACAGTTGCCGAATCTTCCCTCAACAGTTATTATAAAGACTCAATGTCATCCTCATGTACGACGTCACGTATGTTAGACACAACCTTTTTCTTCCACCCAGTCCTGGAGCATGAAATCCATGATGATCAGCACGAATTCTGAAGATGATAGGTACCGATATCAGCCGACATTTCGCTCATGTTATTAACCTGTCAATTAGCACAGGCGTATTTCCTCGTATTCTGAAAAAAGCTATCGTCATTCCTATTCATAAAAAGGATGATGTACACGATATCATGAACTATAGACCTATATCTATCTTAAGTGTCTTTTCCAAGGTTTTTGAAAGAATAGTGTTTGATAGAATGATGAAGTACCTAGATAAATTTCAAATACTTGATACTGCACAACATGGTTTCAGAACCGGCCGCTGGACTCAAACTGGAGCATTGCAGTTCGTGGAGTTCGTCTATCGTTGCCTTGATAATGGTCAATATGTTGCTGGATTGTTCTTTGACTTGTCTAAAGCGTTTGATAGTCTTGCTATCCAGTTTATATTGGATAAATGTTATAATCTTGGATTCAGAGGCGTGTTCTTGAACTGGATTCGTAGTTATCTGGAGGACAGAACTGCCTCAATCAGAGTTCACGACTCGTTCTCAAATGAACAGTACTGTAAATTAGGAGTACCCCAGGGTTCTGTCTTGGGGCCACTTCTATTTCTGTTATTCATCAACGATCTGCCACCAAATTTGAAAAAAATATTCTACAGAAAATCTAATATTCGCAATTTATTATCAAAAATAATCTGGTTGATACAGTTCGCTGATGACTCTTCCATAGCTATTACTGCTGAGACTCTTGAGGAGCTTCAAAAGTTATGCGAGCTGCTGGTGGAGAGTTTCGTAGAATGGTGCCATTTTAATGCTATTATGATCAATGTCAGTCAACAAGACGGAATGCATTCACTTCACTCTGTCGTCTTGTGATCAGGGTAGCATAACAATAAGGTATTTAAATACAGTCATCTCTTCGAAGGACACCACTAAATTCCTCGGCGTTCACATCGATAGGAATCTGAAGTGGAGTGCACATATCGATGCGATTTGTAAGAGGCTGAATAGTTCCTATTATGCCCTAAATAGAATCAAGAGTTCATTACCTCTAAGTTCCCTTGTGAACGTTTATTACAGTTTGGTATATAGTCACCTGTCCTATAATATCTTACTGTGGGGAAATTCCTCAGACGTAGGTAGAGTTTTCATCATCCAGAAAAGAATTCTGCGAATGATGTTCGATACAGCTCCACAATCTTCATGTAGACCGTTGTTCCTGAAAAATGGTATCCTCACATTGGCGTCTATTTTCATTTTGAGATGCCTCGTTTATATTAAAGAGAATGAAAGTAACATGACTAAACTTTCTAACTTTCATTCCCACAATACTAGAAATAAGGAAACATTATGTATCCCTAAACACAGAACTTCTAGATTTGAAATGTCGCCCCTGTACCAGGGTATCAGATTGTTCAATCATCTTCCACGGCATATACAGGGTCTAAGTGTAAATAAATTTAAGGTAGCAGTTAAAAATTTACTTTTAGCAAAATGTTTTTATACTGTGAATGAGTTTCTATGTGTTGATTTAGATAATGTCTAAATGTCTTTTCTATTGACCTGTCCTATACATACTTGTGATGTCTTAAGGGATCAATAAATTATTATTATTATTATTATTATTATTATGACGTTATATTTCTGAATTTCCTCAATTGAGTGCGAGTATTACCCTGGAAAAGCAAGCTAGATTTTCAAACATCTTGTTCTGGAGAATCCTACAGCATCAACACCCGCGGCGCTAATGAGCATTAGCACAAAACTAAACTCCTCGTACCGATGCCGTCAAAAGGATATAGCGGCCAGACATTCAAACCGACTTCATATCCGTTTCCGGAGGATAACTTTCAGAACTGTCATATACACAGTTTCCTCTGTCTGAATTCGTGGCGTCATCTGTCAGAATGATCTTTAATTACATCTCGAGCAGAAGTGGTAAAGGCATTTTTTTCACTCTCCCCCCTGTTTTTCGAAGCGTGTAATTGAGCAATGCATAATGGAAGGGCAAAAGATCAAGTTTCCGCCACTAATATCCTTCGGATTCGTTACTCTTGGGTGGAATTAGTGTGATTATTTTGAATACAATGATACGGATTATTTAGACTTTGAATCTAAGCTCGTTGAATAAATAAATGATGGAACTGTTTCGTGAATGCAATGAATGCTTTCACAAGACACAAGCGCTATAACATTAGCGAAATATAGTCATATAAATAATAAATATATGAAAACATTTCCCAAATCTATGTATCTTGAGCTTACAACTAATATCATATATCTAAAAGCAATCCTACGAATTAATTTTTTGACTAACCACATGCCTGGCAGAGTGTGTAGTGCTGTGACCAATAGCCGCACTAATGCGGTATTTAAAGATCTCTAGGCGTTTGATCTACTTATTGTTTCCCAAATAGCTTCTGATATGTTTGACACAATTGAGAATTGTTAGGGGTATTACAGCTCTCCATGCCTTGTCAATCTGTAAAATAGCTGTCAGAACCGTGATATTCGCAGTAAGCTGCTTGTCGAGAGATTGTGAAACGAGCTTAACAATTTCTTTACGATAGAAGGTCTTAAAATTATAGATGATTCCTTGGTCCAATTGTTGCAATTTGAAAGTTGTATTCGGGGGAAAAAAGTAAAGTTCCACGTTCGACAATGTAGGAGGACTGTATTGGATGGTGCAAGTAACTGAAAATTGTGAAATTTTCAGCTTTTGTCCTTTC
This sequence comes from Cryptolaemus montrouzieri, assembly GCA_013387265.2. Classification (NCBI taxonomy): domain Eukaryota; kingdom Metazoa; phylum Arthropoda; class Insecta; order Coleoptera; family Coccinellidae; genus Cryptolaemus; species Cryptolaemus montrouzieri. The sequence continues at coordinate 21,639,033 of JABFTP020000103.1, forward strand.
ATATCCCCTTCAACTGTTAAAAGCCAATTGTTAAAAAGTTCTGTCGTCATCCAAGCTTTTTTGTTAGCACAATAATCAGTAGGAAACTATTTCCTTTGAAACATCGCGGTTTCAATGCTTTTCCTATCACTTAGGGTTCAAGTTTTTCCGATCCATCCATATTTACTGCAAGTAAAACTGTCAACCTCTCTATGTTTTCCCCCATGACATTTTTCATCTTTGAAAGTAAGCGTCTTGTCCGGTAGACATTTGAAAAATAGGCCAGTTTCATCAGTACTTAAAATGTCTCGGTCATCATAGTTTTCAATCAAGGTCATCAATCTACCGTGCCAATCTAAGCAAACTGCATCATCAACACTTCCAATTTCCCCAGAAACTTTTTTTAAACACTCCATTTTTCTTTTTGAAAGTTGTAAGCCACCCTTCCTTGCCGCAAAGTTTTTGATGCTTAGAGTAGACGCAAACTCTTTTGCTTTTTCCTTTAACGAGTTTCCGCTAATAGACACTTGTTGTCCTTTACACAGTCTTAGCCAAATGACAAGCCTTTCTTCTAGACGAGGAAATTCACCTTCAGTAGCTCTTTTCCGTACTCCAGCAGTTTAAGCAGCATTAATTTTCTCCTTATACTGAAGGAAGGCAAGGAAACTAAGGATCCAGATGGATACAGACCCCTGTGTGTCTTGAACAATCTAGCTAAACTTAATGAGCAGCTCCTTGCCACTAAACTAAACGATGAATTAGAAAACAAAGCACCCTTTCGGATAACCAATATGGATTCCGCATAAGAAGGTCCACTGTGGATGCCACACAGAGGATTGTCCAAATAACCAAAGAGGAGAAAAAAACACTATAAAAACTGCGCGCTTCATACACTAGATATTCGTAATGCTTTCAACAGCGCGGGGTGGATACACATTGTGGAAGAACTCAAAAGAATATGAATATCCCCATACCTCAGAGCTACGCTAAACAATTACCTCAGGAAAAGAAGCTATGACGGAACCTCTTTCGAAATAACAAGTGGAGTCCCACAAGGATCCATGATGGGGCCGTTGCTGTGTAACTTGCTATTCGACGGGGTACTTAAACTTGATTTACCAAAAGTTATCGAAATTGTAGCCTATGCCGACGAACTGGCAATAATGGCCAAGTCCCGAACAAGCGAATACCTAAAAGCAGCTATAGATGAAACGGTACCCAGAGTTTCCTACTATTTGAACTCAAGAGGACTCAATCTGTCGTAGATGAAATCAGAGGCTATCATGCTGTCAGGAAGGAAAAAACATGAAGATATAGAGTTTGAAGTAGGAAATAGTATAATCAAACTAACCAAAACCCTGAGGTATCTTGGCTTTATGTTGGACCCACAACTTTAGGACACACATAATGTAGGCAGTTGGAAAAGCAATAAAGAAAGCAGAACAACTGAAACGCTTACTACCCAGGACAGGAGGCGCAGAAGAAAAGAGAAGGAGAATACTGGCGGAAGTGTTGCATTCGACCATGCTATATGGGTCCCCGTCTGGAAAGACGGTACTAGAATAAAGAAATATTTAGGAAACATGGTGTAAGCCCAAAGGAGGATGGAACTTATTGTCTGAAGGGCCTATAAAACAGCCTCCACTGAGGCGATAAACATAGTGGCGAGCATCCCCCCTATAGAACTCCTAATAAAAGAAAGGGCGAATGACCCCTATCACAGAGAAAATACACTGGGACTGAGCTGTAATATAATGGATGAGTGGCAACGAAGATGGGATTAATCAACCAAGGGTAGATAGACGTATAGGCTGATAAGAGATGTGAAGAACTGGACGCACAGACCACATGGGGAGGTAGACCTCCCCATGTGGTCCTGAGACAGGTATTGCTTGGGCATGACTGCTTTAAAGCATATCTAAGCCGAATTGGAAAGGAGACAACTGGAAAATGCCATAATTGTGAGTATTATGATGATACGGAAGCACGCTATCTTTTGATGTGCCTCCTCTATCAGTGAGAGGACCATACTAGAAATAACTATGGAAGAAAGAATCACCCCTGAAAACCTTATAGGTCTCATGTAAGAAGACGAAACTAAGTGCCAAACTACACAAAACCATATAAAAGCAATAATGCAGAAAAGAGAGGGCGATGTAAAAATCATAAACCAGAATTTGAAAGAAACAACTGAACAGCTGTTGACACCTGGTGGAGCGATGAATGCTAATCAGCGATGCCACTCCACTTAGGGGAGTAAACCGGTGTAGGGGTCTTTTAGTGGGAAGGGCAGTAATTGGACTCGAAGCCCACACTCGAAGTAGATAACCGACGCTCGAGCAGGAATAGCGATACCCCCATCGGTATAAAGAAAAAAAATTTCTCCTTGTGCTTTATTATGGTTGAGAGAGTACTCAAAGGAATCTTAAATTCTATTTCAACATTACTTTTCTTCTCACCTTCCTCTACCTTTTCGATTAACTTCTTCTTATCAGCAATCGTCAAACATTTATACTTTCCACAACTCATAACTAATACAAACTTTTAATCGGAATACAAACGAAATAGTAACAGTAACTAAAACATAGTGAAACAAACCAATTCGTGTTCAATAGACAAACTAATCATAACAGAAACAAAGGCTCGTGTACGTTGATACATGTCGCAAAATGTACTTACAATCTTTCCGCCTCTTTCCCTCTGCAACTTTGAATTGTTATATAGCAATAATTTTTCCGTTTGAATTACCAAGTGCATAAAAATGTATTGATTTAGTTCGAAATACCAAGAGATTTTATAGGGATCTCGTGATCACTTTGAATTATAGAGACGTTGGAATTATGGCTGGTTTTAATTACCGAGAGTCGAATGTAATTAAAAGCATAGGAATATGTACTGAAGAACCAAACTGTAAGTAATCACTGAAGGAGTACAGTTACCCGTAGCAGAATTGAACTGGTTTTTCAATTCTTAAAACTATCATTAACGAAAACCGGAATATCTCATAGAAAAAAAGTGTATTATGGAGAAAGTACTGCATTTCTTAGGATGAAAATAGTGTTCACAAATCATGATTTCATTGAAATGAAAATGAACCCGTCAGATATTACAATGAATCGGTTCTTATACCGGATCAAGAAATTCTAAAAGGCTATTATCCTTCGAGAAAGAACCAACATGGAAAGTTCCAAAAAAGCTTGAATTCAATTCAATTTCAGGTATTGCTGAATAAGCAGATAGTCAATTGCAAAAAAATCTCTCAGAACTACTAAAAGCAATAGGAGAAACAGTATCCTTGCATTTGAGAACCAAATATGAAAAACTGATTTCTACACTCTCTAAATATGAAAAAGTGACAGACTGAAAATGTCAAAGAGGACCCTCAACTTCAAACTGCTTGACCAAATTGCTTTGGACAGAAGATAATGAATGCTCTGTGATGGAATCAGGAGATTTTGTGAGTAACTAAGAATCGACCAAACTGTTTCTACTGATCGAGAGAAGGAACATCATATACAGCCAAATCGTTAAAAGAAGCAATTAAGGTATTAAGTTCTAGAACTCTTTCATATACCGATCACAAAACTTAGCTTTTTCTGATTTTCATTCATTCAATAAACAGCTTATCTCAAACGAAGGCGTAGCATCTGTCACACAGATATCGTCTACAATTTTCTTTTAAAAATTCTTGTTTCATATTGGCACAGCCGTTAGCATTCAAGGAAGATCACATAAAATACGCCATCATTTACACCAGCAGTGCAATATATCAAGACTAAGATCAGCAGATAATAACGGCAAAACCAGTCAAGGATAGGCAATATTCCCAACTTCCAAGAACCCTTGCTTTATCCAGTCGCGAAATCATTTTTGCCTTACACTTTTACAATTTACAATGTTGCGCAATAAATTCTTGTCAGTAATACCCCGTCATCTTTCTTGCATAGCAGCATCCATCACTCCAAGGCTCTAAATTCCCGTTGCCGGCACCTCCTTCAGTGCGCCAATGTTTGATGTTCGCCTCGGGAATGCATAATTTAACGGGAGACAACGCCATGGAAGGTGGCTTAGACGGCGCGCGACTGCACGTGACTAACTTCGTGATTTGTTGCCGTGACGGCGTTTATGTCTAAAAATGTACCGGCATTTTTGTTGTTACTCCATTTCGACGAACTTATTAATTGATTCTCACTATATCGTTGTAAATCAGTGAAGTTAAATTCATAAGTATAGAAAATATTTAATGTAGCATTTCTAAACGAACCTAGTAATAAAAATAATTTAAATAGAATTTGAATTGCCACCTCTATGTGATGGTTATTTAGATAAAACTGTTGATCAGTGACAGTTTGAGTTAAGGTTGAAAATGAAGAACTACACGATACAATATGCATCCATTGTTGAAAAATTCACGTTTCAAAGAATTCGAAGCTCTATGACTATTGCTGATCAAACTGTTATGTTATAGATGAACAGATGTTGCAATATTAATTATTTTGTTTATGCTGTTTTCTGTAAGAAGAGAGCAGTTCAAATTGTATTGAGCTTATTTTCGTTTTAAGACTTTTTAGTTCCTCAAGTTTTCCAGTTTATTTAGTATATTCTTGAGATTCGTCATAAATTGGTAAATTGAATTGAATTATGATCGAATATATATATATATATATATATATATATATATATATATATATATATATATATATATATATATATATATATATATATATATATATATATATATATATATATATATATATATATATATATATATATATATATTGTTAAATTTTAAATTTTTTTTTCATGGAAGTATCTATGATTTGATGTGTTACGGGTTTTATTCCGTGGTCCATTTTGATTGTGGCGACGATTCGACAAGTTGTCCCTTGTCATCTTCAGGCGTTCGGTAGACGATGTCTCGAGCGTAACTGATACTGGTTTGTCGGAGGTTCTACTTTTATGTCCTCGTTGTGGGCGTCGATGGACCTGGTGGTGGGGATGCTTTCATTATTATCTCTTAATGATGCTGGTTTCCTAGGTGGTATAATAACCCTCCAAGCCTTTGATAGGTTGAGGGTTTCGTCTCTTTTGTTCATTGTTCCACGTTTTTCAATTTCCACTGCTTCTCTGATAAGACGTTTCTTAAGTTGTTGTGTGGTGCTGATTTGTTTTGAATTATCGAAATCTATTGTATGACCCGTATGTAGTTTATGTAGATAAATGGCGGATGAGATGGATTTATTTTTTAGTGCTCTTTTATGTTTCTCTATTCTTTCTTTTATTCGTCTATTAGTTTGGCCGATGTATATCTCGTCACAATCTCCGCATGGTATTGAGTAAACTCCCTGATTTTCTAGAGGAATGTTGTCTTTCGGGTTTCTGAGAATTTTTCCGATAGTTAAGTATGGTTTGTATGCCGTTCTAATTTTGTGTTTCCTCAATGTTCTTCCTATTTTATCTGTTACTCCTTTGATATATGGTAAAACAGTTGTGTTCTTTTTCTCTTCTGTGCATATCGTGTTTCGCCCAGTGGGAGTGTCCTTATAGCTGCTTTTATTGTGTTTTTGTTATATCCATTATTTTCAAGAGCGTTGGTTATTTTAGATAACTCTTCTTTCCTGTGGCTGTCATCTGTGAGTTCTACCGATCTGTTTATGAGCGTTTTGACCACTGATTTTAATTGAGCTGGATGATGGTGTGATGAGGCATGTAAGTATCTATTTGTGTGGGTTGATTTTCTGTATACTGAGAATTGTAAATGTCCGCTTTGTGACTTTGTTAAGAGGAGATCCAGATATGGCAACTGTCTGTTTGATTCTTTTTCAATTGTGAATGTTATGTTCACATGGATTGAATTCAGTTGAGCTGTGAACGCGCTTAGGGATTCTTCACCGTGGGGCCATATGATAAAAATGTCGTCGACGTATCTCAGCCATATTTTGGGTTTCAGATGGAATTTTTTTTGTGCTTGTTTCTCGAAATTTGCCATAAATAAATTAGCAATAGCTGGTGACAAAGGAGATCTCATGGGTGCTCCCGATGTTAGCTTGTAACGTTTGTGTTCATAAGAAAAATTTGTAGAATTCAGGCAGTGTTCGGAAAGGAGTATAATGTCTTCATGGAAATTTTCCTTGAGTCCCTCTAACGCCTCTTCCCTGGGAACGTCTGGAAATAAAGACACTATGTCTAGAGTTGCCATGATATATGTGGGGTCCAGAAGAGTTCTATAAAATGTTTCGAATTTTTGACATGTGATTCCTTTGTCGGTGAATTGACTGCGCTAACAATGGGTCTCAGCGGGATGTCGGTTTTATGGATTTTCGTCAAACCATATAGTTTGGGAATTCTAAAGGTTTTTTCTCTGGGAATCAGGTCCTTTTTGATCTCCATAGGAATTGACGAACTTTCTATCAGTTTCTTTGTTTTCGTTTCTAGATAGGTGGTAGGGTCGATGTTTGTTTCTTTATAGCATTCGTCCTTCAAGATCTTTGCCATTTCATCTTCGTAATCATTTGTGTTCATGATTACTATAGCGTTTCCTTTATCAGCAGGTAGTATTATAATCTCTTGATTGGATCTTAATCGTTTAATGGCCTGTTTCTCTTCTCTGCTTACGTTAGTGGTAGGAAGTTTGTGGATAATGATAAAATCAAGATGATTAAAACGTAAATATAGGTGTGTGTTGACAATTTTTTTCATTTGTGCCTTCTGTCAGGTGTCCTGACATATCATACTTTGTATTTCACATGGTGAACTTATCAGTGTTTCGTTATTAAACATTGTTAAAGTGAGGTTTGAACCCAATTTTCTCAAGTGACTGTCATGAAGTTCTCCAATGAAGAAATGGTTGATATTATAACGACGATTATTGGTCTCCGTGAGTTTCCAAGAATGAAATTGAATATTCTCTTTGTCTTTATTCACTCTTGGAGCTCTAGATATTTTAATTTAGAAAATGAAAATATGAATACCCATTTTCGCAACTTACTGTTGAGTTAGAATCACAGGACATAACTTTAAGTTAGAATTGGCTGTTCTGTACCTAAAAATGGGCGAACTACAATATTGCTAAATGTTACAAAGTAATTTTTAGGGGGCTTTAAAAATTCTTCAATTTAAAGGTCCTTAGTTGCTTACAGAATAGCAACTAGACATTAAATTTTAAAGGACGCTTAAAAATGTCATATTTAGCGGCATCTAAATTTTAAAGGAAAATTTACAGAATATACCCCTGAATCTACAAATCACATAACTACATTAGCTAATTTAATAATTTTCTACAAATGCAACAAAGGGATGACAATAAATCTGTTCGAAAGTTTGGAGATTAACAAACTTTGTAAAAATCCAAAATTAACCACTCTCCATAGTATTCTAAACTTAAATCACTCCAAACTAATCAACATTTAAATATTCCTGGACACTTAAAAATGACGTAACTGTCGAAATTTTTAAGCATAACGATTGTGGAAATCAGTCAAAATTAATTTCCATGCAATTAATCCATCAACATCATTAATCCCTGAATATCTTTCTATAGAATTATTTCAAAACAAATATAGGTGAATATAACAAAATTCTTAAGTATTACAAGCTCAAGACTTGAATTATACAGAGAGACAAATTTTAATTTTTTTGGTAAACGGAAAAAGCAGCTTGAAATCCGTAAGGGCTTTTATTTCAGTATTTTTCATTTATCAATCTTTTCCTTCTTTGTTTTTTATAGAATTTTTTGGAAAGTATGATTTGAATATGAAATTATCATTTTATTAATTTCCTTTAAAGACAAAAAGTTTTTCATCAAAACGACTTGTAAGAAAGTAATGACTTCATGAACAAATTATACCTACTAAAAAGTTATAAGGACAAATCTTCCTAATTTTAGCTGAGGAGTCACTACCTAAAGTAGGTCCGCGTATTTACGAAACACCCATGAATAATTGTTAAGATAATTCCAGAAAATCCGGTATCCTGTGTATTAAAAAATCATCTAAAATTCAAGTGATACATTATAGATACTCTTATACATATTCATCTCAGACATTTCAACCAATTCGTTTTGTTCCTTTCCGAAAACTACTTTCTTCCACATTGCAGAATTCTCTGAGCTGAAAACCATATTTTGCGGACGTGAAAAGATATATCACACATGAACGTGACGTGAGCCAGGGAAAAATGCACCGGAATGCCTCCAGAGTTGAAAGTTTAATTGAAATGCTGCAGGCATCTCGAATGCTTTGAACAAAACTTTGTTAACCCCCCACGTCCGACGTATAAGACTCTAGATCCTTAAATATTGTACTCGTCTCACGAAGGGGGGTAGAAACAAACGGTATGACCGCATTAGAAGAGAGATTATTGCGGTTGAAAAGAAGTCTGTCGGATCTTTCAGAATCATAAACTTTTGATTTACTCTTTCTCATTTCATAGAGAACTGATATTTAGTTATCTTGCGTTTTTATTTTCTTTTCTGGATGTTTTCAATTTAGTTTTGTAAATTAATTTGAGGCCCTCTGCATATTAGTTAATAAAATTTTAAATATATTTTAACATAATTTTCTGGAAAATTTGCATCCTACAGGAACTTCCGTTGAAATTACATTCTATTTATCAATTTTTTCATAATAACTTGGCTCTAGAGTTCGTAGAAAACGAAAATTGGCAATTTCAGTTCCTCATTCCTAAAATCAAATCAAAAGTCATTAAATTTGTATCATTAAAGTAGAGTAGTCCATGATGATGAGTGGTGATTTACTCAAGGGCCTTGGAGACTTATAGTATTTTGAAAATTAGGTGATAGAATTAATAAGAGGTATATAATGTTTTCCCTTTCAGCGTCAACAGGTTTTTAAAAATGTAGAAAAGAACAATTGCTTGGAATTAGTACAAGGTGGAGAAATTTCGACGTTTCAGTACTTCAATTACGAGAAATGTTGTGAATAGAGGATATCAACCCCTCCTTTCTCATAATCTTTTTCCGTGAGGAATTAATTGTCGCAAACAGAATCAAGTTAGCTTTTTTGTTTTCGAGTTATATGTGAATTTCTAAATATTCAGAATCAGTCAAAATATTATATCTCGGTTATTCTTGAAGGTATTTCTAAATAGTTGTGATATTCTACAGACACTTTTTACGTATAATCGAACTACGTACAGAATTTTTCTTGTCCTACGGTTTGTGAATTATAATGCAAATTTGCGTTTGTTTTTAATATGAATCATAGATAACTTTGATTTCGTTGAATAGTGTCTTTTTGCTTCTCAAAATATATCACATATGCACACAATTTTTCATCCAGAAAGTGTTTTCATGAATAACCCAGAACTATATAAATTTTCCTCAATTTTATCTAGTTATATACGGAATCATTTACATAGCTTAGGTATGTTCTGTGCTCTTACTATGACAATACGAAAATAGATTCTTGAAATGACAAATCAGATAAATTACTCAATATTCTTCATCAACTTATGTGAATATATTTTCGTTTGTAATAACGAAGTGACCACACTGAACGAAAATTTTGAGAAGTAACATGTTATTTTATTTCAAAACAGAAAACCACTGAGATATTCTATTATATGCAATGAATTTTAATGAAATGAATCAATGCAGGCAATCAAATTTAATGCCATTATTTTGATTGCATAATTCACGACGTCTGCGGATACTACGACACGCATTGGATATTTCAATATTGGTATACCTAAAATTTTAGTTCAACTCTATTTTGACTAGCCCGTCTATACATATCTTTGTGGATATACCAAGGATCTGTTATATAGGGTGTTTGAAAAACACATTGCTGATTGCTGAAGTGATTTCATGAAAAAAAGTTCATATAAACATAGGTTCACAAATATCCCGATTTACTGTTGAAGTTTAATCGAAAGATGCAGTTAAATTTGAATATTTCGTATACCGCCTATGGTATTGAGGTAAAATTTTGGGGGCGTCGAAAACTTTTAGAGACGTGTAATTGTCAATACGAAACAATATTTTGGCCTCACCAGTGGCGCGTGTATGTACACAACGCTGGTTATTCTCAAGGAAAAAACTGGGAAGCTACTGTTTCTTTCGAAAATAAAGAAAAAATTTTGAATTTTCCAATTGTTTTTCAAGAAAAAGTTTTTCTGCATTTTTTCGCACGACGCCCAGTTTTTGAGTAGAAAAATGTTGAAAAATTTGAGGAATCATTGCGATTCCATTGATAATCTGTTCTATGCTCAGTCAAGATGTGTTCAGAAATGAATAACTTCAGTTTCTGTTTCTCAATAATTTTGAATCTATTGAATTTGGATCTCGAATCGGTTATCATGAATTCTTATACGACTTGCACTTTATGTATGGACGTGCTGACGGAAATGTATTAGCTCGGCGGTTGTACATTGAAAGATTTTCAATCCAATCTATTGCTCCCGATAGAAAATCTTGTGAAAGACTTCATCGACGCCTATCTAAAATGACACATTGATACAACATGAAGGAGCAGAAAGGCCAAAGGAAGTAGGAACGGTAGAGCTGGAAAATGGGATTCTTGCAATATTTCAAGACCTCCACTCGAAAAATTGCTGACAAGTGTCAGCATAGGAACTGTTTTGCAAATTCTTCATGAAAAATGTTAGAAAGAGGGTGTACCGCCACTTTTTGGATCACACGATTCCAGAAATTTTCTAGAGTGTACCTTTGGCAATAAGACAAACGATGTGGTTTATGCACGATGGCGCACCTACCCATTTTAGTCAGCTTGCTCGTGACTTCCTAACTCAATAGTATGGAAATCGCTGTATTAACCTGGACTAAAACCCCCTCTATTTCTTCATATGGACTCTTTGGTCTACACTACCTCCATGGAAAATGTTGAGGACTTAAGAAATAGAATCTTCGCTGAGTGCAACTCGGAAAAAACAAATCCTGCTGTTTTTAAAGAGTTTGCCAATCAATGAGGAGAAAACTGGAATCTTGTCTTCGCTTGAATTAAACTTTTGATTTTCAAACGTAGGGGATGTAGTGATAAAAATGAAAACACTACGATGGTTCTTTCAATCGAAGACTAGCCCATGACCTTTATACTTGCATCTTGAATTTCCTTCTTCATTTGATCTGGAACGCATGTTTTCGTTTTCTTTCAATATAGCAGATTCAGTCGAGGAATCCAAAAACAGATGGCCCTCTATGGTCATAACCGGAACAATGTAAAGAGGCCAAATTACAAGTATTATCAAGCCAGAATACACGTACTTAACTCATTTACCCATTATTTCCTTCAAATCTAATAGAAAGAACTTTGTCAAACACAATGTTCCAATCAATAAACGTAAAATATGTCACAAATTTTTCTGGCGTTATGTGATAGCTATCAATCGAGTTTTTCGGTTCACGTACATTATACTAGCATGTTTTTTTATTATCAATTTTTCAGGGAGCCGCATTACCACCTTCTCCTCTACTATATTCAAACAATATGAAACTTGATGAAAAGACATTAAATAATTCATCTGAACTATCCAAGAGCACAGAAACACTTAAGCTGTTTCTCTAAATGAATGCTGTGAATGGACATAGAGTTACTATGCGGTTTTCGCAGGCAAAGATCAACAGGAGATGTGCTCACCTACGTCACTCATGTTTGTACATCAACGATGGAAAAACATGGGGAATCTAGAGCAATAGCCCTCGACATCTCTAAAGCCTTCGATAGGGTTTGGCATGCAGTCTTGTTGAATAAACGTGCTGGATATGGGCTTCCCGAAAAATTGCGGGATTGGATAAGCAGATTTCTTTCAACTAGAGCAATACAAGTTCCGGTTGCAAGCAGGAGTACGTCAGGGATTCATTCTTTCGCCAACCTTGTTTCTGTTGCAGATAAACGATCTTCTGTCATCTACAGAGAACAAGATTTTCGGTGTTTGCTGACTATTGTACCCTGGTTTCGTCTTTCAGTAAGCTGCGGCCGATTACAGCTAAGAAATCTCAGCGTCAGAGATGTCAACAAATCAATAACTTAAACTCTGACTTACAGAGGAAATCGGAGTAGGGTCATTTGAACCTGGTGAGCTTCAACGCGAGCAAGACGCAAGCAACCACGTTTTCAAGAAAGGTCCCCGCTGAAGAACCTCCTCTAACGATGTAAGGCAAACAAATTGCATCCAAAGATTAGATGCACCTTCTCGGAATAACGGTCGACTTCGGGTTCTGCTGGCATGAACATGTAACAGCAATATCTAGGTCTGCATCAGCTAAACTTAGCTTTCTTTTCAGAACCAAGCGATACTTCTTGTCATCTCAGCGGTTGCATCTATATAAGGCGCAGATTCGACCTGCTTTGGAATATTGTTCCCATGTATGGGGATCTGTACCCACACATTCGTTGCAGATATTGGATAGTGTGCAAATACGGGGTTTGCGCCCCATCGATCACCCTGAGATCACTCGCGATCTCCAACCGCTGGCTCTCAGAAGACAAGTTGCTGACCTTTCCCTGTTTCATAGATACTTCCACGGAAGATGATACAAGGAGCTGACAGAGCTGGTTCCGGGAAACATGTTTTGCCGTAACACTAGGCTGGCATAGAGTTCTCATCATATGGCGGTACATTTGGCTACCCCTCGAATCTCTCTCTATAAGAATTCCTTCGTTTACAGGGCTGGTGAGCTATGAAACTCGCTTCCTTTCCATCATCCTACAATTTTGCAAGAAAAGCACAAGGAGAAAGCTGGGTTATATTTCTCTAATGATTTCATTTTCTTCTTGAAATGGGGCAAAATCATAAGTTATCGGAAAGATATTCGGTAGAAGCGAGTTTCCACAGTACATTCAACCTCTAAACAAAAGAAATTTTCTAGAGAGAAGTACAATGTGACTGACCGATCTCGTAGCCATAGCCAACAGATCAGTAGTTTATAGAACCTGAGCGACACCAGTTTTGGTAGCTTTCAGTCTCATGAAAACGGTGCACTTTCCCTCAATTCCATCAAAACGAAATTTCGAATATAATATCGCGCTAGATAAATCAAACTTCGAAAGAGCGAACTTTATAGAATAACGAACGTGACATGTAATTAACAACTGGAAACGAAAGTGCAATTATCCCCTAATCCATTTTCTGAAAATAGGAAATTGTTATCTAAGGAGTTTTCTTTTTGTTTGGACAACATAATTATAATCATGCGACCAAGTCAGGGACTGTCAGATAGCGAGTTCGTATTTCCCTGCACGCACGGTTAAATTTCTATTTTGTAGGGAAATTGTATTCTCATTTCAGCAATCTTCCTTATTACACTCACGCATATCGTGCCTCATCTTATGGACGCAAATTTTAAATCGAACTTAAATGAATCTGAAATGAAGGAAATAGATCTTCGTAACCATTAATAACTTCACCAAATATTTGGTTTTTTAATTGTTGATACAAGAAACTCTGTTTCATTGCTTTGATGGTTCCTTATTGGACCAATTTCATCACAGACATCGCCACGACAACAATGTTACGAATTTAGAGAAAGGTTTGTTCCTACACGATCACAAGATTTAATTCACAATAAAAATCCCAGGAATTCATTGTGAAGTGAATGTATAGTATACTCATATACCGGGTGTCCATTTAGTGCGTAATTGATCCATAACTTTGTTCCTGTTGAATATATTGAAGAAGTAAATGCTTCATGTACCCACACATGGCAGAACAAGTCCTGGATCCAGTCTTCGGCATTATCTTCTAAGCAAAATAGACAAATTGTTATGGATGTGTAGTGTATGTTTCAGTTAATGGTTTACTTTCTTAACTTGATCGGCAATTTTTTCTCTAGACCGTCGTTACCTTGTTTTCTCTTGTTTACACTCTTTCCTTTGATTTCAATTCCTTTGGTTTGCTTTCCTTTGCCTAGAATTGCTATTTCTAACTTAGATCCTATTTCCTTTTTTTAGTCTTTCATTCTCTTTTTCTTCTGGTAGTTTTTTGTATTGCGATGACGTTAAAATTTCACTTCGCTTACATTTTCTTTTGCGAGCTGCTGTTATTTTGTTGTCAGCTTCAAGCAATGCTGATAAGTTATGTCGACGGTTTGGGACTGGTTATTAAAGGAACTCTTACATATTGTCTAGGTTCTTCCATAAATTCGTCTTCTACTGAATCTAAGCATTTCTTCATGACCGATCGAAACTGATCCGCCAGCAACAGCTAGAGGACGACTTAGTGTCCGATACTAAGAGACAGACAACATAGTACATTAAGTGGTAACTACCAAAACCGGGTGAAAAATCTAATAATATTCTACCAGTGTACGGTTGACAGTCAAATACCATGATTAAACTCGACAATCATTAAAATGTTATTGCCTAATGTGCGAGAATTACTCACATCGATCTTATGTGACGCATTACTTCTCCTCCAAACAACAAGCAAACGGTCGCCCCCACCGTGGTCACACGCGTCACTGGCGTGCCGCGGCATGTGATCCTGTAGCTATGCACCCCTGCGCCCCTTTAACTTGAAATTTGAATCGCACCGGTTTATACTTGTCTAGATAGTATGACTTTCCAGCGATGGGTGCCGTCCGGCGTTACGGGCCTTCCCCCTAGTTATACTACACGAAAAAACATCGGTACAAAAACCTTAGTTCACCAAAAACTTTCAAATAGTTGCCGCAGCTAAAAACAGAAGACGGATCCAACAGATGAAACTAAAGCTGAATTGAAACATTTGTAACACAACAACTGATAAAGCGAAAATCCACTTCAATTGAAGAGTTAAGAATAGACTCTTTGACCAGACCAGTGGAACTCGTCAGTTTGGGTCTATGGCGAAGGCAGTGCGTAACAACTTCTGCAAGTCATCCAACTAACCCTTGATTGGACATGACGGTTCTATCGCATCCCCGCCTGAAGCAAATGCGGATCTCTGCAAAAAAAAATTGAAAAATGCTGTTTTAGATAAACGAAATTCAGTGCTACCAAGTATCCCACATGTTCAATCGAATACAAAGTTCAGAGTGCATTCTTAAATAGCTGAATTGTCAGAAAGCAGCGGGTCTTGATGTAATACCAACTGTTTTGAAAGAAAATGCTCAGAGTTAGCACCTGTTTTTATCGTCTCTTTCAGCTTCCGTATGAGCTCCAGATGCATCCGGAGACGTTTGAAGAGTTGGGAGAGTATAACCAAATGCAAAGATAGGGAAGGAATGCATACCCCAAAATTACCGTCCAACCGCATTGTTGTCCATTATGACTAACTTCTTGAAAGGGTGATTAACGATGAGCTGATGAATTATCTCGAGTTGCAGGGTATCATCAGAAATCGACAATACGATTTCCATAGACAACGGTCAACTGGACACCTACTTGCAAATGTTATGCATTTTTGGAAATAAACAATCGAAAATGATTGCGAATCAAGAGCCATTTCTCTTGATGTCTCAAAGACCTTCGACAGAGTTTGTCACACTGCCTTGATGAATAAACTAATCGAATATGGATTAGTAACTCTCTTCTGTAGATCGATTCAAGTGAAGGTTGATGGTGTACGGAGTGAGTCTTTACAAATTAATAAAGAAGAGCCCAGGGCTCCTTCTCTCGCCAACTCATTTTCTATTGCAGTTTATTGAAGTGGTCCATTTCACTGAAAACAATATTTGGATTTGTTGACGACTGTAGCCTGGTGTCCACATCTTCAATATTACAAGACACGTCATAGTAAAGTACATAAAAACAAACAAACGGATGGAACATATATATATATATATATATATATATATATATATATATATATATATATATATATATATATATATATATATATATATATATATATATATATATATATATATATAAACTTGAGACAAGAAGAATTATCCAAAAATCCGTAGATCAATGAATAATCCTTCCTGACAAGAGCTAGTTCCCAAACCTGCCTGCCATGCACGCAGCCCCCAAGTGCCAAGTGCCAATAGTGCAACTAAGCAGGATTCCGAGAAACGAAGCGTCAGACTACAGTTTTGCCCTCATTAGGAGCTCATCAGTGTCGCATATCGCTTCTCAGCATCCTATCAAGCTACATCGGGGTACCCTATCGATTCCAGAAAGGACTTACCTCCTACATACGTACGGTCCCCCATGGACCGACATGGCGAACCTGCTACCGGACTTCAAGAAAGATACAAACAATAAGAAACAGATGTGGAAACGTTAAAATTCCAACATTTGGGAGACAGATAAACCTCCCGTTGGTAAATATTTGGTCAAATATCTTCCGCGATAAACTTCGCAAGGAGTCTACGTATGTAAACTTGAGACAAGAAGAATTATTCAAAAATCCGTAGATCAATGAATAATCCTAACCTGACAAGAGCTAGTTCGCAAATCTACCTGCGTGCATGGCAGACTATCAACTATCACGTAGTTCAGGCTTGATCGATCAATTATATATATGATAAACATGTAAAATATAAATAATTTTTATTAACCTGAGTCTACCTGAACCACCTGGAGGTACTCGTCAAGAGTATAAATTGGATTGCTTGTTAAGAAAGCTTTCAATTTAGCCTTGAATGGCGTTGCGCCAACCGATCTCTGAAATCTTTTGGGCAGGTTGTTATACATTCTCCTACCCAGCCATAGGTAGGTATCCTGAGATTTTTTCAATCTCACGTTCAGCTGGATAAGATTATTGCAAGCCTTCGTTTGGTAGTTGTGGAATATCTGAGTGCCTAGGGTGGAAATCTTTTGTTTTATGGATATAACACAATGAGGTAAGCATAAATGTAGCCGGAATGGTAAGTATCCTAAGCTCTTGAAATTACGGCCTACAGCTTGTAGTTGGTGTGGCCCCCACAATTGTTCTGATTACCCTTTTCATGTGATGCATGAGCCGAGGCACCCCAGAGAAGGACACCATAAGTTGCTAGACTATGAAATTTAATAGTAGGTAAGTATTGCGGCTTCTTTATTGACGATGAATCTGATTCTTTTATTGAGAAGATGGCTGAGGACAACTTCTTACATAGTTTTTCAATGTGTTCCATCCAGCTAAGAGTTCCATCAAGCTGGAAGCCCAGTAGTTTCACGGTTTCAGATCTAGTTCGTTCATTTGTTGTGCAAATTAATTTTTGAGTCTTATTTTTATTTTGCTCTAGACCGTTTGGTTCAAACCAACTTGCTGCCATGCTGAGCATTTCTTGTTTCACCTCTACCAAATTTTCTCGTTTTTTCAGCCGGCTTATTATAGTTGAATCGTTGGCATACATACATATGTTTTCAGGTCCTAGGTGCCACGCCAAGTCATTTATGTAAATACAAAACAATAGGGGCCAAGAATCGACCCCTGGGGTACTCCAACTTCCACGGTCTGTTCACTTGATTTGCAGTTTCTCCACATCACTACGGGTCGGCTACGGTCCTCAAGGTTAGATTTCAATATATTAAGAGCCCTGCTTCTAATGCCGCAGAAGTCCAACTTGTCCAATCAAATTACGTTACTTGCACAATCAAACGCATCACTCATGTCGAGGCATGATAGAGATGCCTCGCATCCAGTATCCCCTCGATGATGTTCATCATAGCTGTTATGGTGGATCTCCCCCGTCGGAACCAATGCGGCGAAGATGTCAATATATTATCCTTCTCGAGGAAATCCACCAATCTTGTCCTGAGCAGACTATCGAAACCTTGGAAAACATAGGTAATATTGATATGGGCCGATAATTGTCACAGAGATTCAAGTCACCTTGCTTGTATATTGGAGTTACTCTGAATACCTTCAGGCATTTCGGAAAATACCTTCAGAGAAACATGTATTAATTACTATACTCAAGGGTTCGGCCAGGACGTGGATAATATTCTTCAACAGTTTCACTGACATTCCGTTTATATCTTTTGGGTTGGAGAACAACATTGATTTTCTTCTTCGGGTCTGTGTCATACAGCGCCATTGTGTGCGACATTTCAACTTTATTTGCCGATGTCTTCGTTAAGATATTGTCCGATATTTCTTTTGACGCTTGTATGTTCATTGATTGAGTGACATTCACAAAAAAGTTCTTGAATTGTTCTGAGAATAATTTTGTTTCGATATTTTCTTGTTGCGCGCCAATTTTTTTATTAATTATCTCCCAAATAGCTTGGCTTTTGTTTCAGCCTTATTCAGTAGCTCTAAGTCTCTTTGCCTTATGGTATTTTCCAAGTGTTGCCTGTATCTTTCTTTCAAAGTCTTGTAGAACGGAGGAATCACGATCACCCTTCTGCTGCATCTAACTGATTTTATAACGCAATTGTTTCTAGGTTAACTTTATTTTTGCGGATATTAACTTTTTTCAGGAAAATATAGGTCGACATATTGCAGAACATTATCATGGAACCAGTTATAGCAATCCTCGGCCCCCAGTTGTGTCTTCTTCTTCTTCAAGTGCCATGCAGATTCCTGCGTAGGCGTCCATCCTTTCACTCATCATACGATTCTATTGATTGCAGCATTTTGTAGTGTCTGGAAGTCCTGTATTCTTGTCCGTTGTCGTATGTTTCGTAGCCAGGATAGTTTTCTCCTACCTACTCCTCTTTTTCCTCCTTCTCTTTTACCCTGGAGGATAAGACGCTGGAAGTGATAGCGTTCTCCGCGCAGTACATGTCCAAGGTAGCCAATTTTTCTTCTTTTGATGTTTTCGAAAAGTTCACGGTCTATCAAACCAGTTCATTTCAGTATATCCTCATTCGTTACATGTTCAACCCACGATACCCTCAGCATCCGTCGTAGGGTCCACATCTCGAAGGCCTCAATTTTATTTATAATTGCTGTTTTCAACGTCCATGCCTCGACTCCGTACAAGAGAACGAACCAGACGTAACATTTTACCATTCTATATCTGAGATTGAGATTTAGGTTTTTGTCTGTCAAGAATTTTTAAGTTTTATAAACGTTGTTCGAGCATGCTCGATTCTGCATTTTATTTCTTGATCTGGGTCCCATTTTTGGTTGATCATGCATCCCAAGTATTTAATTTGAGTGACTTCCAGTTGTGTCAGGCAAGTCCAATCAACCCTGTTGATTTCTTCAACGAAAAGGTTAGTATTTTTGATGCATTACTTGTTCTACCTCTACCAAATTTTCCCTTTTCTTTTTCTGCAGGCTCATTATAGTTGAATCGTTTGGCATACATATGTTTTCAGGTCCCAGGTGCCACGCCAAGTCAATTATGTAAATACAGAACAATAGTAGGCCGATAATCGACCCCTGGGGTACTCCAACTTCCACTGGCTGTTCACTTGATTTTCAGTTCTTCCACATCACTATTTGGCTACGGTCCTCAAGGTGAAATTTCAATATATTAAAAGCCCTGCCTGTGATGCCGCAGAAGTCGAGTTGCAGTAAGTTACACCGACAAAGATACATATAGAGCATGTCACTAAATTAAGACATGGAAAAAATATGATAGTGGGGCTGGTTGAACTTGCTCAATTTTAATAGGAACAAGACGCAATCGACAATATTCTCCAGAAAAGTCACTGCTGGAAAACCTCCTCTAATCGTATAAGGATATCGAATTTTCTCAGGAACGAACATGTACCTAACACAGTCAAGGCAGGTGTTTGATGGCATGGCCATGTGATGCATTTAAACGAGGCATCGATGCACCTGGTCTGGAATACTGTTTCCATGTGTGGGGCTTCGTACCCAAAATATTCATCACATCTATTAGAAGCAAAGTTGATTGCAAACATTTGTTTCTCTGATAAATATAAATACAATTAAAAAGAATATGTTGCATATATGTAATTTAATAATTACTGTCAGAGGCATTTTGCTTCAATAAAGCAGGTGAAGTGGTGATTAATTTTTTTACAACTTGTTTTGAAAGAATGAATTATTATGAATACACTAGTGAACACTTAAATAATGAAAATTAAAAAGTTATGTTTATTTCCATTGTTAATCTGCTAACAGAGGTATAAAATGAGTTGAATTGAAAATTAAATGGTCAGTTTATAGGGAATATGCATTAGAATTTTCGATAACCATCCCGAATTTATGCGGCAAATTATCCTAAACGCTCAATTTCAAATGTTCCTTGGTAATAAGAACCAACCAATTTCAGAAATAGTTCCAATTCTTTTCATCCTCATTTAATTTCCGCATATTTTATAACACTGAAATATTCAATTCGTCGACGTATAAATATGTATTCTCGCTCATATATTTTACGGTCGCTTTTCAGCTGCGCTCAGCTTCCAAGTTTCGAATTTATGACAAACTTTTCCGAATGATAAAGCACAATTGCGCATCCGCCATCTCTTCATTTGTTGTCATTCAAGCGTGACAGACGAAATGAAATATATGTTTACCACATATTCGCCGAACTTTAATCATTTCTTTCGCTGTAGAGCCGCGAAGTGTGGCGTTCGAAAAAACGAAAATATTCCAGTTTGATATATCGCGACGAAACATTTTCATTCTATACTGCGTCTGGAATTGTTCCGAAAAAGGATTTGGAATTTGTCACTGATATTTTTCATCGGAAAGAATGCAGAAACTACCGTTTAATGAATATGAACAGTGGCGTACGTTACTACTATGCAAATCCCTATATAACTCTTCTGGGCTCACTCTTTTCCGCATGGTAGAAGAAGTCATTTTCTCCAAGTGGTGTCCCCCCAGGTAATGATAACTGTTTTCTGGTGTCACATATAATCATTTTAAAATTGACAAGTACATTAATTTCAGGTACCTGTCAGGTGAGCGTAGCCAGTTCAGCTACTTGATTCAAATATTTCGAAGCATTCTCTGTTAGTTCTTGCAAAATCATCAAAATTCAATATATTCCCAAATTATTTCGGAACTATAAGAAATGGGTATAGTACATGCTGATACAATTCCATCAGAAATTTGACGCTTCATCTGATGGCGATATAAAAATTGGCACGTGCAATTTGAGAAAAATTGAGTTATTGCTGTTTGAAAAAGGCCAAATTGAAAAAATGATACAGAACAACGCAATAAACATTTGACATGTGTAGACTGCTTAAAAACTTCCTTGATCATTCTTCTATCCACCCAAGCAAAAATTGTGTCTGTAGAGCAAAAGATCTACGAGCTACAATTCTTTTAAATGTTCCTCAAAAATCGAGTTTATAACAAAAATAATTAAATCTGTCAAAAGTTTTGACAGATAAGTGCCAACAACTTGGGTATTTTATGCCTTGCTCAAATATCGGTTCTAGATGTATAATAAAAAAGATAGATTGCCATTTGAAATAACAAAGTGATGACTCAATTGCGGTATAACCGAAAATGGTATCACTTCGAAAATATTTCACTTCAATTGGAAATCGCTAGTTAAGTTTTTAACGGACGGTCCCGGTGGATATCCCTGTATACATCACTTGAGTGTAATAGAGTATGAAAAGTACTCAAATTCTGTTATATCACATAAGTGTCGCTCCATAATATTTGTGGATGTCATCAAACTTTTTTCGTTAAAAAGGTCAAGTTGTAGCTTGTTGGTGGGGAATATGCAGGCCGCGTAGATAGAGGTTAATGCGCTAGCAGGTGAACAGTCATTAGATAGGATAGAATTCTCCTGAAAGTGCCCAGCACTCGTCACTCCGCCGGGCCGTAACTGGTTCGACTTCAGGGACGATTGGATATTGTTACAATATTTTAAATGAAAATTTGCAAGAGACTCACTTGACGTCTCTTCATGAGCTTATTTGCTAGTCGTTGAATTTAGTCTTCATCTTTTTTTGTTTTTAAGATTCCTATACTTCAAAGGCGTGCAAGATCAGTCAAGTTCTCGTTTTATCTGTCGAATTTCTCTTTTCTGGTTCAATTATTACTTCATCATCGCATGTCGCGACCCTCAGGGCATACCTTCAGAACCAAAGCATTCATAGAATAAAGAATATAAGGACTCATCATCACAATAACGTACGTTTATGATCAGAAAAAATGCAGAACGACTACTCAATCCCAAAACCCGAGGACTCAAAGCATCATTGAAAGAACACGTAGGAATCTTTGATCTCGTGAGAATTAAAACTTTAGAATCAATACTTTCCATAGATCAATACTCAAATAAAGTATTTTCAAACCGACAAAAAACATGAAAACTACAGGTACTAAATTCAACCTGCTAGAAGTTATAAGGATAGACTTAGTTCCTTTTTCATTCGCATTCATGCTGTCTTATTTCATTGTATCCCCATATTACAATTCAACCTACTTCATCTTCGAACCCCTTTACATCCCAGATATTTGATGCAGCAGAATAACTTGGTAGTTACGTGTAGCACCTGAAGGCAGGTAGGTGAAACATACAGCCTCCAGGCTGTTCTACCTTCTGAATTATTGATCATGTCCGGAATTGAATAGGAACGAAAAACGCATTTTTTATGAGGACTCATTTTGAAGTAAACAGAATACCACTCTCCCCATTTGAAATCGCGAGGGATGTTGCGACGACATTCGCATAAAAAATGTTGCATATGCACCTTGTGTATGCATTATTGAGGTATTTTGTTTCAGGCGGTATGTTATGGAGGTCCCGAGCGGAAGGTAGCAAGTATTCCCGCATACGTAGTGCCACGCAGTGTTCATAGTCCCTTTGCGGATACTGTGAATTTGGAAGAGAAAATATATTAAAAGTTAGGGGTATTTGAGTAGTCTAAATACCTGATTATGCAATTAAAGTACACAAGATGCTTCAGGATCCAGTCAGTGTATCAAAGTTCATTCGTCATCGAAAAATATAAGAAAAATTCTCATCAGTATGTACAGGATATTTTTATATCTTTTAAAGGTGATCCATTCGAAGTTGATTCATAGATTGCATTCATTAGAATTTGACATTTTAGATTCCGTAACAAGATTCAAAGTTCATTAATTAATTCGCAAAAGTATAAAATTCAGTTGCGAAAATTGAATAAATTATTGAGTAATAAACCTGAAACTTCAAGAATCAAGTCCAAATTTTCCGATCAACAATTTTATGATAGGTTCAGTAATCTTTCAGATGCTAATTTTTCCGAAGATGAAGTTTCACTTCTAGAAAAGGGTTTTAAACACAATTAAGAGTCAAATAACGCTCGTCTCCATTTCGATTTGCTATATTTGATATATATATATATATATATATATATATATATATATATATATATATATATATATATATATGAATTGTGGAGGCCGTTACTTGATAAAGATCCATGATATAAATGAGATAATAAACACAAGGTTTAACTTTAATCTACACTTTATTTGAAAAAATTCGACGACGTTTCGCTGACACGGCAGCTTTATCAAGATTGAAAAACAGAATGAAGAGTATGGTATTATAAACAAATCGTAGAACAAGTTGGATGAATAACAGGAAAATCCACACCGAGCCATTGTACAGTTAGTATGAAAGGTAATAAAACTAATTAAACAAGTTAAGTAGGGTGAATAATTCACATCTACCTGTTCATTCAAAAGCTTGTCCGAATGTTTGTATCTATTTATTTCTAATGCTTCTAGGAAATCTAATTTTGAACTTTTGATTTTATATGTAATATGTCAAAGTTTTATTGAATGAATGGTTTTCTTTTATTAGGTGGTTTGAATAATTTGAATCAGATTTATTTTTATCGAAGCTACGTTTATGTTCAGATGTTCTTATGCCAAAACTCCTATAGGTCCTACCGATATAAATTTTATCACAAGAACCGCAATTGAGTTTATAGATTCAACATTTACTTGATTTTTCAACACGAGATTTATTATTTTAATATGTTTACCTAAGTTATTAGAAGTTTTGAAAGTTATATTAAGATTTTGTTTGACGAAAAGGATTTATATTTGTACTTGCAGAACCGCAGAATGTTAAACTGTTGAATATTTTATAGTCTTTATGAATAGGATATACTTCATTTATTGCTTTCTGATACAGTTTTTACGAATAATTAGATCGATCATATCCGGATTATATGAATTATTAATGGCTATCTGTTTGATGATCGAACTCTTGTATCAGAAAGCAATAAATGAAGTATATCCTATTCATAAAGACTATATATTCAACAGTTTAACATTCTGCGGTTCTGCAAGTACAAATATTAAATCCTTTCTCGTCAAACCAATATAACTTTCAAAACTTCTAATAGCTTAGGCAAACATATTAAAAATAATAACCTCGTGTTGAAAAATCAAGTAAATAAGGAATCTATAAACTCAATTGCGGTTCTTGTGATAAAATTTATATCGGTAGGACCTATAGGAGTTTTGGCATAAGAACATCTGAATATAAACGTAGCTTCGATAAAATAAATCTGATTCAAATTATTCAAACCACCTAATAAAGAAAACCATTCATTCAAGCTTTTGAATGAACAGGTAGATGTGAATTATTCACCCTACTTAACTTGTTTAATTAGTTTTATTACCTTTCATACTAACTGTACAATGGCTCGGTGTGGATTTTCCTGTTATTCATACAACTTGTTCTACGATTTGTTTATAATACCATACTCTGCATTCTGTTTTTCATTCATGATAAAGCTGCTGTGTCAGCGAAACGTTGTCGAATTTTTTCAAATAAAGTGTAGATTAAAGTTAAACCTTGTGTTTTTATCTCATTTATATAAATATATATATATATATATATATATATATATATATATATATATATATATATATATATATATATATATATATATATATATATATATATAAATATTCGAAATAAATTGTATTTACAATGTGAGCTCAGAAAATGTAACAGCGGAACATACTATCTTGCGTATGATTTAATAAACCAGTGGAAAAACCTGAGGAAAAAAACCGTTTCCCTGTCGCTATTGCATTAGTAATAGCTTGTCTGTTTATGTTGTGTTAGTGTCGTGAGTATATAAAGAGTACCAAAACTTTTTCTGCTTAGCAGCTTCAATTCTCATCTTGCACTCCATGATTTCCAGACGAAGACAAGGGTGAAAGCAAGGGGATTTGGGATAGGAATCTGTAACAATGGAAAAAGAAAACAGCAGAAAAATATTTCAACAATCATACCTGACTCTCATATGTCTAAACACACTTGAATTTAGGAAAAAATTTTACATATCAAGCAAGGCCACAAAAAGGACTAAGGAGATAATTAAAAAGTACATAACCTGCGATATTTCCTCTTTCGCGGAGATGTTCTTCCGTCGCAGTGTGAGTCTCCTGAAACATAATTACTTCCTTGTTCTTGCTTGCCAATTTTGAAGTATAATCTCAAAACCCTTCAATATTCAAACTCAACAAAACAATTCCCTCTCTGTTTGACCGAGAGAGCCCCGATGGCCAGGTTCGGTCTTCCAAGTGATGCCGATTATGATCTATAGATGTTCTAGAATCATTATGAACCCAATAATTTGGGTTGACATCTCCTATACATAATTTCTTCGTGGTTCTTGTTTAATTTAAAGAAAAAATAATAATAACTCACAATTACAATCTTCTTCTGGATCGTTGAAGTATGTTCCGATGCAAATAAAATAACTTCAAAAGTTAAACGCCAACTCGCCATGAATTAAACACATTTCAATATAATGAAATCAAAACTTCTATACAGTGTGTTTCAACGAAGAGATGTCACCCTCTAATCTCAATAAAGACTGATTTTAACTGAAATTTTGTATTGGATGGGATTCAATTCCTAGGTTGGTTAGGACCATACGAAATCAACCCCCTATCCTCAGCAGCACCTACGTCAAAGTTGATTATAGGAAAGGTGGGTGGAGGGGCATATCTTTGGAAAGATCTTGCAATTTTCTATTGAAAAATAGTATCTTCATAAACATTTAATATTAATCAGGCAGTTCAAACACAATGAGAGTTTGTATTTCAACGGTCAATTAACAACGCCAAGAATTAAATTAAATGCTCAAAATGAACTCCTGCTGCCTCAATACAGGATGATACAAACGATTCTTGAATTCTCTAGTAATATTTCCAGAAACCTCTGGTGTCTAAAGTCTGCATTCGGTGACGATTCTCCTCCGCAGCTCTTGCAAGTTCTTAGGTTGCGTAGCATAAATTCTCGATTTGAGATGACCCCATAAGAAGAAAACTAAAGGACTTAAATCAGGTGACTCGGCTGGCCACTCAACTGTTTCACATGAACATCGAAATGTGCAAGAGCACCAACTTGCTGGAAATGTAACTCATTCCCTGAAAGAGTTTCATCACTTTCCAAAATTTCTGTGAGCCTGCGATTTATTAGTTCTTCCAAAAACTGCAAATAAGTGTCTTCATTGAGATACCATCGATAAGAAAGGCCGTACAACATGGTTTCAGTGAATTCCAGCACAAACATTAAATTTTGAATGGTTTGTATGTATGCCTATATAAACCAATTATTCTGAGTATCCCAATATAGCCACTTTCCCAATAATGAATTTCAAAGTAGGAGCTGCTGAGGCTAGGGGTTCGATTTCAAAGGTTCCGGACCAACTCAGAAATTGACCCCATCACAAGTCGATTGGAAAGCTTTAAAAATTCTATTTTCCTTTCAGAATCCCTGTTTGTGACGACAATGTCTTCTCCATAATAAATAGAAAAGGGCGGTAAATATGGGGCGACGCCATAAAAGGGTATTTGTCAGGTTCGCGCACGAATCCTCCATTTTCCAGGAAATTATGTTCAGATCATATATCATTTTGTGTAACGCGATATACTCGTAATAGAAAGTCAAATTTCGTATATTCTTCGAGATAAATGAACGATTGCTCAGACTTGAAATATATTAAATGAAATTCTTAGCACATTCAACGTAGCTACTTTAAAATTATTCGTTTTATAATACATCACAATGAATGATTTCAGAAACAACTTATTTGATGTACATACTCTAGAGACATGATGGAATAATGGGTTTTTCAGCTCATAATGAGTAGAACTTTTGAAGGCATCAACTGGACGAATTACAAACCGTTCCATCGTTAAAGAATAATCTTCCTAAAAATTATATAAATTCTACAATTGCTTTACTCGAGTACAATGAATAAAAATTGTACTTTGCTAAGATAGTACTCTTAAAAACGAAAGTTGACTCATCTCACAAGTATTCTTCAAATTGGGTGAATTTAACTGGCACAGAAAGTAATTCTTTCTTAAAATACAACTCATAAAATCGATTAAAAATATTCATGTTTTAGTCTTGCACTTTCAATAGGTATACCAATTACTAGAATGCAGATACACTTATTCCTAAACAGATATGATTTGATCATTCGAAGCAAACTTCATTGAAATTATATGTTGATATGTTGATGAATTCTTCCGGTTTTTCGTCCATTGATCCTGGTATTGACCATTCGTTGGTTGTCGTTGACGACGTTTCGGCTGAATCGCACCAACCATCTTCAAGTCGGAGATTTTTCTTCCACTGTAACAGTTGAAGAAGAATCTCGCAAATTGAGGCGGTTTATGATAAGAGAGCCAGAACAGCAATGCTGGTGGATGTCGACATACCGAATAATAACAACGTGCTGAACAAGTTCCAGGAGAAAAAGTATGTGTATTTATTTATTTATTTACACAGACCTTGCTATTGAGATCAAGCAGGTGTGACACCACGATAAAATAGATATCGTTCCTGTCATCATTACTTCAACTGGGTTAATACCCAAAAGTTTGCATGATAACCTTAATAAATTAGAATATACATATGAATACCTATACCTAGAAATGCAAAAGCTGTAATTCCTAATACATGAAGGATAGTAAAGAAATTTATATCAACTATATTGTAATCGAGCCTATTCCATTTGATTGCTGAATCTGGGAAAGGTAAATTATATCTAGCTAAGATAGTGCACAAGTCCACGATAATAAATAATAATAATGCAGATTAACATGAACAATAAGTCAATTAAAATTTCTCGGCAGATGTTCATATGAAATTCGGAATTGAAAAATGTAAGACCCTGAACATTCAAAGAGGGAAAGTCATAGAAGGTGAAACACAACTTCCAAATGGTGATATTATACAATGTATAAGATGGCGAAACTCACAACTATCTGGGATACCAACAAGCCAGATTGTTAGACCAAAAACTGTCAAGAGAGAATATTCCTTCGGAATACAGTCAGCGTCTGAAAACTGTGCTGAAATCAATGTTGAACTCGGGGAATCTAGTCAAGGCAAT
Source organism: Cryptolaemus montrouzieri (assembly GCA_013387265.2). NCBI lineage: Eukaryota > Metazoa > Arthropoda > Insecta > Coleoptera > Coccinellidae > Cryptolaemus > Cryptolaemus montrouzieri. The sequence continues at coordinate 21,667,160 of JABFTP020000103.1, forward strand.
TAACACCTACGTCATTCCAGTGTTGCTTTACTAATTTGGAATAATCAGATGGACTAAGACAGAACTGGATGATATTTAAAGGCAGAAACGAACGATGCTGACAAAGTACAACAATCATCATCCAAAATCGTTTGTGATAAGAACAACTTTGAAGCAGAAAAAAAGAGGACGCGGATTAATGGATGTTGTCATTTTACACACCGTACTGATTGAAAATCTCAGAGAGTTCTTCTCTGCAAAAGCTCGCTCTTTTGACCTCCATAGAGTGGTATCGTTGGCTGATAAGGGATATACACCTCTGAATCTAGCTACCAGGGATGACCTGCTGAATCTGCCGTTCCTATCAAATACTGAAAAACAAGAGCAATGGTCGATAAAGTAATTACATAGAGGACATCACCATGAGATTAATCAACCACACATCGACAAAGAAGCCTCCAATAAATGGTTGATGAAAGGAGAATTATTCGCGGAAACCGAAGGATTCCTTATGGCCATTCAATACCAAGTGATCGCTACAACAACTACAAAAAATTTATAATTAAGGATGGAACATTATAAACAGATAAGTGCAGGAAATGCTATATTAGATCGGAAACTATACAGCATATTACGTCCGGCTGCGAACAACTGGCCAATACGGACTATCTTCACAGGCATAATCAAGTGTGCATCATTATCCATCAGAAACTTACACACAAGAACGCACTTCTGAAAACTAAACAACTTATCTAATTGAAAATCAAACACAAAACAAGAAGCTAAAACACCAAAAAACAAAAGTAGACAAAATATATGGTTGCTTTGAAGCACCTCTGAAAAATTTTCGAATACATATTGAAAATTGTGGCAGAGACATACTTAAAACTATTCTCGAATTTAGCAGTTCTGTATAAGGGAACAGATTAAAGATGGCCATACCTGACAATTGCATTGACACTGGTTTCTTATCACGATCATCCCACTCAAGTAGAAGGGCTCAGAGAACTTTAAGACCTTGAAGACAATCAAAGCATACTGAAAAAGTAACACATATTCACACTTCAACAACCCAAGAGTGATATTAGTGGGGTGATACATGTTCGCGATGCCCAAAATCATAAGAGTAACGTAAGCATCGGTTCTGCAACATCTGAATAGAAGACCGCGAAACTCTAGTAGAAAATGAGAAGTAAACGGCACTGCAACAACTGAATGGACTCATAATCAATCTAGAAGTTAGTCTCCACTTAACAGCACTGCACAGGAACGATTTGTAGCTGTAGATCATCTTGAACTTTATGTATGCAGCCATTAGCAAGTTCTTGATGTAATCTTAATAGTTTAGCTCACCATCAAATTCAATATATAGCCATTCAGGATGACATTCACACTGACCTGTCTTATTGCTTTTTCTCGCAATGATTTATTACCCACACAAGGGGTATTCAACAGAAGTCCATTATCTCGAGACCAGTTTCCTATAGTATTCAGGTCACTGTTTATCAAGCGAATAGCAGAATTTATATCAGAGGGATAAAAGGCCTTATAAAACTGAGCATCATCCGCATACTGATGCAGTGCGCATTGGCTAGCCGAGCCAGAAATGTCCGCGGTGTACACCTAAAACAACATTGGCCCCAAAACACTTCCCTGAGGCATCTCCTGGCTGACTGGATGATGAACTAGCCAACTTGACATATTGAGTTCTCTCAGACAGATAATTGAAGAACCAGTTAAGCACCGCAGGATGTAGGGAACAATAATGCAGCTTTGCAATGGCAAGTCTGTGATTCATTATATCAAACTCCTTACTGTAGTAGAACAATATCAGAAGAGCCACCTGAGAACCATCTATGACTCTAACAAGGTCATTAGTAACCTTCAACAAGGCAGTGCCAGTACTTTGAGCTGTCCTAAACCCTGATTTAATTGGGGGTAGCACATATTTATTAAGATATTCAATCATAAAGGAACATTTTCCACATCTTCAAGTTCAACCCATCCCATCTCGCAGCCGTAATGTAGCAGCACTCTTGTATTCGAAACAATTGCACAACGTTGATCCAATTCACGATTTTCACCACCAACAAATTTAATTTGCAAATATTGATGATCAGTGTCGGGGTATGGCAATAACGAACCATCTTGATGATAAATCTGGCCTGAATCTGTAACATGTATGCAATTTTAGGTAGATGTTGGATCAGAATTTGATTCAATTCAACTTTGAATGTGATTGAATCTGAATGAAAACTATCGAATACTTCAAGGGTAACCATCGTCACCTTTCCAATGCAATACTATTCCGAAACACGTTGCAATTGCTAATTTCTGAGATGAAGTACAATATCACGGGATTGAAACTGATCACCAAGAATTACATTTGCAACCTCATCAGTTGTTGATGCATTGAATAGCCTTGTATGCTCTCCAAAAGGTGTTCAATCAGCCCTTATCACGATTTTGTGATTCAGATTGATATAAACATGGGACCTTAAACGTCGGCATGAAATTATCTCTAACAGTTTTAGAAACACCAAAAGAAGTCATTTGAAATGCCGAATTGTATTGTTGAATATGGCTTCGACGTCCAATAATAATAATTTCAAATGATTCTTGAGTCAATTTCCAACTGTTTTTTGTCTTTAAAATGATCACTGGATGCAATAAACTTAAGCAGGTGAACCAGCAACAAGGAAATGATCAATCAATTAAATAACAGCGCTTGTATTCATTTATTAGATTTCATGAACGTCGAAAACTAAAATTTTTCACTAGCAAAGCTACAAGAAGCTAAAAGTCTACAAGAATAACTTTGCGGTTGAGATTCTCATAAGATACGCGAAGAAAAAAAAAGATAGCAAGCGGTGGAAGTAGGATGAATAATACGTTCTGCAATATAATGTCCAATAGCTATCAGGGTCGGCGTAAGGGCTTTTTGAGAAAATTATCCCTCTCAGTCATATGTCATTTCAAGTTACTAGATAATTTTAATTTCTATTACAAAGAAGCGAGTCACAGACTCATCACCAGTTAGACTACAGGAAATTTTCGGAGGTTGATATTCAATAGGAAATGGTAAGTACAACATTCAACATTCCTGTCGGCCACATAAACTTTCATGGATACCCAAACTGTTTCAATCGGGTTTAAGTCAGGATGATAAGGGGAAAGTCTAAGTATATAGTGGCCCTGATCATTCAGGAGTTTGTCAATAGCTTACGTTTTATATCTGGGTTTGTGCAATTTAATTAGATTATAAAGTTCTACTCTGAGCATCCCATCTGCGAGGGCAATATTTCGACGCTATAGCCACTATTTCAATTCTTCTTTTCGGGAAGCCATGTTCGGGTGTTTTTCTGTTTGTACATTATGATATGGGGCCTTATCGATCACTAACACTTTTTCGTGGTAATTTTGGAATAAATTTTTCTCTCAACCATTTTTCGTAGCTTGCGAAATTCATATCATCATGATAATCACCGGTTTTACAATTGGACTTGAAGGCCAGATATGCGTTTTGTACGAATCCACATTCACTACAGGCTTTCAAAACTATCAGTCTTGGTCCCTTTTGAAACAGGCTACATAGGCCGTCGTTTGCCTCGTCACTCCAAGCCTTCTTGTGTGTATGGGAGGAATGTATATATGTTTCGTGGTCTTTTTTCTTGACGGTATCGCTTGAAACTTTTAAATAATTCAAACGTAGTTGCTGTATTTCGGATTTTTTCCATAAGTAGCTTTTTATTCGTTTTCGTCTTAATCCAACGGAACCCCATTCCTCTCAAAACTTTACGATTGCTCTTTCGTGATCCAGCATATTCATTCTCATCGACGAACTTTTGATTGATTCGCTTTAATGTGGGTACGATTTTATCGACGACGTAAGAATTGACGAAGAACCTACGAAACAGAGCTCTATCGAAGTGACCGAGATCTGTTTTTTCCGCTGATTTTCTTCCACTTTTTTCGGGAGTTGAAAAAATGTTATTTTCAATCTTCTTCATTTCGCTCGACATTTTTTGCACAGTTGGCAAACCTACTGCTGTTGCGTCAGCTATACGTTCAAGAAACTTTTTCAAAGAAATTACAGATTCATTATGCATTCCTTCGCGTTTCATGAAATGAATGACATTCACAATTATTTCCTTGGATTGCCCACCCATTTTTTCCCTTTCAAATTGGAAACGGGCTCCATCCTCACCAAAACTCAGAAATATTGAAATGAAATTTGCAAGTTTCGGTCCTGTTTTCTGGGCTCGTCTCGAAGCTTCAAAGGTTCAATGTTAACGCGCAACAAGAGGATGGGCTATTTCTCCATCAAAGATGTTCTTGACGACCCGTAGTTTGTAACCAGTTCTCAAGAAAATCTTTGATAGTTCTCCAAGAAGCAAAAATTTCCCTTATACAGAGTGTTACTTAACTGAATGTCACAAATTGAATCTACGTTCAATTTTAGGAAAAAAGTTCATATGAACATAGGTCCGCAAAAGCTTCGTTAAGGAGCTACAGAGTGTTTTAATTTCCGGAAAAAATTGGGTTTTTCTTCAAAACTCCTGCAGTTTTTGAGATATTATATATATTTCCCACAGCCCCCATGATTTTACGTCCTAAATTTTAACTAGAATCTAAAAGGTGTTTTCTTTTCCAGAGCCATGCCTTCTTTTGTATTTTCAAACATTTTTGCAGTACGCCACTGATCAGCTTACAATCAATTTTCGTCATCTTCGTTCAAGTCAGAAACTCTTTTGACACTTGTAATTGTTTTGTATCTCCGACAGTTGTCGAGCAAAAAATTATCGAACGATTGTATGTATTCGCTGAATTGAAAGCACTTCTAATAAAAAAAATTACTAATAGGCTCTGATTCTTTTCATTTATTTATTTTGACAGTTGCTAAAGTTGAACCAGTGTCTACTCGAATTGTTTATCAAATTAACGATTAGTCTAAGACTTTTGAAGTTATTTCAGTAAGAAAAAATGGCTAATTTTACTAACGTCGAATTGGCTAATATCCATTACATGTACAGTCTGGCGGACGGAAACACAACAGAAGCTAGGCGATTATATAAGGTGCGTTTTCCAAATCGAGTAACACCAGACAGGCTAACATTTTCAAATATCCACAGAAGGTTGAGGGAAACTGGTACTTTAACTGCAAATGATCATTTAAAAGGTGCAACTCAAACTATGAGAACTCCAGATATTGAGGAAACAGTTTTGAATTGTAGTGATTTGAATCCTCATGTGAGTACAAGAAAAATTGGGAATCAGTTGAATATTTCACATGTTCTAGTTTGGAGGATTCTACACGACTTTTTATTGTACCCGTTTCATATTCAACGCGTCCAAACTCTATTTCCTCGAGATTTTCCTTCAAGACTGAATTTCTGCCGACGGTTCTTAGATAAAATCAGAGAAAATGCTCATTTTGATAGTGAAATAATGTTCACAGACGAAATTTTCGCAATAATCATTATTGGGCTGAAGAAAACCCCTATTTGATTGAAGAATCTCATCATCAAGAACAATTTTCACGAAATGTCTGGGTCGGAATAATTGGAAATTAATTGATTGGACCATTTTTTCCTAACAGACCAAACCGTCCCGCTTATGGGCAATAACTTGAGAAGGAGTTACCTTTATTGCTCGAGGATGTGCCACTTCTAGTGAGAAACATAATGTGATTCATGCATGACGAGGCACCAGCACATTTCAGTGGCGAAGCTATGAAATTCTTGAATAATACATTCAACAACCGATGGATAGGTCAAGGTGAGCCAGAACCATGGCCTCCTAGATCTCCAGACTTAAATAGTTTAGACTTCTTCTTATGGAGATGTCTCAAAACTTCAGTTTATACCACTCCAGTGGACACTGTAGAAGAATTGAGAAATCGAATAATGACCTCTCGTGACACGATAAGCAACACCCAAGGAATATTTCAAAGAGTGCGTGATATTATGCGAATGAAAGATAATAAAAACAAGTACTGTGTTTTAAGGAATTTTACTTAATAATTGCGATTCGTAACGCGTTTCACCACACCGTAGCTTCTTCAAACGAATGATTATGCAGAAAATGTAAATGAGAATATAACTATAAATGTTCTTGAGTAATTAAAAGCTTATTGGTCACCTCCTCCTAAGTGGTTATTTATGACAGGTATATCCAATAAAATTAAGGAATAGATTGCTCCCGAAAAGATTCAATAGAGGTGAAGGGCTTAAATCGACTTGTTCATTGATGAGTCTACCTGAGTGTTTGTATTTATTTATTTCTAAAGTTTCCCAAAGATCTACCTTCCAATATTTATTATCTGTATGCAAAATTTCAAACTGTGAGTCGAAAGAATGATTATTTTCTAAGAGATGATTCGCGTAATTTGAATCTGATTTTTATTTGAAAAACTGCGTTTATGTTCCGATATTCTAATATTAAAATTTCTATGTGTTCTACCAATGTAGAAATTATCACAGTCATTGCAATTCAATCTATAAACACCTGATTTATTGTTTTTACCTGGTTTGGTTTTATTATTTTTATATATTTGCCTAAATTATTATTAGTTTGGAAAGCTATGTTGAAATTATTGCTACTTAAGAATGATTTCAGTTTCTCACTTGTAATACCAACGTAGGTTAAGGTGTTGAATTTTTGTTTCAATTTATCGACAGGGTAAACTTCATTCAATGCGATTCTACTTTGTTTTTTATTTAAAATATTATTTATTAGTTTGGGATTGTAACCATTATTTTTGGCTATTTGTTTAATCAAATTTAGTTCTTTGTTGAAATTTTCTGGTGATAGCGGGATGTTAATCAATCTATGAATAAAACTATTGAATGCTGACATTTTATGTTGATATGGATGACACGACGAGTTATGTATTATAATATCTGTATGTGACGGCTTATGGTAAATTGCGAAAACATGTTTTCCATTTTCATTCGAAATTGTTACGTCTAAGAAATTTATCGAATTATTGCTTTCTATTTCGGTTGTGAATGCAATTTTTGGATGTAATGAATTTATATGATTTTCGAAAATTTTCAACTGTCTATCTATTCCTGTGAAGCAAATAATGATATCGTCTACATAGCGATACCAGTATAAACAATATTTACTGAGTGGATGATTATAAATTACTTTCTCTAAGTTATTCATGAAAATTTCTGCTAACAAAGGACTCAACGGATTGCCCATAATCAAGCCGTCTTCAATATTATAATATTTGTAATTGAAATGGAAATAATTTTGATCTAAACAAATTTTTAATAATGAAAGAATATCTGATTTAATGATAGTATTGACATGATTCCTTTCTAATAATTCTTCAACTAAGTAATACGTATCTTTTGGAGGAATGTTGGGAAATAGATTCTTAACATCGAAAGAAATAAGTTTGGAATTAGGTGGTATAGTGGTATCTTTGATATTGGCAATAAGTTCGTATGAATTTTGACCGAAAATTCAGATTTAAAATTGCAATGTTTTATTAGCAAGTCGTTGAGAAATTTTGAAAGTTTGAACGAAGGTGCCGTTACATAAGAAACGTTTGCATCTAACCCAACATTCCTCCAAAAGATACGTATTACTTAGTTGAAGAATTATTAGAAAGGAATCATGTCAATACTATCATTAAATCAGATATTCTTTCATTATTAAAAATTTGTTTGATCAAAATTATTTCCATTTCAATTACAAATATTATACTATTGAAGACGGCTTGATTATGGGCAATCCGTTGAGTCCTTTGTTAACAGAAATTTTCATGAATAACTTAGAGAAAGTAATTCATAATCATCCACTCAGTATATATAAATATATATATATAAATTCATTACATCCAAAATTGCATTCACAACCGAAATAGAAAGCAATAATTCGATACATTTCTTAGACGTAACAATTTCGAATGAAAATGGAAAACATGTTTTCGCAATTTACCATAAGCCGTCACATACAGATATTATAATACATAACTCGTCGTGTCATCCATATCAACATAAAATGTCAGCATTCAATAGTTTTATTCATAGATTGATTAACATCCCGCTATCACCAGAAAATTTCAACAAAGAACTAAATTTGATTAAACAAATAGCCAAAAATAATGGTTACAATCCCAAACTAATAAATTATATTTTAAATAAAAACAAAGTAGAATCGCATTGAATGAAGTTTACCCTGTCGATAAATTGAAACAAAAATTCAACACCTTAACCTACGTTGGAATTACAAGTGAGAAACTGAAATCATTCTTAAGTAGCAATAATTTCAACATAGCTTTCAAACTAATAATAATTTAGGCAAATATATAAAAATAATAAAACCAAACCAGGTAAAAACAATAAATCAGGTGTTTATAGATTGAATTGCAATGACTGTGATAATTTCTACATTGGTAGAACACATAGAAATTTTAATATTAGAATATCGGAACATAAACGCAGTTTTTCAAATAAAAATCAGATTCAAATTACGCGAATCATCTCTTAGAAAATAATCATTCTTTCGACCCACAGTTTGAAATTTTGCATACAGATAATAAATATTGGAAGGTAGATCTTTGGGAAACTTTAGAAATAAATAAATACAAACACTCAGGTAGACTCATCAAGGAACAAGTCGATTTAAGCCCTTCACCTCTATTGAATCTTTTCGGGAGCAATCTATTCCTTAATTTTATTGGATATACCTGTCATAAATAACCACTTAGGAGGAGGCTTTTAATTACTCAAGAACATTTATAGTTATATTCTCATTTACATTTTTCTGCATAATCATTCGTCTGAAGAAGCTACGGTGTAGTGAAACGCGTTACGAATCGCAATTATTAAGTAAAATTCTTTAAAACACAGTACTTGTTTTTATTATTGATAATGGAATTTTACCAAGTAAAAGCCTCCCAAATTCAAACGAATGACAGATGCCTGTATTTTTGCAGGTGGAGGACACTTTCAGCAATTTATTCAGTTTTTAATTGTTTTTTTTTAAGTTTGATATTGAATACGTTTAAGTTGAGTCTCAGAAGACGAGCTATCAAAACAAAAGCAAATTTTGGGCATACCTATCGAGTATTTCTATTATTTTCTTTTTATTTAGCGAATAACATACAATTCAGATAATTCAAATTCAATAATTTTTCACTCGAAAACGGTTAGAGATACGAAAAATTACAAGTGCCAAAAAAGTTTCTAAATTGAACGAAGATGACAAAATTGATTGTACGCTGATCAGTGGCGTACTGCAAACATGTTTGAAAGGGTAAAAGGAGACATGGCCTCGGAAAAGAAAACACCTTGTGAATTTCAGTTAAAATCTAGGACGTGTAATGATGAATGCTGAAAAAATAGCTTGTATTCCAAATTTGGACTGAATATCTAAAAAACTGCAGGAGTTTTGAAGAGAAATACAATTTTTTCGCGGAAATTTCAACACCCTGTAGCTCCGTAACGAAGCTTTAGCGGACCTATGTTCATATGAACTTTTTTTCTTAAAATTGCATGTAAATTTACCCCCTCGAGTTGTGTCATACTTTTATGTAACACCCTGTATACTTTCTTTTTCAATATTTCCTCAAAGACACTGCTTACGTAATAATGGTTATGTTGAACTATTTATGAAATCTCTTAGGTCGAATTTCCGGCAACATAAAGTCGAAAGCCCAGAATCAATATCATTAGAGCGTTCGTGAAACGTTTCCATTGAACGAAATACTTTTCAATCTAGCAAAAGAGGATTTTAAGCCAAATTAAAGCTTCCACATCACTTACCGAAATTTCAAAGGAAACCTCGAGTCTGGCAAGGATGCTATTCTTAAATTATAAATGAATGAGCTTCGCGAACTCATCCGCTCTGAGAAACGGACAAAGTTTTTTAAGTGTGGAAAGTATATTCAATGTTAATGGAGCGAGGATACGAAAAAGTAATTTTTTCGTATAACTGATAAACGCAAATCATCAAAGACTTTCGAGTTTGGTTTAAATGACTTGTTTTTGGTCATATCTGAGATTATTTAGACCATCTAGTGATGTTCTTTTACTACAAATTGGTTAGTTAATCTATGGCTTCACTTCTATATTTATACCGTTTCCTTGTTTGCTTCCTTTCATTTTCCAATAAAACAGTTCCATCCCAACATATTTGTCATATTTTAAAACGATTGTAAAATTTTTTCATAAATTTTTCTTTAAATTATATGGGAGATGTCAACCCAAATTTTTGGGTTCATAATGATTCAAGAACATCTATAGATCAATATCGGCATCACTTAGAAGACCGAACCTGGCCATCGGGACTCTCTCGGTCAAACTGAGAGGGAATTGTTTTGTTGAGTTTGAATATTGAAGGAATTTTGCGATTATACTTCAAAATTGGCAAGCAAGAACTAGGAAGTGATTATGTTTCAGGAGACTTACACTGCGACTGAAGAACATCTCCGCGAAAGAGGAAATATCGCAGGTTAGGTAATTTTGATTATCTCCTTAGTCCTTCTTATGGCCTTGCTTGCTATGTAAAATTTTTGCTTAGATTCAAGTGAGTTTAGACATATAAGATTATTTATTTTTTTTATTTATTTCATTATAGTGCCTCAACTGCATTGGTTATTGGCACTGGTACAGTAAATGTTTAACTAAATACAGTTGAAGAGGTTTGTTTCTTTCAGGTAACTAATTATGTTTTTGAAGTTGTTGTTTTCTTGAGGTCGTCGCTTATGTTGTGTTGCTGGCGGATTCTTGCGTGTTGTGGGCATTCTGTGAGGATGTGCTTCACGGTGAGGCGGCTGTTGCATTGGTGATAATATGGGGGGTCAGTAGAGTCCATCAGATAGCCGTGTGTTAGGTGTGTATGTCCGATTCTTAAACGGCGGATTACAATCTTTTCCCTTCTTGTCAGTTTGGGGAGCTGATATGAATTTATCGATGGTGTTATATTATACAATTTGCAGTCTGACCTGTTCCAGATGTTCTGCCATTTGGTTTTAATAATGTGTTTCGTGTAACTTTTCAGGTCTTTAGGGAGCTGGATATTCTGAATTGGTAGGTCCAAATCGAAAGCTCTTCTCGCGCCTTCATCGGCATTTTCGTTGCCTTTTATCCCTGTGTGTGATGGAACCCAGATGATATTAATTAGTATGTCTCTTGATGTGTGAAGCTCGGTAACGCCTTCGTGAATTTGTTGCACAAGGGATTCTGAGAATAAATATTTTGAGGATTCTATTGACGCTAGTGAGTCCGTGCAGATTATGATGATTTTGTTTGTGCCTGTGATATGATCCAGTGCTTTTAGGATACCGTACAGTTCTCCAGTATGAATGCTGCAGAGGGAAGGAAGTCGATGTTGCGATAAGATATTATTCGAGGAGGCTACCGAGCAGCTAACATCGCTATCATTTTTGGATGCATCTGTGAATAGCAATTCATCGTGCTGTTGTGAGTTAATCAGTTCTAGGAAAGCTTGTTGTATTATGGTGTTTGGAGTGTCGCTTTTTTTGTGTTTGAGTAGTTCTGTATTTATAGTAGGTAAGACTGTAGTCCAGGGAGGCGTGCTGTTTTGTAAATAGGTGGTTGTATTGTGGAGGTTCACATCTCCGAGAAGAGGTTGTAAGATTTGTGGAATTGGTTTCAGTCTCTTCGACAGATTTCGTGCAATTGCTTCGGCCGGTTTGAGGATGTCGTGTACAGGATTGTATGGGTTTGCCGATATCCTGGCAGCATATGATAATAGCAGTTCTTCACGGCGTAGTGCTAGGGAAGTTCGTGTGCCTCGCAGTAGAGTGATTTCATGGGGCTTGTTCTAAAAGCTCCAAGACAAATACGGAGGGCGGTGTTATGAACTGTGTCCAAGTTTTTCAATAGCGTATTACTTGCTGAAGAGTATACTATGCAGAAGAGCTTCTTCTTCGGCTCCCCATTTATGGTGCGATAAGGTCTTCAGAATGTTCATTCGCTTCATGCAACCTTTCTTTGTTTCCTCTATGTGATTTTTCTAACTAAGTTGTGTGTCGAATATCGTCCCAAGTATTTTCAGATGGTCTACTATTTGTAACTGTTCGCCGTTTAGGTAATTTCGGGATCATTGATAATTCTTCTACTTGAGAATGTGATGACTTTGGATTTAGCAGTTGAGAAAAGAAAGCCTGCTGTTTGCGCCCATTGATTCATTTTATTCAATGTGTTTTGGAGCAGGACGCTCGTTGATGAGATGACTTTACCTGAGCAGTATAGGATGATATCGTCTGCGTATATTACATATTTGACTGGGTCTTCAATAGGTGAGCCTATGTCATTCATAGCCAACATGAACAAGGTAGTGCTCAGGACTGAGCCTTGTGGAATGCCATTCTCAAGAATGAATGGCTCCGAGAATTGACCATTTGCGAGTACTTTTGAGCTTCTGTTCGCAAGAAAGTTTTCTAAGAATAATCTCATATTGTCTGGTAAGTTGATTTCGCTTAGTTTGTTGAGAATAATTGGTCTTCAAGTTGTATCAAATGCACTTTCGATATCTAGTGCGATAGCAATTACGTGTTTTTTTGTAGCGAAAGCGTTGGCAATATCTGTTTGGAGCAATACCAATACCGTGCTCCGGTGTTGTCGGAAACCGAACTGTAGTTGATCAAGGAGTTGATGCTTTTCGAGATGCCATAGTAGGCGTTTATTTATCATTTTTTCCATGATCTTGCACATTGTGCACGTCAGTGAGATTGGACGGAATGATTCAGGTAGTGTTGGCAGCTTATCGCTCTTTTTGAAAGGTAAAATAATAGATTGTTGCCAGAGGTTTGGAAAGTCTTTTTTCGTCCAAATTTTGTTGTATAATTCGAGGAGCTTATCTTGAGAGCTTTCAGAAGTATTCTTCAAGAAAATGGCCTTGCTTGCTATGTGAAATTTTTGCTTAGATTCAAGTGAGTTTAGACATATAAGAGTCAGGTATGATTGTTGAAATATTTTTCTGCTGGTGTTCTTTTTCCTTTGGTACAGAATCCTCTCCCAAGCCCCCTTCCTTTCACCCTTGTCTTCGTCTGGAAATCATGTAGTGCAAGATGAGAATTGAAGCTGCTAAGCAGAAAAATCTTTGTTACTCTTTATGTACTACGACACTAACACAACATAAACAGACAAGTTACTGCTAGTGCAATAGCGACAAGGAAACGGGTTTTTTCCTCAGGTTTTTTCACTCGTTCAGTGAATCATACGCAAGATACTATTGTTCCACTGTTACATTTCCTGATTTCACACTTGTGTTTTCTGACACACACCAAAATTATAGATATAAGCATTTATTTTAAATAAAATTATTCGAATTTTTGTAAATCCTCTCTTTTTCAAAAGAATATATATAATCCAAACAAAAAACCATTCTTAATGAGTCCCCTACTTAGAGATCATTTTGAACGATGAAAATGATCCTACCGGCTGTAGATTCTCAAAATTCTCATTGGCACTATCTCACAATTTAGATGTGTTATCTTGACTTTCATGAAAATTATACACTTTCATTTACATACACCTCTATAGGTATTCCAATTCTTTTGTAATTTGATGAATAAAATCAGTTATCATCAACATTGAATATTGTTTTGAAAGAATTGTATTCTTCTAATGATTTTCATTCTAATAAAAATACATTTTTTATATTTTTCCAATTATTATAGTTAACTGTTATGGATAAGGTAGATTATATGTTCCAATTATGCGGTGGGAAATGGGAAAAAGTGAAAGAACACATTTAATGTATACAAAACAAAATAATCATTTTCATTCCACAATTTTCTAATGCACTATGTATTTTCAAAAAAGAATAAGAAAATATCACACCATCAAGGAAGATCTATGGTAATGGCGACATAAGGCGCAAAAGAAAGCTTTCATTCGTATTGGCACTTGGAAAACAAATAACTTAAAATATATACGCGGTCTCGCACCGTGGTTGGCCTCAGACAGGAAGTTACCCAGGGATATAAGCCGGACATCCTGCCAGAGGGGGTTGGTCTGTCGCCCCATATCTCATGCGGCGCCAGCTGATCCCTGCAAGTTGGGGGCAGGTTGATCTAGGTGCTAGAGTCGAATGTGTTATATTGGACTTGTTTGTTTCTGCTCTCGGCAAGACAATTCGATAAATGGAATCCAGAGCTTATGGCTTTATATGTCCACTTCCGCTTAACAAAATGGAGATGCATATGGGTGCCATGCAACTCGTCTTTTACAATCGATAGCGGCACTATGCCAAGACAGTAACATGGATTCCACTGCAATATTTTTCTAAAGGAAAATTGAAGCACTTCTTTGTGAAAGATATATATATATATATATATATATATATATATATATATATATATATATATATATATATATATATATATATATATATATATATATATATATAAACTTGGGACAAAAAAATTATTCAAAAATCCGTAGATCAATGAATAATACTTCCTGATAAGTTCCCAAATCTGTTCGCCATGCACGCAGCCCCCAAGAGCCACAATAGTGCAACTATGCAGGATGCCGAGAAACGAAGCAGCAGACTGCAGTTTCGCCCTTATTAGGGGCTCATCAGTGTCACATCTCGCTTCTCAGCATCCTATCAAGCTACATCGGGGTACCCCATCGATTCCAGAGAGGACGCACCTCGTACATATGTACGACAGTCGCCCTCTATGGACCGTGACGGTGAACCCGCTACCGGACTTCGAGAAAGATACGAACAATAACAAACATATGTGAGAACGTTAAAAATTCCAACACTTGAAGATATCTTTCGCCGGTACGTGAATCACATCAATGGTACAAAACGAGCGAAATAATCCCGCTGGAATGGTGCTCTCGGCCTCTGTTTCCGAGATTAAACCTCCCGTCGGTAAAAATTTGATGGGACAAATATCTATAATTAGTTGCACTATTGTGGCTCTTGGGGGCTGCGTGCATGGTGGGCAGATTTGGGAACTAGCTCTTGTCAGGAAGGATTATTCATTAATCTACAGATTTTTGAATAATTCCTTTTGTGTCGCGTTGGATATTTGTCTTATCAAATATTTACCGACGGGAGGTTTAATTTCGGAAACAGAGGCCCAGAGCACCATTCCAGCGGGATTATTTCGCTCGTTTTGTACCATTGATGTGATTCACGTACCGGCGAAAGATATCTTCAAGTGTTGGAATTTTTAACGTTCTCACATATGTTTGTTATTGTTCGTATCTTTCTCGAAGTCCAGCAGCGGGTTCACCTTCTCGGTCCATAGAAGGCGACTCTCGTACGTACGTACGAGGTGCGTTCTCTCTGGAATCGATGGGTTACCCCGATGTAGCTTAATAGGATGCAGAGAAGTGATTTGCTACACTGATGAGCTCCTAATAAAGGTGAAACACAGTCTGCCGCTTCGTTTCTCGGCATCCTGCTTAGTTGCACTATAGTGGCTCTTGGAGGCTGCGTGCATGGCGGCCAGATTTGGGATCAAACATATCGTTTGTTAAAATTGTTTGTTTTCTGTATGTCTATTACTTCCCTGATTATTCGCTGTTGTGAATTTTCCCTGTTCGCAACCGTTTTTGTTAAATTAATATGTTGATAAATAAATAAAGTACTAGTTTTATTTCTGACGATATTTAAATGTTTTCATCGGATATGTGGCGAATTATCTATCCAATATAAACTTTGTCGCATTCTTTGCATACAATGTAAGCACCATGCTATTGTAGTGGAATGATATTCTGTGGATTTCCCAGTATTTTTGATATTGTTTTATGTGGACGAAATATGGTTCTGATGTTGTTTCATCTGAGTAGTTTGCCAATTCTGTCTGTGGTGCCTTTAACATATGAGAGATTAGGCTGTACTGTTATATTCAACTTTTTCTTGTTCCATAGATTGCTTGGGTGTTTTCGTCATCGATTTTATTATCATGTGAGTTCTGTAGCCGTTATTCTTTGTGTTAGGTGTTTCCACTTTTCATTTTCATTGTTGTTTGTGTTTTAGGCGTGTAAATAATGTGTTCACAACTGAATTTGCAAGATTACCTTCATCATTATTGGCCTCAGCATAAACTTTGCTGTTCATTGTAGAAAAATCCGAGATAATTAAATTCGGGGACTCTTGAGGCTAATGACAGGGTAGTCTTGACCGCAATCCATTCATCTTTCGGGAAAATTATCATGCAACTATTTACAAACTTGATGGATTAACGAGCAAAACATCCATTTTTACTCTATTAATCAAATGCATGTAATCTAAGACTGTTTGAGAATTATTTACCAAGAATCGAAGGTCTGGTTATTTTTACAATATTTTTTCGCTAAAGGTTTTCCAGTATGTTCTTAGCTGATAAAGATTATGCCAAATCTCAATGTCTTTCCAAACCAAGTTTTGGAGAAAAATTATTGTGAGGCAGATTGCCCACGGTAGTGATGTCGAACAATGTTTCGTTTTTCTTTCTAGAGTATAGAAATGCGAATAGCTTTTTACGTTACGAGACCAGAAAATTAAGTTTTTGAACGGGAAAAGAGAGAGTTGTAAAGAATTCTACTAACCCCTGAAGGCAATTTTCTGATTTGCGACTCTCTCAGTGCGCTTGGAGTATTTAATCGACAAAATAATAATTCGGTGGAATAAGTTCATATTATTTCATTCTCATTCTCATATTACTAGACAGCGCAGGATATGATGGCTAGAGCTTCTGCATTAGTCTTCTATAGGGTGGACCCTGAAGGACCTGCAACTGGAAGTGATCTGGTCTCACTTTCTCTACAAAATTGAGCAGCTTCTATTTGTTCCTAAGACTACCTTGGGAAAGACAGTCGCTTGTGACATAGCTCCACATTACCCAGGAAGGTTAAATGAAACTAGAGTTCGCACGAAATGCTGAGATATTATTCTCGTAAGCATTTAACCTACCGCCTTCTGAAGTACAACTTCAATATGGCGTCGAATTCTGAGCGTTGGTTGTCACAGTGGGCTTTCAGCCACCAATGCCATACTTCATAAGTTCAGTGAAAAGTGAAGAAATATTTCAGGAAAGCAAGCAACTAGAAGCACAGTTACAAATATAGTAACGCCATCTTCTCCCACTCAAAACCCAGCGTTTCAAAGTTCTAGACAGAATCATTAGTAACTATAAAACTGATTTAAATCCGCTAGTCACTTCAAATGAAAATAGATAGAATTTTCCGGAAATTATTCTTTCCGCATCAGGAACAATCGGAAAAGCTGCTGTCCGGTAATAAATTCCACTTTACAACGAGCGACAAACACTTGTTCGGGCGTACAACTGTGGAAAGAAACTATTTCCATATAACACGAACGCTTGGAAATTGGAAAATAGCGACTGGAAACTCGCTAACACAGTCCCCAGAGATATTTAAACTTCCAGCATTTTCCGTCGGTTTTTATACGCATTGTCTAGCTTATTTTGCTTCGGTTACAACAAAAAAAATGACAACTGAGTTATTTCAACATAATACTAGACTTTTTACAAAAGTATTAAATTTTTTGGTGACATTTATTGCATTGAATATACGAGCATACATCAGCAGGTATGATCGACAGCTTGAACTGGCCACTTCAATTTAGATATCTTAAAGCAGGGGTGCTTAAACTTGAACTGCTGGCGATCTACCTCAATATTTTTAGACTACATGCGATCGACTCTGAGAGGCTGCAAGTATGTATGATGCAAGGTTGTCCTACATACACGATACACCCTACCTACCTACCTACCTACCTACCTACCTACCTACCTACCTACCTACCTACCTACCTACCTACCTACCTACCTACCTACCTAGGTAGGGTGTATTGTAGCATATATAGATATTAGCTTTCCGCACAATATACATTATTTTAGTCAAGGTTTGGGTTAGGTTTAGTTAGGATCTTCTCTATAATATCAATGAAAAAACTCATAGTTATTCAAAATTGCCAGTTTATTTATTGGTTATCACAAAACAAAAGAGTTACATATGGTGTTAAACTTAACTAAGGAGTTACTTTGTATGTTGAAGCGTGGCACTGCATGTCCTCAGCATACTTTTCATAAGATGGTACATAACCACTGAGTGCTAATCGCAAGCATGATGACATTGATCGTCAGTTAGTCGATTGCGATATTTTGACTTAATTATCTTCATTTCAGAAAATGCAGACTAGCACAAGTAAATTGACTCAAACATTGCCATCAGTTGAAGAGCAATTTGTCTTAGATTTGGATATTCATCTTCTGATATAAAACACCAGAAATTTTTATCAGATGCTGTAGCTTTGGAATGTATATCTGATACAATCTGCACCAACTCATTTTCAAAGAAAATTTCATATTAAACTGACTTGCAATTTCAGTAGCTAATTCCTCAATGTTTTCATTTCGAATTATCCCAAAATATTTGATAATTCAGCCTCATACGTATCATAGTTCAACTGAAGAATCCTTGCTTTCAAAGACGGAAAATGTTTCAGATCCTTTCTTTTTAGTTGATCTATCTTGAATTGCAATTTACTTTTGAATACGTTTACTGCCCTAATCATCTCAATAATAGTTTTTTCTTTACCTTGAAGTTAATGGTGTTTAAGTGCATTGTGATGTCAGTCGAAAATGCCAAATCAGTGAGCCATATTTCGTTTTTCGAATCTTCATTAGCTCGACAAAATGCCTCAAAACCGTTTTTGTTTCCAGTCATTGCTGGTGCTCCATCGGTTGTAATGCACACTAATTTATATATTGCTAGCTTGTAGTTTTCTTACAAAATTGAAGAAAACATCATATCTTCGCCACAGGTCTTCCCCTTCAGAGGAATGATTGTCAAAAATTATTCCTTAGCCAATATGTCATTGAATATCATCCGAATAAAAATACATAGCTGGGCAATGTCTGTCATATCGGTGGATTCGTCGAACTGTAAAGAAAAGTATGTACATTTCATGATATGATGTTTTAGTTCATATGCCATGTCCTTATTCATGACTTCAATGCGCCTTGTGACAGGCGGACTAGATAACTGAAGTTCTCGAATAGCAGACATAATTTCTGTTTCATTTTTAAAATCTCCAAATGAAGTCTCACCCGCTTCAATAAATGCTTCCTTCACAACCGATCCATCTTCGAATGATTTCTTGTGTTTCGCCAATATATAAGATATTTCAAATGACGCGATCGTAGCAGCTTTTGATTGTTTGGCTGGTCTTATGAACGTGGTTTGTTCTTTCTTCAAACAATACATCAAATCACGTACTTTTCGTATTCTTAATTCACTCTGTGGCAGAAAATCCTTTTCATAGTTTTTATGAACCGTTTTATGATGCTCTAAGTTACCACGCTTAGGTATTGCAACTGACGCACGACAAATGAGACAAATGCACTTATCCTTCCCCAAACAAAAGAAATAATCTTCCTCCCAATCGTTATTAATATGATACATTTTAGATTTCTCCGCTGCACTCATTTTGTTCTATTTAATAATAAACTTTGCATCGACGTAGTATTACAATCAGAATGACTCCAATTCAACATTTATATCGGCGTGAACGAAAGTCAAGAATGTTCCCGTCAAACGCACCGCCCGAAATTTCTAGAAAAGCGGCAAGAATAGAAAACGCGGCTTTTCTTTGACAAATACCGCGCGTTTCTTTGATAAAGCCGCCTTTTGCTGCTAGTAGAGTGTTATTTTATTTTATTATTTATTATTTATTATTATTGTATTACGTAATAAATTTTTTTCTTCTCGAGATCTACTCAAAAAGCACTCGCGATCGACCGTTTGAACACCCCTGTCTTAAAACATTCGACTATTGCCACTTTCAACATTAGAAGTGCATTTGATTATTTGGTTGATTATCTTTGCAAGTTTCTTTTGTACATCAAGTGGATCTAAATGCATTTTGCTAATCAAGCATGATAAACACACCTTTAGATTTTCTATTAGTTTTTACTACCAATAAACAAATAAATAGAACATTGTTACCGCATATTCGAACTGTCGTTTACCATCGGATATTATGAAACTGAGTATAAAGCCAGGTTGTTCAATAATTATAGTCGCCCGATAAGAAAAACACAATGTAATGGTTCAAAATACACTTTATTATTCAGTTTAATTTCCCTGAACATTAATACACTTACTCCAACGATCCTCCAATCTGTAGATCCCATCCCTGAAGTGAGAATCCGGAAGGTCTGCAAGATACGCTTCAACAGCCGTTATGACCTCTTCATTTGATGAAAAACGCTTACTACTCATAAATTTCTTGAGATCTGGAAACAAATGGAAGTCGCTGGGGCCAAATCTGGTAAATACGATGGATGCTCCAACAATTCATGGATTTTAGCCATTGTCAAAATGCTCTTGTGACACGGTGCATTGTGGATTTTTTTCTTCTGCAAACTGGGTCTTTTCCCACGAATTTTTTCTTTCAACTGATCCAAAAGGTTGCAATAATATTCAGAATTAACTGTTTTACTAATTTGCAAGTAATCCACAAACAAAATTCTTTTCGCATCCCAAAAAACTGATGACATAACCTTCTTGGCCAATTTCCAGACAAGAACTCGTTTCGAAGCCGAACAACCAGGTTCACACCACTCTTTAGCCTCTTCTTTTGATTTAGGATCATGGTGATAGACCCAAGTCTCATCCATAGTGATGAATCGACGCACAAAATCCACTTTATCTTTTTAAAACGCTCCAAATGTTGCTGAGAAAGTCGCATTCGATGTGTTTTTGTTCCATTGTTAGCAAATGCGGCACCCATGTGCACACAGCTTTCTAAAACCCAAAATTTCACTTCAAATATGGCTTACACTGCCTAATGAGATGTGTAGAGCCTCCACTAAATCTCTCCCAGTCAATCGACGATCATCCAAAACCATATCCTGTATTTTGGCTATGATTTCTGGTGTTGATGCGCTTTTTGGACGTCCTTCACGTGAATCGTCTTCAAGGCTTGTACGACCACGTTTAAATTCAGCAACCCATCTTTCTACTGTTCTAATTGTAGATGAACAATCATTATACGCTCTTAACATTCGTTCGTGAATTTCTTTTGGTGCTACACCTCCAAAAATAAGAATTTTATCACTCCACGATATTCAATTTTTTCCATGGCTTGTACAAAAATACTGTGACACGGCGACACTAAATGGCTTGTAGACAAAGAATGAATTGACGATTGAAATGAACCTTCACAATACATTCATATGAAGAGTGTACCAACAAAACAAAAACAAATTTGGACTAGTAGCAACGCCCTCTCTTATCGAACGACAAAACTTGTTGAACAATCTGAATGATTGAAGTGCCGTGGTATTTATGGTATTTATAAATGGGTCCTTATTGAATTTTGAAAAACCAGATAGTAGGTATACACTTAAAAGCAATCTGAACATTTCAACTCATTCAGTTTTTACTTTTCGTGGGGATATTCAAACTACCAAGACTAGAGAAAGAAAGGCTATTTTGATTGCAGTGGATTTCAGTTCAGAAAGATTATTTGCTAGATTTTTCCGATCGTTAGTATTTATAATTGAAGATACATTACTGGAAATTACCACACAATTGAAATTTTTCAGATTTCTTTTCTGGTAAGCAACTAACTATTAACTCATGCTTTTTAAGGATATGTCCGGACAAACGACAACAAAATTCCGTTTTTTCTTCGCGCTCATGTTCCTCTCTTGAGAAATAAACTAACATAATCGAATTGACATTTTGCAATAAACCACTACAATAGCAGTTGTTGATCAATTATTGCGAGTAATGAATGTTTTAATTTTCGTTAATAATGCAACATGAATCACGAAATTTGACACCGACAGAAGGTACTGAAACAGTGGTATTTTTGCCAAGGACTGTTTGAGGCCCAGCACATCGAAGAGCCCGATTATATTTTGCCAGGGACCATGTCAATTGGTTAGAAGCAGCCTGGAGAGAGTTTTGTTCAGAGACGAGTCGATATTTTGTATTTATCACAGACTTCGAAACGAGATATATTCCCAGTACAACTTTTATCTACCTATGGTTTTGGTGAAGGTTCAATAATGGTGTAGAAAGAATTCGTTTTAATGCCTGCACTGATATTGTTATCATGAATAATGGAACCTTGAATGATCAAGGGTACTCACAGACGTTTTAAAAGACATTTGTTTGCCTTTTTAATGGGAACATGGGTGAAAACTTCTTGTTTTTCTATGATAACGCCTGGCAACACCAAGCTCATATCGTTAGGAACTATCTTCAAGAAGACGAAATCACTTTAATGGAGTAGCCTGCACGAAGCCCAGATCTCAATTCCATCGAACATGTCTGGGACATTCTCAATACGAGATTGAGAAGCCAGCAAAACCACCCAACTACCATGAATTAGGTTCGGAACAGACTGATCGAATTTTGATATGAAATGGATCAGAATGCAACAATGTCAATTTTGAGTATTAATCGTAGATTTCATGCAGTAAATCTCATCAAGGGGAAAATTATCCAGTATTAATATTGTTCTCAAGCATTCCATAGTGCGGGTGATTACTAGAAAAATAACTACTCAACATATCTAAACTTCTTCTGAATGAATTTGAATTTTCGAATTTGTACGTTAATTTCTTGGCATTTTTCGCTGATGGCTATATATAATTGTTTTCGTTTCACTATTTTTCCAATTGAATTACAATCAAAGTCGTTGTTGTAACCTAAAGTTTCAATGGTTTCAATTTCTTTTTCAAAATTTTCGTATAGTATCAAAACTTTATTCATTAAAAATAAACAAGTATCAAAATTGGCTAAACACTGCATCCAAAATTGTGACTCTTTTCCAAGTATTGGTAATTTTGAAATCCTACACATTGCTCCAAAAAGTGAAAAATTCCATCACCTAGAATCTGTTGAAAATTTCGAATCACATTTTCTTGAAAACTCACAGAAAATGAACCACCAGACTAATTCATGTAAATCCTCATTGATTTTTGATGTAATCAAATGATTTTCAGCAGTTAATGAACTACTACTATCTGATTTATTCCGAATTCATTAAGGACTCAATTATAAATACCACTGCATTTTATAGCTAGCTTCAAATGAATGAAAGTTCGAAACCGCAGTTACAGTGATCTATTTTTTTATTTGGAAGAAAAACAAGTTTCAGACCACGAATTGAATCTATGGGAAGCTTTAGATATGAATTAACAAAAAAAACTTACTACGTAATCAATCAAACAAACCTCACCTATTCCCCTCTGCTCAGATGATTCTTAGAATGGCTTTTACCACTGTATGGATTTTCCAAGGCAGTACCATTGTACCTAATATTAATTATTCTTATTGTGTAATGTCAATTGTTATAACTTAATACAGGATATATACAACTTATAGACCTTGAAAGATGCATCATGCATTTAAGTATGCACTAATATGGACAAAAAAATATGCAATTCAATGAAACAATTTTAATATCAATAAATACTATACATTAATTATCTTCAATCTTCATACTTAAACATAAACGCAATCAACTGCTCTATAGTCTATCTTCTATCAGAAATGTGTGGCCGAATTTCTCAAAAGTTTTCAAGAAAATATGAATTCATTCATGAAATAACGCCAACTTGAATCTCTAATTTTTGATACTTTTTCTTATGTAAGAGAAATGTGTGCTCATCATGCTTAAATTACCATAAAATTACTACTTGACGCTGTTAAGAGTTGTGGTTTTCTTCCTCAATCTTAATATATAAAAATTGGTTTTAACATAATGATCGATTTGGAATTTTGTAGGATACGATATATTCTTCTCGCAAAAATTGTATGGATAAATGTACGAGGTGTGTGAATAAAGTAATGAGACTGATTTTTTCAATTTTTATTCACAATTCAATATTGTCTCCTTCAAAACAGTTCCCTGGGAAAGCCACACAACGCTGAAGACGGTCCTACCAATCATTATAGCCTTGTTGGAACTCGGATACTTCAATAGCCTTCAGCTGGTCGGTTACAGCTAATTGGTTGCTGCAAGTGTCCCAAAACCAGTTCCCTTGTAGTGATTCTCAATCTTCGGGGAGAGGAAAAAGTTACAAGGAGTCAAGTCTGGTGAATAAAGAGACTGGAGAGCCGCGACAATAGTTTTACTGCCTGAAAACTCCATCATTGAGATTGCAGTGTGCAACACCCAGTTCCTTGATCGCACAAGAAAGACTCTTTTTCGAAGTATTTCAAGTACCTCTCGGTGAAAATGTTTATTAACTTGACTTGACTTGACTCTGCTGACGTTTTCATCAATGTTTGCACTTGAAGGCCTTGAGCTTCGTGGGTCATCGTTAATCTAATCTCTTCCTTCTGAAAATGCCTTAAATCATCGAAAAACCTGAGCACTTGACAAAACTCTTTTCTTCATAGACCTGCCGAAGTTTTTCAAATGTTTCTATTGCATTTTGTCCAAGTATGAAGCGAAACTTTATACCACATCGTTGCTCAAAATTGATGCCACTCAGTTTTAGAACGCACAAAAAAACTTCACAATAACTAACGCTACAGACTGTAACGAATTCAAACTTATAAGGGAGGTGTATCATATGTGCATCTGACGCTGCAAAGTCTCTCGTTTCACAGGTAATGTAGTATGAAAATATGACATACTCACATACGCATACGCATACTCAAAAATCCATGAAGTTACATTTTTCTTGTCTTTTGATAGATAGAATAGAATGGAATAGAATACTCATTCAATGCTCACATTGTAACAAAATAAACATATACATATATTTGGTGTTGTTCCCCACTCTACCCAGTGTAAAAATTACGTCAAAATCAATTTATAAAAGTTATGATCAAATATTAAAATCAATTACAGTTTTCTCCTCAAATGTCCATCAATTGTTCCCCATTTAAATATTCTTTGAAATCTTTTTGAATTTGAGCAAGTGATCACAGTTGTTATAAATTGAAAAATACCTATTAAATATTGAAGCTGCTCCATACTCAAAAGAGCCTTGAAATCTGGATGATTTCTTGACTTGGAATGGTAAGTAGCTGATGATTACGAATGTTTACACCGTCGCAGCTGTTTCTTGGGACCATTAATTCACAAAGATATTTAGGACACTTGAATTTAAGAACGTTATAAATGAACACACCAAAAAGCTAGATGAACTGAAGTTTACACTTCAAAACATTGTGTGCAACATAGTGTTGCGTTACATGGTCTCTAGATAGTTAACATTGTAGGCATACCGCAGGCAGAAATTTTGCAATTTCTGTATAGAATACTGTACTTCATTTGTTAAAAAGAAAAATAGACAATAATTGAAATTTGCGAGAATCAGACTACAAGCCAGTTTCCACTTCACCACACTGCACAGGTAATATTTAGAGCCATAGTTTGAGTTTAAGGTAAGCATTTTTCAGTAGGTTTTTTCCAATATATCTGGAAATTCATATCACAGTCATAAATTACACCTGTGTTTTTTATATTATCCACTAAAGATATCACAGATTCATTTATACATATTACATTATTCATAGCCTCTAATGCTTTGGTACGAACGTGTTTAGATCCAATGCATATTGCTACGGTCTTTGCAGAGTTCAGCAACGAGCCATTTTTGTAGACCAATCTGCCACCATGTCGAGGTTCAATAAACTTAAATGAGATAAAAACACAAGGTTTAACTTTAATCTACACTTTATTTGAAAAAATTCGACGACGTTTCGCTGACACAGCAAATTTATCAAGAATGAAAAATAGAATGAAGAGTATGGTATTATAAACAAATCGTAGAACAAGTTGAATGAATAACAGGAAAATCACACTACTTAACCATTGTTTAATTAGTTTTTAAACCTTTAATACTAATTAAACAAGTTAAGTCGGTGTGGATTTTCCTGTTATTCATAACTTGTTCTACGATTTGTTTATAAACATTCTCTTCATTCTATTTTTTGTTCTTGATAAAGCTGCTGTGTCAGCGAAACGTCGTCGAATTTTTTTCAAATAAAGTGTAGATTAAAGTTAAACCTTGTGTTTTTATCTCATTTATATCATGGATCTACATCAAGTAACGGCCTCCACAATTCAAATGTTCAATAAACTTATTGCAATGTCAATTCAATGGAGTGAAAAAGATCTATATAACGCTGTGTCATCTGCATACTAGTGTACTGTTGAAAATTTAACCATACTACACATATCAGATGTAAATATCACAAAAAGGAGCGGCCCAATATACTCCCTTGTGGTACGCCTTTATGTATGTTGCATTCAGATGATTTTTTCCATCTGCCATAACAAACTGGACCCTATCAGTAAGATAATTTCGAAACCAGTGACAACCGTTTCATGAGACCCAAAGTAATGAAGCTTTGCTACCGTTAGAACATGATTCATAATGTCAAATGATTTGCTATAAATTAAAAGTATGACTTCCATATTATCGACTGCTTTTGCAAAGTCATTTTTGAGAAGGACCTATTAGTGCTGTGGTACTTTCTAAAACCACTCTGTGTTAGGGGAAGTATATGGTTATTGACATGCTGGAGAATCTGTTGTGAACCAATTTTTCTAATATTTTTGAAGCGACTGGTAAAATGCTGAAAGGTCTGAAGTCCGACGGAGAAGTGGGATGTGAAGTCTTTTGTACAGGAGTTACACATGCTAAATGCTAGTCGAAAACTATAATCTAAATAGGCATCTTAGATTCTAGATTTAAGTTATAGGTAAAATATTCAGAATATCACCCCAAATGAGGTCGAAAACCTAATCCAAAGCATGCCTAAACGGATTCAGACTTGTATCAGGGCAAGAGGAAGTAATACAAGCTACTGAGGTCGAGAAAAAACACGAACTCCGTGAGAAAACAATTTTCAAATAACTTTCTTTTATTCGTATCTTTCTTAAAATAAAGTTGAAAGTTCAAGTCACTTCAGAAATTCGGGCATTTCGATTGTCCGGGCATGCGTCGGAACGATATCTGCCCGTACTAGTGAAGTTGCACTGTATATATGTTGCCTACACAAAGAGAATTTGAAATATTGAAATTGTGCTTTAATTTGTTGGATATTTCAAATGGTCAGTTTAATGCAGATGGGATTTGGAGGGTTATAATCTGAAGAAAAAATTAAGCGAATGCATTTTATTGCTTTAATTTTTGTTTGCGTTATACCAAATGAATACTCATGAAATCTGACGGCTTGTATATTCAAATACCTATCAACAATTGGAATTCAACACAGTTCTCATAAAATATCACTTAATTTTTAAAAGAATAACAGCCAACTAAATTAACGATATCATAATGATTATGATAAGGAAAATATTTTAATGAATATCTATCTATATTATCATTATATTTTGCACAATAGTTTCAGACATAACTCCGTGAGCAATGAGACATTGTTTTTTCAATCCAAGCAAAAATATTCAATACAATGTAGTTAGATTATGTAATAACACGTATTATTTTAAAATTTACAATATTACAACAAGCTATACAAATCACAGGATGGGGATTAAC
Organism: Cryptolaemus montrouzieri; assembly: GCA_013387265.2. NCBI lineage: Eukaryota > Metazoa > Arthropoda > Insecta > Coleoptera > Coccinellidae > Cryptolaemus > Cryptolaemus montrouzieri. Next base: position 21,694,635 of record JABFTP020000103.1, read on the forward strand.
CTAGCGCAAGAATAAGGAACGTCGAGTGTGATAGAAAATATTTAAATAAAAAGAAATATCTGCCCAAAATATGCTTTTCAAAGAGTGCATTTAGTTGAATCGTATTCAAGGATTAAATATCCATTCGATGAATGAAAATAAATAAGTTCAAACTCTGTTAAAGGTTGAATTATTATGGTTTTCGAAAAGTTATTTGGGCTAATTTTTTATAGGATAGAGAGACTGTCAAATACCCTACCTTCCATAAAGATCATGACCTGTTCTTTCTAGAACAGTAGTTGTATATGAAACCACTGAAATATGAAAAACACCATCTATACTTCTGTCAGATTTGAATCAACAGCCACATGTGTCGTAGGCGGTTCTTTACCCACTGCAATTCATATGACCTAGGAATTTATACTGATAACAATACATCATTATTATGAAGCAGTTTATTTGTAAGTTTCAACTATCTGGCTCTTTTCTTCATAAGTCACTCGATATGGTTCAGGTCTATAGTACATATCAAGATAGTAGTATTTGAGTATATCTATATATTGTACCTGGCCCCCATGGTACCAAATACACATGTAGAGAGTGTCCCATTTTTGCAGGCTTTACGAGGTAAAGCCTGCTACAGCCTCCATTATGGTTCTCAATGAAACTTAAGATACCACACACAAATTTGCCCTAGGATCTATCTGCATAGTTCTTCTATATCTGCCTTGTTGTCCTACTTTCTGGCAACCTAGCACGAAGGTAATCGATAATTGACAATTCTTTCCTTTAAGTATTTCACGTACGAGTTTCCTTTCCCAGATCTCCAAAGCTCAATTCCATTCATTTTTCAAAGTTCATATCCATATTTCATGTGAGTCATATTACGGACTTAATCTGCTAGAGAATGCATTTGTAGCATCTTTAGTTTTAGAATCATTACCACTGTGTCGAGAAAACTATAAATGCATCTTGTACGTTCTTAATTTCAGATAAATTAGTTAGGAGAACTGATAAGAAAAATAGTTGTAAGCAATATATTATCATTTCATCATCATCATATTTCAATTTGTAAATCCTCGCCAAAAGTAGATATTGTAACTGCCTGTCTCATCTACAGCTCCTACATTTGCTCAATTTTTGGGGAGATAGGTATAGACGTATAGAATTACAGATACATATCAATAAACTTGAAAACTCATGGAAAAATTAATAATTTAATTGATCAACTTAGCCTAAACAACTATAGCAATAATTTGCATGCTTTCAGAAATTAAAATTTCTTTAATATATTTTTTTCTTATTCTTTAATTTTATTAGGTCATCGTAGGCCAAATGTTCTAGAATAGCATATTTTAGGTCCAATTAATTTGATATGCAACTTATTACATAGATTATTTTTGATTTATAGAATCCTTTCTTACATTTGCTCCCAAACTTTAACTAAGATTTAATTTTCTACATTTCCAAAATTTCTTACACAGCATACCAACAGTACTCAAGCTCAAGCTAAAATAAATGTTCCTATATCACAGTAAGTTGGTACCTGATGGGCTCATTTCATATAGAAGACAAGATTCAGTGATACAATGTATATAAAGTGAATTTGTGCAGGAAAAATTTTTATTAGCAATTTTGTAATCCATTTTCTGTTTTACTGAAAGAGATATTGTGGTTCACAAAATATTCTAATTAAATGATAGTGGAATGAAATTCACAAACGAATATTTCCAAAATACACACCCCAAGGTTTCATACTATCTCATACATATTTCCTGTATTTCATATCGAAAGGGTTATATTACATCTAACATAAAACTCTTCAAATTATACTTTAACATCAGGTAATTACATCTTCCATAAAAATTACGAAATAAATTTAAATTATACCCCTAATTTTAAGTACACTGTGAAACTTATAATATTTAACAATCTAAGATGTAAGGAAAAACTTGAATTATATAACGAGTGCTTGATCATTTAAAAACAATGATACCTAAATGTTTGAAATGTTCATTTACTTTAGTTCCATCAGAACAAAAACTAATATATATATAATTATATTTATATCAATATTCATTCAGTTAGATAGGGGACTGTTCTTCATTACTAGAACTTCATTTGGCACAAAATAATAATTCGTGGTATAATTCGGCACCAATAAACCTGAAGAAACAATAGAAAAAATGCTCCAAAGCCATCAACAATAACTACTCTGAGCTCATTTGTCCAAATTTCATCAATATTCTATTCCACACAATTTGTGTTTTAATAGTTTGTCCACCACATTAATGGAGTTCATAATATTGCTACTCTTTGTTTAGTGTAACATGAATTTCTGAAACTAACAATCACAAGATTTTCATTTTCAAATCGAGAGCAATTACACCATGCGTAAATTGATTTAGTTTGGCAACAATTTACCCTAATTTTGAGAATATGAGAATTACAAATTTCTAACACTAGGAATCTGTTATTCTCAAATTTCTTTTTTAATTATTACTGACCTCACCTTATCGAACCTAATCTATCAGTATAATTTGGTTAGAGTAATGCTTTATTTTAATTGATTTTAATGCTTCAAGCAGGCTCCCCTGGTAATCGCATCATTCTTAGCCTTCTGGCTCAGGTTGGCACCAACACATGATTTTTTTTCATTATCGAATTTCCATAGGCAATATGGCTCACTTCGAGAACTGTTGGTCTAAATTGGCTATAATCTTTATGATTTTGTATTGTGGTTTGAGCGAAATTTCCCTTGAAAACTTCAAAAGCTTCCAAATTGCACAACTACGTGATAAATATTTAGAACAGTCCCCAATGCCGTGACAAAAATTATTCTTTTAGCACATCGACAGTTCTGACTCTCACACCCGCAGTTTCGATTTGTCTCACACTCTCAGTTGTAGCCTCAAGCATAATTATGCACATAAAACTTCTTCCAGTATTAACGTCTTTAGGATAAACCGTAACCGGTGTAAATTTAACACAGTTACTATCAACGTAAGTCTGCAATTGTTTATAGATATCCGGATGTTGTCTTCTAAGAGAAACCCCGCGTTGTCTCAACTGCATCAGCACGTTATTGAAGCACGTTTCCTTCAATTTTGTGATTTTAGCCTCGTTGCCTTTCAAGGGTGAGCAAGTCAGGATGAGCGTTTCAGGATTGTCAGGGAGTTTTTCGGGAATTGGAATGTCTTTAGATAGTCGCATTTTGGCACATCTAGAAACAAGTTGCCGTTCCCACTTAACTGCTCCTGTCATTGGAGTTTCAGATATAACGCAAATTGATATATAAAGAACTAGTTTGGTGTCGGGATTGTAACTCTTACACATCTTTACGAGTTCGGCGTACATTTGTGGACCCATTTCGTTCGGTAAAAGATCTTGCCATCGGATGTACGTTAATTCACCTAAATGTTGCAGTCCTTTGCTCAGAAATTGTTCAGCACTTTCAGGGTTATGGAAAAAACACTTCACCGCTCCTGATCCATGCGACATGTAACCTCGACGGGCCATTTCAGAAAGATGTAGTAAAGTATCTTTTTGTTCTCTGATACTTGCTATTAACTGACGACATAGTGTGCCAATACGTGAAAACAGGCAGGTTTTACGGTGTTTCTCCCAATGTGCTCGTCTACACTGTCTGGAGCAATAAGTGTAGGAACAATTGTGACAGTTTTTGAAAGCGTTTCCTTCAAAGCTGGCAGCTAACGCGATTTTTCCGCACCTAGAGTACCGACATTTCAAAATTGGAGAAGAATTGAGGCTAACCCTCCTGGTGTTTCCATAGGTAGATGGTTCACTCCCTTCAGAACGACGACGAAATGGATCCATCTGATCTGCTTTCTTATGGCTGGGACTGGTGTTAGCTGACACCGTCTCTGGAAAATGCAAAAACATTTTAGTGAATTGCCTTCTTCAGTAACTTCATTTTGTTTATGCAAATCCAAAATCAAATCAAATGAAATCTAGGTGAACTTTCTCTTCCTCATAAAACTTTATGACTTCGTGAAACGAAACAATGAGGTTTTGTAGCCATAACGCTGAGAAAAAAAGCCATCAATAATATCCATTGGCTGTAAAATAGCACTTACCTCATCGTATATCTTTTTATTTAAGCTCTAACTCCCCTATAATTCGATAATTGTGGATTGATTCAAGTTGCAATATAATAAATATTTTAGAGCCAGTAGACTTTATGAAAGAGTATGCAAACATTTTGAATGAAAACGATGCAATTACATTAATTACATGAATATTGAAGGAAAGTAACATCTTCCTATCATGCAATAATATATTGCATTGAAATACATTAAAATCTACCTAGAACGATATCTATTCTATTTACATTGAAAGCCAACATCTCTCAATAAGAGCTCATTAGCTATATACTACTATTGGCGGATGCGCTTGACGATTATTGAAAAAATAATTTTACATCCACCAAATTTTTAACCACATCTAACATCTACTTACTGGTCACTACACCCTCATTCAAACTATTCATGGTGCATAGATGGAAGAATTAAGATAATGTGGGACTGAGGGTATGTGGAAGGGAGGTTCTTAAGGTAAATGGTTAGCAATGAAGAGTGGAAATGTGGAAAAGACCTGGAATGAAACTTACACATGTCTCCTACCTTGGAGACTGGGACTGGGCGCCCTGGCTGACGATGGCAGACCAAGGAGTGAATCCAGCACGTCCTCCAGAGTAGTGGATCCAGGCGATGGTTTGGTGCCGAAAGTCGTTTTCAGAGGGATATCTGTTGCGGAAAATAATTAATAACTTGTTTCTAAGAGATTTTGAGTATTTCATGCTAGTTTCTTCATGAATAACTAGTGGTGAAATGAATTTTTCAAGCATAAATTGGATACTCACCAATAAAGAAATTTTCTAAATTATATCTTTGAATGTATAAACCCTTATCAAGGAAATGATGTAAGGTTTTTTCATGAGTAAAATTGCTGTTGAAACATTGCAATAAGAAACTTAAAATCGGCTCAAATCAAATAAGTACTTCTCTAAACATCATTGAACTTGAGGAGAATTGAGGATGAATCTTTCTCTTTCAGTACAATTGCTCAGAAGACAGCTTATATTTCTTAAAAAGTGCTAAATAAGTTAAAACTCTGCCAAATCTGCTTTTCTATCTAATGCATTAAAAAACTCCAGAGAAATTCTCACTCCATCTTGATTTAGAATCAATAATTGATAATGAATCTGTTTGTCAAATTAATTAATGACTAATTCATGATTGAATAGTTCTACCCTCATTAAATTTTTCTTCTCTAGACTATATGGATTTCTCATTTCTAAAAAATATAAAGAAGAAATTCTTTCAATTCAATTCAGTTGAATTATCCTTCTCGTGAAAATACTTTAATGATTTCTCTCAAGATATCTACATTTTGTTCAATCAATGACATTCTCAGAAAGATTTCAATATTTTTCATTATGATTTTGTGCTTCAAATTTAACATCTACTGAATCAATGAAATATCTATAGGCTGGCATGTAAAATTAACTTTTATACGAGTTACATCGTTACATACAACTCAGGGTGACCGAGAATTTCAGTAGAATTATCAGCTTTTATCAGATTTTAATTTCAGGTAATGTGAATCAAAGTATCACAAAGGTTTAGGTTAGATTTCTGGTCTGGTGGCATTTTAAGCTACTCAACTATCAAACCACAAATTCTTAAACGTTTGTTTTGAAGCAATCTAATCAAATTGGTTTGTTGTAATGGTTGATTATTCCATTCAGTTGATGCCAGATCTGGGCTCAATGATTACAGATAAAAATTTTTTTAATATTTGTGATAGTCATGCGAAAGCTGAATGATGGAATGTATTTGATATTCATATATAAAATAAAGGTAAAAATAACTACAATAAAAATAAAACAGTAGAAAATAAAACGATTTATTGGTGTGTATGATACATGCAATATTGAATATAAACATACAGATACGCGAACAAAAGCAAAAATTAATTAAAATCATGAAGAGGTGCATCAAAATAAATAAAAGCCTACAGTTAACATTAACAACATTATAATTAAAAAAATCCATTCGAATAAATTGCACAATATACGAAATACAAAATATGTCTACACTGAAACATTCATATATATTACTATATATTATTTCTGTACAACTACTTGATAATCTAACCAATACAAAGTATAAATGAAAAATATATCATAAATTGACATGAAGAGGGTATGTCAAGTGATACTAGATCAATTACTTTACAGAGTGAAACTGATATCTTTCGACTGTCAAAATTAATTCTTAGTTTCTATGAAATTCACTTGAGGGCACTTCACAAATCATGCTTTCAACCATTTTTGATTTTGCTGTCAGCAAGTTTCTACAGAGGATCTAAAGTTCATTAATAATTGTAATTAATCAAATACATTCCTGCCATGATGGACGTGGATAATGTAATTACAGTGATTATTTTCGGCTGGTGCGATGAGGAAATTATGGTGTGACACTTAATGACATGTTGAGTAGAGTGTGATCACTATAGCGAATGAATATGAGTGAAAAACTTTGAATAATGTGCATGCCCTCGTTTGAGAATATGAGAGAATCTCATTATTTGTCATGACATCCTTGTTTCATTGAAGAATATTTTTAGATTCTTTCCTCAGAAGGAAAGAATCCACTCACATTCTAATTTCTCGGTTTCAATAAAAGCAAAATCAGTGATTTTATTGGTGATAATAAAAAATAATGAAAATGCACACAATTATCTTCGATGAATTTTTCAACAGCAGACTTAAGCTCGTGTATTTTTTGTATGTAAATTCAATCATAACTATGATATTTTCATTAAACAGTTTTTCAGGTGTAAAAAATAATACAACTCTAAATTCTCTTGGAATTTCAAAGGATATTTGGGAACCTCTAAAATTCAAACACGAAATAAAACTGCTGTTGATGACAAGCTTATAAACTACAACATTTTTCTACCAATGATGCAAAGCATGATTCAATATAGCGTCCCAAGTATCCCTATCTCATCAAAACCTTCACAGTTTACCTGAATCTGTAAACCATGAGGTGACATTTATACTCGTATTGACATAAGCCGAAAAGTCTTAAAATGTAGCAAGGCATTATATATTTAGCACCATGTAGATATATAACAAAGAGAGCCTATTAAAATACGTTTGAAGACAGAATGTCCCGAACTTAAAGAAATTTCTTTATACCAAATGATGCATTTTGCGAAATAATTATACTTTCAGAGACATCCTGGGTTCAATCGTTATCGAAAAGAAGTACGATCAGCAAAATTGTGGAGGACAAAGTTTGTTTCGCAGATCATTTGGTCCCAAAGATGTTTCACATCTTCTAATTTTAATTTCTGATTGCTAATGTTCGCTTTAATTATTTCATCAGACAGTTTTGATAGAAAAGCTAAACCTAAGACCACACATTATCAATTAGCAAAATGTCATGGAATAATAGATTAATATTTGAATGCCAAAATATTAATTTGTGAGGATTTCTTTGAAAAAATATAGTTAAAAGTATTATACATATTGTCCAATAAATTCAAAAGGAATTGAATTACTTGTACTCTAATAGATATGTTTAGGATGAGATGATGACAAACAAACTAATCATTTACTTCCTATTCCTACACAACCTGATTGCTTGGTATAGGCAATGATAACGGCATTCGAAGGAAGATGCAAAAACATATTTTTGTGCTATATGAGTTGTCTCAATATCTCCAAATTCAGTTATTATTCAATACGTCAGTTTATTTTCTTCAATACTTTCATAAACCTCTAGAGATTTGATGAAAGATTATGGCCTCTTGTTTCAAAACTGTATCATCACAAATAATTCAAAATTGAAAGGTGATCAGGAAAACGATCAGAAAAATCACGCATTCCTAATTCCACACATCCACGTTTTATGCAACCTTATTAAATCAAGCACCAAAAATGGATTTCTCATTGAAGCAAATATAATTGTTATTAGACGATTCTTCCAAGAATCCAATACTGCGAATTTGTACTCCACAAAATGTAGATCGCCTTCGATAATTAAATTTAAAATCTTTGATCAAACAGACACTTGAACATATATTACACTATACACAAAACTTGATAAATGCATCTAGATCCTAAGCGTGAATCGACTCACCATTATGATTATGCAGTTCCAACCTAAGACTCGAAGAGTGACCTGGATTCGAGCTTTCCGAAAGGGTCACGGGTGTTTGAGGCGAATCTAGTGGTCTAGTGCCGACGAAAGAGCTTTCTAACCAACACAACTTCTGACTTCCCCTCGGGCTAACAGAAGAACTTCTTTGGCTTGTTGTATCTTGACTATCGTAGCTGGAAGGTCTGTTATCTTCAGGTTTCAACCCGCTAACGTAGTGGACGATGGCTGAAGTCACTTCTTTGATGGAAGATTGGATATCAGGGTTCAACTGATGATGCTGCTGGTGTTGCTGATTGGATTGGGATAACAGAGTGTTAGCAAGTCTCTCAGCTGGCGTTCTAGGTTTGCTGAGACGTTCTTGTGACCTCCAACCTAGATATGGTTGCCTATAACTAAAACTACTCCTAACCGACGACGGCGACAGGGAACCGTTGGCTTGTCTCGTATTGAAACTACTTCTCGTTGAGGCACATGGTGAAGAAGCTGTCGAATTCAACTTTGACGTTGACCACCGGACAAACGGCTGGTTTTGCGGGGTGGGACTTAGAATTAGAGGCGATTGGTTAGCAGAGCCTAAGCTGCTAAGCGAAGTGGTACGACTGCCGGTTCCTGTCCATCTACTCTCCCTATGCTGGTGCTTCTTTAAGAGGAAGCCTTCTTGGGGTATTTGAGATTGTTTGTACCAATCAGGAATTGTGAGCTTCTGAAGGGAACGTTGTACCCTAAGCTGGTGTTCAGACATCACCCGCTCTCCTTTTTGAAGCTCATTCTCTGGCGGCTGAAAAAGAAAAGAGCATTAAAATATATTTTACATCATAATATATCAACAAACATACTATATGGGACCTTAAAGGTATATTATGTTCGAAAGACGGCATAACATCAAATTCGATTATGTCACTCAAAATTCGTGCAATCAAAGAGCCATAGAACGTTTTTGGAAAACTGGAGAAACCCGAAACTCACATTTCATTAGATAATCTAGATATTTTTGTATTTGTTTTGCAGATTACCGGGGAATGAAGGTGAAAACAAAATTAATGGAATTGATAACATTATGCAATTGATACTGATTTAATGGCATCAATCTCCGTTTCAAACAGATAAATGTATTCGTAATTTATTAAAGTATGACGCATTTTGATTTGTCAAATTGCTACATAATGATATAGACATTTAAAATCAATTCATTGGAATTTAATTCCTAATTGAAATGTGTAACATTTCAATTGATTTACTGATTTTAAATTATGTGTTTTGTGCGTTTAGGGGATAATTAGGCAATTGATCATTTTGCACTACGGCTTTTTGAATCTATTGTACAGTCTTATTTCATCCCCCGTGGGTTTAGAGAATTTCCCCGAGACCCCGAGAGATCTACAACAGGTTTCCCTTTCTCAAGGCAACTGAACATTTGTATTTTCGATCCCACAAGTAACGTGGGAAAGAATGGTTGTTGGAGAGTTCAGCAATACCTCAAAAAGGTTAAATGAAACATGTCAGGTATTCATCCTTGGAGTATAAAGAACAATTGAACACTTGTGGTAGTTACTTGATGCAAATCCATTTCAAATGATAAATCATTCCACTGTGCCTGCATCAGACGAGTACCATTTTGTATTTGTCTGATGAAGCCGCAAAAAGTGTAAATCGAATTTTCTTTTATTTGTCTTATGAAAGACAGTTTTCTTTAGCAGCATATACACATTCAGCCGCAACAGTGAGAAGGGAACTATGCCATTACCTGTGGTCATCATGAAGAGATAGAGTTCATGTTCATGAATCAGATTCCCATACCTGACAATTATGACACAGTAACCCAAGCTTACGAATAGTGATATCAGTTAAAAAAACGGAAACGACTTGATTGCCTTAGTGGCATTAGTGTACCACTAGGACTTTGAATTACATGTAACCACTTACCGTAGAATATAAATTTTTTTAATGAAAATTCTAATCGAAAGTAATAGAGGATTAGATGTATAATGAAAACCTATTTTATGTTTTTCGAAATTGCGCTCATAGTTTTGGAATTGAGACAAGGTCCATCTGAAGAGACATGGCTAATTTAACGACTTCAACTTTTATCTTCAATTTTTCCGATTAACCAATTAAACTATGATACATTACTTTCTCTTCAATAACATTATTTTCTTTATTGTATAATGTGATTGTAGAAATGAGAAAATACACTGAGCAAAGAAATTTTAATACTTCAAATTTCTTTTTCAATAAACTAACTATTAAAACATATTTTTTCGGATATGTTCAACGTATACCAACAAATTTCATGTTTTTCTTGGCAAACATGTTCCTCTCATGAGAAATAAAATTAAAGAAATAAATTGAAAATAAGCAAGAAACCACCACATATTGATAACAGCAGTTCTTGATCAATTTTTGCGAGTAACGATGGTTTTTCTTGAAAATTTCAATTTTCGGTAATAATGCAACGTGAATCAAAAATTTCGACCCCAACAGAATGTACTGAAGCAGTGGCGTTAGATGACCTATGTAACAGCTATTGATTAATTTTTTCGAGTAATTTTCGGTAATAATGCAACGCGAATCATGAAATTTAACCTCGACAGAATTTGCTGAAGCAGTGGTGTTAGATAACCTTCCTTGGACTTATACAATAATAGGCCAAACGCTTGGAGTGTCCCATTCAATTATTTCCAGATTAATCCGCAAGTACAGGGAGACTGGTAGTCATGAAAGGAAACCTGGGCAAGGACGACCGCTTGTACCAACAGCGATCCAAGACCATTATTTAAGAATTTCATCGTTGAGACAACGGTTACGCTACTACTAAACCCTTCGAATTCTGCATCGACAGAACTGCGGAGTGCAAATTAGCACTGAAACGATGCGGCAATGCCTCAGGGAATTTGATCTAGCTCTAACTGTGTCAATTGGTTAAAAGCTGACTGTGAGAGAGTTTCGTTCACAGATAAGTCGAGATATTATCTTTTCATTGCGAAATTTGGAACGAAATGGATCAGGATGATATAAAGTCATTGATTTTGAGTTTGAATCGTGAATGTCATGCAATAATTTTTGCCAGGGGTAGAAATAAATCTAAATTTCTTCTCAATAAATTTGAATTTTCGATTTTGTGCGTTAATTTCTTAGCGCAGTGTAGTTTTCTGTAATTTTCTTAATGTTAATTCAAGTTCTCGACAATAGATACTAGTGCCTGTAAAAGTGTAATTAATTCTTAATTGATCTCAAGGTCGTAATTACCTATCAAGTAATTACCTCAATTGGACTCATCTGAAATATGTTAACAAGTTTATAATATTCATTTGATAACATATCTATTCTGATAACTAGTCTTTAGAAGATGTTCGTCTGGACATTTTGACGTCTAAAATTCACCATATAACTTTCAAGATAATCAGCAGTTCATAAAAATTATTTCGAAAAATTACCTAAACTTTATAATTAACATAACTGTCTATAAAAGTGCTCCTAAAGAATATCCATTAGTCATTCACAACATTGAATGAACAATGTGTCGTTTATTCTGAGAGATTTCATCTTTAAAGGCATTCAAATAGATTGATTTCTTGAAATCGGTTTTCTTCTAACTGAAGAATGTACGATATTTCCTGTATGAACTTATTTAAATGTTTTGCGTACTGTTTATCGTATTGACGTCGTTAAGAGATAAAATTACTGAGCTCACTCAAAAGTTCCAATCGGTAATGATAGTTCTTCGACAGAGAAGTTGAATTTTAGCTACCTCTCCTGCTTTTAAAACAAATGTCGCGACCTTAACTTCGGTATCATTTTCTTCCATTTTCTAACTAATTTACCAACAAAGACAATTCTTTGTAGCAATAAAGCTACACGTATCGCACTGAAGTTTTACCTAACTTCTTCTCAAATACCTTGATTTTCAATGTTTTTCATCGATAATTCAAACCTTTTGAAACCTGAATCCTATCTCTCATTCACATATCAATAGACTTCTTATTGACTTATTTTTAGGCATTAACCATGACTGATGAGTAAATTCATATCATCGTTTCAATATTCATTTGCCATTTTATTTAATAAAAACTAAACACAAATAGAATTAGTGTGTGCTATGTTGAAATTATTTCCAAACGTTAAACTGGGGCAGAAATTTATAGAAACTTATATAGAACATTGTAAAACATAGTAACTGAAATCGGAATTAAATCCACTCGTTCTGTTCATATGTTGCACTGTCTTATAATTCAATTTTCCGAACGAACTGCAGATTTTCAATAAAATCTGCGAATAAAATGAAAACAAACCATTTCAGTTATAGGGAAGCTTAATACTAATCAATACATTATATAAAGTAAGGTACTCTTATTTAAAAACAAACGTTTCTTCGATAATTTAGTTTTATTGAGTTGACAAATGATTTTTCATCACCTTGTATATAAAATAGAATCGGGAACTTTCTCTCGAAAATAACACTTCTCTCGTTAAACTAAAACGAATCTTACTCAAATCTAAGTCAATTTTTTTGCGCAAAGAAGATGACACTATAATTCCGAAAATTTCGATAAAAAAGTCATACCCCAAAGGTGGTCAATTTCACATTCGATGAGATGCTTGCAAAAGGATGACCCTCAATGAAAATGAAATTAAAAGTACACCATGCCATTTCGAATATAAAGTTGTAGTTGATGACGGGTATAACCGGAAGTGATACCGATCTGAACACAATTTCAAATTGTATTCATTTTCTCTAATCCCAAAATTCAAAATTTATCGATAAACCCGTTTCCCAGATAAATCTGATGGACCTATTTGCGCGGACACACTGTATTGTATGATAGAATAAGGTAATCGTTAATCGTTAGAGTGGTTACAGTGAAGAATTTTTATTCAAGGAACAATATTAAACCTTCCGTAGAATGTTAAATATCCTTCCTTGAAGGAGCTGGTTTTCCGATGTTTATCTACCCTTTGTTATCGCGGTTTCCCGGTGGCAATGGTGAAATGGCCTCTGTCTCGGTTCGTAGGAGGGCGCAATAATATTCACATGTTTCCTCGCGCTCCAACGAATTGAGATAAGTAGGTGGCAGTGTAGCCTGATGTTGTGAATGGGTAGGCAATACTGACGAGGTCAAATGAGATCGAAACTGCAGTCTATTGCTCCTATTTATGACATCTGACCGTGCTGTAACACTGCTGTCTGGCCCCAGTTGACAGTGATTATGAAAGGTTTAATCGTTAGAGTCATTAAGGAAGTATCATTTTGCAGCAAATCGCAATTCTTTTGACTAGCCGAGATCTGGTTGAAATAACATCAATAAACTTTATGATTTGCTAAAATTGAAAGTGCTTTAATCCCCTACCATTGCATTGGCGTCTGTATGTCTCAGAATGAAATCATTAACTAAATTGAAAGATCTTTCAGATGGACCTTGAATTCAGGAGGAAAATATGAGAACAAATACCACCACATTCCTAAATCTCGTTCAAATACAAGTGAAGAAAAGTTGGATGTCATCGTTGCGGTTCCAAAACCGAAAAAATAAAACCAGTTGATGTGAAAGCACACCTGGGTATTCAGATATACGAGGATGGATTAATAAGTTTTCGGCCTGACCATGAAAAACGTTTTAAGAATTTTTTATTTCTCAACATAATCTCCTGATACATTTCTTATAGCGGTGTTCTAGTGTAGTAATTTCATTTCTATATGCTGATTCGTCAGTTCTTCAAAATACCCATTTACAGCTTCGATTACTTCTTCATTCCCCGCAAATCTTTTACCGCCAAGCCATGTTTTGAGGTTAGAAAACAGATAATAGTCACTCGGGGCTAGGTCTGGAGAGTAGGGAGGGTGCGGAATCAATTCGAACTTCAGATCATAGATTTTAGTCATGGCAACGTGCGAAGAATGCGCTGGTGCGTTATCGTGATGAAACTAAATTAACTAAATTTCTTTCTTCGCCAAATAAGGTCGTTTACATTGCACCTCGTGGTTAAAATGTTGCAATAAGTCTACGTAGTATTGACCAGTGATAGTTTTACCTTTTTCAAGGTAATCAATGTATATAATACCTCTTGCATCCCAAAAAAACAGTAGCCATAACCTTGTTTGCCGATAAAATTGTTTTTGCCTTCTTTGGAGTTGATTCCCCTGTTCCAATACACCGTTTAGACTGTTGTTTGGTTTTAGTAGTGTAGTGGTGGACCCAAGTTTTATCAACAGTAACGAATCGAGGCAAAAATTCGCTTGTATTATGCGTATACAGCGCCAAATTGGCGGTAGAAATAGTTTTTCGAATCAATTTCTAGTACATGCGGCACCCATCTTGCACAGAGCTTTTCCATATGCAAATATTGGTGCAAAATATTTTGCACACGTTCATATGACATCTTACAGGTCTCAGCTATATCACGCACTTTTGATCTGCGGTCTTCCAGCACTATTTTATGGATTTTGTCGATCATATCTGGAGTTGTGATCTCAGCGGGACGTCCTGCGCGTAGCTCATCAGAGATGCTCACACGACCCATTTTAAACTCGGAAACCCATTGCTTAACGGTTGAATATGATGGGGAAGATGTCCCCAGTGTTGAATCAATATCTTCTTCAATTTCCTTCGGCGTCAACCCCTTTAAATGAAAGTATCTGATGACAGCACGCTTTTCCAATTTTTCCATTTTCACAAACAACACAGAGGCGTCATGTTCAGCGTGCTCTCAAACGTAAACTAACATGGCGATCGGGCTGAAACTATAGCTACAAGCTATCTAAGGATGGTACTGTAAAAGCCACCTCAGAAGTAGGCCTAGTGGTGCCATCTCTTGGTCAGGCCAGAGACTTATCAATCTAGCCTCGTATTCCTATTACAAGCACCGATAAAGTTTCATAACTCCTACGACGTGGTCGTAGATGACCGCATTAGGGAGGAGAGAGGGGTAAGTCAATTAGACTGGAGATCCTCTTTCTGATACACAAACTAATCCAAAACGATTAAGGAAATAGGCTCGCTCGTACTTGGCTCAGAGTGAACAGCGTCAGTTTCTTTGCAGTCGTCTGCTATAATCATGCAAGCAGAAAATGTAACAGTTGTTCTGCTAAAATGATCTATAGAGGAAACTAAAAAGTCCACAGATTTATGTACATACAGACTTGCTATATGAGTAAACAGTTGTTCTGGTGAATGCCTAGCCAAGAAAATAGTGAAATTGTTCAAGAAGTAGCTAGAAGAGCTGCTAAAACTAACTCAATAGGTTGGAAACTATTCTGGGGTTTGAACAAACCATTGAATTGAACTCGTAAGCGTGAACTTCGCAAATAGAGGGAAAAGCTTCAGCTTTAGTAAAAGAAGGAGTTAACGACTATTCGCCAGAAAAGCTACACAACAACTTGACTCCTGAAAGTAAACTTTCAGAAGGTGCATGGCAATTCTCATAAAAGTTATGCACACCGACAAGAAAGTACTAGAACCGGACCAAGTGAAAACAAAAACTTCCAAGAAGATTCCCGATTTTTTAAAAGAACTAAATCTACTTAGAAGCAATTGGGCTTCCCTATGAAAAATGAATCAGCTCTGGTCGCAATTCACAGATTCTAAAGCAAAAGTACACATTTGATTATAATGGATTGATAAATGATAAAGTCAGGATTACGTCTATTGAAAGTTTTCCATTTCTTTCATAATTCGAACATATTTTCGTGTGACACGAATGATTTTCAACTACAAATATTTCAATAACCTCCATTATTCTTTTATCTAGGCAAGTAGGAAATAGATGTACCTCGCACACTACATTAACTCATACATTCTTTCTTTATTACGCATAAATATTTAAATGAACTTAAGTTTCTCCACTAGATAGATAGGTATCGTCATATGTGTGTCACATACTCAATTAGGTTTTCTATTAAACATAATAAGCATCATACGAAGAGGCCTTTTGAGTAAGTATAATGAAGACCATCAAGGCCAACAACATAAATTTGCAACTCTAGACAATTCGAATTTTAATACAAATAGGAAATTCTATTGTTTGGAAATATAAGCTACTTCTACCATGTGAATATGTCATGTTCATTAGTAATTCTGAAATATGAATTTTGCTATCTACAGGATCACGTCATCGAATGATTACGGTAATGAAAATATCAACAAATTGTGAATTTCTGATAAAGTTAAGTTTAAATTGGAACTAAATCTTATTGTACATCTCGATCAAATGAACCGTTCCCAATAATTTCAGTAAACAAGTAAACAACACTTATCGCCAGTAATGCAAAGGCTATCAAGCAATTATGCAATAATTTTTTGAATTGAATCATCAATAAATCATCCGTAAGGACCTAGATCACCTATGTATTCACCAAGATCATCCACGTGAATCCTGATAAGAAAGAAACTGAAATCAGGAAAATTATTCAAAATTTATCAATTGCTACATTGAGGTAATCTAAAGTTACATTTATAGATCGACAACATGACAAGATACATTTGGATATCCTAGTATAGAGTAACAGGTTGCATAATCGTTTTTGTTGTAACTCGTATAGAGGATATAGGAGGAATGTCTTTTGTATTTTGTAAGCTGGTACTTAGACACCGTTAATCAACTGTAGGTACAGTATATGATCGAGTTTTTTCCTCAGGTTTTTTTCACTCGTTTATTGAATCATATACAAGATAGTATGGTTCGCCTGTTACATTACCTGAGCTCACACTTGTGTTTTTTTCTGACACACCCAAATTATAGATATAAGCACTTATTGTAAATAAAATTATTCAAATTTTTGTAAATCCTCTCTTTTCAAAAATATATATATATATATATATATATATATATATATATATATATATATATATATATATATATATATATATATATAGGGGTTTTACCCCGACGAGTTGCCCATATATCTGTTCATGCAATCAAACTGATTTCATGAAAAAATATAAATCCACCACCCGGTAATTAATACCATTGCCAGGCAATGATTATAATCAAAACATATCCTGGAGTAATTATATATTAGGATAACGTTAAATGTTATGAGAATATATCAATCTACCAGAATATATACATACTATAGCATCATCAGACAATGATATCAATGTACCAACGAGTAGTGTCAGATGCTTTCTCCCCGGAAAAATCCAGTGTACGGACCTTAGTCAAGTAACACTGAATGTTACTCATTAATAATTTCCTTTGTGTGAAGTGGTGAACGATCGAATAGAATACTGCTCTGAATATAAATATGACAAAATTGTCAGTTAATTATATTACATTTATATAAACAAATAAATAAAATATGAAATGAGATTCTGAGCAGTATAATCTAAAGAGAAAACCTATGACTCTACCTCATTATTATTTTCGGAAAGAAACCTACGAAGAATATTACAAGATTTGATGACTTAGTTTCAGAATTTACGGACATAATTAAACGAGCGGCTGACATATCCATCCCAAAGACGACAGGTAAACACAACAAGCCAAAAGTACCATGGTGGAATGATAAATGCAACGAAGTGACCAAAAACAAAAATAAAGCCTTCAACAAATATAAGAAAAACAAGACGGAGGAAAATAAAGTAGAGTTCAAGAAACAAAGAGCTTTGGCAAGAAGAACAACAAAAGAAAGTAAGAGAGATAGTTGGCGACAGTATGTAGCCTCCATAACATTTGACTCAACGAATATGTGGGAAAAATAAAATCAGTTAATGGAAAATCATACAGTGGAAATATCACTTCTATACGAACCAGTGATGGGCATATAATCACTAACACAACACAAATTGCCAACCACTTAGCTGACACCTTTGCATCAAACTCCAGCAACATTAATTATTCCCAAGAATTCATTGAGCATAAAAATAACTTCAGCCCGCCCCGCTTAACCACAACGACAATTACTATATAGGCTTAAACGAACTGAATAACGAAATCCGAAAAGAAGAAATTCTAGAGGTACTAAAAAACCAACAACTCAAGCCCTGGACCAGATGGAATCCCAAACATTCTTCTTAAAAAGCTTCCTCAAGCGGGCCTTGAACACATTCAAAAACTGTTTAACATTATTTATACTGAAAATAAATTTCCTACTGGTTGGAGAGAGGCGGTAGTTATACCCATACTCAAACCAAGCAAAGAGAGTGGTGATGCTCGAAACTATCGCCCCATATCTCTCACCTGTACGATCTGCAAAATTCTCGAAAAAGTTTTGAGTCAAAGATTGAGATGGTTTCTGAAACAAATAATGTTCTGTCTACCAAACAATATGGATTTCGCCAAGGAAGGTCAACGATGGATCATCTAGTCGACCTGAAACCAACATATGTAAAGGACTAGCCAACAGGTTTCACACAGTAGTGGTATCTATGGACATTGAAAAAGCCTACGAAATGGTTTGGAAGCAACGCATCATAGTTCAACTGTCCAAGTGGGGAATTGAAGATAAATTATTGAACTTTATTAAAATTTCCTTAAAGATCGAGTTATAAGAGTGAGAATAAATGGCATGCTCTCTAAGTCAACATTCATGGAAAACGGGGTACCTCAGGGTCAGTATTGAGCATCTTGTTGTTTTTAATTGCCATAGATGAAATAAAAGCGAAAGTAGAGGCGCCGGTCAAAGCGCAACTATTCGCCGACGATGTAACACTCTCTGTTAGCTGCAAAGTTTTAGCAAGTTTAATCACCGTTATGCAGTCAACCATTGACAAAATTACTGAATGGACAAAGACATCCGGATTCAAAATCTCACCCACTAAAACAAAACATATGAACTTTTCACGCACTCATTCAAACCAACAAGTTCTGCCACTCTACCTAAACGGACAACACATAGAACAGGTGAAAACTCTGAAAATCCTTGGATTACTGTTCGATGACAAACTCACTTGGGTCCAACACATAAAGAAAATTAAAACCGAATGCCAAAAAAAACTTAATATCATTAAAACGCTATCTTCACTACACTGGGGCGCAGACAGGGAAGTACTCATCACTACATATAAGGCTATCATACAATCGAAACTAGACTACGGTTGTATCATATATGATTCAGCAAAAGAGAGCACCTTAAATATGCTAGACCCGGTTATTAATACGGCTTTAAGATTATCCATTGGAGCATTTAGAACTAGCCCCACCTACAGCATTCTGGTTGAATCAAACTCGATGCCTCTAAGTTTCAGGAGAATGGAATTATGTTTGAAATATGGCATAAGGATATCAAGACAATCAAAAAATCCGGCATATAAAGCCACGTTCAAAGAGAATTTCCATGATCTGTACGATAAACAATTTAGAACACCTAAACCACTCAATTATAGATTGAAAAAATACCTGAGCAAGACCAGCATTACCTTACCCTTACAAATGAAAATATTCATCAAACTCGGCCTCCTTGGACGACGAAAGCACCTAAAGTAAACCTGCAACTGGAAGCACTCGGCTCGAAAGCCAACACCAAACCAAGCCACTACCAACGTTTGCACGACAGAATCCGCAAAACCATCCAGACCACAGTTACTATTACACTGACGGATCAAAAACCAATGAAGGCGCGGGATGCTCAATAGTGCTCGATACCATTGAACCACAGGTGTGGTCTTTCAAATTACCCAGTGACACAGCAATATTTACATGCGAGGCCTTCGCCATTCTAAAAGCTCTCGAGATCGCGCGTGAAAAGAAAAATTCTTAATTCTCACCGATTCGAAAAGTGTTCTATCAGCCATAGGTAATTATCACTCAACGAATATATTAATAAAAAAAATCCAGAATATCCTATATGAATATCAGACGGTCAAACAAATTACGTTAGTATGGGTCCCGTCCCACATGGGTATCCGAGGAAACGAAATAGCGGATGACAGGGCTAAAACTTCCATAACACATGGGACAAGGGCAGGGGTAGATAGGACAATACAAGAGCTACAAAAAATAGTTAAAACTGAAATTAATGAATTATGGAACAGAAAATGGGGTGAAGGCATGCCGAGTAGAATATCTGAAGTTAGAAGCAATGTCCACGAAGCTTTTCCACATCTGGAAATCCGCAGGCACCAAACAATCATCCAGAGACTCCGAATAGGTCATACAAACATAACACATTTACACCTATTGTTAAACGAAGAACCACCAATCTGCGACGTCTGTAGAGAACCACTAACGGTGAAACACGTATTATCAACATGCCTCAAGTATTATAATCAGCGTAACCAATTTTTGACCAACAACTTCAAGGACAACCTGAAAAACAACAGCAGTGCCTAAAGACGATACAGTTTCTCAAATCCATAGGATTATACACACTTATTTAAAACAGTCTACAAGAAATTGCTTAAGTATTTATTATCCTATTACTGTATGAATAAACCATTGTGATATTGTTGAATGAGCAGTCGCTAATGACCTCGATGTAGATGCGACTTTAAATAAAGGCAAAAAAAAAAAAAAAAAGATTTGATGACTGTTATCTTTTGTAACTGTTCAAACAAATTTTCTTCAGACCCAAAATCTCAATACTTTTGTGAAGATTTCTAGGAATAACGCCTGTTGTAGAAATAATAATCGGTAGAATAAATATTTTCTTCATTTTCCACATTTTTTAATCTCGTCGCCAAGCATCATATATTTAGAAATTTTTTCATTGTATTTATTTTGTATATTATGTGTCGGGTATAGCAATATCAATTATCTATGTTATTTGATTCTGTTTATCATTAAGAACGATATCTGGTCTATTGTGTTTTACAGCTCTGTTGCAAAGAATTGTTTTATCAAAATAAAGTTTATATTTGTCATTTTCACAAATAATCTCAGGTTCATATTTGTGAAATTTTTTCTTTTGGGAATTAGGTCATGTTTAATTCCTAGATTGAAGTGAATAATATTAGCGACGGCATTATGTCTTTCTAAATAATCTGTTGAAGCAAGGACTGAGCAAGATGATAATATATATATATATATATATATATATATATATATATATATATATATATATATATATATATATATATATATATATATATATATATATATATATATATATATATATATATATATATATATATATATATATATATGATTTGTTAATATAGATCCAAAATTTTATTGCAACCACAAGAAACTATTAAAGTTGGCCTGTTAATTGAAGAATGGACTTGTATGTTGTGAGCATAATTCAACAGTTTTCCGTTGGTTGAAAAGAAAAAGAAAAGAAAAAGAAAATGTGGATGCTGTGCCTAAGATCCAGAAAGATCGGCATGAAACATATCGAGGGATTGAGGCATCATTGCTGATCTCAAAGACCTCAGAACAAAAAAATGATTCACGAGGAATTTCGAGTGAAAAAATTAGTTTACCGTTATCCGGTGTACTAAAGAACAGAAAGCTACAAGCGTGAACTGGTGACAAAAGTTTCTGGACCGTTTTAACTTCTAAATGCGTTTTGAACATTGTTAGTGGTAATGACTCTTGGATTTTGTTTGGGTGTAACAAGGGGAAGACAAACCGACAAATCATACATCGCCGAAGTCTCTCCAGAAAGATTGTCGCAACGTTTGTTTCGAAAACAGGTCATGTAGCAACAATTAATCTACAATATACAACAACAGTTACTGCCGATAGGTGCAGAACCATTTGTTTAACGCTTGTCGTTAGTAAGCTTCCAGAAACCAACACCGAATGGCGAATCATCTTTCACCGAGACAATGCAAGTTCGCTCACAGCCCAAAAACAATTGAATAATTAACGCAAGAAAACCTCGAACTGTTACATCATCCTGTTTACAGCCCTGACTTAAATCCCAACAAGACGGCGTGGTCGCCAAAAGACCTTTTTGAATAAAGCAGCAAATGATTGGAATAACTGCTTCCAGAATTGGTTAGAACGAATGCAGAAATACTTTGAAAAACAATAAATTCTTTAAAAGCTCCCGATAGTTCCATTCGACCTCTATATGCAAAGCTTGAAACACATCCCTCGTACATCCAATTAGAATAGAACGATATATTCGAACAGTAAAAGTGGTTGGTTTGATATGAACCAATTTGAAAAATGGTTAATTGAAATATTGTTGGCGCATAAAAATGAAAACTGTCAGCCAGAATGAACGAAAATTGTTATAGGCGATAACTAAGCGTGCAATTCCCCCTCCTCCCATCTATAAAGACTGCTTTTGAGAACAATGTTTACATGACCCCTTTCAGCGAACGATATTTGATTTAGTTTTTTGGTCGATGAAAATCAAATTTCGATCAATTTTGAACACCTAGAGTGAGACGCCCAGATGCAAAGGTTCCATTCCAAAAGAAAGACTCTCAGACCTGATCAAGTCGCTTTGATCAGCAATTTAAACGACGAGATTGTCACCGTTTCATGTTATTTCATCTAAACTCCCACGTCTTCATTCCTTTAGTTGAGAAAGATGACTGAACAAAAGTTTATTGATTATCCTGGAAGAATCTCGACAATCCAAGAAGATTCAATTTTCAGAACTACAAGAGGTAAAAAGATTTCCGTACGATCTGGCCAAAAATTGAGTTCCGCGTCAAATCCTGAAGGAATGCTATCATGACATTAGACTCAGGATCTGGAGGTTGCAGTACCAGATTTATCAGAAAATGCATCTTCCTGTGAATCCAATGATCTAGAGAAAGTGGCATTATCTGTCTTGAAAACTAAGAGCTTAGCTAAACAAGCAGACGCAAACATAAGACCTGAAAAATCTCCGATCTGAATGAAGATAGGGCAGGAAAACCAATCGAATTTTCTCCATGCAAAGGCTGGATTTATTGGATAACATGTTTGAAATGGATGTGCAGAGTATACAACTGAGGGTCTGAAGATCCCCATTACGTGTGCCCTTTTTGCAATAATAAATGTGCAATTTTCAAAAGTGATAATTCATGCTACATTAATAAAAAGGCATAGATACGATGCGACTTGCCTCTAATGGATCATGCAATGAAGGTTCCAAAACATTCGAGAGGATGAAAATTAATGAAATGTTTCTTCTAGACAATTCTGTTCGAGTTTGTTAGTTAATTAATCTATGTTCTGAATGTTTCCAACGTCATGTCATCATTTTTTGAAGTTTTCGAATTTCATCCTTGAAGATTATCATGATTTCTGAAGGTCCCTCTGTTTTCATCTTCCAGGGCAATTAGGTGTGGAAGTGCAGTTATCGTTTTTCAAAGATCTTTCCAAGAAGTGGATTCGAAAGCGATGACTCCATTGTGATAGACGGCATTTGTTTCAGGTAATTTCAAAAGGCGTTCATCATGTAGCTATTTGTGTGAAAAACGTGTGGAAACTGGGTTTACTATTTACTATATAGTAGGAGAGCTTTTCGTAGATGTATTACACGCTACTGAAAGTTTTCTTTATTGTTGTTATAGTCATTTTTGCTAATTTATACATTTTTTTTGATTGAGTTAATAACGAATTAAGAAATATCAAATATCCCTACATTTTTCTGTGTATATCTGTTCTCTAACTTTTTTGAATTGTTCATTTGATAAGATTAATATACTTGTTTCTCGCCTTTCCCAGAATGAACAAACACCATAAACAACTTTTCAAATCAAACTTAGTTTACCTAAACATACTTATCTGAGTTAGTCATGTTATTTTAATGATTCAATACATATTACCGTTTCTTCCCATATCATGCTTAATCGAACCCATCGATGACTGTAAGAATCTTCATAAAGAAAACCAGGAAGTTCCAAATCACAATCTGCTCGCAACATTTTCGATCACTTTTCATGAACTACTAACGTAACAAAAATTCAAGTGGAGTATTTCATATTTTCTCAATTGTTTAATGGGGTAACCAAGGTTACGACCTATGATTAATTAATGGTAGGACGAATTAAACAATTGAAGATGATCAGATGTCGAAGGTTTTCTCGAATTCGTAACTTGAAAAAGTCGATAGCAAATACACACATCAAAATAATCTATACATATACACACAACCAAATTTATATGGAATCACCCGATATTTTGAATATTACCTCAAAGATTTTGGAAATTTTGAAGGATTGGTAGGATTGATCCTTTTCGAGATATTTCAATTGAAAAACGAAATAAATTAAGGCTTATTTTAAGAAAGAAACAAATGAAAGAAAATAAGAGACTCTTTCCGGATGTTGAATTGTTTTCTCACGGGGTAGGTGTTTTTCTCGACCTCAGTGGCTTGTATTGCCTCCTCTTGCCCTGATACAAGCCTGAATCCGTCTACGCATGCTTTGGATTAGGTTTTCGACCTCCTCTAGGGTGATATTCAGTTACTCTTCTGTGGCGGCTTGGATGAGCTGCTTTGGGGTTCTTGAATTATCCTGGCGCGATCTAATTTTCCTTTTGAGATTATCCCATAAATGTTCAATAGGGTTTAAGTCTGGAGAGCAAGCTGGCCAATCCAAAATAGCGGTTCCCTTCTGTTTCAAGATAATTTCGATCGAGGTTGCTGGTATGCGGAGGAGCATTATCTTGCATAAGAGTCTCACTATGGGCTCCAGGTTTAGGTCCACGTAATTTTTATCCACTACACTCGCAGGAAACGAAATCAAATCAAAAAGTTTTGCCTCCCAGCATAATGCCACCCCGAAACATCATACTGATCCCCTGGTATTTTGCAATTTGTGCTTGCTGCTCGGAGTCTAGCTTGTCTTCCACGACCAGTTTAAATCCGAATCCGGCGGTCATCTGGTCGAACACCATTTATGTATGGGGTGCAACGCACTAGGGTCTCTTCTTGCAATTTGGCACAGAAAGCGGTCTTGTTCTTCAGAAGTGATCTTCCTACGACTTCATACAGTTTCACATCTCAGTGACGACTGAGTACAATATCCCGTAAAAGCGGTGATAATTCTAGATTTCTTATCATACTATCCAGTTTTTTTACAACAAAAAACTTCATTATTCACAAATAGTCAAAGATCCATGGTTAAAAACAATCAATGATGTGAAATCTCGAGTGATTCCATATAAATTTGGTTGTTTGGTTGGTGTTACAATATCGCAATAACAATCATTGTATGTTATCTCTTCAGTACATGAAGATGAAGAATGAACATTATTGGAGTAGATGTTATTTTTAGGATCATGTGCTGATTCAAATTGCCACCAAACAGTATGTTCGAAGATAGCTCTTCACAAAGGGTGCTCGCGAATACTTTGGAAACTAGAAGATCAGCCTACTATAAAATGTTTGTGGATGCACTACAACCAAACTGGCGACGTCAGAGAATAATTCACTGGTCTTACAAGAGCAATCACAGCAGCAAAATTTCAAAAACTTATGCTTTTAGAGCGGGTCACCTGAACCTCATTAACGATCACCATACAAATGAGTAACCAAAATGTGATAAACTGACTACATATATCTACTCTATATGCTAGACGCCCATTGAAGATTTCCACATTATCCAAAGGATAGAGTCAAGAGTAGTTTGGGCTTTGTGAATGAGGCATTGAACACAGTACTTCGTGTTATGAATCTCAATTTGGTTTGCATCGAGACACAAGACTGGCATATTAAGACAGCTTGGAAATCTTTATTTGTTTCCAAAGATAATACCTTCAAAGAATTTATTCTAGCGAATTCACCTATTAATACAAATGCAAGATTAAAATCATGGCGTTTCAAACCATTCGATATACTTTAATCGTCAAATTTGCCCAAAGCATCGCCAAGAATGGCGTTTGGTGCTCTTGTGGGCGATTCTCTTTCTTGAAAAATGGTATTTTAACCATCAACCACCTTGCATTTGCCTGATTAATAACAGTGAAAACTCAAATCTATTTGCCGATGAGAGGAAAGTATTTCGAGGAAGTTGATATCCAAAAGGAAGGACACTCATCTAGCACGCTTAGATCGTGCAAATCACTGCATCTAGTGCGAAATATACTATTTTGGATAAAATGAATTATTCAATTGACGAGGCTTTTACGTGATAGAAATCCATTTTCACAAATACAAGTAAAAGATGATTTCTACTAAAATATATTATTAAATGCTCGACGCGTTTCGATACACAGCATGTTTGTCTTTTAATGTTAGAATCTCTGAACATAAACGCCGTTTCATCAATGGAAAAACCGATTCAAATTATTCAAATAATCTTAGGGAAAATGGTCACTCTTTCAATTCAGAATTTAAAATCCTACATTCTGAGAATAGAGGTATAAAACTCAACCTTCTGGAAGTACTTGAAATTAACAGATTTAGGTATTCACCGGAAATTCTTAATGATCAGGTAGACATAAAAAACTCACCCTTATCAAATTTATTTCCTTAACATTAGTTCAAGTACGGATAGCTCTGAGTGGATGGCCTCTTCAGTATATATAAAAATTTGTTAGTAAAATATATTTGTAGTGTTCATTCGCTCATTTAATAAAATATTTTAGTAGAAATCATCGTTTACCTGTATTTGTGAAATGAATTAGTTACACAAACAATTTTAGTTGCAATTTACAGAATTTTCGCAATAAGTATCCAACTTCATCATGAGTATTCAAAACTGTGAATGTGGAAATATCTGCTATCAACCACGAATTTCTAACATTGAGCATGAGCGAAAAGTGAAACAGGGCATCTAAAGAGCTGAATGGGCAAAGAAAATCGTTTCACTTGTATTCACTTTCTTAAGTTTTTACCTACAAGTTTACCATAAACTTGCAGCGCTCTTGTTCATCACGATCTGGAAATCGTTCCAGATAAAGTCGAAATGCTCGAACTCTCTTTATGTTTGATTGAAATAAACTTGGATCATGAACAAGAATATCAAAATATAAAGTTGACATTTAGGTTAGAAGTCCAAGGTCGGTCATTTCCCGGTATTTCCGGAAGTGACAGACCAATAAAAACGTTTCAGGCTGTCATAACATCATTCAAAATGTAAGTCGGTTTCTGTTTCATTGAAATCGACCTACGAATAGGAACTATAAATTGGGGTGTTCACGGAACACCCAATATATGTGCTATGCTTTAACGAGATTCATATAGTAGTAGATGATTTCTTGTTTTGGTATGCTATAGGCCCATAACAAGGACGTAACTGCAATATGTTGAGAACTTGATTGATTGACACGAGTAGTGACTCTTCAAGAAAGATTATTGGATCATTTACGAACAATACAATTCAATTGATAAAATTTCAATTCAATTTTCGACTAAAATTATAATAAAGATAAAAATGATAAGAATATGAATAACAAAGAACAAGACAAACTGCCGGTGCTACTTAGTCAAGGTTACAATCCTTCAAAATACATTGGAAAAAGTACCGACTTTAAAGGAACTCCTGAAATCCTTTTTGTCGTTGAGTTGGTAGAGTTATTTTCACTCACACGCATGAATATATCGAAAAAATCTGCCTCAAATTTTGCAGTAGATATGAAGCTTCATGTGCCAAAGCGATGAAAAAGATATATAAGACTAACATTGCACTCATTTTATCAAAACAACGTTCCTATGAGTGAGTAAAATGTTCTCAAGATAGGTGAAGACGAGATGGAAACTTTGCTTTACTCTAGTTGGGCAATTATGTCCTCAACTGAACCTATCTTTGCTGGAGTAGAGGGAACAATAACTCTTTAAGTCTATGAGAAATAGTCGCTGGAATTTGTATAGCACGAATTAATTGGTACCATTTCAAACGATTGTTTCGACATGAGGGTTACTGCAAGAGTTTTCAGGTTAATGCAGTAACACAGGGCTCCATACTCTCGCCAACTCTTTTCTATTGCTGATTAATGATCCACTCCACCTCATCGAATGTTTAGGTTCGCAGGCGACTGTACTCTGAAGTCCTCATTTTCTAGTCAGCGTCCTACAACTGCTGAGGGGTCACATCGATAAAGATACCAACAGAGCTTGTCACTGAATTCAGACTTGGAGGAGATATCAGAGTGAGGCCGGTTGAACTTGGTTAATCTTAAAACGAAGAAAACGCAATCAACAACGTTCTCCTGAAAAGCCACTGCTGGAGAACCTCCTTCAATCATGCAAGGACATTGAGTTGCCTCAACGAAAATGTATCTTCTCGGTCTCACAGTCAACACTGGAGTTTGCTGGCATGACCATATGTTAGCTATTGTGCAATACTTCTGCTAAACTCAGTTTTCATGGCTAGGCAGTACTTCACAGCATCACAGCTCGTTTATACAAGGCAGAGGTGCGACCTGGTCTGGAATACTGTTGACAATCATTCATTACATCTATTGGATAGTCTCCACAAGAGAGCATTGCGCTTCATCGACCAAGAGTGATAGTGACAGATACCATGGTAAATGTTGTGAAGATCCGGAAAGCATCCACTTCCAGAGTAAAACCAGATTTGCGCAAAACTCTAATCAGCAGACGGTCATTTACCTCTCCCTGTAAAAATTCTTTTGTTTACATCTTTCCGATTACTTACAATTTAGCCCTTTTCAAAAAGCAAGTTAACAAACACATTGAATCATATAGGGCGGCCACAGCTATGGATGACAGACATCGTCTCCTCCCAAGAGTGGAGAATGAAAAAAAATGCCACGCACTCTGATTCTTTCGCAAAAAGATGATGAACTAATGATGAAACATGAATTCACGAGCTTGACATTTTACATTTCCAACTGACCGACATCGAGTATCGCAGAGTTGTAATCCCGACAATCTTGCTGGAAGCTGAGATGGTGGGAAAGAATATTATCTGCGCGTAGTGCGGCATTTGAAAGCAAATTCGACGAAAAAGATCGAAATACTATTTCTAAGTATCCCTTTTCTGTTTCTAGATGATAAAAGAAGAGAATGCATTTAAAAAATGATTAGAGGAGAATTATGTGTCAATTAGTATCCAAACATTTCAGACGAGGGCGTTACGTACTTTTTTCATTCGATCAAGTCGAAACGCGCAACTGCCAAAGTTTTAAATGTACTGTGCATTTTATTCATTTTTTCCAGAAATACTAAATCTTAGCTCTTGTAATTGTACATTGTGTTCGGTGAACGTTTACTGTCGGATTTTGAGGGTAATTATGGAAAAAAACTTCTTGTTAATATCTCTAATATGGTTCGTTTATATATTCTTTCATACATGCAATTTGGCCCCCTTACATTGTTTGTATTATGGACCCGGGGCCATATATGATGTATGACATAAATATATCATATCATTTTTAATCTTTTGCTAGAGATGACCCAGCAAACTTTGATATCTCCATCTGTAAAGAAAAAGACGATGGGATATATAAAGGCTGTAAATATATTTTGTGTACCAAGATCTACGCTGAAAAGGTTAGGTTAGGTTAGAGTTGCTTGTGCATAAATCTACCACCTGAGCCGGACAAAAAGTTAGTGGAATATATTTTGTTCATGATGTCGAAATATTATGGACTGACAAGAATGGATGTAAGACGAATGGCTTATAAGTTAGCTTTAAGAAACAACATCGAAAATAATTTTAGAAGTGAAGTAGCTGGGCGTGCTTGGTTGGATCACTTTCTGAAGCGTCATAAGAACTCTTTATCATGACGCAGACCAATGGGGACTTCGTACGCTCATGATGCTCAAGGTTTTAACCGTGAAACAGGCAAAGCATTTTTCGATACATTGGGAACTGAAATAAAAAATAAGATGACTTCAACGTGTTTTCTATACTTCTTAGTCTTTTATTTTTACCTGAGGCCTAAAAAACAAAGTAGGGGGCCACATTACCACCTTCTCCTCTTTTCTAGTCATTAGCGTTCGAAAAAAAAATTTGAGAGCGATACAATAAATTTGGAGGAAAAAAACATTATTTGTGTTTCATTGCTTCATTCCTGGTACATTTTCGACAAGTATTCTATCCAATTTCAGATTTGCACAATGCAAAACAGATGCATTTTATGAAAGAAGAACATACCAATAAAATAATTGCTTACATTTCTTAAAATCACCATGTTATTTAACTTTATTCAAACACACGCTCCATTGCACACAAACAGACCACTACACTCACTCAGAATCACACAAAAATTAAGCTAATACACTGAAAGTCTAATCAAGATAACTCGTATCTCCAAAAACAAATATTTCATCACTCGCTAATCAAATACAAAATGATTTACGATGTCGTTTTTTGTCGTGAACACTTCGTTTCAAATCCGCGGAGCAAATAAAATACGAAGCCAAAAAAAATTCTAATAGAGTGCTATGAAAGTTCAAGTTTGATAACGATGTATCTAGTAGGCACTGATTAGCAAACGATGTGTTTGTGTTAAATGACTATACGCTATTATTGGTTTTCAAGCGGTTAAAGGTTGAAAAGCGGTTTACAATTATTTTTGAGTTGATACGATTATTGCAACAACATTTCCTGAACGATTCATTTAGTGTTATTGACATACCTATGCATTTCAAGACGTACGGTATCTACGCATAATATTTATGTTGACGCGATCAGTATTTTTTGGAAAAACACTCTGCTAATTCTATATATAGCTCCCATCAAGATTGACCCAATTTTTTTTCGATGTCCATCGTCTCAAAGACTATTAAAGCTACTATGAATTCCTTTTCATCAATTTTTTGTTAGTGACACCTATTAATATTTTGAAATTTGAAGTAAACTTTCCAAAAAAAAGGTCTAATGAAAAAAATGGAAAGGGTTGTAGATTTCACCATTTCCAGAAAGATTGCATGAATGAGAAATACTGGTATAAAAGCCCTTGTTAAACTGAGGATTTTAAGAGAACTTCAAGTTGAAGGCTTTTTTCGACATGTTAAGCATTTACAACAAAAGATTATTTAACAAATCTTCTTCATTTTAGCTGAGAAATTACCATCTAAAATATCTTCACATATGCAGGAAACACCCTCAATATGAGCCCATAAAGAGTTTGTTCCTCAAGGCCAGACGGTTAATCAATACCGGGAGGTCCTTCAAAGACTTCGAAAAAAGTCTTTCGTGTGCGACTACGTAGCTTCCGTATCTAGTAAACAACCTGTATATTATCAAATGAAATCAAGGCATTTGTAGGTCCAGTACTAAGTACTAATCAGATTATTTGCGACTTTCAAACACATCAATGAAGGCTAATTTATATGAAGATAATAAATGAATTGAATAAAGGTGTACGAGGTTTGTAAATGAAGTAATGAGACTGGGAACCTCGCTTCAGATGCGGCAACGCGTGAGACTAGAGACTTTGAGCAGCATCAGGTGCACATGTGATACGCTTTTAATATGAGTTTCAAGTCGCTACAGTCATTTCATTTGTCTGTAGCGTTAGTTTTTGTGAAAGCTTTTTCTTGTGCATTTTAAAAATGAGCAACGGTGTGCTATCAAGTTTGGCTTCAAATTTAAACATAATGCAACGAAAGCATTTGAGAAACTTCGGCAGGCCTAGGGAGAAAGTGTTTTTTGGAGGGGAGAAAGTGTTTTTTGGAGGGGAGAAAGTGTTTTTTGGAGGGCATAGGTTTTACGGTAGGCTAAGGCATTTTCAGAAGTAAGAGCGTCGATTAAAGATAAATATGAATCACACTTCCTTTCATCAGACTAATGCTGAGAAACTCCGAAATGATCTGAGAATGGAAAGAAGTCTTTTGAGATCGATTGAAAATGATCCCCGTTTTCTGGAACGCGTCATTACTGGTGACGAGTCTTGGCTGTTGCGTTACGACTCAGAAACCAAACGCCTGAGCATGAAAAGGTACACTGCAAACTCACCAAGGCCGAAAAGAGTACCAAAGAGAAGGTCAAAGATCAAATGCATGCTAATTTTTTTTTGATAGCCACGGAATCATTCACAGGTTTTCTCAAGGCCAGACGGATAATCAACATGTTACCTTCGAAAAAGAGTCATTCGTGTGCGACCACGTAGCTTCACGTATTTAGTAAGCACTCTGTATATTTTCAAATAAAACCATAGCATTTGTAGGTCCAGTACTAAGTACTTATCAGATTATTTGCGACTTTCAAACATATCAATGAAGGCTAATTCATATGAAGATAATAAATGAATTAAATAGGAAGGTATACGAGGTTTGTAAATGAAGTAATGATAGTGGCAACGTCGCTTCCGGTTCGGCAACGTGTGAGACGACAAGCTTTGAGCAGGGTCAGGTACACATGGGATACGCTTCCAGTATGAGTTTGAACTAGCTAAAGTCATTTAATAATCCGTAGCGTTAGTTTTCGTGAAACAGTTTTTTCTTGTGCGTTCTAAAAATGAGTTGCATAAATCTTAGGCAACAGTGTGCCATCAAGTTTTGTTTTCGTTTTGCTTCAAATTTGGACATAATGCAACAGAAACATTTCAGAAACAGTGGTTTTAGGCATTTTCAGAAGGAAGAGATTCGATTAAACATGAATTTGTATCACACCTCCATTCATCAGATTCTGACCAATGGATTAGAGATGAGAAAAATTTGTGCAAAAAAGGTTCCGAAATACCTTTTCCAATACCAACAGAATCAGAGGAAAGGAATCTCGACTTTTTGGGATCGATTGAAAATGATCACCGTTCTCTAGAACTTGTCATCACTAGTGACGAGTCTTGGGTGTTGGAGTACGACACAGAAACCAAACGTCAGAACATGGAGTGACACACTGCAACCTCTCCAAGGCCCAAAAAAGTGTGAGTGAACAAGTCAAAGATCAAATGCATGCTGATCTTCTTTTGATAGCCACGGAAACGTCCACAAAGTGTTTGTACCTCAAGGCCAAACGGTTAATCAATACTTTCGCCGAGAGATCTTTGAAAAACTTTGAAAAAAAGTATTTCATGTGAGACCAATAATCAGAAACAACTAGGTGTTGCATCACGACAATGCGTCATGTCACACTTTAATCTCAATAATGGCGTTTTTAGCCAGTAAAAACATACCGGTGGCTCCTCAGTCTCCTCATTCACTAGACTTGCATCCTTGTGAGTTTTTCCTATCACCGAGAATTAAAAATCACCTCAAGGGAACTCAGTTTGGGACACTTGAAAAGAACAAAACAGCTATTACTGCCAGCTGAAGGCTAAGGAACTATTTTGAAGGAAACAATACTGCATTACAATTAAATTTGAATGAAAAATTGAAAAAATCAGTCTAATTGCTTTATTTACACACCTCGTATTTTTCAGTTTTGTCCTTCAGCAGTGAATACTGCATATACGGCATATGCGGCCCCTATCCACAGTCTGTTTCTTTCTTACCGCTGTCATAAAGATTATGCGTACCCTTCTTGGAACCCACAAAATTAAGTGATCAAATATACTGACGTAGATTATGGTGGAGTATGGGACCCCCTATGGACAGAGACATTTAGCCCTACCCTAGTTTTTTTAACATTCGGACGCCATGCGAACATATTTTATTTTCCAAAAGAGGTACTGAATACTGATGACAAAAGGGATACAGCAGTTCAAAATGTTGAATAAATTTTAACTGACCATGGTTTCAAAAGAAATAACACGAAAAATATAAATGGTAAAAACCTATTCGGAGCTCATACAAGACTCTCTTGAAACCTTGAAATATCAGACAACACTGTTATGTTAAATGAGATGGATCAAATGATTCAAGACAGGATAGAATGAAGACTTAGAGTCTCCTGGATGGGGTTCTAGGTGTTACCCCAGAGCTAACAAATACAAGCCAATGTAACCTGTACTTCATGGTCAAGCAGCGGTCAAGTCAAGGAATAATCTAAAATGAGAAACATGAATCATTCTATCAGGACATGCTGTATATTCATTATGTCATAAGATTACCCTCAATGAAGGTAGCCTTTTTCCGCATCTCGGTCGTGAATAACTACCGTCTCCAGTTTCCAGTCAGGTTGCAGAATGCAACTCAGTAAGAAGTAATGGCGAAGCCCGAAGCATTAACTCTAATGACACCTTACGGGACCTTTGATCCTGCGGCGATCGTTCGAGAGCACTTTTATCCCTCCAGTCGAAGCATATTCGTGAAATCTAACCTAATCTAACCTAACCTGTACTTCATAGTCAAGTAGTGGTCAAGTTAAGGAATAATCTAAAATGAGAAACATGAATAATTCTATTAGGACATGCTGTATATTCATTACGTCATAAGATTACCCTCAATGAAGGTAGCCTTTTTCCACATCACGGTCGTGAATAACTACCGTCTCCAGTTTCCACTCAGGTTGCAGAATGCAACTCAGTAAGTAATGGCGAAGCCCCGAGGCATTAACTCTAATGACACCTTATGGGACCTTTGATCCTGCGGCGATCGTTCGAGAGCACTTTCATCCCTCCAGTCGAGGCATATTCGTGAGCAGAGAAATTGCATCTTCCGCAAGTCAAAACGAATAATCCAGAAAATCGCTGCCGTTGGAATCAATACTTGAACAACTAGTTTCGAAACATCTCAGAAATACAAGGGCGTTCGTTCGGAGTTCAGTAGCACTTGAACTTTATTGCGCTTTTAATCTCCCTGAAAAGGTTACTACATGTTGATGGAGTTTTAACGTGGTTTTATTGTTATTTCGTATTTTACTGGTTTTGGAGTCAAAATCTCCGATATTAAATTGATATTTGGTACTTGAGGTATTTTCGTTTCGTGGAAGCCAAATTCAATAAATACAGTGTGTCCGCGCAAAGAATCAATTTCAAATTTTGGTATTAGAATAAATAAATTCTGATCGACAATCACATAGATACCATTTCTGGTTATACTGAACATCGACGCGAACTTTGCTATTTCAAATGGTATGGTAAACTTTTTAATTTTACTTATGAAAGAGCATCTTTTTTCAAGCATCTTCTGTTAAGATTAGACTTATCTAAAATTAACCACCATTGAATTACACATGAAAATTTTCGGAACTTTAGTGTCATCTCCTTTGCCCAAAAAATTGACTCAGATTTAAGTGAAATTCTAAATTTTTCTAAATTTGAAGGGAAAAGTGTTATTTTTGAACGCAGAGTACTTTCCAATATTATCTCATATATAGGATGCTCAAAAATTACTTGACAAGTCAATAACACTAAACTGTCGAAAAAACTTTGTTTCAAATAAGGGTACCTTTTTTTCCTACCTCATTAGAACTGATTTTGAACTAGAATTGATTGGTATTAAGTTTCCCTAAACCTAAATTGGTTCATTTCCATTTTACTGTCGATTTTATCAAAAACCAGCAGTTCCTTCGAAAAATTGTATCACTAGGCCATGAAACATAAAAGCACACAGAGTGGATTCAATTCCGATGTCAGTTTCTATGTTCGAAGTAAGTTCTATGAATTTCGGCCATTTGGAAATAAGTTTGAAATAACAATGACATTAATTTTGTTTGTGTATAGTTTTTTTTATCAGATGAAATGTCAAATAATTACTGAAACGAGAATATTATGAATTTATTCTGCACTCACTGTCAATGTCAAGAAATAATAAGTCGGACTTTAATGAATATTTAACGAAGTATCCGAAGTTAAAACTAATTGACATAAAACAATTCAGAAAATTACATTCAAATGTTGTTACTCATGGAAAACAGACAGCGAAAAGGTATAGGGTTAGAGTCCACGAGCTCTAGGATGATCCCTCAAGGTCATCCGAGGTGCATATTCGAAATTCGGAACGGCCTAGTAGGCGATGCATTCTCTCGCGTTTCAGTGTTCATTTGTACTCCACTATTCTGTCGAAGCTCATTTGAAGATGACAAGCAATAGCGAACCGTCGTCTCAACGAGGAAATTTCTGAACAACGATCGTGGATCGCGGTTGTTGCTCGAGGTCGTCCACTCCTAGGTCTCATTTCATAACAACCAGTCCCCCTGTACCTGCGGTTCACTCTGGAAACAGTTGAGTGGGATACTCCAGACATTTGATTTGTTCTTGTAAAAATCGAACCTAGGTCATCTAATGCCACTACTTCAGGGTATTCTGAAATCAATTCAATTCATTGGATTAAAGATTGAATAAATACAATACGCGCTTTGCCACAAAGCTCTACGAGTCTGCAAGTTCTTAATCAAACACAAGATGCCAATCCACCTTTTAGTCCTTACGTCCACTCAGCAGCTTTGTATTCTTTCCCTCGGATTAAAATCCTTGGAAAAAATGTAGAGGTCCAAGAATAGTACGTGTTCATCAGAAAAGAGTCTTGACAGATAGACAGACAAACGGACGATAAAGGAACTCTAGAAGATTTGAATTTGGGAGGCGTTTACCTGGTAGAATTCCATTATCAATAATAAAAACAATATGTTTTTTTTCTACATACGGACTTGAAACGATGAAAATAACGAAGCATAGTGCCAATCGCCTAAGGACTACTCAAAGAGCCATGGAGCGTGCAATGCTGGGAATATCCTTAAAAGACCGAGTAAGGAACGACGAAATCAGGCGAAGAACATTATAAAAAGAATAGCCGAGTTGAAATGGAGATGGGTAGGTCACGTTGCAAGGCAGGACAGAGATTCAATGGATGCCTAGAGAGACCAAGCGAAGTAAAGACAAGCCGCAAACACGTTGGATCAACGATATAAAAGACCAAGTCGGAGGACAGTGGTTAAGAATAGCATAAGACAGACATGAATGGAAGCGACACGGAGAGGCCTATGTTCAGAAGTGAACGGAAGAAGATTGACAAAGAAGAAGAAGATTGTATTTTTAGGAATTTTACTGAATAGTTGTGATTCGTAACGCGTTTCACTACACCGTAGCTTCTTCAGACGAATGAATGTACAGAAATTGACAACTATAAATTGATAAGAATGAGAATATAAATACAAATGTTCTTAAGTAATTAACAGCTTATTGGGTTGCTTCTTCTTAAGTGGTTATTGATGACAGGTATATCCAATAAAATTAAGGAATAGATTGCTCCCTGAAAAATTCAATAGAGGTGAAGGGCTCAAATCGACTTGTTCATTGATGAGTCTACCTGAGTGTTTGTGTTTGTTGATTTCTAAAGTTTCCCAAAGATCTACCTTCCAATATTTATTATCTGTATGCAAAAATGTGAGTCGAAAGAGTGACTATTTTCTAGGAAATGATTCGCGAAATTTGAATCGGATTTTTTATTTGGAAAACTGCGTTTATGTTCCGATATTCTAATATTGAAATTTCTATGTATTCCACCAATGTAGAAATTATTACAGTCACTGCAATGCAATCACCTGATTTATTATTTTTATCCGATTTGGTTTCATTATTTTTTATATATTTGTCTGAGCTATCATTAGTTCGGAAAGCTATGTTGAAATTATTGCTACTTAAGAATGATTTCAGTTTCTCATTTGTAATGCCAACGTAGGATAAGGTGATGAATTTTTGTTTCAATTTATCGACAGGGTTCTAGAAGGGTTCTTTTTTTTATTATGATATGGAACCCACAAAATGTTAAGTATATATAACACGAACTCATGAAATTCGCTGGCCTTTACATGAACAAATGTTTTACCTATTTATTCGTCAAAAGTGCATGGCCGCCATTATTTACTCTATTCTCTAAAAATAACCGTATACATACGAAAACAATAAACATTACTTCAAGATCACAATGGGCCCACAACGTGCCAATAAACACAGCATCCAGTAAGATGAAGCATTTGTGTGCATTCCCCCTTGTCCTTGATTAGTGACTAATTAAACTAATTGAAATTATAAGATGCGGTTCATATGCATCAGTTTAAATAATTACGAATGATTACGAAGCGCAAGGAAAGGGATCATACAATTTAGATTATAAAGATATACTAATTTTTCTCAGAGTAGCTCTCAGAAGTACAAAGGAGTAAGAAATAAAAAAATTAAATTATACAGCCTCAATCAACAAAATGAATGATAAATATCTGTACACTCAAGAAATTATATCATTGGTTCAAGGGTTCGGCTTCAAATTCGTAACGAGCCTAGTGGTGAATAACATAATACATATACACTCAAATCGTTTTACATTAACATCGTTTATGTGAGGAAGTTCTAAAAGAGAATTCGTAAAACTAATATGCTTGTCGAACTATTTTTTTCTGCTGTTGAATCAAGTGAATGTCAACTGTTGTCAGATCAGAAGACGCCTGACTCACTACTCTGGAGACAATATTTGCTTACAAATTATAATACGTTCAGGATGATGAATGACACATAAAAAGGAGAAACTGTGTTTATTCAAGACCAGATTGAATTTTCTTATGTTTTCTCAGAATATTGGAAACGTCCAGGGAAAATTTACTTTTCATTTAAGAAAATCCAAACGATTCGATCAGAATCGCTTTAACTTTCATAGACATGAAATATTAATGATTTGCAAAAGCCGGGGGTGTAATGAATATTGATTTATCGAAAGTAGCTCACTTGATAGTTATGCAACAACGGAGCTTAAGGGTAAGCAATTTCGAGGTCGAGCACATAGCACAAGTTGCGAATGAAACTCTCAGAACTTTAGATTTACTGGTCACACAAATATAAAACTATATTACATTGCATTCATTACACTGAATCTTTCATTGGTATCACAAAATCTTCTTGAATCTATTTGATAGATTATGGAAAGATAGTAACAGGTTGTTCACTAAACCATAGCTATTAAGTGATCTAGAATATATTGTTTAATATTATTAACAAAGTTTAGAAAATGTCAGGATTATTTTCAATTCAACTATATAATTTTCGATCGAACTGGAGGTCTGGCTATGGGTTCACCTCATAGTCCACTCCTAGCAGAAATTTTTATGAATAACATAGAAAATATAATTTTTCAATCACCTACAGCAGGGGTGCTCAAACGTTCGATCTCGAGAAGAAAATATTTTTAATAATTATATAACAAAACTACAAAAATTTACTACGTATTAAAATAACACTCTGCTAGAGGCAAAAAAGCGGCTTTATCAAAGGAACCGCGGTACTTGTCAAAGAAAAGCCGCGTTTTTATTCTTGACGCTTTTCTAGAAATTTCGGGCGGCGCGTTTGACGGGAACATTCGAGACTTTCGTACACGCCGATATAAATGTTGCGCCAACAGGAATTGGAGTCATTCTGAATTGTAACTTGACGGCAATACTACGTCGATACAAAGTTTATTATTAAATAGTACAAATTGAGTGCAACGAAGAAATCTCAAAGGTATCATTTTAATAACGATTGGGAGGAAAAATTTTTCTTTTGTATGGTGAAGAATAAGTGCATTTGTCTTATTTGCCGTAAGTCAGTTACAATACCTAAGTGTGTTAGATTAGAGAGGCATCATAAAACGGTTCATAGAAACTATGAAAAGAAATTTCCGCCACAGAGTGAATTAAGAAAACAAAAATTACGTGATTTGATATCTTCTTTGGAATAAGTACAAACCATGTTCGCAAGACCAGCCCAACAATCAAAAACTGCTAATTTCCCGTCATTTAAAATATATCACATATTGGCGAAACACAAGAAACCAATCGTAGATGGATTGGTTGCGAAGGAAGCATTTATCGAAGCGAGTGAGACTTTATTTGGAGATTTCAAAAATCAAACAGAAATCATGTCTGCTATTAGAGAACTTCAGTTATCTCGTCCGACTGTCACAAGGCGTATTGAAGTCATGAGTCAGGACATGGCAGATGAACTAAAACATGACATCATGAAATGTACATACTTTTCTTTACAGTTTGACGAATCCACCGATATGACAGACCCTGCCCAGCTGTGTTTTTTTATTCGGATGGTATTCAATGACATGTTGGTTAAGGATAAATTTTTGACAATCATTCAATTGCATTATACATCAACAAGTTTTGTGTTCAAAAGTTTTAAATACGAAGGAAATTATGAGCATTGCAACAAAAATTGTGAATTCCATCCGTGCACGTAGCTTGCAACGGCGGCTGTTTAATATTACCACAATGAAAAAATTTCATTAGTTAAAACTATCGCAGAGATTCACAGGAGTGAATCCCAAAATCTGTACCATGCTTCATTTCGAAGCCATCTGTGTACCACACTATGTCTCCAGTTTCAATCAGCAAGGCTTCCTCAGTCCAACCTTGCGGCATAAGCATGTAATCCCTCACTATAACAGAGCGGCTATTACTGTTACCCCTCTGAAGATGCTTTCAGTGTCGTGTCTCCTTTAATCTGTACGCACATATTCTGCCTTACCCTGCTGTAAACAAAATGTTAAAAGAACACAAAAGCGTACAGTATCTAGCCATCATTTTGCAGTAGTTGTGGGTCACTAGTCCACCGCAGCATATCGTTAGTGTTAGCCCCAT
This sequence comes from Cryptolaemus montrouzieri, assembly GCA_013387265.2. NCBI lineage: Eukaryota > Metazoa > Arthropoda > Insecta > Coleoptera > Coccinellidae > Cryptolaemus > Cryptolaemus montrouzieri. The sequence goes on from JABFTP020000103.1 coordinate 21,734,986, forward strand.
TGTTTTACTCACTGCCCTTCTGCGTACCAATAGGCATTTCTTAGCTAAATGAATGTTCCTCTCTAGGTTCCATATAAGTATAGTCAACAATGACATCCAAATATTAAATAATCAACAGCAGAATTGCACAAATTGCACTTTGATTTGTTTTCCCTTCACCTAATTGCCAGATCTACCTGCCAGCGAATTTTATTTAGTTTTGATTAATGAAACTGGAACATATTCTTAAGTCAAAGATGAATATGTCATTGCAATCAAAGTCACAGTGAATGATGTGTTGAGTGCTCAGTACGATCAAAAGAGTCGTTATATCAAATGTCTTCATGACTTCCTCTGAACCACATTTTGAATTAGTACCATCCAAACATATGATTCATCAAGGTTTTGAAGGTATTTTCAGACTCCTTTTAAATTTCCAGGCAAAATTTGATGGGAATTCTTCTCATAACCGTTTCGGACGTCAAAAATGTACCATTCAAATTGATTCAAAAATAATTTCCGCTCCGTATCTTCAACGAGAATTTTCTCTTGGTGTACTGTTGCGACGAGAGCAAATTCGATTGTAGCCACAGCAAAGGCGGGCTAGACATAAAAACACGTTTGCGCGCCATCATAAAACTTTATTTTTATACCACGGCTGATTACAGTGAAACTATTTCTGTTTTCTCAATTGGAATATTCTAAATTTCATACACTTACAGCCTGTCGAAGGCAATTTCCTTGAAACGACGTGTCAGTTCGTTTTATTACATTTCGTTGAATGACGAAAATGGCTTTATGCCTATTGTTGATGGCCTTAAACTTGTTTCGCAGTAGTAACACTATAAGTATTCATGAAACCAACTTAATCTTGAATATTTTAAAACCTTAATTTTCGTCTAATCTTAACAGAAAACGTGACTGTAAGAAAAAGGCGAGGAAGTCTATTTGTGTAAAATGGCATCGAAGTCAGTCATGAAAACAATCTAAGTATGATATAGATTCTCAGACGTGATTCGTGATAGATATTTGGCCCAAAACACATTTGGCAACACCAGTTCCCGTCACAATAAGAAAATAAATCATAAGAGGATGGGCACAGATGTGTCAAATAACCTCGTTCTGCCTACATGCTCTAAAAACGAAGTCGACTCGATTCGTTCGAGCTGTTTCCGTTATGCGCAAAAATAAACGAATTTGTCACTTGGAAAAGCTTATGGATGACATTTTCGTGAAACCAATGTCATTAGGTAACGAAATGGGAGTTAAATTTATTTTTCTGTGAATTCTATTCCGCTGGTTGGATCTTGAAAGGGCATCCATTTATATTTCATAGAAAATCAATGACTTTCTTTATTTTCATTCAATTATATTCTATTAAATCTTACCAGTGCCGATGTATCCTGTTGAATTCTTAGTAGTATTCTTGAAGAAGACTTTTCTTGGATCACCATTCAATATTTCGCCAATTATGGATTTGAAGAATTCTTCAATTTGGGTATAATCACTTTCACATTAGAACCAAATCACTTTCTCTAAGGCAGTTCACTTAATTTTACAAACTGTAGGTATCTTTTGCGAAGAATACAATATTCACTTCGTCAAGAAATTAACGCACAATTTCAATATTTCAAATTTTTTTCTTGCTAGGCAACTAATTATTAACATATTTTTGCGAGTAGCGTTTGTTCTTTTCGGAATTTTTATTTTCGGTGATAATGCTACGCGAATCACGAAATTTGACCCTGGCAAAATGTTTTGAAACAGTGTTAAATGACCAAGATAGCCTTAGAAAATGCCAAAGGCTTGGACTGTCCCATTCAAGTGTTTTCCGAATGATCCACGAATACAGTGAGACAGTCATGAAAGGAGACCACGGCAAGTACGACCTTGAGCAACAACGGCGATTCATGACCGTTATTTGAGAATTTTCTCGTTGAAAGAACAGTTCCTACTGTGAAGCGCCTTTAAATACAGCTTCGAGAGAACAGCGGAGTGCAAATTAACACTGAAACGATACGAGAACTTTTCAGGAAATATTGTTTGAGACCTCGTGTCGCAGCTCGAAGCCCTCCTCTACCCTGAACACATTGAAGAGCCTGGTTGAATTTTAACAGGGCATTATCAATTGACTGGGAGTCACAGATGAGTGGAGATTTTGTCGTTTGCATTACAATCAACTTTCTAGTATACACACGTCGAAATGAGAGATGCCCGGTGCAACTTTCTATCTACCTATAGTTTTGGTTATAATGGTGTATAGAGAAATTTCTTTGAACGCCCTTACTGACCCGATCATCATGCTTATGTACGTTACAGACAATTCAGAAAATCATGTTGTACCATTTACGTTAAACATGGGGGTAATCTTTATGTTTATTGCCAGTTTACATCGCCAGACCCCACCAAGCTTTATATGATTAGAAACTACCTTAAATATCACAAACTCACTCCATTGGAATGGCCTGAACGAAGCCCATCGAATGTGTCTGAATGACGTTCGGAAAAGATTGATCGGAATTGGGCGCAAAATGATTCAGAATGCTAAAAGGTAATTGATTTTGATGATATCATGAAGTAACTCTCGCCAGAGAAGGAAATATGCAGTATTAACAGTACTTGAAGGTGACGAAGGTTGAGTGGTACACTTCGATCATCTAGTATACCTAGTGAAGGATGTGGAGAGCAGAAGCTCCAACTCTGGGAGATCATTAAAGCATTCTATCTACTACAGGCGAAGTCAGACCAAATTCGACCACAATTTGTGTCTCAAAAATGCTCACAAATAAGTCTAGAGACATTAGAACCTGCACAGTAGCATCCATCCTCATCGCTTTCAATTAAAAAGTAGCCCAAGTTGTGGAACATTGTCAAGATTCTTCAATAAAATTATTAAATGTGTTATAGATAAATATATCAGCCTATCACGATGTGAAATAGAAAAAAACCAGAGAAATTCTTGGTACAAATATGCACAACAAAAAAATGCCAAGAAACCTTACCGGAAGCCCCATGGAAAAGCGAGGTCATGGTAAGGTGGATCAAAGTGTATAAGACATCGAAGGGTAGATCAGGTGCTGTCTGTTTAGCAAAAAGTGCGGCAGATCAAACATTTTTTGGGACTAGGCTTTACGGTTGGTAATTTCAAATGTTCAAGAATCTTGAAAAAAGGTCCACGCAAATTTCACAGAGCGATTGAATGCAGACTTACGAAGAACTACTAGGCCACCTCAAGGAAGGAATTAAGGAACTGATCTCAACTAGAACGAGCAATCTTTCTTTCGTGGTGGCGGTTTCTGACTCTCATTGCCGAGTTAGGCATTTAGGAAGAGAATAAACACATTCTATGCAAGGTAGAAGAAGAGAGGTAGAAAAGTATGAAGGAGAGTATTGTCCAAGTGAAATGTTCTGGACGAATTTCATCACATGGTGAACGCAGAATAGGTCAAAAGGTCTAAAACAGCCTCGATGCCGCTAGCTCCAGTTCGTCCTTCTGAAAATACAGATACAAAGACACAAAATTGTTTCTGAATTCTGAATACTCAAAGTCATTTTCTTAGTATATTTTCTAAGTATGTGTATACTATAATATGATACATTATGTCAACACTGAAATCAACAACGATTAGGGGACAGGGACAATGGGAACAACTTGTATAAATAATGAAACAAAATGTAACATTCAGTATCCTGCAATAAAATTTTGATATTCAGACATACATTCAGTTCCTGTCAAAAATATATGTGAATTCCATTGCATCGAAACCTGTATAATTCGCGAGCTATTGGTGAAAGAAATCGACCAGATAAGCGAAAATTTTTTGCCTAGAATATTAGCGAGAGTGCGGGAAGCAGAATACTGTACTGTCAAATAGTTATTAGAACACAAAAAGCTAAGAACTCACACATATCATTCTTACCTCCAAAATACCCCTGTCCCCTTTTTGGATCTGGGATGGTTATACGTAATACTAAAAACCAAAAAGAAAATTAATAATTTGGTTGGGAATTTCGCAAATTCTGATGAAATGCCAATGACAAAAATAAAGAGAATTGAGAAAAAAATCGGATATAATTATATTGAAATCTTATTACAACTTTAGTGTTGAAATTATGGTAAATTACCTTGTACGTTTGAATGAAAATTATTGTGTCGATCTATACTGTCACCCCATCGAAAATTCTGAAGGAAAACTGTTGAACGATTTCATATCACTGAAGCCGTGTGAAGTGTAAAAACCGTTACGTGGAAGTAGACAAAGTTTGGATCAGAACAACTCAAGTTCCTTTATTCGTGAACAAGAAGAAAGAATGTGTTACAACGAATTTTGACGAGAGAGTTGTCGCTTCACGCTCATAAAATTCTGCTAATACAAAAACTGAAAGCTACTTAACATCTTAAGAGCCGAACGTTTATTATACGGGAAAATGAAAATTCTTCTCAGACGGCGTTTTCTTTTTGAAAATAATAATTTTCGTTTTGTTTTCGGCTATCTAGCAGTGTTAACTGCATTTCTATGCCCTGAATTGAATACTAATGACGATATTTCAACTGGAATAATGAATTTGTTGTAAGTTACAAGGTCGCATCGCCTCTAGAAATAATGAAGTCACTGAAGTCTTGAAATTGGATTCCTTTAAATGCATTTCTATTGTATTACTGGAAGGATGTAAATTACAGTACTTTGGCAATTAATGACAATAAGGAGCAATATATCGAAACGTCATCAGGCGTTTCTACGAGAGGATGAAAGTCTAACTGCAGAACCATGGCTAATATTTGGAAAACATTGTCTACCATAACACAAGGGTCAAAATGCCGCGACTAACAAATAGATGGCGCCAGGAACATCGAATGCGCTATTGTTTCAAATAGTACCAACCTTTGAAAGAAGTGTGGTAAAATTTCATAAAATTTCGTTCAATGCTTTTCGAGATATTGAGGTTCAAGCGACGCTACTTTCGTAAATTTGTAAACAATAATTCAGAATCAGTTTCATGTCTCAATAAGATACAAGGAAAGGAATAGCTTTCGAAAAACAACAATTTGCCGATAGTATGCTGAACGCTCTAAGCCGAAAGAAGTGATTACGCCGTAAATATCATAAAAAGAATTGAAAATTGTTATGGGTAGTAGCAAAGTTGAATTGAAGTAGTAGCTGACATCCTAGCGATGTCAAAAGACACCCAATTCCACGTTTGCTATCAATGGAACAAAACCAACGAATTGACAGATCAGGGTGTTGTTTGGAGCATTAAAAGCGCGATAAAATGGTCAAAAAGCATGCGCTGAGCATAAAATGGTCAAAAATTGTTCATCCACTATCTGTCCCACAATTCTCCAGATCTGGCACCTAGCAAATACTGGCTCTTTGATGATTTAAAAACTACTCCAGAAAAATAAGAAGAGATTTGGCTCAGACAAAGAGGTTATTGCCGAAGCTAACGTTCATTTTGAGGCCAAAAATAACCCGTTCTACAAGAAAGGCATAAAATGTTTGAGAACAATAGGAATCATTGTATCATTGTAGATGGGGCGATATAGATGAATATATTCGAATTTTGGAAAAAAATTGTATTCTTACTGAATAGTGTCAGGACTTTTTGACTAATCTGTTAACTGTAATACATCAACCAATAAACGAACCAGATAATTTCTAAAAGAGAATGCCAGTAGGATCCCATATAAGCAGTTCCTATTACTGTAGACTCACGTTAATGTGAACTTGCGTAACTGTAAACGGCACAATAACGTGAATACAGAATCTTTTGCATTAGCGGTCTATAGTATGAACAATCGGCACCTGAACAGGAATTAACTACAGTATCACAGGGATGAAAAGAGACCTATCACTCTATCATCTTCTTTCTACAGTTTTCAATCAAAAATGAAAATTCGTTCACGGGGATGCAGACAAAGATAATACCTTTCTTTCGAGGTATCATTCGACCCATCTACCCTCTTCCAAATTTTCAAGGGTGGTCACCCCTCCTCCAGGGGTTGAAATTCGAGATGAGGATGGTACTTGATGATGAGTGCCATTGATCAGCATGGATCTGTTCCATTTTACTTCACTGAAACTTGAATAGTCTCAGGGAAATAATCTTCTCTATCTTTCAGTTGCTCACCCTGTTTTTTTCACAGTTTTCAATTAAAAATGGAAATTCGTTCAAAGCGATGTAGACAAAGATACCACCTTTCTTTTGAGTCATCACTCGACCCATCTTCCTTATTTAAAATGCTCAAGGATTGCAACCCCCGTTTAGGGGGTTGATATTTCAGGCAAGTTTTGTACCCCAAAAGATGTCCCCCTTGAAACAAAAATTAACCTGTTTTTGCGTTTTGATCAGAAATGAATATCTTGGTAGATATAGCCTCTGTTTTGATCCCCTTGAAGCACCCCGTATATGATCTGCAATATAGGAATTGAAGTGAGTAAAACTTCTTAAAGCAATTGACAGAACTATTATCTGAATGCTTCAGCCAGAAGCAAACTGAGTAGGGGGGAATTATTGACAAAATCTGCATGTTCATTAACACTATGTTAGAAAATTTATATCCATAAATTTCAAAGTATTTCCATGAATTGAAATCAAGTTCTTCATTAGATGAATGTAAGATTTTAAAATTTTGGTTGAAACTATGATTTTCATTAATTGAATGAATATGTTTTTATTGATGATGTTCATCAACTCTAATGTTGAAATTTCATACTACAACTATCGCAACTAAGTTTGTATACATCAGATTTCCGTTCTTTATCTATCTTACTTTTATTATTTTTGATGTGTTTGGATAAGTTATTGGTTCAGAATGAGATGTCTAACTGGAACATTCCAGTAAATGTTTTCAATAATGGCTAACCTTCCCAGCGTATGTGAGGCTACTTTATCTGTGATGATCTTTAGTTTTTAGGAACACCAATTCTATTGCCATGAGTTTTCGTATTTTGTTAAGTATTTCAGTTATAATATTTGGATTGTAACCACTATTAAGAGCTATTGGTTTAATAATACAAAGTTCTTTGTGAAAATTATGTGAAAGTGAAAGAACAATAATCTGCGAATTATGCTGTGAAAAGCTGCCATTTTATGTTTTACCGGATGGAACCACGTATTGTTAATTACGATGTCCGTATGAGACAGCATATAGAAAATGGAAAATTCATGTCTATTATTTAATTTCGTAAAAATTAAATCTGAAAAGTTGAATGAATCGTTCGGTAGTGAATTTTTGGATGAATCGAATTTATAAACTTTCGAAAATATGTATTAGACGTAGCTTATCAAGAAAACATACAATATCATCCACATACCTAATTCAATATGAAAATGATTATCTATAGGGTTGTTACGTATTGTACTTTTCAGTTATCCATGAAAATTTCTACTAATAGGGTGCTGAGTGGAAGTTCCATAACAAAACCCTCGTCCGAACGGTAAAATGAAGATTCACAAACAAAGTAATTTTGTTTTACAGGCATATTTCATAAAAATAATATTTCGTGTAGACTAAAAGGCTTAACGTTATTAGGTTCCATACTTTTCGCAATAATACCGATGGGATCTTTAGAAAGAATTCTTACTTGGAAATATGTTATTGACATCAACAGAATCTGATTTGGCGGTATGAGGTTACATCCGTTTTCTTCAATAGATCACCCCCTGTATGATTATACATACTTATGAAAGAATTTTTGGACTACACTATCGAATTGTGCTTTCTATGTAGGTAAGAAACTCATATTTTATCCTATCGATCAGTCGTAGCAACTTCAAAATATTAAGACAGCCCAAGTATTATCGTTGTTACAATCAACCATGAACATAAAGGGTTCCTGCCCTATTGCGGCACTTAGATCAGTTTAGTGTGCATAATCGAATGACCAATTATACCAAAGCCATTGTGCTTATGTATTGGAGCGAAACCTATGTGAAGTCATAGTATTATCCCCTAACTGACATAATAAGGATGGAAACAGAGTAGTTTGTGCTTTGCGTACGATATTTCACCGTCTCGGTTTCAAGTTAATGATTGTTGAATCTTATATTCATATATTAGGTGCGCAACTAAGTTCTCGCTGTTTGTCAATAGATGGCTCCAGCAGTAAGTGCTGGTCGATTTTTACATATCAAGAACGTCTTGAACAAAGCTTAGACATATGGTAAACAAACCACTGTGGCACATTAATAATTTTGTTTTTGCGTCATATACTTTTAGTTGTGAGAAAATGTCTGATTTTTTGCCAAATAATCGTCATTTGCGGGAAGTGTTGATTTTCTTCTTTCATTCGAAGAAAACGTCGGCTGAAGCTCATAGAGAGCTCCAAAAAGTTTACGGAGATGCTACTCTGGGTGGAACATCGTGCCGGGATTGGTTCCGTCGCTTCAAAATCGGTGATTTCGATGTGGACGACCGTCCCCGTGAAGCAAGGCCAAAATCCTCGAAGACGCTGAATTGGAGGCATTTCTCGATGAGGATCCGTGCCAAACGCAAGAAGAGTTTGCTTCAGCCTTAGGAGTTACCCGCCAGGCCATTTCCAAGCGATTGCATGCGTTGGGTTAGATTTCAAAAGCAAGGAACTTGGGTTCCTTATGATTTGAAGCCAAGAGACATTGAGCGTCGTTTTTTCGTCTGTGAACAACTGCTCCAGCGGCAAAAAGGAATGGTTCTCTTCATCGGCGGCTCTTTAAGTTACAGTTCGAAGATAGGGAGTTAGCTGAACACACTGATTTAGTTCTTCACACGGACGTCAGGTGGTTGAGTCGCGGAAAATTCGTAGAAAGGTTTCTAGACGAAAGAAGTTCTGACATTCAGATGTTGAAAAACGAAAAATGGCTGAATGATTTGGCATTTTTGACTGAAATCACAATGTACTTGAACACCGTTAACTTGGAGCTTCAAATTTTCAATGAAATAAAACTAAAGTATTTAGATTTTCACTATATTAATAAAACTATGACCGGTTTCACCACACTGTGGCTTCATCAGATAGATACAAACTAATTAACAGAGTTATTCCTTATATATTAGTCTTATTTCCTACTTAATATTACAATAGGTACAAGAGGTATGTTGGAAAACCCATCGGAGTTGCTTACTTTATGAAACATTTCAAAACAAAAAGTTACTAAATGCGAGATTTCGCAATGTGTAGACATATCCAAGAAAATTATTTTTCAAGGGACAATATTCAACCTTCCGTGCTCGCTCCAACGAATTGATATGAGTAGGTAACGACATGGCCTTTTGTTACGAGTGGGTAGATAATGCTGACGAGGTCAAACGAGACCGAAACTGCAGTACCACTTCCCGGTAGCCCCGGTTAACGGTGATTATGAAGAGTAGATCGGAAAACTAGCTCCTTCAAGGAAGGATATTTAACATTCTACGGAAGGTTGAATATTGTCCCTTGAAAAATAATTTTCTTCGATATTACTTTATGAATTGAAAAGATTGAGTAAAGGAGAAGGATTTAGATCTAATTGACTATTAAGTAACCTACCTGAATTCTTTTCTTTGTTGATCTCTGAAATTTACAATTGAGTTTTTGGCTACTATTTTCATTGTGTAAAATTTTGAAATTATCATTAAAGTTATGCTTTTCTTTGAGTAAGTGATTAGAATAATGGGAATCTGATTTATGATAATTAAAACTACGTTTGTGCTCGGATAATCTAACTTTGAATTTTCTGAAAGTTCTACCAATATAAAATTTATTACAATCCCTGCAAGACAGTTTATAAACACCGGATTTATTACTTTTATTAATTTTAGATTTGCAGTTTTTGATATGTCGGCCTAAAGAATGATCAGTTCGGAATGCTATATTGAAATTATAATGCGAGAGGAATGATTTTAATTTTAGACTAGGATTATCAATATAAGTTAAGCTGATGTATTTTGTGTTAGAACTTCTTATACTTCCTGGATTGCTTTTTGAAATTTTTTGCGTGAAATCATGTTCTCGATCATAGTTGGACTGTAACCGTTATTGACTGTTATTTGTTTAATTATATTTAGCTCTTTTATGAAATTATTTTGTGACATTGTGATATTAATGAGTCTATGTAGCATACTATTGTAAGCTGCTAATTTATATGGATAAGGATGTGTAGATGAGCTGTGAATAGTAATATCTGTATGCGATGGCTTATGAAAAATAGAAAAATCATGTTTGCCGTTAATTTTAGTAATAGTTAAATCCAGAAAGTTAATGCAGTTTTCTGTTTCTATCTCTAACGTGAATTTAATATTATCGTGAATTTTGTTAATGAGTGTTTTGAATGACTCTAATTGTCTGTTTGTGCCAGTGAAACAACAAATGATATCGTCGACATATCTAAACCAATAAATGAAGTGTTTGAATAACGGATGTTCTTGGATAGTTTTTTCAATATTATCCATGAAAATTTCAGCGAGCAGAGGGCTCAGAGGATTACCCATGATTAAACCTTTTTACTATTATATAATACTCCATTGAAGTTAAAATAATTTTGTTCTCAACAAATTTCTAAAAGTGTAAGATTTCTGATTGAATTATCGGATTGACTTTATTCATTTGAAGGGCGTTCATGGTGAGTTTCACTGGGGAAGAGATTTACTACATCCCATGACATAAGTTTAGCGTTCGGTGGTAGTATCGTGTGCTGAATTTTATTTATTAGGACTGAAGAGTTTTTATTGAGAATTTAGGTTCAAAATTAGCGTACTGTCGAATGATGTCTATGAGAAAGCGTAAAAGTTCTGCAGCTAGAGCTTGAAAATATGAAACTACTGGTCTAAGGGATACCCTGTTTTATGGAGTTTGACGATGGAGTAAAGTTTTGGTGATTGCGGTTTGTCAATGAAAAATTTATATTTTTGGTTGGTAGGTATTATAGACATCGCATACTCTAGAGCGTTTTTATTATGAATTGTAATTTATTAGTTGGATCTTTATGAATTCCTTCATAACAACCTGATTCAATGAAATTTTGGGTTTTCAATAAATAATCTGCTTTATTTAAGGCTATGACTGTATGATCTTTGTCTGCTTTGGTGAATATGACAACTTCAGATGCGGACTTAGATTTAATGGACTGTAAAGTTCTATTTTCGAATTTCTTAGCTTGAAAGCTATTGAACTATTTTTGAAGTAGTAACGCTTAAGAGTGTTTTAGGTGTTTGGCTTGTGGTGAATAATTTAGGGCTATTTCGGTTTCAATTCCTAGCAGATCGAAATGGAAACGAGCTTTATTTGACTTTAAATTGTGTTTAAAATCCTTTTCTAGAAGTGAAACTTCATCTTCGGAAAAATTAGAATCTGATAGATTGAAATTGGTGATCGGAAAATTTGGACTTGATTTTTGAAGTTTCAGGTTTATTACTCAATAATTTATTTAATTGTAGCAACTGAATTTTATATATATAATTTTAATATAGTGAAAATCTAAATACTTTAGTTTTATTCCATTGAAAATATGTATATCGATTTTCATCAAGTAACGACCTCCTCAATCAAATTATTGGAGCTTCAAGGTAAAGGAAAAACTATTACTGAGATGATTAACACAGTAAACACATTCAAAAGTAAATTGCAACTTATGTTAGACCAACTGAAAAGAAAGGATCAGAAACATTTTCCGTCTTTGAAACCAAGGATTCCTCAGTTGAATTATGATACGTATGAGGCTAAATTATCGAATATTTTGGGACAATTCGTAATGCGCTTTTTCGATTGCAGAAAATTGGCAAATATAGCATCATTTATGAGTTATCCTTTTCCATGTATAAACATTGAGGAATTCACTACTGAAATAGAAAGTCAGATTAATATGAACTCATGTTCTGTAGAAAATGAGTTGGTGCAGATTATATCAGATATAGGTCTCAAAGCTACAGCATCTGATACAAATTTCTGAAGATAAATATCCGAATCTAAGGCAAATCGCTCTTCAACTGACGGCAATGTTTGGGTCAACGTACTTGTGCGAGTCTGCATTTTCTGAAATGAAGATAATTAAGTCAAAATATCGCAATCGACTAACTGACGATCATATGTCATCATGCTTGCGATTAGCACTCAGTGGTTACGTACCTTCTTATGAAAAGTATGCTGAGGACATGCAGTGCCACGCTTCAACATCCAAAGTCACTCCTTAGTTAAGTTTAACACCATATGTAACTCTTTTGTTTTGTAACAACCAATAAACTCGCAATTTTGAATAACTATGAGTTTTTTCATTGATATTATTAGAGAAGAACTTAACTAAACCTTGACTGAAATGATGTATATTGTGCGGAAAGCTAATATCTATATATGCTACGGTACACCCAACCTAGATCGGTAGGTAGGTAGGGTGTGTTATTTATATACGACAACCCAGCATCACACATACTTGCAGCCTCTCAGAATCGATCGTAATTAGTCTAAAAATATTGTGGTAGATCACCAGCAGTTCAAGTTTGAGCACCCCTGGTCTAAACCGTCTAAAAGAATAAATAATGAACGCAAATGGGCAATACGAAAAACTGTTGCTAATGTACAAGAATCAGAACCGGAAAAGAAGAATAATAAAGAAATCACAGTAAGGAACCTTAGACTTGCACGACTTTGTCTAGATTTCATTACTTTTTAGTGATAAACAAACAGCTTCATCGAAACTTGACTAGTTTTTCACAGAATGTTTTTGGTGGGATCGACCTATTTTTCACGCCTAATAGACCTCGAATAACTACTTATTTTCATTCATTTTGGAAAAACTGTTATCCTAATTAAATATTCCGGATAAATATAAAAATTAACTGATAAAACTCATGAAAGACTGTCTGTTCAGAGGTTCAAATCAACCTTATATAAAGAACACAGACTTTGCTTCATAAGACTGTTACGCCGTAGGCATTTTACGGTAGTTGCATCTGAAAAAAATTACGTCAATGAATTGGCTCATTGTGATGTCTGAAAGATATATATGAGAGAGTAAATCTAACATCTTTTATCGGCATCCTCGAATGAAAGCTTATATTCTATCAGCGAAGTCGAATGATTCAACATTGCCGTGCCCCTAAACGCGATGAGTAACTTATAGAATAGAATGTCATGTAAACAGATAGCTAAGAAAAGTCAACTGAACGATGATTCTTCTTGCAGGCAGAAAACTAAAAATAACATGCTTATTTTGATATTATTTATATCAATTATGTATAAATAGGAATTCGTTGAATACACTGCATCAAGAAATTAATGCCCAAAATCGAAAATTCAAATTTATTCAGGAATTTAGATATGTTGAAGAATTTTTTTTCCAGTGATCTACCAGTACTAAGGAATGCTTGAGTATAATCGAAATAATAATTGCACTCATACAAATTGAAATAAAATACTAATTAAAAATGTAAAACTTTTGGAGAACTTTCAAACTCCCCAAAAACTTGTCAATACCATATTTTTCCGCGACGGGAATTACAGCATGATATTTGCGATTCATACACAAAATCAATGAGCTTATAACATTCTGATTCAATTCGTTCCAAACTTCGAAAGGTTTGTCCCGAACCTCATTCATGGTAGCTGGCTGGTTTTGCCAGCTTCTCAATCTTCTCAAATAATTGATCAATGAAGCCTGAACTACGTGATAGTTGATATTCATAATGAATAATAAAATAAAACAAAGGCATATTCTATTTTAGTACCGATATGTTGATGACATTTTAGCCTGTTTCATTTGAACGAATAGACAGCTAGAAATTTGCCTGAATTTCATTAATAACATTCATCCTAAAATTAAGTTCAAACTAGAAACAGAGTCGATAGTAAAATCAATTAGATCTAACAATTACCGGGAGAATAATAACCGTTCATCAATTAATATCTTCAGAAAACCATCGCATACGGATAATGTCATACTCATAGATTCATTTCACCCGTATTCTCATAAAATAGCAAATCCATGATTCACAGAGCGATTTCTTTGCCTTTATCGGACTTGGGCCGAAAATCAGAATTTAACACCATTATGTTAATAGCAGAGAACAACGGCTTCGTTATAAAAGCAATAGAGAGTTTAATTAATCGAAAAATACGCAACAACACATTCAACATGATATATCCCCAATCCAAGAGAGAAAAGCCCGAAAAATTTATGTCTCTAACATATTTTGGGAAGACGTCAGAACAGGTTGCTAGAGTTTTGTCTGATAGTAAAAACGTTTATATTGCATTCAAACCAGTTAGCAAATTGTCAGGCCTGCTTTTCAACACAAAATATAAAACAGATAAATTCGAAAAATCAGGAGTATACCAATTAACATGTTCTGAGTGCAATACCTTTTATATAGGTCAAACAGGACGCTCTTTCAAGGCTAGATACAAAGAACATTTCCGATCATTCCTACATCAGAAATATGATTCAGCTTTAGCTGTACATTGTCTGAATGAATGTCATTCTTTTCCAGAACTTCAACAGCTAAAAATTCTTCATTCCTGTGATAAATCTTTAAACTCAATTTCTTTGAATCCATGGAAATTTTCAAGGCATCTAGGGTAGAAAGGGTTAAGCTCCTTAACGACTTAATTACCTACCAATCCCCATTATTCAAGTTACTGTGACCTCTACTAGCATTTTATTGATGGTAATTCCTGTATTGTACATGAGTATTCAGTTTTCATTAGCTTGTTGTTGATAATGGACGTATGTCCGAAACCGGTCCAACCAATGTAAAAATTTTGTCATTCTTTACATCAATAAATTAGTGATAGTTAAAATATAGTAACTTGTTTTATTTTATTATTCATCTCAATCTTCTATTGAGTATGTCCCAGATAAGTTCGGTAAGATTAAGATCTGGTATTCGTGCAGGCCGCTCTATTGAAGTGAATATCTGATCTTGAAGATAGTTCCTAACGATATAAGAAGTCTATCGTTATCATTGATAAACATGAAGGTTTCACCCATGTTTGTCACAAATAGTACAACATGTTATTCTATAATTTCTGAAAAGTACCTCTGAGAATTTATGGTTAGATTATTCACGATACCCAGGTCAGTGCGAGCGTTCAAGGAAATTCCTCCCCTACGCCACTATTGATCCTCCACCAAAACGAATGGTAGGTTAAAAGTTGCATTGGGAATCACTTTCATTTCTACGTCTGTATAGAGTGGACCAATCGGCAATACTACGTCGATACAAAATTTATTCTTAAATAGTACAAAATGAGTGCAGCGAAGAAATCTAAAACTTATTATTTTAATAACGATGGGGAGGAAAAGTTTTTTTTGTATGGTGAAATTTAGGTACATTAGTCTTATTTGTCGTGTCAGTTGCAATACCTAAGCGTGATAACTTAGAGAGGCATCATAAAACGGTTCATAAAACTATGAAAAGGATTTTCCGCCACAAGGTGAATTAAGAAAACCAAAACTACGTGATTCGATATCTTGTTACGATCGCATCATTTAAAAATCTCATATATTGGCGAAACACAAGAAACCATTCGAATATGGATCGGTTGTGAAGGAAGCATTTATTGAAGCGGGCGAGACTTTATTTGGAGATTTAAAAAAAAACAGAAATCATGTCTGCTATTAGAGAACTTCAGTTATCTTGTCCGACTGCCACAAGGCGTATTGAAGTCATAAGTCAGGACATGGCAGATAAACTTAAACATGATATCATGAAATCTACATACATTTCTTTACAGTTCGACGAATACACCGATATGACAGACACTGCCCTGTGTATTTTCCTTCGGATAGTATTCAATGACATGTTGGCTAAGAAAGAATTTTTAACAGGGGAGACCTATGGCGAAGATATATATGACGTTTTCTTCAATTTTGTGAAAAACTACAAGCTACCAATATATAAATTAGTGTGCATTACAACGGATGGAGTACCAGCAATTACTTGAAACAAAAACGGTTTTGTGGTAATGTGTCGAGCTAATGAAGATTTCCCTTCATTTTTTTCATTCCATTGCATTATACATCAACAAGTTTTGTGTTCAAATGTTTTAAACACGAAGGAAATTATGGGCACTGCAACAAAAATTGTGAATTCCATCCGTGCACGTAGCTTGCAACGGCGGCTCTTTAAGTTGCAGTTGGAAGATAGGGAGTCAGCTGAACACACTGATTTAGTTCTTCACACGGACGTCAAGTCGACATGTGACGATATCTCGAATCTTATTGTAGTTAGATAAAAATATTTTCACATTCTACAGGCACTTCTTTGAGTAGAATGCAGGGACGTATTCGACAAATTTTTGCCGATCGTTTTCTGAGTTATGAAGCAAACTTGTGTTTTTTCCAATACAAACTATTAGTGATTTTGGTATCAATAGAGATAATTATTTTGTTTGTTTCCAAATATATATCACATGTCCCAATGATTCCTTCAACATCCACCTCTTTCATTAAAAAGCGAAATTCATATCTATCCGCTCAGAATATCACAGGTATTTACAATTTTAAGAAGAAGAGGTTAGGTTAGAAGAGTTTTGTCTATGTGTCTCAAAAATCCATTTATTGATTTCTGAGTTCACCACGTAGAATATAGATTTTACTTCTTTCGAGGCACTATTTCAACTATTCAATCTTTTGATGTGGATTCATTTAATTATATGTTTGAAACAATTGCAATATTCAATCAATAGCAGTGATTCTGTGAAAACAATTATTCATGTCATAAGTTTATGGCGTTCTTCTGTATCTGCTTCAGAAGTTTCTACTTATAACTCAACCATTATGGCTCTCTAATTGCAAAATTACGAATAGTATGAGATGTTCGATTGTTATATACAGAATGGGTATCATTCGAATTCTGCCGAAGAATCTTATTTCAATAAATTCCCTGCGAGGAGACAGCCGCATAAGTCATCAAATGACAATTGACACTGGTATTTCGAAGTTAAGGGCTATCAGAATTGTCAAGGATAATGAATTCAAACCCTTAAGGATGAAAAAATCCCAATTACTCCAGCCTGGTGATAACCAACGATGACTTAATTTCAGTCATTGGTACCTTCAGGAAACAGAAGAAAACCAAGGATTCTATCGACGTGTCATATGAAGTTCGCTTTACAAGTGACGGAATTTTCAATAGACACAAGGAGCCTTGTTAATCGGATGTCAATCCTCATTAACTGTGGAATATTCATCACCAAGGGCGATACAGTTTCAATGTGTGGTGTGCTTGGTTAGATAATCGTGTATTGCCATACACTAGTTTTGACGACAACCTTAATGGCAAAATTTACTATAGTATTATATATGGAATATAGTGGAAGGATATTTAGATGAATTGCCATTAGGGCAAAGACGAAATGTATATTTTCAGCATAACGGTGAACCCCCGCACAAGAAACGAATCGTATCCCAATTTTGGAATACTAGAATTTCAGTGATCACTGGATAGAAACTACGGGACCTGTGGAATGACCAGCCCGTTTCCTAGACCTGACTCCCCTAGATTTCTTCCTTTGAAGGTAAGTTGGGAATTTATTGTATAAAGAAACGAATAACATAGATGAGATAAACCAAACGGTTGGGATTTGTTAGGAGAATGTGACAATTATTTATATAGGAAACGCATGCACAAGTGTTGCCAGACGTTGCAACTCCTGCATTTTGAATGGCGGAAATGCTTTCGAATTCATGAGATAATTTGTTTATTGATTCAATTTATTGTGTATGTAGTTATTGATTTTTTTCGTCACAACATATTTTCTTTCAAGTCCAAAATTAAAAATCTCAACAAAAAACTCCATGTCTTAAATGTTGAAACAGAATTGAATAAATGGGATCTTTGATGCACACAGACGAACCTCTACTACCATAGAATTGTGAATATCTGCTATGGCCAGAGTGTGGTATATATTTGGAAAGAAAAAAAATAATCCTCGCTACCTTTACCAAAATCACCTCTACTTCCTATGTGACAAAACAACAAGTTTGCTTCATTCTTCACTGTTTTAAAGAATGTGAAAATATTTTTTGCCACATGTCGAAACGCAGGGTTGAAATTTCGTCATTCGCCATGCATTATCACTAAAAATTGAAATTTACCTTACTTGCGGAGCCTTAAAATAACTTCATAAATGACCCACCCCACTCTCCGACTAACAAGTTCCAAAACGAAATTTGGATATTTAATTTGAAGGAATAATTGCTTGCTGAAAAAATATCTCTCATTCAACAAACCAATGACTTATCGAACTACATCCGTATCAGCAAGACTGAAAAAACCGATAAAATCTAAGACCTTGGCGAAAGAAGAAAGAATAAATACGAAAGCAGGTCGCATAAACACAATTTCATTTAAACCATCTACAGACTATAACCATGAACTTCGTTTCTCCGGGTAACTATATCATTGCTCGTAAATTTCATCGCCCCAAGAAGAAGCAGGATATTATCAATTGTATATAAGAAAGCATCTTCAGTCTCATAATCATATCTAGCGATATATAATTCAAGAGAATAACATGCCAGCCTATTATAGAATATGGTTGGAGAGGCTTTCAATAGCAGTCAACGTTGAACTCAATTATAATACCTTGGTTAACCGATTCAGTTTTCAATACAGGTCGTAATTCGTGAGCAATTTCCATGAAATTGTAACTAGCTTTTTTGTTGATCGAGATGCTAGTCATGAGAACTATGAGAAATATTGTTGATTTAATTCTACATGAAATTTCTGGTTTAGTTAGAACTATTTGGTGATGACATGTTAATAGTTGCACCTCGTAAATGAGATGCTGCGCTGTTTGGAAAATTTAAGAAAATAACACTAAAAAAATACTAATTTCAACACATCTATCTCTTCTAAAACTCTAATCAATTTCACAAAAGCCGGCTCGGTGGCGTAAAGGATATGTTGCTCGTCCCCTGCGCAGAGTTATCTGGGTTCAATCCCCACAAAGTCGGTGCAATTTTTCGGATTCTGGGAATCGCTTGAGTGTCCATCTTTCGGAGGAGATGTAAAGCTGTCGGTGCTGTCTAACAGAGATGTGTTGGGAAATTGAAGATCCCTTTCCTCGATACGAAAGGGGTTCGGCAAATTTCCCGGGTTGGTGAGGTGACAGAATTCCCCGACGTGTCATTAGCCGAAAGGCAGAAATATAGAACGTTAAAGGATCAAAAAATAATCACAAAATCATATTACTCTATTAAAAAAGTTCGGAGTCGACAAATCCACTATATGCTCCATCAGAAATCACCAAAGAAAAGGAGGAGACTATCTATCGCCCTGAGCTATACAAGTATTAGTGCGAAAAACTGGAATAGATTCATTTAGATCAAAGATGACAGCCTTTGATCTGGAATGAATCTGTTCCATTTGTTTACACAAATACTTGAATAGCTTAGGGCGATAGATAGTCTCCTCTATTTTTCAATAGTTCACTCTGTATCTTCTACACTTTTCAATCAAAAATGAAAATTCGTTCACGGGGATGCAGACAAAGATAATACTTTTCTTTCGAGGTATCACTCGACCCATCTACCCTCTTCCAAATTTTCAAGGGTGGTCACCACTGCTCTAGGGGTTGAAATTCGAGATGAGGATGGTACTTGATGATGACTGCCATTGATCAGCATGGATCTGTTCCATTTTACTTCACTGAAACTTGAATAGTCTCAGGGAAATAGTCTTCCCTATCTTTCAGTTGCTCACCCTGTATCTTTTACAGTTTTCAATTAAAAATGGAAATTCGTTCAAGACAATATAGACAAAGATACCACCTTTCTTTTGAGGCATCACTCGACCCATCTTCCCTATTCAAAATGTTCAAGGATTGCAACCCCCGCTTAGGGGGTTGATATTTCAGGCAAGTTTTGTACCCCAAAAGATGTCTCCCTTGAAACAAAAATTGACCTGTTTTTGCGTTTTGATCAGAAATGAATATCTTGGTAGATATAGCCTCTGTTTAGTTTTCGTTGAAGCACCCTATATATATATATATATATATATATATATATATATATATATATATATATATATATATATATATATATATATATATATATATATATATATATATATATATATATATATATATATATATATATATGTGACGATATCCAATGACGAATTGCGATACACTTTCGAGAGAATTCGAGAAAGATCTAAAAGTTTGAAATTACGCGAATGGTCTCGAACCTTCCTGTTTGTATCTACCAAGAGACTTCGCGAAGCACGGGAATTCATTTTGAATAAAGAGCGTGAATAAGTGGACAAAGTGTTGGAAATAAATTAAGCCGTAGCGATTGTGTTATATAGATAAAATAATAGAGGTTAATCGTTTAGTTTTGTTTTAATTGTTCAGTCTACGTGTAAATAAATTAGTTAGTGCTTTTGGAACGTTGAAGTGTATAATTTGAATCCACCAATAATTTCAAGAACTAAGTAAAGTTACAAAATATATATAGCCAAACATAGTATAGAAAATCTTCACAATATTGAATTTAATGAATTCAATGATTCGAACCGAAATATTGTTGAAGTGATAGAAATTCAGAACGAACGAAAGACAGTAAACTCCAGGACGAATGTTGATGTATTTATGAATATATATAGCAATCTAATAAAATGATAAAATCAAATATTTAGAGCATCAATAATATTTCAATGTGTATTTGTGTTAACATTATATGTTGATATCGATAAATTCAAGTGAACAGCTAGTTGAAATGATTGCATCGAAAGAGAGGTTAGTTCAAACAATTATAAACGACCCGTTGACGGTGAATTCTTTGTCTTGTATGTCTATATAATTAACGATAATTTTATGTATTCTATATTTTTAGATGATAATCTTGTGGAGATATGTTCAGAAAATGGCTAACGCCGAAAACATAATCTGTAAATTATGAAATAAATATTCAACTGTGGTTCCTCTCAACCCTATTACCCAGTAAGAACAAATGTTCTTATGTTATACATATATATATATATATATATATATATATATATATATATATATATATATATATATATATATATATATATATATATATATATCATCATAATACTTTCGTGAAAGATTGAAATCTTTTATCATAGCCATCGTTTTGTTAGATAATGCTCCATCTCGTCCAGTAGCAGAGGAGAACACCTGACGGTGATATTTTTGTATATTGTGGTCTACAATGGTCTTCACAGCACAACCCAAGTGTGGCGCTTCATACTTATATCGTTGATCCTTTACAATTACAATTACCGCTGATTGAATAACATAAACCGTCCGTACTGTCGCAAGATACTTTACGTAAACAAGCAGTAAACATGTTTGATGAAGTTTGCGGTTAGATTATTGAATTCGTGTCTTGTGATAAATTTAGCATTTAGTAATCATTTATGGTTATTTCTGCAGAAATTTTATATTATGTGGCACACAGTCGTTTAAGTAAAAAAGCGAAGTAACATGAAAACTCGAAATTACAATTAATGAAATGAAATATTCTTTAGTGCGGAAAACTTATATCTTGAATAAACAGAATGGTTCAGGTGCATCAAAAAATTGAGCTGTTTGTCCTATGTGGTCATTTTCCGACGCTACGTTCCTTCGAAACCAAATACATCCATAATATCATCAGTACTATCGAGGGTGCATACACAATTTTTTTCATGAAAATTTTTTCACGCCATTAACAAAAAAATAATTCAACTTATTTTGCAACATTAGTTATAGTCATGAGTTTATTCTGAACTATTTCTTTCACTTCTCCCCCAATTCTTCAATTTACTTAACCTCCAGAGACTACAATTATATATTTGATTCAAAACTTTCATAACCTCAATTTCAGAAAAGTTTTGAAGGCGAAAAACTCACGCATAGATGCAGATGATTAATATCAAAATGAACGTACCACAACGAACTGTAGAGCGAGAGGACGATGTATTCCACATCAAATTGCGTCGGAAAGTAGAAAGTCATGATGTACTATTTATAAATGTGGGATGGTGGCATGCATAAAAATATCATCAATTTGAACACGAAACGAATCCAGCAATTTCTTAACCTCCGTTAATTCGATGTGTTTCCGTTGCGGCGGACAGCCTTCTTGATTTAGTCTGAGATGAGAAGAGGAAATAGAGGAAGACCTGCCGACTGGTAAATTTCATTGAAACAAGTGGTCAGATTGATTACATGGCATTCCAAGATGTTTCATTCTTATCTGCCATGAAAAAATAAGTTCAGTAACCTTTCAAGTTGGCAAAACCGACTTTAATAAATGAAGTGAGGTAATAAATTTAAAGATCTATTCAAAATACACTAAGCCAAGAAATTAACACACAATTTCAATATTTCAAATTTCTTCTTTGTTAGCACCAGTTTTTTTGGATATATTCAGACACATGCCATCAAAATTCGATGTTTTTTCTTGGCGCCTCATGGGAAATAAATTGAAAGAAATAAATTGAGATTTTGTAAGAAACCACCATGGGCAAAAGCTTCGTTACGGAGCTGCAAGGTGTTGAAATTTCCTGAAAAAATTGGGTTTTTCTTCAAAACTCCTGGATTTTTTGAGACATTCAGCCCAAATGCAAGCTATTTTTTACAGCCTCCATCATTACACGCCCTAAATTTTTACTAGAATCTACAAGGTGTTTTCTTTTCCGGAGCCATGTCTTCTTTTGCCCTATCAAACTTTTTTTCAGTACTCCACTGATCAGAGTACAATCAATTTTCGTCATCTTCGTTCAATTTAGAAACTTTTATGACACTTGTGATTTTTTCGTATCTCCGACCGTTCTCGTGCAAAAAATTATTAAACGATGTATGCATTCGCTGATTTGATAGCACTTCTAATTGAAAGACTGACTAGTGGGCTTTGATTTTTTCATTTATTTATTTATTTATTTTGACAGTTGCTAAAATTTAACCAGTGTCTGCTGGAATTTTTATTAAATTAGTTTTAAAACTTTTGAAATTATTGCTGTAAAGAAAAAGGGCTAATTTTACTAACGCCGTATTGGCTGATATCCACTACATATACGGTCTGGCTGACGGAAACACAACAGAAGCTAGGCGATTATATCAGGTGCGCTTTCCAAATCGAGTAACACCAGACAGGCGAACATTTTCAAATATCCACAGAAGGTTGACGGAAACTGGTACTTTTACTGCAAATAATTATTTAAAAGGTACAACTCAAACTATGAGGACTCCAGATATTGAGGAAGCTGTTTTGAATTGTAGTGATTTGAATCATCATGTGAGTACAAGAAAAATTGGAAATCAGTTGAATATTTCACATGTTCTAGTTTGGAGGATTCTCCACGACTTTTCATTGTACCCGTTTCATAGTCAACGCTTCCAAACTTTACTTTCTCGAGATTTTCCTTCGAGACCGAATTTCTGCCGATGGTTCTTTGATGAAATTAGAGAAAATGCTCATTTTGATAGTGAAATAATGTTCAAGACGAAGGTAACTTTTCGAGAACTGCTATCAGAAATTTTCACAATAATCATTATTGGGCTGAAGAAAACCCCCATTTGATTGAAGAATCTCATCAACAAGAACAATTCTCACTGAATGTCTGGGTCGGAATAATTGGAAATTATTTGATTGTGCCATTTTTTTTGCCTAACAGACTAAACGGTCCCGCTTTTTTTGATGAGAAACATAATGTGGTTCATGCATGACGGGGCACCAGCACATTTCAGTGGAGAAGCTAAGGAATTCTTGAATAATACATTCAACAACCGATGAATAGGTCGGGGTGGGCCAGAACCATGGCCTCCTAGGTCCCCAGACTTAAAAAGTTTAGATTTTTTCTTATGGGGATATCTCAAAAGTTTAGTTTCTACCACTCCACAGTGAACACTGTAGAATAATTGAGAAATCGAATAATAACCTCTTGTGACACGATAAGAAATACCCAGGAATATTTCAAAGAGCGCGTGATAATATCCGAAGAAGGACAGAGGCCTGTATTCTTGTAGGTGGAGGACACTACCAGCAATATATTCAGTTTTTAATTGTTCTTTTTTTAAGTTTGATATTAAATAAGTATAAGTTGAGTCTCAGAAGACGAGCTATCAAAATAAAAGCAAATTTTTGGCATACCTATCGAGTATTTCTATTATTTTTTTTATTCAGCGAATAACATTCAATTCAAATAATTCAAATTCAATAATTTTTCACTGGAAAACGGTTGGAGATACGAAAAAATTACAAGTGTCAAAAAAGTTTCTAAATTGAACGATGATGAAAATGATTGTATGCTGATCAGTGGCGTACTGCAAAAAGTTTGAAAGGGCAAAAGGAGACATGGCCTCGAAAAAGAAAACACCTTGTGAATTTCAGTTAAAATCTAGGACGTATAATGATGGAGGCTGTAAAAAATAGCTTGCATTTGGGCTGAATGTCTCAAAAACTGCAGGAGTTTTGAAGAAAAAACCAATTCTTTCGTGAAATTTCAACACACTGTAGCTCCGTAACAAAGCTTTGGCGGACATTTTATAGAAACTTTTTCTCTTAAAATTGCACGTAGATTTATTCCCTCAAGTTGTGACATACTATTAGGTAACACACTGTTTTGATAACATCAGTTGTTAATCAATTTTCACGAGTAGGCTTTCTTCCGGAAAAATCAAATATATATATATATATATATATATATATATATATATATATATATATATATATATATATATATATATATATATATATATATATATATATATATATATATATATATATATATATATATATATATATATATATATATATCGATTCGGGGAGAAAGCCTCTGACACCACTCGTTGGTACATTGATGTCATTGTCATAGATTGATAGATTGATTAATGAAATCAGTTTTATTGCATGAACAGATATATGGGCAACTCGTCGGGGTTAAACCCAGAGTATTCTATATTTCTGTATACTTTCCCATTTCCGATGATTCTATCAATCTTATTGATTCATTTTTACTCCGATATAACCTCAAGGATGTAGTTCTTGTATTGTTGTGAAAGTTAAGACATTGAAGGGGAAAGGAAACGTCCATTTATCAACTGAATTAGAAATTATTTCAAAAGTGGATTGTTTAGGTTACCAGCAAATCATTCGGGTCCTAGGTTAGTTCGTTCGATGTGCTCGGGAACTAAGCTCATTTACACAGGTGGAACTACAGCTTATAATGGATTCCGAACCACTCTCCTAGACCGTGTAATGATAACTGCCACCACAAGGATTACAAGTTATCTGGTCCAGGAAGTTTATGCCCTCTATAGACGACTCAGTCAAATTCAAAGACGCATACAACACCTAAACCTTCGTCGGAATCGAAACGGCAGATGCATGTGTACAAACTGGGAAGCGTATAATCTTCCCACCTGGCCACAGCGGTGGTTGTCCTAGGTAAGACCTCGAAGAAAAGGCCTTCCCAGACGTCTCGAAGTTGGAACGACCCGTTCAACAGCCCGAGGAGGATAACCAATATTCTGTGAGAGGATTCTGAGATTAAGACGTCGCCTTTGTTTCACCCCTTCATTTTTCTAGATTTGTTTTCTTTTCTTTTTTTGTGTGTGTCAATTGAAAAAAAACACCTTGTGGATACATTATTTAAATATAGTGGCAATAAAGAATAAAGCTGGCTGAATTTTGACTGTGGATTCGGAGAAAGGTGCTCCACAATATTTCAGGGTACTGGTGACTCTACCAGTCATTCACAAATGTTTCTATATCGTTATGAAAATTTTTATATTGTTATAAACCGCTTATTATAAAGCTCAAACTACGTTATTATAAATGTAACTGAAATATGTACATAAAACGCAACTCAAAAATCAGAAATCCATTTTTTTTAATCGAACTAGAGAATCAAATATCCCATATATTGACTTCATAACCGTAGTACATTTCACAAGTTAATTAGTCAGTAGCTCACTAGGAACCCTGAATGTTCAGACATTTTAGAAGAACATAACACATTTACGGAAAACGGGTAAAAACTTTTTCGTTATGCATGATAACGCCAAACTTCCATGAGCTCATACGGTTAGGAACCATCTTAAAGATCACGAATTCACTTCAATAGAGTGGCCTACACGAAGTCCAGACCTCAATCCAATCGAACATATCTGAGACATTCTCAATAGAAGATAAAGAAGCCAGGAAAACCAACATACTTAAACTTCTTCTGCATAAATATGAAATCTCGATGTTGGCGCAGTGAATTACTTCCTTAACATTTCGTTAGATGCAAATTGATAGCATAATAATGCTTACTAATCAAATTAAAGGGCTTGGGAGCTACAACGTCACAATCTGCGTACTAGTGGCACCAGTAAGAAATTACACGGCACAGCTATTTTACTATTCAATGAAACAATTAATTTCCATATCACTTTCTTCAATTTAAATATTCATTATGAATCTTCAATGCTGAATAGTGTTGCTTTGCAGCAATTCTGAAGGTGTAATTTATAAACAGTGTGATGAATTTAAGCTATTTATATCACGCGATATTTCATAAATTAAAAAGTACAAATGATCATATCAAGCTGAAGGAATTGTGATTCAACCAGATCTTTGTGAAATTCGAATAATCAATTATCTGGCGTTTACGTTATCGTAGTTGGTTACTGTGCAGCAAAACCCAGTAGTCA
Source organism: Cryptolaemus montrouzieri (assembly GCA_013387265.2). NCBI lineage: Eukaryota > Metazoa > Arthropoda > Insecta > Coleoptera > Coccinellidae > Cryptolaemus > Cryptolaemus montrouzieri. The sequence goes on from JABFTP020000103.1 coordinate 21,761,568, forward strand.
CTCTAAAACGGAACCACCCTCAAAACGAGAGAAAATTAATCCTATTTACAATCGAGTTGTAACGACAAATCCACCTGCACTTCCTTTCAGTGCATCTCGCATTGCGGAACGTCATGCACAGATGGTCAGTTTCTATTGTGGCAATTTACGGCGCTCTAGTCTGATGTATCGGATTTCGTGGGCGTGCTGGGCGAGATAAGGCACCGATAGAAATTCACACTTGCCGCTGCTCCATACTGGATATTATCGACGCAAGATGCACTGACCCGAGATGAATTTCTATTTCAACAAAGCCGGCGCCAGCTTAAGCTTCTGACTTGTTCGTACAAGGAATGTCGGAGACAGAGTTTCCTTCCACCATTGTGAGAATTTCGAGCTATAGAATTGTTAAAATGGTTGAATTGTCAAACACAATTTCAGAACATATAATTTCGAAGTTACAGAACTCCAGAGCTTTTGATTTTTCAACAAATCTAGTAATAATTGAAATAAACAACTAGATTATTGTTTACGAGGTGAAGCTCCTGGATTGTCCAAGGCTGATCGAAGTTCGGACAGACAAGGTGTTGAGAGTTTTGAACAGAACAAGATAATTTTGACACTCCTCCGCTCTTGATACTTTTGGGAGAGCGCCAGATTGCGTATGAATAGGTTCGGCCACTGGAAGGTGCTGCTTTCAAATCCACGGAAGCTTGAACTTCCTCTCGCCGCAGCTGAACGTGTGTACCTTCTAGATTTCGGATCCTTGAAACGCAGCTTATACTGGATTTCAGCATCGTATATGGTATGGAACCATGTGATTTCTTACTCCCCTTGCAGCAAACTGTCCACAAACCCGATGGTTTTTTCACCAACGTTGATCTAAAACATCCAGTGACATTTCAGATTGTTTTATTCTTGATTTTTATATATTGTTTTTCGTATGATCATTCTCCCTGTACTAGCAGCATATTCGAGTTGGGAATACATAGAGCCGAAGATAATATTAGCAAGTTCTCTGTACAGCATCATAATTTACTATCAGTTTCTTTATGATGTTAAAAGTGTTACTTCAGGCTTTAGTGTTGATGCAGGGTTGTTTGGAAGTAAGGCACCGATTCAAAGTAATTTCAAGAGATTTGAGTGTTTAGATGTGTCCCAGTCTTTCATCTTGTAAGGCGATAAAGGCGATCTGTTGGATTGATTACTGTTCAAGTAGAACGTCTGAATCTTATTAACCCGTGGCATGATAAACGATTATCTTTTCCCGAAATTTCATTACAAATGTTAAATCATAAACTTGATAAATAGGTAGGGCAAAGCGGGATCTGTTGAGCCCCTAGACGGCGGGGTCTAGTACTCCACCGATGGTGGTATAAGACGAAGCGGGGGATTAAGGGACCCGCACCACTGTTGCATTAGTGGCCGGCGGGCGTTTGTATTGAGTTTGAAGTTTAGTGCTTAAAATAGAAAACATAGTGCCGCTGCCATTTGAGGTCATCAAATAATCGTATTTGATTTTAACACAATTACTATTAATGTTTCAACTTTCATGAATGAATTAGTTACAATGAATTTTGATTATTTAACACATTAAATGGAATTTGGGGAAGGGGTCATTTAGGACACAATTGGGGTCGAATGAGCCATAAAATGATCCTAATATTCAGTCACGCTACATTAATGTAGTTTCAATTTCAGGATGAAACTTACAATGGAAAAACGTGCTAATATCAATAAAGAATCGATAAAACAAGCTGTAGATGAAGTTATCAAAGGTACAAGCCTCCACAAAGCTTTAGCAGCTTTGTGCGATAACAAAATAGATAGAATAACGCTTTCGAGATACGTTAATAAGTTAAAAGCTAGCCCTGCATGGTTGATGTGTTCACGGAGTACACAAACGCACGCCAAGTTTTTCAATTGAACAAGAAAAAATTAAGACTAAGAAATTTTCTTCTCTTTTTATGGTTTAAGCCTATCAGATAAACGTGGGTTTGCTTATGAATGCCTTGTTGAATATAATCGAAAATACCCGATAGTTGGAATGAAAATAAATTAGCTGTAAAGGATTGCTGACTACTTTTCTTAAGAGGAATAGAGAACTATCTATTAGAAAACCAAAACCAACCAGATCAGGAAGGAAGCTGGCTACAGTTATGGACTGGTATCAATTCCCAGCTTCCAGAATATGGAACATCGACTGAAGTGGTGTTCCAACTGTCTTGAAATCGGGTTAAATGATAGCAGCTAAAAGAAAGCATACTGTTGGTTGTGTTACGTCAGGATACAATGGCACTAATGTAACAATAATTGGCGTATCAGAAAACCAGTTCCTGTGATGTTTATATTTCCTGGGAAGATGTTTGAAGACTACTTCTTCGCAAATTAACCACTTGAATATATAGAACACGGTAATGGAACCATTCGTCACATCAAACAATTAGAACAGAAGAATTTGCCCAGAAAATGGTGTGGTAGAGTTCTCTTTTCCACCACATTGTACTCATAAATCACAGCCTTGAGGCATTTCTGTTTTTGGCCTCTTTAGTGTTCATCATTTTGACACCAATACTTTCTCTGAACAAGACTTTATGCCATCATACGTAAGTGATCATCCAGAATCACAATCCCAAACCGAACACAAGAACCCTCAGCAACAGAAACAAATGAGACAAATACTGAGTTTCCATATCTCGGTCCTGACATAAAGGCGCCTTCAGTAAGTGTTGAGGTGGGGGTCAGAATTTTTGTGATCACCAGCTACTGTGTTAGCTAATCTAGAGCCATTAAACAAAAGAGACAACCAAATTTTGAAAAGCTATCTACCTCTGAAGGAGATAAAGAAGATACAACACTTGTCAGACTCTGAAGAAGTTGATTATTTTTGTCTAGTGTGCAGTGAGTCTTATTTAGTCAGTCTCCCAGGAGAAGTGTGGGTACAATGCATTAGTTGCCACGTTTGAGCACATAAGTGCACGTCTGGTGTCGGTGCATTCTATGTTTGCATGAACTGTGACAGCAACTGAACTATTTGAATATATTTTTTTCAATACGAAATTTATTTATGTTTGTTTTTGTTTCCATGAGGAATCTCAAATATTTTATTATATTTTAAATTCTGAATTGAAAGAATTACTATTTTCCTAAGATAATTTGAATAATTCGAATCGGTTTTTCCATCGTAAAACTGCGTTTATGTTCAGAGATTCTAACATTAAAATTTCTTCCTGTTCTACATATATAATAAAAACAATTGCAATCTCCACAATCCAATCTATGAACACCTGATTTATTTTCTTTATTAATTGGAGACTTATAATTTCTGATAAATGAACCTAAATTTGTTGATGTTTTGAACGCTATCTAAATTTAAATTTTTAAGAAGGGATTTCACATTATTGCTAATGTTGCCTATATATGTTAAACTATAGAATTTCTTGTCTTGGTGTTCATCGATTGATATATATGTTGTAAAGCTAATTTTTGTTTTGCTTATATAATATGCTGCTAACTAAATTTGCATCATAACCATTATTTATTGCAATCTGTTTCATCAAATTCAATTATTTGAAATAATTATCACTAGACATCGGTGTGCTCATAAGTCCATGTATATAGCTATTAAATGCTGCAACTTTATGTTGGTACGGATGTATAATGAATTGTGATCTCTATGAGAAGGCTTATCATGAATTGAAAACTGGTGTTTATTATTTGATCTTGTTATTGTTAGGTCTAGGAAGTTGATCGAATTGTTCTGTTTTAATTCAGAAGTGAATTTTATTTTTGGGTGCAGGTTGTTGATGAAATTTTCGAATACAGTGAACTGTCTGTTTGTTCCTGTGAAACACACAATAATGTCATCGACATATCGATACCAATATAGGAAATGTTTACTAAGCGGGTGTTTATGAATAGTTTTTTCTATATTATCCATGAAGATTTCTGCTGAAAGAGGGCTTAAGGGGTTTCACATTATAAGTCCCTCATCACTTTTATAAAAACAATCGTTAAATAAAAAATAATTTTGAGATATGCAAACATCTAATAAAGCCATAATGTCGTATTTAATTCGTGGATTCGTCATATTTTGTGTTAACAAATTATTGATTATATTATACGGATCTTTCGGTGGAATACTTGGAAACAAATTGTTGACATCAAAAGAGACTAACTTTGAATTGAATTGAAAAAGACGGTTCAAAATTACAAAATTTTTCCAGAATATGTATTAAGAATTTGGAAATCTTGAATGCTGGGGCATGTGTGAATGATACCACTGGTCTTATTGGATAACCATTTTGTGCAATTTAACTAACGAATAAAGTTGAGGTGATAAAGGATTCGGTAAGACAAGTTTTAACTTTTCGCGATCTGTAATGATGGATTTTGAATTCTCAATGACTGTCTTCACTTCCTTATTGAAATTATCAGTTGGATCACGGGATATAACCGAATAATTAGAATCATTAATTAAATCTAATGTTTTGGAAACGTAATCTCATTTATTTATCGATTAACTGTATTGCCTTTATCTGCTTTTGTGAAAATAATGTCATTCGATGTTGATTCAACTTTTATATTTTTGATTAATATGTGATCTCTAATTGGTCTATTAAGCTTTTTGAGGTATTCTTCCTTAATCACGGACGCAGTTTGGTGTTTCAGAGAGTTATTGTTTTCAACATTTCTGAGACAAATTTCAGTATCGATTGCTTATTGTTCAGAGTTTGTTTAGGGTAAATATTATGTTTGAATCCTTTCTCCAATAACGCCGTCTCATCAATGGTAAAATTTGTTTCAGTTAAATTTATGAATCTTTTGAAAAATTGATGATTTGACAAGTTGGTGTCAATTTCTTTAATTTTAGTTTTTTTTAATGAGGCTATTAAGTTTCATCAATTGAGTTTCATATTTACTCTGGATATTGACCTTTTCTCTGATTTCCCGGTCTATTGTTTCTTTGTTTTGATGTTAAGTTTGATAATTAACCTAATGACTCTAGTGACCCCGTTGGGTGGTTCAAAGGACGCCGCCTGCGGAGTGTTACAAGCCATGTGTTTGGATTATAAGGTAAATTGAGTATAGTAAACAACGTATTTGCTAAAGTATTCTGATCTAAATATGTGGTCTAATGAATAAACGACTGATTTATAATTAAGTCTTTTTTTATTATTCCATTGAATGGAACTTACACTGATTTGTACAAAATGCGGATCAAGTGACCCCCGCTCTGCCTTACCACTTGAAATTAAATGCAATTTCCGATATTTACGAAGAAATAACATACAATCACATCCTGAAAATCAATGAATTCTTATCATATCTCAACCCAGAATTAACGCATCACTTGTATGAGGAATATTGAAAATACCTCATCGAACTAATGATATCAAACTTTCAAACAGGTGCTAGAATTCCATTACTATTATGTAGCGGTGATACATGACTTCCCTGAAATCCAAGCTCATTACTAGCCGGCGAACACGGTAACCTGTCGAGCCCAAGAATGTTATTGTTTTTCTATAGGAGAGTGAACGTTTTGTACACTCGTGCTTCTGATGTAGATCTAGTATGCGGTGGAGCTCAAGCTCGTGAAACAACATAATGACGATATAAATTACCTACGCTGAAAATGGGTCTATAGAAATCATCTCCAATCCGTTCCATTCCCTTCATGCGAGGTAGGTCGCATTTGTTGTAATGAGTATCGCAAACCTCTCGGGGCGACTATAATTCAAGCCATAATTCCCAGAAGTGGCCAGGGTTAATGAAGAAGTTTTTTGTGAGCACTTAGGATGATTTATTTTACTCGATGTAAGAGATGAAAATCAGGTACTTCAAGTTTATTGTATACTTTACCTAGTTAATTGAAATTTGTAAGAAGATATTACAGAACACATTTCAAATGAACTTTTATATGCTAGTTATACATTCTGTCGAAAAGTAACGGAATTTAATCAAAACGGGTAGCTCGAAGTGGTAATTTGAGGTTTGGAAAAGAAAAAAGACGGCCGGTGCCATATCAGGTGAATACGGAGGTTGTTCGATGGTATTTGTTGACTTTTCGGTCATAAATTCAGTCACTTAAGCCTTTTGAGATGGTGTATTTTCGTGGTGCAAAAAAGTTTCTACATCTGGCCTTCTTCGACGAATTTGCTCTCTTAAACGCTGCATAACACTTTATTTACCGTCTGACCCTCTGGCAACATTGTGATAATCAAAGAAAACAGTCAACATTAGCTTGACTTTTGATCGACTTTGTCGTGGTTTTTTCAGTTTCGGTTTAGTTAGAAGGCGCAATTTCGAAGCTTGTCGACTGGTTTGCACGTCAAACTCATAAACCTATGTCTCATCACCAGTTACAATGCGTTTTTTATGAATGTGAGGTCGAAATGGACTCGTATTAACAAGTCTTCAGTGATCTAAATGTATCAAACGATTTAGAATGCTACTAGGATAATATATTAGCACAACGCGATTCGACACTCTGTGTCTTTCTCAAGTGCAAGGTTACATACTACTACAGTAGTATGTAACCTTGCACACTACTGTAGTAGTATGTAACCTTGCATTTGAGAAAGACACATAGTGTCGAACCACGTGGTGCTAATATACAGAGTGCTTCATAGAAAACTAAACAGAGGCTATATCTACCAAGATGTTCATTTCTGATCAAAACGCAAAAACAGGTCAACTTTTGTTTCAAGAGGAACATCTTTCGGGGTACAAAACTTGCCTGAAATATCAACCCTCTAAGCGGGAGTTGCAATCCTTGAACATTTTGAATTGGGAAGATAGGTCGAGTGATGACTCAAAAGAAAGGTGGTATCTTTGTCTACATTGCCTTGAACGAATTTCCATTTCTAATTGAATAGTGTAAAAGATACAGGGTGAGCAACAGAAAGATAGGGAAGACTATTTCTCTGAGACTATTCAAGTTTCAGTGAGGTAAAATGGAACAGATCCATGCTGATCAATGGCAGTAATCATCAAGTACCATCCTCATCTCGAATTTCAACCCCTAAAGCAGGGGTGACCACCCTTGAAAATTTGGAAGAGGGTATATGGGGTCGAGTGATACCTCGAAAGAAAGGTATTATCTTCATTATCTTTTCCTGCATCCCCGTGAACGAATTTTCATTTTTGATTGAAAACTGTAGAAGATACAGAGTGAGCTACTGAAAAACAGAGGAGACTATCTATCGCCCTGAGCTATTTGTGATAAAGTAGATTCACCGTAAGTCTTTTGTAATATTTACAGCGATTCGGCACACGAAATTCCATTTGTAATACAAAATTTGTGACAAATTCTTTGTTCGTTATTTTTTATTCATTGTAAAAATCGTAAAACACACTTATGAGAACTAACAAAATCGAGCACTGTAAACAAACTAAATAACAGATCGCGTTCAAACTCCACGTCAGTTTTGACAGAATGTAAAATAAGAATCATATGTTAATTCTGTGAGGAATACACACGTGCTAACAACAGTGGGATAATAAAGAATGGAAATATTTTCGGTAGCTGAATACTCATGTTGGTAACCATGTTTAAGCGTCGGTGCTGTGGCAACTGAGTAGAGACAAGCCAGTGGGCAGTCCAAAGACCTAGTTATTTGAAAAATATAAATTATTTAAGTTTTTGTTTCTTCCTTCTTAAAGAGCCCGAATACTATACACTGACTTTCTCACCACCTCCATCAGCCCACACGTCAGACAGAGTTCAACTGTCCATTGAATAAGTGGAAAAAGACCTCCTTAAATACCTACTTCACCCTATTCCAGAGAAGTTTTCACACTTTCTGACTTCTTCAGAAGTGTGCTGGTGGCTTCGCCAAGCCAGTTTTCATTCTATTTTCAAAGGCACTGTCGACCACCTAGTTACCAAACGGCCAATCCGATCTTCAAGAAAGGTGACAAACTCTTCACCCACAACTACCGCTGTTCAAGCTTGGCATCAACTTATCAAAATTCTGAAGGGAATGTTTCAAGAATGTAACAAGATTTGAAGAACGACATCCTTATCTGGACTTTGCAAAGGTCTATGATTATGTTCCGCACCGTTGTCTTCTTGCTTAGCTCTACTATCTGGGTTTCAGGAATGGATTACTAGCATTGCTGAAATCATTTCTACAGGACATATTTTCACTGATGCCGTCTCCTCTATTGGTGGACACTAACTTTCGGGCGTATCCTCTTTCGTCTATATACTTCAGAACCCTTAAAACTGACGCGCGTGCACTAGAAAAGATCTGGATCGTATTGCCGAGTGGTGGAGGATGTGGCTCCCCCCAGTGGACCCCGACAAGTGTGTGTTTATCACATTGTCAAATCGGATCCCAAGATTACTCAATCAATTACCAAATTCCAACATGTATCTCACCCTGTTGATTTTGGTAAAACTATCTTTGAGAACCTCTGCTGGTTGATACACATCACAAACGTCCCAAACTTGAGAGAACAGCAAATACAGCATCCAAACCTCAAAGTTCCAAATTTACGTTCATCCATTTCTAGAATAGACATAACCTGTATGGAGCTCTTCCTCAATATAGATAAAGCAATTCTTGAGTCTGTCCAAAGATACAGCATCAGTATTTCCTTTGGCCTATTTACACTTTGCTATGACAGCCGCTTTTGCATGGCTCTTACCGTCGTACACGTACTTGACGGTTAAAGGTATCCTTTGAATCCTTTTTTCCTTGAACTGTGGTTATTCTCGCAACATCTCTTATAAGTTGCCAAAAGAAATATTTAAGACCAAGCAGTGCCTCGAATTCAATAGTGTCTTCGAGTTATGAAATAAACTCGCAACTCCAGTGGTCACTTCAGAAGATACACTCAAGAACAGATTTGAAGGCAGGATCGCACTCTGTTGTTTACTATAAGATTATTCTGTTTCTTACATAATCTTTGGAGTTTATAGATTTGTATCTCTACTCTTGTACAATATTAATAATAATTCTAACACCACTCTCTCTCGGTAAAGAGCGATTTTAGTAGAAGACACTGGGACAGTGGCTATATTTTTGGGTGACAGGGAACTCGCGTTGACCTTTTCTATGGCGAACATGAGTTCTTGATATAAATCAAGACGAAACAAGTGTTTTAGGAATTATAAAAATTGTATTTTTTCTCGAGAAACGTTTCACATATTACACTATTTATAAGACATCAAGAATAATGTTCGGCAACTGACGTCCTTTTGTTGATGCACTGTTGCAGCTATAAATGAAAACTAGCTTCCAATTTCTTCAGTGCTACTGTGTTAATTTCTATGTTCTCTCGACAGTTTTCAGCGCTGTTAATCCCGAGTTCTTCTGAAAAAGATTTCTCTCACTGACACGGTGACAACCCCGTGGCTATCGTTTCATTATGGTGCCACTTGTTCGGAGCTTACACGATACCATGCTGACTAAAAGAAATATGGTATAAATCAAAAAGGTTGGCACTTAGTTTCCGTCTCTCACCCTGTATCAATAAATACGTAGTAAGCTTCAGCTCCAAAGAAATTCACCATAAAATTTGCATGAAGAATTTCTACCAGCAATTGAATCGTTACAACATAATATTTTAAAATCCTGAGGCATGTAATCGAACGTGGGTATGGTTTATATATTCAAGTCTAATTTTCTGATCTGGCGCACCTCCACATCTCGCCCTCTACCTCTACGTGCCGTAGAACCGTATATCGGTAGGTGTTTTCAAGAAACATTACCATTGATTAATAGGCAAAGGAGTCTACGTGTAACTTGTATGAAATGTCTTCATATTTTAGGTTTATCCACATTTCTTCAGGGTATCTTGTCCACCTGTCTCCATAAAGATTCCTACAATACGATGTGGAAATGAATGGAAAATAATGGAATGAGGGAGGTAGGAATCGGAGATATTATTTCATGGTAGCTTGGGCGATTTGTTGTTCTCTCAACTTAGATGATCTTTTTTGAAATATAAGTCTTCACTTTGTGTGAGAAATTGTCTGCAGAGCTTCACGTGGGTTATTTGATAAGCCTCACATGATGCCTAGAAATTCATTCGTTTCAGTATGAGGAGATTTTCATGGAATCACAAAGTCATCGTAGTCGATCGTAAGAATTTTAAACCTAAATGTGAATACCTAATTATCTGATGGTATTGAAAATTTGAAACTCGTATTACGATTTCAGGCGCTACTATGGTGAATAAAAAACATTTCCTAATCAACAAAATAACAATATAATACATGATTAGGCAAGTACAAGTACAGAATGAAATTTATCCTAAATATTGAGTAGTGGGGATTCATTATGCTCTAGTTGGCTGTTGAGGGTAATAAATTGTGGGTTTTTACATAGTTGGTTTATCTCCAAACTTTGCAACAAATTCATCTCTCTCCCTTTATTACATTTATGAAGGATTTTAAGATTGTTCAATGATATCGAGTGGTTAGTTGATTTTATGTGTTCAAATATTTGCGAATTTTTATCTGAGGAAATATGTTCCTTGAATCTAGCTTCAAAACTTCTCCCTGTTTGTCCAACATAGGCTACCTGACATTCATTGCATTTGATTTGATAAATTCCTGATTGCTTGAATTTATCGTTATTTTGTTTGGCATTGAATAATAATCTGCTTAAGTTGGGGCCGCTTGAGAATGAAGTAGTTATGTTCAATTTGGAAAAGTAGTTAATGATTTTGTTAGAGAGTTCGCCGGTGTATCTGAGACTAGTGTATCTGTTTTCCGGATTTTCTACGATGTTATATAGTAATTGAGAGGTAATACGTTGTTCTTTGCGTTTAATGACTGTACTTAGAAAATGTTGTGGTATGTTGTTATTTGAGGCAATTTTTCTGATGATATTAAGTTCATTAGGAAAATTTTCTGTCGAAAGGGAAACAGAGTAAGCTCTATGAATCATGGAGTTATATGCAGCTAGTTTGTGGCTTAAATGACTGAACGAGTCCATTGGAATCAACGTGTCTGTGAATGTTTCCTTTCTGTAAATTTTATAAGTGAGTTGGTTATTTGAATTTGTAAATTCATGATTAATTTAGAGAAAAACTCAATATTAAATCCAGATTTTGCTAAAAATTACATTACTTTCTGGTTCAGATAAGTAGATGACATTTTAGTTGGTTTTCGTAGTTCAAACAGACATTAATATCATCAGAAAAATTACCTAAAATAACAACATACCACAACATTTTCTAAGTACAATCATTAAACGCAAAGAATAACGTATTACCTGTCAATTACTATATAGCATCGTAGAAACCCCGGAAAAAAATACACTATCTCAGATACACTGGCGAACTCTCTAACAAAATCAAATCAAAACTACTTTTCCAAATTGAATATAACTACTTCATTCTCAACGGGCATCAATTTAAGCAGATTATTATTCAATGCCAAACAAAAGAACGGTAAATTCAGGCAATCAGGAATTTATCAAATCAAATGCAATGAATTTCAGGTAGCCTATGTCGGACAAACAGGGAGAAGTTTTGAAGCTAGATTCAAGGAACATATTTCCTCAGATAAAAATTCGTCAATATTTGAACACATAAAATCAACTAACCACTCGATATCATTGAACAATCTTAGAATCCTTCATAAATGTAACAAAGGGAGAGGGATGAATTTGTTGGAAAGTTTGGAGATTAACAAACTATGTAAAAACCCACAATTTTTTACCCTCAACAGCCAACTAGAGCATAATGGATCCCCACTACTCAATATTTAGGAAAAATTTCATTCTGTATTTGTACTTGCCTACTCATGTATTATATTGTTATTCATTTGAAAATGACCGTAGGGTCGAAACCCCTGAATAAATTGTGGAATTGTGACAAAAGTGTCTCATTTCGTTTTACTTACAATGATTTTTCACTGATTCATAATACAGGGTGTCCGCGCTAAAGTGCCCATTGAAAGTATCTAGGGAATCGTTTCAAATTCTGGGATTAGAATAAATGAATACTAATCTACTATTTACATTTATTTTCAAAGCGGTCCATTTTCGGTTATACTGACATCAACTACTACTTTGCATGGTGTACTTCACTTTTTTTTTTGTTGAAGGTATTCTTTTTTAAGCACCTTTTGTTAGGATTTGTCCTATCTAAAATTAATCACCATTACATTATGGTTTTTTCATCAAAATTTCAGAACTATAGGGTCAATTCCCAAAATAATAGACTCAGGTTTGAGTAAGATTATAACTTTTTTAGTTTAACGGAAATAGAGTTTAAGGAATCACTTTTCAATTCAATAAAACTAAATTGTCAAAAACCGTTTTTTCAAATCGAGTACCTACTTTCCCATTTCATTAGTATTAATTTGGTTGTAATTTTCTAAATTGTTATCTGCAAATTGGTCGTAAATTCGGATACTTTTCGTTAAATAGTCAGAAAGTTTTTATTTGATGACATTGGCCATGATAGATGAATTCATAATATTAGTCGAGGAAACGAAGCAATAAAAACTACTAAACATACCAATTTTTCCTAGCAAGATCAATCGGTATGAAACTTTTTGCATTCGTTTTGAAAAAGCACCAGGAAAGTTTGTGAACTTAATCGGGAGTGGTAATATGAAAATTGCATTTTCTGCATAAGAAAAATGCATTTTCCAACGTGCATATAATATGAAAATTTTGCAACTCAGAAAATATCGACAGAAATGACGAATATGATAACGGCGATGGTCTTAGAGCTACCTAGTGCCCAGGGTGCATCTCGTCTTCTGGAGTTTTGTATTATTTTCATTCGAAATCAGTCGAAAGTCATTACTCGGGAGCTCAAAGAAAACTCATTGAAGAGGACACAGCTTCCTGGTCCACCAAATGTCATAAGCTTAATATTTTGCAGTTGCAAAAAAGACTGTGGCACCTCATGTTGATGTAGGAAGAATAGCTTAATTGGCAATTTGGCATGCAAAAATTGTACTGGGTCCAATTGCACGAATATAGAAAACTTTGAAGAAATTCAATCTGATGCAGAAGAGGACGAAGAAGAACCAAGTCTCAATGATACGACTATTTGTTAACCATATTTTCTAATTAATAAAAAATTTTTGTGTATTTATACTCAAGAAATCATATTTCAGCTATTATTTGATAAAACACTTTCGTAAAAACCTTAGATATCAAATAAACATAAAACTCCAGGAGACGAGATGAACCCTTGGACCCGGTAGCTCGAGGACCATCTCCGTTATCATGTTCGTGTTCAGCGACCTCGAAAACCCCCGAGTGACAAATCAGAACTCATTTCTGTCGATATTTTCCGAGTTGCAAATTTTTCATATTATATGACTTTGGAAAATGCATGTTTCTTATGCAGCAGATGCAATTTTCATATTACCATTCCCGATTAAGATCACAAACTTTTCTGATGCTTTTTCAAAACTAATGCAAAAAGTTTCATAGCGATTGATCTTGCTAGGAAAAATTGGTAGGTTTAATGCTTCATTCCCTCGACTATATCCTAATTTGAGTATTTATTTTCCATTTTATTCAACAAAAACAACTAGACACAAAAAAATTTGTGTTATTGCTATTTCTAAATAATTTACAAACTTCGAGCTGGGGCTGAAAATCATATAACCTTACATAGAACATAGCAACGGCATCGAAATCAAATCCACTGACTGCTTCTATGTTCCAGAGACTTATGTTTCAATTTTCCGAAGGAACTGCAGTTTTTTGATAAAACCGCAAATAAAATGAAAACAAGCCATTTTAATTGGTACTCCTATTTGAAGGAGTTATTTTGACAATTTAGGTTCATTGATGATTTTTGAGCACCCTGTATTTAAAATAGCATCAGAAACTACGTTGCTCTTAAAAAAACAGTTTTCCCATTAAACTAAAGAAAAAGTTATTTCCACTCAAATCTGAGTCAATTATTTGAGCAAAGAAGAAAATTTTAATAGAAAAAAAATACCTCAATGTTAGTTAATTTTAGATAGGACAAATGTCAACAAAAGATGATTGATAAAGGATGCCTTAAAAAAAATTTAAAAATACATCATGCCATTTGAAATGTCAAAGTTGTAGTCCATGTCCGATATAACCGCGAGTGGTACCGCTCTGGAAACAATTGCAAATTGTTGATTTTTATCCATTAACTTCAATGCCAAAATTTGAAATTCATTGATAAATCTGTTCTCCAGATACTCCTAATGGCTCCTTCAGCGCGAACACTCTGTATATATCCAAAATATTTGGATCTTACATTTGACTCTTCATGGCTTTTGAATACCAATATTGTTCAATATGAGTCAAAACTTCAACAAGGATTAATATTCGGCAAAAATGAGCTGACTCCACTTGAGGGTGCCAATGGTCACTTTATTCAAACAGCTACCCTTGCTTAGTCTTTCGTACAGCTGAGTACTGTAGTACTGCCTATTTGAATAGAACTTATGTGAGTGGAATTAAGCTGCCATTCCAGATCATCCTTTCTAGCAGACAGGAATGGGCCAGATCCAAGGACCGTCTACTTAAGGATCCCTGTTAGTTCACAGACTGCTCCACAACTGTTCAAGGATTTGAAGCTGGTGTATTTAGTTCAGGTCCTGCCAAGAAACAGTCTATCAGTCTTGGCAGGCTTTCGACTGTTTTCAAGCAGAAATATTCGTCATTGACCACTGTGCTAACCTCGTGCTCGCGGGGGAATCAACAGGTAGTTCAATAAAAATCATCACAAATAGCCACGCTGCACTGAAGGCATTGGCATCCGACAACTGCACGTAACGTTTTGTGCAGGAAAGTCGTTCAACCCTCGCCAAACTGGGAAAAAGAAATAGGCCTTGTCTGATGTGGGTCCCGAATCGCTCGGGCTTTGAGGGCAATGAGAAGGCGGACTCATTGGCCACTCGAGGAACGACCTTGGGATTTACCGGGCCGGAGCCTAGGCTTGGAATTCCCTTGGAGATGGCAATAATGGAAAATAATCCATGGTTGGACTGCGCGAGCCAAGGCTTGGCTTAACCTCTCGTAGATAGACCTGCGAGTTCTAGTGGCCATATTAACGGAGCACTGTCGCCTCAGGAATCACTTAAAGTAGTTAACATTGATCGATGATCCTTGATACAGACTATTTGAGGTCTATGTTAGATAGAGTCAATAGAATACATGAGCGAATTTCCAGCTGAGGAACAGAATCTGCTTTGAGGAACTTGGATTGAACAAACTGATGTTGACTGAGCTTAGTAAGCTCTCATCTCCATAGTTTATAGCTTTTACAAGGAGGATGGAGCTTGAAAGTGAAATTTAGAACAGAATATGTCACTGCTATTGCGACACAGGGGTCGCAATTGCAAGGCAGTTGATCAACCCACACTGAATTGTAATATCTAAGTAGAATTGAGTCCCAGTTGCATTATGCAATGGACATTATGAGTCCAACGCCAATTCCTGGCTTCATGTCCTCTACAATATAATTCCTCCACAACCGAAATCAAGCTTTGAAAATTAGGTGAGATAAGTATCACTGTCCAGAATTTCGACCAATATTACAAAATTCAAGGTATACGAAATTCTCTTGAGGTCTAAGCCAGGAACTTTCAAAGTACATCTTGTATGAGGATCTTATTGAAAACAACAACTTTTTCGATTCGTTTTTTCGGAGAACTGACGCATCAAAATGAGAGCAAAAAAGTGACCAAATCGGTTTTCGAAACAAAACAGATTTGATAGAATGAAAAAATATTTTTCCTCAACTTTGCAGATGAATATTTAGATGGATTCCACGAAAAAAATTTAAATGACGTTGTGACAATTCTGATGAGATCTACCAGATTCCGCATTGATGCCTCATTCTGGAGTACCTGTATAAAGGACACTTGTACATGAACTAAGATATACTTAAACAGACCAGTTCATGTGGTCGGAAGATTATCAATCATTCCTTTTGCTCTGGTATGTTATTAAACTCATTATTTCCATCGTTTAATTAGCGGGAAATTGAGTATTGCCTGTTCCGTCGCGTGTGAAAGAGTTATGTTATTCATAATTCGATTGAAACTCTAATGATGCTTGAATAGAAAATCTTGGTTCGATATGTAGTGTAATTAAAGTGTTGAACATATTGAGGCTAAGATTGACATTGGCCTTTCATAAGCTGATCAACGAGAAATGAGAAATGCAAATAGGTAGTTAATGAAGTAGAAAATCGATGGAAGTGTTTTTTAAAATGCAGTTGGTTTCTTCGGAAGTAATTGGAATATGTGTACACTTTCAATAGTTATAACTGAGGATGCAAAATGTACTTTCTACAAATGGTAATCGTAAAATTCCACGTTAAGACGACGACTAAATGAAAAAACATATTCTTACAACTTGCATTCCTTTTCTAAACTCTTTAGCCAATATTAAGTACTCTTATTATATGGGGAAACATGAAAGGCCCTACAGAGGTATTATATTCATTTTTTGCTGACAGGCAAAAATTCGATCAAGCAGAAATTATCCCCTAGTTTGAAACTCCATAACTCTGTGATTTATCCTTGAATTTTGGATATGTTATAGATTATTCATTGCAGAATAGCAGTTGACATTGGTAATGTGTGACAATTAATTTTAAATAGAAATATACGAGGGTCAACGAAAAATATTTTCCTTCACTAGTTTCGAATCGACCTGTACAACTACTGAGCCGAATTTTGTCATGAACATACACTTCATTACGAAGCTACATTCATTCTTAATGACTTAGTGTTGGATTCAAGGCGCTAACTAATTTACTGCAAGAGATACAGTTTTTCATTAGCATTGTCAGTAGGTATAGCAAAAGTTTTCATTTACAGAGAAAATTAAGTGAAGAATACGAACAGAAAATAATTGAACAAGCACCTATTCAGTAGTCAGTGGTACCCCCTCGAGATCTTATCACGGCTTGAATGTGTCTTGGCATAGTTTCGAAGAGATAACCGATGTAGCCTTAGTCTATTTCGGACTTTACAGAGCCTGGCCTACTTCATTCAGATTATGCGAAGCAAGGACGTGCTTTCTTCACGTTCTACCCATCGTGTCCCACAAATGTTCAATCGGATTGAGATCAGGGCTCCTTGCCGGCCAGTCTATTCTCAATATTTCAACTTCATCAAGGTAATCATAAACTCACTACTGTTGCGATATGAGATGTGGCATTATGCATCAGCATAAGTTTTAGATGATATCATGAATGAATGGAACAATTTCAGGACTTAAATCTTGCCGTATGTATCATGCAGGAGTTATTGATCCCCTATCAACTAAGTAATCGTTTTTTCTTTCATACTTAAGCCAAACCAAACTATTATGGACCCGCCTCCATAACAGATTTCTGGTGGCAAAATTGTCTTGATTGAAACGCTCATAAGTTCGCCGATAAATTCTGAGATGCCTATCTGGAGATTTGAGGCAAAACCTGGATACATCAGAGAACAGAACGTTTCTCCATTCTTCATTGCCCCAACGCTGGTGTTTTTAATGAATTGAATTCTATTCGATTCCGATTCCGTTGCAGGTCTTCTGGTACGGAGGTCAATTGACTTACTTGCCTCACTTCCTACAACTGTTTCTTTTCTGTACAGCGGTACTAGATGTCTCCCAAAACAAAAAGCTCAAAAAAGCGATCATCGCAAGCGGTAGTTTTCTTTTTCTTCCCGATTCTCTTCGCTTTGGAAATTCACCATTATTTTGGAAATGCTCCCACGCACTTTATATGGTGCTTTATAAGCACTTATTTGACTGGTGGTATAATTGTGTGATCTTCCATCAATCATTAATCATACTGCTCGAGTAGCATCAACTTCTACAAGAAGTGTAGTCGAAAATTACCAACAATTAATTTCAACATTTACTTATTGGTTCAGAAGCAAATGCCATAAAAGTTGTTTTTACATCGAGTCGCATTTCCATTGCACCCTCGTTTGAAAAATAATGATATCCTTGCTGCATAGGAAATTTATTGGGCTTCGTATGAATTTTGATATATTTTCTGCAAATTAAGCAATAGCGTCATGAGTTGAAGACTACGTCATTAAGAAAGAATGTAGCTTTGTGTGAAGTGTATCTCCAAGAAATTTTAAAAACTAGTTATTTTAGCAGTTTTGTTGCTGAGGTGAGTTTTTCACGTATATTTCCGACTTTATAATTAAGCAAATAAAAGTGTTTACAGGTTAAAACTCTCTTGAAAAATAAAGATCTTCTTATCGAAGCCACTCTGCTGAGATTATGCTACATGTCATCAGCAGATAAGCTTTAAATACTTGACGGTGATATTTATGCCACTAATGTCGCATCCCTTATTCAACCTATGCATCAAAATGCGTTGAGACTTAATAAACTTCATCACAGAAAAAACTTGCTTGGCTTTGTTATATCCAAAGGAGATGGAATAGCAGATGCTCTCAAGACAGTAACATTAAAAAATACTTCTCTACATCTAGACCTGAGCGCTGTGACGTATCATGACGTCACATATCTCTAGTAGTCATAACAAGCATGCGAAACGATAGCACAGTGTAATCGAAAAGCCGGTGCATGTCCTTTTGTTTTCTGTATTTCATCCGAAAATAAGTGTTTCTAGTGCTTAACTTATGTAGTAATGCATTTATAAGACATCAGGATACAGTATAGTGCTGTGTGTTTACCGAATAATTCGCGTCAATTATAAATTTGAACGAATTTCAGTGAGGTGAATTGTGAGTAAGGTTAGAAGAGGCGTATTAGTGTACAGTTATACTTTTCGTTTATAAACCTGAATTTTTTTTGATATTCTTATTGTGAGAGTGTTAGTGTCTTTGAGATATTATGCCGTTCGGGTGTTGTGTTCCTGGTTGTTTAGAAAACTACGGTTACGCAGATGCACCGAAAGTGGCGGTATTTTCCTTTCCGGAAGATATCTGTTTGAAAGGTAAATAAGAATGACTAAAAACTAAAAAATTACAAAAAAATTATAAAAATCCAAAAACCTAACCCAAAAAAAATTTATGTTTTCAATGTTTATAATAGTTGAAGCGGCTATGAACGCCCGACTGGGTAGAGTCTCGAGCTAGCGCGTTATGACTACTAGCGAGACGGTGCGTTCCGAGCGCTCAGGCCTTATTATTACAGTGGTAACGCTAGAGAGGCCAACGATAGTATAGTTAGCATAATATTTTAGGAAAGAACAATGAAGATGATGAAGATTTACTTTTAGCTAGGCTTTGCGAATATTGGTCACAAAATGTACTGAAACCCTTAATTAACGATACTCTTGCTTATCACATGCTATTGTACCTTCTGAGCACACAATGCAAGATGTTGAGAAATGAAGATGAAGATATCTTTAATAATGAGAATGACATGGGAGAAGATGAGGAGACTGATACTTTTGAAGATAGCAACTGTGAAGATTTGATTTTATCACAACAAAAAATTTCTCCGAAGCTATTGCACCTATCAAGATTTTTTCACAATGGGCAGAACAAGAATGTATTGATGTCAGTCACATGATAACTTGAAAACTAATTCAGCAAAGAGCAGTCTAGCAAATTTGCAGGAAGAAAAGTTCAAACAAAAATAACTTCATTCTGCAAATAACTTCATATGTATGTATACAAACTGATAATGTCAAAATGTATGATTAAATGTATGTACATCTCCTCTGCGCAGAGTTATCTGGGTTCAAACCCCACAAAGTCGGTGCGATTTTTCTCATTCAGGGAATCGCTCAAGCGTCCATCTGTCGAAGCATGTGTAAAGCCGAAAGGGGTTCGGAAAATTCCTTGGTTAGTTAAGTGACAGAATTCCCCGGCGTCATTAGCCGAAAGGCAGAAATAGAGAAAGTTGAAAGAAAAAAATAAGGATGTACATCCCTTATGAAAGTCGAAGAATATGTAAATGTATTTTTTCATTTGATTCAAACATTCATTGGTGTGAACATGTGGAGGATGTGAACAGCCCCGAATTTTTTGAGTTTACATATTCGTATGTTGAAAACTGTAATTTCAAGACCCGTGAAGATCAAAATTTTGGGGCTGAATATCTCTGAATTTTAAACGATAAACACCTTGCTGTTCTCTCTAATTTGACGCAGAAGTTCTTCAGGAATCGCCTCTTAGAGTTTGTCATAGCTTTGGGGACACCCTGTATATCTAATGATAAATATAATATTTGCAATCACTAGTCCGTAACAACCTGGCAAAATACCGCTCACATTCAAAATTGTATTGAATTTTAATCATCGTGAAGCGTATATAAGTAGTTTTATCCGGCTCGAAGGACCATCTAATATAATGGGTGTTCTACAGCAGTTACAAATATATGATCATATTACACAATATTTAGCAAATGTATGATATTGCTCGATAGAATCAAAGCCTGAATATTCCTTTGATTTACGACAATTACATGACAACTTGCAAAATTTCCGTAAAACGAATACTGTCGATCCCTCAGTGTCTGGACGATTTAATCTTCTCTCCAGTCCCAATTCTTTCAGGAAGTCCCATCGACATTCACAAAAGATTTCAACAGAAAAAAATGCCCAGCACACACATGAAACAGTTTTAAAGCTTTCAACCGCGTCGTTGGAATGAATGAAAGGCCTGCATCGGGCACAAAGCGCACACACGTTTCCTGGTTCATCTTCCTGACAGGAAACGGCTGACGTACATTTATATTGTACCTTACGGACCGAGGAAGTGACGACTATTTATACACACGTACATAATCGATTGCTCCGCTAAAAAGCTAAAAATAAAATATTTCTGTAAGGACAAACATATTGGTTTCATTTAATAAGTGAGTTATGAGAAAAACCATTTAAAGTAAGGGGAAAATAAAAAACGAGAGTATAATCTTAAAATAAAAGAGCTCACACAATTTATTTATTTAAGGATTTTTTCCGTCAGCCGGTTATTATTATCACAGTTTTAATCCGACTATATGGACCATTTTATACAGGTGTTCCCAAATATCATTTACTGAGGAAATTGAGTGATTCTTTTGAATTCTACAACTAAAGTTTCTAATAAACCCAGGTCCGCAAACAATCCGCTACGGATCTATAGGGTGCTGAAATTTAGATACGATCTCAGTTTTTCCTATGGCTCCTGCAATTTTCGAGATATTCACCTCAGTTTTTGGAATAAGTAACTCTTTAATCCAACACGAAATATTGTTGTTATTAGTTATGTGTTTCAAACAAAAGTATTTTGTTTTTGGATCTTCATGTTACCATTCGGACGAGGGCTTTATTATAGGAAATCCATTCAGTCCTATATTAGCAGAAATTTTCATGGATAACTTGAAAACTACAATACATAACTCTTCAGATAAAATTTTTTATATTATTTTCGATATGTGGATATCATTTTTAAAAATTCAATTCTTCCCAAAATGAAATTCACTGCCGAACTTGATCAAAACGATTCAATCAAGTTTTGAGGTTTAACTATTACCAAATTAAATTAAAGACATAAATTCTCCATCTTTCACAAACTGTCTCATACGGACATCGTAATTCACAATACGTCGTTGCATCCGGTTAAACATAAAATGGCAACTTTCACAGCATGATTCGCAGATTATTAAATGTTCCTTTATTTTCACATAATTTCTAGAGATTAAAAAATAGCTCTTTATATTGATTACAATCAAAATTTTATAACTGGATTACTTAACTATAAACGGAAACTCAATGCAATAGAATTGATGTAACCAAAGTCTTAAGATCAACACAGATATGGTAACGCCACATACGTTGGAGAAGTTGAAAAATTAAAACATGCACTGGAAAAGTTTCAGTTGCACATCTCATTTCGAACCAATAATAACTTATCCAAACACAACGCAATTAATAAGAGTAAGAAGTATAAAGGAATTAAATCTCAGGTATGCAAACTTAGCTGTGGTAGTTGTAGCAAGATGTATACTGGTAGAATTTCAATATCAGAGTCAATGAACATTATTATAGTTTCATCGAAAAAAACCAAATTAACCATTTAATGCTGCGTTACTCGCGTGGTCTACGATCTTAGACCACGCCATTTTGAATGACGTTCATTGGTAGACTATTTTTATTGCGCGCCTACTCTTCAGTAGCTGTGGTAAACTTAAGTACACACACCGCCAAAATTGTCGCATCACATGGTATTCTAAATTCCACAATCGAATAAGCAGCTCGATCGCAGTTTCTTTGTCAACATATGTTTTTGGACATATGAGGGGAAAGAATTCGTATCTATTTAATGACATTTGTTTCCATATGATCTCAAACACGTTTGAAACAAGAATGAGTTTATTTGACTATCAGTTTTCATTCAATTTCTCTTCAGTTTTCACGCTAATTAATGCAAGTTTTCTGTGTTTCTTGTTGATTTTCGATACTTTGAATTTATTGTAATGGCTGCTGAACGTCCTGGACGCTATTTGAGTGATCATGAAGTGGTAAGAATTGGAACACTTCTAGGGGAGTGGCGAAGCCAACGTGGCTAACTTGTTGAATATTAACCAAAGCACTTTTTCAAGAGCAATTAATCGATACCACGAAACAGGGAAATATGGAAGAAGGGCCGGACAGGGAAGAAATCGGATAACAAGACCAATTCGGCACTGTACGGCTAGAATGCTACAAAATGAACTTGCACTTTCCAGAAATGTGCATATTTTATTGCAAACTGTTAGGAACAGGCTCAGAGAAGACGATATCAGACCAAGGATGGCTTTTACTGGCCCGCGTCTCACCAGAGAGCATCGAGTAACAAGATTGAAAGATAGGGAATACTATTTCCCTGAGACTATTCAAGTTTCAGTGAAGTAAAATGGAAAAGATCCATGCTGATCAATGGCAGTCATCATCAAGTACTATCCTCATCTCGAATTTCATCCCCTAGTGCAGGGGTGACCACCCTTGAAAATTGGACGAGGGTATATGGGTCGAGTGATACCTCGAGAGAAAGGTATTATCTTTGTCTGCATTCCCGTGAACGAATTTTCATTTTTGATTGAAAACTGTAGAAGATACAGAGTGAGCTACTCTAACTCCTATGGAACTCAATGAGAATAGAATTATTGCGAGCAGTCATGAAGGCAATCGAAATCCTTTACTTGAAAGGTATCACTGGATCGAAGTATTACCCCTGCTCTAGGGGTTGAAAATCGAGATGAGGGTGATTTCGGAAGATGACAGCTTTTGATCTAAAATGAATCTATTCCAGTTTTTCGCACTAATACTCCAACAGTCTTGGGGCGATAGTCTTCTCTATGTTTCAGTGGCTCATTCTGTATCTTCTACAGTTTTCAATAAAAAATGAAAATTATTTCACGGGAATGCAGACAAAGATAATACCTTTCTTTCGAGTTATCACTCGACCCATCTACCCTCTTCCAAATTTTCAAGGGTGGTCACCCTGCTCTAGGGTTTGAAATTCGAGATGATTATGATACTTCATGATGACTGCCATTGATCAGCATGGATCTGTTCCATTTTACTTCACTGAAACTTGAATAGTCTCAGGAAATAGTCTTCCCTATCTTTCTGTTGCTCACCCTGTATCTTCTACAGATACTACTTTACAATTAAAAATGGAAATTCATTCAATGCGATTTAGACAAAAATACCACCTATCTTTTGAGTCATCACTCGACCCATCTTTCCCATTCAAAATTTTCAGGATTGCAACCCCCGCTTAGGGGGTTGATATTTCAGGCAAGTTTTGTACCCCAAAAGATGTCCCCCTTGAAACAAAAATTGACCTGTTTTTTCGTTTTGATCAGAAATGAATATCTTGGTAGATATAGCCTCTGTTTAGTTTTCGTTGAAGCACCCTGTATATATGTATATATAATACCAGAATAGCGATGTTCTTTTATGTATAGCATGTGCTCTGAGCGCCAGCGCCAGACCGTCAGTTGCAATTGGGAAATGAATACAGGCAGTATCCAATGCAAGCGTTTTATGTCAAATATTGAAATACCCAATTTATATCTACAAACTAACATATTATTGAATGAACAGGTAGATTTTGACAATAATTCCCCTTTACTTAATTTGTTTCCGGCTGAGTTATTTAGATAATAGTTCTGTGAATTGCCTAAGGTGATTTAACTTACTATTACTTCAATTTTGTAGATCATATATACGAGGGTGGCCTGAAAAGTTTTCGACCTAACAAAGATACAAGACCTTTTTTTCTGAATATTTTATCCCATTTCTCTAACCCGTCCAAATGGTACCCGGCGTTTTTTTCTGCAAAATACTGATTAACGAAGGGGATTTCTTCATTTGAGGAAAATATCTGTCCTCCGAGAGCAATTATTGTATGTGAGAACAGAAAGAAATCGAGATCTGGTGAGTAAGGCTGATTGTCAAGTAGTTGAAACCATAATTCGTGGATTTTTGCCATGACAACCGCTGACACGGTGCGCTGTCTTGGTGAAAAAGGTTTCAGTATTCAGAAGAAGCTGTTGATACCATCCAAAAGGACATTTCGAATGTAACAGCAAACAATTGGAATAACTGCTTACAGAATTGGTTCAAACGAATGCAGGAGTGTATAAATCTTCGCGGTGAATAAAAAATATTCTACCTATATAAGCAAAATTTAAAAGACATCCCACGTATTGCCTTGTTGAGTAAACTCTAAACCTTTCAAATCCATTGCACAAGGAACAACCTAGAAATCATCTCTTCTACACGCAATATCAATTCGTTTAGTGTTCAATTACAAAACAGTGTAACCAGATAACCGTAATATAATACCACTGATAATTATTTTCACCAACAATTGAAATAGAATTGATAAAATATGCGTCAGACCAGGTGGTAAATATTCGATTATTCGGGGTATCTAGTGTTCTGCGTCACCGAAAATAAACAAAAGCCTGGGAAATGTTTGATACCATTCACGAACATTGCGAATTATGTTTTATTAGATGATAATTCAATAATTCAATTGAATAACCTTCTCAGAATAGATAGATATTCATATTCGATACGCCTTAACAAAAAACAATCAGTTCAAACGGATATTGCGGAATACACTACTACAAAAAGGATCGTACCACAAAAAATTTGGATTAAGACATTCACACAGCATAAAAGCTTCCATAAGAACTAGAAGATGTATCAATATTTACATATTTACTAAAGAAATATTCGCGTCAGCCGGCTCGGTGGCGTATGGGATATGATGCTCGTCTCCTGCGCAGATTTACCTGGGTTCAATCCCCACAAAGTCGGTGCGATTTTTCGGATTCTGGGAATCGCTTGAGTATCCATCTTTCGGAGATGTAAAGCCGTCGGTCCTGTCTAACAGAGATGTGTTGGACATTAAAGATCCCTTCCCTCGACACGAGAGGCGTTCGGCAAAATTCGCAGGTTAGTGGGTGACAGAATTCCCCGGCGTGTCGTTGGCCGAAAGGCGGAAATAGAGCGTCAAACCTGAAATTCGATACTTCAAGAGATTTCAAATTAACTGACAATCAAGAGCAACCGCACATTTGTCTAAATAATCTGGTTGCATTTGAAGAAACCGTATTTATTCAATTATTTCCACTAGTAATTTATAGCGTGGCTTTGGATTATGATACTTACAATTTCCTACTGTTGAATTCCAGTTTTTATTTGATCCTAAAAAATTATTCTGGCTGTTATGTAACAAATAATCCTTCACTTGTGCTTACGACATTATTTCTTGCAGAACCCCATGATTTTGAGATAACAGGAATGTTTCTAGATCCACGCAGAGTGCTTTATAGGATTTGAAAGTGCCCAAATATGCCGCAAAATGCAACATAAACGGTTGAATCTTTCAATTTCATTGACTGAGAAGTTTGATTCTCACAGTTGCAATATATTACAGATCTGATTATTCGGCATCGATTTCAACTCTCAGTTACACTTGTTCTCGAAAAAAATAGTCTTAATAGACAGACGGACGGATAGGAGGATAACCAATTGATGCTATAAAGCAGGGGTGCTCAAACGGTGGATCGCGAGTGCTTTTTGAGTAGATCTCAAGCAGAAAATTTTTTGTATAAGTAGGTTACGAAAATACGAAAATTTATTACGTAATGAAATAACACTCTGCTAGCGGCAAGAGGCGGCTTTATCAAAGGTAGGCGCGGTACTTGTCAAAGAAAAGCCGCATTTTTTATTTTTGCCGCTTTTCTAGAAATTTCGGCAGTACGCTTCAACATTCAAAGTCACTCCTTAGTTAAGTTTATCACCATATGTAACTCTTTTGTTTTGTAACTACCAATAAACTCGCAATTTTGAATAACTATGAGTTTTTTCATTGATATTATACATACGAACCTAACTAAACTTAACCCAAACCTTGACTAAAATAATGTATATAGTGCTACGGTATATATATGTTACGGTACACCCTAGCTAGGTAGGTAGGGTGTGTCGTGTATGTAAGACAACCCTGCATCACACATACTTGCAGCTTCTCAGAGTCGATCGTAAGTATTCAAAAAATATTGAGGTAGATAGCCAGCTGTTCAAGTTTGAGCACCCTTGCTATAAAGGTTCCTTTTCTTCTTTACGACTACGGAGTGAAAAAACACCATAGCTCCCCTTTCCTCGAATTGGTTTTATTTAAATTGAATTCAGTTGTTCTGCATCCCAATAAGGTTTTTCACAAATCGACATTCACCAGATTGTATCACAAATCGACATTCCAGTTGAAGGAGAAAAGCAAAAAATGAAGAATTCACAAATCAAAAAATTCCTTGAACGACCTGAGACCAAAGTATTCTGCCAAAACCTGGCCGACATCAGTCAAGCTGATAATACTGACGATGAATAGGGGGGTTGATCCTTCAACTAAGGGCGGTACCCATCTCGGTCCCCAAAAAACCATTTCCGCCTGTAACTCTTTTCAATGGGGAATACCCATTTCGGCACAGAGTTCCACAGATAAAGGTAAAGGATTTCCTTCTACCCAATTATATTATGTATAACAGAAATAGAAGAAAATAAATCAGATTTCAAAACTTATTGCAAGTGTTACGTAAAAAAGGCAATGTTTGAGAGTTAGAGTCAAATGGTCAGTCGAACAATAAAAATTATTTTAGTTCATAAGTATTCCAAACATGAAGAACATAATCGTAAATTAGCATCAAGGGAAACTGAATGGAGTGCGTTAAAGATGAATGTCCAGCTTTTTTCTAACCCTTGTGGAATCTTGGAGCCATGTTATAACGAATTCGAATAAAAATCACCAACCAGAAGAGCAAAATATGCTGCAACGACAAAATATGAGCTCCTCTGTTAGACGAAAGGCAGAGCAAGATGTAAGTGGAAACCCGTCGAGAATCAGCCAAGTAGTGATAGATTCTGAAATTGGTATTCACCATGCCTCGCTGAATGTTTGACCAAATACAAAAATTGCAGGATGTAGCTTCATCTCTTTATTTCTGGAGACCAAAGAGGTGGAAGATTTTTATTTTTTCGAAATGTACGTGACCACAAGATGAAAGTCTAGAGCAATTCTCGGATTAGTTTTTTGTTTTAACGAATTCTTCTAGATTCCCACCATAAATCTGTGCAGATGCATTTTTCACTTTGCATAAACCGACAAATACATGTACATCGCTTTTAACGATGGATCTTGGACTACTTATGTTGAATTATCACCACATGTTCGAGATATTGTACTCAGTCGTCACTGAGATTTGAAACTGTGAATTTCAAAATTTAAAAAGCCTATAATCATAATTAAAAATGCCTTACATTGGACTGTCTGATATGCAGAGGGGTCGAATAATTGCTCTCGTTGAAGAAGGGGTGACACAGAGGGATATAGCGGGCACAATGGGGGTATCACAGGAGGTGATTTCAAAAACCTACGCCCGATACGTGGAGCTACAATCTCTGCAAAATAGGCCTAGAAGAAATCGTAGGAAGATCACTTCTGAAGAACAAGATCGCTTTTTGTGCCAAATTGCAAGAAGAAACCCTAATGCGTCGCACCCCATACTCCAAAGGCAATTTCTGGAAGCAACAGACATCAGTGTATCAGTCGGAACGATACGTCAAAGACTTCGTTCAAGAAGTTTATACAGCAGAAGACCCTTAAAAGTTCCAGAGCTAACCAGACAACAAAAAATTAACAGACTTAATTGGTGTATCGAGCACGAAAATTGAAATATTGTGAATTGGCGAAATGTTCTTTTTTCGGATGAGATCAGAATTGCTGTTCGATCAGATGACCGCCGGATTCGGGTTTTAACAAGCTAGACTCTGAGCAGCAAAACAAATTCCGAGTGTGATGTTTTGAGGTGGCATTATGCTGGGAGGCAAAACAGATTTGATTTCGTTTCCTGCGAGTGTAACGGCTAGAAATTACGTGGACCTAGTGCTGGAGCCCATAGTGAGACTTTGGCGAGGTGCCCACGGTGAGAATTTCACTTTTATGCAAGATAATGCTCCTTCGCATACCAGCAACCTAGCGCGAGATTATCTTGAAACAGAGGGAATCGCTATTTTGGACTGATCAGCTTTCTCTCTAGACCTAAATCCTATTGAACATTTATGGGATAGTATCAAAAGGAAAATTAAATCGCGCCAGGATAATCCAAGAACCCCACAACAGCTGATCCAAGCCGCCACAGAAGAGTGGCAGAATATCACCCCAGAGGGGTCGAAAACCTAATTCAAAGAGGAGGTAATATAAGCTACTGGGGTCGAAAAAAACACCTACTCGGTGAGAAAACAATTTTCAATTTTTTACTACATACGGAAAGAGTCTCTTATTTTCTTTCATTTGTTTTTTCTTAAAATAAACCTTGAGTTATTTCTTTTTCAATTGAAATATCTCAAAAAGATCAATTATAACAATCCTTTGAAATTTCCAAAACACCTGAGGTAATATTCAAAATATCGGGTGATTCCATATAAATTTGGTTGTGTATTGTACACACTGCTGGCTTCTTGAATTTGTCAATGTTATTCTCAGCATTCAATATGAGGTTTATGTGAAATCCAATAGTAGGTATTCACCATCCTACTGAATTTAAAAATATCAAACAGAAAAATACGATTTCATAAAAGAAAACAATAGAGGCTTAAAAATAATGCTTTATCCAGGATGGATTACATCAAAATTGTTTCAAATCATTTCTGTCCTATGTTATAATATTATATTGTAACCTCATTTGATATTTTAAAGTAGAATATAATAATCAATAAATATCACTTATATCCTTACATGTTTTCTTTCGTGAATCTACAATTGGAAGAACATGATCATCAATAAATTAAGAATACGGGACGAAATGTACAAATAGATTATACACCAGAAATTTACTTGGGGGCGAGATGGGGACTTTCCAAATTCTTATACCCTGATCCTGAACCTCCAACTAACTTCTGGAAGCTCACAATATAAAGTATTTTCAACTTACGAAGTTATGATTATAAAAATAAAATCACAATTTAAATTTCATTTCTAATTAAACCTAAGAATTTTCGAATGAACTTCGTTTAAGGAAAATCTAATCCAAAAGTTCATTAACTTGGCAGACCTTTTCCTTTTTAATAGGACTTGGTTTTCAGTTAGGCGCAAAGAAAATTGCCATTTATTGCACCATGAAGCTGAGTCAGTACTTACTGGCGCCAAGACAGGCCCGACGATAATAGAAAATTTCAATTATCTTTTAATTTAGATGGGGCAGCAAATTAGTAATCCATTGCACACGGTTAATTTTGCCCTGCTCTTTAAACGAGAACGATAATTAGCCACCAGCATAGTTCAGGGTTATATGAGATTTTTATCTGAATTCTTAAACTAATGGATAAGTGAAATGAATATTAGAGATCTCGAATATAATAAAGGAGAGTGGTTTGAAGAGTATCCGTTCTAGAGAAGAAAAAATATATAAGAACATATGAGATTCTTTTATTGTAAGAAAGGTAGATATTTTATTCACATTAAATTATTGAACATTTCGTCCACACACTTTATTGCTCTGTCAGTTCCGGAAAAATGAAAAGTTTATATTATTCAAATTACTACTTCACAATTTCTCAATCAAGTGACGGAATATATATATATATATATATATATATATATATATATATATATATATATATATATATATATATATATATATATATATATATATATATATATAAATCCTCTCTTTTCAAAAGAATATATATATATATATATATATATATATATATATATATATATATATATATATATATATATATATATATATATATATATATATATATATATATATATATATATATATATTTTGAAAAAGAGAGGATTTACAAAAATTCGAATCATTGTATTTACAATAAATGCTTATATCTACAATTTTGGTGACAGAATTAAATTGGCGGATACTTGTTTACTTCAAAGGTTTCCTTACAACGCTGGTCTAATTTTCGCTCAACAGGCTGCCAGTTTAGACCTTCATTTCTGGACTTAAATATATTATAATAATATGTTTTTCAATATTTAATAGTCGTTTTTCGTTGCGTTACAAGGAACGTTGAAAGCATATCTATCTCTGTCTAATTTCACTTGTTGCAAATTATTCCTTTGATTGATATACCAGCACTTTGCACTTTCATTTAATAGATTAATGATTCAAGAAAAACATGAATATAACACTTTCTATTCTTTGTAATTACGACCTATGCGTTTCTTTAACGATAATGTCTCTGATTACATTCATTTTACATAAGTTCCCTCCTGAATTGAAATTTTAACCAATATGGAGCTATTCTTGGAAATAGTTCTACAAGTGAATAAACTAATTACATTTTTGGTAATAGAATTATCATCCTCAAACTGATAATATACGGAAAAGGATAAATATTTTCACAGTTTTCCTTGTTTCAAAAATAACAAAGTTAATCAAATATTATTCTATTTTTCGATTCCAAAGCGTCACTTTTTCAATGGCAGGTCAAGAAATTATCAAAACAATGTTCTTTCAATTTCCCAAATCTCTTCGAAGAAACCATATTTGTTAATGAAACTCAATGAATAGATATTCCTGACAGAATAAATTAGAAATCGGGTTTAATACACTCTCTTCAATAATAGCATATTATAAATGATTGTCAAAATTTCAACCCAAAAATATTGATTTTTGTGTTTCAAATTTTATCATGACATTAGCATCAGTATTTAAGGAATTTTAGTTTATTTTACCCAACACCTCTCGGTTTATTATCATAATCTTCCTCACAATAGGTTCAGGTACTGTGAAATATATCAATCTAAAGTGCAGAGATTTTCCATTTACCATTTCCTTCTTTCCAAATTGTTTTTATGTATTATGTTGAAAATTGAATGAATTTTGCGTACAACATTGTAGAAAGAATTATTAATAAAATATCATTTTCCATACATTGATATATTTTATTCAATTGATGTAAATCTCCTATAAACCAATTAAATAATACTTTAGGTATTCTCTTCAAAATTCAAATACAGAGTTTGAATAAATCTTCATTTCCAAAATCAAGAAAATGGTGCAAAAATATCACCGAGCTCTTATGAATCAATTCTCACCTTTATTAGTTTTACGTAGATAGAGATACATATTAAATTTATTCTTTAGCTAATGGCTTCTACTCACAGCAAAATTTCATAGAAAATTTATGTAAGTTAAAAATTTTCAAATAAGGATAATTGAATATGGGGTACAACTTGTGTTTCATCAGTATTTTTCAAACCATCTATTTAACGTCAAACTATCAAACTCATTATTTTACTATTTTGCACGAAGAATATTCTTTGCAAAATTTACAGCATATTACGTCCGGATGCGAACAACTGGCCAATACGGACTATCTTCACAGGCATAATCAAGTGTGCAACATTATCCATCAGAAACTTGCACACAAGTACGGACTTCTGAATACCTACCAGCTATATTACAAGTATCAACCGGCGCCCGTATTGGAAAACGACTCTATCAGATTGTAATACGATAGGCCTGTTATCACTGACAGAATGGTGACGAATAATAGGCCGGACATAGTGGTGTATGATAGAATACAGTTAGCGTCTGAAGTCTGTGCTGAAATCGATGTTGAACTCGGAGAATCTAGTCAAGGCAATTAACACCTACGCCATTCCAGTGTTGCTTTACTCATTTGAAATAATCAGATGGACTAAGACAGAACTGGATGATATTCAAAGGCAGACCCGAACGATGCTGACAAAATACAACAATCATCATCCAAAATCGTCTGTGAATCGAACAACTTTGAAGCGGAAAGAAGGAGAACGCGGATTAATCGATGTTGTCAATTTACACACCGAACAGATAAAAATCTCAGAGAATTCTTCAGCAAAGCTCACTTCTGACCTCCATAGAGTGGTATCGTCGGTTAATAAGGGATATACACCTCTAAATCTTGCTACCAGAGATGACCTTCTGAACCTACCTTTCCTATCAAATACTGAAAAACAAGAGCAATGGTCAAGAAAGGAATTGCATGGACGGCATCACCATGAGATTAGTCAACCACACATCGACAAAGAAGCCTCCAACAAATGGTTGATGAAAGGAGAATTATTCGCGGAAACAGAAGGATTCCTTGTGGCCAGACCAAGTGGGCTACAAACAACAACAAAAAATGTTACAAATAGATAAGTGCAGAAAATGCCATATATGATCGGAGACTATACAGCATATTACGATGCGAACAACTGGCCAATACGGACTATCTTCACAGGCATAATCAAGTGTGCAACATTATCCATCAGAAACTTGCACACAAGTACGGACTTCTGAATACCTACCAGCTATATTACAAGTATCAACCGGCGCCCGTATTGGAAAACGACTATATCAGATTGTAATACGATAGGCCTGTTATCACTGACGGAATGGTGACGACAATAACAACGTGCTGAACAAGTTCCAGGAGAAAAAGTCCCAATACACAGACCTTGCTATTGAGATCAAGCAGATGTGGCAACTCGAGAAAATAGATATTGTTCCTGTCATCGTATCCTCGACTGGGTTAATACCCAAAACTTTGCATGATAGCCTTAAGAAATCAGAA
This sequence comes from Cryptolaemus montrouzieri, assembly GCA_013387265.2. Taxonomy (NCBI): domain Eukaryota; kingdom Metazoa; phylum Arthropoda; class Insecta; order Coleoptera; family Coccinellidae; genus Cryptolaemus; species Cryptolaemus montrouzieri. The sequence continues at coordinate 21,794,565 of JABFTP020000103.1, forward strand.
TTGCATAAGAATACCTATATAGAAATGCAAAAAGCTGTAATTTTTAATACATGTAGGCTAATTAGGAAATTTATGTCAAGTATATTGTAATCGAGCCTATTCCCTGATTGCTGAATCTTGGAAAGGTGAATTATATCCAGCTAACAGCTGAGATAGTGCATAAGTCCACGATAATAAATAATAATAATAATTCTGATTTTGGGCGAGGCCACAAAATTTTATATTATTTGTAGTTTTTCGAATATCTCGGTAACTATTATTTTTGGTTAAAAACATATTAAACAATTAATTCTACACAAGAGGAGTCTTATTTAAAGATCGTATAATTTTTGACATATTAATTAATTATTTTCGCGTCGTCTAAAAGTCAGAATACATATGGTCCAACGAAATTATTTGTTCTGCTTATTGCTCAAGTCATTTTCATTCAAAATCACTTAAAAATGAATTATACAATTATTTGAAATAAGGCAATAAAAATAGTTTCGAGATATATAAAAATTGATAATCATGTCTTTAACTTTTAATAACGGCTATTATACAAAATCGAAGGTAAGTTTCTGAGAAATTTTTCGTAATATTTCACACGGCTAGACCAGTATATTAGCTAATTAGTACGAAAGCGAAACTAGTCATTTTGAATTAGTCAAGACAGCATTAATTCTAAAACGCATATGAAAACGATGTTGAAATTTTTTCGAACGACCCCTGTACGTATTAAACACATGTTTGCATGTGCCCGCCAACATTTTATATCATACATTTTTGGGCGTCCATTAAATTCGATATTTGAAAGAAAGGAATAAGAAAAATCAAAATGATTACATAGTAGAAGAATATCATTCAAGAAATTCGAAATACGTTCGAAAATATTGAACCTATATCTGCAAGGTCATGACACCGATGCAGAAATCAATAAGGAAATGCTTGGACGCAGTTTTTCACGTGTATAAAAGCAAAATTTTCCTTTGCATTGTTTATATGAATTCAGGAATAATGAAACTGTTTAAATATTGCTAGTTAAGCAATTTGTGTGATTATTATTTATTTTATTGAAAAAAATGTTTATCTGATTCTTGAAGGACGTTGAAAATATTATGCTATAATTAACTTATTTTTAGCAGACGAACTGAGCGTTTCTCATAACTAACAGCTTAATGCTTCTTATCTCACTAACCTCCTTACCGAAATAAACAAAGTGATACGTTTCGAGTATCGGAAATGTTTATCGTTGCTGCGTTCTTCGGAAATATATTCACATTCCCACGAAAACACACAAACACAATAATTACTATTCAACGCGGTAAATTTAACATTTTTTAAGCGTGGAATGAAGTGGTGCGCGTATACACCTGGCCCGAATTGAAAACTAGGTGACATTTATCGATCGTACGGTTTTCCAATGCGGTATAATTTAATCAGGACAGGCCACGAATATTCCGATTTTATAAATTTACATTTGCGTGTTTCACAAAAAAATTCAACTCACCTCGACGACTTTGATGTTTTCTTTGTCTAGGAGGAATTCCATGGACTTGTGGGGCCTGTGCGTCTCTCTGGGGGCAGTCGACAGCTGTAGTCTCGCCGTCCCCGATGGCTGGGCCGCCCCTAGATTCAACAAACTACGCGTCTTCACATCGGCACCATCTGTTATGATCGTCACCTCCGTGTCCAGGTCGGTTTCTATAAGCCCCATGGGCTCCATGGGCCGAGGCCTGGACCCTGAATCAATAGTCCTTCGTCGCCGCCGTTCGTGCGATTCAACGCCGCCACCCTGCTGATTCGCGCCGCCACCGTCTCGTTTGACGCTTGCGCCCACCACTCGAGGCGGCGCGCGAGGTACCGGCGGTTTTCCGCTAACTTTCCCGCCTTCATCTTTTCTGCGATTATTATTTTCCGACGAGGGTCCTTTTAAAGGTATATAAACATAATCGTCTTTAGTTGCCTGACGCACCGGCGGTGCGAGCAGGAGATCACTTGGCACATTTTCTTTGGCGGCGACGTTTCCGTTCTTTTTCTTTGCGGCATCTTTCCGAGCGCTGAATCTAAAACTCGTAAGTCTCGAGAAGAATCCACCGAATTTCCCTTTATCTTTTCTAGGAGTTGTTACATCTCTTGCCCTCGCTGCCATACCGACAACTGGTTTCGCCTGCATGCTTGCAGTGTTAGAACCCACGTGACTCAGGTCTGAAGTAGTGGGACTAGTGGGAGGCTTATTACTGTAAACATTGTCCAGGTCCAGATGGGTGTGTTGATAGTGTATTCCATCTCCATCGACGTACGCTTTTATCAGACATCCGTCCTTGTCTTTCTTTAATAATTGGCTACCGCGTCTCTTCAGCTTATCATTCATATTAGGTTGACTTTTCGTCAATTCCGTTTGGAAACATTTCAGGGATTCAATGAAGTCTCTCTTTTCGTTGTGATTATGAAGGTCCGGCTGACTGTACGACATTCTTCCGGGTTCCGGCGATTCCAATAATCGCTCAACAGGTGTCGGAGAGGGTGGCGACGTTTCTCTTTCCGGACTGCTCTGTAAACTGTAACTTGATTCTCGCTCTATAGTTTCAGTCGATTCAGTGGTGTCATCGTTCCAATTAACCTCGTCGACAAGAGGGCTGAAATGAACACCTTTAGAAGACGTTGATTCCGCTAAAGATTTAGCTGACGTGATGGTCTTATCGTCGAAATCTGACATTCCACTTGTACTGGTACTTCTGTCAGTTCTTCTCACGTCATATGTCGATTTTCTACGTTCTTCGTGTTCGTAATTGTTGACTTTTTGTCTAGATAACGACGAGACGTTTGGAGTACTTGTAAAGTATCTACTTTGCTTTGCTATGGAATTCGCAATGGGATTTGAAGGATATATAGTATCACACAAATTATGTCTACTGTCACCTATACTTTGAATACTATGTTCCGAAATTGCTTTCAATACCTTCCTATCAAAATCTTCCATAGTATTACGAGGGCGTTTCAAAATGGGCTTTGCAATTAGGCTGTTTTCATCATCACTCAAATCCACCCTATTCGTCATAGCTTCAGCATAACTGCCTTCTCTGCGAAAACTCGACATATCTCCTTTATTCTCAATATTATCCAAGCTGAGAAATTCAGAAATATTACTACTGTGGAAGCTTGAAGAATTAATGTCCTCGATATTAACACTTTCCACAGTTAAATCGGCGATATCGAAGTTCTTAGCGGCTACAGATTCGGTTTGAGCATCGAAACACCATGTGTTTTTCTCGGTTTCGAGATCTTTCACGAGGTTCAAATCTTTGGGCACGCTACTCGCACAGGCACTGTTTTCGAGAAACTTTCCGGTTTTTTTTTGCGAATTCGGTAAAACCTCTACGCTTTCAGATGTTACTGTGGTCGCAACGAGCAAGTTGGGTTCACTGGCAGACGAAGCGCAATTATATTTAGAAGCGAGTCCACATTCCGGCGACTTTTCTATATTTACGATTTTCGTCACTGAATCTTCGTTTCGGACGCGACGTCGCATAAATCGATCGATCAACGGGCTATGATGGTTCTCTAAGATATCGACGTCATACTTATCGAAAACACTCAAATCCTGATAACTAGTGCCGAAATTACCGGAAAAACTGTGGAAGCCTTCGCCGTCGTAGGCGTGGAAATCGACGTGTGCCGTCTTTGTTTTCGCCGACTTTTTGTTACCGAATAAATCTAGATTCAACCGGGATACGTCGAAATTCGACTTCATGCCTGTTTCGCTTTGTGACGTGGTGATGTTATACTTGGAATTGTTACATAAGTGATCGCTGTAACCACTGTCCTCGCTCAAGTTTTCTACGGATACTTCGTCTTTCGTCTTTGGCGGCGACACTGACAATATCGGCAGACTATCAAAGCTTCTCCAACTTCGTAGATTGTCGAAAGATCTTGATCCTCCAAGAGTCCCATCGCTGTCACTGCTATCTGAACCTCCGAACCTATTACCAACATTTTGCAACGTCTTGGACTCCTTCTTTCGAGGAACGTCGATCTTCAAAGCCCTATAGTAATCACTTTCTTGCTCACCATCACTTTGCACGCGATCTAAACTATCAGGACTTACATTAGATTTACGTTGTACGTCAAGGGAGTCAAAACTAAACTGCGAATAGACGCTGGGCGAGCTATTGCAAGTTTCCTGGCATTGTTTTTCTAATGTTTCGAATTGCAGAAGGCTGCTCGATCGGCTTAACGACTGGCAGTCATCCTCGATGCTAATTGTCAACAAATTATTGTCTTGTTTGCGACGTTTAGCGGGGCAAGCAGATTCGCGGTCAGAATCGCATTCAGTTGGATCTGTAAAAAAGAAAATTTAAAAATGAATTACAAGAATATAATATACAGGATGTTGCTGAATATCATGTCCTAACACAATGGGATGATCCTTCGGTTAATTCAGTGAATAAAATTTTTAAAGTTAAGGATTTACAGAGTGTAAAAAGTTCGATTTTTTTTATTTTTTATTCCATAGCTCCTGTAGTTTTAGAGTTATTTACCACACATTTCTCATTGAGGTTACACAGCGTGACTTATATGAATAAACATGTCAAATTGTCAACAGATTCTACAGGGTCATATTTTTTCGGAAGTCCTTCATGATTGTCCCTCGTGCACTTTTTTTAGGTGGGCCACTTGTGAGTTCTAAATGCCAATATTATTATTCCATTTTATTAAGAAACTTTTGCCCAAATATTTATATATATATATATATATATATATATATATATATATATATATATATCATTTTTCCATATCTCAGACCCTTGTTGAGAAAAAATAAAAACGAGTTCCTGTCGGAACTAAGATTTTTAGAAAATAGTCTCTAGTATGTTTTGGTATTTTTGGTTATTAATTGCACTGTGACATCGTATAATAAATATGTTTCGTTGTACTCGAAAGAACACGAGAACTTTTGCAAAGAACATCGGAGGCCTCTATAAGGATTCCAACAGTTTTCGTGAGATAAATTGAATTTGTTGTTAATTGCTGATTATATTTTTTGAAGCTTTTTATTAGATGAATCGAATAGCTGAGTCATTCCGGCTTCATTTTTTAGCTAGATAGTGCATAATAAAATACCAATATCAATAAATTTCCAAATAATACCATATCCTCTAGAGACTCTTGCAAAAAACTCAGTTTTGACAGGCAATAGTTTTTCATTTTTTTTCTCGATAGGGGTCAGAGATACAAAAAAGTTTCTAATAAAATGGAACAACGATTTTGGTATTTAGAACTTACTAGCGGCGCATCGCACAAAAGTTCAGGTGGAAAAGGGTACAAGATTGCTGTAAAAATATAGTAGAAGATTCTATTATCAGTTTGTCATGTGCGTTTATGCATCTGATGTAATGTAACCTCAAAGATTGTTGCAAAATATTCTTGGTTATAGCATAAACATGTTTCTGAAATTGACAAACATTTTCCAATTCATGGTTAGGTTGGATTTTGATCAGGGGAATTTCAATATTTAATCTTACAAAGTAACCAGCAATTTTAGCCTCTTTTCGATATCTCTTCAGTGGATACCTATTCTCTACGGGGACTCTACCTACCAAATTTAATTTTTATTGCATTTAAACTTCCTGAGGTATCAGATGGTATTTCCCATTTATATTTCTATATAGATTCCAAGAAATACTCAACTAAAAGCTTCGGACCAAATACGTGACCCTACTTAACAGTTTACTAACCTATAGATGAACCCTTTTCATTGTTGATGATGATATGGGATAGTTTACCTGAAGAAATAGATAATAATGTTTCTATTAGCCCTTTAAAAGATTTAAAATAGAGTTTCATCTTATCTGATTTTCGGAATTTTATTTGCTCCTTTTTCTATACTTTTTCTCACATATTGAATTTAATTAATATCCTTCTTGTGAAATGTCTTGTGAAGCAACCCTATCTACTATCTACATGATAATACTATCAATAACAACGGAACTGAAGAATATTCAATCCGTGCTTCTTAGTGTACTGATCAGAATTTAGATGATAATAATTTTGTTTATTATGTTTTTAATTCAACAAATCTAATGATGCAGGCAATGTAAACAAAAATTATCAATATCCCTATATTGGAAGAAAAACTCATTGTCAGTTATCGTTATATTGTACTAGAGAAATACCAATCTTATACAGGTATAAAGTGAAAGATAAGGGTAATTCCTGAGCTTAGAATTTATAATACTTGAATGCAGATGAATATTACCTGGTCATTCAGTAATCTCTCCTAGAGTATTAGCATAAAATTGAATTTTATGATAGTTTACGTTAGGTACCTACATTTCCAAGAATTTGTTTAGTTCCATCTGAAGGAGAAACCGAAAAGGCCAATGTTGGAATTTCCAATTTAGAAAAGGGGTTCCCTAACACAATTTAATCGCATGTTAATTATTACATCAATAACGGCTCTAAATTGGTTTTTATGAAAAAAGAATCTAGGAAAATATTCATCTTCACTTATATGTTCAATTCAAACTATTAATTAGCCCAATTGGACATTTCCTTTATTTCTCCATTCCAATAGAACGATTCTTAGACAACCTTAAATACACGAGTGTGCTAGTCTGGTTGCGTTCTGTATTCTGATAGTGTAGCGACTCGAGGAATGTAAAGGACGGGCTACACGAAACGAGGCCAAGTAAGTAAATCATAATAATGAAAAGGTATACAGCTACAGTTCGAAAGTATTCCGTCTGTTAATTTACGTTTATTGAATAAGAAACTTCGTTTGCATGGTAAAATAAGGAAATTGGAGTAGTGTTCGAACTAAAAACCATTTCAAATCAAAGAAATGTATATTAATTCAAGAAATATTGCACCAGCATTGATACAAACCACATTCATAACAACATTATTGTCGAAATGTTTGAGAAATACTTTGAATCCTCGTTGAACAATGCAAACTTAAGATAGGTAAGTTCGAAAATTAGGATTTCAATTCCATGAAGTCCCAATTGCTTAGATTTCGATCAAAAGTAGCGTTAAACGATTTTTTTCGTATAATGTATGAACGCAATACCAACAAATCCTTAAGTCGCTTTCTATATTCCAAAAGCCAAAATAAACAAGTGCTGAAGCAATTATAAGAACAGCAAATAGTTTCACCTGCAAATAACATAATGGTGCTTTTTCTTGTAATTATCTTTATTGATGGCTTTGTGAAAACTGAATAATGAAGAAAATAAAAACAACCTCATTTAGAATCTTATTTCAGCCTGACAGTAAATTCACTGAGATGACTGAAAAAAATTAATTAAATTTCGCTTTTGTCTCCCATCCAGCATTTTAAATAGCTTTAGAAACTTCTGTTTGCAAAATATCTAGGAGAAAAAATTGCACTATTCAAAAAGGAAACTGTTGAAATTTTCCAGAAAATAATTTTTCTCTGTAAAACCAGAAACTTTTCGATTCACTCATATATCATTAGCTGACTAATCTACAAGAGTTGAGCAAACCAACAATTTTAAACAATGCAAACGTGATTTAATCGATTGTAGTAGAGCAAAGTACAATAGACTATTCAGTACTTAGCTACTAGCTGTGCAATAATTTGCTTGATCTCATGTGGATTTGTGCAGGTCCTATATTCATTTGCGTTCTTGATATGATAGTCAACTCACAATTATTCCGAGTACCATTAAAACAATTAATTATTTATGAGTGAGTCATTTATTCACACAGATTCTCCAATCAATATAAATAAATATGAAATGTTCGTTTATTAACGCTAGACCGATTTGGTTGACTGAAAAATTGGAAAATTCCAAAAAAAACTGAAAGTGTTATCATCCTGCATTAACACTTCTGGCAAGTTTTTACAAGACTACCATAAAAATGGGACTAATTTGTCATGTGATCTTGAATCCATTTCTTTTTTGATTCTAAGTGGTGTTTAGCCTTTTGAAAGGAAAATATTAAATAACGCCTATCAAAAACAGATGAAATAGTTATGTTCCCCAGTGAAGGACAGTATTTTGAAGATTTGATGCTGCTATCTCTTGAATGTTTTGGATTCCGAGTTTCTTGAAATTTAGGTTGGAGGTGCTTGTATTTTTTTTTTCAACAAATAAACAATTTTCTAGAAAAAACTCGAAACAAAAAGTTTCCTATCAAAACGATTCTTGAGAAAATGGTTATTTCATGATCGAATTATACTTCCCAACAAAGTTTTCACAGAATAATCGAAAATGATCTCCAGGAAAGGTGGATGAAGAATCACAACCTGAATTAGGTCGCGTACTTGGTGTACGCAATAAAATTTAGATCAACCATCATATTTTATTTGCTTTTGTTATTGATTTATCAGTAGGGTCAAATTCTTACCTTTTTCAATGCAGATGACTGAGCCTGTTTCAGAATCAGTGCCGAACCATCCGGCTGGAGATGTCCCAGCCTCAGAAAGGTCACTTTCAGAACGCAAGTCATCTGAAGTTTCTTCCTGTATTGTTTCCAGATACATGTAGTGCGAACCACAACCACCTTGAAGGAAATAATCAGCATCTGAAACAAAAAAATATATATAATCATAAATAAATACAGAGTGATCCGAAAAACGAATCGATGGAGAGCTACCTGCTCTTATCTTAACGAACTATATCATATAACGCCATCTGTGGTGAAGGAGTTAATTTTATATCAAGTATACTAATGGTTAAAATTATATACCAGAATTTCACACTCAGAAAATTTTTGTGAATTGTTTATTTTCTTGCTTATAAGTGAATACATTAGAAACAAATTTCAAAGCCTATTGTTTTCAAATTTACTTATACAGTCTTCCTTCAATGAAAAAATCGAAGTGGGTGTAGCATACAACGGATGTGAATTGACCGTTTCAAGGGGGAACGAATATCACCAGCGGAAAGAACCCTCCGAAGCGAAGAACCTTGTTTTATATCGTTGTTGTATCATTTCCCTGATATTCAAGGTGTGTTTTGAAGCCATTAGCGGTATAAAAAGTTTGTATATATAATGTGTGTTTCTTTTTTCTAATTCTTCTCAAAAGAGTTATTCTAAAAAAAACTCTGACGCAGCCATTTTTAAGGTCGATTCGCAGCATATGAAATCAATTCCACGTCCTCCGCATCTAACTCAAACTTCATTATAGGTAAAGTGGCTCGAATTGCACTTTGTTCAGAGGTTCTTTCGATTCTATATTCAAATATACTGTTTCAAAATATTCAGCTCTATCGATTTCGAACAACTTTGCAGTAGGTATTCCGGTGATAGAATCGAAAAAGAGGGGAAAGTGTAACGTTCTACCTTCTTCCTCATTTTTGACGAAGAAAAAACGAAACGACAAAAAATTCAAATACAAGTACTTACTATAATCCTCTAAACTGTTCAAAGTCACCTCCATACTAAGTTCTAAACAAGTAATCGAAATCAAATGAAGACCAAGATCAAGCTTGTGGATTCCTTCATAGTACGTCAGTAAATGTGGATAGAAAAAGTCCCTGTTGTGAATGTGAGGAAAGGGAAAGTTGTTACAAATGGTAAGGGTATGGATCTTTCTAACGGCACTACAAAATCAGCACTGCATCATGAATATAATATAAATATCTCAGCTTTCAGCAGATACTCGAAATAAAACCTCAGAAGTGGACGAGAAGAAACTGTTGGAGGCTGAGCGAGTATCGCTGTCGATCCTAAGGTAACATTCTTGGCAGTAACAAAATGCCTTAAATATTGCGTCTTACTAATTTGGTATAGTTAACTGGCCATTACGATCTAGCGAAATTCGCCATCCCTCGTCTTCAGTGAACATACTATATCTATAGCGGTACAGCGGTGGAAGAGAATGTTCATTCCAGCAATGTTCTCAGCCTACAGAACTACTTTTACGGAAAAAAAAAACAAACCATTGGTCTGTTTGTGAATCATTTGAAACTGACGATAAAAGATCTTCATGTGAGGAGTCAAATGATGGGGAAAATGATTGAGGAGTGAAGTTCCAAGGGATGCATGAAAAATTTCCAAATCTGAAGAGTTTGAGTATTGACACCAAGAAATCCCTTACTGTTAGAGGAATACCGAATCCTGGAGACTGAGGAATTCATTCGAGTCTATAAAACATCTTGCCTAGTTCCCCATACAAGCACCCAGACAATATCTCGTGAGACGTAGTGTCCTAGATATATCACAGGAGATCGGACACAAGCTTGGTTTAATTGGTCTATTAGAGAGGGTTATCCAATGAACTGGGATAATTCCATCATTACAAATCGCCCAATGGCGCAAAACATATATAGAGTTTACTGAAACGACCAGCAATGTCCAACTGGAACTCTCTTTTGAACCAACACGAACATTTTGGGCCTCGATCCATTGCACAGATAGAGGTTGTTTTGGCTATAATTAAGATTGCCAGGAGATTCATATTTGATGTATAAATACGAAGCAGATGTATCATTCCGAGAGATGCCCGGAGAATTCTGTGTCTGTAATCACCAGAATTTAACGACTCAGATTATATTAAATAAGGTAAATATGTTTGTTTTTATTTCGTTTTATATTGCCAAGCAATATATTTTCTGTTTTGACTAGATTCGAGTCACCCATGAAAATGCACTCATGGAATATTTTCAAGTCTCTATGGATTAAGCGAATATTAGAATTCAGCGATTTTATGAATACAATGTTCAGTGATAATTCTAATAAGGGCAATCATCCTCGAATAAGATAAGTGATTTTTTCAAAAGCTGGAGTTATTCAAAGAACCATGCTTTTGGTATAATGGTGGGCCAATATTATCTGAGAAGACGTGGTGGAAGGAGGTTATCTCACTCTTCAACAAATTACCAAATCAATCAACTCAAAATAGTAAAGAATACTTCGAATATAAATAAAGTCTTCAAAAGATTTTCACTGATGTAATTCCAGCTTTCAGGGAGGAGGACTGTGGCACAAATTGGTATACGAGGGAGCTTGAGAAGATGTGATCTCTTCTACAACTCCTTCATTTTCTTCACTTGTGAAGGAAGGAAAAGAATATTTTTAAACTTAAGTGCTCAGGAAATTTCTCTTATGTAAGTTGGAAATCAGTTAATGGCTTTAGAAATAATATTGATGATTTGAGAGACTGCAACCTCGATGCAGACTCATTTCTAAATTTCTTCAATTCTGTTCCCCAAAAAGTTGTGGAGTCGATTTCAGACGAAGACGTCAGTCACCATATTGAACTCATGCTGCAGATCAATGGAGAAATGCTTTTCTTTACATTTGTGGAGGTCAGTTCAGAATTTGTGGGGAATACGGTGTCGCTGGAAAATATTAATCCCCAAACAACTTTAATAAATCGCTGTTTGAGAGAAAATATATTTCTCTATTATCTGAAGGTTGCTAACTTTGTTCCGTATTTAAAACTTACAATAATGTGCCTTCCAATTTTAGACCCATTTCGTTATTGTCCGCTTATTCGAAGGTCGAAGAGAAGTTAACGAGTCAGCAGATCATGGCCTTTTTTTAAATAAATGAGCCTTTCGAGTTCAGACACTTTACATTTGGTACTCCTGCGGGGCAGGAGTACCAAATGGTTCAATACGTCCCGAGACTAACCGATAGATGGTGCTAGTAGTACCAAACTGGTGCTAGTAGTACCAAACTGGTGCTAGTAGTACCAAACTGGTGCTAGTAGTACCAAACTGGTGCTAGTAGTACCAAACTGGTGCTAGTAGTACCAAACTGGTGCTAGTAGTACCAAACTGGTGCTAGTAGTACCAAACTGGTGCTAGTAGTACCAAACTGGCCAAATTGACCATAAATAGCAGAGTTATCAAGATTAGAGTGAAGTCACTGTAATTTGTTTGAAAAATGGAAAAAACGAGTTTCGCGTGTTGACAAAACATTGTTTTTGAATGGGTAAAAACACCGTAGAAGCCCATCAATGGCTTGGACAACATTACTCCTTCCCATCCAAACCAACGATGTGTCGGTGGTATGCTGAATTTAAACGTGGTCGTACAGAAACAAACGATGCGGAACGTTCGGGTAGGCTATTGGTAGCCGTTACAAAGTAAAATGTGAATGAAGTGTTAAAAATCGTGATAAAAAAATCGCTAAGTGAAGGTCCGTGAGATTGCAGAAATGGCACAGGTATCATCTAGAAGCGTATTTACAATCCTTCATGAAAAAGGTTTTTTCCAAGTGGGTACCGCGATTGCTTTCAGTGGAACAAAGGATTTGCTGCGTCGATACGTGACCATGGATGAAACATGGATACACCATTTCACTCGGGAATCATCTGAGTGGCGCATGGCTGGCGAAAGCGTCCAGAAACGCAACAGTCTGCAGGCAGTCATGGCGCCTGTTTTATGAGATACACATGGCGTGATTTTCATTGACTACCTAGAAAAAGGTAAATCGATCAACAGTGATTATTATATTGACTTCTTGGTACATTTGAAGGAGGAGATCGCAGCAAAACGACCGCACAAGAAGAAGAAAATATCCTTTTTCACCAAGATAATGCACCATGCCACAAGTCCATGAAAACAATGGCAAAATTGAACGAGTTGGGCTTTGATTTGCTTCCCCACACCCCGTATTCGCCAGATTTAGCCCCCAGCAACTAGTGGCTCTTTGTTGAGAAAAAAATTCGGCATGAATGAGGAAGTCATTGCCGAAACTGAAGCATATTTTGAAGCAAAGGATAAATCCTTCTATAAACATGTTATAGAAATGTTGGAAAGGCGTTGGAAGATTGTATCACTCTAAAAGGAGATTATATTGATGAATAAAAATGATTTTTGAAAAAAAATTGTTTTCGTTGTTAGTCTCGAGACTGTTTGTACGACGAGTTACTATAGTAGCTAATACTAAGTTTGTACACAATGTCTTGCTCCGAGACAAGATAGTTTGTTTCAAAGCAAAATTGTCTGAGAAACGATTAATCAAGTGCGGCGTACCTAACGGTTCAATTTTGGTGCCGCTACTGTTTCTTATATTCATAAACGATTTTCCGGATTTCATCAACTCAGCAGAATCAATTATAGTTGCGGACAAGCGCACTGTTACTGTTGGTAGTGCCGGGATGGCGGAGTTGGTGGCGCTGAGTAACGGGACGCGGTCATCTACATTACGATGATTCTCCCCAAATAGATTAATGAGTAAAAAACTTGCTTCTCTCTATTAAGGGGGAGTTGGGCATGAGTTTCGCGGAATCCGTTAGATTTTTAGGAGTTTTTCTGGGTCCTTAGCTTCGGTGGAGCTTTCAGATGGATCAGTTACCTCAAAGATCTGTCTGTTAAAAAAATATCTCTCCTAAAGTGTTAATTTCGTTTTACCGTGCTTTGTTTCACAGCCATCTCAAGTATGGTTATACTCTGGAGAGAAACTGCGACGTACATGGGCAAAATCTTTCGATTGCAGAGAATGGTTATAAGGATTATTGAGAGTTTATCTCATGGGAATGATTGCAAACATTTATTTAGTCAACTTTATATTTTTACATTTCCATGTGCACACATTTTCGAATGTCTTTTATAAGCAGTCGAAGAAGAATACAATGGCCAGCTAGGTGAAGACTTTCATATGGATAACAATCAGAGAAAGAAAGACCTACATAAACATTTTTCAGACACACAAAACCTGATGAAATATGGCCTACACTTTTTTCAATCACTTAACCATGGTACAACCATGGTCTGTACGTTGAAAGATACAAAGTAAGGGTTTTCAGGTTTCTGGAGAAAGAATCCTTTCATTCTGTGAGCGATTACTTATCTGCCGAATTTATGCTTTGATAATACTGTATAGTACTATTTATGTTCTATATTTCCAAACTGTAGTTTTTGTAGATAACTCAATTCACATATACACAGTATGTCGGAAAAGTTCCCGAACTTTATGGTAACTTTTTAGCGCCCATACAAGTGGCGCGATCTGTTGAACGACGCCAGTACCATGTTGCTACATCCTTCAGGAGTGTCTGAGAATTTTTTCCCCAGTATAGTGTTTGCGTGAACGTGTGTTTGGTACCCCCGTACAAGCTTCGCGATGGATGAGAAATTTGAACACCGTGCGGAGATCAAATTTTGTTATAAACTCAAAAAAACGTTCACGGAAACGAAAAAAATGATCGATTTGGCTTAGGGTGAAGGTGTAGTGTCGCGTACAACAGTTTACACGTGGTTCAATCGGTTTAAGAAGGGTAGAGAGTCCTTAGAAGAAGACGAGAGAAGCGGCTGGCCGTCAACACTCTGAACTTTTGTGCGCGCGCTACTGAACCAGGATTGTCACATGTCTCTCGGAACATATATGTAAGGATGGCGTAGCTTTGTTTTGAAAGAAAAAATCAACCGTAGAAAGGTCTTTTCACGATTTATTCTGCACTTCCTCACACAGTGAGGAAGCTGACTCGCGTCGAATGTTGTCAAGATTTTATCGAGACTTGCGAGACCACTCCAGACTGTCTAACCTCAATTGTGACTGGTGACGAGACTTTGTGTTTTCAATACGATCCTTCCACGAAGCGGCAGTCGTCCGCTCGGATCAGTCCGGGCCGTGCGAGGCCTCTAAAAGTGCGCCAACAAAAATCACAAGACGATGCTCATCACTTTCTTCGAATCCAAAGGTCTGATCCACCAAGAATTTGTGCCTCCAGGCGTCATCGCGAATGCGGCGTATTAAGTAGAAGTGGTGAAACGTCTGAAGCGCCGGATTAATCGCGTCAGGCTCGAGTACAAGGATCTGGGATCGTGGAGTTTTCTGGATTACAATGCACCTACTCATTCGCCTAACATTGTGAAGCGTGTTCTCGGCGACAATCAGATTCCACGTATCAACCACGCCCCATACTCGCCAGATCTGGTTCCAGCAGACTTTTTCCTATTTCCTAAACTAAAAATGCTCCTGAAAGGACGATTTTTTTAAGATGTACCGAGCATTCAAGCGGCATGCACCGAGCGTCTCAGAACGATAACTTGAGAGGAGTTCCAGAGAGCCTTCGAATCACTCGTGGAGCGCTCAAAGGAGTGTATAACTAAGGGAGGGGACTATGTTAAAAGTTTATTGGAATAGATTTCGTTAGAAGTAATATTCGATTTTTTATTATAAAAGTTCGGGGAGTTTTCCGACATACTGTGTATATGCTTTTTGACGAATGCAAATACAATTGTTTGAAGCATGAATTTCTGCTTCTGATTTCATATAAGAAAATCTCTGGTATATGAACATCCTTGAAAAACAAATACCATTATTCGTAATTAACCTGGCAGTACTTTGTAAGATTGCAACACCCATAATTTCAACGCCACAGTCTATTTTTCTAGAAGAAAGCTATTAAGAAATGTTCGAAACATG
The DNA here is from genome assembly GCA_013387265.2 of Cryptolaemus montrouzieri. Classification (NCBI taxonomy): domain Eukaryota; kingdom Metazoa; phylum Arthropoda; class Insecta; order Coleoptera; family Coccinellidae; genus Cryptolaemus; species Cryptolaemus montrouzieri. Next base: position 21,809,898 of record JABFTP020000103.1, read on the forward strand.
GCGTTGGCTTGTTCCGCGTTCCTAACAGTCTCTATAACATGTATCGAGTACTTCATCTAATTCACGTCCAAAAGGTGAATGAATAGATAATCCAGTGCTTGAAGGAATGCATGATGGGCTTGGTTATATGCATTGAAATTCCCTGCGGGTGCATGATATTCTGCAATAACCGCTTCAAGTTGTTACTTAGGAATAATAATTTACAGGCTTTCTTTCCTTGATTTATTTTTGAATAATCAAAATGATAAATCGCCTAAATTGATATTTTCCTTGAATAAATATGATAATTATCATATTGTTAGCAATATCGAATTAATTTCCAATATTTATTGTTGAACTGATAAATTTTCATTTTATTATATTCTTGGATAAGTTACATTCTTGGCTATTAGTTAACTCTTTGCACTGGACTTTGAACCAGTACTGTGAATCAGATGGAGGAACGCCAGTAGCCCTTATTATTGCAAGGTGTTCTCTTTAGATTAAATCTGAATTTTATCACTTGATTCGGAAGTCCTATTAAATATAGAGTGTCCGGGATAAAAGCCCAGAAGTATCTGGGAGGAATGGGTTAATCGATCAATTCAAATTTTGGCATTAGAATCAATAGATACTGATCTACGATTTGCAATTGCAACGACAACTTTGCTATTTCGAATAGCATGGGGTATTTCTTGATTTTCTTCAATAAGGCATCCTTTTTCAAGCATCTTCTGTTAAGATTTTTCGTATCTAAAATTAACCACCATTCAGCTATGATTATTTTTATCGAAACTGTAGGAATTATGGCATCTTTTTTCCCAAAAAACTTGACTCAGATTGTACATTTTTTTATAGTTTGACTAAAAAGCATTGCGTTTGAGGACATTGTAGTTTTCGATACTGTTTTATATAAAGGGTACCCAAAAATCACTCGTCAATTCAATAACACTGAATTGTCGACAAAATTTTCAAACTCCTGAGTAGTTGTGGCTTTTGCCACAATTGTGCATGGCAGGCAGATTTGAAAATTAGCTCCTATCAGGAAGGATTATTCATTAATCTAAGGATTTTTGAATAATTCTTCCTGTCTCTAGTTTACATAAAGGGTGTTACATAATAGTAAGTCACAACTTGATGGGGTGAATCTACGTGCAATTTTAAGAAAAAAAGTGCATATAAACATAGATCCGCAAAAGTTTCGTTACGGAACTAAAGGGTGTTGAAATTTCTGGAAAAATTGGAATTTTTCTTCAAAACTTCTGCAGTTTTTGAGATATTCAGCTCAAATTTGGAATGCAAGCCATTTTTCACAGCATCCATCATTACACGTCTACAAGGTGATTTCTTTTCCGGAGCCATGTCTTCTTTTGCCCTTTCTAACTTTTTTTGCAGTACGCCACTGATCAGCGTACAATCAATTTTCGTCATCTTGGTTCAATTTAGAAACTTTTTTGACCCTTGTAATTTTTTCGCATCTTCGACCGTTCTTGAGCAAAAAGTTATTAAACGATTGTATGCATTCGCTGAATTGAAAGCACTTCTAATTAAAAAAATGACTAGTTGGCTTTGATTTTTTTCATTTATCAATTTATTTCGACAGTTGCTAAAGTTGAACCAGTGTCTGCTCGAATTGTTCATTAAATTAACGATTAGTTATAAGACTTCTGATGTAAGAAAAAATGGCTAATTTTACTAACGCCAAATTGGCTGATATCCATTACATGTAAAGTATGACTGACGGAAACACAACAGAAGCTAGGCGATTATAGCAAATGCGCTTTCCAAATCGAGTAACACCAGACAGGCGAATATTCTCAAATATCCACAGAAGGTTGACGCAAACTGGTACTTTTACTGCGAATAATCATTTAAAAGGTGCAACTCAAACTATGAGAACTCCAGATATTGAGGAAGCAGTTTTGAATTGTATTGATTTGAATCATCATGTGCGTACAAGAAAAATTGGAAATCAGTTGAATATTTCACATGTTCTAGTTTGGAGGATTCTCCACGACTTTTTATTCTACCCGTTTCATATTTAACGCATCCAAACTCTACTTTCTCGAGATTTTCCTTCAAGACTGAATTTCTGCCGATGGTACTTAGATAAAATTAGAGAAAATTCTCATTTTGATAGTGAAATAATGTTCACAGACGAAGCTAACTTGCCGAGAAAAAATTTTCACAAATAATCATTATTGGGCTGAGGAAAACCCCCATTTGATTGAAGAATCTCATCATCAAGAACAATTCTCACTAAATGCGTGTCGAAATAATTGGAAGTTATTTGATTGGGCCATTTTTTTTTTGACTAACAGACTAAACGGTCCCGCTTATCGACAATTTCTTGAGGTGTAGTTACCTTTATTGCTCGAGGATGTGCCACTTTTGGTGAGAAACATAATGTCGTTCATGCATGACGGGGCACCAGCACATTTCAGTGGAGAAGCTTGGGAATTGTTGAATAATACATTCAACAACCGATGGATAGGTCGAGGTGGGCCATAACCATGGCCTTCTAGGTCCCCAGACTTAAATAGTTTAGCATTTACCCTATGGGGATATCTGAAAACTTTAGTTTATACAACTTCAGTGAACACTGTTGAACAATTGAGAAATCGAATAACAACCTCTTATGACACGATAATAAATACCCCAGGAATATTTCAAAGAGTGTGTGATAACATGCGAAGAAGGACAGAGGCCTGTATTCTTGCAGGTGGAGGACACTGCCAGCAATTTATTTAGTTTTTAATTGTTCTTTTATTAGTTTTATATATATATATATATATATATATATATATATATATATATATATATATATATATATATATATATATATATATATATATATATATATTTATTTTGACAAGCTATCAACGTAAAAGCAAATTTTGGGCGCACCTATCGAGTATTCCTATTATTTTTTTTCATTTAGCGAATAACAAACAATTCAAATTCAATAATTTTCCACTCGAAAACGGTTGGAGATACGAAAAAATTACAAGTGTCCAAAAAGTTTCTAAATTGAACGAAGGTGACAAAAATTGATTGTACGCTGATCAGTGGCGTACTGCAAAGAAATTTGAAAGGGCAAAAGCGGACATGGCCTCGGAAAAGAAAACACCTTGTGAATTTCAATTAAAATTTAGAACGTGTAATGATGGAGGCTGTGAAAAATAGCTTGTATTAAGTTGAGTATCGCAAAAACTGCAGGAGGATTTGAAGAAAAAAAAATTTTCCGGAAATTTTAACACCGTGTAGTCCGTAACGAAGCTTCTGCGGACCAATGTTAATATGAACTCTTTTTTGTTGAAATTGTTCGTAGATTTACCCTCTCAAGTTTTGGCATACTATTATGTAACAACCTGTATATATACTCGCAAAGGGTATCGCGAAAGGTATCTGTTTTATCAAAACTAGTGTTATTGCTATTTTCAAATGATTTTCAAACGTCAAACTGAGGCCGAAACATAAAACCTTACATAGAATGTGGAATATGAAAACTGGCACTCTGTTTGTTTCTATGTTCCACGACTTAATGATTCAATTTTCCGAAAAAACTGCAGGTATCTTAAAAATCACGAATAGAATGAAAACTAGCCGTTTTAGTTAGAGGGAAACCTAATACCAATCAATTCTAATTTGAAACATGGTTATAATAAAGTTAAAGAAATAACTACTCGTATTCGAAATATAAATTCTTCCGACAATTTAGTTTCAATGAGTTCACATGTGGTACCGCTCTCAAAACAAATACACATTGTAATAATAATAATAATAATACAAAGTACAACAATCATCATCCAAAATCGTCTGTGATACGAACAACTTTGAAGCGGAAAGAAGGAGGACGCGGATTAATAGATGTTGTCAATTTGCACATCGAACAGATAAAAAATCTCAGAGAATTCTTATCTGCAAAAGCTCTCACTTCTAACCTACATAGAGTGGTATCGTTGGCTGATAAGGGATATACACCTATAAATCTTGCTACCAGAGATGACCTGCTGAATCTACCGTTCCTATCAGATACTGAAAAACAAGAGCAATGGTCATGACAGGAATTGCATGGACGACATCACCATGAGGTTAGGTTAGGTTAGATTTTAGTCGAATTGATTTACTTCTTGGATTTAAAGATTTAGAATTTGAACTGAGAATCTTAATGAATGAGAATCTTGATTGAATGCTCTAACCAAGGGGAAGAGCTTTTATAGATGAAGAATCATGTGTCTTGTTTGTTCTATAAAAATAGATACGTGGTTATTTATGTAATATTATTCCAGAAAAATATGATGAAATTATTCTAAAAGACCAAAAGTTACTTGACGATAAAGGGCTAATGTGTTGCAGTAGCGACAATAAAATAATTAATATTCTATCAAGCGTTAAAATAGTTCAAAAGGTTAAAACTTATGGCAGTAGTTTATCTAATTTGAGTCATGAAATTTGGTATCCGGAATAAACAAAATCTTTCGTAATTCGTAGAATAAAAATATTAACTAGGGTGAAATCCTAATATACATTTATAATATGTGATTAGGGTAGTATCCTAACAGCGCCGGTACCTGTATAATTAAAAATTATTTACTTCGAAACGAATCTCGTACTATTACTTATCCAAGGTTTAGTGAAACAAGCCTTGAAAGTTTTATGAGAGAATAAACCAACCATTGTTTTTCTCTTACAAAATACTCTTATTCATCTCAACATGTACAGTTGTAATGACGCAAATTTCCAGCAAAGAATATAGAAAGATAAGTATCAGTAAAACAACAAACTACAATGGTTGAACGAAAATAATCATATTTGCATTTGAAGAGAATGTGAATCTAGCTAGTGAAACCTCATTTGTTCCACACAGAAATACAAAGACGAACAAAACACGAAAACAGAATTTAATTAAGTTCAGTATGAGTTTGGAAAGTTTTGCTTTATTTTGAGTGATTGCGGCAAAAACAACAGATAATACAATGGTAATATGCACGATGTTCGAATAAAATTAAAGTGTTACAAGAGAATGATCTCATACTTTCTCTGTTATTTCTGTTGGGTCTTGCACGAGTACCATATGCTTTGAGTGATAGAGATCACGCAATATTTTGTTGTCACTCATTTTCTACACAGGCAGAATTACGTTTCAGTTATCTTAGAAAGTCAGCATCCGTGTGAAAGGATCAAAATTTACAATCTTCTTGAAGGTCTTTGCGAACAATAAAACAAATTAATGTCGTCGAAGTTTATGATACTCAAGATTATTTTTAAAATATACCAGGTTGTTCAACAAGTTTTGTCGTTCGATAAGAGAGGTCATTGCTACTAGTCCAAATTTGTTTTTGTTTTGTTGGTACACTTTTCATATGAACGTGTGTGAAGGTTCATTTCAATCTGTCAATTCATTCTTTGTTTACAAGCTATTTAGTGTCGCCGTGTTACAGTATGTTTGTGCAATGGAAAAAATTGAATATCGTGGAGTGATAAAATTCGTATTTTTGGAAGGTGTAGCACCAACAGAAATTCACGAACGTATGTTAAGAGTGTATAATAATTGTTCACCTACAATTAGAACAGTAGAAAGATGGGTTGACACTACAGGTAAAACTATCTCATTTGCGTAAGAATTTCCCGTGAGGTTGCTCTGTATGAAAACGAGGTCAGTTCTTCCACCAAGGCGTATACCTCCCCAAAACATCACTGATCCGCCTCCCTGTCTAACAACTTCTCGAGCATGCTGGAGACGGTTTTGCTTTCCAGGTTCCTCCATATTTGAATTCTTCCCGAATAGGGATAATAACTAAATCTAGATTCATCACTGAAGAGAACTGTGACCCACCTCTCTTGATCCCAGTTTACGTGTTCTTGGCACCAAGCTAAACGTGCAGCGCGATTTTCATGGGTCAGTTGTGGAACTCTTAAAGGACGTCTGGAGTGGAGTTGACCTTCGTGAAGTCGATTTCTCACAGTTTGGTCGGAAATTTGTACATTATGAACTCGTGATAGCTCTTGAGCTAATTGAGATGCTGTGGTAGTACGATCTCTTCTGGCTTGTAAAACCAAAAATCGGTCTTGGGCGACTGTAGTAATCCTGAAACGATCTGTATGGCGTTTTTCTACGCTACCTGTTTCATTGAAACGCGACCATAAACGGTTTATGACACTTGGGCTACTTCCCAGAACCCTGGATATTTCCCGTTGTGAGCTCCCAGCTTGGAGCATGCCAACGGCTCGTAACATCTCTTCTCTAGTCAAATGTCGTCTTTCCATGGTCGAATCACAAAACTTGAATCTTTTATTTGTGCTTACAACAGAAACAAAGTGCCAACTAACTGATTTCAAACACTGAATACATTAAATAATTATAAAGCAGCGTCGCATCTGCTGCATTTTTAGTTTTTTATAAAAAAACTGAAATCTGTTGCGGCACTCTACATAATTTGGTGAGAAATTGATGCAGGTGTTCATTTCTTAAAAAAAATCATCCATATTGATCGTTCTGGATACGATATATCGATATTCAGAAGTGTTCCCTAGACTTTTTTGAGGTGTTTAAATAAATACATTATGCCAGCTATATGAGAAATTTGTTGACCAATTTCGAAGCTATTTGATGGTATTCAGTTTGAACACTCATTAACGTAGATAATCTTTAAAATAATAAAAACTCAAACATTCCTTTCTTCGAGGGGATTTTGGAATTTATCAAATCCTTCATGGCTAACTAGATGGAAACATGAAATGTTAGTTTTCTCATTTAATAATAATATAATTTTCAATCGAAAAAAGTAATTAATAGAGAATTGGAAATCCTAGAAAATTATACAAAAATATACAAGGTGTAATTCTTCACAAAAGAATTTTGCTCTCGTTTGAAATGCATCCTCATACATAAATTTCTAGTTTCTGTTCTAACGAAAATCTCAAACTTTTAATGAATTAGAACCTGAATAAATCAGCTTGGGACATCCTGTTTTGCCTTTTAAACTTTATTAATTCTTTCCACACAGTAACAAATGTAATAGTAAAGTAATAGAATCAATATCATTGGCCCAGTTTAATTTTTCTGGAACTATTAGGCACGTATATATATCTACGATAGAAAAAAATTATCAGAGCGTTATGATCAATAGTCAAGACGAAAAACTATGAAATAATAGGTAATATTACGCAGTACTCACAAGATCGAAATCGAAGATCGACCTAAAAGCCACCAAATAAAATTATTTAATAATCTGTCGATTTCTTGAAGCACTCAACGAACCACGTCGAAACTCATAACAACTAATTAAGTGAACTGATTCTCAGAAAAATTGAGAGCGTGGCCACAACATCTTCCACAACTATTCCAAGTGAATAAATTAAACAATCGTCCAGACGCCACATGAATTTGCACGAAAATATATCGAAATGAAAGAAGACTTTTCAAAAAAGAAAAGAATAATGAAAAACTTTTTCAATATTAAAACCTCTCAATAAAAATTGTAGGAATTCTCGATTATCCCCATTGAAACAAAGGATGAAAAAATGATTTTTTGAAGTATTCTCTTGGGTGATTGTAAATATTCACCTGTGTAAGGAAAGTCAAGGAGAACAGGTTTCTTAAAGAGATCACGTCCTGCTATACTTCTAGCAAAAAAAACATTAATTGTGGGAACAAGTTTATTGTCTATGACTGTTCGAAAACTAATTGAAATTATTAAATATCGTCTTACGAATATGTGGGCCGTGAAGTCTCGAGTTATCTGTGAATGTGAGTGGGTGTAGTGTTTCTTTTTAGTACCAGGATGGTCTAGATGTCAAAGTCTCCAATTTAGAATCGATACATGTGAGAAGAACAACGGAATGCAACCGTTCCCAGGAATGACATATCAAATTTCACACTACCTTACCGTTTGAACATCAAGTACGAATGATATATTTCCGTTTTTCATATTGAAAACATAGAAATCCAACGTTTCAATCTTTTATGCAGTAAGGTAAAAGCACTAATGCTCAAACGGTCGATCGCGAGTGCTTTTTAAGTAGATCTCGAGAAGAAAAAAAATTAATAAGTAGGTAACTAAACTACAAAAATTTATTACGTAATAAAATAACACTCTGCTAGCGGCAAAATGCGGCTTCATCAAATGAACTCCCGGTACTTGTCAAAGAAAAGCCGCGTTTTTATTCTTGCCGCTCATAGAAATTTCGGGCGGCGCGTTTGACGGAAACATTCGAGACTTTCGTTCACGCCGATATAAATGTTGCGCCTGCAGGAATTGGAGTCATTATGAATTGTAACGAGGGCAATACTACGTCGATACAAAGTTTATTATTAAATAGTACAAAATGAGTGCGGCGAAGACATCTAAAACGAATCATTTCAATAACCAATCTACTTGTATAAAGAGAAATACTCGCAATGATAACGAAGGTGATGTTCGTCCAAAGCCTACAGTTCCCACAAACTGTTGGAAACTTCGTTTTGATCTAGGAAGCTAGAAGTGGTCTAACGCACCTTCGATACCAAGACTGGGTTCCTTGGGGAGAATCCGTATTTTTCCCATTGTTCCGAAAATACTAAGTTTAGTGCGATAAAGAATTTTAGCTTGGATTTAACTTTCTTCTTCTTTTCTTTATTCATTCAGTTCGCGTATACGTGAATCAGAATTAAAATTTAAGCTATTCGATTGTCACATAAGTCCAGAAGGATGGAACACGTAGATCGTACCTCTCCGAGAAACCCGACAGGGGAAGAAGAATTCTAGTTTCCGTCACATAGGTAATCTTTACCTGAATCTTTTCTCCAAATTTCTTATGAATATTTCAATTTCACACATCTTCTTAATGTTGATATATGCTAGGTAATTTCTGAATGCATTGAGAGCGAATTAAAACAATGACCTCTCGAATAATTATTCAATTATTATTATCATTCAATATCAACTTTGAATGTTTACTTTAATGAACTGAAATTATTTTATACCGATTTTGGCATTTCTTTTCATAACTTCGTACCCATCTGAAAGGTACTGAAATTTAATATTTATTCAGAACTTTACTTTTACAACTCATAAATCATATTGAAATCTTATGAAGGTTCTCTATTTCAATACAAATTTTGTGTTTTATAAAATATTATATTCAATGTGAGGAACATTCGATACTGATTCTTAACTTTGCTTCTATAACTTGGCCAACCATCTATTTGAAATGTAATAATCAAATTATTCAGTATTAGTTATACCCTTAGTTTATAGCTCAACAAAAGATTTACTGAAACTCTAACGAATGTATAAGTAATTAATCAATGTAATCTAGTGGTGAAATGGGCACCTCAGGGAACGATTCTCACTCTCAAATTTTGAGTCCAAAACTCCTAAGCTCATTGAAGAAAACTTTCCTGAACCTGAATAAATGATCTCCCGAATTATACCCCTATTTCAGGGGTGCTCAAACGGTCGATCGCGAGTGCTTTTTGAGTAGATCTCGAGAAGAAAAAATTTTTAATAAGTAGGTTAGATTAACTAAACTACAAAAATTTATTTCGTAATAAAATAACACTCTGCTAGCGGCAAAATGCGGCTTTATCAAAGGAACTCCCGGTACTTGTCAAAGAAAAGCCGCGTTTGTTATTCTTACCGCTTTCTTAAAAATTTCGGGCGGCACGTTTGACGAAAACATTCGAGACTTTCGTTCACGCCGATATAAATTCATTATTAAATAGTACAAAATGAGTGCAGCGAAGAAATCTGAAACGTATCATTTTAATAACGATTGGGAGGAAGAATTTTTCTTTTGTATGGTGAAGGATAAGTGCATTCGTCTTATTTGTCGTGCGTCAGTTGCAATACCTAAGCGTGGTTACTTAGAGAGGCATCATAAAACGGTTAATAAAAACTATGAAAAGGATTTTCCGCCACAGAGTGAATTAAGAAAACGAAAAGTACGTGATTTGATATCTTGTTCGAAAAAGGGACAAACCATGTTCACAAGACCAGCCAAACAATCAAAAGCTACTACGATCGCGTCATTTAAAATATCTCATATATTGTCGAACACAAGAAACCATTGGAAGATTGATTGATTGTGAAGGAAGCATTTATTGAAGCGGGTGAGACTTTATTCGGAGATTTTAAAAATAAAACAGAAATCATGTCTGCTATTAGAGAACTTCAGTTATCTCGTCCGACTGTCACAAGACGTATTGAAGTCATGAGTCAGGACATGGCAGATAAACTAAAACATGATATAAAAGATATGTATGACGTTTTCTTCAATTTTGTAAGAAACTACAAGCTCCCGATATATAAATTAGTGTGCATTACAACCGATGGAGCACCAGCAATGACTGGAAACAAAAACGGTTTCGTGGCATTGTGTCGAGCTAATGAAGATTTCCCTTCATTTTTTCATTCCATTGCATTATACATCAAAAAATTGTGTTCAAAAGTTTTAAACACGGAGGAAATTATGGGCATTGCAACAAAAATTGTGAATTCCATCTGTGCACGTAGCTTGCAACGGCGGCTCTTTAGGTTACAGTTGGAAGATAGGGAGTCAGCTGAACACACTGATTTTGTTCTTCACACGAACGTCAGGTGGTTGAGTCGCGTAAAATTCCTAGAAAGGTTTCAAGAATTATTGCCTGAAATAACAGTTTTTCTAGACGAAAGAGGTGATGACACTCAGATGTTGAAAAACGAAAAATGGCTGACTGATTTGGCATTTTTGATTGATATGACAATACCCTTAAACACCATTAACTTGGAGCTTCAAGGTAAGGGAAAACTATTATTGAGATGATTAGCGCAGTAAACGCATAAACGTAAAACAGATCAATATGTGAGTGAATATTTTCAGAACAAAATTGGCTGACATGGAAAGAAAGATGCGATGTATGACCATCTATAAAGAGTAACAGTCCCTTGGAATATTGTTGTCATCTAACCATTTGTTGAAAATATTGCAGATGTACTCATAGAATGTTTCTCTAGTCATCCATCTATTACCTGAGCGCCCAATGCCCCATGAGTTAGGAACTGACATTCTTAATTCTCGTGGAATTCTCTCAAACTTGAAGATAACCATGGGAGGTTATCTCTCCAACAACCCCATGAGTTAGGAACTGACATTCTTAATTCTCGTGGAATTCTCTCATACTTGAAGATAACCATGGGAGGTTATCTCTCCAACAGCATTGCCACCTAGAAGTACAGTATAGCATTCTTTTTCGTCTACGTTAACTTTCTGGTAAGTTGATTTTTCTCCCTTAGCTGCCAAGACTTTTATTGCTTGAAGATTAAAAAAAAAAGTTGTTTCATCCATGTTGAAAACTCAACGAGGCTTATTCAAAATGTCCCTGCAAATACTTGATTTTTACAAATCCGTTTTTCAACTGTGTTTTTGTAACAGGCTCTAGAAAAAGCCAAATTTTAAGGTTACCTCGTTTTGAGGTCAGTATGACGCTTCTAGAAGCTGCTGTACCATCTTCTCCAGGTCTGCCATTTTTGAAAGGTGTTTCTATATTGAAATCGTCCACAAATTTATTTACACTATCTGTCAATTTCGTCCCATTTTTCGATTAATTGATGTTTTTCCTCTCACTTTGTTCAACAAAGTTACTCGCGGAACGCCAAATTTTCTTGCTGCAGTAGCTGTCGGGACACCTCGCCTGCATTCTTGTATAGCCGCCTCCATATCCATGAATAACGGAACATTTGTCCTTTTATTGGCGGCATCTTACTAAGTGATAAATCTGAAATCAATAGAACCGACTGTTGACAACCAGTACACCCAATAGTTGACACCCTGTCTACCTTTGTTAAGATACGCGAACCATATAAAACTCTGATAGCTCTTATATTCAGGAACATAGATATCAAATTTGCATGAAATCGAGCTGAGAAATGCAGTTTGATGTGACCCCAATGGATGACACATGTGTCGTCTTTTAGGTTTTGAAAATTTCTTTTACTAATAGACACCACCAGAATTTGCTGAAAATTCTAGCTGAATTGAAGAGGTAACGGTTCCAGTACGTCAATAATTGTATATATCAATATTATCATAGCAAAAAGCAGCTTCGATCGAAAGAATAAAGAACAAAATCTTACCTACAATATAGAAGCTTTCTTCTGAAGTTAGGTTAGGAATTACACAGCATGTGTCTTCTCACACTTCGATGACTATGAACTGACACAATATTCAAATTCACCTATGAAAGCGTGCGCGAGTTTTTAACCACAAATCATAGATGTCACTAGATATCTATTACATTAACAGTGAATCAATTCAGAATTCTATATTTCTTAGTAAGCAACATTCTTCTCATACATAGCAATAGAGATGTTGGCACCTTGAATGACACTGTAAAGTTTTATTGCGGTCAGATCATAACTACGGCAGTTATCGAATTGATACATTCGGGGGTCTGCGGATAAAACACAAAATCCACAGGAAGACGGCTGCAATAGGTAGTATTTCTTACGAAATATTCCTAAAAATGGTTCAGCAACATTGAGAAATATTGAAAGATTATTTAATACTTCACAATAATCAACAAGTTCAATTTGATAACTATTTGCGTTATCAAATTTTTCAGTACATTCTGAGTATATCAACATTTTTAGAATACACTTTTAAAAGGTTCTCCTAGAAGACATTATTCGAATCGGCTATTTCGAATTTACCCTTGTCTGCATTCCAGAACGTTGATAAATCTAAGACAACAGGATGTCATTTCACATATGGATTACAACCACTCGAAAATAGACTAAACAGGAAACACGAAACACGAAAAGCCAAGCGATATTGACAGGTATTCGCCAGTACGGTCGACTTCGTGATAATTTTTATAAAATGCGATATTTTCAATATATGAATGAGAATTTTGAATTTTCATTTACAGAGAAGTAACTTTAGATCAAATAGAATTAATGCATTACAGAGTCGGTCAATATTTTTTACCTAATTTCACAAGATGCGTCAATTTTGGTTATGAATGTTATCGATTACAAAAACCATTTTAATATTTCTAATAAGATAGGACGAATTCTTTAACAATCTCAATAGAATTAGATTCATTTTGGGAGCCTTTGAATGTACCACCTAGAAAGAAATGGACTAAGATCCAAAATACCTGGAAGGCAACTGTATTTCTCTTCTTCCGCTTGTTAGTAAAATCATCATCCACACACGAGAACGTATTTACGACATAGTGTGGAGGCGCTCCATCTTGTTGGAACCAAAGTCTCTCGTCGTATGCCTGAGTGTATTTCATTCGGAAACAAAGTGGCTTTAGATGCAATATAATCTTCTTTTGAAAAAAATTAGGGTGCTTTCTGCAGTGAGATTACCATGGAAGAATTTTGGACCTATAACACCGTTCGTGCCTGTCCATATATTAATTTTCTCTGAATATCGAGTATATACGATCTAGTGAGGGTTTTCTTCCCACAGCTTCAACGATTGACCTCACTGTTCAACGAAATTTCATTTATTTTCACCATTTCATTAGCAGATCTGAATCATCATCAAGTTACTCAATTTGTTCCTTTATTTTGCTTATAGTACCTTAGCTTGAGTTCTAGTTCTGTTGCCATAATCCAAAATCAATTTTATGCGATTCGGTTAGATGCATTATTTAAATGAGAAATTTAATACTTATTATACAGTAAACGCAGAAAAATTCACCACACAAACAACTTCAATTATAGCACATACCCACATATCGATAAAAATAATGGAATAAATCCTTCAGTTTTTGTCATAGACCATGAGATGATTATTTTAGCCAAGAATTAATGCGTTAATTTTCATTTAGTTACAAACTTACGTTTTTGTGATTATGAGATAGTAATAAAACCTTGTCGTGAAGATATCCTTTCAACGAAAGGTGATATGATTTATCATGAATCGGAAAAAATTAAGTTGGGGATTTTCCCACACTCTTTATTTTCCAAGAAAATCTAAATTGCTTACAAAACATAACAGACTAAAAATCGAAATCGACGGTGCTTGTGAAATTTCATACAGAATGTTTCCAGATATTTCACTAAATCTTTTGCGTTTCTGCGCTCTGTATAGAATTTTGCATGTTTGTAGCCGCAAAACTAAAAAATTTGCTGATGGACGGACTAGAAATTTTCACAAAACGTTTTGTTTTCATTTTTTATATACTTTTTATTTCTTATTTCCTATGAAAATGGGAAACTATGAATAACATAACCCCATTTGTTTGTTTCTATGGACCTATAGTTTATAGTGGACTCTGAACCACTCACCTAGACCGTGAGTGATAACTGTCACCACTAATGATTACAAGTTATCTGGCCTTCAATGGTTTTTTTTTGACTCAAATCTAAGCTATCTATCCAAAGTCTGTAACGTGCTAAATCACGTCATAACAATTTGAATTAAAACAACTGATTCCAGTCAACCCTCTATCTGTGTCACGCCACTGGTTAACAATCTAATGCGCATAATCCGGCATAATCCAACCGCCACAGCATTACCAACTTCCGCGAACTTAATTGACATACCTCGTACATCCTGTAATTTTTGTATTTGACTAAATATTCAACGTGGCATGGTGAATAGCATTTTCCAATTTTTTTCAGGTTGAGTTTATCCAATGCTTCATGAGGTTCTTAGATACATTTTGGCAAAGCTGGGGCAGTTTTCAGCCTGCGTAATAAATGTTATTCAACCAGTGTCGTCGTTAAACGTGTGATGTCAGCTTTAGTTTGGCACATTTCTTGTCTGATGATTTTCGACGGTTTTTCACAGGGAGCTCATATTTTGTCATTCCAGCATATTTAGCTCTTCTGGCTGGTGTCTATGGTTTTTATTCGGATTTGTTATAACACAATTCCCAGATTCACCAACCGTTGGACATTTGTCTTCAACGCACCTCCACTTAGTTTCCCCCGATGCTAATTCACGTTTCTGTTCTTTATATTTGAAACACTTATGAACTAAGAGAATAATTCCTCTTTGACTCAGCATTTCACTCAAATTTAAAGCACTATTATTCTCAAACATTTTTCACGTGACTTGCAATAACTTTCAACATCTGATTGCTTTTCTTTTCATTTTCTGTTAATATTTATAAACTACCAATGAAGTGTGAAATAATGATTGGGGTTGGGAGAGATTATCACCTACGAAAGGTAGGTTAGGTGAAAAAAAAACCTGTGAAACTCTGGACCCAGATGGGATCTTTTAGACTCATTGAAAATGTTAGGGGACAAGTTGGTCATTTTAGGGCTGATATGGGAACCGACCTTCTCGATATCGAAAAATCTCTTTTTTTCTCAACAAAAAATTGATTTAAAAAGCAATTATCAAATAAATTGTACGATTAATTAATTCAATTAATCAACAATATTTGTGTAGATATCTAATTTCAAAAGTAACTGAAGTCATCTGGCGATAATTTTTATCGTTTCATTTAAAATACGACATACGATACTCTGATATTAAATGACGCTGCAAGGAATATCAGCAATAAAATTATTTTCACTCAGATTATCTTTCAACGAAACAATAACCGTTCACGCCCATTCCAGCCCATAAGCCTACAATTCGATAATAGCATTCGAAAATCTTCTCAAAATATCATTATAATAATTTATTAGCGTTCAAATGTTATGCCCAACGTTATTTTCACGGCTAATAAAACGCAAAATGCTAAGACGAAGTTAATGACGCTTACACATATCTCCATTTGTGTCAATAATATGGCTATATTTTCCTTGTTTGTCTGAAGAAGATCTCTGTAAACCTATAAGTTTGTCGGCTAGTTCAGTTTCACTTCGAGCTCTATTTGCAATGACCGAATTGTAAATATGTACCAAGGTGATTCAGAGACGATTATCGGATCTTTAACAAACATACCGCGCTCGGTGCATTCCATCCATTCAAACGAGAAAGATTTAGTCCAAGAAATAAAAAATTGGTTACATAGGGTGGACATATGCTGATGTTTTATAGTATATTCAGAAGAGGTGTTCAGTAATGCAAGCTCATTGAATACGCAAATTCCTCTGACCATACAGTACGAGGGCACATCGAAAAATCCGGGAGATTCTGTTATTTTACATTGATTAGGTATAATTGTAATGACCAAAAGAATCTCTCGTACATAGCTCGACGTTATAACCGATAGGCATGACGAAAGATTTTGAAATCCTCTTCCGTAATGCGGATACACATCTACTGTTTACAACAAAACCTTCATTCCAGTAATAAACTAAAGTTTTTGGAAGTTTGAAGCCATTTTTATAATCAATTTTAAATGTTGCGCGAAAACAGCTCGTCGTGTCATGGCGTCGTGTGTGATGTCATACTTACGTAAACGTCAAATTTATTTACGCGCAGCTAGACAGCACAACAAGGTGTTTGTACATCCCATACAAGAAAATAATAAGAGAAAAATGATTAAATCTTGCACGACCAAACCCGAAAGACAAATTCGTCACTTTATTTCTGTGAAGATCACTTTGATGTGAGTAGTTTATCATGTATTGATAGATTTTTAACTAAATATTTGTTTGACGTGAAATAGTTGAAATGTAGAGGCTATGGAATAACTAGTCATTTATTGAGGTTATGTTTGTGTTAGTCTCGGTTATCATTCTTATTATCAATTTTAATTGTTACCTTTGCAGTTTTCAGTTGCCAAATGATATGGAAAATTATATGGAATACCATGTGATGGGGCCGGTATCACAAGTACGTATGAAACCAGGATGTAAGCCCTGAAAAATTTACTTGCCAACCAGACAGGAAAACACAAACATCTAACACAACAAAGCGACCCTATATAGTTAAAAACGAAGGATGATGATTCCTGAAGAGTGTGAAAAGCAATTTGAAGAAGTATATAGTTAAAGGGCCATCAAGTTCAAAAGAAATTGCATCTTGTAGTTCAGGTATAGTTTACTAACTTATTTATTTGAATGTTAATTCAGTAAAAATTACATATGAAAGTAAAACAAGATAAACTTCTACGAGTTTAAAACGATGATTACTATTTGTATCTAGTGTTAAAGATAAATACAAATAAAATATACTTACAAAGAGGTTTTCACGTTTCTAAATTCGGACGAGCAAAATTCTTTATTTGTTGCGAGGAGCTCATCCAACATCAATAAATCGATACTGGGCACATTCGAGCTGTTTGCCTCAACAAAGCTTGGTTCCATTGTTATAGATAGATTCGTGTTGTAAAGTCGATAAATCACAAAAACAAATATAAACTCAATCGTAACGCGCAATCAGTAGTAGGTAATCAAAACACAGTGACGCAAGAATGGCGTTTGAGTCAAAATGGCCGATTGCAGTATTTTACTATTTTATTTTATTGAAAATCTTATTAATCTCAATTTTTTAAATAAAACTAAAAGAGTTTTTTATATGCTTTGAATGTGTATTTTCCCCTAAAGCCATTAAATCTTTGATTATGTCATACTATCGTCACGCTCATTCTCGCTACTCTTCGAAACCTCAACTCAGTGACGTAGAGGAATGTGAGTTAGAGGATTTATTTATCAAAACATGGTTGTCCAAATGTAACGATCACAAAATGGAAACTAAGTAAAAATAATTTATTATCAGTGTCTCTTCAAAAGAATGAATGTGTTGCTTTCTAATCATCCTTCCGGTTATCTTAATTCTCTGATGACGAATCTGCAGCACTATTCACAATAAAAGAGTATATTGGTGGTATCTAAAAGATGGTCCAGTTTCCACATTTTATTTTCTTGCTTAATCACGTGGGCTATCCAAGTGGTCCATTTGTCGGCTATCACATTGTTTATCGTGTTATTCAAAAGCACTTTAAGATCCTTCAACCTGAACTCTGTATTATTACCGTCTAACTCACCCTTCGCTTGTGCCCAAATCAGCCCAATTAGGTTCAATCCGCATTGGTGAGGAGGAAGACGGAGAATGATATCTTTCTGATTCTTCGCCATTTCGTCAATGTTATACTTCTTATAAAATTGCTTGTGACGTAGGATGTTTCTTTTTCGCCAGGAACTCCCTGGTGACATTTCTTGTTGGAATTAAATCTAACCGTTGTATATATTCTTCAAAATGTCATGACTTCGTGGTAGTCGCCAATGCGTTTGCTTTCAAACGAAAGTAAACCAAGGTTGATAATCTTTGTAAGAATGCTTGTTGGGAATCTTGTACGATTTTGATCAACCCAGATTTCCTGAACCGTATATCCTTCATCGACCTCAAATATTTTCGTCTAAATTTCTTCCCTGTCTATAAGAACTTATTAGATATGTCTTTACCACCAGAAATTCAGTTCTTGGAGTGCCTGCCACAATTCGGTTTCTTGACAAAATTATATACAGGGTGCTTCAACGAAAACTAAACAGAGGCTATATCTACCAAGATATTCATTTCTGATCAAAACGCAAAAACAGGTCAATTTTTGTTTCAAGGGGGACATCTTTTGGGGTACAAAACTTGCCTAAAATATCAACCCCCTAAGCGGGGGTTGCAATCCTTGAATATTTTGAATAGGGAAGATGGGTCGAGTGATGACTCAAAAGAAAGGTGGTATCTTTGTCTACATCGCCTTGAACGAATTTCCATTTTTAATTGAAAACTGTAAAAGATACAGGGTGAGCAACTGAAAGATAGGAAGACTATTTCCTGAGACTATTCAAGTTTCAGTGAAGTAAAATGGAACAGATCCATGCTGATCAATGGCAGTCATCATCAAGTACCATCCTCATCTCGAATTTCAACCCCTAGAGCAAGGGTGACCGCCCTTGAAAATTTGACCTGTTGCGTTTTGATCAGAAATGAATATCTTGGTAGATATATCCTCTTTTCAGTTTTCATGGAATCACCCTGTATTTTAGCAAAAGTATCCCATTTGAAAAGGAAAAATTGAGTGGACGACAATCCAAGGAAATAATAACGAATGTCATTCATTACATGAAACGAGAAAAAATGCAGAATGAACCAGTAATTTCTTTGAAAAAGGTTCAAGAACGTGTAGCTGTCGCAACAGGAGTAGGTTTGCCAACTGTGCAAAAAATTTCTAGCGAAATGAAGGAGATTGAATATGGCGAAAATAACAGTTTTTCAACTCCCGATAGAAAGAGAAGAAAACAGGTCTCGATGACTTCGATAGAGCTCTGCTTCGAAGGTTCGTCGTCAATTCTTACGTAGTCGATAAAATCGTACCCACATTAAAGCGAATCCATTAAAAGTACGTCGATGAGAATGAATATACAGGATCACGAGAGAGCATTCGAAAAGTTTTGAGAGGAATGAGGTTCCGTTGGATTAAGACGAAAACGAATAGAAAGCTACTTATGGAAGAACCTGAAATACAGCAACTATTTTGTTGCTGTATTTGAATGATTCAAAAAGAATCAAACGATACCGCCAAGAAAGAGACCAGTAATTTACATGGACAAAACATATATTCATCCTTCCCATACAAACAAGAAGGCTTGGAGTGACGAGACAAACGACGGCCTATGTAGCCTGTTTCAAAAGGACCAAGACTGATAATTTCGAACGCCGGTAGTGAATGTGGAAATTCACATCTGGCATATCTGACCTTTAAGTCCAATTGTAAATCCGGTGATTATCACGATGATATGAATTTCACAAACTACGAAATTTTTTGGAGAGAAAACTTATTCCAAATTTACCACCAAAAGTGTGTTAGTTTAGACTATCGAAGTTTTCTATTTTCCCAGAACATCTTCAGGTGAGTACTGTAGTATTTAGCATTCGAGCTTATAATTATTCGTATTAACGATCAAATTAGTGATCGATAACGCCCCATATCACAATGTACAAACAGAAAAACACCCGATCATGGCTTCCCGAAAAGAAGAAATGAAAGAGTGGCTGCTACGTCGAAATATTGCCTTCGCAGAGCACAGCTTTGTAATCTATTAAATTGAACAAACCCAGATATAAAGCGTATGCTATTGACAAACTCCTGAAGGATCAGGGTCACAATGAACTTAGACTTCCCCCATATCATCCTCACTTAAACCAGATTGAAAAAGTTTGGGCAGCCATGAAAGTTTATGTAGCTGACAGGAATGTTGATTTCTCGATGAAAAATGTGGAAGAACTATGTGGTGAGTTCTTCTCTTCGTTTTCTCCAGATCAGTGGGAATCATTACGCGACAATACGCAGAAATAGAACAATCTTTCATGGAGCAAGAACCTATGCTGGATGACATTATCGACAATTTCATAATTACTTTGCAAACAGAGGTGACAGCAACAGCTAGTCTTCTAGTTCTGATGAAGCGCTGACATAGAAAACTTTCAATTTTTCGTTATTTAACTCATTTTGTGTTTCATATTTGAATTGTTTGCAAAAATTATCTAGATAAATAGAGTTTTTACCATTTTTAATGAATTTGTATTATTAAATCCGAATCATTCGTCGTCACGATAGCGCAATACTATTATACCTCTTAAAATTTCCGTTTTCTTTGTTATGTCGTTAATTAATATAAACCCGTCGAGGTATCACAAAGATACTAAGTACTTAGGGAAAACTAGTACCTAATCCTTTGCCTTGAATCCTATTGAATATCAACTGACAATTACTATATTTCATCCTATTGTACACATTCCAGGTATTCATGAAAATTTAAATTATAAGGAGAAAACAATAGTACTTATTATGAAGGTTCAGTTAGAAAAAACCCTGATAGGAAAATTTCCTGTAGTCTAACTGGTGATGAGTCTGTGACACACTTCTTTGTAATAGAAATTAAAATGATCGAGAACCTTGAAATGCCATATGCGTAGGAGGGATAATTTTTTCTAAAAGCCCTTACGCCGATCCTGATAGCTATTTGACATTATATTGCAGAACGTAATATTTATCTTACTTCCTCCGCTTGCTATCTCTTTTGTTCTTCGCGCATCTTACAAGAATCTCAACCGCACAGATATTCTTGTTGACTTTGCAGCCCTCATCAAATATTCAATATAATTTTCTTATCACTTCGCATCAAAGGGGATTTTGTGGTCCGTTTAACTGAAGTAAAATTCGTTTTCCATTGTATTTTAGATGCTAACATTTTGAACCACTATTAATTGAATATTCTTCATTTACTAAACACTTTAAACAGTTGTACCTTTCTGAGATAATTTGTTTCGCCAATGTTGTTGAGTTCCCTATTATGTTATTTTAATATCTGAAATATCCTTCCAAAAGAAGGCGAAACTTAATTATAGGACACTCATTTATAAATTGGGTTAACAGATATTTTCTGAATAATAATGCGTTCGACCACTTACGCAATTGTAATGAATTTGATTCGACACATAAAACCGGTATTGAAAACCATTCTTGTTTATTAAGAAAACATCTTTCAAAAAACTGAATGAACAAGTTTCCTCTCCCAGAACTAGTTTAGTTTTATATTTAGTGACTATTTTCATAGAAAAGCATCAATATCTGAAATCTAAATATTATAATATAATTTTGCAATCAATTTCATTGTTATTGATCTTCTTCTTCTTCTTCTTCTTTAAATAGGACGATGTCCTGTTTTTCTGTTACAGCCCCTGCTGCGAACCGGAGCTCCAGCACTCATGCCATCGCTTTTTCGGCCTTCCTATGGGTCTTCTAGTGTTGGGTTTTGTGTTTTTGCCCACTTCGCCATACGTTGGGGCCATTCTGTCTACGTGATCTATCCATAGGCGTCGACATGCTCTTGTCCACCTCACCACATCCTGGACATCTAGCTCCTTAGCGTATCCTCATTCCTAATTCTATCTCTGCGTGTAATACCTCTTATAGCTCTTAGTGTTCTCATCTCTGTTGTCCTCATTAGTTGTTTTATTTTTGTTGTCTCAGCTCTTGTCTCAACCGCATATGTCATCATGGGTCTCACAAAGGTTTTATAGATTCGGACTTTGCTTTCTGTGCTTATTCCGCCAGATTACATCTCTCAGGAAGCCAGATATTCTCGATGCTTTCATTGTCTGCTGTTTTGCTTCTTGTAATAGTTGCCTATCGCTCGATACTTCTACTCCTAGGTATTTAAAATGTGAAACTTGCTCTATTATATGGTCGTTCACTACTAGTTTGCATCTAATTGGATCTTTCGCTATTACCATGTGTTGATATTACCATGTTATATTTTTCTGCTGTTACTTTGAACTTTTGTAGTAGACGTTGTAGGTCGTCCTCATTCTCGGCTATTAGTAAAGCATCATCTGCGTAGCACAGTATTCTCATAGTTTTGTTACCCATCCTATAGCCTTGGTTCATTTGGTTAACACCTGCTATTATTTCATCCATGATTAAATTAAATAGACATGGGCTGAGGCTGTCACCTTGTCTAATGCCTGCGTTAATTTTGATCTCGCTTGTAAGTCCCTGTGTAGTTTTTACTTTCGTCTTATTAGAGTTATTTAGTTCTTTGATTATGTTCATGCATTTATTGCTTAAGTTTTTATTTCTGAGGATAGTGGTCACATCGTTTATTCGAATTCTGTCGAATGCCTTTTCCAAATCTATAAAACATATAAACATCGGTTGTTATTGATTCTTTCAATAATTATTGTTATCTTTAATATCCGATATAGATGTTGTAGATGGTGAATGATCATAAATAATGATAATGATATTTTAAGATACACTGTGCCAAGAAAATTCAAGCACATATCAATATTTCAAACCTTTTTTGGTAGGCAACTAAATTTTACTACGTTTTTTCGGATATGTCCGGATATATACCAACAAAATTCGCACATAATCCTCTCATGAGGAATTAAATAATAGAAATTGAGGACATCAGTTAATCAATTTTGAGAGTAACGTTTGTTCGACTTGAAATTTTTAATTTTCAGTAATAATGCAATGTGAATCGTGAAGTTGGACACATATAGAAAGTGCTGAAGCAGTGCTGTTAGATGACCTAGGTTGCACTTATACAACTGTTTCCACAATGATACAGGTATAAGGAGACTGGTAGTCGTGAAAGGAGGCCTGGGCGATAACGGCGATCCACGGCCGTTATTAAAAATTTCCTAGTTGAGACAGAACAGTGGAGTACAAATTAGCACTGAAACAATATGACAACGAGGTTTGAGACCTTGAGCTGCAGTTCGAGGCCCAGCTCTAACCCAGCACATCGAAGACCCCAAGTGAATTTTGCCAGGGAACATGTTAATTGATTAGTAGCTGAGTGGGAGAGAGTTTTGTTTGAAGATGAGTCAAGATTATGTCTTTTTCTTTACGATCGGCGTTCTATTGTGTAGAGACTTTGAAATGAGCGATATGCCAAGGCAACTTTTCATCTACTTATGATATTGGTGGAGGTTCAATAATGATGTGGGGAGGATTTTATTTGACCGCCCGTACTGATCTTATCATCATAAATACTCAGAGGTATGTTAAAAACATTTTAGAGGAACATGTTTTCTAATTGTGGCAAACATGGGACCAATCTCATATCGTTGGGAACTACCTTCAAGATCACTAAATCACTTCGACTCAGTCGCCTGCACGAAGTCTAGAGTTAATCCAATCCAACATATCTGGAACATTCTCAATAGAAGATTAAGAAGCCAGCAGATTCATCCAGCTAGCGTGGATGAGGATCGAAACATACTGATCGTTTTAAAAGAAATTGATCAGAATGCTATAAGTTTATCGATTTTGAGTATGAATCGTAGATGTCATGCAGTTAGTCTCCCAGGAACGGTATTAATAGGTTTTGGGAACTCTGATTTTTTTCAAAAGTTTTATTATTACTCTTATTTTAATTTCTATGAGTACCATTTTCATTTTGATTGTCCCCAAGCATGACTTCGTGCTGGAGGATTGCTGGATAAATAATTCTTCAATATAACTGAACTTTTCCTGAGTAAATTTGAATTTTCGATTGCAATGAATACCAAACAGCTCACGTTAGATAAACAGGTCGAAACCAATCAAGATTCAAAGAACATCTCTCCTCAGATAACAAATTCTCACTTTTTGAACATATTAAATCTACAAATCACAGAATTACATTAGATAATTTGAAAGTTACCACAAATGCAATAAAGGGTTGACAATCAGTTTCACTACTCAACATTTGAAATAACGTAATTGTCGAAAGCGGTTGTGTGTATCAAAAATAAACATTTTGGATATCAGTCAAAAGTGATTCATTTTACTTATATTAGAATCATAATCACATTTATAATTGTCACATTTAAAACAGGTATAGGTACTTTCTCATAACTGCTAGCTGTAAACACTTGAATATGACGTAACTGTCGAAACCGGTCGGCTGCATTATAAATAAACATTGTGGAAATCAGACGAAAGTGTTTCGCTTTTATTTTCTTCTTAATTTTAATCTTTTGTGCTTATGGGAGAAATAGATTGTTTAGTCAACTTCAATTCACGTACAGGTATTACGTAATGTCTGTGATTAAACGTTTGTTCAAACTTACAATAGTTATTAGATAAGAAATTCATATTTTTGTTATACATTGTTCGAATCTGAATAAACTATATTATCATTATTTATAATGATAATAAGGCCTGCAAGATATCACACTTTTTCAAAATTAATACTGATTAGTTTTGTATATAGTATACTGCCTTCGAAGAATCTTCAAGATTGAGTAGCAGATATAATGATAGTAATTCTAACAGAATAATTTGTATGCAAGTTGAAATTTTAGCGTATGATTTCTCTTATTGTAGTCGAGGTTCTTTAAACATGAGAAACGAAAACATAGATGTTCAGGCAAAGGTTGAAGAGTTTCACCTCTCACCAATCTCTATTATTGCTTCATTTCCTCATTGTGAATCCTTATAATCTAAATTGCAGTTGTTTGTTCGGAATTCGTGACAGGATGAATACGAATGATAAAAACGTACAGAAAAAATTAAGTGCTAACTTCGCTATCAAAAAGCATCTCTATTCCATTTTAAAATTACTGGTTTTATCATTTCGTGAGTTCCATGAAAACTAATTTTGCTGAAGAGTAATTATAGGTATAAATACAGGGTGTCTCTCAGGCTCTATGACAAACTCACAGGTCTTGATATCACAATTCAGAGCGATTGTGTGATGTTATCATATATGGAATGAAATACATATATTTCTGTACAGAAGGTGACATTCCTAGAATGATTATCAAGAATGTTGAGTTACTCTGGATAGATAAGTGTCAGAATATCTTTTTCGATAGATAAAATTTTATCTTGAAATCTCAAATTTTTCGAATTGTATTCGCATTTCTTCGTTAATGAAGAATGTGATCAATGTTCATTGTTTTTGCGATAGAAATACACGACACGCTGCTGTAGAAACAATAAGATGGACATTCTCATTTCCAATTCTTTCATGGGCATTGTTTATCCGATCTTGTAACTGTTCGAAATTTGTTATCTCTACACTGTAGACAAGTTGTTTCATGTATCTCCATATATATATATATATATATATATATATATATATATATATATATATATATATATATATATATATATATATATATATATATATATATATATATATATATCGATATATCGTATCCAGAACGATCAATATGGATGATTTTTTAATAAGTGAACACCTGCATCAATTTCTCACCAAATTATGTAGAGTGCCGCAACAGATTTCAGTTTTTTATAAAAACTAAAAAGCAGCAGATGCGACGCTGCTTTATATTCATTTCATGTATTCAGTGTTTGAAATCAGTTAGTTTGCACTTTCTTTCGGTTGTAAGCACAAATAAAAGATTCAAGTTTTGTGATTCGACCATTTGAGTAGAGAAGAGACGTTACGAGCCGTTGGCATGCTCCAAGCTGGAAGCTCACAACGGGAAGTATCCAGGGTTCTGGGAAGTAACCCAAGTGTCATAAATCGTTTATGGTCGCGTTTCAATGAAACAGGTAGCGTAGAAAAACGCCATACAGGTCGTTTCAGCATCTCAATTAGCTCTAGAGCTATCACGAGTTCATAATGTACAAATTTCCGACCAAACTGTGAGAAATCGACTGTACGAAGGTCAACTCCACTCCAGACGTCCTTTAAGAGTTCCACAACTGACCCATGGAAATCGCGCTGCTCGTTTAGATTGGTGCCAAGAACACGTAAACTGGGATCAAGAGAGGTGGGCCACAGTTCTCTTCAGTTATGAATCTAGATTCAGTTATTATCCCGATTCGGGAAGAATTCGAATAAGGAGGAACCTGAAAGCAAAACCGTCTCCAGCATGCTCGAGAGGTTGTTAGACAGGAGGCGGATCAATGATGTTTTGGGGAGGTATACACCTTGGTGGAAGAACTGACCTCGTTTTCATACAGAACAACCTCACGGGAAATTCTTACGCAAATGAGATAGTTTTACCTGTAGTGGTACCGTATCTCCAAACAATGGGTCAAAATCCAACAAGTTTATGCCTCCACATCGTGCAAGAGTTGTCTTGAACGTTCGTGAAGAGAATGATATCGATCTTCTACCGTGGCCATCCTGATCCCCAAATCTGAATCCCATCGAGCATGTGTGGGACACCCTAAAAGAAATCTCCTGCGACAAAACGTCTTCCATCATGAACAGGAGCTTCGATTAGCAGTTCAGGGGCTTAGAATGACTTAGGCCAAAATGTAATAGACAATTTAATATTGAGCATGCCGCGACGATGCCAAAGTGTCATTAATAACATCAAATTCATATTTTAAAGATATTGGTAAGTGTTCCTAGACTTTTTGAGGTGTATATATATATATATATATATATATATATATATATATATATATATATATATATATATATATATATATATATATATATATATATAGAATGCTGTGATACTAAAGAGAATTCTTCCTTCCATATCAAATTTCATGTGTAGAATGGTGAAGCAGGGTGTTTTTCCCAAGAACTTAAGATTGCGAAAGTGATTCCAATCTACAAGAAAGGCGATATAAACAGTTGTAATAGCTACAGGCCAATATCTGTTCTACCAGTAATATCGAAGAAATTCTGGGACGAAGGCTGATTGATTTCTTGGATGAAATGCACATTTTAAATGATAACCAACATGGCTTAAGATCAGGTAGGCCAATGACAACGGCTCTGGTTGGCTTGCTGGAGAGCATAGCTTTGGATAACCACCAATGTTCGGACATCCTATCATGTGACTTTAGTAAGGCTTTTGATTGCGTGATGAGGGGTCTACTGCTGGATAAAATGGAATTTCATGGAATTCGGGAAACAGCTTTGTCTATCTTCAAATCGTATCTATCGAATAGGGCACAGTTGATCGTGTGGAGGAGCTGTCAGTCAGAGAAAGTGGAAGTAGAGCTTGGAGTTCCCCAAGGCTCAATCCTGGGGCCTTTATTATTCATTTTATATATTAACGATATGCCAGCTGATGTACCCTGCGAGAGAACTAGTGTGTATGCTGATGATGGTTCAGTATGAATGGACTCAAGCTGAACACAGATAAAACCCAAAGAATTCAATTTGGTACTAACGCTTCCGAAAATCACACCACTAGCCTCCTGGGAATAACTTTTGATAGTAACCTTCATTGGCAAGCCTACATATCATCACTGTCAGGAAGGTTGTCAACGGCGATATTCACAATAAGGCGTATGAGGGTTGTATCAACACATGAAGTATGTAAGCTGACATATTATGCTAACTTTCATTCCATCACCACCTATGGTATATTGTTGTGGGGATACAGCTCAGAAATTAACAGAGTGCTCTTGAAGCAGAAGAAACAGTGAGGGCTATATGTGGTGCTTCAAGTATGACTAGTTGCCAGCCCCTTTTTTGGTCTAAGGGTATACTTACTGTCGTTTCTGTGTTTATACTGAGCTGCCTAAGATATGTATATGATAATGAAGATAAATTTGCGTCCAATGCAGAATTTCACACCTACAATACCAGGAGAAAGAATGACCTTATTATTAAACATCACCGACTAAAAAGGACTCAAATGGGAGTCAATTACCTGTGTATGAAACTTTTCAATAGGCTACCTGATGAAATTAAGAATGCTGATAGGACCAAGTTCGTGACAAAAATTAAAAGACTGCTGTTAGAGGACACAATTCATTCAGTTGACGAGTTTCTGGAGAGGGGTGTCTAATGGAGTCACATTCATGTTTGTTTGTCTAATTTTGTCATATCATGTTATGGATGTCCGTGTTTTACAAATATCTGTTTCCTATGATTTATTAGTTTATAGTATGTCCTGTATTACTCAGTTTTTATTTTAAGCGTTTTTATGTCCGCCACTTTTACATTTTTAAATGACGTATCATGTAAATAGTTGATGATCAAAAAAAAATAGAAATCTAATGGGTTGAGATCCGGTGACCGTGGTATCCAAACAATTTGACCTCCCCTTCCAAGCCACCTATTTCATTCAGCCATTCAACAACTATTCTTCCTTGATGCTGATGTCAAACATTGATAAAGAATCTATTTTCGAAAAGTTTTCGTCTGAGCACATTTAGATTCTGCAGGGCCCATATATGATCGTTATTGAAATTATTTGTACCATCTCTTGTGAAACATGATTCATCAGACCATAAAATGTTGGAAATGAAATCTGTATATTGAGCATGTAGCTGCAGAATTCAGCGGCAAAATGTGAATCGATGCTACTCGTCCTCTGCATTCAATTCCTGAACTCCCTGTCGATGGCACTGTGCTAATTCAAAATTCTAACACGCGGAGACATACCTAGTAAACCTATATCGGGTACGCTGAATACAGTAGTAACCACCGTTTTTGATAGTTAGCTCTTGTTTAGGAGATATTCGCCTTTGAAGTTAGCTGATTTTAGTAGCAAATATATAACTTGTGTAAACAAAGAAACTTCAACAAGAAATGTCAAATTAAGAAATATCAGAACTAAGACTATGAAAAATGCACACAAATACATAGCAAAATACGTAGTAACATCAGTGACAATACTAATTAATACGTATTAACAGTGACATCTGTGAGAAATTTGAGTTAAAATCATGATTGTGCGTTTAAATTTTTGATTTAACTATAGGAAATGTGTTTTCTTTTCTTATTTTCTTAGTTTTTGGACATTTTGTTAAGAAACGGTGTTTGAACGAGGTTTTTCTATGTTGGTATATTCAGAAAAGTTGTTGGCCATGACAATAGCTAAAACTTTGCCGAAGACAGTAAAGCGATATTCCGAACGGTTTGGGAATTACAAGCATATAATGTACTGAAGTCATAAGCGACGAACCCTACTAAAACCAGCCCTAACTTCAAAGGCGAATATCTCCTAAACAAGAGCTAACTTTCAAAAACGGTGATTACCACTGGATTCAGCGTACCCGATATAGGTTTACTAGGTATGTCTCCCGCGTGTTAGAATTTTGAAGTGTCATTTTCACGCACTGTGTGATTAGAGAGCAGCTCTTCAAAACATTCCACACATTTCGCGACGTTTGCAACTGATTTGTAATCCGCCAAATACTCATCGAACATTATCTTCAACACAGTCTATAATGTTCTCTTCATTCTGTATGATCACTTGACGAGGTCATACATGTTTTGGCTCAAATGTTCCCGTTTCTCCGAGTCTTCTAAAATCTTAACCGATCAGGGGGATGTCCATGTATTTTATAGCAGTTATTTCCATCGCAAAAACCATAAATTAGATCATATCTGCATATTCTTCATCACTGAAAGAATTCATTCTCAATTCTAGGAATTTGAAGTTTCAAACTAAAATTATCTATCGAAAAGACATTATCAAAGGTAAGTCAAGATTCTTTATAAACATTTTACTATGGTCACTTTCTATACAACATGATATTTATTTCATTCCATCTATGATAACACCTCAGAATTGCTCTCGTAAGATGAAAATTGAGAATAGAATTTTGGAAACTGACTGTCTTCGAAATTAAAAAGATTACGTTACTGTTTTCACTAATTTGCCTTAGAATTGCTTCAGGAATCACCTATCAAAGTTTATCATAGAAATTGGAGAAACACTCTGTATATAAGATAACTTCGCACGCGCTTTGTGTGAATTGTTTCATAGTTTTGTATGAAAATGATCTGAATATCATTTCATAACAACGAACAATCGCAAGGAATTTTATGAAACTTAGGATTTCTGTGAGAATTATATTGGGGCCATGATCATTAACCAAGCCGTACACTGCATCTGTGAATGGTAGAATCGTTCACCATAGCCAAAAAGCCGAACTATCGAACACTAGAACCGATTATTGCATTCATGAAGTTTAACCCTACTTATGCGGAAATGTTGTGCGAAATTGGTCCAACAGAATATGCCAAATACAGCAGAGGATAGTGTCTATTTGGCAGAAATAATATTCCATAACAACGCAATCGACTATCATATCAATATCAAATATTACAGAAGTTCAAACCATTTCAAATACTAACATATCCCTGTATATAGACGCCACCTTGCGGTTGAGAACCAAATTCCTTCTGTTGTCATTTATATTTCTATTCCAGCCAGTACTTAGGATTTTAATGTTGATGGAAGTTCTTCAAGTCAGAACTAAATAAAAAAATCACTAAGTGCTGCACAACGATTACGAAACATTTAAATGCATCTCACAATGCACTATTATCAGGACAAACATAATGCAACGTTTCTTGCCATATCTTCGAACATCTCGGGGAAGTGGCCGCCAAGGCCGCCTAGTATTTTCACTCGTAGATGCAGCGGCATCTTCGCTATGTCGCGATGTGGACATCGCAGAAAGAGGTGGAAAGCAATGCTAAGAACGTCCATCTTCCGAGACAAGCTGGCGGTTAATTTGTAGCCGACTGACGACAGTCCAATTCAAGATCGTTGAACTTATCTAAATGTTTTATTGATGATGCAAGAAGTGTTACAATTAAATTTTTATCATCGATATTTTTCTGCGAACTGTATCGGAAATGTATTCCTAAGATAACAAAGAAATTAGAAAAGAGCTTGACAGAACCTTACAACGATTCGCCGACTGAATTTTAACATACGAGGATAGTCCCAAAAGTACCAAACGTAGTCCATATTTCTTACTCGATTGCCCTCTTCTTCTTACTGTATCACGCAATGTTTTCAAAAATGAGAAGACTTATGTTTAGTTTATGGACCAAACATCGCTGGTTATAATCTTTATCTACGACTAACTATAAAAATGCCTATTTTAACTAAATGTATAATAAAAGTACCACTTTTCTTCACACTATGCTGAAAAGTATTTCCATGGTAACCACCGATGAAAATTGCAATTTCTTCATCTCAGACTCTATGCTCAGAACTAGACTTGTTCGATGAAATAATAACAGTGATATACTCACAGTAATTACAGGAGATATTGGTGAATTATCTCCATCTCGTTGAATTTCAACCAAGGAAAATGATATCAACATCTACTCAGTGTCAAGTAATATTGGAAGGTGCTAATTGTAGTTTGGAGGCAGGAGAGTAGAAATTCTCAAATTTGTTGACATTTTTAGAAATTGAAGATGTCAAGTAGCTACGAATTATTAGAGAGTCTCCGCAATTGAGAGCGCAACACGCCATTGATGTTATCGACTGTATCGCTATCAATAGAAGTACGGCCATCTTTACACCATTTATACCACTATATTATACATGTTTTGGCGGCAATCTCGTCCCTAAATTCTATCTTCATTATTTCATCAATTATCAAGGTTTATGTGACTTTTTAAACTCTGTTGATTGGACTTTGAACTAAATGTCGATAAATGTCACGCACATAACCTTTACAAAAAACATCAATATCATAAATACCTCCTTTTCTCTCAATAATCAGGATGTGACTAGGGTTGAACGTGTTAAGGACTTAGGTATTGTCTTAGATGTCAAACTTTCATATGTTCTTCATGTGGATTGCATAGTATCGAGAGTTTTTAAAACGCTTGGTTTAATACTTAGAATTACTAAGAACTTTAAAAATATCCAGTCATAGAAAACATTATGTTTTTCCCTAGTAAGGTCAAATTTGGACTATCATCTGGTCACTCCTTTATCACGTTCATATTTAAGGAATTGAGAGAGTACAGAGAATGTTTTTTAAAAGTTTAAATTACAGATTTAATCGAAATTTGCTGCCAAGTGATTATAAAGTCAGCTTGTGCCGATATCTTGTCTTAAGCTTGGAAGGTAGACGTGCTCTATTTAATGGTGTTTTTTGCACCGAATTTTCAATAATTATAACAACTACCCTTTGATTAATTTCCTCACTTTTAATGTTCCTCAATATCATAATCGTCATAACACCTTATTTTACGTACCTAAAGCCCGAACTGCTCTATACTACAACTCTGTCCTTTTAAGATTAATGCGTTTCTGTAATTAACACTTGAAGAATTTCGATTTGTTTAATATGAGCTCGGTTTATTTCAAGAAACAATTGATTTTATATATTTATTTATATTATATATTTTTTCTTGTATCATTTGAATTGAAAATGTTTTCTTCTGTTTTTCATTAGTTAGTCAATATTGATAGAATATCTGTCGAACTTTTTTTATAATTATCTTAAATTGTTTTTATAGAGAACCCCTGTAATTGGAATTTTTCTGTTGGGGTTCCTGATTCAGTAAATAAATAAATAAATAAATCTGAAGGCAATCCCAGATCCAACACTTCAGCGCAAAAATTAGTTGGTGTCTTTCTCTTCGCCTGTCAAAAAGAGATGAACGAAACATAAACACTAGGGATGCAACATCGCTCATGAAAAACATCGATATTTTGAAAACTGAAACATCGATATTAGAAACATCGATATATCGATATTTTTTAGCAGAAATGGGACTCTATTTTATTTATTTTCACGTTTATTTTAGAAGAATAATAATTATTTTGTTTTAACAGAAATCAGGTATGTATTCATTTTTTAACACAGAATTTAAAAATAGTAATTTTGACAACCTAGTGCCCAGCGGTTTCTTTCGTTTGTGTGAGTAGCTTC
The DNA here is from genome assembly GCA_013387265.2 of Cryptolaemus montrouzieri. Taxonomy (NCBI): domain Eukaryota; kingdom Metazoa; phylum Arthropoda; class Insecta; order Coleoptera; family Coccinellidae; genus Cryptolaemus; species Cryptolaemus montrouzieri. Next base: position 21,842,842 of record JABFTP020000103.1, read on the forward strand.
TAAATTCTATGACCTAGTGAACGTCGAACAACAAACAAAACAATGGCCGTCAAAGTGGGCGAGCGAAGCAAGCGCTTAGTTTTGCGGGTGTTTGTTGACTGGATATTTCGTGAATCTGGTGACGTTGATGGTGCTCTGTGTACTTTTTACTGCATTATATACTCTGGTATTGAGTCATTTATTCCAGAAAAGAAGAAGAAAAGTGGTCGTTATCCGCCATGGTTTAATAAAAGCTTAATAGAGCTCAATAATAAAAAACAAGTACTGTGTTTTAAGGAATTTTACTTAATAATTGCGATTCAGACGAATTTCGTCTGAAGAAGCTACGGTGTAGTGAAACGCGTTACGAATCGCAATTATTAAGTAAAATTCCTTAAAACACAGTACTTGTTTTTTTTTATTATTGATAATGGAATTTTACCAAGTAAAAGCCTCCCAAATTCAAATCTTAATAAAGCTAATTAATGCTAAGAAAAAAGCTCATGCACGGTACAGATCTTCTAATTCTTTACATGATTATCAGGTCTTCAAGGATTTGCGAGCTCAATGTAAGATCAGAACTAGAGAGCGTCATGAGAACTATGTATTGCAGGCTGAATCTAGAATAAAATCAGATCCTCAAACGTCTTGTAGATACATTAATAATCTGAAGGCCTCCAATGGTCAATTGCCGGGTAGAATGTTTCATGGTTACAGGGTGGTTAACGCAGGGGATGACATTGAACAGTTGTTTTATCACTTTTTCAAGTGTTCGTTTCTCAAGGTGTAGTACATTCTTGCTTTGAAGTACAGAAGTTTTGGATGTCACATCATTATCTTTTATGCCTGCAGAAGTGTTTGAGGGAGTCGGTGACCTGAAGCAGAGTAACCCCTGCGGTCCAGATGGTATTCCGTCTGTTCTTCTCAGGAGTTGTATCTGTGCATTGACCACTCCAATAACGCGTATATTAAATTCCTCTTTAAATGCAGGCGTGTTTCCATCTATTTGGAAACAAAGTTACATCTTGCCTATTTTCAAATCTGGCGATCGCCAGGATGTTTTCAATTATAGAGGAGTTTGTATTCCATCAATTATTCCGTAATTGTTTGATAAATTGGTATGGAAGACCAACAGTTACAAATTTGGTTCTATTCTTGGACGATATCACAACATCTCTTGAGCGTTGACGCGGTGTACACTGTTTTTCGAAAAGCATTTGACAGAGTTAATATAACATTATTGTTGGACAAGCTGTACATGATGGGTCTGAGGGGTGCATTACACGATTGGTTGGGTAGCTTCTTGCGCAACCGTCAATTTTGTGTTCGTTATGGTGGTTTCATTTCAGAATATTTTCACATTCTGGTGTTCCCCAGGGATCACATTTAGGACCCCTCATGTTCATCTTGTTCATCAATGATATTTCTTTAGTGTTTCGTCATAGCAAATTCTTACTTTTTGCAGACGATTTAAAAGTTCATAGAACCGTGTCATGTCAGAACGATGCTTCGCTATTTCAAGATGACCTCAACCGTTTCAGTGTATGGTGTGCGCTTAATAGACTAGATCTCAATTTATCGAAATGTAATATCATCTCGTTCTCTCGAGGGAGTGTCGAGTTGCATCAATATTCTATCAATGGCAGTATGTTGAATCGAGTGAATTCTATAAGAGACCTTGGTGTTACTTTGGATTCCCGTTTATTGTTTAGGGAACATATTTTTGATATCAAAAAGAGGGGTTCCAGGCTGTTGGGATTTATTCAGAGGAATTGTATGAACTGCTCTGTTGACACCTTTAAAATTGTGTATTGTTCTTTTGTAAGAAGTATCCTCGAGTATGTCTCGGTTGTGTGGAGCCCTTCCTATACTTGCTATGTCAGTTGTCTAGAGGGTGTGCAAAAGCGATGTTTGCGCTTGGTAGAATACAAAATGTACATTCCTAAGAATCAACTTGATTATAGTCAACTTAGGATGCGGCGGGATCTTCCTTTGTTGAGTGCGAGAAGGTCTTGTGCGGATCTGAGCATGCTCTATAAGTTGTTGAATGGTGAAATTATTTATAGCGAGTTACTCAGCCGTGTTAACTTCAATGCACCTAGAATATGTTCTCGCAACTCTTTCATTTTTTATACTGATTTGGTCCGAACCAATTATTGTAAACACTTTTTTCTTCACTGGGCATTATCTTTGACTAATAGTATCTCTAATTTGATTGAGGAGGTCGTTACTTGATGAAAATCGATATACATTTTTTCAATGAAATGAAACTAAAGTATTTAGATTTTTACTATATTAACAAAACTATGACCGGTTTCACCACACTGTGGTTTCATCAGATAGGTACAAGCTAATGAACAGAGTTATTCCTATTTATTAGTCTTATTCACCACTTAATATTACAATAGTAATAACCGAGTGACTGCCGGTATAAGCAGTCCCCTCTTATCAGCCAACAGCTTAGGGTGGAGGAGCTGTTAAGAGTCGGGGAACCCTATTGCCCTGAGATCGGGAAACCGACCCCGAAGGTGGAAGAACTTCTTGTAAGTCAACAGCATTGGGATGTAGAAGGCAAGGAGAAACCACTACATTAAAGATCCTCGACATATCTCTAGTACAATTATCATGGCTGAAAATCAGGAAGTAACGGCCCTCAGTCCCCGGCAGGTCTTCAGTGATCAGAGGGTGCTAAGAATCACCGGGTCAGCTATGAAGATTAGTACGTGGAAATATTCAAAGTATGTACCAACCTGGAAAAATGCACAATATTATGCAAGAAATGGACAGACTAAAAATTGATATCCTAGGTGTTAGTGAAGGTAGATGACCTAGCTCAGGGCTACTTACAACAAACAACAAAACAGTCTATTACTCTGGAAACAAAGACAATCAACATATACATGGAGTAGCTATCATACTAGACAAAACATCCAGCAAAGCAGTCGTAGGATTTGTCCCAATTTCTGAGAGAGTGATGATAATACAACAGGAAACTACCCATACGAAATTAAATTTAATACAAGTGTATGCTCCAACAACACAGGCAACAGATGAAGAACTGAATACCTTTTACCAACAGCTTCAAGAAGCTCTAAAAATAGTAAATAATAGAGAAATTACAGTTTTAATGGGCGATTTCAACTCAAAGAATGGCAGCGGAAGAAGTGGGGAGTAGTTGGAGATTATGGATTAGGAGAACGAAATGAGAGAGAGACCGCCTTGTGGAATTTTGTCAAGAGAAGAAGCTAATCATTACCAACACATTCTTCAAACTGCCGAAGAGAAGACTTTATACATGGCGCGCTCCTTTAGATGGACTTAATGATAAGATCGTTAGAAATCAAATTGATTTCATTCTCGTTAATGAGAGATACAGGAATGCCATTCAGTCGGTAAAAGCATATCCTGGTGTCGACGTTTTTTTGGACCACAATCCGTTGGTTGCCACTCTGAAGCTGAAACTAATAATTCTTAAAAAACCCAAAGCTACACCAGAGATCAACACAACAAAACTACAAGTGCCAAGCATTAGAGAACAAGTCCAGAACAGAATCTATGAAAACTTAAATAGAATACAAATAGATCACGAAAATATTAACGAAGAATGATGAACGAGAGAAGACTTTATAAAAGTCAGAACACTCAAAAGTACAAACAACTACAAAAGGAAATCAGAGTAAAGATTCGTCAAGCAAAAGAAAAGTATTACGAGGACAGATGCAAAGAAATTGAGGACTTAGACAGAAAACATGTCATGTTCAACCTACACAAAAAAGTGAAAGAGCTTGCAGGCACACAGAGAAAGAATCAAAGCACTATTCTTGTAAATAAAGAGGGTAAGATCTTAATGAATACAGCAGATAAACTACAAAGATGGAAGGAATACACAGAAGAATTATTTATGGATAACAGAACTGAACCAGAAGAAATTAACACATACTGTGAAGAGATAGGCCCAGATATTACTAAAGAAGAGGTGAAACATGCATTAAAGAACATGAAAAATGGGAAAAGATCAATTGGCAAGTGATATACTCAAATTAATTGACGACAATCATATCGGTCTCTTAGTCAATATATTCAATAAAATATACAGAACTGGAAATATTCCAAGAGAATGGTTAGCATCTACTTTCATCTGCTTACCAAAAAAACCACATGCTAGAGAATGTAGTGATCATCGTACAATCAGTCTGATGTCACACATTCTCAAACTGCTCCCCAAGGTTATCCATAATCGAATATACCATAAACTTGACATGGATATAAGCGATACTCAATTTGGATTCAGAAGGGGATTGGGAACCCGCGAAGCCCTTTTCGCATTCAACGTGTTGACTCAAAGGTGTCTCGATGTCAAAAAGTGGTCTATGCATGTTTCATAGACTATAATAAAGCCTTTGACAAGGTTCGTCATGATCAACTGATAGACATCCTTAAATCAAAACATCTAGATAGTAGAGACGTACAGATCATCACTAATCTCTATTATAAGCAAAAGCTATAATATGCATGGACAACCACACATCAGAAGAAATTGAAATACAACGAGGGTAAGACAGGGATGCATTCTATCGCCGACACTCTTCAATGCATATGCTGAAGAAATACTTAAGAAAGCTCTGGAAAACGAAGAATATGGGATAACAGTTGGTGGAACACGGGTAAACAACATAAGATATGCGGACGACACAGTAATCTTAGCGGAGAGTATCGAAGCTCTGCAGAGACTAATGACCAGAGTATCTACTTACAGTGAGGAATATGGGTTATCACTAAACATAAAAAAGACAAAATTCATGGTAATCTCAAAGAACAATCCAGTAAATGTTAGTCTAACTATAAACGGCAGAAATGTAGAAAGAGTGGAGCAATATACTTACCTTGGAGCAATGGTGAACAGCACAAATGAATACACCCAAGAAATAAGAATAAGAATAGAAAAAGCCCGAGCCAACTTCATAAAAATGGACAAAGTTTTTCGTAGTAAAGATCTAAGTATGGCATTAAAACATCGTTTAGCTAAATGTTATGTTTTCTCTACTCTCCTTTATGGAGCGGAAGCATGGACAGTGAATGCCGCAATTCTTAAAAAGATTGAAGCATTTGAAATGTGGGTGTATAGGAGGATTCTTAGAATATCATGGATGGATCGAGTAACAAATGCAGAAGTTCAGAGACGCATAGGCAGGGAAAGAGAGGTTGCTAACACACTCAAGAAACGTAAATTGGAATATCTGGGCCATATTATGAGAGGTGAAGAATATAAATTCCTACAGCTGATTATCCAAGGCAAAATACAGGGAAAACGAAGTATAGGAAGGCTGAGGAACCTGAGAGAGTGGTTTGGATGCACTTCGAACCAACTTTTTAAATCGGCCGCTTCTAAAGTAAAAATAGCGATGATGATTGCCAATCTTCGACTCGGAGATGGCACTTGAAGAAGAAGGTTACAATAGGTACAAGTACAAGGGGTATGTTGGAAAACCCATCGGAGTAGCTTACTTTATGAATTGAAAAGATTGAGTAAAGGAAAATCTAAATACTTTAGTTTTATTTCATTGAAAATAGTATCTCTTCTGATTTGCATTATTTTGGAGTTAAATTTTTGGGTTTCAAGAAAAATGTAATAAAGTTACTTAGTTAGATGGTTTATTTTGTTTGTGTCTAACTGCTTAGTTAATGTGTACCTATTTTGGGCACCTTTCTGGTGCATTTTCAATTCCGAGTTCAAAATGGGTAGTACCGTTCATTGATTATATAATAATAATAATATAGTTCATTCAGATTTGAAGAATGTATAACAAATAATATGTATGTATACAATGTATTTCATGTTACATATGCATGAATATATAAATGAATTTCGATAGTTAGATACAAAAGCAATAGCACACCGCTCACGAATTCAGACGTTCCGCCAGTAACAAATGCGTGTGAAGCCTTGCTGGTTACGTTCATGCATATAGGTTGCTCGGGTAATATGGCTTGGGAACATGAATGTAGGTCAGATACTTCTTCAATAATCCTCGTATATTATGAATAATAAAAATGTCTTTGTGTATGTACCTCGAAGCAAAGCATTTCATACGTTTGTTACAGTATTGCTTTATTAAATCAAAAATGTATATCAATTTCCATGAAGTAACTTTCTCTATGAAATTATCATTACTTTTTCGAAGATCTAGTTTATAGAGCTGTTCGGCATTTGATTTCTTACATGAAACTGTCGAAGTGAACTCAATTCGTTGAGGAACCTTTATTTGCAGAGCCAACAAGTTTAATCATAATTGTATTTTCGCTCCATTAAATTTTGACGCTTTTTAGTTACCCAAACTGTTCCAAATGAACATAAAGATAATGTTAAATAGCATTTTATCTTCAAGTAACTCTTAAAAATGAGAATGAGAACTTGAACAATACAAATCATACAAAATTAGACTTAATATGTCAGCAATGGCCTTGTTAACTCGAAACATAATTCATTAATTATGGTAACCCCAATTTGCAGCAGTTCTCGTTTTGTATTTATGCAAATTTGCAGCTCTAGACAAAGTTCGCCAGCGTCCACCTGTCAATTATCTCATAATAAGCTCGGTTGCGAACCGGTTAAAAGTATATGACATGAGTTGAGTCAAATTGTGTTGCAAAATGATTTGTTATTATTTGAGACAATGATAATTACATCTATTCTCTCGGTAATAAAATAAGATTATAATGCATTTTTCTCTGTCCATTCATTATTCAATGATCAAATCTCAAAGGTTTCTCATAGAGATAATTATTATTCTCGTTTAGTATTTATTCGAGCTCAGCTGGTTATTATTGTTTCAATGTCGAAAGATTGTGATTTAATGAGGTAGAATTGTTTGTTCATTTTGATTTTCCGATGTTTTATGTATCTTTATATCGAATGGATGTTTCTAGAGGCCTATACTTGTTGACATCAGCCAGGCTCCAAGTACAGATGCCACTATACTGAAATAGGAGCTGAACTCGGTAAATCCATTTCAACGACTGGTCAAAGTTTGACTCAAATTCACCTAACGTAGAAATCTACCCAGACTGCAAAGGGCTTTGACCATACACCACTTCTGCTCGGAATCTATCACTATGGTATTACTGGTTATTGAACTTTTTCAAGAAATCGGCCGAACCAACACCGGAAGATTTGGATATCGCTGCGGCAGAAGGCGTCTGGGTCTTCAAGAAAACCACAGTTTTCGCTCTAGTGATTGTGCATCGAAATTGTTTCAGACTTGTTTGGATCAGAAATTCAGATATGCGTGGACAGAAACTGAAGCCAATGTAGTGAATGTTTCAGCGCCAGCAGCGATTAAAGAATTAAAAGATGATCTGGGGAAGTCTCACTGTATAACAATTTCAACTGACGCGTCAAACCACGGAAACAAGAAAATATATCCTCTTCTAGTGCGCTTTTTTCAACCTTATGATGGTGTGCAAGTGAAATATTAGACCTGCGTGAGCAACCAGGTGAAACTTCTGACATTATTGTTAACTATTTACTTCAAGTGTTGAGAGACAATAGTTTGACTGCAAAAGTCGTGGCATTTTTGCGGAGACAATGCCAATGTCAATTTTGGAGGTGCAGCTAGGCGAGGGACAAATAATGTTTTTGGCAAACTACAATCTAGTTTGGAGAAAACGTTGATTGCTATAGGATACGGAGATCATATTATACATAACGCTATTAAGTCTGCTGCTGATGGCTTACCTATTGATTACGAATGTATTATTGAAAAAAAATTTTCCTTCTTTTATATTTACACTGTTCGGGTTGAAGCCCGAAAAGAGTTCTGTGCCGAAACTGAGACAGAGTACCAAAACTTGCTCGGATACAGCAAAACAAGATGGCTTGCGTTAATGCCTGCTATAGAAAGGGTTTTAAAAATGTTCAATCCATTGAAGAGTTATTTCTTAAGCATTGAAAAGTGTCCACAAATACTGAAGACCTTTTTTGAAGACCCTACAGCTGAATTGTGGCTTTACTTTTTACATGCTCGATCGACAAGTTTTCATTAAGCCGTATTGAAAATTGAAGAACACACTGTAGTGGCTATTGAAGCTGTAAAAGGAATAAACCAACTCAAAGAAAATTTGGCTCAAAAACAAACCAGTAAGTTCCTTCCCTTTACAATTCGTAGCTTGATGGCGAAGTTGAAAGAGAGTGGCACTGTTATTGACGAAGATTTCATTAGAAGTAAGGCTACGGAATTCTATAAAACCAGTCGAGAATATTTAGACCAGTAGACTGGAGTTTTTTCTACAGAACTGGAATTATTTCATTGGACCAATTCACGAAAAGAACTCTCATAGGAAGATATTCAGAAAGAAGTACATTTGTTAATTGGGAAGAAATACAGGGATATTCACCGGGACCGTCCGTTAAAACTTCCAATTACAATATCAAGCCGAAATTTTATACGCGGCCATAACTAGCAATTTTCAATTGCAGTGAAATATTTTCGAAGTGATACCATTTCCGGTTATACCGGAAGTGGGTCATCATTTTGTTATTTAAATGGCAATCTACCTTTTTTATTATACATTTAGAACCGACAATTGAGCAAGGCATAAAATACCCAAGTTGTTGGCACTTATCTCTCAAAACTTTTGACAGATTTAATTATTTTTGTTATAAACTCGATTTTTGAGGAACATTCAAAAAAATTGTAGCTCGTAGATCTTTTGCACCACAGACATAATTTTTACTTGAGTGGGTAGAAGAAGGATCAAGGAATTTTTTAGGCAATTTACACATGTCAAATTTTATTGCGTTGTTTTGTATGATTTTTTCAATTTGGCCTTTTTCAAACAGAAATAACTCAATTTTTTCAAATTGCACGTGCCAATTTTATATCGCCATCAGATGGAATTGTATAAGCATGTACTATACCCATCTCTTATAGTTCCGTAATAATTTGGGAATATATTGAATTTTGATGATTTTGCAAGAACTAACAGAGAATGCTTTGAAATATTTGAATCAAGTAGCTGAACTGGCTACGCTCACCTGACAGGTGCCTAAAATTAATGTACTTGTCACTTCATTCATTCGAATTCGATATTTCAACAAGAATTGTCGTTATTTCAGATTGAAAATATCCAAAAAATACAACACATTTGGAATAAAACCACTGGTTATTCAAACGAAAATATATTTAATCTTTTTTTAATTCATTTTAGAATGTCAAAAAGTAGTAGGTAGAAATTGCAGGCAATTCAATAACCAATTTTCAAATTTACCGTCTATGAGTAAAATAAAATTTCGAAGCATTACAAGCAATTTTCTACAATTCGGATGAATAAAAATTGTAGGAACTAAGCGAAAACCAATCATCGAAGATAATTACATTAATACGAATAAATGATAGCAAACATCATAGGAGAAAACTAATTTACGATCTGAATAAATGTTCAATATGGGCCCCATTTTGCTCGATATACTTGACAGCTCATATACGAACATGATGAGTTCCCTCCTAGCTCCTCACGATCAATATTACGAAAAACATTATGAATGCGCTCTAGTGACTGTTCTTTACTTTTTACAGGAATGAGATACACTTAACTCTTGATTTTGTCCAATAAATAAAAATCAAGGGCGTCAGGCCGAAGAACGCGGAGGCCTTAAATTTGGTCCTTGATTACCCCACCATCTATCCTCGAACATTTCTGTTAGCTGCCGATCTACAGCTCGTGTTTTATGTGCTGGTGCACCATCCATTTGGTAATAGCAATCCCTCAGAATGTTAAGGGGTAATCCATCTAAAAAATTTGCTAATGTTCCTCTCAAAATTTTCAGGTATCTTTGTCCATTAAGATTTTCCTCATAAATGTGATAAGCAAACAAATCATTCATTAAAATTGCAAAAACGTTCACGCTGAATTTATTTTGGAAATCAATAACCTCAATGAAATGTGGATTTTCTGTGGCCCAAAAATGTCGATTTCTCCTGTTGGTTATTCCACTTTCATTGAACTTGGCTTCATCAGACCATATAATTTTTCGCAGAATTGTCTCATCTTCTTGAAGCCGAATTAATAAATTTCACAGAAATTTAGCCGCTTGGGAAGGTCAGTTGGTTTCAATTTTTGTAGTCTGATAAAAGAATACGGGTGCATGTTATGATTCTTAAGGATCCTTTGAACGGAAGTATAACTCAATCCAATATCCATTGATGCTGACTTAATGGACGCATGTGGATTGGCACGAAAATACGCTAACGTATTAATTTGATTGTCGTCGTCCTCGTTAATTGGTTTTCTTCTAGTTTATATGTATTTTGTTCCTCCAAATTGCAGAAAATTGCTTCTAATCCTTCGAAATTTTGTTTTACTCATAGGCGCCAAATTTGGAAATTGGTTATTGAATTGCCTGCAAGTTCTATCCACCACTTTTTGACATTCGCAATGAATTAAAAAGAGATTAAACATATCCTCGTTTGAATAATCAGCCATTTTATTATCAATCTGGTGTTTTTCAAAAATTTTCACTTCAAATTACCAACAATACTTATTGAAATATCAAATTCGAATGAACGAAGTGACAAGTACATTAATTTTAGGCACCTGTCAGGTGAGCGTAGCTACTTGATTCAAATATTTCAAAGCATTCTCTGTTAGTTCTTTAAAAATCATCAAAATTCAATATACTCCCAAATTATTTCGGAACTATAAGAGATGGGTATAGTACATGCTGATACAATTCCATCTGAAATTTGACGCTTCATCTGATGGCGATATAAAAATTAGCACGTGCCATTTGAAAAAATTGAGTTATTGCTGTTTGAAAAAGGCCAAATTGAAAAAATCAAACAAAACAACGCAATAAACATTTGACATGTTTAGACTGCTTAAAAAATTCCTTGATCCTTCTTCTATCCACCCAAGAAAAATTGTGTCTGTAGTGCAAAAGATCTACGAGCTACAATTTTTTAAATGTTAAATGTTAAATGATTGAATAATATGTTTCATTGATTTTTTCTTAAATCGTTTAATATTTGATAAACTGAATTAAACTAAATTAAATTAAAAGCTTTTCTTACGATCATAAGTGTTCCAATTTCTTGCTCTTTTTTCGTTAACAGGAAAAAATCTGTGGATTACCAAATAGTACAAAATATCTGAAAAGATTTAGTATAATTTTTGAGACCGAAAAATTTTTCGCGCAGTTTACGAAGACACAAATCCACCTACTTTATCATCCAATTCATGTCCCATTCTCGACAAGGAAATTTATGTTCACGTTAGTAATGGGTGCAGAAAGAGACAGTGAAAATAATCGCTCATGAAATCGAACAAGGAACAGTTTTTGCAGTTGAGAATATGAAATAGTTTCATGAACATTATTCTGTTTTTATGATTATATCTTGAAATATCCAGAATGAATGGTAAAATAGTCATAAAAAAAGCATTGCATCAGTTCAATGCAAACTTCCATTGTTCGTTATTCAATACCAACCATTAAATTCATTTTCATCATATCATTTTAAGATAGAATTGGAATTCGATCATAAAACGTTCTGGAACATTCCTGATAAAAATTATCAAGGAATGAATATTCTTATTCACTCGGTATACTAAGTGAGTCTTCGACTGTAGCGTGGGATTAGATTTGCCATTAATTTGGAATTGATTAACCAATTCGAGCGAACTCTGTCACCGTGGAAATATTAAAATTAAATTATGCCACGAAACCTTTCAATAGCAACTACCCATTCCATTTGAATCTTTTGTTCTGACGTCAATAAACTCGTTCGCGTAGTTTCAAGCCTGAAAAATACTATTTGGAGTGTTTCATGATGAAATGATTTCGATCTCAAAAGCTGATTAGGCGGCTGGCGCCAGGTATTGTTTTGTTTTTATTATAACTTACAGTGCTGGATTTCGATCTAGTTATCGTGTATGGAGAAACGTTTTTTGACACAGAATAAAGGGTGATTCAGACGGGACAATTCTTTCAGTATATGATTCAACTCAAAGAATGATGTTGATTTTTTTGCCACTGGGTTGAATACAGACATCGCAAAAATGTAAGGATATTATAAAGTTTTCTCTAATTTCCAAAAGCCATTAGCAAATTTCTTTTACGAATTTACAAATCATTCAGCCAAATAAAATCATATGTCTGCATTTTTTTACACACTTGTTTTCATTATCAGTTAAGAGCAGAAGCATATCGGTTAGAAATTAGGAATCTTTGAATTTTTCGTACACCCGATACAGAAGAACGGGGATGAGGTGTAAGAGGATTAGTCCATCGAAATGTTACAATTTAAAGGCCGGATATTGCATTTTTAGAGAGTCAATTGAAGCTTAACCCCATGTTTGTGGGGATGCCGCCTTTGTCCCCCGGCCGCCATCTTGAAAAAAAGGAGTGCAAACACATTTTTCGCGATATCTCGGAAACTAAGTCTTACAAAAAATTTGTGACACAATTTGTAGCGAATCGCTTCGACAACAAATATGGTCATATAACTTTTTGCCCTAAATCCAAATTAAAGCAGTCATAAGCAAAAATGTGAGAAAATTTCTATAAAAATTTTCTTTTTTGCTCTATAACTTTTTTATACATTCTACAAAAAAATTATCCCAATCTTGTGGATTACATTACATTCGTGGGGGTCGATTGGCTTTGCAACCCTTTCCGAACTGCGACCAAATTGGTTTTTTGTCTGACGGCATTCAAAATGCTGTTACAGCGATTCAAAGTTGACCCGGTTTGTCAATGCTCATTAGAATCCGGTCAGAACGAAGTTTAACTTAGTTTTATGATCTGCTTTTTTTATTGTATATGCATTCTCAAAAGACTCTGTTAAATTCCTACCTACAACTTTACTTGTCCATTGCTAACTGTTTTCCTTACTATAGAACTTACCAATTTATTGCTTCTTCTAGTGATTTCTATAAACAAAAGGCGCACACCTGGTCAGTTATATAGCCCTTCTAGTTTTATGTATGGAGATCTTATAGCACAGAATTCGCTGTTTCTTCATGCTTTCTCAGGATGTGATACAACATCAGCAGCCTATAATATGAGGAAACTAAAATTTATAATTATTGTGAAGAAACATCCTGAATTAGCTGGTGGTACAGCGCTATTTCTGAGTGAGAAAGTCACTCTTGTTGGCGAACGTTTTTCCTAGCTTTATACGGCGGTAATAAAGATGACTCATTAGACGGCATGTGATACGAACGATTTGCCAAGACAGTGACTAAAAATTCATTTAGTTTATCATTGCTGCCTCCCACACAAGATGCAGCTCGTTTTCACAGTCCAATACAAGCTTCCAAGCCTCCAGCACCCCCCGATCCCATGAAATTAATTTTCTGCAGATGCAAAGGAAATTGTGGAAGGAAGTGTGGCTGCAGAAAATCAGGCCTCAAATTCTCTACAGTATGCCTCCATTGTTCTGACGAAACATGCAGCAACATCATTGGAATATCAAAGTTAATGGAAGAAAATGAATTCGAAGATGAACTTCTAACTATGACTCCAATTTTAACTCCTGTCATTACCCAAACCTTCACATTCGACGTTGAATAACATTCTGAGCCACAACCTTCACCGTCGCAGGAAAGTAGAATAGAATAGCTAGCTAATAACTGATTGAAAATATGATTATGTCATCAACAAGATGTCTGTGGAGTAGGCCACGTAAAAAAAAACGCGTGTAAAGACTCTACCTCGTAGGTGGCGGGGAAAAGAGTTAGCAATGAATAAGTGAAGTTGCAGGTAAGGATATAACAAAAATTTTTGAGATTGTATTTACAATAAAGATCATAAAACAAAGTTAACTATTTCGTTTTGACCGGATTCGCATGAGCATAAACGAACCCGCTCAACTTTGGAGCGCTGCAACAGCGTTTTGAATGAATGAAATTAAAAAAAATTAGAGAGAAAAATTTTCCTCAAAAGACCATCTACAAGATTGGTCTAAGGCAATTTTTTGTAAAATAATAATAATAAATAATAAAAAAGTATGAAAAAGTTATAGAAAGAAAATTTTTATAGAAATTTTTCTCAATTTTTGCTTATAACTTCTTTAATTTCAAATTCAGGGCGAAAAGTTATTTGAGCATATTTGTTGGCTACAAATTATGTTCTTACAAATTTTTTGTAGGACGTACAGTTTTCGAGATATCGCGAAAAAGCTGTTTGCACCCCTTTTTCCAAGATGGCGCCGGGAGACAAGGGCGGCAACCCCACAAACTTGAGGTTAACCTTCTATTGACCCCACATGTCCCAAAAATAAAATTGCGTCCTCTAAAAAATGCAAAGCTCATGTAACATTTCAATGGACTAAATATAGATAAAGACATCGATTGGTAATAGTTGCACAGGAAATTAAAAGATTTATTCATCATTCCGGTGGAATATCATGGATAGGAGCAATAGATTACAGTTTCGGTTTAGTTTGACGTCGTCAGTGTTGCACACCCTTCACAACACCAATCCAGACTACCACCTACTCATCTCAATCCGTTGGAGCGCATCAAATACATGTATACGCGTATACATATTAGGTCTGCAACAAAGTTCTCGCTGTTTTTTTTTCATGAAAATACAACTTTATTGTGAAAAATGATTACAAATGAATCATTCAAAATATTGCCCATCGCTAGCTACAACTTTTCCTCATCTTTCTGGCAGATCTCGAATACCGTGACGGTAGAAGTGTTCGTCTTCTGAGTCTTTCCACGAATCAAACCATTTTTCGAGCTCTTCATATGAGCGGAACTGCTGATCAGCCAGACCATGTGTCATCGAACGGAACAAGTAATAATCGGATGGTGCAATATATGGGGAATATGGCGGATGGGGTAGGACTTTCCATTTGAGCGTTTCCAAGTAGGTTTTAACAGGTTTGGCAACGTGAGGCCGAGCGTTGTCATGCTATAGAATTACTTTTTCGTGTCTCTGCTTGTATTATGGCCGTTTTTCGCGCAGTGCTTCACTCAATCGCATCAATTGAGTTCGATACCGTTCCCCTGTGATGGTTTCGTTCAGTTTCAACAGCTCATAATAAATAAAAATAAATCATAAGGAAACCAAGTTTCTTGCTTTCGAATCATTCCCAACGCATGCAATCGCTTGTAAATCGCCTGGCGGGTAACTCCTAAGGTAGAAGCAAACTCTTCTTGCGTTTGGCACGGATCCTCATCCAGCAGTGCCTCCAATTCAGCGTCTTCAAAGATTTTTGGCCTTCCTTCACGGGGACGGTCGTCCTCATCGAAATCACCGTTTTTGAAGCGACGGTACCAATCCCGGCACGTTGTTTCACTTAGAGCGGCATCTCTGTAAACTTTTTGAAGCTCTCTAGGAGCTTCAGCCGCCGTTTTCTTCGAATGAAAGAAGAAAATCAACACTTCCCGCAAATGACGATTATTTGGCACAAAATAAGACATTTTCTCACAACTGAAAGTATATGACGCAAAAACAAAATCACTAATGTGTCACAGTGATTTGTTTACCATATGTCCAAGCTTTGTTCAAGACGTTCTTGATATGTGAAAATCGACCAGCACTTACTGCTGGAGCCATCTATTGACAAACAGCGAGAACTTAGTTGCGCACCTTATAATTGACGCCCATCAATAAACCGACACAGAGGCTTATACAAACACCACGCGGAAATGATGAAAACAAAAGTGGATCAAAACAGAAAATTTCAAAGCCATACTACAATCATATTGAAAGAAATGAAGTACATTTTTTTATTTTATGGATGAAACATTTGTTGAATTGTTGTCTCATGTACAGGCATGATTTCCACCATTATGACAATGAAGATGTTCATGTATTTCGCATAAATGAACAGATGGATCGTGAATCAAGGCTCCACGATATACACACAACCAAATTTATATGGAATCACTCGGTATTTTACATTATTGATTGTTTTAACCATGGATCTTTGAGTACTTGATGAAGAATGAAGTATTTTGTTGTAAAACTGGATAGTATGATAAGAAATGTTGAATTATCTCCCACATATTCGGGATTTTGTACTAAGTCGTCACTGACATTTGAAACTGTGAGTTTCAAAATTTAAAAAAGCCTATAATCATAATTGAAAATGACTTACTTTGGATTGTCCGATGTGCATAGGAGTCGAATAATTACTCTCGTCGAAGAAGGGGTGGCACAGAGGGATATAGCGGCCGCAATGGGGGTATCACAGGGCGTGATTTCAAAAACCTACTCCCGATACGTGGAGCTACAATCTCTACAAAATAGGCGTAGGAAGATCAGTTCTGAAGAACAAGACCGCTTTTTGTGCCAAATTGCAAGAAGAGACCCTAGTGCGTCGCACCCCATACTCCAAAGGCAATTTGTGGAAGCAAAAGGATCAGAGTATCAGTCGAAACGATACGTCGAAGACTTCGTTCAAGAGGTTTATACAGCAAAAGGTCCTTAAGAGTTCCAGAGCTAACCAGACAACAAAAAAATAACACACTTAATTGATGTATCTAGTACCAAAATTGGAATATTGAGAATTGGGGCAATGTTCTTCTTTCGGATGCGACCAGAATTGGTGTTCGATCAGATGACAGCCGGATTCGGGTTTTAAGACAAGCTAGACAAAATTCCGGAATACCAAGGGGGGAGTGTGATGTTTTGGGGTTGCCTTATGTTGGGAGGCAAAACAGATTTGATTTCGTTTCCTACGAGTGTAACGGTTAGAAATTACGTGGACCTAGTACTGGAGCTCTTAGTGAGGCTCTAGCGAGGTGCACACGGTGAGAATTTCACTTTTATGCAAGATAATGCTCCTCCGCATATCAGTAACCTCGCACGACATAATCTTGAAACAGAGGAAATCGCTATTTCGGACTGGCCAGCTTGCTTTTCAGACCTAAATCCTATTAAACATTTATGAAATGGTCTCAAAAGGAAAATAAGATCGCGGCAGGATAATCCAAGAACCCCACAACAGCTCATCCAAGCCGCCACAGAAGAGTGGGAGAATATCACCCCACAGGTGGTGGAAAACCTAACCCAAAACATGTCTAGACGGATTCAGGCTTGTATCAGGGCTAGAGGAGGCACTACAAGCTACTGAGTTCGAAAGAAAACACCTACTCCGTGAGAAAACAATTTTCAATTCTTTTACTACATGCGGAAAGAGTCTCTTATTTTGTTTATTTCTTTTTTCAATTGAAATATCTCAAAAAGGATCAATTCTAACAACCCTTCGAAATTTCCAAAATCCCTGAGGTAATATTCAAAATATCGGGTGATTCCATATTTATTTGGTTGTGTGTATCACAAAAAAAATTTCGCACTCCGGAGCTATTGCAGCTATCAAAATTATTTCACGATGGGCAGAATAGGAAAATGTTGATGTCAGTGACATAATCTTTTATGCAAGATAATGCTCCTCCGCATATCAGCAACCTCGCGCAACATAATCTTGAAACAGAGGAAATCGCTATTTCGGACTGGCCAGCTTGCTCTCCAGACCTAAATCCTATTAAACATTTATGAAATGGTCTCAAAAGGAAAATAAGATCGCGGCAGGATAATCCAAGAACCCCACAACAGCTCATCCAAGCCGCCACAGAAGAGTGGGAGAATATCACCCCACAGGTGGTGGAAAACCTAACTCAAAACATGTCTAGACGGATTCAGGCTTGTATCAGGGCTAGAGGAGGCACTACAAGCTACTGAGTTCGAAAGAAAACACCTACTCCGTGAGAAAACAATTTTCAATTTTTTTACTACATGCGAAAAGAGTCTCTTATTTTCTTTCATTTGTTTCTTTCCTAATATAAACCTTAATTTATTTCTTTTTTCAATTGAAATATATCAAAAAGGATCAATTCTAACAACCCTTCGTAATTTCCGAAATCCCTGAGGTAATATTCAAAATATCGGGTGATTCCATATTTATTTGGTTGTGTGTATCACAACAAAAAATTTCGCACTCCGGAGCTATTGAAGCTATCAAAATTGTTTCACGATGGGCAGAATAGGAAAATGTTGATGTCAGTGACATAATGACTATGAAACGAATTCAGGAAAGAGCAGTCAAATTTGCACAAAAATAAATTTAAACTGAAATAACTTCATTTCCCAAATAACTACATCTGTATTTATACAAACCGATGATGTGGATAATGTATGTATGTACATCTCTAATAAAAATTGAGGAATATGTAAATGTGCTTTTTTTATTTGATTCATACATTCATTGGTGTGAACTTGTCGAAGATTCGAACAGCCCCGAATTTTGCAAGTCTACTGTATAACTTGTGTAAGCTTGTGATGACATTACTATTCCATTATCCAGATATGATACTTATCCGAGCTTCTCCAAATTGATTTTGGTTATGAAATTCATCAAAATGGCATCTTCAAGTTTGTCATTCAATTTTTCATCCAAAACTTTCATCTGGTTGTCAACATTACGCTGGATAGTATACTCTTTCAATTACACTATGCTTATTTCAAACTCTCAGAGATAGACCATCAATTTTCATATACAAACTTTCCTTCCAGACAACAAACTCAGATAATTTTACTTCGTCTGCAAATTTCTCAGCTATGAAGAATTAATTCATCAATCTGTGATAATGGGACGCGATTTGCACCACTAAGCAGCTGATGTCCCAGATAATTTCGCATAGAAATATACATAAAAGTTTTATGACAATCGTCACACATAAAACGTCAATGAAATTTGTTAAAGCCCTAGTTCATAGAAAAATATTGCGAAATTTAATTCTCTACGTTACTTTGAAGTCTGAATCTAACTTTCCTTGATATCATCTGATTTCTATCCAACCACGCATAACTCCCACGCAAAATCCTTGAACTTAAGTGAATAATCAACACGTATATATGGGATCGACCGTTTCAGCATTTAATAGAAATCGTTATATCTAACAACTGATTCGTCAAAACATTCAATAAAAAAATGTCAAGTTACTAACCTGGATTTCCAATGAAATCATCCCTTTCCAACAAGGCGGAAGGTGTTTGGAATCCATATGCCGGCAACCAGGGGTTGCTCCCATTCAAATCAAACGCTTGTCCCGGCCAATCCGTTGGCCAATCGTTGATCGCGACATCCTCCATATTGAAGTCATTCACACGGTCACAGAACGGTAAAAAGAACGCTTGAAGAGAACACAACACATCTACTACCTGTTCAACACTGCACACAGCACTGGCGGTACACCATCACGCGTCGTACAGTTGTAACAACTGAGTCTCTAACCTTGTTGCATTGGTTGCAAGCGTGTCTTTTACCTGTCTCTCAAGAGATGGGATCGTCTCAGTTCGTTTCACCACACTATTCACAGAGTGCTATTATAACGTTATGAGAACTGATGGCACGGTTCGATGGTCTCTCTCTCACTGGTCAGGTAATAGAATGGAAAGTACTAATCTATGCGCCGTGCTGGGCCTACCTTGATGTAACACCAAACCCCCGATCTGTCCTCCACTTAGTGAACCAGTATTTGGGTCACTATGTTCTATACTCTCCACAACAAGTGGAATGGGATCCTGAAAGCAGAGATGGAAGCGTCAACACAATTAATTAATGAGTAAAGAACGATATCAAATGTTTATAGATTCACACTCGAGACTCGGTTGGTAAATAATGTCAACACGCATGGCATATCAATGATATAATGGAAATTTTAAACTACAATGAATTGTATTGAAGATCAAGGCTAAAAAATAATTTCAGAGATAATCTAGGAATCTATGAAAAAATCAAAATTGTTATCATAACTAAAAGATAAACTGCATAATTCTACCATTGTTTATTTCTCTATTAAACTAAGTGAATTATACAGTGCAATCCAAAAATATGGAATAATATTCACAGATCATTTTATTAGACTTAATAGAGCAAATCGATATATACACAATGAGTTTTATTTTCTATTTCCTCAGATAATTATATAGAGTTTTTGTGTGAAATTAGTACATACACTGCGCCAACAAATTAACGAACAAAATCGAAAATTAAAATGTATTTTTCCAATAATCCACCAGCACTAAAGAATGTTTGGGACCGATCGACATGAAAATTGTTCTAATAGAAATTGAAATAAAACTGATAATGAAAGATCTAAGTTCCCAAAAATCTGTTGATTCCGGATATTTCCACCCATGGCGGAAATTACTGCATGACATCTAAGATTCATACTAAAAACCAATGTCCTTATAGCATTCTGATCCATTTCGTTCCAATTTTCGATCAGTCTATTCCGAACCTCATTTTCGATAGCAGGCTGGTTTTGGTGACATCTTAATCATCTATTGAGAATGTTACAAACATTTTCGATAGGATTGAAGTCTGAACGTTCAGGCCGCTCCATTAAGTGATTTCGTGATCTTGAAGGTAGGTCCTAACTATTGCAATATTTCAGATTTTTGGTAGGCAACTAATTATTGAGTGATATTTTTATTCGATTATATCCGGACAACAAAATTCGATGTTTTTTTGGAGCACATGTTCCTCTCATGAGAAATGGCGGAGTACAAATAAAAATGGTCAAACGTTGGACCTTATAATTGCGAATGAAAGTGAAATAAGTGTTTTGAGGAGCTCATTGCCGTTCGTTCCAGAAGACTCACATCATCCTGCTTTGGAGGTATATCTTGGATTTAGTCTAGAAAGGAAAATAAATTGTAAGTTTAGATCTATGTTCAAGGTTTTCAAGGCAGCCTATTAAAAATGAATTAATGCAGGTTGAATGGGATTCCATTTTGTCGTGTTCCAACGTTAATCACTCGGTCGAAAAGTTTTATTCAGTTTTGAATGATATCATCAATAGGAATGTCCCAAAGAGGACAAATCAGTATAGTAAATTTCCTCTATGGTTTTACAAAGATACTGTTAGCTTAGTTAAAGAAAAGAATAAGTTTCATAGATTCAAAAGTTCAAAAATAAATTTGATTACGATGTCTATACTAAGTTGCGCAGACAATGCAAAATTTCAATTAAGAAAGATCATGAAATAATAAAAAACAAGTACTGTGTTTTAAGGAATTTTACTTAATAATTGCGATTCGTAACGCGTTTCACTACATCGTAGCTTCTTCAGACGAATGAATGTACAGAAAATAAGAATGAGAATATAAATATAAATTTTCTTGAGTAATTAAAAGCTTATTGGGTTGCTTCTTCTTAAGTGGTTATTTATGACAAGTATATCCAATAAAATTAAGGAATAGATTGCTCCCCGAAGAGATTCAATAGAGGTGAAGGGCTTAAATCGACTTGTTCATTGATGAGTCTACCTGAGTGTTTGTATTTATTGATTTCTAAAGTTTCCCAAAGATCTACTTTCCAATATTCATTATCTGTATGCAAAATTTCAAACTGTGGGTCGAAAGATTCCCCTCCCAAATTCAAATGTTAAAGAAAGCTGATACCGGCTTTTTGGCTTTGTGGTATTTCAAAATACTACTAAGATGTGCAGTTCATACTCAGAATATATGGTTCTACTCAATGTGCTTGAAAAACAGATTGACTCCCAATTACATACGGTTGAAGACACATAACAACAGTGGATCAGCAAGAAGAGCAATCGAGAAAGGCCAACGCATATGGCTCAAAGAGGATATGAAGATCCAGTACAACCGGAGGGACGTTGCCAACATATATTTGAAGGTAATCCATACGGAATTATTATTTTAGACTCTGAATCCAGATACGATGTCAAAATTTCAAATCATAAAAAATTTCAGCAACAACAGAAAAAGTTGAATTCACTTAAATTCAAAACTTCTCCACCCAAACCTTCAACTGATAAATTTTCAGACCATAAATTTTTTGACAGATTCACTAATTTAACTGATGCCGATTTTACACAACCACAAGAGTATCTATTAGAAAAAGGATTCAAACATAATTTACATCCAAAACATAATAAAACTAATTTTGAACAGTTAGGCATAGACTCCGAAATCATTCTCAAAAACTCCAAAGATAATATTTTAGCCACACATCAAACAGCAAAAATCATCAAAGAAGACTTTTCGAAATTATCACCTCATTGAAATTCCGATTATAAGATAATAAAAACAATTCGTGAAAATAGTACCAAGAACGATTTAGTATTCACTAAAGCAGATAAAGGTAACACCGTCATCGCGATTAGTAAAACCGATTATATTTCTAAAACTGAAGAATTCTTAACAGCCGGAAACTATATAACATCAACTAAGGATCCTACCGCAAAATTTCAGAAAGTGGCTAAAAACATAATTTCGACAGCAAAATCATTAATTACAGACCACGAAAAATATAAATTCATTAACTCCAATCCACAATCCCCCGAATTTTATTCGTTGATAAAACTTCATAAACCTAATTACCCTATTAGACCTGTTGTTTCTTATATAACGGCACCTTCTTTCAAACTTTCAAAATTCCTCAACGACTTGCTAATAAAACATTGCAATTTTAAATCTAAATTTTCGGTCAAAAATTCATACGAACTAATTGCCAATATCAAAGATACCATTGTACCACCTAATTCCAAACTCATTTCTTTCGACGTTAAGAATCTATTTCCCAACATTCCTCCGATAGATACGTATTACTTAGTTGAAGAATTATTAGAAAAGAATCATGTCAATACTATCATTAAATCAGATATTCTTTCATTATTACAAATTTGTTTAGATCAAAATTATTTCCATTTCAATAACAAATATTATACTATTGAAGACGGCTTGATTATGGGCAATCCGTTAAGTCCTTTGTTAGGTAAGATATATTCATGAATAATTTAGAGAAATTAATTCATAATCATCCTCTCAGTAAATATTGTTTATACTGGTATCGCTATGTAGACGATATCATTATTTGCTTCACAGGAACAGATAGACAGTTAAAAATTTTCGAAAATCATATAGATTCATTACATCCTAAAATTGGATTCACCACCGAAATAGAAAGCAATAATTCGATAAATTTCTTAGACGTAACAATTTCGAATGAAAATGGAAAACATGTTTTCGCAATTTACCATAAGCCGTCACATACAGATATTATAATACATAACTCGTCGTGTCATCCGTATCAACATAAAATGTCAGCATTCAATAGTTTTATTCATAGATTGATTAACATCCCGTTATCACCAGAAAATTTCAACAAAGAATTAAATTTGATTAAACAAATAGCCAGAAATATTGGTTACAATCCCAAACTAATAAATAATATTTTAAATAAAAAGCAAAGTAGAATCGCATTGAATGAAGGTTACCCTGTCGATAAATTGTAACAAAAATTCAACACCTTAACCTACGTTGGCATTACAAGTGAGAAACTGAAATCATTCTTGAGTAGCAATAATTTCAACATAGCTTTCCAAACTAATAATAATTTAGGCAAATATATAAAAAATAATAAAACAAAACCAGGTAGAAACAATAAATCAGGTGTTTATAGATTGAATTGCAATGACTGTGATAATTTCTACATTGGTAGAATACATAGAAATTCTAATATTAGAATATCGGAACGCAGTTTTTCAAATAAAAATCAGATTCAAATTACGCGAATCATCTCTTAGAAAATAATCACTCTTTCGACCCATAGTTTGAAATTTTGCATACAGATAATAAATATTGCAAGGTAGATCTCTGGGAAACTTTAGAAATCAATAAATACAAACACTCAGGTAGACTCATCAATGAACAAATCGATTTAAGCCCTTCACCTCTATTGAATCTCTTCGGGGAGCAATCTATCCTTAATTTTATTGGATATACCTGTCATAAATAACCACTTAAGAAGAAGCAACCCAATAAGCTCTTAATTACTCAAGAAAATTTATATTTATATTCTCATTCTTATTTTCTGTACATTCATTCGTCTGAAGAAGCTACGGTGTACTGAAACGCGTTACGAATCGCAATTATTAAGTAAAATTCCTTAAAACACAGTACTTGTTTTTTATTATTGATAATGGAATTTTACCAAGTAAAAGCCTCCCAAATTCACATGTTAAAGATCATGAAAGCTATATGATTGCTACTGAAGATAATATTGAGAAGAATCCGAAGTTGTTTGGGTCCTATGTCTCAGAATGTAGAAAAGTTGAAAAAATACCAGAATTAATCACACTCAATGATAATATCTATGAAGGGAGCGAGTCAATATCAAATGCGTTCGGTGAATATTTCTCTGGAGTTTTTGAGAGTCCGAGTAAGCCCGTTATTCATGAAAGGGAATGTGCGACCTATTCGTCTATAGCCATTGATCGTGCTGCAATGCTGAATTCTTCTAAGGATCCAGGACCGGACTTGATCCCACCCATTTTCATAAAACCATGTGGGACAGCTTTAGCTCTACCTCTTCAAATAATTTTCAATAAATCCCTTCAACAAGGAATATTTCCAGATAAGTGGAAATTAGCTAAAACAGTACCTATGTTGCAAAGTTGTAAAAAAAGTTCAATTGATAACTACAGGCCAGTATCTATATTGAGCCATTTCGGTAAGATTTTCGAGTCAATAATTACTGATCAGCTCTGTCATCTCTGTAGAGCAAGGCTGACCAGGTATCAACATGGTTTCGTGAAAGGAAGATCAGTTTTAACGAATTTAACTCCATATATTAACCTAACCTATCCAGATGTTTTGATGAGGAGTCACAGGTTAATGCAGTATATACCGACATGGCTAAGGCTTTCGACAAGGTACACCATGAAACATTAGTAGCAGTTTTATCGGACTTCAGCATGGTTGGGTTGCTTACGGAGTGGATTCGGTCTTATTCATCGAATAGACTACAGTATGTAGCAATTAATGGTGCTTCTTCGGATACTTTCAGTGTTTCTTCTGGCGTTCCTCAGGGCTCGCACCTGGGGCCTCTTCTTTTTATAATTTATATAAATGTTATCTCAGAATGCTTTCCGAATACATTACATAATTTATACGCAGATGATCTCAAAGTGTACAAAAAAATTGAGTCTCAGGCAGATATGCAGTCATTCCAGGATAACCTGGATCGGTTATACACTTTTCGCGAATCCACATATATTGTTCTTAATGTTGATAAGTGTCAGCATATTGTATTCACCAAGAATTTGAATATTATCGAGACCAACCTGTCTCTTAATGGACTATTGGTTAAAAAGGTTGATCGGGTCAAGGATCTTGGAGTTATTTTTGATGAAAAGCTCTCATTTGTGTACCACATTCAATGTATTATCTCGAAAGCTTTCAGAATGCTTGAGTTTATAGTGAGAATAACCAAAATTTTCAAAAACAAGAAAACTCTAAAAACTCTCTACTTCACCTCAGTCAGAACCAATGTAGAATATGCTACGCTTATGTGGAATCCATATTTTTATAAATATATAGATTGAATTGAGAAGGTACAGAAAGCATTCATTGAAAACCTCAATTATATTATATATTCAATCCGATTCTCTTGGGTAGAGATTATATGGTTGGTCTGCGCCAGCATGGAATTCTCAGCTTGGAACATATAAGAGTGCTATTCGATAGCACATTTCTATATCGCATTCTGAATAATCGTTTTGATTGCTTTTTGATTAATTGTTCAACATTCAATGTGCCGCACTATCGAAGTCGTACGCATGCACTCTTTTATGTACCGAAGGCTCGTACTGCATTATATTATAATTCTGTATTATTGAGAATGATGCGATTCTGCAACTATCATTTGAACAGCATGGATCTTTTTAGCGTTAGTCTCCGAACCTTCAAAAGAAATGTTATTTTGTATTTGTTGAGGAACACCAGAGCCTTCAAGAAAGGAATAACATTCTTCGATTTTAATTGCAGCCGCTAAATATAGGGTGCTCCATTTGAAAGAAATATCTGAGCGAGGATACTTCCTCGCTTCGATAATTCTTTATAAACCAGATCACTCACTGCACGCCCAGTTACTCAAATTTCACATCACATGCACTTAGGATTATTCTCCAGTCCTATCTTGTACTTGACTGCCTTCAAGTTCCAATCATGTCCATATTTTACTAGGTCATGTACCCAGCATTGCTTTAGACTGGCGACAACCTCGAGCTTTCAACCAGGGACACATTTAAACAATACAGGCTGAGATCCCAACCACAGGCCCTAGTCTTATTAAAAGATGCTGAGCCCCTATACAGGCCAGCCTATCCGCAATCTCATTTCCTCTCATCCCGGTTTTACCCGGCATCCAAAGAACACGGACAATGGTTGTTTACCGCCAAATGTTCTAGTGCCTGAACGCACTCCCAGACCACGTTAGAACAAATCCTGTGTGCGCCTAGAACTCCCAGAACAACCCAACTGTCGGAGCAGATCGTGATCCACTCATTATATATTACCACTGGAACTTGGGGTTTTTGTTTGGGTGAAGGGCCCATTTGGACAAATTGTATTGAGTGGAACTTTGTGTTCGAAAAATAGACTTTGTATGAACTCATTTGTCCAACTTCCAAGGTTGGCAACCCTTCAAAGATTTTCCAAGAATATATTGTTCTAATTAATAAAGAGTAATAATTGATAATGATTAAAAAAGGAATGGTCGTTGTGAAAAATAGATTAGAATACTGTGAATTCTCACAATAATTGAGGCCATCTACAATTCTGCAACTATTCCAGTTCTTTGAAGACGTTAAAACGTGAAAACGCGTTAATATTACGCATTCTTTCTGTGCAAGAATGCCAATAAATCACTATTCCTTATTTCTTCAGCAATCAATGCGATCTAATGGTCTGTTAATATGGGTCAACAACTGACGATCTCCGTTGGACTGAATCATAACAATATCATTATTACGCTCGGAGAAACGAAAGTAGACTACTTGATTCGAGTAAACAAATCCATCAACTACATAAAGATTGTACAAATCATTGATGACAACGAATTGAGTCCAATTAAACGAGGATTTGAATTTAGTTATGCTAGTATAACTGACATAGGCATACAGGGTGTTTCCGGACAAGAGGGTCATAATGTAATGGGGACCAGAGTAACTTCAGTACTTTCAGAGTTGGTGTATGAAATCAAAGATTCCAAGTTTTCAAGATAATGTGATTTGTTGTTTTTGGACAAATGTTTAATCATTTATAACTCTAGAACCCGTAGACCAAAATTGTTGAAATTTCACACATTTATTAGACCCGTCTTACTAAATCGACTCTCGAAGATAAAACGAAAGACAGGCCCGTGCTCTGTCCAAACTTTATATTTTCGAAAACGGATAATATTGGCACTCTGTATATGGATAATCCTTTTTTTTTTGTACCCCGGACTTATAATTCATAGCGTGTGCAAAAAAAGCATGGCATCATTTATACTATCAATGAAATAAACATTGAAAATATGATTGTGTGCAGTTTTCAGGTCATACAGAAAAACTCATTTTAGGCACCTTGTTGATTTACCGATTTTCGAAAGGATTTTCAGTTGTTTTTATCGAGAAAAGCTATTAAGCACGTTTGCTACTATTTAGTGGAACGAAGAATGGACAAAAATTAATACATTACTTCCGATATTATTTTCTGATCAATTGCATTATTATGCATATCTTTTGGTCTTTTGGTACAGAAAGCGCTTTATTCCGTTCACAGAATTCTATTTTCCGTTCATTTAACGAGCCGTATTTTCGCTGCCAAGGCCAAATTCACAGTAATTGCATTAGAATAACTAAGGTAATAACACAGAGAAAGAATGCTACTCTATGATGCTATATCTGTTCTTCAGTGATTCCGATAAATGATCTGTTAGAAAAGTACCTGATGAAAATTTTCTAGGGTAATCAGGAGAAGCATTGATTTATATATTTTTTGTTATGCGCGCTTCATAGGAATAGGCGGACCTGTTACACCACATGAGTGGGAGCCTGGGCTTCTTGAAGAGGGTCAAATTGTAGGATGTTGAAAACATGCGGGAGGTTCGAGGGATCGTTAACTGCACCGCCATATAATGAGAACTCCTTGCCAGCTCGTCTTCTGAGAGCCAGCGGTTGGAGATCGGGGGTGATCTCTGGGTGGTCGATGAGACGCACAGCCCGTTTTTGCACACTCTCCAACTTCCGCAACGAATGTTTGGGCGCAGATCCCCATACATGGGAACAATAATCCAAAGCAGGTCTAATCTGCGCCTAATATAGAAGCAACAAGTGAGATGACGTAAAGTATCACTTGGCTCTGAAAGAAAACTAAGTTTAGCTGATGCTGACTTAGCTATTGCTGATACATGTTAATGCCAACAAAACCAAGCGTTGACCGTTATTCCGAGAAGGTGAATCGAATCTTTAGATGCAATTTGTTGGCCTTGCATCATTAGAGGAGGTTCTCCAGCGGGGACCTTTCTAGAAAACGTAGTTGCTTGAGTCTTGCTCGCGTTGAAGCTCACCAGGTTCAACTGACCCCACTCAGATATCCTCTGTAAATCAGAGTTCAAGTTATTAATTTGTTGACATCTCTGACGATGAGATTCCGCAGCTGTAATCGGCCGCAGACTACTGAAAGACGAAACCTGGGTACAATCGTCTGCAAAACCGAAGATCTTGTTCTCTACAGATGACAGAAGATCGTTTATCTGCAACAGAAAAGAGGTTGGCGAAAGAATGGATCCCTGAGGTACTCCTGCTTGCAACTGGAAACAATCAGATGTTATACCGTCGACCACGACTTGTATTAATCTATTAGAAAGAAAGCTACTTATCCAACCCCGCAATTTTTCGGGAAGCCATAAGCAGCAAGTTTATTCAACAACGCTGCATGCCAAACCCTATCGAAGGCTTTAGAGATGTCGAGGGCTATTGCTCTAGATTCCCCATGTTTTTCCATCGTTGATGTACAAACGTGAGTGACAGGCGAGCAGATCTCCTGCCTCGATCTTTGCCTGCTAAAATCATACTGACGGTCGTTAATAATTCCCTGCAACTCAAGATATTTGATGAGTTCGTGATTTATGACTCTATCCATCACTTTGAACATAATGGGAAGAAGAGCAACAGGGCGGTAGTTTTGGGGTGAGTACTTCTTTCCTTTCTTTGGGATCGGTTGAATTCTCGCTATTTTCCTGCTGCTTGGAAAAGTCTGGCTTTCATAAGAAATCTGAAAGAGACGGATCTACCAGCCGCCTTCCTATATCCTCCAATTGCCCGATTTGCATTAGCTTTCAATTAAACACGTCCTCATTTAATTTAAATTAAATTCATCAAATATCGTATCGATCAGATAATATTAGACGACCATAAAAGGCACAAAAAAATGTATTTCCCACTAATACGATAACAAACTCTCAATTTCTAATATCTCTAACATTATGTGCACAGTGTAGAAACTTACTTACGTCTTATAAGTCTCTCTCCGTTTCTTTACCTCACGTATTCCTTATATAACAGAAAACACTTCGACTTTCCCGTTCAAATTAAAATTAGAATACAATGTACACAGGCAACACAGGTTTCGAAGGTAATAAAATAGAACAAACCCACGCGATAAATCTATCTATACTCATTGGTATATCACAGGAAAAAATCACGGAACTAGGCGATTTGCGGTTTAACGATTAAATTGTCTAGCAAAGGAGTTTTAATATAATTTATTATTTCATAAATTGATTCATTTAAAATAATATATATAATATACCCAGATATTGAGCGATTTTAACGAATGTAATTTCCTCTTCGAATAGGAGATAAATTTTTAGATGAGAAAATTAAAATGATTATCTAATAATAAGAAAGAAATTATCAAAAATAAATTTTGCTTCAATTAGGACTAATAAGATAATATGATAATTTATCAATTTTAGGAAAATAAACTCTAATCATTAGGAAATATTTGTTTAGGAGACAAATCACAACGTACAGGTTCAATTTATTATTGAGAAATGTACAGGATGGACATATTTCAACGCTTTAGAATTGCAGATATGTGAAACAGATTCAAGCTAGCTTTTTTCGTTTTCGAGTTTTCTGAAAATTTCGAAAAAATTGCCCTAAGGCACCCGATTTATATTATTTTTTGACATTTGACAAAGTTACGTCGTATTGTTTACATTAACGTCTCAGTGTGTTTTCGATTTTTTTAATTTTTAAAAATGAATACAAAACAAAAGCAACGAATTTGCATTAAATTTTGTGTTAAAAATGAATTTAGTGTTCTGAACACGTTGCAAATGTTGAACGAGTGTTTCGGCGACAATACTTTAAAGCTAAGAACAGTTCGCGAGTGGCATGGACGGTTTGAAAGCGGACGCATGTCCATTGCCGACGATGGCCGTTATTGCAGGCCATCGACATCAACGAATGAGGAAAACGTCGGCAAAATTGGTGATTTGTTGGCTACAAACCGTAAATTGACCATCAGAGAGATTGCACAGGAGTTGAGTTTCGCATTTGGTTCCGCTCAAAGCATTTTGGTCGATAAATTGGGCTTCAGACGTTTCACTGCTAAGCTGGTACCTAAAGACCTGAATTTCAGTTCAGAGACCGCCAAAGACATAATTTCCAAGGGTGAATTCGACCCAACGTTCATCAAACGCATCATTACGGGAGAAGAGACGTGGGTTTATGAGTATGACACGCAGTCCAGACATCAATCGAGTGAATGGCGTGCACCGAATGAGCCAGGACCCAAGAAACCACGTTGTTTTCAGTCAAAAAAGAGAGTGATGCTCATGGTTTTCATGGACTACCATGGTGTTGTGCACCATGAATTCCTTCCAAAAGGTCAAACTAACAACAAGGACTATTATTTGGGCGTAATGAGGCGTTTGCGTGAAGCTGTTCGCCATAAAATACCAGAATTGTGGCAAAACAACTCATGGATTTTACACCACGATAGCGCGCCATCTTATAATGTCTTCATTATCAATGACCATTTGGCTAAAAACAGCACCAATACCGTCCAACAACCACCAAATTCACCTGACTTGGCTCCCTGTGACTTTTTCCTGTTCGGTTGACTAAAGAAACCGCTCCGGGGAACGCGTTTTAGCAGCCGAGAGGAAATAATTGAAAAATCGAAGATGGCCCTAAAGGCCATACCGCAAATCAAATATAAAAAGTGTTTTGAGGATTGGATCAAGCGCTGGTATGAGTGCGTTGCAGTCAATGGAGAGTACTTTGAAGGAGACAATATTAATTTTGATGAATAACTTTGTATTTTTGATTTTATTAATAAAAATCGAGAACTTTTTTATCAAGGAGGTATTTCTGTTTTGCTGGAAGGATATCATTTTAGAATTCGATCCCCTCAATTTCTCATTGATAATGGCCTTGAACCAGAAGATGATGCCTTTAGCCGAGCCTTTTAATAAGTAGCTGGATCCCAATGATCCTCAAATAAGTGAGGTAGAAGTTGCTGTTGCAAACAGAGAGTTACAAAATTATGAAGTGTGAACTGTGAAAGTGTGCAAGCCGCAATTTGTGAGGACGACGAGCGAGATGATGGTAACAGTGTTGAAGTTGTCGCCTCCAAAAAAATTGTAAATTCCGAGGCTCTGGAAAACACTGCTTCAAAATGGGTTGAAGATAACGAATTTGTTAACGTCGAGCTTTTGAGGTTGGAAAATTATGAGCAGAAGCGTATTACAGACTTTTTCAAGAAGAATTAAGTTTTACTTTTTTTTATTTAATTTGAGTTATTCGTAATTAAAAATTAATAAGTGCATTTGACGTACATTTTCTCGTCTAATCAAAGTTGAAAATACATTTCATTCTCATTAAAATGTTGCATACTATAATCTGAACGCCTCGATAATTCGGAATGGGTCTTGTTTTTCCCTATATAGATTAGGCAGGCTCTACTGTAGCACGTAATATTATTTTAATCACAACTTTCACAAAAATTATCAAGTATAATTTTATGACCACTTGTACAAAACTATTCGAACCTACACAATTTTTGATATTTCCGCATTTCCTCCGAGGAAAACAATTCACAATGGTGTCAGATATATCATGTATCCCACGCTGTGCCTGTTCAATTATAGTCTAGAAACTGTTATTGTACAACCCAAGGCAAAGAAATCATTTTTATCGTAATTTTTTCGCAATAGTGTTCATGTGTTTGTATCCAGCTATTGTTCCGAAAGAAATATACATATTTACCAATTCTCTATGTGTATTCGGCACATTGCATGACAATTATCTTGGGAATTATTATTGCAAACAATATGTTTGTTTTGTAAATAGACAAATGAAATTATCGGGTTTTAAAAGAATGCTTCCATGTAACCAAGATGCTGCCTCATACAAAGTTTTGCGTATTATGGAGCTGCAGTTATACAGTAGATTGTTTTTTGAATTATTCTCTATAAACATAATTATTTCACTTTTCCACGCGTTAATTA
The DNA here is from genome assembly GCA_013387265.2 of Cryptolaemus montrouzieri. Classification (NCBI taxonomy): domain Eukaryota; kingdom Metazoa; phylum Arthropoda; class Insecta; order Coleoptera; family Coccinellidae; genus Cryptolaemus; species Cryptolaemus montrouzieri. The sequence continues at coordinate 21,875,157 of JABFTP020000103.1, forward strand.
CTTCTTATGACAACTAAACATTTGATTTTGCAGTCCATTCGTGGGATAGGTAAGATAAGTTCAAGAACTACACAATCTCAGAACTGATCCGTTTTGGTTTACAACCCCCTAAATGCAAACTTCTTCGTTGATCATATTCTTTAATAATAATCTTACTACAATATGCTGCAGTAACTGAGGAAAACTTTCTATTCATGCATGATAATGCCCCTCCTTATACTGCAGCAAATACGAAGAATTTCTTGAATCTGCCTGAAATTTTTATGTTGGTCCTCTAAATCGACCTGAATCCGATTCAGCATACTTAAAACACATTGCAAAAAGGTATTGACAAGGTGAACATGATTTTCAAAAGTGGTAACAACTGTTTGATGTTTGCTCTCCAATTTATTTGGCATACCGTTAAATGAGGTTAATAGTATCACGAGGGTTAAAAGTGGTCGAAAGAACAAACGCATCATCGCTGAAGGTCCTGGAGTGCACCTCTTCGATCTTGGCACTCTAGAATTTCTTTCTTGAACACATCGACCATATAACCGATACAATGCGCAAAAAATCAACGTGCACATACCTGTCGCTGTTCTGGTGGAAGAATTAGTTTTTAAAATTTGTTCTTTCATTAACACGAATCTAAGAGCATAATTTCTGAAGTATTCGTATTTTTCTTCCAACAGGGTATTTTATGAATCTGGTCCTGTATGGATGAGGTCAAGATGTCAAGGGTATATAAACCTGAGCCTCGTTCGAGGTGATATGAACAACTTGATCCCGTTGTTTATAAACAGGTAGAGAGCAGCTGCTTGTACATTTTTTAGGCCATTGTCAATTCTTCAAAGGCATCTCAAAAACAAAAATATCAAAATACAAAGTTCTGTCAGTCGAACCGGTAGAAGTCATTGTTCAAAGGTGCTGAATCCGATCCAACAACTTGAGATGACACGTGGATGTATGAGTACAACACACAGTCCAAACATCAGTGGCATTTTACAGCACCATAACGCACCGTAACACAATGTCATCATTATACGTAGATTTTTAAACAAAAACAAAACGAATACCATCCAACAGCCATCAAATTCATCTGATTCATCACCCTGTGACTTATTTCTGTCCGATCAAATCAAAAAGCTACTACGTGGAACGAGATTCAGTAGCCGAAAGCAGATAATGGAAAAATCATACTGAAAACTGAGTTTAGAAAATATTTCGTAGTTTGGATCGAACGTTGGGGCAAGTATGCTTCAGGCAATGAGCGAATACTTTGAAGAGGCTTTATCGATTTTGATGAATAGGGTAAAGACGGAGATGCCTATCACGGAAAGTTGCCCCAATGTCTATTTAATCGCTCAGAAAATTGAGAGCATCGGACTAAATTCTTCTAAGTGAAAAGGTAAGACTTTGATTGTTTTATGTTAGTTGCTTAGTATTAAGGTTAAGCCAAAGAATCACCCAACCTCCTTTTTTTTACGTGATTTTTGCTGAATACTGGTGGGTGTCTATCCGTACCAAAAAGTATAGTAGCCTCAGAAGATGCTACGGATAGATCCTTATAGACTTGAATTGCTGGCGATCTACCTCAATATTTTCAGACTACTAACGATCGACTCTGAGAGACTGCATGTTATATTTTGAGTTTTATAAATAAATTTCTTTTTGATGGAGATAGTATACATGAATGACTAATCTTGCTTGACCCTTAGATTCTTTTCATGTGTTTTTTTATTTTGTAATTTACTTCAAATCTTCCGAGAAAGTTGCAGAACAACGGAACATATCTTGATTATATTCAATATTTAATAGAAATCAAAATATCACAGTTTTATTTGTTAATTATGGATTTCTAATAAGTGAAAGCCTCATCAATTCAGATGTAATATTAATGACATTATTCCGAATTCGATAACATCACCTTCTATTTCTGGTTCAGGAATTAATTTCGTCTAACAAGAAACAATTAATTTTTTCACAGCCAATTTCACACTTAAATCTTCTTGTGATTATATATTTGGACATACCAAGGTTTGTGAAAATGTTTGTTTGATTCTGCACAGTTTTGTCTATAAACACCTCAAAAAAGTCTAGGGACTTCTGAATACCGATATATCGTATCCAGAACGATCAATATGGATGATTTTTTTAAGGAAACACCTGCATCAATTTCTCACCGAATTATGTAGAGTGCCGCAACAGATTTCAACTAAAAATTCAGCAGATGCGACGCTGCTTTATAATCATTTCATGTATTCAGTGTTTGAAATCTGTTAGTTGGCACTTTGTTTCTGTTGTAAGTACAAATAAAAGATTCAAGTTTTGTGATTCGACCATGGAAATACGACATTTGACTAGAGAAGAGATGTTACGAGCCGTTGGCATGCTCCAAGCTGGGAGCTCACAACGGAAGTATCCGGGTTTCTGGGAAGTACCCAAGTGTCATAAACCGTTTATGGTCGCGTTTCAATGAAACAAGTAGCGTAGAAGAACGCCATACAGGTCGTTTCAGGATTACTATAGTCGCCCAAGACCGATTTTTGGTTTTACAAGCCAGAAGAGATCGTACTACCACAGCATCTCAATCAGCTCAAGAGCTATCACGAGTTCATAATGTGCAAATTTCCGACCAAACGTGAGAAATCTACTGCACGAAGGTCAACTCCACTCCAGACGTCCTTTAAGACCACAACTGACAAATGGAAATCGCGTTGCTCGTTTAGCTTGGTGCCAAGAACACGTAAACTGGTATCAAGAGAGGTGCGCTACAGTTCTCTTCAGTGATGAATCTAGATTTAGTTATTATCCCGATTCGAGAAGAATTCGAATATGGAGGGAACCTGGAAAGCAAAACCGTCTCCAGCATGCTCGAGAAGTTGTTAGACAGGGAGGCGGATCAGTGATGCTTTGGGGAGGTATACGCCTTGGTGGAAGAACTGACCTCGTTTTCATACAGAACAACCTCACGGGAAATTCTTACGCAAATGAGATAGTTTTACCTGTAGTGGTACCGTATCTCCAAACAATGGGTCAAAATCCAACAAGTTTATGCCCCTCCTCATCGTGCAAGAGTTGTCTTGAATGTCCTTGAAGAGAATAATATCGATCTTCTACCGTGGCCATCCTGCTCCCCAGATCTGAATCCCATCGAGCATGTGTGGGACACCCCAAAAAGAAATCTCCTGCGTCAAAACGTCTTCTATCATGAACAGGAGCTTCGATTAGCAGTTCAGGGGGCTTGGAATGACTTAGGCCAAAATGTAATAGACAATTTAATATTGAGCATGCCGCGACGATGCCAAAGTGTCATTAATAACAGAGGTGGACCTTCTGGGTACTGAAAAATATAAGTGCTTCCATATCGTTTCAAAAATATTAGTTCAGGATTTTTTTTTGTGTTTTACCAAATTTCGTCATTTTCAAATTTCAAATTTTCTTTTTATGATAGGTGCTTTGGAGAAGTCAAATATTATTTTGTTTTCTTGAGAATACACTATATACAATACATCCTAACAAAAACCGAAAGATTTCTATAAATTCGAATCATCAAATTCATATTTTAAAAATATTGGTAAGTGTTCCCTAGACTTTTTCGAGGTGTTTATGTATCTTTTCACTACATAGTCGAGGAAATGAAGCGGTGGACTATCAATTTTTGCGGTGTGAGACAGATTTTGATGCGCAGACTCGCGTTAGATTCTTAACGACCTCAGGAAAATTTGTGAATAATTTTCATGAATCGCATTTAGGAAATTGTACTTTCCGAAGTGCACATCGAACGGCTATATGATGAAAAAGTTGAAACTCGGTAAATAAAGGCGGAATCGAGACCAATTTCATTCCTCGGGTTATTTTTGGAGTCGCTAAACACGAATATGGGATTGAAAATGATCTCCGGAGCACCTGGTGCCCAGGGTGACTAGTATCTGGGTCATCTACTGAAGTTTTCGGCTAAATTTCTATAAAAATGATTAAAGCTCGTCAACTCGGGAGTTTCGAGATAGCTAAGCATGAATTTCATGACAAGTGTCCCCAATGTACCTGGTGCCCATTGTGACAGGTATCTGTCATCTCCTTGAGTTTTGGGAAAAATTTTATAAAAATGATTAAAGCTCGTCAACTCGGAGGTTTTCGAAGTCGCTGATCACTAATTTCACGACGATAAGTGTCCCAATGTACCTAGTGCCTGTGTGACAGATATCTGGGTTTTCTCCTGGAGTTTTTAGCAAAATTTTCTGGGTAAAGCTCATCAGCACACCACGACAAGTATTCCGATTTACTTGGTACCCGATATCTGGGTCATCCGCTGGAGTTTTGGGCAAAATTTTTACAAAATCGCTCATCAACTCGGAGGTTTGCGAGGTTGCTGAGCACGAATTTCATGACAAGTGCCCCGATGTACCTGGTGCTTAGGGTGACTGATATCTGGGTCATCACCTGGAGTTTTCGGCAAAATTTTTATAGAGACCGCTTAAAACTCGTCAACTCGAGAGTTCTTGAGGTAGCTGAGAACGAATTTCAAAACGACAAGTACCTAGTGCCTGGGGTGAATGGTATCTGGGTCATCTGCTGGAGTTTTGGGCAAAATTTTATCAAATCTCGTCAACTTGGGGGTTTGTAAGGCCTTCACGCCGACAAGTGTCCCGATGTTCCTGGTGCCCACAGTGACTGGTATCTGAGTCATCTTCAAGACGTTCTGGGCAAAATTAAATAAAAAATTTTTAAGCTCATCAACTGGTGGGTTTTCGAGGTTTCCAAGGAGGCAGAGTTTTTCTTTTTATATGCTACCATAAATAGTTTCACCATGGTTATTGTTTGATGATTACTTTTAAACTTGGCGCTAGAAATGACGTTGCTATATGGAAGAGTAAAGCCTTCGATCTCTCGCTACTTTCCATCATTTACACTAGTATACCGTTAGACGCTACAAGTAAAACAGAAAACGTTTTCTTAATTTTTTCTTGATATTGAAGTTATTTTAATTCGATAAATTAGGAGACGTGATAATCATTTATTGAATAGTGCAAAAAATTTCAATTTAAAATTCATCATCCCACGAATAAAGAAATCGGACTCGTTTCCGCCCTTTTTACTGAGTTTGAATTTTTCATTATACAGGGTGGTTCAACGAAAACTAAACAGAGGCTATATCTACCAAGATATTTGAATTTTGATCAAAACGCAAAAAACAAGAGTCAATTTTGTTTCAAGGGACATCAATTTTGTTTCAAGGGGACATTTGGGGTACAAAACTTGCCTGAAATATCCTGAACATTTTGAATAGGAAGATGGGTCAGTGATGACTCAAAAGAAAGATGGTATCTTGTCTACATCGCCTTGAACAAATTTCCATTTTTAATTGAAAACTGTAAAAGATACAGGGTGAGCAACTAAAAGATAGAGAAGACTATTTCCCTGAGACTATTCAAGTTTCAGTGAGGTAAAATGGAACAGATCCATGTTGATCAATGGCAGTCATTATCAAGTACCATCCTCATCTCGAACTTCAACCCCTGCAGCAGGGGGTGACAACCCTTGAAAATTTGGAAGAGGGTAGATGGGTCGAGTGATAACTCGAAAGAAAGATATTATCTTTGTCTGCATTCCCGTGAAAGAATTTTCATTTTTGATTGAAAACTGTAGAAGATACAATGTGAGCCAATGAAAAATAGAGAAGACTATCGCCCCAAGTCTATTGGAGTATTAGTGCGAAAAACTGGAATAGATTCATTTAGATCAAAGATGACAGCCTTTGATCTGGAATGAATCTATTCCATTTTTTTGCACTAATACTTGAATAGCTCAGGGCGATAGATAGTCTCCTCTATTTTTCAGTAGCTCACTCTGTATCTTCTACAGTCTTCAATCAAAAATGAAAATTGGTTCACGGGGATGCAGACAAAGATAATACCTTTCTTTCGAGGTATCACTCGACCCATCTACCCTCTCCCAAATTTGAAATTTGAGATGAAGATGGTACTTGATGATGACTGCCATTGATCAGCATGGATCTGTTCCATTTCACTTCACTGAAACTTGAATAGTCTCAGGGAAATAGTCTTCCCTATCTGTCAGTTGCTCACCCTTTATCTTTTACAGTTTTCAATTAAAAATAGAAATTCGTTCAAGGCAATGTAGACAAAGATACCACTGTTCTTTTGAGTCATCACTCGACCCATCTTTCCTATTCAAAATGTCCAATCATTGCAACCCCCGCTCAGGGGGTTGATAGTTCAGGCAAGTTTTGTACCCCAAAAGATGTTCCCCTTGAAACATAAATTGACCTGTTTTTGCGTTTTGATCAGAAATGAATATCTTGGTAGATATAGCCAGCGTGTTCATAACAACAAAGCTCTATGTCATCTTCTGTGCTTTCGGATGTTAGTGCATATCCTGTTATTATATTTGTAGTAATTGGTATTGTATTGATTTTCATTATTGCAACTCTGTCTGATATAGGAATGAATGCAATGACGCTGTTGTTGACTTCTTTTCTGATGATTATTGCGACCCCATAACGGTTTCTGGAAGTGTCATTCCCAGAGAAATATATATGATGATCCTGCATTGTAGTTTGCCCACAAATGGACCATCGGACCTCGCTGATTATCGCACCAGAAGATGATTTTGTATTTTGTAAAGATCTACTTAGTCTAATGGCTACAATGGGATTACGAAGTTCTGTTGTAATGAATGTCGTTTGTGCATAAATTCGTCAAAACGGGGTCTAAAATGTGTTCTCTCACAAAATGGGAATAAAAATCAACACTAGGTTGAAAAGGATTGGCCTACTCGGGAAGCGCTAATCCAGGACAACATAACGAGATAAACCCACCCCTACTATTAGGGAATCGCATATTATTACCTCCGTTGCGACTTAAATTAGGGCTCATGAAAGAATTCAGTAAAGCACTTAAGTAAAATAGAAATTGTTTGTTTTTCTTGTCCCAAAAGTTGCCAAAACTGAATGCAGAAAAAAGAAAAAAGAGGACATCTTTGATTGGCCATCAGATCATTAATAAAAGCCACAAGTTTCACGCGAACTGTGACAGAGATTGAGGAAAATGCATATAATGGGATTGTTTGGCTAATTCAGAATTTTTGGGAAACAAGCAAAGTTCTGCCTTTTCTTAACACACTGAACAACTAGTAAGTCACTTTCAAATTCTTGGATGTAACATGAGAATCAAGTTACACTTTCTTCACAACCATTTTATTTAATCTTGGGAGTTTAAGTAAATAACAGGGTGAGCGATTCCACCAGGACCTTCGGACTATGGAGGAAAGTTACTGGAACGCACACGTGATGGCTGACTATTGTTGGACTATTCAGAACAGCTCACTGACTACATCTGCTGAAAAAGCTTGCAGAAGAAAGTTTTCCTCAATTTAAGAATTAATAAAATAAGATCAATTTTGAAGAAGTTGTGTTTTATTGTAAAATGGAACATATTTTCTAAACTAGAGATGATTGATTGAAATTTTGATCTGAAATCGTCATTAAAACTCAGGCTAATATCATCTACCATAACTCAATCATCAGAATTGCTACTATGCGGTGCAATCATCCAACTACACAACAGGCATGCTACGATTCAAGATTTATTATGCATTGCAGCCAACTGCAAACTGCAAAACGATTTTAAGAAATTTCATTAGGTAAGCGTATCAAACAATAATCGATCAAGTAAAAGTGAATGAAAGCAGAAAGTGTGACCTGCGTTATGTAAAAACAATTAATCTAAACAAACACTGAATAATTATCCGAGAATACGCGATAAAATTGACGGTGGAAAATGAATGAGATGATTAATATCGACAATTATTTAGACATATTGTTTCTCCTTGAAACAATAGAACTATGGTATAGAAATTGTTATCTTCATAATTTACCTCGATTAGACATTTTTGAAGAAAGTTTAGTTGTTGCTTAAATCTTTGAGAGCAGTTGATATTGAATGAATATATTTTTCCTGTGTTGGAGAAATCTCCAACAATGGCCGAATCAGGAAATATTTGTACGCGAAATACGCAATAGAGGTTTCAGAAATTGAATTCTTCAATATACCCCATAAAACCAATATATTATACATTATTGTCTTATTTGCTATATTATGGCATAAAAGAAACAATTTTAAAAATAGTATATTTTTTCTTTCTCACGAACCAATTACTCCAGTTAAATTTAATACTACAGGCCTACTACTGATATAATAGAATAGAATAGAATAATTTATTTCGTACTTTTGGCCCATAAGGATGTACATATCATTTGAATAAGATACTTGGTACAGTTTGCTTACAAAATGAAAACATCAAAATACATGGAAAAACATCACAAAATCATTGCACAAGTGATAAAAAATTACAATAACTTATCCATACTTTAGAATTCATCGAAGGAGTAGAGTGCTCTTCCAATCAAATAATTTTTTATGGCAGCTCTGAACCTTCTTAGTTTCTTATTGACTTTAGTTCACCTGGCAATCTATTGTCAAAGTAGACTGCAGAGAAGTGAGGCGATTTTCTGTACATTGTGGTTTTATGCATAGGGACTGACGGGACATCACAATTCCGTGTTCCATAATTATGGAAATAATTTAATTTCCGCAATTCATTGAGCCTCTTTTTTGCGAAAGATACAGCCTTGAGAACGAATACAGATGGAAAAATTTGCTGCTTCTGAAAACATTACGGCATGATTATAATAGAGCCAGGCCAAACATTAAACGAACAATTCTCTTTTGTAATATGAAGACTCTGGTCCAATGAACAGAATTTCCCCAAAGCAAAACATTATAATCTAAATAGCTATTAACTATAGAGTAGTAAACACTTTTGAGCCCATCACGATCAACACTCGACTCCAGTTGTAGAAGTGCAAAAAATCCATTGTTTAATTGTTTACATACAAAGTGAATATGTTCATCCCAAGACAGATGAGAGTCGACGTTAACACCAAGATATTTGGTCACAATATCAAATTGAAACTCAATGGAAGGCAGAGGATTTCTATTGCAAAAATTAAGGAGAACAGTTTTATCATTAATAATTATTAGCCTGTTTCTATTGTTAGTTAGTTAGTTAGTCATCTCCTCTATAACTCCATGCAGCGCAACCTGAACCTCCTCAGGAGTCCATCCCGAAACCACAACAGCTGTATCATCAGCATACATTACTACTTGGCCCTTGGTGGTGAAGTTGGGCAACTCATTGATGAACAACATGAATAAAAGTGGTCCTAGGACAGACCCCTGAGGAACTCCAAAGCTCACGTCCCTGGTTTCCGAAAATGAATTTGAACCTTTACAACGATTTTTCGATTTTCAAGATTCCCGTATGATAATACTTGTTTAGAGCAACTTTCTGCAACATCAAGTCAAGTGCTCGACAGATCTCGAAAAATACACAGCCAACATATTTATCACTATCTAGTTCCTTATATATGATATTGAAAATATCGTAAGATGCTGTTTCAGTAGATTTACCTTTTCTTAACCCATGTTGGTTATTTGATATTATGTCAAATTGATTCGGAAACCCCATAATTTGGTCGTACATCAAAGATTCAATAACCTTGGAAATCACACTCAAAATAGAAATCTGTCTGAAGTTAGAAATGCTAGTCTGATCATCTTTCTTTGGTACCGGCACAATAATTGCCTTTTTGAGTACCTGGGGAAAGACACCCTTCTTAAACGATCTATTATTCAATGTAGCAAGTGGTGAGCTCACTATAGATGATAAACGTTCGATTGATATGGAACTCAGATCGTCAGAACCACAACTTTTTGTCGATCTTAATTTAGCAATGACGTCGAAAACCATTGCCTCAGCAATCGGATGTAGGAATATGGTTTCACAGTTAAGTTCTTGAAATGTAGGGGGCAAGAATAATTCATGCTAAAGTGATTAAACAGCAAAGCATCTCCCGTATTAGAGAAATGTTCCACAAAGCAATTTGCTCCCTGTCAGTTACGGTATAACCGTTCAACACAAGCTTCAGATCACGAGGTATTATCTTTGTCTGTATTCCAGTGAAAGTATTTTCATTTTTGATTGAAAACTGTAGAAGATACAGAGTGAGCCACTGAAAGATAGAGAAGACTATCGCCCCAAGACTATTGGAGTATTAGTGCGAAAAACTGGAATAGATTCATTTAGATCAAAGATGACAGCCTTTGATCTGGAATGAATCTGTTCCATTTTTTTGCACTAATACTTGAATAGCTCAGGGCGATAGATAGTCTCCTCTATTTTTCAGTAGCTCGCTCTGTATCTTCTACAGTTTTCAATCAAAAATGAAAATTCTTTCACGGGGATGCAGACAAAGATAATACCTTTCTTTCGAGGTATCACTCGACCCATCTACCCTCTTCCAAATTTTCAAGGGTGGTCATCCCTTCTCTAGGGGTTGAAATTCGAGATGAGGATGGTACTTGATGATGAATGCCATTGATCAGCATGGATCTGTTCCATTTCACTTCACTGAAACTTGAATAGTCTCAGGGAAATAGTCTTTCCTTCCTTTCAGTTGCTCACCCTGTATCTTTTACAGTTTTCAATTAAAAATGGAAATTCGTTCAAGGCAATGTAGACAAAGATACCACCTTTCTTTTGAGTCATCACTCGACCCATCTGCCCTATTCAAAATGTTCAAGGATTGCAACCCCCACTTAGGGGTTGATATTTCAGGCAAGTTTTGTACCCCAAAAGATGTCTCCCTTAAAACAAAAATTGACCTGTTTTTGCGTTTTGATCAGAAATGAATATCTTGGTAGATATAGCCTCTGTTTAGTTTTCGTTGAAGCACCCTGTATTATTATATCAGTATACATGACAACAGATCTGGGAGAATTTGAAGAATCACTTTGTTCGGTCAATCTTCATTGCGATAAAACAGTGCTTGTAGGTGATTACAATATAAACTTTCTCCAAGAGACCCTTTAAAAAAGAAACTGTGCTATTTACTAGAAGCATACAATATAACTCAGATAATAAAAGAACCGACTCGTATAACCGAAAACTTTCAAACTCTTATTGATCTAATTTGTTGCGATAATTATGTTTCATATTCCAACTGTAGGGTGGTAGATTTGCTGGATCTCACAGACCATAGGCTTGTTGGTTGTGAACTAAACATTGAAATTCCCAAGGAGATTCCAAAAACCGTCACTTTTAGAGATTTTAGTAACTTTGTTCATGAGGATTTCCTTCGTGATGCTGATAAGATTGACTGGGACTGTATATATTCAGTAAAAGATTTGAATGATAAAGTTGCTTTTATGAATAGGGCAATATTGTCGCTATTTGATGTACATGCGACATATAGTACTGACTGTGAGAGGGGTTCGCCCACCATACATAACATATAATATAACACAGATAAGCAAGACTAAAAACGATGCCTACAAAAGATATCTGAAGTCCAGACACCTGGATTTCTATAGGCAAATTACTAATTACCTAGTACAGGCCATACGTAGAGAAAAGAAGGCATATATCAATCAACAAGTCAACCGGAACAAAAACCCGAAATCCCAATGGAAAACTCTTAGTAAACTAAATATTCACAAAAATAAGAAGGATAATAAGATAGTTCCTGACATTGTTTCGGCAGAGGATCTGAATGGTTTTTTCCTTGAGTATTTGCCCTGTCAACCCCTATCAACCCGCAGTGGCCAGCGTGATAGGTATCGGCCAAAAACTCCTCAACTATGAAACACAAAACTCGAACAGGGCCCTCAGTCCCCGGCGGGTTTCCTTACCCCGACAACGGTAGCTGTCGGAAAAGTAGGAAACCAGAGGGTGCTAAGAATCACCGGGTTGGACCAGGCTACCATAAAAGACGAACCTTATATATTGCCACTTATAGCGCAAGAACATTACTAGCAGATTGTAAAATCGATGAGCTGGAAGAAGAATTGGATCGCATATACTGGGACGTTGTGGGCCTTAGTGAAGTGAGAAGAAAGGGCGAGAGTTTGATCACTTTAAGGTCCGGAAATCTACTTTATTGGAAGGGCGAAGATAATATATCTCTCGGTGGAGTCGGCTTCATTATTAATAAACGTTTGGTGAAGAATGTTGTGAAAATCGAAATCCTGAGTACTAGAGTATGCTATGTCATCCTGAGGCTGAACGAAAGGTACAACATGAAGATAATTCAAGTATACGCGCCTACCAGTGCTCACGCAGATGAGAGGGTAGAAGAGGTGTACGAAGATATTCGCCTCGCTATGAAGAGGACTCCAGCCTATTACAATTTTGTGGTTGGAGATTTCAATGCTAAGCTCGGTATGAAAGAAAATGACACCGAAGCATCCTTAGGGTACCATGGAATTGGGGAACGGAATGAAAGAGGAACCATGCTCTCAGACTTTCTATTAGAAAACCGCTTATGTGCGATGAATTCGTTTTTCCAAAAACCTCCGCAGAGAAGATGGACATGGTCGAGCCCAGATGGTAACACCAAAAATGAAATTGACTTCATTATAGCTGACAAAAAGGAAGTTTAAGGAGGTTTCGGTCCTTAACAAATTTTCAACTGGAAGTGACCACAGAATGGTGAGGGCTAAATGTATGATAAATTTAAAACGTGAAAGGAACAAACTCGTAATGACAGGAGGGGTTAAAAATAACAAATGGGCACAGGTATCTGATGAAGCGCCATTTTGTGAAACTTTGAGTGAGAAGCTTTTGCGCAATGAAAACATGAATATCGATCAGCACAACGACAACATTACAACATCAATAAAACAAGCTATGGACAAACAATGTAGCACTTTGAACAGGAAACAGGAAAGAATCAGTGCGACAACGAAACGCATGATGAAGACCAGAAGAGAACTATTAAGCAAGGACACAGCAGACAAGAAAGAACTGAAAATACTTAACCGCGAGATATCTCGCCAACTTAGGAAGGACTCTCGACAGCACAATAAAAGCTTGGCAGTTCAAACTATAGAACAAAATAAAAGCATGAAGGTACTACGACGGACGACTTCATTGGGAAAACGTAACATTCACAAACTAATGGATCCATATGGTTCAATTATAACAAATAGAGCCGAAATAGTGAAGGTTGTCGAGGACTTTTACTCCAATTTGTATCGAAGCCTGAATCGCGAGAACGAGGAAGACAATCGCATACCTCATGTTATGAATCAGGGTTCGGAGGACCTCCCAGAAATAACAGCTGATGAGGTCCGAAAGGCACTATCAGATATGAAAACAACAAAGCTCCAGGGAAGATGGAGTAGTTGCGGAGGCTTTGAAGATAGGCGGTGAAAATCTGATTCGTGAAATAACGAAACGTTTCAATAAATGTTTAGCTGAAGCAAAAGTACCAGAGTCTTGGCATAATGCTATAATAATAATTATGTACAAGAAAGGAGACCCCACAAATCTCTCGAACTATAGACCTATAAGCCTTCTATCGCACTTATACAAACTCTTCACCAAAATAATAACAAAGCGCCTCACAAACAAACTGGACACCTACCAACCTCGAGAGCAGGCCGGATTTCGGGCAACATTTGGTGTTAATGATCATCTCCAAACTCTCAAGACTTTGATTGAAAAGAGCATAGAATACAACTTGCCTCTGGTTCTCATATTCGTGGATTACGAGAAAGCCTTCGATACCGTGATACAGGCGATTATGCTTAAAGCGTTGGCTGACTGTAGAATACATCATAGATACACTGCCATCATTAAATATATATATGAGCATGCCACTTCACAAGTGTGCCTTCACAATTCTACAGAAAAATTCAGGATCGGACGTGGAGTAAGACAGAGTGATACTATTTCCCCGAAGTTGTTCACAAACCTATTGCAATATATGTTCAAGCAATTGGAATGGGATCAGAGGGGAGTAAATGTGGATGGTGAGCGATTAAGTCATCTTCGTTTCGCCGACGACATCGTTATTATAGCAAACAGACTAGATGATGCAAATGAGATGCTCTTGCAGTTGTCTAAGGAATCCAGTAAAATCGGATTGAAGATAAATATGTCGAAAACTAAGATGATGACCAACTTAGTACCAAGCCAACCAGTTTCCATCGATGGTGAAATTGTTGAACGAGTAACGTCATACAAATATCTGGGGCATGAGATAACTATAGGCAGGGACAACCAAACAACAGAATAGGAAGGCGAATAAGGCTGAGATGGGCTGCATTTGGAAAACTGAGAGATCTGTTCAAATCAGAGATACCGATTTGTTTGAAACGTAAAGTATACAATCAATGCGTTTTACCAATTTTGACGTACGGTGCAGAAACCCTGACCCTAACAAAGAAATCAGCTAATGAAATATGTGTTGCTCAGCGTAAGATGGAGAGAGCTATGTTAGGCATAGCACTACGGGACAGAATTCCCAACCATATCATACGCCAACGAACTAGAGTCCAGGATGCTCTCGAGAGAGTTGCTAATTTAAAGTGAACTGGGCCGGTCATCTAGCAAGAACCACGGACGATAGATGGACAAAGCGTCTTTTGGAGTGGCGTCCCAGAGATGAAGCCCACAGAAGTAGAGGACGTCCACCAGCTCGTTGGAAAGAAGATATCAAGCGAGTGTGTACGAACTGGATAAATCCGGCCCAAAATCGCGAGGAATTGAGATCGTTGAGGAAGACCTATGTTCAGCAGTGGACTATGATGGTTGACAGATGATGATGATGATGATTTGCCCTGCCCAGAGATAAATGGGGACACTTATAACTTATGTCGGAATAGTGTTAGACCTGGAATACCTAAATCACCCAAATTGCAAACAGTAACGAAGGAAAAGGTTAAAAAGCTATTTAGAACTGTAAAGTCTAACGCAGAGGGCAGTGATAAGATTAGACTAAGATTGTGAAACCTGGTGCTACCCACTTGCATCGATCAGTTCACCCATATAGTAAATTACTCGCAGACCTCAGGTACTGTACCTCAACCTTGTAAACTGGCAAGAATAACACCGATACCAAAAGTTAACAAACCTAGAGTAGCCGCTGATTTGCTTCCCATAAATCTTCCGGTTGCAAGCAAGATACTGGAAACAGTAGTTTTCGAGCAAGTGTCAGAACATGTGAACAAATATGTTCTCCCGCAATTACAGTCAGGCTTCAGGAAATCATTTAGTACAAATACAGCTCTGTTGAAAATAACAAGTGATATAGAAGAAAATGTGGACAACGGCCACATAACACTGCTTGTGTTGCTTGATTATAGTAAGGCTTTTGATTTGATGAACCACCACTGATGTTGGCAAAGCTTCACTACAATGCTTTCCACGATACTGTCATAAATTAGTTTACTAGCTATTTATCTAATAGAACCCAATATGTAGAGCTCAATGGAAATGTCCCACAGGAAGCATTCACGGGCCACTACTGTTTTAGATATATACCTCGGATATATATAAGTCTGTTCGCCATTGTTCAGTTCATCTATATTCGGATGATACACAACTGTATAAGTCTTTCGCCCCAATGGATATCAATGACGGAATTGTAAGAATTAATGAAGGTCTCTCAAAAATCAGCACTTGGTACTCCAATAATGGCCTCTTGTTGAATCCCGCCAAGTCGGTGGCAATATGTATCGGGAATAAGCAAGTACCTGATAGGGCAGTTGATGGTTGTGTGTGTTTATTGATTATGAACTCAACTTTGAACACCATGTAAATAAATTGCTCAAGAATGCTTATATTAAGCTCAAGTCCATATAGTGTGAACAATCGTGGCAACGATTTCAAATCCAAATATTCATGGAAAATGTAATATATTTGCTTAGTTGAGATGCCTACAGCCTATGCCACTCCACGCACTCTCATTCTCTAATCCTCCAATATCATTCGACGATATCTGGCTTGATGACTTCTTTTGGGTGGCCTGAACATTCGGCGTCACTTGTGCATACAGAACGAAACTTAAAACAAGACTTTTTAACCTTTGAAATTGATGATACAGTCCCTATAGTATTCATAAAACCTTGCTTGTTTTTGAAGATATTCTTGAGCGCATAGAATGGTGCTTCTCAACGCACGAAAGTTACTTTTCTTTATTTTTGTTAAAATTCGAGGTGTTATCTGTTGTCAATGCTGTGAAACACAAACTAAATGACCCAGCTTGATCAAAATTCTACAGATTATCGAACTGTCCTCGTATGAAAAAAAAGCACGTCACTAGATGATGATCTATATATGTGCGAAGACGCGAGACTAACGAACTTGGCGATGTTTTTTTATTCATTACGTCTTACATAATACTTACAGTCTTTCACATTGTACAATGGATGATACCAATATGATACAGTTCTTAATAAACTCACTTTAGTTCAAAAAAATTACTTTAAAGAAAAACCATGAATGTACCACGACGATATTTACATGAACTCAATCCTATTCAATGCGGAAATACAATATCAGGTACATCGGATAGGAAAAAATGGAACAAGCAATTTGTACGCCACGTGACCTCCGGAAGCTTATAAAGTCAACAGGTTTGGTTAGTCGCGCTTTTATAAATAATACGAACTCTTATCAAGCTAATTAAGCAGTGATTCTATTATTTAACTGATCAAATAAGCCTTCTACTTCCAACAAAATATTAAATTTTTCAGGTTGAAAAAGCTGGTGTTATTTACACCACGTCCTAAGAAGAATTTGATCTTGTAATTCTAAAATGAACAGCACCTCAAGACTTAAAAAATAAGTGGCTCTTTTAAAGTAGTTTTAATTTAGTATTTTTTGCCTGGCCTCTCCGTCTTTACATTCCTCTTAATTCAAGCAAAACAAAGAGTTATCTCACTCGCTATGAAAGAAAACAATAAAATTGTTTTTTGGCTTACTAGCGCACCGACTGAATAAGGAAAAGCTTAATTCCACTTATGAAGTGTATAGAATGAGGATCTTTCGTTCTTTGAATTAAGGTCAGACTAGTTTCGACTATGTGTTAATAGATAACCGTTACTTTTAATCTTTCTCTAATACTTGAATTAATTGCAGCAGAATAGAAAACAGATATTCAAGACTTTTTAGAAATAATTTTGCCCAAATTGAATTAAAGAGATATTCGCAAATTTATAGATAATTTCCACAAATGAACTAGGTATAAATTTTCATCGCAAAAGATACATTTCTATTCATTGAATTAATATAGACGGAAGGCGACTAATACATAAGATAGAGGTAAATAACCTTTAAATTAAAATCCAAAAAAATTATTGAAAAAACCTCATTATTTACGAGTAATAAAATCACGCTCTATAAAATATATAAATACAAACAACTTTTGTAATTCTGCTCAAATAACTGTTTTCAGCTAACATTCTAAAAATTTTAAATTCAAATGATCTCATTTTTCTATGATCACCTATCATGAATATCTTCATCGGCAGTTAATACTTTTTGATACATAAAATTCACAATTTGATTTGCTGATATACAAGATGCAACACAGCATACAAAAGTGACTATTTCAGAAAGTGTTATATTTGCAAACATTATTTCTTAGCGTCATCTGCCGAGCAGAAATAATAACTACGTAGGATTTCTTTAATCACATTATATCTCGCTTTAGTTTAATAAGTAGAAAATTAATATTTTATAATCTTGTTCAACGAATGACATAAAAGCGTTCCTTGTCGTTTTTGAAAATGTATAGAATGTTATAGCAGTTTAATTATAGAATAAAAATTTATACCTGCCGCGTCATCTATGGTGCGATAGATATATAATTTTCTTTAATCACAATATTGATACATAATAATCTAATTTCTTCATGAAAGTTTTATGGAGGAGAATAAATGAAATAATTTCTTCAAATACACTTTCCAAATTATTATTAGATAAATTAATTTATGCATTTAAATCTATAGTGGTATATCTCTATGTTATCGACTTCATCTAAGGCGCCATCTGCGACCGCCAACAAAAATAAAAAATAACAGCATCTTGCTGCTTGATACTGGAGTAACAAGGTCAACAACACATAAATGTTAAATGGAAAGAAAATCGTGAAATAATTCCATTTTGGACTTACAGTGATGTGAATATGTGACAAAAACGTGTATATATTTTGATTTCATTAAGGTAAGACCGATTATAATGATATTTCCATGGAAATACAGCTCGCAACAACAATAGTTACCGATAACGATTTTTACAATATCAAGTTAAACTGATAGAAATTTGTACATTTGTTCATAATTACGTGTATTTTCATCTATGGTTAATCAGTGACGAGAAAAAGTAAGAAATCTTCTTGGTAGAAAGATATAATTCGCATTGAATGTTCTCCTGTCATTTGTGATTGTTTACGACTGTTCTACATATGGTTTTTACCGGGAAATTCAAAATGATGTAATTCAATCTTCAAATAAATCCACATTTGTGGATACAATTCATATCATACTACGAGAAATATTCATTGGTATTACGGAAAATTGTTTTCATGTATTAATTTATAGATCAAGAAACCATAGCATCATTGTAGGTCAGTAGAATGATGACCTTGCATCTAAAAAACTAAATCTTGTATACTAAAATTTCAGTAGGTGCAGGCTTTGGGTAACATTGCTTCTTAAAGTTCAGAATATGCTATTAGAAACTTAGTTGTCGCAACAGTAAAGATTTATAGATGTGATTCGCAAATTTTCTCAGAAGAATTCTTTTAGTCCTGTAAACAATTGTTGTTCCTCTTGAAGAAAGACTATTAAAGAAATAGTATTTTCAATTTCAGGATTACACTATCTTTGAAAAGAAGGATTTGGATATTATTCTGAGTATACCACACAAAATATCACATTTGAAAATTGTCAGAAACAACAATATTCAAAATTGATTGGTAATATATAATGAAAAAGTAATTTTACAAGGCAGATCATTAAATCACTTCAAGGTGATCTAAATATCACAGAATAATGTTAATCTACAAGTTTACACCTTATGCTGCATTGGAATGAATTATGTTTCCCATTTCGACACATATTTGTTTATCCTGAAATTTTTGTTTGTAATTATTCGTTTTATTACTGATTATAGTGATGAAATTTGTTAGACTAGATTTTTGTTACATGAAAATATTTAACAGCCTCAATAATCAATGAAAAATGATAATTAATTACTTGAAATATAAAAAACTCATTGAATACTAGAAAAGTTAATTTCTAGCCCTTTTTATTGGCACTACACTATTTGTTGAATAGTTACAGTGGTGACAGTCAAAATTTTTCTAAAAAGTATTAGAGAAAAGTGAAAATTAAAATGCATTGTCTTGTCCTTCTGTTAATTATTTAGTGCCATAAAATACAAGAAAAAGAAGAGAAAAGGTAGTAAGTAAACCTCACTGAATAAAATTACAGGAAGCAACAATTCAATCGAAATATTTAAGTACTTATCATTTTCAGTACATAATCTAAAATGTTTCTACCAACTTAAACCACATCTTTACCCATCATGTCCGAATTGGATCTTATAGTTTCGGATAATAGTGCCACATCCAACGAAGGTAGTGTTTCCTACCCCCAGGACGATTCTACCAGATCTCAAGACTCTATGGACATGAACGGTGAAGTGAAACAAATGGATTGTGACTATCTACCAAATAATAATATGTGCGAAGATGTAGTTTCGTCGTTTTGTGCTTCAAGGGAATTGTGTGGTGGTATGAGTGACATACGAACTGCTCAAACCGAACTATCCCCGTCTTCTAGTGCCGCTAATATGGACTCTAGTGTGGAATCAGCGCTGGATTCGCAGGATTCTCAAGATGTCGAAGGTAGGTTCGGTTTGTAACATTTGAGGGTGTTTCATTTTCTGAATTTTATCAGGAAATTTATAGCATTTGCACCAAAATGTACCGAATGTTTGTACTGAAGAAGAACTAATCAGATAGGAAAAAGAAATTGTGTTAAGAAGTAGATTCATTTAAAATAATGAGTGGTTTGAACTTTTCTTAATGAAATTTTCAGTTTCTACTTTTAAATATCTGCAGATCAAATTGCATTACAATATTCAAATTGCAGAAGAAATTCAAGAGGAAAACTCTACTTACAAACAAAGTCTAAATACCCATAACTAAAGGTGTGCTACAAGGCTCAGTATGCGGTCCTCTCTAATTCTTGATCCTGTTGAATCACCAACTGTAATACCAGGTATCATAAAAATATCTTTAAATTTCAGATGGAGAGTCACCAGTCACCAATATATCTGAAACAAAAACTACAGATTATCTGGAATCTGAACATTCTGTATCGGATACCGAAATAAGATGTTCTTTGAGGTTGAGGAACAACACTGCCAGATGCTATAATAATGGAGCAATAGATGAATTTGACGAAAAACCAGAAAAAATTAGTTATAAAGGATCGAAGGGCAAGAAGAAAAATGTGTCATCACCTGGACGAGGCAGACCAAGGAAGGCGCTTGTTCCGATGTACCATAGTCAGATAAGCGGTGATAAAAACACAATCAAGATAAGAATAAAAAAGAGCCACATAACAGAACAAGAACAGGTTAGTTGTTGAAAGTTTTCAAAGAATGTTTGGGATATCTCACGCTTCAATAATAATTTGGGTGTATTGGATATTTATTCAATCAGAAATCATTAATTAGTAACATAATTTGGGTTAATAGTATTAATAATTTCAACGTAAGATGTGCTGGCAATGTTGAATGATACAACTTTCTTTTTCTCTGAAAACTCTGAAAATCTTAACACTTCTTTTTTATTCTCAATTCTTGGGAGGAGGTAGAGCTTGTCATGCCAAAGCTGTTCCACCCAAGATAATTCAATAAAAAGAAATGTCCATATGGAATAATCAAGAAACCATTGGCTTGCTCTGTTGGAATGATGTTCAAGTTTTTTTAGTACTCTCGATCATGTTCACTTCTGTCAAAGTTTCAAAGAACTCTCCCTTTTTCTAGCAAAAGAAATTATTTGATATTTTTTTTATATTCATATCCAAAACATTAATCGTAATAAAGTATCAATAATACATTCATTGTTCATGCACAGATCAAATGAAGAGAGACTAAAATTGGGTAATTCGGATTATTCGAATTAAATTGTTTAAACCAATACTCAAACCTGCTAAACCCGCGACTCCTGTTTTTGCATCCTATTTTGTATCCTTTGGTATAGTTGCAATGAAAATATTGAAACAGTTTTTTAATTTGTTATCAAATTGTTGAATTTCAATCCCTATTCCGTGAGTTTTGGGGTATTTTTTCCAAAAATTCTGAGGCAATCATTTTTCCTTCCATCAAGATTTTTTGCACATTTATTCATGTCTCGAACTTCAAAACTGAGGGGAATTTCAAACAAACTTTCCCCTTTTTCCCATCCTTAGGGATTTTTCCAAAAATGCTAGTACTCTTTCACGCTGTAATAAAGCTCTTGAAAGCTACTAGTTTGATGTGTCCCACTTTAAAACTTAAAGAATTCCCATGCAAAACTTAAACTACTATTTCGCACCTAATGGGATGAAACTTTTAAAAAATGGCCTATGTTCGACCCCAAAATTCAAGGTATCTCCATACCGAATTTCATCAAAATTCGTTCACCATAATCGATACAAAATTTCAAGTAGATACATCCTGTAATTTGATAATCCTACAGGAATCTGACATATTTAATAATAATTTATTTGCGTGTAGAATTTCATCCAAATCCGTTCGACCGTTTTTACTTGATTAGTAAACATACAAGCTGTCACATGTATAGCATCAGCATTAATTCTCAACTTCAGATGACCCCAAGTAAAAAGAAAAGCGGCAGGCGGAAAAGGCACAAGGTAAGATCCGATACTGACGCTAGTGACTACGAAACGACAAGAAAAAGGCATCGATCGTCCGCCAATAACGAAGACCTCGTCTCCAGTAGTCAAAGTCCCGAAATCAATGATCTCGGTTGGGGGAGTGTGATACCGGAGTCAGTTTTATTCAGGATATTCCAGTACTGTTGTAGCCAAGATGGGGCTCTTCCAATTCTAATCAGGTATGTTCACTTCTTCTGAAGTGTTAATTTGAAATATTAAACCAGATAAGTATACTCTAGCATATCTGCATCAACACTTATTATGAACCTCTTACAGACTCACTAAAGTTTGCAAACTGTGGCAAAAGGTGGCGCTCGATCCAAACCTTTGGATCAAGGTCGATCTCAACTTTGTCAAAGAAAGAGCAAGAACAGAACTTAGGTTACACTGGTTGATCCAGAATAAACTAACTTGTTGCCAAGATTTGAATTTAGGTAATATTTGAGATTTAACAAGAAGTCAATATGAGAATACATCTTTCAAATTTAATTTACAGGGGAATGGAAGATAAGAAACATTCATTCTGCTTTGGAGGCGCTCTGTGAGGGATGTTTAGACTTGAGGGGGCTCAATATGAGTGGCTGGCAGGGAATAAGTGCAGATAACCTGAAGTTTATAACAACTGAATGCAAAAAATTAGAAAGGCTGGACCTTTCCTACATAAATGTGAGTATGATTGCTCAAAAAAATTTTTTGGAATCGAATGAAAGGTTGAATATTCAAGAACAAAAATTTTACCATCTACTAATTCTGGTGTGTATCAAAATTCAAAATTGTAGAGTACTTTTCAGTGTTGTTATAACTTGAATTATTTTACCTCTCTGAAAATATCATATATGGTTTTCAAGGCATTTTAGTATGGTTACATTTGCTAAAAACACTTTCTTATAAAGAAATTATTCAATTTGAATTAGAAGAATTTATTTCTAAATAATAGTCTACTCCCCAAATGACAGTTCCTCAGATGAGAAAACTAACTTTTATGACAACCTAACAGCTCTGCTCGATAAAGTAGGGAATAGGAAGGAATTATTTCTAATGGGCGACTTTAATGGAAGAACAGGAAGGCTAACTGGTAGTGAAGTTGTCGGAAGGCATGGAGAGGAAGAAGTTAACGACAATGGAAGAAGACTGGTAGAAACATGTGAGCAATATAATCTGAAAATATGGAATGGCTTTTTTGATCATAAGAACATCCATAAATATACATGGACACAGACAACAAGGAACCTCAAATCTATTATCGATTACATTGTAGGAAGAAGAAGATCACGACTTAGAGTCGACGATGTAAGAGTATATAGAGGTGCTGAATGCGGTTCAGACCACCACTTCATCAAAGTTAAGATCTATTTTGCCCAATATACACATATGATACCGCCGACTCAGGAAATCACCGATGAAGAACGCCAATGCAAGCCTAAAAGATACAAATTGGACCTTCTGCAAGATCCTTCAGTGGCTTTTCTCTATAAACTAAGATTGAGCCAGAAGCTCACCCAAATAGACGATTCCATACCAACGAAACTGTATGATGGTCTAGTTAAATCAATTCACCAAGCAGCTGAAGAGAGTCTTGGGGAACTGGATAATGGAAGGAACAAGAAAAGTCTATACTGGTGGAATGATTCGATCAAGGAAAGTATAGAGGAGAAAAAAAGAGCATATAACAAGTGGTTAATAACAAAAGATTCAGAAGACAGAAAATACTACACGCGAATTAGTAGGGAAGTGAAAAAAGAAATAATAAATAGAAAGAACGAATTTTGGGATGCGAAATGTGAAGAAGTCGATCAATACTTGGAATCTTGGAGACTCTTGAAGAACTTGAGAAACAACGAGAATAGCAGAACGAGTTTACAACCAATAAGTATGAGTGAAGGAACTTTACTACAAGCAGCAGATGAAGGAGGACAGAGTACAATTTGACAGGACAGAGTTGAAACTTAACGAACAAAACACTGAAATAACAAAAATTACTCCACAAAAGTCAAGACCCACATCTGCTTGCAAAAAAACAGCCGATCACCAGGACCGGGGCAGGTAAACGCAGAACTTCTAAAGAGCGGACCGGATCCTGTTCGAATGGTTAACTCATATATTCAATAGATGTTTATCAGGAGAACAACTCCCGGGAGATTTTAGGAAGGGGTGCATAACTAATATTTATAAAAAAGGAGATAGAAAGGATTGTTCGAACTATCGAGGAATAACGGTGTTAAGCAGCATAGGGAGAATATACGGAAAACTACTTAAAATCAGAATAGAACGAAGTTTCAAGAAAGTGGAGGACCAGAGCGGCTTCAGAGCAGGGAGATCCTACGTTGACAACATATTCAGTATAAGAACAATCACCGATAAACGCTTGGACCACAATCTTATGACTTTCCTCCTCTTGGTCGATCTGAGGAAGGGCTATGACGGCATACCGTTATGTAACCTCTGGGAGGCAATGAAAGCACAAAACATAAATCACTGCTACATTAGAGCAGTCAAAACCTATATAGTGACATCAGCTACGTGAAGAACGGATCGTTGCTTTCTCGGGGAGTCGAGGTTTCCAAGGGTCTAAGGCAGGGATGCTGTATCGCTCCGACTCTGTTCAAACTATACCTGAATTAAGTGCTGAACGAGTGGAAGAGAAAATGTGGAAATATGGGGATAGAGGTAGATGATGATATGCTCTTTTCGCTCAACTTTGCAGACGACCAGGTCATATTTGCAGGGGATGAAGATGACGCCCATTATATGTTGCGGAAGCTCAACTAAGAATACACAAAATGGGGTCTGCAGATAAACTTTAACAAAACTTAGTGTCTCGTGGTGGGAGGAAATGGATACGATTTAATCATGGGGGATGGAGCTACGCTACAGTGAAAAACTGTAGTAAATACCGTTATCTGGGAGCATTGATTTCAAAGGAAGGAGGGGTGAAGAGGATATAAAAGACAAAATAAGAAAGGGGAAGATAGCGATTAGACAACTACACAGCGTTATTTGGAACCGGAATATCAGTAAACCTGTCAAAAGAAGGATATATAAAACTATTGTAGAATCAGTGGCTTCATATGGATCAGAGGTGAGGGAGATGACATAGAAAAATGAAAAAAGACTACAGACAATGGAGATGGACTATTGGCGCAGAAACTGTGGCCTCACAAGACTTGATCGTGTAAGAAATACAGAAATTAGGGAGAGAGCAAAAGTGGACTTAGACATAATAGATACAATAGCGGCAAAAAGACTTAAGTGATATGGACACCTGAGACGCATGGCACAAGAAAGATGGTCTCTTAAAATATGGAAATGGCAGCCAGCACAGAGAAGAAGAAGAGATAGACCAAGAACAAGTTAGAACGAAGCCGTCGATAAAGCCATGACAAGAAGAAACCTTCAAGACAATAACTGGCAAGATTGAAGATATGGAAGCTAGGTTGCGAGAAAAAAAAGAATTTATTATACCTTGATGAAAATGCTTACTAAATGGTTTCCTTCTGTTTCAGTCCACATCCGCCATAAATGCCCAACTATTCGTATCTTTGGGACAAGCCATGAACAACAGATTGACACATCTAGTACTTGCCCATAATCAAATGGCTAGTTTTACTCAAATTGTCGCCTCTATAGCGGTAAGTTGAAATTTTCACCAAACTTAAGCTGTTCTAATTCTAAATTTGATTGATTTTTTTCATCAGACTCATTGCCCCAACCTTCAATTACTGGATATATCCAATATCAAGACGTTTGCTCATAATACAGCCCTTCTGCATATAGAAAAATTGCAAATTGGCTGCCCGAAATTGAAAATTTTGCGGATTACCAATAGCCAAATCTGGTTAGCTCCCGCTTCCATAACAGATCAGGTACAATCACCAGGTTTTCCAGAGTTGGAAGAACTTTCCCTTGCTGGTGTAGAAGAAGATAAAACCACCACGTCAAGGTCAGCAGATGACGATGCTGTCAATCGAATATTGAAGTGTAGTACAAAACTACGGTTACTAGATATTAGGGGATGTACCAGACTTACTGATTCAGGACTGGTTAGGATACCGGCGTGGGACTTGGAGCACTTATTTTTGAGCGGTAAGCTTCTTTCTTAATATTAAAATTGTTGATTTTTTTAAGCATAATTTTTAATTTCAGGTTGTCAGATAACGAGATCTCAAAATTCTGGTTTGGAATTGATTGTACAGAAATGGGCACATAGTTTGTTAGAAGTAGATCTTGCTTGGTCTACAGCTACAGAATCTTTGGACGCTGCGGTATCTGCTCTAGCTGAGAAGGGTACTGAGTCAAAACTAAGGTGAGTTTTAATTTTGATATTTAAGTTGGAGATAGTCAAGCAAGGCCATGAAAAAATTTATGCTATAATATACAGGGTGTCCATGAATTGCGTGTACAACGTTATACCACAGATTCTTCAGCTTGCAATAAGTCGATTTAGGCTAACTTACCTATATGTGAAGTTTCTTCGATTGGCCGCTAGAGGTCGCCAAATCCAAAGATTTTTTTTCTTATTTTTCGAATAATTCGAGAACGACTCGATCGATAGAAACCATATTTGGTATGCGTTATTCGTGTTTTTTAGTTATCCACTCAATGACCTTGACGTTTTACAAGTGTCCCTAAAAACTCGAACGTGTTTTTAATCAACCATAATTTTTCAACTGTCTGCGTTTGAACAAAATTGTTTTAGACATTGAGTAGCTAGACTAATTATCAAACTTTTTTGTCTCCTGAGAAATTTTGATATGATGAGCAGTTCAATCACAAAATACAGTTTTTTAATTTCATGATTTCATTTCTTCAATCACCTAGCAAATGAAAAATATCACATATTGACCATGTTGGCTTTGGATTTATTTCTGTGGTCTGGCAGATTGTCATTTTATTAGGCCTGAGAAACAATTGTTGACACAACAGTGTTCCTTAAGTTCTTAATTAGGTATTTTGGTGATTTTTTTATCACTATTAGATATGGAGATGTACAGTAACTCTGAAATGGTGTACGGATTTTGTCAAGGCAATAGACGTGAGAGCGCAAAAGTATATGCTGAAAGATTTCCAGATCGCATAGTGCCGAACCACCAAACGTTTGGAAATCTGGAAAGGCGCCTCCGCGAGAATGGTTGCTTCGAGCTAGATATTTGGATCGAGGACGACAACGAACAGTAAGGACGGTAGAAGGCGAAGAACAAATTTCGGACATGGTTGAGTAAAACCCACAATTAAGCACGCGGCGTTTAGGTTTACAGGTGGTCGTTCCTGTAACAATTATTCATGATGTCTTGAAGGAACAATTATTTCATCCTTATCACATTCAGAAAGTTCAGGAATTACTTCCCAACGATCCTGAGAATCGCCTAACTTTCTGCCGATTTATCCAAGAGAAGAGAAGCCAGGATCTCCACTTCAGTTGGAAAATTCTATTTACTGACGAATGCACTTTTACTAGGTCTGGCATCACTAATCTTCACAATGAACACGTGTACAGTGTCGAAATTCCACATGCTTTTACAAGTACACATCATCAGAATCAATTTAAAATTAACGTATGGATTTCAGAAATTGACAATTTCATTATTGGTCCGGTAGTGATTACAGATCCATTAAACGGAGAGGCATATTTGAATTTTTTGCAAGAAACTTTGCCGGATTTGTTGGACGATATTCCAGTATTACTGCCTGCAGATATGTGGTTTATGCACGACGATGCATCTCCTCACTTCACCTCAGCGGTTCGCGAGTTCTTACATGCACAGTATACGAATCGTTGGATCGGAAGGGGAGCTGATGCTCCTGCAAGTTGGCCAGCACGATCTCCCGACTTGACACCGTGCGACTTCTTTCTTTGGGGTGCTTTAAAATCTAGAGTTTACTTTTCTCCAATTGACACCCGAGAAGAGTTACATATGAGAATTTTAAATGCGGCCAACTCCTTCAAAAATGACCCTGAAGTAATGCCAAGGGTCCAATTTAGTTTCTTAAAGAGCAAAATGGTGGCATTTTTGAACATTTACTATAGTTGAATGAAATTTTGTGTGTAAACTAATTAATCGTTATTCTGAAGTGATTTGTTTTTTCTTATTTAGTTTACAGCTGGCCAACCTGTTTTCATATTTTTAAATAGTCATTGTGAAAAACTTATCAAATTTTTTCATCGAATTTTTCGATTTTTGTACTCCTGAACATTGAATTTCCTATTTGCTTGATCAGATTTAGCAACCTAGAAAACATCATTTTGTCAACAAGAGGTTGTCAACCATAATAAAATGACAATCTGCTAGACTACAGAAACAAATCCAAAGCCAACATGGTTAATATGTGATATTTTTGACTAGCAAGGTGATTGAAGAAATGAAATCATGAAATTGAAAAACTGTTTTTTTGTGATTGAACCGCTCATAATATCAAATTTCTCAAGAGACAAAAAAGTTTGATAATTAGTCTAGCTACTCAATGTCTGAAACAGTTTTGCTTAAACGCAGACAGTTGAAAAATTATGGTTGATTAAAAACACGTTCGAGTTTTCAGGGATACTTGTAAAACGTCAAGGTCATTGAGTGAATCACTAAAAAACGTGAATAACGCACCCGATTACGCATACCAAATATGATTTCTATCGATCGAGTCGTTCTCGAATTATTTGAAAAATAAGAAAAAAATCTTTGGATTTGGCGACCTCTAGCGGCCAGACGAATAAACTTTTCATATTGCTAAGTTGGCCTTAATCGACTTATTTCGAGCTGAAGAATCTGTGGTATAAGGTTGTACACGCAATTCACGGACACCCTGTATATAATACTCTATTTTACTGAATTTCCTGCCTGAATTAAGCTCTTGAATGCCAGTCAAATTCAGTCTCTGTTTGTTCACTATTCTTTAGTGAATTGTAATAGATTGTGTAAGATTTTCGTCTTTCAAAATGTATTTCAAGGAACAACCCAGAACTGTTCTGAAAATGTATGAATTTTTGTCAATATAATAATGGCAGAGAATATTTAGTTGTCCAATTTTTGATGAAACAAAATCTTAGAATCATTTGAAGATTGTTTGTTGTAAAAATTTAAGAACTCTCATTTTTCAGCATTTTAAACCTGTGCGGCTCGTCTGTTAGCCTCGATCCTGTCAAAGCTGTCCTAGCCAACTGCACTAATCTTCACTCCATCAACCTTCAATCTTGCCGCGCATTACCGAGAGGCATTAAACGTCTATATACCGGTAGCGCTGTTGAAGAACTCAAGCAGAGCTTGCAAAATAAACCAAAGACTGACGAAGCCGAGGGCGAAGAGGACGAACGATCGCCTGCGCACAACAGACCTTCAGCTACGCCGCCCGATTGAGAAGTATGTATATAAGTGGACTTGAAAGACATTAGGGTTGAGGGTCGGTCGAGCGATATATTGCGACATGTTTTCGCGGAGGAATATCATGTACTATTCCTACCGTTGTGGAAATCAATTTATAGCGTATAGTCTGCAGAGTTGAAAGCTCTGTCAGGAAGATTGTTAATACACCCGTTTTTCAACTCTAAGGTTACGTTGAAATTTTGGTTTTGTTTACAGGCTCAAAAGTATACTTTCAGATGTTTTAGTATCAGAACTGAGCCGAAAATTCAGTTTTAAGTTTTTTGGAAAATTAAATAGAATGATCTCCAGCATCTATTCAGAAATTATGTGAGCCTATCCATATCAATTCAGTTGATTCTTAACAGAAAACCTTTGTTTTATGATCAACATGGAGAGAAATAATATTTTCAAGATTTGGACCTTTCAACTCTTCGTTACCTTCCTGATATATACTCAAACCTTTCACCTAACATGTTGCGAATAGAGAAAGTTACTGAAGATGAAGTGTTATCCTTCACAACTTTACAAACAAAGAACGTAGAATGTTCATGTCAAACATAACCAACCACAAAAATAAGTACATATATTTGTGCTGCAAAGAATTTCATGACGAGCATATTTTCTTTCTGAATTTATTAAAAATCTTTTTTTCTCCTATCTTGAAAAGAAATCTCTTGATAAAATATAATTACCTTTAATATAAATTTTTGATTTTCTTTATTGTGAATGCTATATTATTCTTTCTGAATTTATTGAAAAAAATCTTGTTTTTCTCCTATGTTGAAAAGAAATCTCAATGAAATATAATTACCTTCAATGTAATTTTTTGTTTTTCATTATTGTAAATGCTACAAATATCAAAATAAATCTTCAAATTTTTGATTGAGTTTTGTAGTAGAAACTGTTGGTATGTCATATTCAATTCAATTATTCTTAAATTACAAGAAAATCAAAGGTGTTCATCCAATTAATTGGCAAGAAATTTGCCATATGCATTGTGATGTGAACAATGAACAAAACCTTCTTGACAGATTTCAATTCTTCGGAATATTGGCTGTGAAAACTTGTAACGACCCACAAACATTTTTTGAATGACTCATATTGCATGATTCAAACACAATTTTTGAAGTTTTAAAAAAATTGATATCTTTCGGTCAATTATTATGGACTACTTAAATTTTGATATTTTCACGTTTTATGTGAAGTGTTTGCCATTTTCACTAAATTTCTCTGAAAAAGTTAAATTTAACAATTGATATCACCAAATGATTTTTCAGTTCAAAATTAATATTGTTACTACATTTCTGTAAAATTCGAATGTATTTATTACATTTTAGAATATATTTATTTTTATAAATTTTATATTGATATTGAATTTATTTCAAGTTTTTATTTTGTAGAAACTGAAAGATTTGTTGATACTGTTAACATTTATTATATTTGATTATTGATTCAATCTTGGAACATGCAAAATATTGTACAGTACCTGTCTTAGTAAAAATATTTAACAAACACCAATTATAAAGAAAATATTGACATAATGATCGATTTAAGTAAAATTTGTACATATTTGAATATTAGATGATGGTTTATGGCACTTATGAAGTTTTTTGTTATTTTTCTAAGCAGAAATATATTCAAGTTTTGATAATTTGTGTGCTCGCATTTCAAGCATATTTTTTCTAACTTCATATCTGAGTACTATTTTAAAATATTTGTTTCCAAATAAAATAAATTATAGTAGAAACTACTTCCATTTTTGTTCAAAATTCAACCTATCTCCATTTCATGAGTGCCATGGATAAAATCCAAAATATTTCATCAGAAGTTACTCAAACTTTAGTTTAACTGAAGATTGCAGACTTCTAAACTAATTCGACAAAATTTACCTCAACCTCCACATTTCTGTTAAGTAATATATCATTTCTTAGTGTTTGACAATATCAGGTTGCATAGTTTTTTTGAAAGCAGCAAATACGTAACTAAAATGTTCAGTCTATGTAAATGTGTAGATCTTGTGTTGTATATTACCTTGTCCTCATATGTTTTAACCAGTTGATTATTTTCATTGAATTTTGTGCACTTATATCATCTGTACTAATGTATATTATTTATATAAATATATAAATAGGTTGAAGTTATTTAATACTTCGAAATTCATATTATTTGCATGAAGGGCAGTACATGGATTGGTTGAGTCTGATTTCGGAAGAGAGAATGGTAAGATCTACATCGATTTATATCAAGTTTTTACATTTGCTGTCAACACTGGCTTTCAGTAAAAATTCTTGAAATTTGCGTATATTCTGATTTTTCGCTTCTTGTTTACAACCAGGTACTTATAAATTGTATTGAGATGCATTGCATCAATTTTGAAAAAATTTTTTTGGACACTATATGCTATTGACTGGTTTGGGCCTTCGTCAATATGCTCCAGGGGACATTTCATTTATAGATTGAAGGAAAAATTCAGAACGCTGCGTTAATTTTCCATCTCATTTTCATGAAACTGAAATTTCTATTTTAAATAAAAGCAGAATCTGACAATGGAACAGTCTGAAGTCGCTCTTATTTTTACGTAAGTATTGAAACGAGATGAGAATACACCAGAGGTGCAATATATTCATATACAGGTTATTACATAATAGTATGTCAGAACTTGTGGAGGTAAATCTACGTGCAATTTTAAGAAAAAAAGTTCATATAAACATAGGTCTGCAAAAGCTTCGTTACGGAGCTACAGGGTGTTGAAATTTCCGGAAAAAATTGGTTTTTTTCTTCAAAACTCCTGCAGGTTTTGAGATATTCAGCCCAAATTTGGAATGCAAGCTATTTTTTACAGCCTCGATCATTATACGTCCTAAATCTTAACTAGAATCTACAAGGTGTTTTCTTTTCCGGAGCCATGTCTTCTTTTGCCCTTTCAAAATTTTTTGCAGTACGCCACTAATCAGCGTACAATCAATTTTCGTCATCTTCTTTCAATTCAGAAACTTTTTTGACACTTGTATTTTTTCGTATCTTCGACCGTTCTCGAGCAAAAAATTATTAAACGATTGTATGCATTCGCTGAATTGAAAGCACTTCTAATTAAAAAAATTACTAGTAGGTTTTGATTTTTTTCATTTATTTATTTATTTTGACAGTTGCTAAAGTTGAACCAGTGTCTGCTCGAATTGTTTATTAAATTAACGATTAGTTTTAAGACTTTTGAAGTTATTGCTGTAAGAAAAAATGGCTAATTTTACTAACGCCGAATTGGCTGATATCCATTACATGTACGGTCTGGCTGACGGAAACACAACAGAAGCTAGGTGATTATAGCAAGTGCGCTTTCCAAATCGAGTAACAACTGTCATCTAACATTTTCAAATATCCACAGAAAGTTGAGGGAAACTGGTACTTTTACTGCAAATAATCATTTAAAAGGTGCAACTCAAACTATGAGAACTCCAGATATTGAGGAAGCAGTTTTGAATTGTATTGATTTGAATCCTCATGTGAGTACAAGAAAAATTGGAAATCAGTTGAATATTTCACATGCTCTAGTTTGGAGGATTCTCTTCGACTTTTTATTGTACCCGTTTCATATTCAACGCGTCCAAACTCTACTTCCTCAAGATTTTCTTTCAAAACTGAATTTCTGCCGATGGTTTTTAGAGAAAATGCTCATTTTGATAGTGAAATAATGTTCACAGACGAATCTAACTTTTCGAGAACTGCTATCACAAATTTTCACAATAATCATTATTAGGCTGAGGAGTTACCTTTATTGCTCGAGGATGTGCCAC
The DNA here is from genome assembly GCA_013387265.2 of Cryptolaemus montrouzieri. Classification (NCBI taxonomy): domain Eukaryota; kingdom Metazoa; phylum Arthropoda; class Insecta; order Coleoptera; family Coccinellidae; genus Cryptolaemus; species Cryptolaemus montrouzieri. Next base: position 21,908,103 of record JABFTP020000103.1, read on the forward strand.
TTTTGGTGAGAAACATAATGTGGTTCATGCATGACGAACGGGCACCAGCACATTTTAGTGGAGAAGCTAGGAAATTCTTGAATAATACATTCAACAACCGACGGATAGGTCGAGGTGGGCCAGAACCATGGCCTCCTAGGTCCCCATACTTAAATAGTTTACACTTTTTCTTATGGGGATATCTCAAAAGTTTAGTTTATACCTTTCCAGTGAACACTGTAGAAGAATTGAGAAATCGAATAATAAACTCTTGTGACACGATAAGAATTACCCTAGGAATATTTGAAAGAGAGCGTGATAATATGCGAAGAAAGACAGAGTTTTGTATTCTTCCATAGTGAAAACGCTTGGAGATTTATGGGTGGATAGAAGAAGGATCAAGGAATTTTTTGAACAATCTACACATGTCAAATGTTTATTGCGTTGTTTTGTATGATGATGATGTTTTGTATGAAATTCGAATGAACGAAGTGACAAGTACATTAATTTTAGATACCTGTCAAGTGAGCGTAGCCAGTTCAGCTTCTTGATTCAAATATTTCAAAGCATTCTCTATTAGTTCTTGCAAAATCATCAAAATTCAATATATCCCCAAATTATTTCGAAACTATAAGAGATGGGTGTAGTACATGCTGATACAATTCCATCTGAAATTTGACGCTTCATCTGATGGCGATATAAAAATTGGCACGTGCCATTTAAAAAAATTGACTTATTGCTGTTTGAAAAGGGCCAAATTGAAAAAATCATACAAAACAACGCAATACACATTTGACATGTGTAGACTGCTTGAAAAATTCCTTGATCCTTCTTCTATAAACCCAAGCAAAAATTGTGTCTGTAGTGCAAGAGATCTACGAGCTACAATTTTTTTAAATGTTCCTCAAAAATCGAGTTTATAACTATTGAATCTGTCAAAAATTTTGACAGATAAGTGCCAACAACGTGGGTATTTTATGCCTTGCTCAAATATCGGTTCTACATGTATAATAAAAAAGGTAGATTGCCATTTGAAATAACAAAGTGATACCCACTTCCGGTATAACGGGAAATGGTATCACTTCCAAAATATTTCACTTCAATTGGAAATCGCTACTTATGGCCGCGTATAAAACTTCAGCTTGATATTGTAATTGGAACTTAAAAGTTTTTAACGGACGGTCCCGGTGGATATCCCTGTATATTATCAAAATTTCAGACTAGAAGGCATTTCTTCAGCAATATCCGCTAGGTACTCGCATTGTCAAAATGTCGTTATAACCAAAATTCACTATACAATGTGTCACTCCGTATCTGTTCTTCTGAAAATAACAATCTTTTAACGTGTACTCTCAGATGTTGAAGGGATATAGAAAAAATCACTTAATAAAGATGTGAATTTTATTAATGAATAATTTTTGAGTGGGAGGTAGTACATTCCTCCCAGCAAATTTTCATTTTATATACAGTATGGATTTACATTAACTATCAATAATAATGATTGGCCATAACTAAAATTAAGTTTGTATAAAACTAAATTTACTAACAGCTCCCATTATGGAAACATTCTTTTCAAATTCTCACGGTACCATAGCAAAATAAAGCTATACACTAAATGAAATAAAATCTACGCAATACTATTATTGTAAAAAATGTTGAAACATTTAAGTAATTAACTAAAATTGATAGTGGAATTGAACATTGATAAAGGAAATTGAGGTCTTAAAGTTGGATTTTAGCAGTTCTACAATCAAGTTTACTATTTAAAAATTTGACCAGGCAATTTTATTATCTTTCTCTGCTTTCTTCATTTCACCAACTCGAAGTGGTAATCTTTAACTTCTGAACTTATTTTATGTCAAGTAAACTTTGAAGTAAAATGATATAAGGACAATTTTGATTAAAGCCACAACAAATTGAATTGAATTTATACAGACATCAAGAATTGTCGTCAGGAAACCTTCATAATAACCAAAACTTCTTGGACTGTATCTAGTCAAAGCTCAATGAAACCAAATTCAATAAACAATAAATGACTAACATTTCTGACGACTTCATAGTCTAAAAATATTTTGTGATGAGTTCTTATAAGTTTATTCTGATTATTCAAATCGAATCAGTCAGTTTTCACAAGTAAAAATTGCCCTTACTTCAGTTTGACAAATATATCAAACTTAAGACACAAAAATACTGGATGAATTGTATGGCCACACTATAGCACCATGTAAACTTTGTTTTGACAAATAATTCAACCAAAACTTACTACAGAACTTTTGTATATTTCAAACAATTTTTTATTTGAAAGCTACAAATTTGAGATTGTCAATATAAATGAATAAATCACTTATTTTAGAATTTGTGCAACACTTTTCGATGAAAAATTACTTTCTAAAACCCACTGACTGTGGCTAATAAAGTCAAAATATTTTAAGATAAACATGAAGCTTGTCTCTCTAACTCTCTCAAAATGTAGCTACTATCAATATCAAGAACTTCGTTCTTTCTATTCGAATTAATAGCGACAAGCTCGATTTTTCAGAAATTTTAGGAAGTACCAAATCTAGCTATTGTAAGAGAAGTAAATTTAGAAATATAAAAATAATAACTCCGATTGATATTACTGACACTATTTTGCATTTTTTCAAAATGTTCATTAACTCCTACAGAAAGCAAAAATTGGTTAATAATTCTACTCACACATCATGTGAGAAAGTTCAAACAGAAAATATGAAGAGGATACAATCATGAAGAAATGTAAAGGAAATCTCTTGGATTGATAGCTTTGTATCCTTTTGAAATGTCCTGTCCAAACTACCACTTAAAATTTACTTGGAAACACTCACTCGAAATTCATACGATATAACAAGTGACAACGGTTAACAATGCAATTTTTGTTGACTTTTTTCGAATACACCATCACATTTCACACGAGAGAAAAATGCGAAAGCAACGTAAACTCGGCGCCTTTCTAGGATTTCGGAGAAAATTCATCTAATTCACAAATACTATGTCTACTTTCCGAAAATAATTTTTTTTTAGATATGTTTGCTTTTTTTTAAAATGATATAATCCAAAATTATGATGTGTCAAGTTTTTGATTATCATATTTAATTTAAACAAAAGATTAATAAGTATACATGTTTCATACTACGTCTAGCATTTTCAAAATAAAATGAATTCAAAATTGTTGAAACAATATAAATAGCTTAAAAAGGATAAAAGGCATAACAAAGAAATTTTGACATCTCAAAACTGAAGCAATAAGAAATTGACCAGTTTTATTTTTGAAATTTTCAATTTAATTTTATTCTTGCAGTTTCTGAACTAAAAGAAAATTTATTGAATATTTCAATAATCAAATGTTCTTTGCTTTGGAACTTTGTTTCTTGTTTCACAAAACAAATATCACATTTTATATTCGTGTTTTGAAACATTCACAAATCCTTTTTCAGTTTGTTCCATCTAAATAAAAAGTAGTCTTCCCTGTGCACCACAAATGAAAAATTTGAAATAAATTAAGTGTTATCAATTTTAAAAGCAGAATGTCGAAAAATAATTTTCCAAGTAACAAAACCATTAACACTACACCCAATCATTTGTTTGGTTCAAATCAAGTGTTTGATACAAATATTAATAGTTTTAGATAATAATTGATTCATATTAATTTTTCATTTAGTATCTGAAAAACCTAAGCATAGTATTAAAACATTTCATAGTACTTGTAGCTTCATGAAAATTTGAACATTGCCATTAATTATTAAAATCAATTACCATTAAAAACGCCACTTCAATTCTACTTTTCAATGATCTCTGTATTATGCAAGAATTTGTATATCTGTTGTTATTTGATGCAAGGCTAATTTGATAATCCATGTAAGAAGAAAACTTGATCAATGGCTGAATAAAATTGTAACTTTACTATTTACCAAAATTCATGAACTGCATCTGAATGTTCAACTTGTTTGCTAATTGATGTAATTATGTGATGACATAACATCATACTGAAACTTAAAATTAAAAATTGGCACTCTTTTATAAAAATTGTAATTATTAATATTAATAGAAAAATATTTCCATTATAACTGTGATATCTCTTATGAAGGAAAACAAAAATTTGAATTATTATGTATTATAAATTATTGTATGAAGAACTATTATTGCATCAATATTGATATTAGTAACTATCAGATAATACAGACAAAATGAAGTTTATTCTAGCAAGTATTTTAGTATAAGTTTTGATAAGATATATGAAATATTCCAGCCTAGAGATAAAAATTACTTTAGTAAGATAAAAACCAAATTTTATATATTTTAAAAAACTTAATAGTCTTCACTGACAACCACAGACACTTTCAATTTAGGAAGATACATATACTCACTATTTTAATTAGTTTTGGATGGAAAAAATGTGTTAATTGAAAAATTCAGATTCCCAACATGAATTTGGAAAAATTAAAACAAAGTATTGAGTTTCCTCTTCAAACAATGTACTATTCAGTTTAAATGTACAATAATTTAAGAAAACAGAGATCAAAAAGGAAAGACATCAGATATATGCAAAAACAAAGATTTGATGATTTATTTTCAAAATTTCAGTTGGCATAAAAGATTTGTGCAGAAAGAACTTTTCAATCAGTGATTCACTATTCGTTAATAAAATTTATAATAATAGCAACTATGCATTCTATCCTCCTTACTTATATTTGTCCCTATCAATCTAAGGAATGAATTCAAATCATATAAAACATCCAATTTTATATGATCACTATTCAATTTCTTGAAAAATTGTGAATGCACAACTTGATTCAACAAGGACAAATAAAGAAATGTTTTTGTTAACTTATAAGTCAGTAAATATTTCTTTTTCAGACTGGCATTACTACAGCAAAGGCAAAATCTTACATAAAACTTTATTGTAAATAAAATTTAAATTCAGAAATTTTATATGAATGCAATAGTTTCAGATAAATTTGAAATATGTTACATTCAATACTTATTCAGCGTACAAAAATAGTAGACCCAAAAGACAAAAAGTTGAGTTTTCATTATTATTCAGAATACTGTGTAGATCGAACGATTAGTAAGTCACCTCATGGGAAATGAAGCTACGTCCAATGTGTACATACATAGAGTACATATAATACATAATTGTCGAAGACATACTTAGTCAAAAATAATTAAAAATTATTGCAACTGTAATTTTTATCATAACAATATCTCAAAGTCTCAATCTTTAATTTGTGTGTCTAAAATTAAAAAATAATATCTGCAGAAAACATTAAAAACTTCAATTTAGCAGCAATTAGATTTCATATTAATTTGTCTAATATTCTAATGATTTTCAAACAATCAATATTTTTAGGCCATTTGGAAACTATTCAAAAATCATACTTACAAGAAAACTTCAATAAGAATTCTAAATAATATGAATTACAAAAGGAGCCTGAAATTAAGTTTTGGTAGATATAGCAGCATAACCAATAATTTCAAACATCAAACTGTATTATTTTTACCAGCCACTCATAGACATATTTTATAACACTACCCCATAATACCAAGACCATCGAAATGAGCAAGCAAGTCCTCTTGGCTAAACAAATGAAGAAAGGCTGATTTTTGTCCCCATCCATATTTGGGATCACCAAAAATGGCGCCGAGCATTTGATCCACAAGTTTATAAACCTAACTGAACAGTTCACAGATGAGGAAGCTTACAAGATTGAACACCTTAGCTTGAAGGGCACTCTTCCATGTCCCACGATGTACTTATTGGTGCGTTTACTCCTGCTGTGCTTGTCCTTCCTGATTTCCCTGACTAAGGTATAAAAGGCATCATCCACTCCCATCCGGGTCTTGGCAGATGTCTCCACAAAGGGAATGCCATATTGCTTAGCAACCTAAAAAAAATCCACCAATTTGCATCTTTCAATCTGTCTTACAACATTAGCATTCAATTCAATTAATATAATCATCACATAAGCTTAGAATTTGGTAAAATGGTATAAATTAAATCACCATCAAGAAGCAAAATTTATTTCATATTTTGGCTCTGATGATCTTTGAGATATTCCCCAGTGGGAGGCCAAAATAACTTGTCAATTATTAGGTAACAAAGAGTAGCATCCATACAAGGGAACTGAGAGAAATAGACTGCTGATTTGAGATTCCTCTGCATAGAAGGCTAAGTTAAGGGTGCTTCTACATTTAGCTGAGTCCATCTCCTGAATGGTAGGGATTTCTACAGTCAGTCCCTCAACAAACTTTAAAACGTATCGTTGAAGACTTATACACCATGAAAAATTTTCTAAGTTTTCTTTTATAATTATGTGAACTTTTTAATTAAGTTAAAACTTTTCAAGATATTTTTATATACCCAGGGGATATGGAAAAACGCCAAAGAGGAATGTTTTCCTTTTGTACAATAAATTAAATTCCATTTAATTTGACATACCAGTCTAATCTATTATTCTTTCCGAAGAATGGTTTGCCATTAATTCCAGTTCAGTTTGATTTTGAAAAGATGGTTTTATTTTACAATCAATAAACAAAGCCCTTTGTTTCTTTTCATGCCAGAAGTAGATAGTTCTCTCATTCTTAGAATACTTCATAAAATAAGAGACTATTGTTAAGATTTCATGCAGCTTGATCAATAAAAAAAAATTAGCATTCTCATATTCCCACTCACCTCTTTAGCTTGGTTCATATCTACTGCCCATGAAGTTAAATCACACTTATTCCCAACCAAGACCATGGGTACCTCTTCAGCATCCTTTACCCTTTTGATTTGTTCCCTATATGTTCCTATATCTTCGAAACTTTTGGCCGAGTTAACAGCAAACACCAACAGAAAACCCTCTCCAGTTCTCATGTACTGGTCGCGCATTGCACTATATTCTTCTTGACCTGCTGTATCTAAAATATCTAACAGGCATGTCTCACCATCTATAACAACTTGCTTTCGATATGAATCTTCTATTGTGGGGTCATACTCATCTACAAAGTGGTTCTGGATCAGCTGTATTGTTAAGGCGGATTTACCAACACCACCAGCACCAACGACTACTAATTTGAATTCAGTCATCTTTTTGAGATATATATCCAGCAATATAGGGATTTGTTAACACTATTTCTGATAATAAATAATCTTATTTCTTCTTATTCTGCTATGGCTGCATAATCATAGGTCACTACTCCATTAAGAACTACAAACTTCAGTGCCACCACCATATATTCGTTATAATATTCTTAATTAATAGTAATTAAGAATAAAGTAATACCACTAACACATAACAAAAGTCATTAATACAATAAATTAATTTTCACGATAAAATTACTGCAACCAGACAGAAATGGTGATTGGTAAAATAGGATAGTAATCCCGAACCACGGTAAACATATCATTAGTGCAGTGACTGATTCACGGTTCTGGGAATAGTCAAAAAATTTTGTGACTCTTGGCTTACTCATGCAAACCACAGAAAAATAACACAAGGGCAAATTTTAGCGAAACATAAATGTGAATATAGTGACGTCATGGTTTACTATTTTTTTTTCAATATGAACGTTCAACAAAAATCAAATCACCGCATTCAATGATTACAACATTAAAATATATAAATTGCTGAGTAACTAATGCAGAGAATAGCCATGCGTTCTTCAAATATATACAATTATACATAGAACTGCTAATCAAACCATATTGCCAAGATGAGCCTTGATAATAATTTGAATAATTAACGCTATTATATTAGCATATAAACAAATTATCTGATTTGTATTAAGTGACATACAACTGCCATTTAATTGATGGTTAGGTTGGATTATTTGTTCTTATTTAGACTTGTATTAAGAAAGTGAGGTTAACAACTGTTATGACAGTTCTTTTATTTAATCTAGAAGATCAACTGAGAAGTGATCATCAGTTGACATTGTCCACCACTTACTAGAAATATTTGAGCCCTACTATTAATGTGCCAACGGTAGAATAAAAAGTATCAAACATTTCAAATTTATTGAAAATTTACAAAAGAGAAATAAATAACAGATCAAACAAGTTTCTTTGCTTCAAAAAAGCTCTTCAAATGTCTCATCTGCCAAGCACCCATCATCAATAGGACAGCTGTTTGGATAATAGACCACCACAATACCCTTGAGTTTGTGCTTTCACTGGTTTGCCGGAAACGCTCCTCACGAAACTAAAAACAACGAAAATTACTCTCCAAATACTGAGAAGTGAGATATTTCCTAAGAATTATTATGCTCACTACATCGGAGTACAAAAAAAAATTTGCTGTATATATGAATATCCATCCTTCATAAATTAAAAGAAAGCAAATACAACATTTTCATAGGTAAACCTGCAGTTCACCTACCTATCTCTTGCTCACTCGGATACGAGACGATCAGCTGTCAACCCGATCGTGTTCGAATCTGGGCCTGGGTTGCCATATTGCATAGCTGAGACCGAAATTCAAATGGAAATCTTTCCAAACCCAACCTAACTAACCTAATTTTATCTAAAACCTATCTTACTAACCTATTCAATTCAAAATTCGGTAAACCTGCAGTTCACACACCTATCTCGTGCGCACTCAGATACGAGACGATCAGCTGTCTACCCGATCGTGTTCGAATCTGGGCCCGAGTTGCCAGATTGCTAGACCAATACTGCATGAGAGTTATTGATTTCTGATGAGGAATTAATTCCATGAAAAAACTATACGAAGAGTTTTTTGTTTTTGCGGAGTTTCATGATCCCGACAATAGTGAAGTACTCGCCATCTCCCGTCATAACAGAGAGGAAATCTCTTCAAACCAAACCAAACCAAACTAACCTAACCGAACCTCAAACATAATTTAAATTTTGAATTGAATAGGTTAGTAGGATAAGTTTTAGGTAAAATTAGGTTAGTTAGGTTAGATTTGGAAAGATTTCCATTTGAATTTCGGTCTCAGTTATGCAATCTGGCAACCCAGGCCCAGATTCGAACACGATCGGGTTGACAGCTGATCGTCTCGTATCCGAGTGCGCAAGAGATAGCTGTGTGAATTGCAGGTTTACCCAAAATTTAAATTGAGTTTGAGGTTCGGTTAGGTTAGTTAGGTTTTGGTTTGAAGAGATTTCCATTTGAATTTTCCTCTCTGTTATGACGGGAGATGGCGAGTACTTCACTATTGTCGGGATCATGGAAATAAAAAAATCTTGATATAGTTTCTTCATGGAATTAATTCCCTATCAGAAATCAATAACTCTCATACAGTATCAGTCTAGCAATCTGGCTACCCAGGCCCAGATTCGAACACGATCGGGTTGACAGCTGATCGTTTTGTATCTGAGTGTGCAAGAGATAGGTGTGTGAACTGCAGGTTTACCCAAAATTTAAATTAAGTTTGAGGTTCGGTTAGGTTAGTTAGGTTTGGTTTGAAGCGATTTCCATTTGAATTTCCCTCTCTGTTATGACGGGAGATGGCGAGTACTTCACTATTGTCGGGATCATGAAACTCAGAAAATAAAAAAATCTTGATATACTTTCTCCATGGAATTAATTCCCGGTAATAGTTTGATAGTGTCAATAGTCAAAATTCATTGAAAAAATGTTTATTTACTAATTTTGGATCCCAGAATCTAAATCTGAAATCATTTTGCCTTGTTCGGCTACCGTTTAGGAAAAAACAAAAACCAGAATTTCCTTGAAAGTCATGTTGTCTACATCATTCAAACTCTATAATATCTTCACTAAGATGCCTTGTTACTATTACAATGGATAAAATATACACACATGTACCATTAATTCTACGCTCAAATATACATTAATTTCTTATTGAAATGCTTTTCAATTCGAATATTTTCTAGACAGTTAACCATATTTACAATGATTTCATGTTCCGTGTTATACGACGTACGGCTCGAAACGATGCAAGAAAGAGATAGAATCTATCTCTCTCGTTCATAACTGAGAGCGAAATTCAAATGGGAATATTTCCAAACCTAACCTAACTAACCTAATTTTACCTAAAACCTAACCTAACCTATTCAATACAAAATTATAGATTTAAATTAGGTTTGTGTTTCGGTTAGGTTAGTTAGGTTTGGTTTGAAGAGATTTCCATTTGAATATCCCTCTCTATTTTGACGGGTTCATGTGACATAGGTCTTGGACTAAAAATGTGTGAAATTGTTGCCTAATATTGAGTATTCAGGGGCAATCATATCGTGACAGTAAATATAGTGGGTTAACTGTCTAGAAAATAAACAATCAAATTGAAAAACATTTTAATGAGAAATTAATGTATATTTGAGCTTAGAATTACTGATTAATGGTACATGTGTGAATATTTTATCCATTGTAATAGTAACAAGGCATTTTAATGAAGAAATTATAGAGTTTGAATGATATAGACAAGAGGACTTTCAAGGAAATTTTGGTTTTTGTTTTTACCTAAACGATAGCGGAGCGGGGCAAAATGATTGCAGATTTGGATTCTGGGGCCCAAAATTAGTAAGTAAACATTTTTTCAGTGAATTTTGACTATTGACACTGTATCAAACTATTACCTAATTCCCTATCAGAAATCAATAACTCTCATGCACTATCGGTCTAACAAATCTGGCAACCCAGGCCCAGATTCGAACACAATCGGATTGACAGCTTATAGTCTCATATCTGAGTGCGCAAGAGGTAGATGTGTGAACTGCAGGTTTACCGAACATTTTACACCTGGTTTATCTCAAAAATTCAAGCTAAGCATCGTTAACTCATACCCTAAAAGTACGAAGGTAAATGAGAACTAGTTAATACTTACTCTTTGATAGTTTTGCTCTTTAGTGATTTGTTCGATCTGATCCAAAAGTTGTCTTATTCTTAGTTGCAATTCTGAAAGTTTTTCTTTCTGGACTACTTCCCCATAATTCACTGCATGTTCTCCAACTTGGATATCTAAATGAACCCTTAGTTGTGTTCCACTAAACCAAGCTGTACTATTAGAATACATGCAGATTACATGTTCTCCATGAGAGTGAGATGTGAAAGATATTTTTCCCTCAGAACTGTACACTCGGGACAATAGCATTTTATCATCAGCATCTCTTACTTCCACATGCATGCCAATTCCTGGGGAGGATGGCATGTATCCACCACTTCTTGGGTCATAAAGTTCAACCTTATAATTCACTGGAATGAAAAAAGGTAGAACAGATGTGATAGTTAATAAACTAGTAATTACCGACTACATTTGTTTCATCTGGTATATCTTCAATGAAACATTTTCTCTCGGTTTCTCCTATGTGAAAATATAAGGCTCTACAGCAATTTATAAGCATTAAAATTAAGACTAAACTGTATCCTAAATGTTGTATACTGTAACTTTTCACAATCATATTTGATGAGATAGTTTTTCACTTTTCTCTTCCCAAAATAATTTCTCTAGTAATTTCCAACACCGAATAAACAAGTCAACGTCACCTTGTTTCTGTGACTGTGTCGTGTCCGAGTGTTGCCATTCTTATTGCGAAAAGACCATAGATGTTTAAATTATTCTTCCGGAGTTTACACCAATGAGCTAAATTTAATAAATCCAGAGAACGTAATGTTCTCGTATTGGTGAAATGCGATAAAGGTTCAATTGTTAATGATGAAATTTACTAATAAATATTCAGTGATGAAATAGTTATGAATATATCATAACAGAATAAACATTATATTCTGTGTAGCTCGGCAATTAATTCAATGTTTTGTGATCGTACAGATCTCATTTCCTCTGTGATCATCTCATAGTTCGTAGAAATAGGAAAATAAACCCCAATTTTTTCTATTAATTTACACTAATTTTAAATTTTAACAAAAAAATCTATTGATTATTAAGATTTCGAATCATCGAATCTCATCATGGTGAGTTCAAAATTTATTTTCGATAGAAATCTTACATAGTTATTCAAGAGGGGCGTAATTAACGTCTACTTAACCTGCTAAATTGTATCTGATAAGATGTAATTGGTTTCAGGCGGACAAACAGCTCTCTGAAGAAGGGAATAATGTTCCTCTATCAGACAACAGTTTACTTGTTGATATATCAGATGCCCTGAGTGAAAAGGATAAAGTTAAGTTTACAGTACATACAAGAACAACTATGAAAGTCTTTCAGAAATCTGAATTCTTAGTTGTTCGACAACATGAAGAGTTCATTTGGTTGCACGACCGTTATGAGGAACAGCAGAAGTACGCAGGGTATATTGTAAGTTTAAATCATAGTAGTTTTTATAATTGTGAAAGTATTTGTTATTTTGTTTACTAATAGATACCACCTCCACCACCCCGTCCAAATTTTGATGCATCTAGAGAAAAGCTTCAACGTCTTGGTGACGGTGAAGGAACTATGACAAAAGAGGAGTTTACTAAAATGAAACAAGAGCTGGAAGCGTAAGTTATGCAACTACTTTGTAAATTGTTATCTTTCTCAGCTTTGAATGTTATATGTTCCCCAGCGAATATTTGGCAACATTCAAAAAAACGGTTGCAATGCATGAAGTGTTCCTCACCCGTTTGGCTAGTCACTCAGTATTTAGGGATGATTCACATCTTCATGTTTTTCTGGAGTATGATCAAGATCTGTGCGCCCGTCCTAAAGGAAAACTACAACAGCTAGGTGGGCTGGTCAAATCAATAGGTACAACTACTGATCAGTATTACTTGAATGCAACAGTCCGAGATGTGAATGATTTCTTTGAGCAGCAAATGAATTCATTAACGGAATATTTTAATCAGCTCAAGGAAGCTACTACTAGAACAGATAAGATGACGGAAAAACATAAAGGTAGTAAAACGTGAATTTTCGGTAGGTTATATGATGATTATTTTTATCATGTTTTTACAGAATTGGCTGATAGTTTCATAAAAATTTCTGGAGGTTTGTTGCAATTGGCAAATATAGATCCAGGACCATTAGACAAACACTTGGCAAAAGTATCTGATACTTTTGAGAAAGTTAGGGTAAGTTTTACTTCTAATTCATCAAAAATATGCTCTTTGCACATTATTTTATGGTAATAGTTTAATACAGTGTCAATATTCAAAATTCACTGAAAAAATGTTTACTTACTAATTTTGGCTCCCAGAATCTAAATCTGAAATCATTTTGCCCCGCTGGGCTATCGTTTAGGAAAAAACAAAAACCAAAATTTCCTTGAAAGTCCTCTTGTCTATATCATTCAAACTCTATAGTTTCTTTATTAAAATGCCTTGTTACTATAACAATGGATAAAATATACACACATGTACCATTAATCAGGAATTCTAAGTTCAAATATACATTAATTTCTTATTAAAATGATTTTCAATTCGAATGTTTATTTTCTAGACAGTTAACCCGCCATATTTACAATGATTTCATGTTCCGTATTATACAACATACGGCTCGAAACGGTGCAAGAAAGAGATAGAATCATCTCTCTCGTTCATAACTGAGAGCGAAATTCAAATGGGAATATTTCCAAACCTAACCTAATTTTACCTAAAACCTAAGTTTCTAACCTATTCAATTCAAAACTATAAATTTAAATTAGGATTGTGTTTCGGTTAGGTTAGTTAGGTTTGGTTTGAAGAGATTTCCATTTGAATATCCCTCTCTATTTTGACAGGAGATGGCGAGTACGTCACTATTGACGGGTTCATGTCACGTAGGTCTTGGACTAAAAATGTGTGAAATTGTTGCCTAATATTGAGAATTCAGGGGCAATTATATCGCGACAGTAAATATGGCGGGTTAACTGTCTAGAAAATAAACATTCGAATTGAAAATCATTTTAATAAGAATTTCTGATTAATGGTACATGTGTTTATATTTTATCCATTGTTATAGTAACAAGGCGTTTTAATGAAGTAATTATAAAGTTTGAATGATATAGACAAGAGGACTTTCAAGGAAATTTTGGATTTTGTTTTTTCCTAAACGATAGCTGAGCGGGGCAAAATGATTTCAGATTTGGATGCTGGGACCCAAAATTAGTAAGTAAACATTTTTTCAGTGAAATTTGACTATTGACACTGTATTAAACTATTACCTATTTTATATATCAAAGTATGCTACCTTGAGATCCACACCCACAGCCTCTATGGAGTGTCTTCTGGGCGTTCCTCCACTACACATAGTGGTGAAGGAAGTGGCAATGAGGGCCTCTTTGAGACTGTGGAAGGGAGGTATGTGGAGGGAGAGAAATCCAATTTCTGGACCCTCCACATTTCCCTGAACAAAAGTAGAGAACTCTGAGCTGACTTCTCACAAGAAGAGATCAATTGAGAGCTTCGAAGAAACCTTCAAGGTCGTCATTCCACCAAATGAAATTTGGACCATTACATTACGTTGGAGGGGGTCACTTTACAAGCCTTACCGAACTGCGACCAAATTGGTGTTTTGTTCGTAACCCTTCTTCATTCATTCCCCTGTAGATCTAGTTCCCCTACAAAATTGAGAATCTACCAGGGAGCTTTCGCTTTTACTTCGTGCGGCTCTAGCTTGTCGATACCGAAGTGTTTATAGATTGAATTGCAATGACTGTAATAATTTTTACATTGGTAGAATACATAGAAATTTTAATATTAGAATATCGGAACATACACGCAGTTTTTCAAATAAAAAATCAGATTCAAATTACGCGAATCATCTCCTAGAAAAAAATCACTCCTTCGACCCACAGTTTGGAATTTTGCATACAGATAATAAATATTGGAAGGTAGATCTCTAGGAAATTTTAGAAATCAACTATGTATTCCTTAACTTTATTGGATATACCTGTCATCAATAACCACTTAAGAAGAAGCAACCCAATAAGCTTTTAATTACTTAAGAACATTTGTATTTATATTCCCATTCTTAAGTTCTTAAGTAATTAAAAGCTTATTGGGTTGCTTCTTCTTATATGATATATATATATATATATATATATATATATATATATATATATATATATATATATATATATATATATATATATATATATATATATATATATATATATATATATATATATATATATATATATCCTGTTCATGTGACCAGACTGAACACCTTGGGCACAGAAACAACCTTCGCCCGGATGAACCAGGAGGCCCCCTATAACAGTCTTGCAAGCTTCATCAGAAAGTTTTTACAAGACACATGACAAAATAACACAACACGACCTGAGTGCTGCCTATAAAGGCGCCGTGCAAGAAGAAGAAGATAGTACATTGATTATAATTTTTGTTTTCAGAAATTAGAAAGCCGTGTAGCCTGTGATCAAGATTTGAAGCTAGCTGATACTTTAAGGTACTATATGAGAGACAGTCAAGCAGCCAGAGCCCTTCTTGTTAGAAGATTAAAATGTTTAGCTAATTATGAAAATGCTAATAGAACTCTAGAAAAAGCTAGACATAAAAATAAGGATATTCATGCTGTAAGTATTGTAAACATTTTGTAGCATATTGAAAAGAAATTGTCAGCTTTACATTTTCCTATTAATTACAACTTGTGTCTGTTTTAATGCTTTCAAAAGGCTCCGGAAGTCCAAGAGGTGTGTACTTTGATTTTGTATTTATTGAAAAGTAGATTTTATGTTCAACAAAATTTGTTGTTTTTTAGATTTTTTGAATGCTATATGTTCTCTGTTTCTTGTGTGCTGAAAAATAGGTTATATTTAGTTCTAGCTGAATTGACACACAATTAACAACTTCTCAAAGTTTCATAAAGTTTGTAAGAATATTATAGATCTGCATAAAAATAAACATACATTCATTTCTATACTGGGTATCCATGATGGAAGAGCTCCAAAAAAAATACATGGATCAAATGAGTGCTTTTTCATACTATTGATTTACACACAACCAAATATATATGGGATCACCCGATATTTTGAATATTACCTCAGGCATTTTGGAAGTTTCGAAGGATTGTTAGAATTGATTCTTTTTGAGATATTTCAATTGAAAAAAAATAAATTATGGTTTATTTTAAGAAAGAAACAAATGAAAGAAATAAGAGACTTTCCGCATGTAAATTGTTTTCTCACTGAGTAGTTGTTTTTCCTCGATCTCAGTAGCTTGTATTACCTCCTCTTGCCCTTATACATGACTGAATCCGTCTAGGCATGCTTTAGATAAGGTTTTCGACCTCCTCTGGGGTGATATTCTGTGTCGTCTTGGATGAGCTGTTGTTGGATCATCCCATAAATGTTCAATAGGATTTAGGTGTGGAGAGCAAGCTGGACAGTCCAAAATAACGATTCCCTCTGTTTCAAGATAATGTCGCGTGAGGTTGCTGGTATACGGAGGAGCATTATCTTGCATAAAAGTGAAATTCTCACCGTGGACACTTCGCCAGTCTCACTATGGGCTCCAGCACTAGGTCCACGTAATTTCTAGCCGTTACACTCGCAGGAAACGAAATCAAATCTGTTTTGCTTCCCAGCATAATGCCACCCCAAAACATCACACTGGCCCCTTGGTATTTCGGTATTTGTCTTGCTGCTCAGAGTCTAGCTTGTCTTCCACCTGAATCTGGCGGTCATCTGATCGAAAACCAATTCTGGTCTCACCCGAAAAAAGACCATTTCAATATTCCAATTTTGGTGCTCGATATACCAATTAAGTGTGTTAATTTGTTTGTTGTCTGGTTAGCTCTGGAACTCCTAAGGGCCTTCTGCTGTATAAATCCCTTGAACGAAGTATTTGACGTATCGTTTCGACTGCTACACAGATGCCGGTTGCTTCCAGAAATTGCCTTTGGGTATGGGGTGGAACGCACTAGGGCCTCTTCTTGCAATTTGGCGCAAAAAGAGGTCTTGTTCTTCAGAAGTAATCTTCCTACGACTTCTTCTAGGCCTATTTTGCTGAGATTGTAGCTCCAGGTATTGGACGTAGGTTTTTGAATTCGCCCCTTTTGTTACCCCATTGTGGCCGCTATATCCCTCTGTCACCCCTTCTTCAAGGAGATCAATTATTCGACCCCTCTGCACATCGGACAATCCCACGTAAGGAATTTTCAATTATGATTATAAGCTTTTTTAAATTTTGAAATTCACAGTTTCAAATCTCAGTTAGCCGGCTCGGTGGCGTATGGGATATGATGCTCGTCTCTTGCGCAGAGTTACCTGGGTTCAATCCCCACAAAGTCGGTGCGATTTTTCGGATTCTGGGAATCGCATGAGTATCCATCTTTCGGAGGAGATGTAAAGCCGTGGGTCCTGTCTAACAGAGATATGTTGGACATTAAAGATCCCTTCCCTCGACACGAGAGGGGTTCGGCAAAAATCCCGGGTTAGTGAGGTGACTGAATTCCCCGGCGTGTCATTGGCCGAAAGGCGGAAATAGAGCACGTTAAAGGAATAACAAACAAACAAACAAAAATCTTAGTTACGACCGAGTACAATATCCCGAACATGTGGTGATAATTCAATATTTCTTATCATATTATCCAGTTTTTGTACAAGAAAAAACTAAATTCGTCACAAGTAGTCAAAGATCAAAGTTAAAAACAATCAATAATGTGAAATACCGAGTGATTACATATAAATTCTGTTGTGTGTATATAGGGTGTCTCAATATAGTTGAAAAAGTGTTTCATCGGCTTGCTCACTTTATAATTTCATTATCTTATTTCTTCAGCTATTTACAGTAGTGTTGCATACAGTTATTTATTAAATTTTTCATAAATCTGAAATAAATGATTATTTTCAAATTTTTATCAATTATCTTTACATAGTTGGTTAATTCTAAAAATGTTGAGATGATTCACAAAATGAAGAAATTTTATGTGAAATACCATCAATCGATCAAGAAAATGATAAGATGAAAATTTCATAACTACCAAAAATTTTTTCTTTATTCAATGACAGAATTTTTTAGTGCCTACCATTTATATTGGCACAAGTTGAAAATGGGGAACTAGTTCCCTTGATTGCATGTCTTCTTATCTTGTTTTTCAAATCTTCTAATAAAGTTGGTAATGAGATAAATCGTACCTTGAACATATTCTCAGAAAAAATCGTAACAGTGTAAAGTTAGGTGAATGTGATGGCCATCTAACAGGATTGGTCTGTAGAACTTCGGTAATCATAGCGTTGTGTGGTGAGGCTAGATCTTAGTGCCGCTACATCGTTTGACGTTCAGTGATATTCGTAATTGACTTCTGTGCTAATCAACCTGTTTGAGGGGGGGTTGCTGGGGGTCACAAGTAGGACAATAAATATGATCACGGATATCCAAGCTTACTGAAGTCATTGGCATCCGACAACTGCGCGTCATTTATTGTGCAGGAATGTCGTTCTACTTTATCCTTACTGGGACAAAGAAATAGGCCCGTCTGATATGAGTTCTGGGCCATTGAGGGCAATGAGAAGGTGGGCTTACAGTTTTGGGATTCACCAGATCAGGGCTTAGGCTTGGAATTTCTCTCGATATTGCAAGGATGGAATATATCCGGCGGTTGGACCTGAATGTACGAGAGCACTGACTGAGCATCATAGTTCTAAGACATTCTTCGCTTATCATCAGTGGACCTTCCACTGGGAGAGCCAAGATTTGACTTAAACCTGAGAGTTCTACTTGCCATATTAACGGGACTCTGTCCCTAAATAAGTTGGCATTGATCATGCAGATTATGTGAGCAGGAGATAGAATCAATAGAACACGTCATGTGCGAATGCTCAGCTGGGGACAGAATCAGGTTTGAGGAACTTGGATCTAACCAACTGGAGCTGATAGCTTATTAAGCTGCCACCCACAAAGGCTTTACAGGACAGGCTTGTCAATCAGCCCACACTCAGTTTTAACCCGGCGAGAGTGTGGCAGGGTATGTCATACCCACCATCTAACTTATTCATGTGTATTTTTTTTTTGAGCTTGAAATGTATTGTGGCTTTTGAGTAGCTGGAGTTGAAGGGGTGCGGGAGGGGATAGTAGCGTTATTGCAGTGTGGCGGCGACCCGCGTTCGAGTTACACGCTTGCAAACTGCGTTCGAGCATGTGATACCCTGCCACATAGCTGGTGTATGCATTTTGTGACGAAAACTAAAATTGCTTTTTTTGCTAATTTAAGTTACTTTCTCATCCTTGCATTATAAATCACAATAGGAAATGGGTGTTAATCCATATTTGCCAATTTACTGCAATCATAAAAACGCATTTCGAATTGTCCCAAAATATTTGAAAATTCAGCCTCATATGTATCATAATTCAACTGAGGAATCCTTGCTTTCAAAGACGGAAAAAGTTTCAGATTCTTTCTTTTCAGTTGATCTATCATAAGTTGCAATTTACTTTTGAATGCATTTACTGCGCTAATCATCTCAATAATAGTTTTTCCTTCACCTTGAAGCTCCAAGTTAATGGTGTTTAAGTTCATTGTAATGTCAGTCAAAAATGCCAAATTAGTCAGCCATTTTTCGTTACTCAACATCTGAGTGTCATCACCTCTTTCGTCTAGAAAAGCTGTTATTTAGGCAATAATTCTTGAAACATTTCTAGGAATTTTCCGCGACTCAACCTCCTGACGTCCGTGTGAATAACTAAATCAGTGTGTTCAGCTGACTCCCTATCTTCCAACTGCAACTTAAAGAGCCCCGTTGCGAGCTACGTGCACGGATGGAATTCACAATTTTTGTTGCAATACCGATAATTTCCTCCGTGTTTAAAACTTTTGAACACAAAACTTGTTGATGTTTAATACAATGAAAAAAATGACACCTCGACACAATGCCACAAAACCGTTTTTGTTTCCAGTCATTGCTGGTGCTCCATCGGTTGTGACGCACACCAATTTATTTATTTGGTTCTTGTAGTTTTTTACAAAACTGAGGAAAACGTCATATAAATCTTCGCTACGGGTCTTTCCCTTCATAGGAATGACTGTCCAAAATTCTTCCTTAGTCAACATGTCATTGAATCCGATCCGAATAAAAATACACAGCTGGGTAGTATCTGTCATATCGGTGGATTCGTCGAACTGTAAAGAAAAGTATGTACATTTCATGCTATCATGTTTTAGTGTATCTGCCATGTCCTGACTCATGACTTCAATTCGCCTTATGACAGTCGGTCGAGATAACAGAAGTTCTCTAATTGCAGACAAGATTTCTGCTTTATTTTTAAAATCTCCAATTAAAGTCTCAGCCGCTTCAATAAATGCGTCCTTCACAACCGGTCCATCTTCGAATGGTTTCTTGTGTTTCGCCAATATATGAGATATTTTAAATGACGCGATCGTAGCAGCTTTTGATTGTTTGGCTGGTCTTGTGAACATGGTTTGTTCTTTTTTCAAACAAGATATCAAATCACGTACTTTTCGTTTTCTTAATTTACTGTGGCGGAAAATCCTTTTCATAGTTTATATGAACCATTTTATGATGCCTCTCTAAGTTACCACGCTTAGGTATACAGTGTCAAAATCATTTCGTTGTAGACATATTAATAACCTTTAATTCAATTTTGTTGACAGTATTGAAGTATTGAATTATTAAACTATTATGTCAATATTGAAAAGGCCACTGGCAACCATATGTTCACCAATTAGATGCATTCCCTTCAATGTCATTTGGCAAAGTAGCAATAAGAGGTCAAATTAAATTCACTTACAGTCAGTGGTCAGTAGTACAGAAAGTTATCACCCTGTTTCTCATTAACAATAAAATTTATCACATATTTACAGGAACTTATTGCCTTTGAAATGAGTATTCGTCCTCGATATTTCAGATTACTTTGTTGTCTATATTAATTGTTTGATCTTATCCCCTTACTTTTAGGCGGAAACTGCTCAATCTGCGGCTTGTGAACAATTTGAAGCTATTTCGGCTCAAGCCAAAGAAGAATTACTCGATTTCAAAACGAGAAGGCTGCATGCATTCAGAAAAAGGTTAGTTGAATGTCCCCTAAATGTAACATTTAGTACAACTTGATCATTTGTTTGAATTGTTTTCCAGCCTTATTGAATTAGCAGAATTGGAAATAAAGCACGCAAGAACTCAGCAAGATCAGTTGAGGAAATCGTTGACTTATCTGAAAGAGTTATCATAAATGATTAAGCATATAAGAATATTTGCATTCAGATTTTATTTTATACTATTATACATACATTCCCAGATCATATTGGAATTAATTTGAATATTTTTCTTCTTGTTTCGATTATACAAAATTGATATATTATGTAAATATTATATGGATCATATATTATTATATTGTATGTTGTTTATATTTGATTAAAAATATTTAAAAGTTAGAATTGTGAGTTTGATTTCTTGTGCTAGCAATTACAATAGGAATTAACTGAGTTTAGCTAGAATGTGCTATAGATCTGTATGAGTGTATTGAACTTTGGAGAAACCTGAAAAGGGGATGTGTGGAGGACATTATCTTACATTAAATTGTTGTAAGTTTGGCTCTTGTTGTAATCGTTTCCGAGTAGCTTTAGTTCTTTAACACAGTTGAGGATCTCCCTGGAAGTTTTTTTCATTGTTCATCTGTAGTACTCCGTTGTGAAGTGTACATGTCTCCTATGAGCAATTGCCACGCACTTGCAGATAATGTTCAGCGGTTTTACTGCCCCCATTGCAGAGTTTGCATGTTTACCTTTCCCACTTTTCTGCGATAGTAATTCAGAGGGACTGCCCTGTTAGGAGACCAATAATGGATCTCAATTTGTACCTAGATATGTTCAAAAGTTGTAGCCTTTGTTTCCGAATAGTTGATTAACCTTTTTGTTTGCTTAAGTCTCAGAATTTTTCTATAGTGTCGGTTTTGATGAGTTCTTGTCACCATTTCAATTTCTGCCATCTGTCTGCTTTGTTCATACAGCAGAACGAGCAAGAATCGTAGGGATGTTTTTAAAAGTTGATCATCACGAAGGCTTTAATCATGAAATAGTGCCGGGAGTCTATGATTGTTTTGGAATGCTATAAGGATTTCCGATTCCAAGGCTTTAAGATTATCTAAGGTTCTTGAGGCAGTTCTGAAATAATTTTGTTTGTTTTTCTATATGTTTGCTCATTACAAATTGAAAATAAAAAATCTATGAACTTCTTGGATTTCTTAATTAGTAGGGCTCATGACTCATTCCCATTCAAAATATACAGAAAACCATCATGTTCAGATAGCTTGACTCCTAACATTCACCAAGTATTAAGCGAGAATTCCATATATAGTATTAAAAATAACAAAATGAAATCTGGGTCTGGTAAACCCACTTGGCATACCAAGAGGTAGGCGTAATCAAATACACTCTCAAAACATGCAGTGGAATTAAGCGATCTTCGACACAGAAAGTATATAGCGTTTTCAATCTTTTCCAAGTCCTCAATCATGGTCAATAATTTCTTGGAATTGCTGAATCATGTGGGAAATCGTCGTCCTATCTCACAATAGCTTAAACCTTGTTGAAACGTCATTGCTTTGAATTTTGAAAAGAAAATTGCAGAAGGCTAATAAATTTCCTTGTTTCCCCAGTTGATAAGTGTTCGAATAATCGGATATTTTCATGTCATGTCGAAGCCTTTCATCATATAAAATAGTGACGCGAGTCTATGATTGTTTTGGAATACTATAAGGATTTCCGATTTCAATGCTATTAGATTATCTAAGGTTCTTGAGGCAGTTCTGAAACCATTTGTGGAGTGAATAAATTTTGTTTTTCTAGATGACGAATTTTTATTGGTTATGGTACAAGTCTGTTTGCTCATTACAAATTGAAAATAAAAAATCTATGAACTTCTTGGACTCTTTACTTAGTAGGGCTCATGACTCATTCCCATTTAAAATATACAGAAAACCAACTTATTCAGATAGCTTGATTTATAACAGAAGTTCTCAATCCGAGAATATCAATTTGAGTGCTTTTCATATAATTTGTTCACAGATTACTCTCTATATGTCTGGAGTGCACTAGAGGGAATAATATTCACCTAAGCCAGCTGCTTAGGGATTGACCGACTGACTGTTAATATAATAATTTGTGTACCTTTTAGTTTCCTTTGTAGATCCCCCTTAACAACATAAGTTTGTGTGTTCGTGTTTGTAATTAAGAGTCGAGGGAATTCGTGCCTGTACTTTCGGCCAAGTATACTCCACATGTTCTATCGTATGCTTTGGCTACATCTATATTCGAGATGGAGGATCTTTGATACAATTGACTTATTTTCCCCTCTGCTGACATGACCACTTCAATAATGGCATTATATCCGTTTGTTGTGATAGATATTCTGTAGCTATATAACAACCCTCGTTGTTTTTTCAGATCATTAAGTAGTATTCACTTCAAATAGTTAATTGATTCGCCGTTACTACTTGATAGTTGATCATGATGATAATATGAAAATTAAACTATGTATTATACTATCACAAGAGATTTACTGAAAATCAGGATTGCAATTTTGGTCTCTCGACCATCTTCAGCTGAAAATAAATTGAACTAAAGTTGAAAATACATACATATATAAACAGGTAGAAGCAAAATTAATAAGGGTACAAACAAGAGGTAATAAACTAATTATGATAAAAACAGGTATTATTTAAAGATTTCAAATAGGAACGAATAAGCCGGGCCATACTGGTATATTTACTTCCATATGAAGGGAGGAAGATTCAGGATCACCTCTGTATAAGCTCTTGTGGATTCATACGGTAAATGCTGTAGTTTTTTCAACTTAATTAGGGTGGTAACTTTTGTTGTCTACCAAGATCTATATGTAAACTCAAAGATCTTATAGGCAAAACTTCTGGCAACAGGAGACGTGAACGATTATAAGGAAAGAACTAAGGATAAAAATAGTCTCCGACAGTCGGGCTATATTAGAGATATTGACTGTAAAGGTTGCAATTGGTATTACTGTGGCTAAATCAACTACCATTCCTTCTGCGGTAGCAGTGAAGTAGATATGGATTGGATTATATAAAAGGAAATATACCAAGCATCAGAATTTCATAATTAAAATAGTATAGTGAGGAAAATCAAATTATATGTAACCTATTTTTTTTAATAAAGTGCGCCCTTTTCAATTCATTTAATAGTATTACAAGTAACTGCAGCATGTCACTCTTTCTTATACTACTTGATATGACAAAAACTTATGTAGAAGGAATAAATATATCAAAATATAAAAGAATAAATAGCACTGTAGTGTTGAATGTTTCTCATAGTAAAAATAGCTTTAAATTGATGATGTTTACTTCACAGTAAAACAGTTATTGACGATTAAGTAGAAACTTTATTTATATACAATGCGCCAGGAAAATAACGCACAAAATCGAAAAGTAGTTCCCAACGATTTGAACTTGGTGATGTCTGGTACAACATATTCTTGTAAAATATCTGTAACATACCCTTGAGCATTCAAGGTTCCATTATTTACAATGGCCTTTCATGACTACCAGTCTCCATATACATGCGGATCATTCTGGAAACAGTTGAATTGAACACACGTAAGTTATTCAGTACCACTGCTTCAGTACATTCTGCCCGTGTCAAGTTTCGTGATTTGCATTGCATTATTACCGAAAATTAATATTTTCAATAAGAACGAACGTTACTTGCAAAAATTGATCAACAACTACTTTTATCAATTTGTAGTGGTTTCTTGCAAAATTTCAATTTATTCAACAAAAAAAAAACACAAGTACTGAAATAGGGTCGGGTCAGAATGTGATATTATCGACTATGATTCTTTCGTTAAGACCATATCTCGTACGGATTTCGGATTTGTAAATTCCGGAAATCTAAACTATAGTGTCAATAATTTCGTCAAAATTATTAAGGGTGGTATAGCTTCTGCAACAACGTCAAAGAAATACAGTTTAAATAATAATAAACGTAAACAATGAATGACAATAGGTATCATTAAGTCAATAAATGAAAGAGATAGGCTCTTCAAGCAGTACCTCAAGAGTAAAAATAACAAGATATTGGAAGAACGGTATAAAACTTATAGAAATAGAATTAACGACTTAGTTAGAGAAGTAAAAATGATATATTACAAGCAGCAATTTGAAAAACATAAGACTGATCCGAGAAAGTTGTGGAAATTATCAAACGAACTCACAAGCAGATATAAGAATAAATCAAAGCCTATAATGGACATTGAATTAGAAACGATGAGAGCAGAGAAAGAAGTGGAAAACAGATATTTCACTAATCTAAGTAAACAAATGTTAGAAAAAATTACCAACTCAAGTCTAAATCCACTTCAAAATTTCCCAAAAAACAATTTTACTATTTTTTGAATCCAACAGACAAAAATGAAATAAAAAAAACCATTAATGAATTGAAAAATAATACTTCCCCAGGCAATGATTATATAACTTCGAAGGCCCTGAAATTATCTTCAGATTATATCGCAGAGCCAATATCAATCCTTATCAATAAATCATTCGAAACTGGTATCTTCCCAGAATGTTTTAAAACGGCTGTAGTCAAACCAATTTATAAAAGTGGTGAGACAAAAAAGCTCGGAAATTATCGCCCAATATCTCTTATATTAAACATAGCTAAAATATGGAAAAAAGTATTAAAAACTCGAATCTTAAATTTTTTAGATAAACATGGTGTGCTTTCTAAGAGATAATTCGGATATATGACCGGCAAAAGTACAGCAGATGCGTTGACCTTTTAATTCGGAAAGTATGTGATAATGTGGATAAAAGTCGGCCTCTCTTGCCGTGTTTTTAGATTTAGCGAAGGCTTTCGATACGGTGTCTCATGATGTTTTGTTTGGTAAGATTGAAAGATATGGGCTGCTAGGGAAATGTTTGAGTCTCATCAAGAGCTACTTACAGAATAGGAATCAATATGTTCAGATAGGTAGAGGTAGCAGTGGATTATTGAATATAGATTGTGGGGTACCTCAAGGTACGATGCTTGGTCTCCTATTATTCATCGTGTACCTGAATGATCTTTTACTTGTTGAGCGGGCTGGTGTGGACATTGTGTCTTTCGCCGAAGACACGGTAGTGTATGTAACTGAAAAAACATGGAATGAGGTATATTCAGCAGCTTCCAAAACTATAAACGAAATAAAAGAATGGATGGATAATAACCTTCTTTCACTGAATATGAAAAAAACCGTTCATCTGGCTTTTTCAGCTAATAATTCCACTCAACCAGTCAATCATAGTTTGCAGATTCATTCTGCTTTATGTAGAAGTGAACATCTCGTAACTGTGTTGAAATAGAAAAAGTGAATCGAGTTAAATACTTAAGGATAAGTGTTGATGAGAATTTGAGATGGAACCATCACATAAATTATATATCTTATAAATTGAGGAAAACATGTTATTTATACTACACACTTTGAGATATCTTACCGCCGGAATCGCCCAGAACGTTGTCTTTTGCACTGGCTCAGTCCGTATTGTCGTCATTTGAGAAAAGTTGAAATAATACAGATATCTATCCTTAAGATAATTATGAGGCAACCTAGAAGGTTTCCTACAAAATCTCTTTTTGATGAGGCAAAAGTTTTTGAGGTAGTACAGTTGTATGCCGCGGAGGTTTATAGATTCGTTTTTCTGAATAGAACATGTTATAGATTGTTTGATCATGGATATCAATAGAGTAAGCAAAGAGGTAACTGCTCGTAGTTTTATGAATGTTGCTGTTTCACTCCATAATATTTTGCCATCTGAACTAAAGAATGTAAACAACGTACAAGCTCTGCCAATATTTAAGAAAAAAGTTAAAAAATTCGTAACTTCATACAAAACCAAAATACTTGAGTTGTTATTGTAGAGTCATATTCATTTGTTGAGTTGGTATGAAACAAAATATTTTTGTTAAGTGCAGTCCTTGACTGATTTAATTGTATAAAAATAATTGTGCATAGGCGGACATGCATTATATCAAATAATAATAATTAGGATATAATGTATTGTAGATGATTGGTATCGTTAATTTGTCAATAAATTTATTATTATTATTTTATTTCTCATGAGAGTGCGCAAAGGATCACATCGAAAAACCAAATTGAATAAAAATAGGAAGTTGAGGTTAATCTCAACAAATCTCAAAAACAAAAAATATATTATTTTTGCCTTCAATTACTTATACAGGGTGTTTCACCACATTCGCCACGGAAGATACGGAAGGGAAAATGACACGTTTTGAAAGCACTAATGAAAACCTTCAAAGGGTATCGAATTCCTATATCTATTCTAAGTAGTTTCGGAGATATTCAAAAATATCAACAATTTTTCGCATTGTTTTTCTTTTCTCATGAATCTTCCAGATTGTATGAGGTGAAACACCCTGTAAATGGTAGTGAATGCTTTGGACTCTTCTAATTGATTTAAAATGTTTCTCAACAATATGCAATACATTTTCATCTGCATCTCCTATATTCTGATGAAAAGGTGTTAATCATCATGAAGTACATAACCATCCAACATATTAAAAGTGAATTGTTCTATTGTCAAATGCACATATTGAGCTGACCTTCAGCATAAATAATTAACTGAAACATTTCAACGGTATCTTTATTGTTCGAAAGAACCGGAAACACATATTAATTCGTCCTTTCAATCAAATGTAGGAGCATGTAAATACTGATCCGAAATTAATTCACAAAGGATTAAAATTCCTTCATAATAAGCCTATTATATTTTTAGGGAAGAAGATATTCATCAGAGTGCAACATTGTAGGCAAGATAAAATAAACACCGACAGATTTAAGTACAGAACAAAATTATAAAAACAATGAATTGTATATCAAATGAACAGAATATTCAAATAATTACAACATTGTGTACTAGCTAGAATGGTTTAATAGACTGGTAGTACAGTCTACTCTCGTTAATTCAAACCTGCGATAATTCGAAACTTTATGATCTTCAATATTCGAAAATTTCCTCAATGATTACGTATTTTGAATTTTAAGGTTGAATCTCCCTCCGTGGGTAAGTCAGTAGAGGTACTGACTCCCACGCCGAGGGCCCGGGTTCGAATCCCAGGCAAGATATGGATGTAGTATGAATGTTGGTGTGTTTGTCCCACGTATGTATATAAAAATCACATTGAGTCTGGATACATAACCGATAGGTTGAGTCCATAACCTCCGAAGGCCAGATAACTTGTAATCCTCAGAGGTGGCAGTTATCACTGCACGGTCTAGGTGAGTGGTTCGGAGTCCACTATAAACTGTAGGTCCTCAGAGAAAAACAAAACAAACAAAACAATTTTAAGGTTATATGAGCCATAAATAAGCGTGGCAACACAGAATGCACAACGTGGCAATACCAACATTTACGGCCATGCCAGCACGAAAACTTGCAGGTTGCAATGAATTTATCCCGTGCCAAAGTGCGTGTCAAGATTGAGAACGACTCCATTTGAAAACATGTAGTCTAACTTTCGTGCCAGCTGATGTAATTCAGGCACGAAGTGACCTTTAATCTTACTCTTTCGTGGGTATACAGATTAAAAGTTTGTATTAGCTATGAGTCCTAAAAAGTAAAAATGTTTGACGATTACTGAAAAGAAGAAGTTAATCGAAAAGTAGAAAAAGGTGAGAAGAAAAGTGATTTTGCAAAAGAATTTAAGATTCCTCTGAGTACTCTCTCAACCATAATAAAGCACAAGGAGAAAATTAACGCTGGTCAAACTGCTGGAGTACGAAAAAGAACTGCTGAAGGTGCCTTGTCAGTTGGCTAAGACACTGTAGAGGAAAAAAGTGTCTTATAAATTTCAAAAAGAGAAATGGAGTTATGTTTAAAGTGGAAGTTTTGATGATGCAGTTTGCTTAGATTGGCACGGTAAATTGAAGACTTTGATTGAAAACTATGATGCCCGAGACATTTTTAATACTGATAAAAGTGGCCTATTTTTCAAATGTTTACCGGACAAGACGCTTACTTTTAAAGATGAAAAATGTCATGGGGGAAAACATAGTAAAGAGGGGTTGACAGTTTTACTTGCAGTGAATATGGATGGATCGGAAAAACTTAAACCCTTAGTGATAGGAAAAACAATGAAACCGCTATGTTTCAAAGGAGTGAAATCGTTTCCTGCTGATTATCGTGCTAACAAAAAAGCTTGAATGACGACAGAACTTTTTAACAATGGCTTTTAACAGTTAACGGGGACATGAAACGACAAAAGCGTAAACATTTTACTATTTTTAGATAATTGCACCTTCCACAACAGTCTTCCTACATTGTCCAACGTGGAACTCTACTTCCTACCGCGGAATACAACTTTCAAATTGCAACCATTTGACCAAAGGATCATCCATAATTCTAAGACGTTCTATCGCAAAGAAAATGTTAAGCTCGTTTTAGAATCTTTCGACAAGCAGCTAACTACGAATATCACGGTTCTGACTGCTATTTTACTGATTGACAAGGCATGGAGAGCTGTAACACCCTCTAACAATTCTCAATTGCTTCAAAAAATCCGGTTTCCTAAAAGAATATCAGGAAAATCTTCCAATACTTATGGATGATGATGAATTAGTAATAGAACCATTAGTTGACATCAGCGGTGTGAGTTTTTCCGAGTTTGTTCAAGTGGATGAAGATGTTGCTGTCTCAGGTTCACTAACCGATGGCGAAATTTTATATGCGACAGATACGAATGAAAAAAGCAACCATGAAGATGATGATGATCAGAACCTTTGGCAGAGGTGTCAGTTAAGGAAGCAAGATCCTCGTTCCATATCTTACAAAGCTTCTGTCTACGGAACGAAAGTGATGAAATATCATTTCAGGCACTTTTTTTTAAAAAAGTTATTGAGCAGCAATGTGCCTGGAAGCAAACCAGTATAACAGAGTTCTTTCAAAAGATTTATTAATTCACGTTAAGAATACATGTATGTTCACGAATGTACCTCTAAATTTTCATCATTGTTATAGAATAGCAGTTAATAGTTGATCAACACTTAATAATTCGAAGTTTTATTTATTTTCTCTCACAAATTTCGAACCATTTGTATATCAAACAATCGATAATTCGTAATATTTTAAGAGTCCCTCGATTGTATCGACTGTATCGACTAAACCTGCATTTATTTCATTAACTCTAATATTCCTGTACGAATATTGAGACGGTGTAGCAAGCATTAAAAATTCCATGACTAATTCGAAAAATACATCAAACCCAATCGGTTACAATGAAGAAAATGAACCTCATACAATTTATAATTGCACCTTTAAACTGTCCAAGTTCCTGTCTTTTCGATCTAACGATGATGATTCATGCTGTGTTTATCCTCACATGATTCATTTGCAGCAATTAATCAATTTATGGTTTCAAGAAAGTAGTTTACTTTATCCCGAAAATATTTTGGAGCGAATAAAAACGAACGTCCTTACCTTACTTTTTGAAATATGAATTTTTCGAAGAAAACTCTCTCAAGAAAATAATTATTTCATGGTCAAATCCTACTTTCCAAAAACTACTAATGAAAAACTAGAATTTTTATTTATTATTAATACTGCAAATCAACACACAGAAACACTAATATTCAGTATAGGAACAAGTAGTTATAGAGATTAATGGAGTACTATTAAGGTGAGCACGATATAGGATAATTAATGATAATTATTGTTTTATAAAATATTCTTTGACTTTACATTTGAAGTTTTGGTAATTTCCAATCAACCTAATATTTCTGGGCAAATTATTAAATATTTTTACTGCAACGTAGCTAGCTTTTCTGCATCCATATTCAGTCAAGTTGTTTACATCCAGCATAAGCCGATCCATATTTCTGGTTTCATATCTTCGTTCAGCAGGTCTCTGAGGATGAATATTACTTTTCAAGAGTCCATGAGTAATCTTGAAAATCAGACCACAAAGTTCCTGTTGAATCAGTTTCTTTATGGAAAGTTTAGAATACAGCTGATATAATACTTCACTGTTAGTGTCATATGGAAGGTGAAAGATCGATTTAATAGCTCTATTTTGTAGTGTTTGCACTCTATTGATATTAAACTGCGTTGTTATACCCCATATAGAAATTAAGTAAGAGAATTACACTATGGAAATGTGCGTTATACATCATCAGTTTGTGTTTATTTGTCAAGAGGTGACTTATATGCTTTAACTGGTGTATGAGTCTGTTGAATATTGAATCTATATGTTTACCCCAATTCAATTTTTCGCCAATAGTTATGCCAAGACATGTATGATATTCCACTCGCTCTATCTGTTTGTTATTGATAGTTAATTCTAAATTTTTCAGCTGTTCAGTCTGATTTCTTGGGTTGAAAAGCATACAAACCGTTTCTTCTCATTCACAACCAATTTGTTTTGACATAGCCATCTATAGAAGGTAGATAGGGCCCTGTTTACTTTTTCTCGTAGTTTTGTGAGGCTTGTACCATGAAAAACCAACACAGTGTCATCAGCAAACATATAATATTCTCCAGGTAGATTAATTTTGCATATACTCTCAACATACAGCAGATAGAGTAGGGGCCCGAGTACTGATCCCTGGGGGATACCACATTTAATCACTCATTGTGTTGTTTACTAGGACATATTGAATTCTACATTTGATGAATGTTTTGATCAATTCAAGTGCTGAACCCTGCTCTCCCATACTATGTAATTTTTTTAACAAAATGTCATGATCAATAGTGTCAAAGGCCTTTTGCAGATCGATAAATACAGTAGCAACAAAATAACTCTTATCAGTTCTATCAATAATCGTTACTATTAAATCACTTACTGCGCCTAGTGTAGAGCTACGTTCTTGGAATCCATATTGACGACTAGACAACTTGGAGAAGTTCAACAAACGTTTTTTATAACCTTTCCCAGAATTTGCGATACTGTAGATGTCAGTAATATGTAGTTACTTAGGCTTTCTCTGCTTCCTTTCTTGAATATGGGTGAGATTTTCGAAATTTTGCACTTAGATGGGAATTTGCCTGTTCTGAGTGATTGATTTATAAATTTCAAGATTTTGTCCTCAATTAAATGGTACACCTGTTTTAGGTCCTCACACGAGATGTTATCGTCACCAGTTTCTGGTGTGTTCTTCAGAGAAAACACCATTGATCTGAGTTCAGCTTTCGTGCACTTGCTTAAAAAATGGTTTTATTATTTTCCAATTGACTGAAAGGGGTTGGATTTTGCAGGCTTTTATTTTGTTTGTAATATTGGGCTACGTTGATGAAGTATTCGTTGAAGCAATCTGCTATTTGACTGTCTGATTCGATGGTGTTATCACCAAACTTGATTTGAGTTATATCTAATTTATTGTTGCGTTTACTTATATTTAAAGTATTATTGAGAAGGTTCCATAATTTTCTAGCATTCGCTCCTATTTGTGCCACTTGTTTATTTATGTAATTCTTTCTCACTCGTCTCATCAAATGAACGAGTTGCGAAATTCCCCTATTTCCAGAAAATGTCGATTCATGAAAAAATACTGACAACCGGAACAGAGTAAAGATTTGAATCTATACTTCTAACGCTGAAATTTAGTAAAGAAAGTTTCCTCAACTTCTATTCTTCAACAAGCTAAAAATAACCAGTAGTCGTTTTTACTTCTCGGGTTTTCCACATTCCATAACCAACGAATGTAAGAGTCAATTTATTCCATCAACAAGAACGTATACATGCTTGTTCGAGATTGTATATTTTGTAATCTTGTTTCTTTCTGACTTACCCAGGTGGTTGTCATCATTCAAGGTAATTCCCCGTAAGTAAAACAGCAATTTCCCGGTCAAGTTTATCCATAAATTATTGATTGATCGATCTCGATACAAGATACGTGATTTCGAATGAGATAGGTGGAACCGGAATAGTTGCAAGTTGATTACTTGCATCCGGATTAACAGGAAGAACTACGTCGGCATTGTTCAGCGCGGAACTGACCTAGGAGAAAAACTTGTTTAGTGCAAATTTCACAACAATAAATATAGTGTGGAAAAAATATGGACTTATCTAATAATTAAATAGTCTCCTAAAAACGCTCGAACTTGTTTTTCTTTTTTTTGGCGATCTGATTTTATTTCCTCTTGTTTCACTCGGTAAGTTCCAAGTATTTTGTGCGACTAAGCCCACATGTAGTCCCAGTTGAGAACTCACTCTATCTTGTTTTGTCAGGAAGGAAACATAGATATTAATATCAAGAACGGATAATATTGGAAAAATACAAAAAATATAGAACAAAGAACAATCATTAGAGCATGCAGTGGAATACTTAGAAGAGTTGTTGGACAGGCCAAGACGATGTACAATACCGAGTGCATATTACGATCAAAAAATAAAAATTCTGTAACATGGAACTTGATAAGGATGCACAGCAATGGGGTCAGAAGGGGGGTCTCTAGTTTGGAGGGACTGTGTGGAGGAGAGCAGAGATATCAGGAAGTATTGAATGATATTAATACATTTTTTGTGAATCAGGGCTACGAGTCGTCCAGCAATATTGTTGATTCGAGGGAACAAAGGTCTGGTCTGGGACAAACTGGTTCTTACCCGTGTAGCAGCTTTGTGCTCTTGTCAACGGATTCTGGAAAGGTCATCAATTTAATCAACTCTTTGAAGAACACAAAATCTGTGGGACTGGATAGAATTCCTGTCAAAATTATTAAGATGGTCGCAGATGAGATCTCGCTTGTTCTGACATATCTGATAGGTCTCACTTCTGACAGTGGTGTATATTCTGATAAACTTAAGATGGCCAAGGTGAGAGCAATGTAGAAGAAGGGGAGCAAACAGCTTATGGGGAATTACAGACGTATATCTATACTCAGTAAAATTGGCAAGATATTTGAAAGAGCTATTTACGACAGAATTGTCGATTATTTTGAGACTTACAGGGTACTTTCAGAATACCAAAATGGCTTTACAAGGGTAGGACTACGACAAGAGCTATATATCAGGCTATACCGAAAATTCTCTCCTACTTAAACAGTGGTAAAATAACAGCACTGATGTGTATCGATCTCAGAAAAGCCCTTGACTCCGTCAACCATGGCAAGTTGGTTGAGAAGATGTATGCGGTTGGAATTAGAGGCAGGCCTTTGGATCTGCTTCAGTCTTATTTATAAGGAAGATCGCAATGTGTTGCTGAAAAAGAGCCTACAACTGGGAAGACACTGCAGTCAACGATGTTGGCTATTGATAGGGGGGTGCCGCATGGGTCGGTTTTGGGCATCCTCCTTTACCTGATTTATACCAATGACTTACCTGGTTGTAGAACTGAATTCATGGTCCAATTTGCCGATCCGGTTTCTCTGGATTCGGTAGTGGACGATGTGCTTCTCGATCTTGATGCCTGGTTTTCTCAAAATGAGTTGAAAATGAACAGTCAAAAGACCAGACTTGTCAGGTTTGCATATGGAAAAGAACACATACCCATATCTCATGGATATAAGACTGCCATGGTTTAATCTAATAGCCTTAAATTCCAGGGTGTTTCGGTTGACTATCGACTAGATTGGGGTGATCATATAGACCAACTTGCAAACGATATAGCCAGATATGTGTATACACTAAGAACACTGTCCAAACTTATGAATGTCTCCACAGCATACAATGCATATATTGATAGTAGGCTGAGATGCGGGATAGTTATATGGGGGAATCCATCGGATATCTTGAGGCTCCTTTTGTTGCAGAAGATATGTATTCGTGGGATTCTTAAGCTGAGCAAAACACAATCATGCAGGGTTCACTTTGTGGAAAAATCAGTACTAACTGTTGTGAGTCTATATGTTTATGAAGCAATTATGTTCATAGTTAATAATAGAGACCTGTTTGTGGAGACTAAGCGTGAACATGAGCATAACACGAGAGCTAAGAACGATATGAGGCTACCCAGATTTAAGCATACTTACCTTCACAACTCTTTTTATGCTTTGGTGAAAATTTATAATCACTTTCCATAGGAGGCAAGAGGGTATGTCCATAAAATAAATTGAGAAGAAGATTAAATACTTACCTTAGGAGCACACCATACTACACTCTCCAGGAGTATTTTTAGGACAATATTTGTATCAACTAATTTCGTCTCTTATTGTTAGGTCTTTATTCTGTTTACACTGTTTGTTTCTATGTATTTTATGTTTATGATGACGTGTTCTACAACAATTTATGTTTATATGGAACAAATAAATGGATTGATTGATTGATTGATGAAATAAGATAGCTGTGTTAACAATATAGCTGGTGAATATCAAGATATCATTTATAAATGCTCGAAATCTCTATCGTTAACAACTTGACCATCATCTAAAAATGAATTCTTCGAGAAGCATTTCAGGTGGAATATTTCGTATTTCAGTTCTTGATGCATTCAAGAAAATTTGGATTTCTAATAATCCCACGAAAAGAAGTACAGAAGGTTCATGTCAGGTGATCTGGCAGACCATTCAATGCCTCCTCGTCAGGGCCAAAACCAGGATCAAAGATAGAGTTGGGCGAACTATCTTGAAGTACTCGTGAGGCTAAAAAGTCACAGATTCCAAAAAATCAGAAACAAACGAATAATAATCCAAGTTCAGAGTAGAATGTCGGTTAAGGTTCATTAACAGGAAAGTTTTGTCGATATATACTGCGCAAAGAAATTACCACACAAAATCGAAAATTCAAATTAATTCAGGAGAAGTTTAGATTTTTTTCTACGGTGGAACTGAATTCTGGATTTGATGCAAACCACTAATTTCGTAATCTTGAAGATAGTTCCTAACGATGGACTTGGTGAGGTCTGGTGTTACCATGCAAAGACCTATGTCTGCCGCAAGTGGCACAACATGTTCTTCGAAAATGTCTGTAACGTACCTCTGAGCATTTAGGGTTCCATTATTTAAGATGACCAGATCAGTACTACCCACACCATTATTGAACCTCCACCAAAATCATAAGTAGGTGGAAAGTTGCACTGGGAATATCTCCCATTTCAACGTCTGTGCACTAGAGAACGTCGATCGCAATGAAAAAGACTCACCTGTAAACAAAACTCTCTCCCATTCAGCTTCTAACCAATTCACATGTTCCCTGGCAAAATTCAATGGGATCTTCATGTGCTACGGTTAGAGCTGCACCTCAAGTTGCTATACGAG
Organism: Cryptolaemus montrouzieri; assembly: GCA_013387265.2. Taxonomy (NCBI): domain Eukaryota; kingdom Metazoa; phylum Arthropoda; class Insecta; order Coleoptera; family Coccinellidae; genus Cryptolaemus; species Cryptolaemus montrouzieri. Next base: position 21,944,105 of record JABFTP020000103.1, read on the forward strand.
GCTTCAAATCAAATTCCCTGGGACATTGTCGCATCCCTCTCCGATATTCTATCGAAGTTGCATTTGAAGTTGCCTATCATTAGCGAACCGTATTCTCAACGAGGAAATTCTTACATAACGGTTATGCATCGCCGTTGTTGCTAGAGGTCGTCCTTGCCCAGACTACCAGTCTTTCTGTAGCTGTGGACCATTCTGGAAACAGTTGAAAGGGGCAGCCCAAACCTTCGGCTTATTCTTGTACAAGTCCAATCTAGGCCATTCAACACCACTTCTTCAATACATTCTGCGGGTGTCCAGTTTCGTAAATCACGTTGCATTATCACTGAAATTCAAAATTTTCACCGACGAACGTTACTCGCAAAAATTGATCAATAACTGGAGTTATCAATATGTGGTGGTTTCTTGCAAAATCTCAATTTATTTTTTTCATTTTATTTCCCATGAGAGGAACAGGTACGCCAAGAAAGAACATCGAATTTTGTTGGCATATGTGCGGATATATCCGAAAAACATGGGTTCATAATTAGTTGCTCACGAAGAATGAAATTTGAATATTGAAAATAATGTCGAATTTCGATCGGCGAAAAGCACGTATAGAATGGATGAACATTCAATCAGCTATATAATTCAAGAAAAAAGGGGGAAAATCCTGAGGCCAAACCCTGTCTCAACCGTCGCTGATACATTAGATACAACAGCTTGTCTGTAACTGGGTTGAGAACAAAAAGTGTGAACACGATTGCTGTGGGTATGCTCCTTTCTTCATTTTAATCAGATCTCTGATTGGTAGGGGGATCTAAAAAATAAAAGGGAAAAACAATAGAAACGATTGAAAGAAGAATACTAAGCGAGAGAAGCAATATTATCAACTAAGACTGAAAAAACACGAAGGCTAGGAAGATAATGAAATAATACACACACCACACAGAAATGTGCATATTTCATTGCAAACTGTTAGGAACAGGCTCAGAGGAAACGATATCAGACCAAGGGTGGCTTCTACCGGCCAGCGTCTCACCAAAGACTATCGAGTTGCAAGACTTCAGTTTGCGAGGGAACATGCAAATTGGGGTATTCCAGAATGGTCGAATGTTCTCTTTTCCGACGAGTCCAGGTTCTGTCTAGTATCAAATGATAGACGCATGCCTGTATACAGACGACCTGGGGAACGGTATCAGCAATGCAATATCCGGCAAATGGAAAACTTTGGAGGGGGCTCAGTAATGGTGTGAGGAGGCATTTCTTTCCATGGTCGAACTGAGTTAGTACTAGTGAATAATGTAAGAATGATAGCGGCCAGATACATCGCAAATATCCTTGAACCGTATGTTGTACCCTTTGGCCCATTGATTGGCGAAAACTTCATTTATATGCATGATGCTCGGCCCCATGCAGCTAGAGTAGTTATAGAATTTCTGCAGAATGCCGAAATTGATATTTTAAGATGGCCAGCAAGAAGTTCCGACTTGAATCCCATAGAACATGTTTGGGACAACATGGGGTGGCAAATTCAGCAACGTAGGATACTTTGTAGAACACTCCAACAACTATAAAATCTGCTTCCTGTAATTTGGAACTCAGTGACTTAAGAACATCCAAAATTTGTTTGAGGGGCTTCCGAGACGTATACTGGCAGTAGTTAGGGCCCGGAGAGGAAACACTCGATTCTGAAAATGATTAGTAACCATTCAAATTGTTGATATTTTCCATCATAAACTCATCTCTTTTGAATGATACCTTCTTATTTTACACTTCTGAAAGTTACCAAGCGACTCTTGAATGACCAACCTAAAAGTTTATATAGTATTGTCGTAAAGGTAGGGTGATGCGACAATTTTTGTGGGGAGTGTACATAACCTGCTACATATTCCGTCTTGATGGTGATCCTCAGCCGTAGCTTATGGCTACTGTAACGTGAGTACTACTGCCTCATGGGTACTTGTTGATTTGAAAATACAATCAATTTTATCCTCTGAACATCTTCAATGATCAAACACCACAACATTGTCCTCTCTTTTCGATCTTGAGAGTCCCCAAAAGAAGGGATGTCATATCGCATATTTAAATAATAACTAAAACTGAAAATTCATGAAAAATTGGGAATGATATGAATGTTTTCTTTTTTAACGGAACAATAAAGAGTAATTTCTGTAGACAAATGGAATAAAACGGAAATGTTACCATTGAAAGGTGCCATTTTGAAACGACACGAAAGAGTCGCACGAAATCCAAGAACTTATAGAATAAAACAGAAAATTTTAGCGGTTAATCACAAGAATAAATAATTTTATTGAAAGGTAAGAAATTGAAGAAAGTCAAACTGTTCAAGCATTTCTCATAAAACTTAAAGACTACCAGATTATTTATCAATTTTTGCACACTGTATAGATATCATGAAAATCATAATTTTGATTAATGAAATTTTCGATAACTTTCCTACTGCTTAGTTATCTTAAACGAAATCAGGCAAAGAATGAACCACAAAAAGTGTTTCTTCAACTAATATTGATAATACCAACTTGATGACTAAGAGAGTTCTAAACACTTGAGTAATGACTGCAAACATTATCAGTTTTTCCAAACCGTTATTAAACAAATTCGATTACCTGAGGATATGATAAACCCAACTTCTAGTCTGATGCAATAGTTCAGACTGTTGCATCTTCACTATTAGTGGTTTTATGGACTTTCTTTTACCTCTGCAAATTATAATGGTCAACACATTCATCGCACAGATAGGTATTCACAAAGGAAGGCAACTGTCAAGGAATGAATTACACGTTTCGGTTCTCATTGGGGGCATGGGTATTTCCAAGATCACCTTTAAAATGCATTAAGGTATTTTAATCGAATTTCCTACAAACTTGGATTTGAATGAATTAGTAAATAGTGTGTATAGTTTACGTTACTGACGAGTTCATAAAAGGACCGAAACTGTAGTGTAACGTTTCAGCTGAAATGTTTCGATAAATATTTCTATTATTCAGAGATGTATAGCGCTTGAGCTGACAACTTTAAATAACAGAACAGGAATCTAGTTTCTCATGAAGGAATTCACAAAACAGCAATCTATATATGAGCTTTAAATAAGAAGAATATTTCAAGTAGTGATTCATCAACTTATATTAGGGAAGTTTTTCGAATATCTTTTTTTGTTATGACTCCTTTATTATAATAGCTCCAGCTCACCCTACTATTATAGCAGATAAAGATACATAAGTGCTACTCAAATCAAAAGCTTTTTTTTCGACAATATCTAGGTTCTCATTGCTTAAATAACATCCATATGACATATGTCAATGAAATAATTTTGAATGCCAAATATTTTGTTTAGCATATTCATCTTGAATTTTTCGTTTAAAAAAATCGGACCTGGTCATATTGACCTCCCGACCGGAAAGAGAGAATATTGTGTTTTTGTGTTAGATCATTGGAGATCTCCAGAGGACAAAATTGGTTGTGATTCCAATTTGGTCAGATGCTAAGGGCGGAAGCATTTACTTTAGCCTAAAAACAAGCTGCGATGGAAGCTTATCATCGTTAGAACCGAAGTGTAGCAGCTTATATTTTTTTAATAATATTCGGTTAACACGATATTAATCACTTAGACCATGTGTTTCTGCTGTTTTTCTCTTTACTTTTCAGATTGCCGCCGTCCCACTATCAATCGAAGACTCATTAAAATGAAGAAATGAGTGTTAACACAAAAATTCTGAATACTTTTTCGTTCACAACTCACCCAGAGACTAACTGTGAGGGATTTTTCCTCAAGATTTTTTACCTGTTCTCTTGAATCACTCTTCTTGAGCGTATTCTTCAGCAGCGATCGTAGAATGCTTGGTGTACATTTGGCATTAAAGGATAATCCATATAGTCCTCCAATTCTTCGTTTTACTCCCTTTTTCATTCGAATAAATGAATAAATAAACAACAATTATTAAACAAATCTTCATCTATTACACAAACAATTTTTTTTATCAGTTTGTAATCATGGTAGGTAAAGGAGGTAGTGTACAATATTGATATCACAGTGCACCAAAAATTAACGGATAATTTCAATATTTTGAATTTTTGCGAGTACCGTTTCGAGGCCCAGCTCTAACCGTAGCACATCGAAGAGCCCGATTGAATTTTACCAAGGAACATATCAATTGGTTAGAGGCTGACTGAAAGAGAGTTTTGTTCACAGATGAGCTGAGATTTTATCTTTTTCATTGTGATCGAGGTTCTCTTGTGTATAGACGTCGGGCATATCTCTGCCCATTTTTCACCTATCTATCGTTTTGATGGAGGTTAGATTAGATTGTGTGGGAAGGAATTTTTTTGTGCACCCGCACTGAACTGGTCATTGCAAATAATAAAACATTGAATGCTCAGATGTACGTTGCACACATTTCAGAAGAACATGTTGAGTTAAGGCTCATATCGTTAGGAACTCCTTCAAGATCATGAAATCACTTCAATGGAGTGGCCTACAAAAAGTCCAGGCCTCAATTGTACGAACATGTATGGGACATTTTCAATACAAGATTAAAAGCAGGAAAACCAGCCAGCTACCGTCAATGAGGTTCGGAACAAACTGATCTAGATCTGGAACCAAATGGATCCGAATGCTATAAGGTCTTTGATTTTGAATATGAATCGTAGATGTCATGTAGTAATGCTTGCCAGAGGTATAAATATCCGGTATTAATAGGTTTTTGAGCACGTTGATTTCCCAAAAGTTTCTCATCTTTTATTATTGGTTTAATTTGAATTTCTTTAAGTAACATTTTCGTTTCTTCGATTGTTCTCAAACATTCCGTAGTGCTGGTGTATTACTGGAAAAACAGATCTAAACTTCTTCTGAATAAATTTGAATTTTTGTAGTTCACGCACAACATTTTGAATAAGTTTCTAATCTTTTTGGCATCAGACAATTTAAAATTTATTTTATTATTTCTCAATTGTTAGTAAATTGAGATGATATATTTACTTAGTCCGAAATGTTGTTCTACATAAAGATGGAAAAATGTATCCTCTTGTTTCAATATTATAGACAGTGAAACCCAAGACCATCTCACTTTATAAATTGGAAATGTCTAATATGAGATTGAAAGTGAACTATTCCCACAGACTTTAGACCAATTTCAACATAGTTTAGGACAGGGGTGCTCAAACTTGAACTGCGATCTATCCCAATATTTTTAGACTACTTATGTTCGACTCTGAGAGGCTGCAAGTATGTGTGATGCAGGGTTGTCGTACATACACTATACACCCTACCTACCCACATACCTAGGTAGGGTGTACCGTAGCATATATAGATACTAGCTTTCCGCACAATATACATTATTTTAGTCAAGGTTTGGGTTAGGTATAGTTAGGTTCTTCTCTATAATATCAATGAAAAAACTCATAGTTATTCAAAATTGCGAGTTTATTGGTTGTTCAAAACAAAAGAGTTACATATGGTTTTCAACTTAACCAAGGAGTGACTTTGGATGTTGAAGCGTGGCACTGCATGTCGTCAGCATACTTTACATAAGATGGTATGTAACCACTGAGTGCTAATCGCAAGCATGATGACATGTGATCGTCAGTTGGTCGATTGCGATATTTTGACTTAATTATCTCCATTTCAGAAAATGCAGACTCGCACGAGTAAGTTGACCACAACATTGCCGTCAACTGAAGGGCGATTTGGCTCAGATTCAGATATTCATCTTCAGATATAAAACACCAGAAATTTGTATCAGATGCTGTAGCTTTGAGATGTATATCTGATATAATCTGCACTAACTCATTTTCAACAGAACATGAGTTCATATCAAACTGACTTGTTATTTCAGTAGCTAATTCCTCAACGTTCTTACATAAAAAAGGATAACTTATAAAGGATTCTATATATGCCAATTTACTGCAATCATAAAAACGCATTTCGAATTGTCCCAAAATATTTGATAATTCAGCCTCATATCACAATTCAACTGAGGAATTCTTGCTTTCAAAGACGGAAAATGTTTCAGATCCTTTCTTTTCAGTTGATATATCATAAGTTGCAATTTACTTTTGAATGCGTTTCCAGCGCTAATCATCTTAATGATAGTTTTTCCTTTACCTTGAAGCTCCAAGTTAATGGTGTTTAAGTGCATTGTGATGTCACTCAAAAATGCCAAATCAGTCAGCCATTTTTCGTTTTTCAACATCTGATTGTCATCACCTCTTTCGTCTAGAAAGGCTGTTATTTTGGGCAATAACTCTTGAAACCTTTCTAGGAATTTTCCGTGACTCAACCACCTGCCGTCCGTGTGAAGAACTAAATCAGTGTGTTCAGCTGACTCCCTATCTTGCAACTGCAAATTAAAGAGCCGCCGTTGCAAGCTACGTGCACAACACTTGTTGCAATGCCCATAATTTCCTCCGTGTTTAAAACTTTTGAACACAAAACTTGTTGATGTATAATGCAATGGAATGAAAAAATGGAGGGAAATCTTCATTAGCTCGACACAATGCCACAAAACTGTTTTTGTTTCCAGTCATTGCTGGTGTTCCATCGGTTGTAATGCACACTGATTTATATATTGGTAGCTAGTGGTTTTTACAAAATTGAAGAAAACGCCATATATATCTTCGCCACGGGTCTTCCCCTTCAGAGGAATGATTGTCAAAAATTCTTCCTTAGCCAACATGTCATTGAATACCATCCGAATAAAAATACACAGGCAGTGTCTGTCATATCTGTAGATTCGTCGAGCTGTAAAGAAAAGTATGTAAATTTCATGATATTATGTTTTAATTTATCTGCCATGTACTGACTCATGACTTCAATACGCCTTGTGACAGTCGAACGAGATAACAGAAGTTCTCTAATAGCTAACTGCTTCCTTCACAACAGATCCATCTTCGAATGGTTTCTTGTGTTTCGCCAATATATGAGATATTTTGAATGACGCGATCGTAGCAGCTTTTGATTGTTTGGCTGGTCTTGTGAACATGGTTTGTTCTTTTTTCAAATAAGATATAAAATCACGTACTTTTCGTATTCCTTATTCACTCTGTGGGGGATTATCATTTTCATAGTTTTTATGAACCGTTTAATGATGCCTCTTCAAGTTACCACGCTTAGGTATTGCAAGCAAAAAATTCTTCCTCCCAATCGTTATTAAAATGATACGTTTTAGATTTATTGCCTTCAAGTTAAAATTCAGAATGACACCAATTCCTGCAGGCGCAACATTTATATCAGCGTGAACGAAAGTCTCGAATGTTCCCGTCAAACACGCCGCCCAAAATTTCTAGAAAAGCGGCAAGAATAAAAAACGCGGCTTCTCTTTGACAAGTACCGTGCGTTCTTTGATAAAGCCGCCTTTTGCCGCCAGCAGAATGTTATTTTCTTACGTAATAATTATTTGTAGTTTAGTTAACTACATATTAAAAATTTTTTTCTTCCCGAGATCTACTCAAAAAGCACTCGCGATCGACCGTTTGAGCACCCCTGGTTCAGGAGATCTTACCGAAGAATAAGAAGAACGCTTCCATCAAAAAATTAAGATGTACAATGGATATCAAGATAGATGGGAAATTCAAATAATTGTAGTTACTTGATTGTTCTGGACAATTTTACTCGGGAAAGTCACTTACATAATGTCAAAACTAGTTTTATTTCTGTCACAATTCAGTTTTTCTAACTAATAACTAGAGTTTATCCAAAAAACGTATTTTCAACGTACCGACGACGAGCAGATTACGCGCGTATACGAGATTCGATCGTAACCTTGTAACAAGCACACGTGGCGATCGTGAAACGCGCCTCTACTGCGCGTATACAGCGATACAGACGCGCTGTAGTCGTTCGTAACTTTTGCATTTTGATCAGAGACTCCTCTTCTACAGTTGTGCAATGGTGTCGGTTGAGACAACAATACTTACGTTGGCTTTAGTACTTCTTTTAAAAAGAAAAAAATGTAAATGTAGAGGCGATGGTGCGGTTGTCGCGTGAGCACAACCCCCCACCCTCCTTACGCCCCTACTTCGCTCTTTTGTATGCGCGTTTGTATCGTTTCATGCGCGTTTACGTGCTTAATGCGCGCTTGTATCATCAATGCAAACGCAACAATCAGCACCTACGTTGCCGAAGACGCGCGTCTTCTGCGCGTTTAGAATACGCCGTGTGCTATGGGCCTTACATTTAAAGCTAGATTCAAAACATTTTGGAATTTAAATAATAGACGGCAGCTTGTTTAATGGCATCTATCAATGTATTAATCACCGCCCTACTTTGCTTAATTATTTAGCTATCTATTCGAGTTAATGAATCATCAAAACAATTTTTTACTTTCATCACTTCCGGGGAAAAAACCTCGAAAAAATTATTCGTCAGAGTCTCGACCGAAAAAGCGATCGAGGTCTTTGTTTATTACCAAGTTGGTTACTGATACGCATATAATAATTCGAAAGTCAAAGCAAGATGTATAACAAAAGACGTAGACTGTATGAATAATTAAAATTCTTTTTCCACGCCAGTAATTTCGTTTAATCTCTTTTAACTACAAATTCGACATTGAAGTTTTTTCCATAAATAGTAATATTCGAATTGTCCAAAACAAATAATTAGGTACATCGACGTCAATAAAAACCTAGAAATCCAAATGATTCAATCTTCATGAGAATTGCATCATCTTTTTTTACAGGTAACAGAGAGTATCCTTGCCATAGATCATCAGGAATGAGCTGATCAACTGTTCAGATCGATTTATCTACGCTTCATGTACAATCTAGAAACAATCATAAAAACTAGAAAATGTGAGGTAATATACTATACTGTTCACAAAAAGTTAGGGATATTCGAAAATATAACACCCCTTTTTGTTGTTTCACCAAAATTTTTTAAGTTTCACACAATGATTTTTTTATACAGGGTGTTAAATAAAGACACGGCAATATATAAAGTGATTGCTGAAGTTATTTCATGAAAAAAGTCCATATAAACATGGGTCCTCAAATACTTCGTTACCGATTTACCGGGTGTTAAAGTTTAATTGAAAGATGCTGTTAATTTTTAATTTTTCGTAAACCGCTTGAGATATTGAAGTAAAACTTTGGGTTTGAGTTTTCAATATGAAGCAATATTTTGGCCTGAATTTTGGCGCAGGTTATTCTCGAAGAAAAATCTAGGGCGCGACTGATTTTTTCAAAAACCGAAAATATTTTTGTATTTTCCAATTATAATTCAAAGGAACACTCTCCTGGCATTTTTTTGTACGACACCAGTTTTTGAGTTAAAAAATCCTTGGGAATCCTTACGATTCCATTTATAATACCTGTTCTATGCTTTGTCATAGATGTGTTAAAAAATGATTTTAGTCGGTGTCATTTGAGCGTTTCTGTTTTTCAATAATTTTGAATCTATTGAATTTGAATTTCAAATTGGCTATCATGAATCGTTATACGAATGTTGAGATGACCATCATGCACTTTATGTGCTGACGGAAATGCATTAGAAGCTCGGCGGTTGTACATTGAAAGATTTTCAAACCGTATTGTTCCCGATAGAAAAACTTTTGAAACCATTCATCGACTCCTGTATGAAAAAAGTACATTAAGACGATATGAGGGAGCAGGAAGGCCAAGGGAAGTAAGAACGGTAGAGCTGGAAAATGAGGTTCTTGCAATAATTCAAGAATATCTTGGTACCTCGTCTCGAAAAATTGCTGACGCTTAGATGTCAGCAATGGAACTGTTTTGCAAATTCTTCATGAAAATTTGTTGTATCAATTCTACCTACAACGTGTACAAATTTTCCTGGCCTTATTGCGTATTGTCAAATTCCCCAATGTCTAATGCTGATCCTTTTCACTGATAAAGCAAGTTTCTCAAGAAATTCCATAAGATTTGTTTAGACATATAAGAAGTATGACTGTTGAAATATTTTTCTGCTGGTTTTCTTTTTCCATTGTTACAGATTCCTGTCCCAAACCCCTTTCTTTCACTCTTGTCTTCGTTTGGAAATCATGGAATGCAAGAGAGAATGAAGCGGCTAAGCAGAAAAATCTTTGGTACTCTTTTTGTACACACGACACTAATACAACATAAACAGACAAGCTATTGCTAGTGCAATAGCGACAGGGAAACGAGTTTTTTCACCAGGTTTTTTCACTCGTTTATTGAATCACATACAAGATAGTATGGTTCCTCTGTTACATTTCCTGAGCCATATATATATATATATATATATATATATATATATATATATATATATATATATATATATATATATATATATATATATATATATATATATATATATATATATATATATATATATATATATATATATATATATATATATATATATATATATATATATATATATATATATATTATATATTTGATGATAATTCTAAAAGAGAAAGTTGGATGCAGAAGGAATTACACGGAAAGCACCTAAAGAATTGAAAAATGATTATATTGATAAAATTGCATCGAATAAATGGTTAGTATCTGGAGAATTGTTTGCTGAAACAGAAGGCAATTGCGATCCAGGATCAGGTTATTTTCACGAGGAATTATAGAAAACACATCATCAAACAAAATATAGATGATTCTTGCCGTAGATGTTTCTGTTCTTCAGAAACAGTTTTCATATATTATCATCTTGCTCAGTCCTTGCTTCAACAGATTATTTAGAAAGACATAATGCCGTCGCTAATATTATTCACTTTAATCTAGGAATTAAACATGACCTAATTCCCAAAACAAAAAAATTTCACAAATATGAACCTGAGATTATTTGTGAAAATGACAAATATAAACTTTATTTTGATAAAACAATTCTTTGCAACAGAGCTGTAAAACACAATAGACCAGATATCGTTCTTAATGATAAACAGAATCAAATAACATATATAATTGATATTGCTATACCCGACACACATAATATACAAAATAAATACAATGAAAAAATTTCTAAATATATGATGCTTGGCGACGAGATTAAAAAAGTGGAAAATGAAGAAAATATTTATTCTACCGATTATTATTTCTACAACAGGCGTTATTCCTAGAAACCTTCACAAAAGTATCGAGATTTTGGGTCTGAAGAAAATTTGTTTGAACAGTTACAAAAGATAACAGTCATCAAATCTTGTAATATTCTTCGTAGGTTTCTTTCCGAAAATAATAATGAGGTAGAGTCATAGGTTTTCTCTTTAGTTTATACTGCTCAGAATCTCATTTCATATTTTATTTATTTGTTTATATAAATGTAATATAATTAACTGACAATTTTGTCATATTTATATTCAGAGCAGTATTCTATTCGATCGTTCACCACTTCACACAAAGGAAACTATTAATGAGTAACTTTCAGTGTTACTTGACTAAGGTCCGTACACTGGATTTTTCCGGGGAGAAAGCCTCTGACACTACTCGTTGGTACATTGATATCATTGTCTGATGATGCTATAGTATGTATATATTCTGGTAGATTGATATATTCTCATAACATTTAACGTTATCCTAATATATAATTACTCCAGGATATGTTTTGATTATAATCATTGCCTGGCAATGGTATTAATTACCGGGTGGTGGATTTATCTTTTTCATGAAATCAGTTTGATTGCATGAACAGATATATGGGCAACTCGTCGGGGTAAAACCCTATATATATATATATATATATATATATATATATATATATATATATATATATATATATATAATAATAATCATATGTGGTGTGAAGAGAATCCACATCAAACATATGAAGATCTATTTCAACACAGTTCTCGTTAAATGTTTGGATCGGCATCGTGGGTGACTGTCTCATTGGTCCAGTACCAGTACCAGGAAGATTGACTTGTGAGGTGTAGCGCCACTTTTTGGAACACACGATTCCAGAAATTTTTGGAGGATGTACCTTTGGCAATAAGACAAACGATGTGCTTTATGCAAGATGGTGCACCTGGCCATTTTAGTTAGTTTGCTCGTGACTTCCTAACTCAGGAGTATGGAAATCCCTGGATTGATCGAGGTGGAACACAGTTTTGGCCTGCACGATCCCCATACTTAAACCGCCTCAATTTCTTTCTGTGGGGTCATTTGAAGTCTTTGGTTTACACTACTCCCGTGGCAAATGATGAGGAGTTAAGAAATAGAATCATCGCTGGATGTAACTCGATAAGAACAGATCCTGGTGCTTTTAAAAAAGTACGCCAATCAATGAGGAGAAGACTGGAATGTTGCATCCGAGCTAGAGGAGGTCACTTTGAAAAGCTTTTGTAATTTTTTAAGTGTTATTGGTGATACTCGAAAGTTTTTGTTTTGTCCAACAATTTTTTACTCAAAAACTGAGCGTTTTATTCTTGAAAAAATCATAGAGGTCCTAGTTTTTTCTTTAAGAATAACCTGCGTTGTGCCCATACGCGCGCCACTGGTGAGTCCAAAATATTGTTTCGTATTGAAAATTATGCGTATTTGAAAGTTTTTGATACTGTCAAAATTTTATCTCAATATTTCAAGCGGTTTACGAAAAATTCAAATTTATCAGCATCTTTCGATTAAACTTTAACTCCCTGTTAATCGGTAACGAAATATTTACGGACCTATGTTTATATGAACTTTTTCCATGAAATGACTTCAGAAATCACCTTCTTAAATATTGTCGTGTCTTTCTTAAACACCCTGTAGAATATTTAGATATGTCTTTACTACTTCAACGATAAGTTCGTTGTTTACTATCTGAACAATAGGATGTTATAACAAATTTAATTAAAATGGAAAAGTTCAGGCTGAAAGACGACAGAGATGTGATAAAAAAGTGAGAAATGTTTTACCAGCTGTATAATTATGATATAAGTTTTCGAGAATGCCAATTATGAAGCCATCGTACATACCGAGCGCTTCGGCTCTCGAATTCGGATCATTCAGCAAAAAAACCAACATAAGGGGAGACCGGGCCTTGTTGGCGCAATTTCTTTGTTCAATTTTTTCACTCCGATTTCAAATTGGGGCTTGAAAAAATTTTCCACGGCTTCTTCAAATAGCGGAGCACACGTTGTGATGATAATGTTTCGTAATTTTAGCTTCCTTGTTTTTTAATTCGGATAGCATCGTTCCTTTTCTAGCCAACCTACACCGACATTGGGGCAGATTGACTCATCAACGGGGTATGTTGGTTCAATAATTGGAGAAATTTAGCTCACATATTTTGGATTGTATATCTCACAGAAAAAGCAATTTTTTTTCGAAATTGATTCAATAAACAACAAAATAATTGAAAAATATGAAATACAAAAAAGTAACATATATGCAAAAAGTATCAAAAGTGACCGGTTTTCAGTTTGATCAATCTGAATAGCGATTGTGACATACATAAATTTCGAAAGCCCAGAGAAAGCACATTCTTCGAGTGCCAAAATTTGCAAGTCGAACACTGCACCCAATTTTCACCCGGTTTGCTGCTTGAGAAAGCTTCCATTCACACCAAACAAAAATATTCTTTCTCATCAGATGAGTTTGATCCGTATGTTTTTCTGTGATCTTCAAAGATTTATTTTTTACGCTTTTCTTGTTTTTCTTCCGAGTTAACTGTCTCAGCCAAAACTTTTTTCATTGTCTTTGCTCTCGCCTTCCTTTCTGTTTTGCTTTTTCTTAAGTCAACTTCTCCGGAGAATCGTTTAGAATGGTAGATGAACGTTTCCCCTACGAACTGACCGATTTCTTTGTTCCAGCTTATAGAAAAGGTTTGATTTTCTCTTATATATGGTCATCAAGAGATTGATTTTGGTTCTTTGAAGCTTTATCTTTCCAAGTACATTTTCTTCTGTTATGCAACTTGGACCAGGCTGTGGTTTTATATTTTCGGAATGGACTGAACTTAATGACCTGTCAGGTACCATATTACTAGATATATCATTTCGTTCCATATCGAGTGGGACTAAATCTGGTGCTGGCCTGTCTATAGCGAAACTTGGCATGAAATCAGACTCCTTCAAAACGTGACTATTGAATTCATAAATCACTACTAGGAAATGCAATCTCGCATCAAAATATCAATCTCGGTATTCGCGAGATTCAGGAATTCTGATCTTGCGAAATCTGCGAAATGATCATTGAAAATGTACGAAAATTCCTATCATTTATATTTCTATTGGCTCTAATTGTTCTTCAGGAGCAAAATAGAGAAATAAAATCTCAAGCTAACCAGTAATTCATTCAAAAAGTATCATATTATTCTAAAACTTGAAAATAACTCCTCAAAAAGCATAAAGTATCTAGGGTTCCATCTGCCAGCCGACTCCGAATGCTGCATGCCAGATAACCATCTGAGGAAAACGCCCGTTCTGCTGGTACTACAGATAAAAAACATTGGTGAGCGAACTGTAGATTTTCTCTTTTTGACCCTCCTGACTCGTACAAATTGATTTCTTTCTTCAAAATCATATCAAGTGACGATGACGAAGGTGCCACACGTTTTTGCGAACGCTCTTTCAATGCCATTTCCAATTCCACATCAAGACCATTTCAGGCTCTAAATTTTTTTTCACTGCAGCTAATGGAATTGAATCGTCATGATCCCTTTCATTCATGGCTTCATCTGCTACTGAAGATGTGGAGGGTTTGTTTTGTATATTGACTGCAATATTGTCATCTTTGGTACTGTTCTTGTGTAATCTTCCGATTAACTTCATTATTTCTTTTTTGATTGAAAATTTTGAAGGCAGTTTGAAAGTTTGATCACTAGCAGATTGATTGAAATATACGTCGTATTGGACAGGGTCTGTCAAATAATACAACACTGCGGTCATAAATGTTCGGCGTTCATTAATCCGAACCCTCGTGGATTCAACAAGTTTTTGAGCTACAGGTGTTCCGAGTTCTTCTAACTTTTTCAGCATAAATTTCAGAGTAGTTTCGGCAGTTAACAAACCTGAATTTCGACGACATAGTACTTCCACTGCCAGTTTTATAGGCTGAAATACTAGTTGTAAATCTGATAAAGCACGATATTCTTCGTCTGAGAAACTATGATTTGTATTCGATCCAAGATTGCAATCAATCAAGGCCTTGCTTACACATTGCTTCAACGTATTGAATGTGGAAATCATATCTGCAAGACTAGACCAGCGTGTTTTGCAGTCCAGCACGAGTTGCACATTTTTGCTGAATTCGTCCTTCATATATTTCTGAAGAATGTCATTCTTCGTTGATGATTTTTTAAGAAGTTTGACTACTTGTCTTACTTTTTTGATAAGGTGATCAAATTCTTACACTAAGTCAACTTCATGTACAGTGGATAATCTGCAGTCAAATCCTTCATTATCAATAATGTCATCAAATTCTTCATCGTCAGACTCCTCCACATCTGACTGAGCTACGACTGTGTCTTTTGTACATTCTTTTTGCGTTTCGGTTCCACGTTTTGATTTGTAAATCACATCTATAACTCCCAATTGAATGCCGTGAGCGTAGCATAGCTGGTGAAGAGGATTCATGAGTCGCCCAACCTTCACCATTACTCTGGCCCCATCTGTAGTAACACCTACTATATCTTCAGCTAATGACAAGCCATATTCTAATAATTTCTTCTTCAGAATAGTTATGCAACTCTCTGCAGGCATGCTTCCTACTATGCGCACAAGACCCAAATTCCAGAACATATTTTTATTCTCTGAGAATGTATGAACATTCACATTCATGAAGCGCCTGTTTTTGCATGGAGTCCATTCATCGAAAGTAAGGCTGAATCTATGGTTATTCTTCCTTAGATTCATAAGATCCTGCGAAACTTTCATTTTCAAACTCATGCCATAATCCATAACAATCTGTTTTATGGAGTTAGGCAATGCAGGTAATTTGTAGTCACCAGTCGTAAATAACTCTCTCAAGTCTTTCGATGTGCAAAAAGATCCAAAAGTCATGCCATCTTTAGAAATCATCCTCGAAATTCTTTCCTCCAAAAAAACTTTTGTAGGGACGAAAAGTAATCAGATATTTTCTGCCTCTTCATATCGGTTGGAGGAGGTAGCCTTACTGATACTGCATTGATCAGCATTGAAGAATTTGATGGAACCAGAGTAATGTTTTCTGTCACTTTTTTATGAGAAGTATCAATTTTGTGCTTGGACACTAAATGTACATGTAAGCCGTTGGGAGATCGTGCCGTTGTTTCCAAAATAGACTTACATAATTTGCATTGGGCAGTTTGTACATCCTCTGCCTTCAAAAAGTATTTCCATACCTCTGATCCACTTTGAAACTCTTTATAAACTACCTTTGTTGTCATTTTAACACAAAACGAATAGACCGAGAGAACTTAAACACACAAGGAACTATTTTCAACTGTTATTGGAATAGTTTATAAATCTGCAGATTGTCATGCACTCTGACACGTCCAGGCTCGCAAAACAAAGTCAAACATATGACAACCGGAAAACGTCTCGCCTTACTCATCCCTATTGCCCTGTGGCCCTAGCGCCACGTGTTGCCGCCTGGAATAGGTACATTGTTTACATAAGTCAACAACAACACGTGAAAGCACTGAAAGCTAACCAAAATTGACAAAATACCAATCTTGCAAAGCTTGCGAGATCGCGCATGATATTGGGTGCTAGATTGATCTTGCAGAATAGGTGCGAGATCTCGGTATTGCAAGCTCTTGGTATACCGAGATTGCATTCCCCCTACTCACTACTGCTAGACACCTCCTTCAAATGCAATTTTGACAGGAAAGTGGAGTGTAAATTAGCACTGAAACGATTCGACAACATTTCAGGGAATTTGGTTTGAAGCCTCGTGTCGTAGCTCGAGACCCAGTTCTACCTAGCACATCGAAGAGCCCGATTGAATTTTGCAATGTCAATTATTTAGAAGCTGACTGGGAGAGAAATTTGTTTACAGATGAGTCGAGATTTTGCTTTTTCATTGAGATCGACGTTTTCTAGTGTACAAACGTCGAGCTATTCCCAATCCAAATTTTACAATAGACTGATCGAAATCTGAACCAAATGCATCAGAATGCTATAAGGTGATTGATTTTGAGTGTGTCATGCCGTAATTCTCACCAGAAGTAGAAATACCTGGTAATAACCGGTTCTTGGCGACTTTGATCTTTCCAGAGCTCTACATTTTTCAATATTATTTTTATTTCAAAAGGTAATATTTTCGTTTCAATTGTTCTGAAGCATTCGTTGGTACTGGGAAAATAATTCTTTAGCATATCTAAACTTCTTTAATTTCTTGGCAGGTGTAGTTCAATTCAAGAATTTTTAATGTCGAAAACAGTTCACGATTAACTAATATTCCAATGACGCAAATGAAAATATTTCTACGAGGTCGGTCCCAGAAGTATCTGCCCTGGAGATGTTATTTATTAAAAAATATTGCTGAGTTAGAAAGCAAACAATTTATAAAGTCTATGTGCCAACTTTAAAGTTCTACGTTGTTTAGTATTTGTCTGGCAGTCATCAGTAGAGTGTTTTCTTTGTTAGGCCACGTACTTTTGGGATCATCCTCATACATATGTTACTTCTTTCTGCGTAATACTCAAATACGGTGCCGGTTAAGTTCTTCAAGTTTATAAATTTGAGAATATTTTATGTCGAAAGCACTGGTAACATTTGTTCATATTAGCTAACATTCTAATGACGCAAATATATCTGTATCTACGTATGTATGTTTAAAATTTATGTTACCTCACCTGCGTAATACAAATACCTACGTCTGAGTTCTCCAAAGCACCCAAATATAAGAGTATGACGCCGATTAACTACAACCTCGTCGGGTTTTTCAAATTGATGTCTCAATTTGGCAAGGATGAGTTGTGAAACCTACTATATTAATTGAATTGAAGTTAATAAAGTAGATAGCGATTTAGATTTATTTTTCACGTGAAGATACTTTTTGTAATTCGCTATTATTTCAAGTTAGCACGACAACTGAAACGAATTTCAGAATACCTAGCGTACGACGTCCCAAACTCCCTGTAAGAGCTCTATTAGCCTCCTCGGAATGGAAGGAAATGCTGTCAAAGTTCTTAGTGTTTCAGTTATGCTTTTACTTCATATTTATTTTTTTTTGGTGCTTTTCTTTCAACATTTGGAAAAAAACTTATGTGGGTGGTCTGAAAATTTTCGATCTAACAAGACATTTTTTCTGAATATTTTTTTCATCATAGTCTCCTCTATACACTTTTTCCAGCGATGTTCCCATCTCTATAACCCGTCCAAATAGTACTCGGCGGTTTTCTCTGCAAAATAGTGTTTCACGAAAGTGGTTGCTTCTTCTCTCGATGGATGGTCAAGCAGCTCATGGCAATTATTGAGGTATAAAACGCTACGTTGTCTTAGCGAAACAAGACTTTTGTTCTGCAAATGTGGTAATTTTTCCACAAGTTCTTCTTTCAGCTTGACAGTTATTGATGTGTAGTATGACCCTTTGATGGTTTTTTCTTTTTGAAGATGATCGATTAAAATAACTTCATGACTATCCCAAAGAACACTTTTCCAGCCAAAGTAACAGACTTTTTTTGGAACCATTTCCCTCTTTGTAGTCCATATTTTGGACTGTATTTTAGTTTTTAAGGTGTAATGGTGTATCCAAGGTTCATCTACAGTAATCAATTGACGCCAAAACTCGTATTTATTGTGCCCAAACTGCGCCAACAAAGCGTTGAAAATGTTCATTCGAATAAGTTTTTGATCTAATGTAAGCAAACACTGACAGCTTTCTCATGTGTGTAAATGTTGATTTAATATATTCACCGGTCTTCTGGAACTATTTGGTGAATTTTGGTGATGTTAATTCAATCATTCATTGTCTCCCAAGCTCTTACGTTTACATTCAGCTGCCCTTAAAATGACTGTGGAAAATGATAGTGCAGAGTCCCCATACACAGAATCCAACTCATTTTCAATTTGTATAAGTGTATTACCTTTCAAAATCAAATCAAATATTTAATGACAGCTCGATACTGGTTTTCATCCATTTTCACAAAAACACTCATATCGACTCAATTCCATAAGAACTGCGTATCCAAAATGGCTGAAAATTTGATGAGTAACTATCAACAGATGAACAATGAAAATTCACTAGCTTTTATTTACGACTGCTGGCATTTTCACGTAGAAGTCAGAAACTTTTCAGAACATCCTCGTATCAGACTGGTACTGATTTTAATATGTTACTGCCGCTACAGCTGAATCATACCCACTTGGAATATAACGTTTTAACATGTCAAATTCCTCATTTTGGTAGCGATGATTTTCATTCTTCATCTCAAAAGAACAACACACGCAGTTGAACAAATTTTAATATCAAATAACTTTGGAGATACAAAAACATGCTGTTACACAAAATGATCACGGTGTAAATTCAAATAAACCATAGAAATAATCATTATCTTGACAGAACCTAATATGTTGTTCTCAGTCATAGAACAACATGAATCGTTGTTGAACATGCACCGAATTGATTAAATTGAGGCAATGTGTTACGTATTTTCGAAAAGGAAAATAAAATCTTTCATTCAACTGAAGTAAAATCAGCTATGGTTCGTAGTCAGAAAAAACATGTTTGCTCGAAACCGCTGAGCAGATAAATTTCTTTCCACACCACTGAATTTAACTCAGAAAAACCAAACTCAATTATTTGAGTGGATAACTGTGGTATCAGCGAATGACATTTTTCCCAAAATTCGATAGGTTTTGTATAATTTGAAAACGAAAAACTTGATGCCTTGGCAACAATAAGCGAAGTAAAAAAAGATGCAGCTAGTTGAAATGCTTACAGTTATCTCAAAGACATGTATAGAACTGAATTAACGGATAACAAAAAAGAAATCAACGCAAAAAGGATGACGGAAGCTGATAATAAAACAAATAAATTAGAACCGGTATCAGACTTAGAACCAGATACTCTGAATAAATACTTTGTGGGGATAGGAGCGAGTTCTGCTAACTGCTGCCCAGACACAGGAGAGACCTCATCAAACCTCCTAACAAGATCCAAAGAAAGAATAAAGAGCTAGATATTCTTGGGAATAGTGACCGAGAAAGAGGTTATCCGGAGTACAAGAAATTTGAAATCTAAGGACACAAAAGATACATATGGAATGTCCACAAGTCTGTTGAAAAAGATCATTGCACAAATCGCTCTCCCAATCAGCATCCTTATAACAAGATGCTTTTCTGAAGGTTATTTTCCAGAACAACTGAAAAGGGCTAGAGTAGTACCCATACATAAAGGAGGAGATGTGAATGAACCAGGTAATTGTCGGCCAATATCAGTGCTTCCTGCAATATCAAAGATCTTTGAGACGTCTAAAAAATAGAATAACGTCCTTCTTGCTGCGTAACAATGTATTTTGTAAGTAGCAGCACGGATTCTTAGAGCAAAGATCCACCTCGTCTGCACTAACTGAGATCCTAAAACGAATAGCTGAGGCCAATAACCAGAAGTGTAAATTATCCGCCTGTGATCTCAGTAAAGCTTTCGACAGCATCATTCACCACGCTATGCTTATAAAATTTGAGTCAGGGGAGTGGCGTAATAGCTTCTGAAGAGCTACACAAGTGATAGGTTTCAGCAGGTCTGTTTTCAGGGTGCAACCTCTCAATGGCGAAGAGTTGACAGTGGAGTGCCACAGGGATCTATCCTAGGACCCCTTTTATTCATCTTATACGTAAACGACCTCCCGGCAAATGTAAAGACCGATGGCTCAATTCTCTACGCCGATCACACCACATTTATAAATATTGGAAGGGATATAAACAATATCAATTATCAATCTCAAGAGACACTGAGGCAAGCAAAGTTATGGTTTGACACAAACAAGCTGAAGACGAATGCTGAGAAGACACAGGAACTCATATTTCAATCAAAACTGCAAAGTAATGAACATCTTAAATTCTTAGGAATATTGCTGGAACCAGAATTAGGTTTTGGACGCCACATAGAAGACCTAGGATGCAGGCTGTTAGGGGCTATTTTCGCAATAAGAAGAATAAAACAGATTGCTGGACGATCTTCAGCAAAAACAGCCTACTTCGCATGTTTCCACAGCCTCATAACATATGGCATTATATTTTGGGGAAACCATCATGAAAGTGACAGAATTTTATCAAGCAGAAATATGCAGTGCGCATTCTCAATGGTGTCAGAAAAATTGATAGCTGTAGAGAGCTATTCAAGAGAGAAGACATAGTCACTCTGCCATTCTCATTTATACTTGCCAGCATACTTTTCATCGAAGATTCCGAAGCGACATTACAGAGAAATAATCATACCTACCTCACTATAAATGCAGAGCAATACCCTACCACAGAGTGAACGCATCTCAACTAAGCGTAAATTATACTGCCCTCAAAATATTCAATAAGCTTCCTAACAAATTCAATGAAAAAGAACACACTAAAGGAAGAAGCAAAGAATATCTTTATGATAAAAGCCAATTACTCCCTTACGGAATATTTTAACGATAATTTATAAGATTGTTTTTAGCGAAATGTGTGTGATGTAAATGTTTGTTTCAAGACTTTAGTTCCTTTTATATTATATTTTCCATCTTATGACTTCCCATGTATTTTTGATGGTCAAATTTATTGTTCTCACTTCTCACTGAGTAATTTGTAAATGAACGAACAATAAATGAATTGAATTGAAAGATATCGCCTTGCAAAAACATTGAAATTACTTGTACCCTGTACAGAGTGGACCAACTTCGATGTTTTAGTACAGCAGAGAAAATGATTTTTCTCTCGAGCTCGATTTACGAGAAAAACTCATTCAGTTCTTGAGTTATTCCGGAATTCTGTTTTTTCGGGATTTCGACATGTGACGATATCTCGAATCCTATTGAAGTTAGGCAAAAAAATAATTCGACATTCTGCAGGTTTTTTATTTTGAATTGAATGCAGGGACGTATTCGAAAAAATATTTTTGCCGATCGGTTTTTGAGTTATGAAGCAAACTTCTGTTTTTTTCGAATATGAACTATAGTGATTTTGGTAACAATAAAGAGAACTGTTCCTTCCTTTCCAATTATATCACATGTCTCATTAATTCCTTCTACATCAGCCTCTTAAATTAAAAAATCGAAAATTCATATTTATCCACTCGGAATATCACAGATATTCACAATTCTATGGTAGGTTTGTCTATGTGCGTCAAACATCCTATTCATTCATTGCTGTGTTAGAAACAATAGAGATCGCCCCTTAGAACATAGATACTATTTCAACTATTTAATCTTTTTGATGTGGATATATTCAGTTCTGTGTTTGAAACAATTGAAATGTTCAATCAATAGAATTGATTCTGTGAAAACAATAATTCATGTCATAGGATCATGTCCTTCTGCTCTATCTGCTTCGAAATTTTCTACTTATAACTCAATCGTTATAACTGTTCAATTTCAAAATTATGAAAAGTATGAGATGTTATGAATATTATATACAGAATGAGTTTGATTCGGATGCTGCGGAAGAATCTTATTTCCATAAATTCTCTGAGAGGAGACAGCCGCATAAGTTTATTCTCAAGAGAGAGAAGACGCTTTCGTCGACGTTTCAGGAGCAATGGAACCCAACCTGAAATTTCAAACCTTCAAATGGCAATTGAAACTGGCATTTCGAAGTGAAAAGCTCATAAAATTCTCAAGGAGAATAAATTTAGACCCTTCAGGATGAGAAAATTTCTCCAGCCTGGAGACGATTCAATTTCAGTCACTAGTATGTTCAGAAAACCGAAGAAAAACCATAATTTTATTTACGCGTTATATGGACCGATGAAGTTTACATTACAAGTGACGGAATTTTCAATAGGCACAATGAGCACTGTTAGTCGGATGTCAATATAGATGAGAATATAGTAGAAGGACATTTAGATATGGAGAATGTAAGTAACATTCATATAGGAAACGCAGGCAGAAGTGATACCAGGCGTTGCAACTCCATTTTAAATGATGGAAATGATTTCGAATTTGTGAGGTAATTTGTTTACTGTTATTGTGTATATAGTTATTACATTTGGTCAAAACATATTTTCTTTCAAGTCCAAAATTAAAATTTTCAACAAAAACACTATACATATGTTCTAAGAAGTGAACTCAGAATTGAATGAATGGAATTTTTGACGCATACCGACGAACCTCTTCTACCATAGAATTGTGAATATCTGCTATGTTCCGAGTGCATAGATGAGAATATTCGGATGCATTAGTTGAAGGAATTGATATATCATCTTATATATATTTGTGAAGATCTAAATCTAACCTAACCTATAGTTCGTATTTGAAAAACCTCAATTTTGCTTCATAAATCAGAAGCCCATGGGCAAAAACATTTTTCGAGTACGTCCCTGCATTCTACTCAAAAAAGGACCTGTGAATGTGAAAGTATCGTCACATGTAGAATTCCGGAATAACTCAAAAACCAAAAGAGATAACTGAAATCCGTTTTCACCAATGAGTTTTGTTGGAAATCGAGCTCAATAGAGTGGGGATTATTTTTCTCTAGCTACAATATTTCACATAGCTGCCGTACTAAGACATTGAATTTGGTGCACCTAGTACAATGAATACTTTGATTATTTCATTAACTTCAGGTTACTCTCAAAACGTAGTAAATTATATCAGTCCCCAACCTTTTCTGAATGAATGATTGGTTTATCACTTGGCAGAGATTTCACAAATATTTATTGAAAATACTTGACATATGTTTCGGGTTATTAGCCCATTATCAAGAATAATACAATACTGAATTCAAAATGAGTGATTTCACTTATGTATAACGGCATTCACAACAGGAGGTAAATTGAAGTCTAGTTGGTCGTTGCAAATTGGTTGGTTTTTTCTATGAGCGGACGTAATTTCAATCATCTCCAAGATGTGCATCCTTTTCCTTTATTACCTGGATGCATGCATTCGATATTCTCGAAATCTATGAAATGATTTTTGTTGATGTTGTGGTCCGAAAAACCCCTAGAATTTTATTTTGGAGAATAGATCTTTTATGTTCTTCAACTCTCTTCTCGATGCATCTTTCGGTTTGGCCTATATAGAATGTCTCACATTCATTGCAGTGTATTTTATATACTCCGCTTTTATCCAATAATTTTGTTTTATATTCATTATTAACTAACAATGAACCCAAATTCTTTTTATTAGTGCTGATGGTGTTAATATTATTTCTGTGTAATCTGTTACATATCTTGTTGCTAATATTAGAAATATAGATCTGTTAGATTTCTCAGTATGCAACGGATAAATGCTCTGCAATGAAAGTTTATGTCGTTTTGTCTTATTAAAAGAAAATTAACAGAATTGAACGAGTCCAGAGAAAGTTTGTCAAAAGCTTCAACTTTAGATTTTTCAGTCCTAACCATAATTATCAATTAAGTTTACGTCATCACAAAATTTTAAGCCTAGAGCAGAGGAGTCCTTTTCGACACTCTATTTCTTTATCGAATTTTAAATCACTCTTTTAGTTTTCCGCTTGTTAATTATCTCACGTTCAATGTGAGATTGAGTGATTGAGTGTATCCTAGTCGTCGAAATGAACTCTTCTATGTTCCAAAGGCACGTACTAGTTTATTTTTTCATTCTGCTTTCTTGCGAATTATGCGTCTGTACAATTGGCATATTGCCTGTATAGATATTTCTCATGAACCTCTTTCTTCTTTAAAAAAAATGTTATTGCATATCTCATTAGATCTGAATCATGCTCATTGTAGTAGTTTTTAGTTTTCATGATATTTTACTTGATTCTGTAGGTGAGTTTTTTTTTCTGAATTTTTATGAAAGTTATAATTTTCATTTAGTATGACAGTTTCACTTCTGTTTATTTTGCTGTTATCATTTTTGTGAACCCTGGTAATTGGGTCTATCCTGTAGGGGTTCCTATGTTTGTAAATAAATAAATAAATAAATAAATAAATAAATAAATAAATAAATAAATAAATAAATAAATAAATAAATAAATAAATAAATAAATAAATAAATAAATAAATAAATAAATAAATAAATAAATAAATAAATAAATAAATAAATAAATAAATAAATAAATAAATAAATAAATAAATAAATAAATAAATAAATAAATAAATAAATAAATAAATAAATAAATAAATAAATAAATAAATAAATAATAAATAAATAAATTAAATAAATAAATAAATGAATGAATGAATAAATGAATTGATAAATAAATAAATAAATAAATAAATAAATAAATAAATAAATAAATGAATAAATAAAGGTATCAATTAATTTAACACCATCAACACTAATAAAAAGAATTTGGGTTCATTGTTAGTTAATAATGAAGATAAAAAAAAGTAAAAGAGTATATAAAATACACTGCAGTGAATGTGAGACATTCTATATAGGCCAAACCGGAAGATGCATCGAGAAGAGAGTTGAAGAACATAAAATATCTATTCTCCAAAATAAAAATTCTACGGGTTTTTTGGACCACTGCATCTACAAAAATCATTTCCTAGATTTCGAGAATAACTCCTGAATCCAGGGTATAAAGGGAAAAGGATGGACATCTTGCAGATTATTGAAATGACGTCCGCTCATAGGAAAAACCAGCCAATTTGAAACGACCAACTAGATTTCAATTTACCTCGTATTGTGAATGCCGTTATACATAAGTGAAATCACCCATTTTGAATTTAGTACTGTATTACTCTTGATAATGGGCTAACAACCCGAAACATGTGTTGTGAAACTTGGACGAAATTTCAATGATCCATATCTCCGGAACAATGGATCCGATATCGTTAAAATTTCGTAGAATTATCACATGGGTCGACCTTATCAAAAATTTGACGTGTCAAAGAAAAAATCTGGACCGTACTAGTTTTTTCGGTCTTCTATTTATAAGTTTACCCTGCATATCGATTATCTGAATTTTAATATTCTTCAGAGAAACATCGCGTCATGGTTAACCAAAACAGACCATAATATCAAATGGCACCATTTTAGGGATCCAGGAATGAGTGCTCATATTCTCCTTGATCCCTGAAAGTTTTTATCCACGAAAACTCAATATCCTTAGCCGCTTCCAAATTCAAATATTCGAAGGAAAAAAATTATTCAGTTTCGATTGTTATCCTTAAATCCTCTGAAAGTATTCAAAAACCGATTTCTAAAGTTATTGCAGGACCGGACTAACATTCGATCGATTAAACGAAAACTTTGCCCATGGAAATAACTAATTATAATGATCGTCGCAATTATGAAATGAGGCGCTATTTTCCTGAGAGATAACAAAATTTAATGTGAAAAATATCCTCGAAAGTCCAAAAACAGAAAATTCTTACAGAAAAGCGATTATCATAAACAAATAATCATTCTAAGACCTTGACAGTGTTTACACAAAGTAGTGTTTCAAAATAATTATGTGGTGAAATAATCCTAAGATCAGTATGGAGTTGATTTTCGAAACGTCCACCTCCTAACTCTATGCATTTATTTGGTCGTTGAATGACATGATTAGTGGATTTTCTCATAATTTCAGGATTAGTTCTAATGTTCTGCATTAATTGTTCCCTCGAATTCATATCGTATCATACACTCGCTCTTTCATAATATCCCATAACAAAAAGTCCAGTGGATTTAAATCCGGGGATCTAGCCCACCAGTTGGCACGGTCGTCCAGCGATTCGTATATTCAATACCTAGGAGGTTTCTAACATTCAGAAAAAAATGTGGGATTGCGCCATCATGTTGAAACCACATTTCCCTCGTATTGATTCGGGCTTCAGCTTGCAAATTCGGTAAGACATTTTGCAAAGAATGGTTGTGCCTTAATAAGACATAAGCGACATAAACTTTTATTGCATAGCATTTATTCGTTGTATACTGAGAAATCCAACAGAAAATTTCCAATTAACTATATTCCTCATATCAACAACAAGGTATTTTAGAGATTAAACAGAAATAATATTAACACCATCAGCACTAATAAAAAGAATTTGGGTTCATTGTTAGTTAATAATAAAGATGAAACAAATTTATTGGAAAAAGCGGAATATATAAAATATGCATCCAGGTAATAAAAGAAAAAGGATGGACATTTTGGAGATTATTGAAATTAGGTCCGCTCATAGGAAAAACTACCCAATTTGCAACGACCAATTTACCTCCTGTTGTGAATGCCGTTATACATAAGTGAGATCACTCATTTTGAATTTAGTATTGTATTACTCTTGATAATGGGCTAACAACCCGAAACATATGTCGAGTATTTTTAATAAATATTTGTGAAACCTTTGACAAGTGATAAAATAATCACTTATTCATTATATTTCAACAAGTGTTAAGCGAGAATTCCATACTTTTCTGAATATAAAAATATAAATTCTAACATTCCTGCCATGAAGAAAGTAAAGATTGTGATTGTCTGAGGATATATCCGCGTTGTTCATTAATCTAATTAATCGATTAACGATTACTTCGTTCTCTTTGGTCAGGTATTCCAAATTGCATCAGCTGCATATGTCTAGGCAATTATAGATAAATGATAATATAGTTTTGCGACTTTTTTCATCGCAACCATTATAACAAAGGTCACTAAATTTTTATGATCAGATGATGCAATAAATTTAGAAATTGAGTGAGGCACTACACATCCGGTTATTTTTACAAGATATACATTTGGAACGATAGTTTCTTTGTTTTATCTGCTCAAATAGCATGCAACAATATTAGCTTTGTGCGATTTTTTATTATTACCTTCGCTATTATACTCGTAAATTCAAGGAAACTATATATTCAGTACCCACACTAATTTTTTGCTATAAAATTGACGAAGCTACATACTGAATAAAATAAAATTTGTTACATAATCAAGTTCAATTCCTCATACTTTTATTATCTTGTATGATAACTTGAGAATTGTGACTAAAAAGAATGTTTAATTAAACTAATTTCGAAATGCTGTAAAATAACAGTAAATTCCATGAAATTAATAAAGATTACAAAATAATCAATTAAATTCAATTGATAATGATTATTAATATTTTTCAGTGACTTTGATACCTACTCTTACATTTTTAAACTGGATTTTTCGACATAGAAGATAGAGTTTCCATACGTAATCGAAACAAATCTATACAGGGTGTATCAAATAATTAAGTTGTCTTCAAGTTTTATGGAAATCCTCTAACTGATCGATCTTGTTTTTCCTTTTCTCCTTTTCTGATACAATTTATCAAGAAATATAACGAAAGAAATGATGAAAGAAGAAATCTGATAACGATACATTTGAGTTGCTAATATAAAAATATATTGAATGAAATTAAGATCAGTTTCAACGAGCGGTTAGGTTTGAAGTAATCTGAATATACCTCAAATGTTCCTCATTGAAAGAGACCGTATTGAAATTGTGATGATGATGGGCTATGAATTTCTACTTACGAAATAAGTGAACTTTTTAATCAAATTTTGAAAAATTTGGAGAAAGTTATGTTTTCAAATTTTATCTGAAACAGAAACATGGAAGGTAAATAACAATATCCTGCTTCTTGCTTGGCGTTTTATTGGCTGTTGAACTCTTTATTCTGGTCAAAAAAATCCTGATATTCTAGTTCAGACATTTTGAATAGAAAATGTGGAGCCCAACCAGAATACCTCGAATTGATGTTACCAGGAAAATGAATTGGCCAGCAAGAAGCTATTAAATAGCCAGCCAAGTCACCTGATATGACTTTTGTCCATGGAATTATTTGCAGACTAAAGTTTTTTCGAATGCAGCAAATATTGAAGATCTGATGCCAACATAAGAAATCTCGATATTCATCTGCTCTATTGTCAAAACTTCACTCTCATTTCATCATTCATTGTTCTTTATTGTATTCTTCTTTTGTTCTCCACATATCATTCTTGATATTGAGACAAGAAGAAGTAATTTATTTACTGGGATCATAATTTAATGGTCGCCATTTCGAAACCGGGACAGAATCTTTCAAAAATCTAGGAGCCGAGTAAACAAAAGCATTCTAATGATATATTACACGCTATATATTGCCAATAGTATCTATGACATTATTTTTAGGACATGTGTCATCAAAATACAACAAACTAAACAACAAGGACAAAAATTATATACAGAAGATACCTGTTCGTGAGTTTTTATAAAACTACCTAACTTTTAGGTCCCTAAATTGTAAAATAACAAAATTTGGAGTACTTTAAGGCTATAGAAATGGAATACCTTGCATGTGATGAAATAACAACACAAACAACGTAATATCAAATCAAAACCACGAAATCAAGTCGAAAATATAATCGCAGTTCTGTTATCAATTTTGATAGTTTCAGTACGCATATACACAACTTTATTAGCCGTATTTAGTATGTATTGATAAAATAGGAATATTTCAACAAGTTAAGTTGCAAATCAATAAATTAAGGATTTATGATATCAATAATAAATGGTGAAATTAAAATGTATGAAGAAGAATTTTTTTTCAACCAGTATCTCCTTCTTACTTGAATAACAGCACTAATTGTTTGTGGTTTCTACCGATAAGGATATCTATGATTGCTGCGGAATTTGGGATCAAAATAATGGAACCTAATCTTTCTGGCTGTCGTTGATAGTTACTAAGAACTCTGTCCAGTAAATCTCAGGCATGTTCTATGAGATTTAGATCTGGAGTACCTTGAGGATCATAATCAATCTCGCAATCTCAAAAGGTGTTGAAAGTTTGCTATCCTGATGGGAGTGAGCGTTGATAGTTTGGTAAAAAAGTCGTCCTCAACGAACCTTGGTTCCTTCTGAACATATATTACGATGTACCTTCAGCAAACCACCCTGAAATGGAACCGTTATTTGAATGAACCGTTGTAGATACCTCTATATTTTTCTTCGCCAGACACGACTACGTCGACAATAGTACTTTTCATTGATAGTGTTAACGCTGCATTCGATAGTCTATGCGCACGGTATGAATTGCCATTACCAAATGATTGCACCCACATCGATGGACCTTGGACTGCATGTGAGAAAGTTCTCTCTTGGAACGCACAAGTTAATGTAACTGTCAGTTTGAGCCTTTGGACAACATAGATGTTCACTTCAAGGTGTTTAGGCAATACCAAGATCTGGTTCACAGCCTACTTATCACATATTGAGCAACATCAAGCTCTTTCGCACTATCGACCTGCCGCATTGCAGCTTGCGACCTTCCAATCTCCTAATTTGAATCTACTTATTGTAAGTTCTTCCTTCCAACTTACTTAAATTGATAATATCATATCATCACTTATTTTGTATTTTGAACAAAAATTTGTATGCTAATGCGTTGGTATTGCTGAAAAAAGTTAATAGTGATTCGTTTTGTCGTAGACTACAAGTGTAACCGAGCTTAAAGATGGTCAGGAGATCGTCGAAGACTTGCCTCGTTCTGGACGAACTTCCATCTGTTCAGGCGACGATATCGTCGAAAGAATTAAACCATCTCAAACGGCCGAAATTTAGCTGAGAATTCGTACCATCTCTCGAGCGACCATTATCGAACATTATAAGGACAAGCATGCAATAAATACCATCTTCTAACCTCCTTATTAATCAGATCTAACTCCTTCGACTATTTTAAGTTTCCCAAACTCAAAACCCATAACGAATAACTATATCCAGCAAGTGTCGTTCAAGTCTGTTGATGCTTTGTTGTAGCCATAGATGGAATCTGGCTTTGTATACAACCAATAGGTTTCTGGGATTCTGAGAATGGGTTCTCTCACTCTGTTGATGTTCTTTGGAGTGCGAACCATACGTCGGGAGCCCGTGGGTTCTTGTTCATGATGAAGCCAGCTTACACACAAAGCTAAAATGTGGAGATATTGGATATTTCTTGGTTGGGTATTTAACTATCAATGTATTGAGTAAAAAAAAGCTATAAACTGTGAACTGCAAAAGGATATATCAAAGTATAATATGTTAAAAGCAGCAACAATCAGCAAAATCCTTTAGATAAATTCTAAGGTGACCTAAGCGTAAGAATATAAGGACAGTATGCTAAGCCAATTAGAAAGCATAAAACAATTGTTACAGGTTCTGAAAATCACAATGACCGTGTATACTACATCTTTGAAATACCAATCATGCTCAATGGGTTTTAGGTCAGGTGTTTGAGTAGGATAGGTATTAGCTACAGTGTTAGGAAGGGCATAATCATGCATTAATAGATAGTATTCCCAATTGCTGCAGCATATGGTAGCACATAGGGTTGAAGAAAAAGGCTAACGTAGGAGCCATTCAAAGATTTGTTAACCAAAACGAGATCAGTGTTGCAAATGGACGAGACTCCACTCCCAACCTTGACCTTACCACCTCTGTAGTTGAAGACAGACGCAGTCGCCTTGAATATGAGGGCAATCCAAATCGAGATTCATCTGAGAATGAAACCTTAGACCAGGTTCCAGGTATTTATTTCATTTTGAGCAAATTCTAATCGATCTGCGGTCTTCTGGATAAAGATTGATTACATACAACCTTTTATCAACAATTCTTGAACTATTCAGGATTTAGTGGATTACGCAATTCATTATATGGTTAAATAATGTGCAAATTCATAATGAAAAACTACGAAGCTAAGGCTGATAGACTCATTCTTACGAACAATTAGAAAGACTAAACGTTCAAGCGTCTATGATTTCATTTTTCTGGAAAAAAAGGAAAATGCTATGACCAAAGAAACGTTATGTGGTGCAAAATCATTCCTTTCGAATACTAGTACTAGTAGTACTAGTAGCAATTGGTTCCCCTTTGTCACCCTGTATATACACGAATATATATTCTTCAAAAATCTCAAGAGCAAATAAATACTCTTCATATCTAACTACTCAAATTTATCTTGTCACGTTACATCTGCGTTGTCCAATAAGATGTATCTCTTACATTTCCGAATGTGGTTATCTGAAAAATGTCATATCTCTTCACCACTTGATCCAAGGCAAATATGTGCTTTGGTACATGTGGATCCCATTCTCTTGTAACTGAAACTATGAATGATTGCAGTGATGGAGGGAGTGGATAACAGAATGCCTCGATTTCGCATTTACTTAACGCATAAGCCGGTTACTATATTGTTTCGTTATAGTTGACTCTTGACTTAGGTGGACGTGCGAGCTTACGGAGTAAACGCGGAACGCGGCATTTGAATTTTGAGTTTTGTTTGTTTTAATTTTGATTTTTTTTTGTTAGGTGAGTGGTTTACTGTTTTGGTTTAGCTTTAATTGTTTTATACATAATTGAGAATTTTTGTTTTTGTTTTTAAAGGGAGTTCAGTATTTATTCGTTGTATAAATTTTGAGAATAAATTTTTCGATTCTGAGTTAAAAGTAAAATATTTTCTCTAGAACTAGGAATTACTTAACAAAATCTAATGTAAAATTATGGAAAAATCTATAAGAGAGATTAGTTAGAATACATTATTACAAAATAGTTTGTTACATGACTGATAATGCCAGTAATAGTGATAGTGTTAACTGAAATTATAGATAATTTTTTATCTTAAACATCAACCCACACGCTTTATTCAATACTTATATATTTTGATTTCAGTATTTGTGAGGTTGAAATTTTCGTCATTAGTTCAACATATGAAACATTAAATCTTGAATGAAAAAAATAATTTTTTCCCTATGACCCTCATTTTCGAGATAAAGCGTGGAGCCATAAAATAAGGTTTTTAATTTTTGTTTGTGAACGAAATAGGAATCAGCTTGAAATCCTCAGTTCAACTAGGGTTTTCATGTTAGTATTTTGTCGTGAAATGAGCAACCCTTCTCGATTTTCAATTAGAATTTATTTGGAAAGTCATTTGATTACGAAATAATTATTTCGAGCCTTTTAAAGGAGAACTTTCGGTTGATTTTTTTGGAAAATAAACTATATAAGCACCTGCTACAGAGTGGTTACGTATAAATTAAAGGATTCTTCTCGAATTATTTATAGATATATATATATATATATATATATATATATATATATATATATATATATACGAAATTTATATGGAATCACCCGATATTTTGAATATTACCTCAGGGATGTTGGAAATTTCGAAAGATTGTTAGAATTGATCCTCTTTGAGATTAAGGTTTAATTTAAGAAAGAAACAAATAAAAGAAAATGAGAGACTCTTTCCGCATGTAGCGAAAAAATTGAAAATTGTTTTTTCACGGAGGTGTTTCTTTCTCGATCTCAATAGCTTGTATTACATCCTCTTGCCCTTATTTAGCCTGAATCCGTCTAGGCATGCTTTGTATTAGGTTTTCGACCTCCTCTGGGGTGGTATTCTGCCACTCTTCTGTGGCGGCTTGGATGAGCTGTTGTGGGAATTTTGGATTATCCTGCCGCGATCTAATTTTCCTTTTGAGATTATCCCATAAATGTTCAATAAGATTTAGGTCTGAAGAGCAAGCTTGCCAAACCAAAATAGCGATTCTCTCTGTTTCAAGATAATGTCGCGCGATGTTGCTGGTGTGCGGAGGAGCATTATCTTGCATACAAGTGAAATTCTCGCCGTGGGCACCTCGCCAGAGTTTCACTATCGGCTCCAGCACTAGGTTCAAGCAATTTCTACACTCGCAGGAAACGAAATCAAAGCATAATGTCACCCCAAAACATCACTGCCCCCTTGGTATTTCGGAGTTTGTCTTTCTGCTCGAAGTCTAGCTTGTCTTCCACGACCCCTTTAAACCCGAATCCGGAGGTCATCTGATCGAACACCAATTCTGGTCTCATCCGAAGAAAGAACATTTCGCCAATTCTCAATATTCCAATTTTGGTGCTCGATATACCAATTAAGTCTGTTAATTTTTGTCTATCATTTCGACTGATACACTGATACCTTTTGCTTCCAGAAATTGCCTTTGGAGTATGGGATGCGACGCACTAGGGTCTCTTCTTGCAATTTGGCACAAAAAGCGATCTTGTTCTTCAGAAGTGATCTTCTTACTACTTCTTCTAGGCCTGTTTTGCAGAGATTGTAGCTCCACGTATCGGGCGTAGGTTTTTGAAATCACCCCCTGTGATATCCCTATTGTGGCCGCTATATCCTTCTGTGTTACCTCTTCTTCAACGTGAGCAATTATTCGAACCCTCTGCACATCGGACAATCCATCGTACTTTCAATTATGATTATAGGCTTTTTAAATTTTGAAATTCATAGTTTCAAATCTCAGTGACGACTGAGTCCAATATCCCTAACATGTGGTGATAATTCAACATTTCTTATCATACTATCCAGTTTTTTTACAACAAAAAACTTCGTTCTTCACAAGTAGTCCATGGTTAAAAAACAATCAATAATGTGAAATACCGAGTGATTCAACATAAATTTGGTGTTGTGTATCACAAACAAAACCGTTAGCTTTCTAACACGTGCTCACTATTGCTTAGTGTGTATCTTATCTCACAACAATATTGGTACAATGAATCCTTATAAGAAAATAGGATAAAAAAGTCGATATGTAAAAGAAGATCTCACGAATTCCATGGGAATCAGCATAATTATGAAGCCGATCATTCTGATACAAGTGTATCTGCAAGAAAACTAAATGAAAAAAGTGATTTTGACGTGAAGATCAATGATAGCAATACGTATTGTATTCTTTCATTTTCCCATGTTTTTTCAACGTTAGCGTCTATGTTAAAATGCAAAACATGTAATAGTGGTATTACTTTTACTAAATCTGGAATTAGTGGCTTCGGATTTAATATAAATATCGAATATATGTCAATATCTTTCACATAGAGCCTTCTTCGTTATTTGTCTCTGGAACACCATATATTTTAACATTCCTCATAAGAAAAATCGAAAGTAGAAAGATCCGGTTAACGTGCAGGCCACCTTTTCACGATGGAAACGTTTGCTATGAAGTTTTGTCATCCTTTCAGTAACTATGTGGGCATTATTAGCTGGCGGTCCATCTTGCTGCTACCACATTTTTTGTGGTAGCGATAACGATATTTCTTCCGGAATTCAAGGTAAATTCTACACGTATTGTAGAAAAGGGAAATATCTTTCTCTTTCTTTTCTCAATAGAAGTAGGGTTCAATAGTCCTCTCATTAAATAATCCACACCAAACTCTGACCCTCTAAATGTGTTGAAATCGAGTTGAATCGAAATAATTGGAATTATGCCTGTAATTAAGACCATTATTGAGGAACTTAGCTTCGTTACTCCACATTATTTTAGTTACAAATTCGTCTTCAAGTTTAAGTAATAAGCTTGCAATAATTGAAGGCGGCTGTCAGCTTCGCTCGGATAAAATCCCTGTTCAAGATGAACTTAATATGGAGGATGGTTGAAATCTTGTAGAATGAAATGAACGGAACTTTTCATTATACCAAGCTCTTCAGATAGTTTTTGTATCTAGACATCAGAGTTAATTCATATACCCTGAAATATCAATGATATTTTCTTCAGAACGTGCAGATCTTCTGAAATTGTCGTGATTTCTTGTCTAGAAATGACCTTGCCGCAAGACGTCTTCTAATTTCACAACATTAAGTTGTGTTCTACAAGTGTCAAAAATGTTTCGTACGTTTTTAGAGCCATGACTAACTTAATGAAAACATGAAATGTTAATTTTCTCATCTATTTATGAGCCAATTTTCAATCGAAAAAAATAATGAATAGAAAACTGCGAATGCTAGAAAATAGCATGAAAACATTCAAAAATGTTTCCAACGATTCGAGTGGACTAGATATATTCTTTTGAAAAGAAAGAATTTACAAAAATTCGAATAATTGTATTTACAATAAATGCTTATCTATAATTTTGGTGTGTGTCAAAAAAAACACAAGTGTGAGCTCAGGAAATGTAACAGGGGAACCATACTATCTTGCATATGATTCAATAAACGAGTGAAAAAACCTGAGGAAAAAACTCGTTTCCCTGTCGCTATTGCACTAGCAACATCTTGTCTGTTTATGTTGTGTTAGTGTCGTGGTGTACATAAAGAGTACCAAAGATTTTTCTGCTTAGCCGCTTCATTCTCTCTTGCACTCCATGATTTTCAGACGAAGACAAGGGTGAAGGGAAGGGGGTTTGGGACAGGAATCTGTAACAATGGAAAAAGAAAACCAACAGAAAAATATTTCAACAATCATACCTCTTATATGTCTAAACAAATCTAAGAAAAGATTTTACATAGCAAGCAAGGCCATAAAAAGGACTAAGGAGATAATCAAAAAGTACATAACCTGCGATATTTCCTCTTTCGCGGAGATGTTCTTCCGTCGCAGTGTGAGTCTCCTGAAACATAATCACTTCCTTGTTCTTGCTTACCAATTTTGAAGTATAATTCCAAAACACCCTTCAATATACAAACAAATTCCCTCTCTGTTTGAGAGAGCCCTGATGGCCAGGTTCAGTCTTCTAAGTGATGCCGATTATGATCTGTAGGTGTTTTAGAATCATTATGGACCCAATAATTTCGGTTGACATCGCCCATATATTATTTCGTCGTGGATCTTGTTTAATTTAAAGAAAAATTTGCGGAAAAATTTTGACAGTCTTTCTAAAAATATAACAAATGTCATAGATAACCCGACAAGAAGAAATCGAAAGACGTTAGATCCAGCGATCTAGCCGGCCTTTCTATAGCGCTTCTCCTTCCTATCCAACGACCCTAAAATCTATTGTCCAAATACCTCATTACCGCTGCAGCATAAAAGACTTGCTAGATCTTAACGTAGAGAGTAAAGGATTGTTCGATCGTCGATGAATTGAAAAAAAAGATGGACAAACGTCTAATAACACAGAAATTTTTTTCTAAACCAACAGATTCTGATCAAGTTTTTCCCTTAAGCAGAGATCGAAAGGATTGATACAAACTTGGAAATTTTCGTCACATGTTATTTTGGATAGTAAATATTGACATGGATAGAATAGAATCACCTTTTCAAAAAGGTATCACTCGACTCCTTTTCCTTATTCGGAAACTTGATGTGAAAGCTGCTAAGGGTAGGGGGTGCGTAGGAAGAAAACGAAACAGTTTCAGGAAATTCACAGAAAAATCAAACCATCCGAGTTTTTCAGGAGGTTGCGTTTTCGTTGGAACGCACTGTATATATATATTTACAAGTATTCGCTATTCTTTTCATGTTCAGCTTAAATTGAAGTGACAAATTTTTTTGAAATCATAGTAGGTAAATCTAGAATTTTTAGTATATAAATTGTATACAATTAAACACTTAGAAGAAGTAGTTAACATAATCTGTAATCTTGGTAGTTATTTCCTAAACCATTATTTTTCCAAATGAAGTATAAACTAGACCACATAATTATATTGAAGTGACAAATTTTTTGAAATCATAGTAGGTAAATCTAGAATTTTAGTATATAAATTGTATATAATTAAACACTTAGAAGAAGTAGTTAACATAATCTGTAATCTTGGTAGTTATTTCCTAAACCATTATTTTTCCAAATGAAGTATAAACTAGACCACATAATTATTTAGATAATGATAGAGGAAAAATTTCTAGTTGATTTATAACGATAAATAATAACTATAAGGATTTTTATGGAATATAATGATGCCTTTTTCGATATTAACTACATTATTATTAATTAGAAAATCTCTATAAAAATATCGGAGTCCGTAAAACTGAGACGTTGAATTTTGATGCGATTATCTGAATTGAAATAAAATTTGAAAATACATAAGTATAGTATTACGTACGTAGATAACCCACTTTTGACCTATTAGTGAATAATTTAATTTAATAGTTAATTTAATTTAATTTTATAGTTGATTTCGATATTTTAATATATTTGAATTCTGTAAAGTACGAGGGATGTCGTTTAAGTTTTGCATATAGAGCTAGAATAAAACAATTGAGAACTTTTAAAGACATTATTGGCTACTAGGTTGTCCTCACTCATAATATAAATATCTATCGATCTATTTGAAGACTGAAACCTTCGATCACGCAGTCCGTTCTCGATTTTGGGAAAAGTAAAAATCGTTGGGACTGTATGCTGGATGGTTTAACAATTCGATGTTTTCTTGCGTTAAATAATTCATTGTGTGCGAACTTGCATTGTCTTAGTGAAAGATGATTCGGCAAACAAATGGTTAAATGGTTGTGAACCAATTGGCAGCACCTGTTCGTTGGTGTTGGAAAGAAGTTGATGCTATATGAGACGTTCTTGAAACAAACGTTCCGACACTTGGAGAATCCAAGATTCATCATCACTGACAATGTTGTAAACGCTCTTAGACTTTCCCGAGTTTAAACGGTCCAGATATTTTTTGACACCAATTCATTCTTGCAGCTTCCTGTCTTTCGGTCAACAGATGCGTTATCCAACGAGAAACTAATTTCTTCACACGCAATTCTTCGTGCAAAATTTTATACATTGATCTATTTGAATTCCGCAATATTGCGTCAATATCTTGATATGTTTTATGTTCTCCATATCAACAGGAAACTGTTGACTGCTGCAGTGCTTCAATGCCGAAAACAGAAACTTATCTGCCGATACATTCTTGTTGAGATACTTGTCTTAGAAAATTGTGGAAAATTATTGCCCAAAAATGCTCACGGTTTAATTCCATTTTTCAACTAACTTGTCGACTTTGACAGTTTGTTGTGGCTAGTACACAGCACGTATAAAACTGAAATTTTGGATTTATTTTAACAAATCAATTTCTGCACTTGGTATTTAGAAATAATCCATGAACGCCTAAACTTTTTAAAAGAAACCATATGGACCGATGGAGTCCACATTACCGGTGATGGTATATTTAATCGACCTAATGAGCATATTTAGTCTGATGGTAATCGCCAACGCCGTATTGAGGACAACATCACACAAGATATGTCTTTATTGTTTGATGTACCCCAAAAGGCAACCGTGTTTTAGTTAATTTTTTATTAAACCTGAATGGTAGTTATGGAGAAATTATCAATAATAGCATTTTTTTATTTCAAATTAGCCGCATCAACCACTAAATGTTATTAGCGGAGAATACAGTACATACAAAATACAAGACATAATCATAAGTGATGAAATGCAGATGCAATTTTTGATACAGGTTTATTTTTCTAAAGAAATTTAGTATTATGTTTATCTAACCTAACCTAACGTCTTCCCCTTTTATTCATTTATCGCAGGAGACTCATAACAATTTTACGGTTGTGTTCTGACTCCGGTGATTGAGGAGTTCCTCTTCGATTAGCTGGATGATAGTGTGGCGTATGTATAATTGCTTCAAACTTCTCAATCCATTGACGTGGTCCGTGATGATCAATATTTTTGTACTAAGTGATGATGAACATATTTTCAAAGCCTGTAATATGGTTGAAATTTCTCCACTGTAGATACTGAAGTTATTCGGAAGGCGGAAAGCATTTCTTGTTCCTTCAGCTATTACAGCCTCTGCAGCTACGTTTTTCGTTTTAGAAGCATTGCTGTATTTTGTGGACGAAGGTTAAGGTGAATGAATGTTTGGGAATATTTGTGAGCGTTAGGTTACTGGTAGGAATTTTGACTATCCATGGAGGAGAGGCTAGCTGGTATGGTAGTGGAAGTTTAAATTGTTTGATATAAAAATATTGAAGGAGGATTTCTCGATTTACTGAGCTCAGATATAATACTTTCTTTTAATACTATTAGGAATCATTGGATGATGAGTAGACATTCAATGAGATTGCCTCTTCTTGCCCCTGACTTGATGCCACTAGACTTTCTTCTCTGGGGTTATATTGAAGATCGAAATTTGCTTTTGTTGTGCACAAAAACTTTCTACAGACTAATCTACCAAGTTTTCAAACTGCTATTAATTCACCTATTAAATAATGATTTTTCTGCCCCTTTAGTATTTCTCGTATCTCGCTTGGTTTTCGATATAAAAAATGAAAACCACTTAGTTACCTGTCATTAAGCCAAACAAAAAGCAAAAACTGTTCAAACTTTTCAAAAATTGAGTAATATTTTCGGTAATTATAATGCGCTGTCATATCAAAAAATAATCAAAATTTATTTTATCAATTATTGGAAAATGTTTCTTGTATGATCCATGCAAAAGAGATTTTTATTTTCATCTCCCAAATCAAAAGAAATACGAAGAACGAAGTTTGTATTTTCAATTGCATAATCTGAAAAAAAATGAGAAAATTCAGTGTCGCACCATATTTCTATCGAAAATATTGATTGGGATGTCTTCCGGGACGCGACAGAAAGAAGATTGAACTAATTAGGGCTAAATAAGTCCGTTGAACTATAAAATTTCAAAAATCGTCGAAATAATTAAGATATTCACGATGAGTCAATTTTTTTTACGTTTGACATCCTGCATATTGAGGAAGAAATTCTGGACTTATATCCAATAAATTTTTCTTCCTTTCTTCAACATCTTCATAAGTAAAATTATTCACTAGAGGTCAAGCAAAGATCTAAATTTAGCCACATGTACACACTTTCAACTGACATAGGAGCTCAAATAACAAATATACGTCTGGTTTTCAATTTAAAGCAAATTAAAATTCATTAATTAAAAGGTCAACGAAATCACGTAGCCGAAAAAGCTATGCATATGTAATCTAAATAATCATGTAGCCTTTGAAGAAACGACATATAACAAAACAACAAAAATAACACACAGATATTCAGGT
Organism: Cryptolaemus montrouzieri; assembly: GCA_013387265.2. NCBI lineage: Eukaryota > Metazoa > Arthropoda > Insecta > Coleoptera > Coccinellidae > Cryptolaemus > Cryptolaemus montrouzieri. The sequence continues at coordinate 21,984,738 of JABFTP020000103.1, forward strand.
GGATTATTCAAAATTCGAAGGGATTGCATCATTTTTACCGCTCGATTCTGACCCTTATCGACCGTCCGTCGCTTAAAATATCGATTGTAGAGATCCGTTAGCGCGGAGTTCTGATGTACAGCAAAATCTGTGTTGTACACTTCCTAAAAGGTAGATATCCTATTTTTGGTTTCACGTTACGCAGGCCAACAAAAAAATAATGGAAAACGCCTTGTGGTCATAAATAAAAATGTTATGTTGGTGCTTATTCAATACAACAGAATGTAAAAAGATTTCTTGAAGAATTTCACGCTATCAGTCTTTAGTTAACCTTCGTTTTCAACGTAGGTATATCATTTCATACCATCGTCATATCCATTTGATTCAATATCCCAAGAAAGACTACAGTTTTCTCATCAATAACGTATATCATCTTTCAATAGCAACATAAAATCGACCTGAACTAATCGTGGAATGCCTTAAAGTTCCACTACGTATATATGAACGAGTGGCGCCCTCATTGGTGGAAATTAAGGATCCATTAAAGCGATCTAATCAGAAACTAAACTAGAAGAAGAAGAACTTCTATATATATATATATATATATATATATATATATATATATATATATATATATATATATATATATATATATATATATATATATCAGAGTTATTTCATATACCCTGAAATATCAACGACATTTTCTTCAGAACGTGCAGATCTTCTGAAATTGTTGTGATTTCTAGTCTAGAAATGACCTTGCCGCAAGACGTCTTCTAATTTCACAACATTAAGTTGTGTTCTACAGGTGTCAAAAATGTTTCGTACGTTTTTTGAGCCATGACTAACTTGATGGAAACATGAAATGTTAATTTTCTCATCTATTTATGAGCCAATTTTCAATCGAAAAAAATAATGAATAGAAAACTGCGAATGCTAGAAAATAGCATGAAAACATTCAAAAATGTTTCCAACGATTCGAGTGGAGTAACATAGACTTCAGATTCTAGATATATTCTTTTGCAAAGAGAGGATTTACAAAAATTCGAATAATTGTATTTACAATAAATGCTTATATCTATAATTCTGGTGTGTGTCAGAAAAAACACAAGTGTGAGTTCAGGAAATGTAACAGGGGAACCATACTATCTTGCATATGATTCAATAAACGAGTGAAAAAAAACCTGAAGAAAAAACTCGTTTCCCTGCCGCTATTGCACTGGCAGTAGCTTGTCTGCTTATGTTGTGTTAGGGTCGTGTGTACATGAAGAGTACCAAAGATTTTTCTGCTTAGCCGCTATATTTCAACAATCATACCTCTTGTATGTCTAAACAAATCTAAGAAAAGATTTTACATAGCAAGCAAGGCCATAAAAAGAACTAAGGAGATAATCAAAAAGTACATAACCTGCGATATTTCCTCTTTCGCGGAGATGTTCTTCCGTCGCTGTGTGAGTCTCCTGAAACATAATCACTTCCTTGTTCTTGCTTGTCAATTTTGAAGTATAATCGCAAAAAAACCCTTCAATATTCAAACTCAACAAAACAATTCCCTCTCTGTTTGACCGAGAGAGCCCCGATGGCCAGGTTCAGTCTTCCAAGTGATGCCGATTATGATCTATAGATGTTTTAGAATCATTAGAAAATATGACCAAATGTCAAATTGAGGTGTTATAAAGGATTTTTCAGCAGAACTTTGGCATTTGAAATAAAATAAAACGAAGAATTCAGGATGAAGTGTAAATTGCATTAAACTGAGGGAAGTTTGGCAATTATAAATAAAAAATGACAAATAGAATAATATCTCACACAACCACGTCTACAGATGTCGATTTTCTCAAAAATTTATCTTTTTTTGGCAAAATTACGGATATATTCTGTAAATCATGGATTTTTAGTTTTAAGGCTGCAATCGATTCTATTGTCTGTCTTTAACATTACCCAATCAAAAATAATTCAGTGGTGTTAATTCACCTGCCACTTAACAGCTGAATATCGTGAAATTATGTGATCGAGAAATTTCATTATTTCAGTGGCTATGTGATTCGTGGCACCGTCCTGTTGAAACTACAAGTCAGTGATGACCATATCATCAATAATAGGGTAAAAATGAGTTGTTAACATCTCTTGATTCTTGATAGCTATATACATTGACTGTAGCTGCACTTCCAGCCAAATTATCGAAAAAAGGCGAATCACGCCTTCGTACCACATTGCGCACTATACAGTGACACGTTCAACATGCAAAGGCTTCTCAACGCAGTAATTAAGATATTTAGAACAAAATTTCCTCAACATAACATCAACCTCAAGTTTCAATTAATTTATGTTCGAACTTAAAAGCAACTTCAAATTCACAACCAATAATGGATTGATTCGGGGAATGTATTTCTGCAGATTCGATGGACAAAAAGCACGACATAACTCTCCAACATTCTTGCTTGCTTTATGCAAAATGTAACAATTAATTAACTCGTTGTGTTATTCATTTCTAAATGTTAAAGATAAACTAGTTGTATAAATCAAATAGCAACAAAAACTCGAATCAAAATATATTATAGATAAATTGTTAACTCAGACACTACATCGTTTATTTATTCATTTTCTCAAGCTTGAGTGAAATGATATTGATATTCAAATTCGCGATCAAGATCAAGGAGACCTTCTCTCTAAGAGTGATTGTGAGTGCCTGCAGATATATTGCTAGAACAATTAACATTTCGAATGTTTATATGCCTAGATCTGATTCCTATAAAATTGTATAATCACTGAGAAAGATCAGTCTTCGTTTTACAATGAATTGTTTCATCAAATTTCAACAATCGTTAAAATTTGGCTTGTTTTTTATATTATAATTATATTACATGAGTACACCTTCGTAACGCCTCTTATACTGAACGTCTCTTGTATACGCCTGTGATGAAAAACTCCACTTCATACAGATTATGATAATATTTGAAATAGTATTAATGAAATATGTTACTCTTTTAAAAAATATATTTTATATCCGAATCTTTTCTTTTTTCAGAGTTTGAAACTGGGGTATGAGTCCTTTAAAAAATCCACCGCCAGGGTGCGAACAATATAACCTTATCACCAACGATGAGTCCTCAGTTGCAGAAATCGAAATTGTCACGAAAAAACCTTCACTGGAAGAAACAGAAGACGATTCGGAATCACCTAGCCGGAGATCTTCGTCAGAATCGGACGGAGAGGCAGTGGTGGTACCACCGGACGGCGGCTGGGGTTGGGTGATTGTGTTTGCCTCGTTCATGAGCAACATGATTGTTGACGGTATTATCTTCTCCTTCGGGATCTTCTTGGCAGACATTGCGCAAAGTTTTCAAGTTAATAAGTCCCAAGTGACGCTTGTGGGATCATTAATGTCTGGTTTCTACCTGATCGTTGGACCTTTCGCCAGTGCAATTGCGAATAGATATGGTTTTAGACTCGTTGCTATTATCGGAAGTGTTATGGGGGCGGCAGCATTATTTTTATCTTATTTTGCTACGAGTGTACAATTCCTGTGTATTTCTTATGGAATTCTTGGAGGTTAGTACTTATAAATTGATTCTTCCTTCGAAAAGCTTGAGTAGAATGCTAGATCGTCCAATTAATTAATTTAAATCATATCAGACTGAATTAATGAACACCGGGTATATTTAAATAACCTTCATAATTCAAAGATGCAGTTGCATGATAAATAGATGCAGAGTACCTTCCCATTACTGATAATTTTTTGCTGAATTAATTATCGGTTTAATAATGGAAGATTTCTAATTAATTAATGAAAACTGAATAAGTAAATAACTTTATGCTATATACTTTTACTATTCACACTGTTTATCATTATTGACTTGTTTTATATATACATAAGAGGAAATCTGCAATTTTTTCTCACGTTGGTTTACATGATTTGCTTGAACATTTCATAATTAAGAAAGAAAAAATAATCATCTTTGAATGAGATACCTTTCAGTAAAAATAGAACTAAGACATTGAAATCTTTAGTTTATGCTTTTTTCAGTTAAATCTCTTTTGGAAGGTTTATGTTATTTATATATGTGATAGGCAAAACTGTGTGAGCTCTCAAACCTGAATTCTTATTAATTTAGTAATCGCTACTGCATCTTCGTAGCACCATTTCACCTTCACATGTTTAGAGCTAGAAACAATTTAAGACTTATTCATTTATGCATTTGTTCGAACTAATTCTGGATGCAGTTATTTCAATAGTTCATTCGAAATAGTCTTTTGGAAGGCATCAAATGTCTCTACTGAAGACTGAACCTTTAGGTCTGCAGTCCGTTCTTTTGGAAAAGATAAAAAAATCGTTGGGACTTAGGTTAGGACTGTAAGCAGGATGATGTAACAATTCGATTTTTTCATGCGTTAAATATTCAATTGTTTTCCGAGCAGTGTGCACTCTTGCATTGTCGTGGTGAAGTATGATTCGCTGATCAGGGTTGGTTCCTCGGCGCTTGTTAACGACTTGCGATAAACAAATCGCTGTGTCCAATCGAAAGTAATCGTTCTTTGATCTTATAAGCGAATCGTTGATACATGATCTGTTTTTGCTATCATCTTCCTGGAAACACGGTTTTTCTTCCCCTTGGAACACTCAAACAGAAGATTGACGCTTGTTAGCTGAGTCGTATGTGTAAATCCAAGATTCATCATCACTGACAATGTTGTGAACGTTTTTAGACTTTCCATATTTCAAATATTTCAGTTTTTTGACACCAATTCGTCCTTGCAGAGAGCTGCAAGGGTGCTGTTCTTCGTTCGACAAATGCGGTATTCAACAAGAAACTGATTTTCTCATACGCAATTCTTCATGCGAAATTTTTTGTATTGAGGCATTGAAATCCGCAATGATGACTCAATTTCTCCATATGTTGCATGCCGATCTTCCTGGATTATCTAACTGTTATCACTGTTTTTGGAGCACTTTCCCTTGGATCCTTGATTGGTCTTATCCTTTTCCATTAAAATTCCCCATACCAACAGCAAACTGTTGTGTGACAAGATATTCTTATTGAGATAATTATTTTAGACCCTGCCTTACTATCAATCACAATAATTACTACTCAAATTATCCCAACCATTGCTCTTCTAATTTGTTTTCTAATATAAAGATTCGAAAATTTCTCTACTTGAAATCAAATTAAAAGCGTTATTGATGCTAACTATTCAATGACCCGTATTATGAGCATAAGTATTCTGCTGGACAATTGAGTAGTTAACATAAATATTTACAGTATCTATCAACAGTAAGTTGAACTCCATTCAACTAATTCTTCGGATTCCATGAATCCAATTTGCAAACTTTGATAGGTTAGGGTCAATTATTACCAAATCAGATGTCTGAAGGCTATTTGTAGAGTCTACTTCCACTGATCGTCAACAAAAAAATGTAATTATTTGGTAGTCACTGTCCTAGATTACAATTACTGGTTTAGCAAGAATTTTCTTGAATGAAACGATTTCATAATATTCCTTTAGATCCAAGTATACACCAGAGAAAAGTTGGACTAAATACTGAGACTTGAGGAACTCACTTCGTTTGGCTTATAAAAGAGAATATTTCCACAAGAACTTTGTTTTTCAATAGAGACATATCGGAAAAACATAACAGTTTTGACATTTAGTTTTTTACATATCAATAGTAAAATGTTTGTTACAATCAATTCAATTTCTCTCCACGAATACCAACGTGCGGTCGACCGGGTTATAGGAAAATATCGCAGCCGTGAGGCACAGTGTTGAAAAGGATACAAATTTGTCTATCGAAAAAGGTGATGGATTCTCTGAAAACTTTCTTTTTTCAACGAAGCCCATTTTCATTTGTCTGGATATATTAACAAACAAAATTGCCGGATTTGTGCTTCTGAAAAACTAATAGCGATTGTTGACAGACCTTTGCATGCTGAACGAACTACTGTATGGTGAGTTTGTGGTCTGAAGGTGTGACCAGGCCGCTTTTTTCCAAAATTCGGCTAGAATTGCAGTTTTGGTTAATGGAATACGGCATCGAGAGATGTAAACAACTTAATTTTGGCCTATTATTTATGATATGGATATCATTGACATGTGGTTTAGGGAATGCAATCTCCCATCAAAATATCAATCTCGGTATTGTGCGAGATCTCGCATTGTAAAGAAATGATCATCGAAAATGTAAGAAAATTCCTATCATTTATATTTCTATTGGCTCTAATTATTCTTCAGGAGCAAAATAGAGAAATAAAATCTCAAGCTAACCAGATTTTATTCAAAAAGTAACATATTATTTTAAAACTTGAAAATAACTCCTCAAAAAGCATAAGGTATCTAGGGTTTCATCTGCCTACCAACTCCGAATGCTGCATGCCAGATAACCATCTGAGGAAAACGCCCGTTCTGCCTCGACACTTATTGATACTACAGATAAAAAACATTGGTGAGCGAACTGTAGATTTTGTCCTTTTGACCCTCCTGACTCGTACAAATTGATTTCTTTCTTCAAAATAATATCAAGTGACGATGACAAAGGTGCCACACGTTTTTACGAACGCTCTTTCAATGCCATTTCCAATTTCTCATCAAGACTAAGAGAAGCGTTCGCCATTTCAGGCTCTAAATTTTTTTTCATTGCAGCTAATGGAATTGAATCATCATCATCACTTTTATTCATGGCTTCATCTGCAACTGAAGATGTACAGGGTTTGTTTTGTATATTGACTGCAATATTGTCATCTTTGGTACTGTTCTTGTGTAATCTTCCGATTAACTTTATTATTTCTTTTTTGATTGAATATTTTGAAGGCAGTTTGAAAGTTTGATCACTAGCAGATTGATTGAAATATACGTCGTATTGGACAAGGTCTGTCAAATAATACAATACTGCGGTCATAAATGTTCGGCGTTCATTAATCCGAGTCCTCGTGGATTCAACAAGTTTTTGAGCTACAGGTGTTCCGAGTTCTTCTAACTTTTTCAGCATAAATTTCAGAGTAGTTTCAGTAGTTAACAAACCTGAATTTCGACGACATAGTACTTCCACTGCCAGTTTTATAGGCTGAAATACTAGTTGTAAATCTGATAAAGCACGATATTCTTCGTCTGAGAAACTATGATTTGTATTCGATCCAAGATTGCAATCAATCAAGGCCTTGCTTACACATTGCTTCAACTTATTGAATGTGGAAATCATATCTGCAAGACTAGACCAGCGTGTTTTGCAGTCCAGCACGAGTTGCACATTTTTGCTGAATTCGTCCTTCATATATTTCTGAAGAATGTCATTCTTCGTTGATGATTTTTTAAGAAGTTTGACTACTTGTCTTACTTTTTTGATAAGGTGATCAAATTCTTACACTAAGTCAACTTCATCTACAGTAGATAATCTGCAGTCAAATCCTTCATTATCAATAATGTCATAAAATTCTTCATCGTCAGACTCCTCCACATCTGACTGAGCTACTACTGTGTCTTTCCTACTTTATTTTTGCGTTCCGGTTCCATGTTTTGATTTGTAAATCACATCTATAACTCACAATTGAATGCCGTGAGCATAGCATAGCTGGTGAAGAGGATTCATGAGTCGCCCAACCTTCACCATTACACTGGCCCCATCTGTAGTAACACCTACTATATCTTCATCTAATGACAAGCCATATTCTGATAATTTCTTCTTCAAAATAGTTATGCAACTCTCTGCAGGCATGCTTCTTTCTATGCGCTCAAGACCCAAATTCCAGAAAATATTTTTATTCTCTGAAAATATATGAACATTCACATTCATGAAGCGCCTGTTTTTGCATGAATTCCATTCATCGAAATTAAAGCTGAATCTATGGTTATTCTTCCTTAGATTCATAAGATCCTGCGAAACTTTCATTTTCAAACTCATGCCATAATCCATAACAATCTGTTTTATGGAGTTAGGCGATGCAGGTAATTTGTAGTCACTAGTCACAAATAATTCTCTCAAGTCTTTCGACGTACAAAAAGATCTAAAAGTCATGCCATCTTTAGAAATCATCCTTGAAATTCTTTCCTCCAAAGAAACTTTTTGTAGGGACGAAAAGTAATCAGATATTTTCTGCCTCTTCGTACTGGTTGGAGGAGGTAGCCTTACTGACGCGGAAGCATTGATCAGCATTGAAGTATTTGATGGAACCAGAGTAATGTTTTCTGTCACTTTTTTATGAGGAGTATCAATTTTGTGCTTGGACAGTAAATGTACATGTATGCCTTTGGGAGATCGTGCAGTTGTTTTCAAAATAGACTTACACAATTTTCACTGGGCAATTTGTCCATCCTCTGCCTTCAAAAAGTATTTCCATACTTCTGATCCACTTTTAAACTCTTTATAAACTACCTTTGTTGTCATTTCAACACAAAACGAATAGACCTAGAGAACTTAAACACACAAAGAACTATTTTTCAACTGTTATTGGAATAGTTTATAAATCTGCAGATTGCCATGCACTCTGACACGTCCAGGCTCGCAAAACAATGACAAATTTACGACAACCGAAAAACGTCTCGCCTTACTCATCCCTATTGCCCTGTGGCCCTAGCGCCACGTGTTGCTGCTGGAAATAGATACATTGTTTACATAAGTCAACAGCAACATATGAAAGCACTGAAAGCTAACCAAAATTGACATAATACCAATCTTGCAAATCTTGCGAGATCGCGCATGATTTTGGGTGCGAGATTGATCTTGCAGAATAGGTGCGAGATCTCGGTATTGCAAGATCTTGGTATACCGAGATTGCATTCCCCAATGTGGTTTCAACAGGACGGAGTCACACAACACTAAATGTTGCGATCATGTGATTCAGCACTACTAGATTATTCTTGGCGGGGTTACATGAAGCCAATCGAATCGAAAGTATCAAAAACCTTGACGCGATTAGCTACATATACCCGCCATTTTGGCAATTTTGGTGAAAGAATCGACATCTGTAAGTATCGTCGAGGTAAACATTTATTCGATATAATTTTTCATTCAAAATTTGCTCTTTTCGATATGATAAAAATTTGAATTATTTTCATCTAAATTATCTGTTTCATTTTGTCTTAAGAAACAAAGTTCTTGTTGAAAAACTCATTATTTTTATAGAAGACCGAAACAAATTCTGCGAGTCTAGCTCGTTTTTCAATACAATATATCAACAGATTTTTCAGCGAATTTGTGACTTCGTCATTACCTAAAGAATTGATATGAGATTGGTGAGGTCTCACCTTATCATGCATATACAAAAAGTTTTTATCCATGCTTGCCACAAATGCTACAACATGTTCTCCTAAAATCTCGGTAACGTACCTTAGAACATTCAGGATTCCATTAGGTCAAGGCGGGCGTTCAAAGAAATTCCTCCTCATATTATATTTAATTATGTATATTGAACCTCCACCGAAACCGTAGGTGGGTAAAACGATGCACTGAGCATATCTCTTATTTTGACATGTCAAGAGAACGTCGATCGTAATGAAAAAGACAAAATCTCGACCCATCTGTAAACAGAACTCTCTTCCAGTCAGCTTCTAACCTATTGACATTTTCCCTGGCCAAATTCAATCGGACTCTCCGACGCTCTGCGGTTACAGCTGGGCCTCGAGCTAAAACATGACGCCTCAAACCAAATTTCCTGAGACCTTGTCGTTTCGTTTCAGTGCTTAATTGCACTCTAGTGTTCTATTGAGGCTGCACGTGAAGTTACGAACCGTTGTATCAAACAGGAAATTCCTAAATAACAGTGTTGCTTGCAAAGATTTATTAACGACTGCTGTTACCAGTATGTGGTTGTTTCTTGCAAACTCTCAATTTCTTCCATTTTATTTGTCATAGAAGAAACATTTGCGCCAAGAAAAAATCATCGAATTTAAAGTAGTTCTTAAGGAACAAATTTGGACTAATTTTTTCCTCAAAGAACAGTAGTATTAATTGCAGGTGTCTCGAATTAAATTTGAAAATATCAACATTTTCCTTGTATATTTCTTCTAATTTTGCTTTCCCTATATTAGCTGTTAAGAAAATCAAATGTATTTTTACAGAAATTTGTTCTTTTACTGTTTAGAATCGTGTTTTAGATTTGATAGAATTCATAGTACGGGAGCAAACGCAAACATTAATGAGAATCACAGAACAGACCCTAATTAGAAATAAAAACTCAATGCCCCGGCATAGAAAACAATATGGCCAACTCTGCATAGATATTAGCGCTACGCGTGCCATTATGGATAACTAAACCGAAAGGCGCCTTATTTGAATTCAATGATTTCCCACGATCAAATTTAACTTGACTGAAATGGGGTATTTGAACTAGTCTAATCGATGCAGATTATTTCTGCCTCACGTAGACTGTTCAAAAAATTGAGAAAATAATGATTATTTTTTCACACTTTTATTTTATAATAAAAAAATCTCTTAAACCATATATACAGGAAATGTAGCGAAACATTTCCAAAAATAATATAAATGGATCAAAAATATAAATCTCATATCACAGAAAACAGAAACATTCTAATATTCAAAATAAAAAAGGAATTCTGAAATAATGTTGTCAGCCATTACCATTGGTCCTCCATTGCTACCATTGTCGAATTCTGTTCTTTATCAGTGCATAGATACTTCTCGATGATTTCATCAATATCTGTGCTGTCATTGATCAGTTCATCATCTTGACTACTTACTTCTTGAATTGGTTCAACATATCAGTGATCTTCCAAAATACTTGAAATTGAACAGGATGGTTCATTAATAGATGCTGTTACAGTTGAAGTATCAGGCAAAGACGGTAAACTGCCAATATATGAGTGAGCTCTTATAATTACAGAAACCGAAGAGGATTTATTCAGAGACTTCATAAAAGATTGCATATAAGCAATGTTTGAAGGGTAACCTATCTTAGAAATCGGACAAGATAGTTCCTTGGGCAAAGATGATCTACTACCAACATTCGAGTGATTATTTGATAATAAATAATATTGCTCGTTGAGAGCTCATGGCCAAGAAGAAAAACTGCCTACATTTGACTGATCCTCTTTATTATAAGAACAGGATGGTTCATTATATCACAGTTTCACTTATAGAACAAAACACTTTCCACTTCCAACAAGTTGATGGATCTTGTCGAGGGAAAACATGGAAACTGATATTTTCAACTCGGAAGACGAACTTGTTGGGGCATTTGCAGCGATATTTAATCCCTAAAGAAGTCATTCTGACAAATTCGAAAATTGAGACCATTCTGATTTATATAATTCAAATCAAAAAATTCACTTTCCTCGCCATTCACCTCAAAATTAAAAAGAAAACCGATAAGAATTGGATATAATTCAATCTAGGTACCGTAGAATCATCATATCATATTCAAAGCTCAAGCTGCATAAAGTATCAGCTAAAACTTCTCAAATTCAATTTATTTACCATAAATTTTCAAGAGAATTACTAAACTTGATTCGAAGACACCAGCTACAGAAACACCTGAAAAGAAAATGATTTTGATAAGTGAAACCGCAAAAATAAAAGGGTTTAGCGGGAAATTGAAAATATTGACAGACAATTGACAATTCATTTTTCGGCGATTAAAGTTTGATTGACGTAGTTTGACATTTGACGTGGTTAAATTAGTGCCATCTATATGTATTATGGAGGATTAGATAGACAGGTGAGGGGTCGTGAGGGGTGTTGAATGTTTTGGTCGGTAACTCGGCCTTAATGGATATTTCCTCCGATGAGAATACATCCCTTATAAGTCTTATAACTGTGTGAATTAGAAGAATCAAGTTAAGGAGGGTTGCGACTGAGCCATAAATAACAAACACAACATGGTCAGTATCTTTCTTCCGACCCTATTTCCTAGAAACCATCGGCCTCACACAGTGCTGTCGGAATTCCTAATAACATTGAAATTCTAAAAGAAACGTAAACGAGTCAACCTTCAGCCCCCTTTTTTTTAGTTATAACTCCACGGAACCGATTTATATTCATGTTCTATCACATTTATCGGTTCAATTATTTCCTACTTTAATATGCAAGCAACAGCTGCCGTTAATTTGAATGTCGTTAAATCTTTGTATTTTCTCATTCTTGACCCATAAAAGATTCGCGGAATCCTTGATTCGATTCAAATCCCGATAATGTGAGGAAATTTAGCGCCATTCATTTCATTTATGAATCGGAAACGGACAAGAAAGGTTCAAAGAAATTTTATATTTATGATCTTGTAGTGTCTCATTTAATGAACTGAGTGACCTACATATCGGTACAGACAGACCTATATTTCAAAGACAGATGTTTTTAGTAATGATATCTTGAATATTTCCATATAATCTTCTAAAGTCAATTTATAAGTAACCTAGATCGATGTTTCACTAGACATAATACATAATAACATGATCGATCGATAATGAGATAGGATTAGAAATACAACATAAAATATCCACGCACAATTTTCATGGTCGATTGGTCTAAAGTCATATAAATGTCCATTTATATACTCATAAGAAAACAAGAATCACAAAAACTTGGGACTAAATTTCCATTGCTTAAGCCATAATGTCAAATTATGCAAGCTCCTAAAGTGTATCTTTCATATGATTGAAGAGAGCATGGAGAAAAAACCCTGTTTTGCATGTCACTAATACATCGGTAACAGTTTGTTAATGAGTGTGTTGTGGACAAAAACTTCCATTCTTCTTCATTCTAACCGAATCTGCGGCTGGTGATGCGAAGGTAGCATTGTGAAAAATAAAAAAGGAAAGAGAAAAACAACCGAAATCGTTGTATGAGTAATTCTAAATGAGTTTCAAAGTTTCAATTCAAACAAGAAAGGAATCTAAATTCATATGTACACTGCGCCAAAAAATTAAAACACAAAATAGAAAACTCAAATTCATTCAGAAGAAAATTAAATATGTTAAAGAATTATTTTTTCAGTAATTCACCAACACTAAGGAATGCTTCAGAACAATCGAAACGAAAATGGTACTTACAGTAATTGATCTAACCCAAAAACCTGTTAATACCGGATGTTCCCATCCCTGGCGAGAATTACTGGATGACATCTGTGATTCATCCTCAAAATCAATGATTTTATAGCCTTCTGATCCATTCCTTTCCAAAATTCGATCAGTCTGTACCGAACACACATATGCGATAGTTCCTTAAGATATGAGCTTGGTGAAGTCTGACGTTTTATACATAAACAGGAAGTTTTCAACCATGTTTGCCGTAAATTGTACATGTTCTTCTAAATGTCTGTAACGTACCTCTCACCATTCAGGTTTTCATTATTTACAATGACCAGATCAGTCCACCAAAACCATATGTAGGTTAAAATTCAAATCGAACTTTTTGATGTGCTGTGGTTAGAGCTGGACCCAATCGAAATTATGCATCAATCTCTTGGCAAAGTGTTTATGATGGACACCATCTGGAAATTGAGGATATTGAGGGGCTATTATAATGGTTTAGAAAATCATCTATTAGTATGTACATTTGTACGAACAAGATGGACTTGAATATCCATAAATCTCATAATAAGTTGCCCTACTTCCAAAGTGATATAGGATAAAATTTGTTCATAATAATGGCATTGCGAGGCCATAATATGCTGGAAGTGTCAATTAATCAACTGATCTCGCACCATCGAGGTACCCAGCTCTTAATCCAATTGAATATGTATGGAACATCTTCAACAAGCTAAAACAGATATGACCACTGAAACTTTGGTTCATGTCCAAGTTGAGCATAGCATGAAATGCAAAGAAATTGCTCTAGCCTTGTTTCTTCAAACTAGAAGAGGGGGCGTTCAACAATACTATGACTCATTGATTTCAGCTGAGCAGACGAAGACTAATCTGTTTGAAGGAACAATGCAGATGACAACTACGATGGAGTTGTGCACAGGTTGAAATACCCTCTCTTCTACTGATGTCAACAGACTGCTTATGAGCCTGAAGAGAAGTACTACCAGAAGTTCTTCGATGAAATAATGTTTGTTCTATAAGGGGAGTTTGTCTTTAGCACTATTGAATTAATACCAATGGCTGTAAAAATAGGGGAAAATGAAAAAACACTTAACGTTAGTCTGGTCAGAACAAGATGTTGCTCCTTTGACTTGTTAACGCGAGATGATTTAGAAATGACCTGCGAATTTATTCGGAGCTTTTTGTACTCCAAGTGGCACCCTTGATTGGATCCTCATCTAGAACACTCACTTAAAGAAGAACTTTTCCCAAACCAAGAACTGCTTGTTTGCATGCAAGAGTGCAGTAATCACCAAAGATGATTAGCTGACTTTTAGCAACTGTTGTTAGGTTGTTGGAATTATTTAATGCACTGGTTTGTTGAGTTGGGCTGAAAAATCCGCAGGCTAACACATAGATGGCATTAATATGATTAAATCTTTTCTTTTTACTTGTGCTAACCTTCAAATGATGTGTATGAATTTCCCAGCTGTCGATTAGTTGGTTCGTGAGATATAGCATTTTGATTAATGTAGCTTTGTTATTTTCAAAAAGATCGATGAAAAAGATTTTCGTTTCTTAATAAGCGTTGCTAAATGTCGGAAATTGAATGAATCAAGCGTAATTCGTGGAAAACTCTAGAAAAAGCCAATGAACTGATTAATTAGATCTGCACAGCATATTTTTCAAGCCAATGTATCATTAATTTCATTAGTGCATCTACGGTATCCATTTGTATTTTCTAGCATTCCAATAACTTTAGTAGAATTTTATACATGGTGTTCCCGGACGAAATGATCATACTATAATTGAGGATAGAGGAAACCCCATTAATCAGGACAACAAAGTTAAGACCCTGTTTGAATGCCCTACTTAGGAGAGTTTGGAAAACGTTTAAATAGAAAAAATAGAAAGCATTTCATGAACAAACTACTAAACGCTTACAGCCAGGAAATGAGATTTTATGTCAGAATTTTTGCAGATGGGTTTCATCTCATAAATGATGAACTCATCAAATATCTTGAGTTGCATTATTATTATTAACGACCGTCAGTATGGTTTTCGCAAGCAAAGATCGACAAGAGATCTGCTCGCCTACGTCACTCTTGTTTGTACATCAACGATGGAAAAACATGGGGAATCTAGAGCAATAGCCCTCGACATCTTTAAAGGCTTCGATAGGGTTTGGCATGCAGCCTTGTTGAATAAACTTGCTGCATATGGGCTTCCCGAAAAATGCGGGATTGGAGATTGGATAAGTAGCTTTCTTTCAAATAGATCAATACAAGTTGTGGTCGACGGTATAACATCTGATTGTTTCCAGTTGCAAGCAGGAGTACCTCAGGGATCCATTCTTTCGCCAACCTTGTTTCTGTTGCAGATAAACGATCTTCTATCATCTACAGAGAACAAGATCTTCGGTTTTGCAGACGATTGTACCCTAGTTTTGTCTTTCAGTCGTCTGCGGCCGATTACAGCTGCGGAATCTCATCGTTAGAAATGTCAACAAATTAATAACTTGAACTCTGACTCACAGAGGGTATCTGAGTGGGGTCAGTTGAACCTGGTGAGCTTCAACGCGAGCAAGACGCAAGCAACTACGATTTCTAGAAAGGTCCCCGCTGGAGAACCTCCTCTAATAATGCAAGGCCAACAAATTGCATCCAAAGATTTGATGCACCTTCTCGGAATAACAGTCAACTCCAAACCCCAAGTTTTGCTGGCATGAACATGTATCAGAAATAGCTAAATCGGCATCTGCTAAACTTAGTTTTCTTTTCAGAGCCAAGCGATATTTCACGTCATCTCAGCTGTTGCTCTATATAAGGCGCAGATTGGAATATTGTTCCTATGCATGGGGATCTGCGCCCAAACATTTATTGCGGATGTTGGATAGTGTGTGGGCTGTGCGCCTCATTGACCACCCGGAGATCACCCGCGATCTCCAACTGCTGGCTCTCTGAAGACAAGTTGCTGACGTTTTTCTGTTTTTACAGATACTTTCACGGAAGATGCTCCAAGAAGCTGAAAGACCTTGTTCCGGAAAAATTCATGTTTTGCCGCTACACTAGGCTGGCAAGGAGTTCTCATCATATGGCGCTACATTTAACGACCCCTTGAACCTCTATCTATAAGAATTCCTTCGTTCACAGGGCCGGTGGTGTAACAGGTTCGCCTATTCCTGGAAAGCGCGCATAAAAAAAGCACTCCTCAGGGAACATTATTCAGCGACAAGGCTCAAATTACGAGGGATGGAATCAACAATAGCAGAACTGAACACATTTGGAGTATTGAAAAACCCTCATGCAGATTTACTAATATGATGGCAATTTGGTTGGACCTTATTTTTTTTGAAGGAGCCTTAACAGGTGAAATGTATTTGGTTTCTTTGTTCAATATTCTGCCAAATCTGTTAGAAAACATAAATGTGAAGGAAATTTGGTTCCAACACTATGGCGCTACATCTCATCTCTTAAATGATGTGAGAAATTTTCTGAGCCAAAACTATGAACATATAGATAGACCTGTTGCATGGTCCGCAAGTTCATCAGATCTCACTCCTCTAGATTTTTTCTGAAGGGTTATTGGAAGTCCAGTGTGTATGAAGTAGATATTGTAACTAGTGAATTGCATAATAGACGCATCAATGATGTGTTTCTATGATCCAAGAAATGTTTTGAACTCGGCGGTGGTCATTTCGAAAATAGACTTTGATGATTAGATAATATAGAGGGTGTTTCCAAAAGTAATCTGAATAATTCAATCTCAAAACGAAGAAGATAGGGGCTAATTTAGCCTCGATTATATTTATATTCATTGTCTATAACACGATATATCTATATCTCAAGAATTTCCTTGATAACAAGTAATTTGAAATCTTTTTCATTTCAGGAATTGGATTTGGCTTCATCTATGTTCCTGCAGTAATAGCAGTGGGTTATTACTTCGAAAAATGGAGAGCACTTGCAACTGGGATTGGAGTATGTGGTTCTGGTATTGGAACGTTTCTTTTTGCACCTCTCAGTTCATTCCTCATAAAACACTTGGACTGGAGGGAAGCCCTTCTTTGCCAAGGAGTAATAGTTGCTAGCTGCATCTTCTTTGGAATTCTGTATAGGTAAGTCAGTTGAGTAACAGAGTTTAAATGTCATATATAAATTCACGATTCATGAGTAGTTTCAGTTGTTATAATAAAAATACATTTCCGAGGAGAATCATTCAATTAATCGCAAGATACGAGGAAGTTTTAGGTACATACAGAGCAAGAATGAAACAATTGAGAGCTTTTAAAGATTCTATTGTTCTTCGAAATATTCTCTGCGAAGATTAATGCACTTCTGCATTCGTTCGAACCAATTCTGGAAGCAGTTATTCCAATCATTTGCTGCTACATTAAAACTGGTCTCTTTTTCTGAAGACTGAAACCTTTGACCACACAGTCCGTTCTTGATAGTGGGAAAAGGAAAAAATCGTTGTGATGTGAATTTACTTTGTCTTGGTTGTTGTGTAAACAACAGTGTGTTCTTGATCTTGTGAAGGAATTGTTGGTACATGAAACAAACGTTTCGACCATCTTTTGGAGACACTTCAGTCACGAATGATTTTTGTCGGTTTATCTTCCCATTCGAACATCCAAACAGAAAATTGGCGCTTATTTTCTGGCTAGTTTGAATAATTCTAAGATTCATCACCACTGATAATGTTGTAAACACTTTTAGACTTTCTGTTTTTCAGACAATAGATGCGGTATCCAACAGGAAACTAATTTTTTCACACAAATTCTTCCTGCAAATTTTTTTTTACATGCCGATCTTCCTGGATAATCTTATAATAGCATCCACATTTTCTTCAGTGACCACTGTTTTTGGTGCCAAGCCTAACCCTTTTGCATTCAA
This sequence comes from Cryptolaemus montrouzieri, assembly GCA_013387265.2. NCBI lineage: Eukaryota > Metazoa > Arthropoda > Insecta > Coleoptera > Coccinellidae > Cryptolaemus > Cryptolaemus montrouzieri. Next base: position 22,002,584 of record JABFTP020000103.1, read on the forward strand.
ATTCTCCATACCAACTGTAAACTGTTGACTGGTGTGGTGCTTCTATGCCGAAAACAGAACACTCGCCGAGACATTCTTGTTGAGATAATTGTCTTTGAAAATTGTAGAAAATTATTCCACGAAAATGTTCACGGTTTACTTCCGTTTTTCAATTGTAACCTGTCAACTTTGGCAGTTATTGTGGCTAAAACACACCATGCATAAAACTGAAATTTTGGAGAGGTTCATTTTAGTACTGATAGTTGATTAATGTAGAGATTTGGGAGGAGCAGAAATCTTTCTCCACTGCAGGCTACAATGACCTCCATATTGAATGGTCTGAGCCAATAAACACAAGAATTACTTGAATTGATATGGTTCTTTTCAGAGTAAGCCCCACTGAGTATAATGCATCATCAAGTGGTTGACCGAATCCTTGACACATTTTTCATACTGTGTATTTGATTTGGCATCAGAGCTATTTGTTTTTTCCATTATTTCTTTCAACAAAATTTCTTGGATTGAGCAAACAGAAAAGTTGAAAGCAACTAAATCAGGCGAATTTGGTGGCTGTTGAATGGTTCAACTTTCATTCGCCTGTCTGAATCACATATCATTCAATTTACTTATTTATTCCAACATTTGATAATAATTTAATAATAATTTTCCAAAGGATCCGAAACACGGACTTTCATCAAAGATTGATTAGATTTAAGAAATGACTGTTGAAACCTTCGATATTTACGCTTAATTTATTTCTGGGAATCATCTAATTAGAAATATATCTCCAAATCATGGAAGATATGTACCAGCCAGACATCTGAGTAACGAACTGTGAACCTTAATCCTAGATTACAATTTTTATAATATTTAAAGGTGAATATTTTATCTCGTTCCGGCGCCTGACCTCTTCGAAAAACTTTGGAGTTATTTGAACCCTATTTCAAATATTTTCTGTAGTTATCGCTCATTTTATGTTACTCATAAACGATATGGGCTCAAAAATAACATTTAAATAGAATTATTTATGCACTATTTATCAATAAATATTTCTTCATCTAATATTTTAATAATTTTTACTAGATTGCTCGAAGAGAATTTTTCGAATACCTTTTGCCATCTTTCTGGTAGCAGAGTTTTATGTTCAGAGAATATTTCATCTTCAATCAATATTTTCGTCGTTTCAGCATCTAAACTTTTTCCTTTCCAAATACCAGATTTAGTAACAATCCAAAGTGCTGGATTTGAGAAACTCACAGATGGCAAAAATATAGGAATTTTTGGTATTTCTTGATTCGTCGCTGCAACACGGATGGTTGAAAAAAAGATTTACGTAAAAGTTTGTACCACTTTTGTCTATGGTGTCTAACCCTCAAATATCCCATATACGATTGAACAATTCTCTAGTTTGCATTTTTCATATTGATTCGATATTTCAGTTCTTCCATAAAACTTAGTGTTGTCAAATTATTGTTGCAGACCCTTAAAACCTATCAAATTAAAGGACATCGACAAACTAGACGAACATGAAAAAGAAGATCTAAATGCCGATATAGAAAAACTGCCAGTAGCTACCAGAAGCAAGATGGAAGAAGCCCTCAAATTCATGAGAACCTCAAACGGCCAAGAGAACAACATCCATTCCATACCAAGACTGTTAGGTGTGAATAACAACTCCGAATATCCAACTTTAGCAGACGTTTATCATACTATAGGAGTTCCTCAACCACATAGGAGAACCGTAGGGTTACCAAGCATAATTTTCGAAAAACGCTCGAGCGTACCACATCTCCACGACAATATGAAACTAACTTATGAAAGTAGAAAGCCACTTTTGAAGACTTTCACTGAAAGAAGTATGAGACATAGGACTATATCTGAGGTTCAAAGGCCAACGTTTGAAATTAATCGTCCTTTGTATAGAGATGATATATTTTTCGGTGCTAGTTTAACAAGGCTTCCAGAATATACTTCTAGGGGTTCCTTGGCGTATAATTTAGCAGTTACTAGAGTACCAACTAAGAATGATGTAGAAGAAGAGAAAAAACACGTTTGTAAATTATTCCCAGAAGCTGTTAAACGGACATTGGCCACCATGTTGGACTATAACCTCTTGAAATCGCCATCTTTCCTCCTGCTGGCATTTGGTGGTTTTTTAACGATGATGGGGTTCTACGTACCATTCATGTATTTAGCAGATAGAGCTAAGGATAGTGGAATGTCAGAAGATCTGACGGTGTGGTTGGTGTCTTCTATCGGTATCGCAAATACTGTTGGCAGAGTGTTGTGTGGTGTATTAAGCTCATTCCCTGGAGTTAATGCTTTGTTTGTAACTAATACCGCATTAACAATTGGTGGGTTTGCCACTATTATAAGCGGCTGGTCTGCGGGAGTTGGATACCAGTTCACCTATAGCGTCGTTTTTGGATTATCAATTTGTAAGTATCAATTATTTAAACTTTTATCTTTATCTTGACAACCACATGCAACAAAATGCTGGCCTTCTATCAGTAATTATAATTCCTCTTTGAATTCTTGCTTCTTAAAGGTATACACGTTTTTATAACATAAATTAACATTGAGAATAATTGTAATTCATTGAATTTTTTTCAAATAGAAGCTGTAATATACAATTAATGTTTAAGCTCTAGAGTAGCTCAAAAAGCGACCAAGTTATACATTTACAAATAGAACGAAACATTAATTTTAAGAACAATAAACGTTTTCTCACATTTAATATAATCAGTGAACCATGGTAATCTGAAATCACTAATACGACCACGAATTCGTGACGTATTTTTTATTGCGTGATCAGAATAACAACTATACTTGATACTTAATTAACCATATTGTTTGACTTTGTAAACAAACCAAGTTAACCTTATTTTAATGAGCTTTGAGATTTAGAGTACGTCAAGAAATCAATTTGGTTATGAATAAGGATCTCCGTCCACCATACAACCATAACAGGGTTAAATGTTAAATGTAGCATATTACTTATAATGTGATGAGCTTTCTGAATATCATATACTTACGGAATCAGATGCAATTCTTAAGATATTTACCTCAAATTTTGAAATAAAGTAACATAACCTAATTACATCATTACACACATCAAATGTCAAAAAATATAAAAAAAAACGAGCAAGAAGGCTCTTTCTGACATTTGACATTTCGAACTGTAAGTTGGGTCAACTTTGATTAAGATTGATTAAGTGTAAAAGTTTTTTGAAAACTCGCTATAATTTCATTATAATGGCATTTTATACGAATTCTGGAGACGTTGAGATGCATTTTATGTATGGACCTACAAATGTAAATGCGGACGGAAGTAGACGTCTGTATACGGGATCTATCCAAATAGGATGTCCTTTATGTTTTGCATGGTGGGACATAGATGACACCATAAATCGACTGTCAACACTAAAAATGATCATCTACGTTTTTTGTATATAAGATTTCAGTTCTATGCGTGCTATATTTTAGCCACAACAAAGTTGATAAGTTAATTGAAAAATGGAAGTATTAAACGCAAACGAATAAGACCTAGCGAGGATTCAAAGGCACGAAAAGCATAAGTCACTCAAAAATGTAGATGATGTGCGTAAGATTATCCAGGAAAATCGGCATGCGTTATATGGAGAGTTCGAGGCATTATTGCGAGTTTAAAAGACATCAATACAAAAAATTTGCATGTAGAATTGCGTGTGAAAAAATTAGTTTCCCGTTGGATACCACATCTGTTGGCCAAAGAATAGAGGACTTCAAGGTTGAATTGGTGTCAAAAAACTCTGAGTCGTTGTAATTTTGGAAAATTCAAAAGTGTTTTTAACATTGTCAGTGGTGATGAATTCTGGACTCATTCATACGAACCAGAAAATAAGCGCCAATCTTCTGTTTGGGTGTCCCAAGAGAAAGAGAAACGAAAAAAGTTATTCATGGCCGAAGTATCTCCAGAAAGATGGTCACAACGTTTGTTTCAAAAACAGGTCATGTAACAAAAATTCCTGTACAAGACCATAGAACAGTTACCGCCGATTGGTAACCATTTGCTTACCGTAGAGTTACCGTTAGTAAGCTTCGAAAAACCAACCCCGAACTGAAAATCATTCTTCACCAAGACAATGCAAATTCGCACACAGCCCTGAAAACAATTGAATATTTAACGCAAGAAAACATCGAGTTGTTACATCTTCCTGCGTACAGTCTGGACCTAAATCCCAACAATATCCTCATATTTTGGCCGAAGTATTGGAGTTTCCTTGTCTTCACAGCGGTGAGTACTTGAGCGTCGTTGTTTACTCTTCGGAGAACTTCAGCGTTGGTCACGTGGTCTCTCCATGAGATGCGAAGCATTCGCTGGTACACCCACATCTCAAATGCAGCTATTTTATTCTCAAGACATTGAGTTATAGTTCAGCCTCCTACTCCATACAGTACAATGGGAAAGACATAACAGCGAAACATCCGCAGACGCAAGGCGAGACTGAGATCTCTGTTCATGAGCAGCCTCTTCATCTTCACAAAGACAGCTCTTGCCTGTTTGATTCTGCTTTGAATTTCGGGTTTTACCTCCCATTTGGTGGTTACTAGGCAGCCAAGATATTTAAACTGCGTGTACTGCTCAATTTGTTGCCCATCCAGCTGTAGTGTAGTCGGTACATCATCTCTCTTATTAATTACCATAAACTTCGTCTTTTTGACATTTATTTGAATACCATACTTTCTGCTGGCAACATGTACTCGGTCTAGTAGCTGTTGTAGGCCTTTTACCGACGAGCTAATGAGAACTGTGTCATCTGCGTACCTGATGTTGTTGACAAGTATTACATTCACTGAAATTCCTTCAGTCGCACCCTCCAAAGCTTCAGGCATTATTCTTTCCGAATAGAGATTGAAAAGTGTAGACAAAAGCACGCATCTAACCTGACTCACTCCTGTAACGATTGGGATGTATCTTGTCTCGTCATAGTCCACAAGAACTGACGCCACTTGATTCCAATACAAACTTGCATTAGTATAAACATTTCTGTCGTCCACACCAACATCCTTCAGTATCCCGATGAGTGGAGTGTGTCTGACCTTGTCAAAGGCTTTTTCGTAGTCGATAAAACAGACAAATACGTCGACGTTCATATCAAGGATTCTCTGCCCGAGTACCTGCAAGCCAAACAGCGCATCTCTTTTCCCAAATCCGTTCCTGAATCCAAATTGTTCGCTAGAGATGTGTTCATCGCATTGTCCGTATATTCTCTTAAGTATAATCTTGAGATATGCTTTATTTTTCCTGGCATTGGGTTTCTTCGGCAGAGTGATGAAGGCAATTTGCCTTCTCTGTACACCTTGTTGAACAGTCTGGTGAGATATGTAATTGCTCCATCATCAAGCAACTTCAGGACCTCTCGATGTACGTCGTCTGTGCCAGTGGCCTTTACATTTTGAGTTTAGCAGCAAACAATTGGAATAACTGCTGCAGAATTGGCTCGAACGAAAGCAGAAGTGTATCAATCTTCGTGAAAAATACTTCGAAAAACAATAAACTCTTTAAAAGCTCTCATATGTTCCATTATAGCTCTATATGCAAAACTTAAAAGACATCCTTCGTACCTGAGTGTATTAAGGCACTTGCAGCAACTTTTTGAAGTATTTATTTAATTATTGTTTTTGATGCATACATTTTTTATGGAAGAACTCTTTTCTATGTATAAAAACCGCGTACTCCCAGCTTCAATTTTTAACTGGGTAGTTAATAATAATACCAATAAAGCCATAGCTTACTAGAGGTCATTTCAAAAACCAAATAATTTGTTCTCGATAAGAGTCGGAGTTATGAAAAACCTGTAACAGGTCAAAAAAATCCTGAATCAACGTTTTTGGTATTTATCACGTACCAGCTCCTCCGCGTGGTTGAAATGGGAATATCTCTCTGTAGATTCTGTTGACAAAAAATTGTAAATTCCATTCCGTTAGTACATAGTATTTAGGAACATTCTTTATATGGATAATAATAATCGGAAAATATATATTACAATTTAAAAGTGTCCTTACCTAACTATACTTATTTTTGGATGACCTTTCAAATTATCAGTAGTATGTGAATGCTCTTACAAAGAAACCAAATTTTTTTGATAACGTTAATCGTAAGCAATAACTTCTGTTTATAAAAATAGATGAGTAGGTTTTTCAGAAAGTGATTTCGTTTTTGCATTGTCGTGTACATTTCGACAGCTCGCGAAAAGATGTGTTCATTCATTCATAGATTTTGGTTGGTACCCTTGTTAAATATAAAACGTCAACATCACCTTCTGCTTATTTTACCTCTTCACCATCAAACGTCAAATCGTCTTTTATTTTCAACGAACAGTTGCAAATTCTGAAATAGAAATCGTTCAGTTTCGGAATTAGTGTAGCGACTATAAAATTATCATTAATGTTTCGAACGACATGATATTTCAGTGAACGTTAATGAATTCCAAGAAATCACATACTCTGTTCCTTCAGCATGAACATTACTTGGGTGGACAGTTTCATGGAACATCTATGAGGTAGATAATTATTTATTAATATTCAAATTGCGATACACCATTTCGTCCTCCCGATTTTATTTCCTTCCTGTTAACATTGAAAGATGCCTCGTAAAAACTATTGTAAAAAAATATTGTTTTAGGCGATTATCTCTGTCTTACTTCCTTGACTACTTTAAGAAAACCTTTTCTTGAACTCATATGACCTTTTACATCCGTAAAGCGTGGAAATTCTTGAAAACTTATCGCATCGCAATGAATTAGTAAATAGAAACTTTGTCAGAGAACTCAAAACATTGAATATTGCCTCATGTCAAAATTCAACAAATTTAATTTCCGAAATCAATCCCACATTAGAAAACCCTTTCAGGCATAGTAAGATTTCGTCTTTCAGTCTGGGGAATCAGCTTAGCAAATATATACCGTGTTGCCCGAAAGTTATGAGTAAAATTCATAATTCACTGATTGTTGGTTTTTAGCAAAAATTATCTAAAGGTCGATTTTTAATTTTTAATACCTAGCTTTTGATAAATTGAAGAGTTTACCCCCCACCCTCGCACACTCACTTTGTCTTGAGCACATGTTTGACCATTCGCAATTCTGTTTCAAATTAATCACCAACTGAGTTTCTAACCCCCCAAACCGAAACCAATTTTGTGAGGTAATGATGAGACGTGTGACGGGAAATATGGGTAATTTAACACCCTGTATTCAAGATATCAATCGTTTTTTTTCTGGTTTTTGCACAGTTATCTAGAAAGTTCAAAGAGCTTAAAAAGAGCAGTCACAATATGGGGGTTGCCATTTGAAAACTACTCAATTCATAAAAAAATTAGTTATTGAAAATCAAGAATCGACATATGCGTTTTTGCTAAAAGCCAACAATCAATGTTTTATTAAATTATTTAACTTTTGTGGTCTAGAAAACAAAAAGTGTCATATAAAATAAAATTTAAAAGCAAAAGATTTATCTTGGTTATTACCAGAAATATGGCGATTTCAAAGTTTTAAACCCTTTCTTACCGATTCGGTTAACTCTCCTGTCGTATCAAAAAATTTTTCAAAAAGAAATTTTTATAATAATATGCCTAGTATAATATGAAAACTATATAGACCTATCTTGGTTATTAACGAAGATATGGTGATTTGGAAAATTTCAACCCCTCCTATTCCTTCATGAAAAGATGGCAAAAGTCATCAGTTCTCGAGATACAGGCTGTCCAATTTAAACTACTCTTTCACGTTTCTGTTGGTAACTCATAGTTTTCAAGGGATCTAGCTCCAATGTGCAGAAAAAGAATGTTTCACTCGTCAATTCATTAGATGTGTCTCATAGTTGCGAAAATTTACAAGGTAATATTTTTTTCAGGATCGTGTTACCTTTGACCCCATCATAGTGTAGTGCGCCACTAGTCTATTCAAACATATTTATTGAAAAGATTTTCTAATTTTAAATTTTCTTTGACTCCTGAGATTTTTTCGAAATCTCCGTTTTCGAGTAAAAAAATTATTTACATGAGAAGGCACGCGTATTTTGAATCTATTGAAGTGAGGCTTAATAATCCTTGATTCAAATGAGAGAGCAAAATTGTTTTCATAATTTTTACAAAAACGGGGAAAATAGTCTTTTGAAGTAGTTGTCACCCCATTTTTAGTTTGAATATAAGGAGTGTTCACTTTATTCAGTAAAAATTAAAACACTGGGGTGAGATATCAGCGCATTCTCATTTTCGAGTGTATTATAAGAAGTTACACACAACCAAATTTATATGGAATCACCCGATATTTTGAAGATTACCTCAGGGATTTTGGAAATTTCGAAGGATTGTAAGAATTGATCCTTTTTGAGATATTTCAATTGAAAGAAGAAATGAATTAAGGTTCATTTTAAAAAAGAAACAAATAAAAGAGAATAATACTCTTTCCGCATGTAAGTAAGAAAATAGAAAATTGTTTTCTCATGGGGTAGGTGTTTTTTTCTCGACCTCAGTAGTTTGTAATACCTGCTTTTGCCTTGATAAAAGCCTGAATCCGTCTAGGCATGCTTTGGATTAGGTTATCGACCTCCTCTGGGGTGATATTCTGCCACTCTTCTGTGCCGGCTTGAATGAGCTGTTGTGGAGTTCTTGGATAATCGTTCCGCGATCTAATTTTCCTTTTGAGATTATCCCATAAATGTTCAATAGAATTTAGGTCTGGAGAACAAGCTGGCCAGTCCAAAATAGCGATTCCCCCTGTTTCAAGATAATGTCGCGCGAGGTTGCTGGTATGCGGAGGTGCATTATCTTGTATAAAACTGAAATTCTCACCGTGGGTACCTCACCAGAGTCTCACTATGGGCTCCAGCACTAGGTCCACGAAATCAAATCTGTTTTGCCTCCCAGCATAATGCCACCCCAGAACATCACACTGGCCCCTTGGTATTTCATAATTTGTCTTGCTGCTCAGAATCTAGCTTGTCTTCCACGACCCCTTAAAACCCGAATCTAGCGGTCATCTGATCGAACACCAATTCTGGTCTCATGCGGAAAAAGAACAGTTCGCCAATTCTCAATATTCCAATTTTGGTGCTCGATGCACCAATTAAGTCTGTTAATTTCTTGTTGTCTTGTTAGCTCTGGAACTCTTAAGGGCCTTCTGCTGTATAAACCCCTTGAACGAAGTCTTTGACGTATCGTTTCGACTGATACACTGATGCCTGTTGCTTCCAGAAATTGCCTTTGGAGTATGGGGTGCGACGCATTAGGGTCTCTTCTTGCAGTTTGGCACAAAAACCAGTCTTGTTCTTCAGTAGTGATCTTCCTACGACTTCTTCTAGGTCTATTTTGCATAGCTCTACATATCGAGCGTAGGTTTTAGAAATCACCCCCTGTGATACCACCATTGTGGCCGCTATATTCTTCTGTGTCACCCCTTCAACGAGAAAAATTATTCGACCCCTCTGCACATCGGACATTTTCAATTATGATTATAGGCTTTTTTTAATTTTGAAATTCACAGTTTCAAATCTCAGTGACGACTGAGTACAATATCCCAAACATGTGGTGATAATTCAACATTTCTTATCATACTATCCTGTTTTTTACAACAAAAAGCTTCATTCTTTAGAAGTAGTCAAAGATGTATGGTTAAAAACAATCAAGCAATGTGAAATACCGAGTGATTTTATATAAATTTTGTTGTGTGTACATATGACTATGACGAAATCGAAGAAATCTGGTGCATGAAGATATTCAGCATTTAACGAAAATAAAAACAACAAACGGAAACACTTTCTCTTTTAAATTAATGAACTAAAGTAAGTGTTCGAGATTACCACCATTTGTTTCTACACATAATGTCAGGCCGCGATTCATTGAAGCCAAAACCCGATCGAAAATGTCTGAAATATTTCTTATTCTCTCACATCCATCCAAAACGTGTGCATGTTATTCCTGTTTGGTAGTAACTAGGCTTTCAAACGCCCCCATAGGAAGTAGTATAGGGAATCATATCATATAAGGGAATCGTGGAGGCCAAGTGACAGGACCGCCTCAACCAATCCATCTATTGGGATATGCTAGATTCAAATGATTCCTTACTATAAGTTAAAAATGAGGGGAGCACTCTCTTGCGTGATTTTGGCATATGGAATTTTGCTCCAATCATGCATTAACCATATTCTTCTTCTATTCACACTAGGCACATCATCGAAAAAATCAACCAGTGTATTCTGCAGGAGTCAAGGTATGAATTCAATCTGTTATGCAGAATAAATGGCCCAAATAGTCTGCCATCATACCAACCGGCCCGAACATTGATAGAAAACTTTTCTTGGTGGCTATGCTCAATTGTTTCATGAGGATTTTCTTCAGCCGACGTTCATGATTTTCTTCAGCCGACGCGTGATCGTTGTGGAAATTCATTATACCATCTCGTGAAGGCTCTGATTCCCCTGTGAACAAAATATCCCTACAAAATTCGGAATTTTCTGCAAATTTTTTTGGTAGCCATTGTAAATATTCGACCCTTCTGGGTAGATCTTTGGCACTCAAGGCTTGAGTCCTCTAGATATGGTAGGAGTATAACAGTTGCTCATGCAAAACTCACAAAATAGTCGAGTGTGTTACGCCAACATGAAGAGATAGGCTTTGAGTACTGATTCTTGGATGATTATGAATATCTTCCAAAATAAGTTTTTCAATCATTGTGTCCTTACAAACCAATCTGGACCAGAATTTTTGTTGGCAGAATAATTGCTCTCGTTGAGTAAGGGGTGACACAGAGAGATATAGCGGCCACAATGGGGTATCACAGGGGTGATTTCAAAAACCTACGCCCGATACATGGAGCTAAAATCTCTGCAGAATAGGCCTAGAATAAGTGGTAAGAAGATCACTTCAGAAGACTGCTTTTTGTGCTGCAAAGAAGAGACCCTAGTGTGTCGCACCCCATACTCCAAAGGCAATTTCTGGAAGCATCAGTGTATCAGTCGAAACGATATGTCAAAGACTTCGTTCAATGGGTTTATATATCAAAAGGACGTTAAGAGTTCCAGAGCTAACCAGACAACAAAAAATTAACAGACTTAATTGGTGTATCGAGCACCAAAATTGGAATATTGAGAATTGTCGAAATGTTCTTTTTTCGGACGAAACCATAATTGGTGTTCGATTAGATGACCGCCAGATTCGGGGTTTAAGGGGTCGTGGAACACAAGCTAGACTCCGAGCAGCAAGACAAATTACGAAATACCAAGGGGGTAGTGTGATATTTTGGGGTGGCACTATACTGGGAGGCAAAATAGATTTGATTTCGTTTCCTGCGAGTGTAACGGCTAGAAATTACGTGGACCTAGTGCTGGAGCCCATAGTGAGACTCTGACATTATGCAAGATAATGCTCCTCCGCATACCAGCAACCTCGCACGATATTATCTCGAAACAGAGGGAATCGCTATTTTGGACTGGTCAGCTTGCTCTCCAGACGTAAATCCTATTGAACATTTATGGGATAATCTCAAAAGGAAAATTAGATCGCGCCGGGATAATCCAAGAACGCCACAACAGCTCATCCAAGCCACCACAGAAGAGTGGCAGAATATCACCCCAGAGGTCGAAAACCTAATTGCCTAGACGGATTCAGGCTTGTATCAGGGCAAGAGGAGGTAATACAAGCTACTGAGATTGAGAAAAAACACCTACCCTGTGAGAAAACAATTTTCAATTATTTTACTACATGCGGAAAGGGTCTCTTATTTTCTTTTATTTGTTTCTTTCTTAAAATAGACCTTAATTTATTTCTTTTTCAATTGAAATATCTCAAAAAGGATCAATTTTAACAATCCTTCGAAATTTCCAAAATCCCTGAGGTAATATTCAAAATATCAGGTGATAAATTTGGTTGTGTGTATATACATGTAGTAGGAATAATTTGAGAGGAAGCGGAGAGCAACGGTCGGTAAACTATCGATTGCGGATATTACCAGCGGACAGAGGCGAAGAGCGAAAAGCGCACGCTCACTCAAACTGCTGTAACTTTTTTTTGGGTTGAAATTTCTTTATGAAAGAAGGTGATTTTTGAAGGTAAAATAAATTGAAAAATGCAAAAATCCAAAATCGATTTTTTTTCATTTTTAAACTGCACTACCCCATTAAATCATTTTTTGCTCAAAAACGGCAGCGATTTCGAAAAAATTTCAGGAGATTAAAAAAGTTTCAAATTCGAGAGGTCTCTGAAAAAGATCAGTGGCGCACCACACTATGATTTTGATGGGGTCAAAGATAGCATGAGCCTGAAAAAAATATCATATTGTATATTTTCGCACTACTGGATCTATTTCATGAATTGATGAGTAGAAAAATACTTTTTCTACAAATTGGAGCTAGATCCCTTGAAAACTATAAGCGTTACCAACAGAAAAGTGAAAAAATAAGTCTGAACTTCAATTCCCTATTTATCGCAAAGGGAGGACTTTTGGACATATGTTTCTGGGAATTTTTTTCATGAGGAATCTCCTGTGAAATTTATTGGCTGCCTACATAAAACACCCTTTACATCTGACCTAACCTAGAGTCTAAGCTTATCAGACATCAATCAATACATATTCTTATGAAGAATTTATATAATTTTTTCTCATTTTTCTTGGAAAATATTGAAGAATTATCTTTTGTTCCAGCATGTTTTGCCTCGCTAAGGTCTATCATAGTCGTGGACCTGCTGGGACTGGAAAATCTGACCAACGCATTCGGTCTGTTACTTCTTTTCCAAGGGGTGGCAGCTTGTATTGGCTCACCTCTAGCTGGTCTCTTTATGGACTGGATGGGAAGTTACGATGGTGCCTTTTATTTATCTGGAGCTCTCCTGGTTGCCTCTGCTGTCATGTGCTACCCCTTGAATTGGATAAATAAGAGGGAAATGAACAGGAAGAGATATCATAACAAAGAAGTGCTTCATGCGTGAACTCACTGAAGAAAGTATTCACCCAAAATTGTTCCTCATAATACCCAAGCAATAATTTTTTAATGTGCACGATTCTCGATGAGAATTTGTAATTATACTAATGGCCGTGCTAAATATCAAATGGACTATAATATAGTATTTAAAAGCACCTATGATAAATAGCAAACAAAATAATTCTTATCAATTTGTTGTTTCCAAAACTGACTGTGCAAAGAAATATTTGTGCAATTCTATAAAATCATTGTCAGACAGTTCTTTCAAGCCTGAGCACTTACCAGTTAGAATTTGTTAACAAAATATACATCAAAAAGCGATAAAACTAACTTATTCCACAATTATATATTTTCCGAACTTTAATATTTATTTAAGTTATTAAATTTTTTCAACGAAAGCTGTGATGTTCTACTCGAACAGTGCACATGATGGATAATAATTAATTTATTATTGATTCAATTCCTAATAAGACTGATTTTCAATATTTGAAATACTGTATTATATATAAGAAGTAATTACTAGATTTTAACTATTTCCTGAAAACATTTTCGACGGAAATTTAACACGTTATTAGTTAATATGTAAATTATTTATAATTTATATGTCAATATCTAACTGATTGTGAATTCGGTTTTACTCAAATACTCCTAATTTATTCGTAGGATTTGTTAAGCAAATGGCCAAAATGGCGTTTTGATCATGATTTTTTATTGCAACTAATAAAATTAAATTTGTATATTGTTTTTGATTCCTGAGCCTATAATTCCTCTATTTTGAATTCTGCCGCTTCGTTTCTCGGCATCTTCCTTAGTTGCACTATTGTGGCTCTTGGGGGTTGCTTGCATGGCGGGCAGATTTGGGAAATAGCTCTTGTCAGGAAGGATTATTCATTGATTTACGGATTTTTGAATTATTCTTCTTATCTCAAGTTTACACATGTACACTCCTCACGAAATTTATCGCGGAAAATATTTGTCTTATCTAATATTTACTACATGAGGTTTTATCCTGGAAAAGAGGCCTAGAGCACCAAATCCAACGGGATTATTTCGCTCATTTTGAACAGTTGATGTGATTCACGAACCAGCGAAAGATGTTTCTCAAATGTTATTGATTGTTTTTAATCATGGATCTTTGACTACTTATGAAGAATGAAGTTTTTTTATGTAAAAAAACTGGATAGTATGATAACTAATGCTGAATTATCACCACATGTTAGGGATATTGTACTCAGTCGTCACTGAGATTTGAAACTGTGAATTTCAAAATTTAAAAAAGCCTATAATCATAATTGAAAGTGCCTTACGATGGATTGTCCGATGTGCAGAGGGGTCGAATAATTGCTCTCCTTGAAGAAGGGGTGACACAGAGGATATAGCGGCCACAATGGGAGTATCACAGGGGGTGATTTCAAAAACCTACGCCCGATACATGGAGCTAAAATCTCTGCAGAATAGGCCTTCTGAAGACTGCTTTTTGTGCTAAATTGCAAGAAGAGACCCTAGTGCGTCGCACCCCATACTCCAAAGGCAATTTCTGGAAGCAACAGGCATCAGTGTATCAGTCGAAACGATACGTCAAAGACTTCGTTCAGGGGTTTATACAGCAGAAAGTCCTTAAGAGTTCCAGAGCTAACAAGACAACAAAAATTAACAGACTTAATTGGTGTATCGAGCACCAAAATTGGAATATTGAGAATTGGCGAAATATTCTTCATTCGAATGAGACCAGAATTGGTGTTCGATCAGATGACCGCCAGATTCGGGTTTTAAGGGGTCGTGGAAGACAAGCTAGACTCCGAGCAGCAAGAGAAATTCCGAAATACCAAGGGGACAGTGATGTTTTGGGGTGCCATGATGCTGGGAAGCAAAACAGATTTGATTTCGTTTCCTGCGAGTGTAACTGCTAGAAATCACGTGGACCTAGTGCAGGAGCCTATAGTGAGACTCTGGCGAGGTGCCCACGATGAAGATTTCACTTTTATGCAAGATAAAGCTCCTCTACATACCAGCAACCTCGCGCGATATTATCTTGAAACACAGGAATAATCGACATTATTAATCACATGAAAATCGCCAATTTTTCCAAGGAGAATTCACCAAGGTTGCCTGGCTTCAATGCGTGGTTGGCAATTGATGGTCAACGAATGATATTTATATATTTCTGAAGAATCCGTAAACGCTAACACGTATTTGAATATTTCGAATGAATTTCATGAGCCATATTTCGAAAATGTTTGGAAGATCACTGGATAGGTAAAAGGCGTACCTTTCCATGGTCCACGAGTTCCCCTGACCCATTACTTTTTCATATGCGGTTTTGTCAAAAAAAAAATTGGTCACTGGTTTTCACTATTTCGCGGTTCTCGCAACAATCGTGAGCACATCTCTTTTGATATAAAGATCACCAGTAGTTCAACCATTGCCTCCACTTTCAATTGAATAAGAAAATACATCATATATTTTTTATTGTTCTAATTCTACGGAATTCCTTTCTTGATATCACGAAACGAAAACGTTCTCTGTGATTTTCACTCACTTATATTCAGCATCGATAGTTGATTCGATTGAAAAGATTTTTCATTTTTTGAAAAATACACCAGAAATATATTATCATATTTTCAAAAAGAAGAAAACATACTTTACTCAACGTCACCAATTTCGCGCGTGGTTTGAATTGAAGAAAGAGGAAAAAGTTTAACTTATAGCTGGAAATTTTTCGAATGCTATTGGATTCTATTTCAAAGAAATTCATGAAGAATGTGAAAATATTTTTACGTTACTTAATCAATACCCAAGATATGTTAATTTGCTCGGATTCCATAAAAACGAAAATTCATAAATAACTCGAAAACAAAAATTGATAGCTCAAATAGGTTTTCACCATTAAGATTTTCTCGAAAATCCAGTGCGAGAAAGAAGGGGTAATTTTTTCTATCTACGATGTTTCACAAAGCTACCTCACAAAACCATCTAATTTGGGACACCCTGTATCTGTAAAGGCACATCCAATTCTACATTTTCATTGAATTTATGTTCGATAACTTTGGGTTCGAAAGAACTTGTTGCAATATTATATCGGAAAAACGCTTAATATAAAAACATGTGCCATTATTAGAATTTTCAATACATTTTGAATGAGACTGTATTAATAATAATAATAATAATGAATTTTTGTTTGTAAGTCTTTCCAATTTTTTATTACGATCCTGAAAACAATATTTGTTACACAGCATCCTCCCAAATAACTAAATCTCATTTAAAATTCCATTTTGATGTATAAACACAAAGAAACAATAACTTTCTACACATATATTGCTATATTAAAAATATTCTTTAGACAAAAAATAAAGATATGTTTGTTACAATTCAAAATGAGAAAACTTTTTTACTGGACTTCCCTTTGCCTCCGTATGGTGCACCCTTTGAATAAATCTTTGAAAACCATTTAATCATGGGTCTAAATTTTTCCAACCGGATAAAAAATAGATGAAACATTGCAATTGGGGATCTTTTAGAAAACACCCTGTCGATATAAAATTACCATGCTTAGAAAACTGTCATTTAGGTGAATAAATAGTTTTATCTATGACACTTGTTCACCCTATTATCAATTGAATTGACAGATCAATCGCTTAATCTATGATGCCATTTTAAAAATTCTTAAGATGAATTGGATAGAAATTACAAAACCAACCTGAAATATTCTGTGATGCCCTCAGGAACTTCTGATGTAGACGTAATTCAGAGTGTTTACTCCCATAAAAGTCGTGTAAAAGCTTCTAACCAAGAAGATTTAGTTTTCACCATAGTTGTCATTCCTCCTGATGGCGGATGGGGCTGGGTCGTTTTAGTAGCATCGTTTATGATCAATTTCATTATGGATGGCACTATATATTCTCTAGGATTATTTTTGGATGAAATAGCAACTTATATGGATACCTACCCTACAAGAGTGGCTTATGCCAGTTCCATTTTGATAGGGATAAATTTGTTAACAGGTAGAACATTTTTATCATGAACTAATTCAAAGCAAAAGAAAAACCGAAAGTTCAACAACTTGAAGAAATCTTCTCTCGAACAAATATAACAATATCATTTTATTACATACCATGAAACTTTTAACTATGAATGACCACACACTTGTTAGAAGAAGTCATGGCAAAAAATAGTGCTATGAATATGCATCTGTGTTTTCTATGTTTATATTGAGCCATCGCAAATTAAAGGTGTATTGTCCAGAAAATGAAACAGTGTCTACCTGCTCCTGTATTACGGTTCTTCCATTTAATGTTATACTTTAGTGCTGAGATTTACTCTGGAAATATCTGCTTCTATTATTTTTATTTGATTTCAGCTCCCATTATCTGCGGCTTGACAAATAAGTATGGCTTCCGGATTATCACCTTCATTGGTGGCATCATGGCATCAGCAGTGCTTTTAGCGTCATCATTCCTCACAAAACTCAATCTTTTTCTCTTCGTCTTCGGCGTGTTCGGAGGGTTAGCATGCGCACTCATATACGTACCATCAGTAGTCATAGTAGGTTTCTACTTCGAAAGATGGAGAGCTTTAGCTTCGGCCATCAGCGTATGTGGATCGTCCTGTGGAATCATCTGTTTCCCATTGATTTTAAGCAATCTTCTTGAGGATTACCAATGGACTGGAAAGTTTCGGATATTATCCGTTTCTTTTCTTTTGATTCCTGCGTTAAGCTTAACATTCAAACCGTTAAAACCAGTAACTGTTCACCCGAACCCCGAACAGGAAGACTCTGTCCTTTCGGTTTATCTTGGAGGAGATCATGGAGCTGTTCTGTCCCGGATGTACAGTAATTATCACAATCTTCAATATCCTACAACAGCTGAAGTTCAAGAAAGTTCGCTCCAAACTCAACCCCTACCAAATATCAAAAAGGATTTCAGTTCTTCATCTACCCTAGTAGCGACATCAGGGTATCCAGGAGGCTCCAGTATTGCGATTAGCAAAATGTCAACTGTTTTAGAAGATGAATTTAAATTTTCTTTAAGAGATTGGTGTCTACAATTATGGAGGCAACTTTGCAATTGTAGTTGGTGTTGCAAGTTCAAGGGAATCCGTAATACCCTTAGTACTATTAGTCGACCAATGTATAGGGATGACATATTTTTCGCTGGATCAGTGTATACGTTGCCAGAATATCCCAAGAAACCCTCAGTCAAAACTACTGTTTCGTCTGTGAAAGGAACTGTTTCAAAAGTAAGTTAAAAAACATGGTACAGCCAAAACTCATCGACTTTTTTCCAACAGAAATCAGCAATTGACTACCACTTGTCAGTAACCCGTGTAGCTACCCAAAAAGATCTAGACGAAGAGACCAAAACATTCATTTGTTGTCCTGAAGCTTTAAAAAGAATTGTTGCTACTATGCTAGATTTCAACTTATTGAAATCACCTTCATTTCTGTGTCTTTCCATAAGTGGTTTTCTTGTTTCGCTTGGAATGCATGTTCCTTTTGTCTACATCGTCCAGAAAGCTATGGAAAGTAACATTGATAAAAATACTGCTGCTATGATGGTAACAGGACTAGGTGCAGCAAATCTATTCGGCAGAATTCTCAGCGGAGTGATGGCCTCCTTTCCCCAAGTTAATGCTCTGGTGATTACGTACGTGGGGTTATTCGTAGCAGGAATACCAACGTTATTTTTCGCTTTCGCTACCGACCTTTGGATGTATTATATTTTTATTGCACTGTACGGTTCATTTATAGGTGAGTATAAAAGTGAAGTAGGTAAATCGTGATGAGTTGGAATTATGATCGATTTCTGGAATAAAAATGAATATAATTAAGATCTAACTGAGTTTTGAACAAAGGTTACGAAGTACACACACCACAAAAATTGTCGCATCACCTGGTATACTGAATTCCACAATCGATTAAGCAGCTCGATCGCAGTTTCTTTGTCAACATATGTTTTTGGACATATGAGAGGAAAAATCTTATCTATGTAGTAACATTTGTTTCCATATGATCTCAAACACGTCTGAAACAGAAATGAGTTTATTTAACTATCAGTCTGTGTTTCTTGTTGATTTTCGAATCTTTCAATTTATTGTAATGGCTGCTGAACGTCCTGGACGCTATTTGAGTGATCATGAAGTGGTAAGAATTGTAACACTTCTAGAGGAGGGGCGAAGCCAACGTTACGTGGCTAACTTGTTGAATGTTAACCAAAGCACTATTTCAAGAGCAATTAATCGGTACCACGAAACAGGGGAATATGGAAGAAGGGCCGGACAGGAAAGAAATCGGATAACAACACCAGTTGATGATCGTTGGCTTCGTTTAACTGCACTAAGAGTTCGGCACTGTACGGCTAGAATGCTATAAAATGAACTTGCACTTTCCAGAAATATGCATATTTCATTGCAAACTGTTAGGAACAGGCTCAGAAAAGACGATATCAGACCAAGGGTGGCTTCTACCGGCCCGCGTCTCACCAGAGCATCGACTTGCAAGACTACACTTTGCGAGGGAACATGCAAATTGGGGTATTCCAGAATGGTCGAATGCTCTCTTTTCCGACGAGTCCAGGTTCTGTCTAGTTCGAATGATAGACGCATGCCTGTATACAGACGACCTGGGGAACGGTATCAGCAATGCAATATTCGGCAAACCGAAAACTTCGCAGGGGGCTCAGTAATGGTGTGGGGAGGCATTTCTTTCCATGGTCGAACTGAGTTAGTCCTAGTGAATAATGGAAGAATGACAGCGGACAGATACATCGCAGGTATCCTTGAACCCCATGTTGTACCCTTTGGTCCATTGATTGGCGAAAACTTCATTTATATGCATGATAATGCTCGGCCTCATACAGCTAGAGTAGTTACAGAATTTCTACAAAATGCCGAAATTGATATTTCAAGATGGCCAGCCAGAAGTCCCGACTTGAATCCCATAGAACATGCTAGGGACAACATGGGATGCCTTGTAGAACACTCCAACAACTAGAAAATCTCCTTAATGAAATTTGGAACTCAGTGACTCAAAAGTACATCCAAAATTTGCTTGAGGGGCTTCACAGACGTATACTGGCAGTAATTAGGGCCCAGGGAGGAAACACTCAATTTTGAAAATGATTAGTAACCATTCGATGCTAGTTTTGGTCTCTTCGCGAATGTTTGAAGATGGTAGATTTTTTTTAATTTTTCATTAATTCGAAAATTGTTGATATTTTCCACCATAAGCTCATCTCTTTTGAGTGATATCTTCTTATTTTACATTTCTGAAAGTTGCCAAGCGACCCTTGAATGATTAACCTAAAAGTTTATATAGTATTGTCGTAACAGTAGGGTGAAGCGACAATTTTTGTGGGTTGTGTACTTTATAGTCTATCTA
Organism: Cryptolaemus montrouzieri; assembly: GCA_013387265.2. Lineage (NCBI taxonomy): Eukaryota > Metazoa > Arthropoda > Insecta > Coleoptera > Coccinellidae > Cryptolaemus > Cryptolaemus montrouzieri. The sequence goes on from JABFTP020000103.1 coordinate 22,022,898, forward strand.
CTAACTAATGGATTTAGAGAAATAGCTACTTTTGATTTGGGATACTCAACTAGTACATAACGTTATCCAGCTTTATTCAAAGCTAAGATGACTTCGTCTTCAAACGATCCAGGGCGGGGCAACCATACATAAACAGTAACAAGCTGATATATCTTCTGATTTTTGTTTGAAAAAGAATCAGAAATTATCTGTTACCCACGATGCCTATACACTAATACTGAGGAGGTTTTCTGTTAATGAGGTTTTCGCAAGTAGATAGTTAAGTTATTATGCACGAAGGTTTTCTGTAGTAAATAGCTAGCCTCAGAATCATCTAAAAACTTGCTTATAATCTTAACAATCGAGGAGATAATTCCTCCTTTAAGAGGAAGTGCCCAAAATACCTTATTTCTGAGTTTGGTACCATATGCTTTAATATCATCAATTCAGACATGGGAAATCTAAAATTTGTCTCCCTTAACGCCATCAAAAGTTCAGGAACTTTTGACAAAAACCAAACTCAGATTTAATGAAAGCTGACCTCATAACGACAAGGTGATTATTTGGCAACTTGAAGCTTTCAAGGCTATTATCATGGATGACCGTCATTCTTTCCACACATGACAGGAGATCTAGCCAGAGTTCTGTATTCGAACATTATGCAAGAAAAAAGACTTCTTTGTTGCTGTTATTTTTACTTTCTTCAGTAGTATGTGAACATATAAAATGGCTTATAAATCATAATTTTCCATTTTTTTCAGCTACTGTGCCCTCTATGAAGACCATTATTTTGGTGGATCTACTAGGCCTGGATAAATTAACTAACGCCTTTGGTATAACTCTAATGTTTCAAGGTGTTTCAAGTTTTATGGGGTTACCGATTGCTGGCTATTTCATAGAAAGCACAAATTCCTATAACGCAAGTTTCTTGTATTGTGGATGTACGACGATTTTGAGCGGTATTATGCTAATACCAATTAAATATATCAAGCATTGGGAAGAGAAAAAGTCAATGATTTGAGATAAATTATAAAGTCTATTATTCAAAAAATATGTGAAAATGCTGCTAAATAAACTAATGAAATAAGATGTTTACTGTTTGATAATAAGTTTATTAAAAGGCCAAAAAGAAATCTTTCTGCAATATGGTTCCCTGTGATCTGACTGACGCTTATCCTTAGCGAGTGTCTTGACTACCTTGTCATCGTCCGTGTGTTCAGATGTTCAATCCACTGCAGTTAGGTTTCAGTGTAGCAGTACCTAGGAAAATTTTCGACCAACTCATCCTTTTTGATTGTCTTTACTTGTGTAACAATTATGTCATTTTGCAGGCGGTAACCATTCAACTCTTGTAAAATGATCTTTTTATTATGAAACTCCATAAGTTTCTGAGGTAGAGTGATAGATTTTCTCCTCTACACCCCTATATTCTATTCGTAACTGTACTTTAAACTTATAAGTCATTCAACGATTTTATTCAGGGAACATTATTCAACCTTCCGTAGAATGTTAAATATCTTTCCCTGAAGGAGCTGGTTTCATAATCAGCGTTAACCAGGGCCACACAGTATAGCAGTGTACATCATACCTCAACAATACATATTATTAAAGTTTTTTTTTTCTGGTAAACTTCAATTAACTCATATTATCGGAGAGTCAGCGTATCTGGATCGTTCAATTTTAGTCTTCAAAGAAGAAATTATCAACATGGAAGAACTTTCATTCTTCAATTAATTTTAACTTCCTCCGAACCAATCAACTCCCACGCCAATGACGGCGCCAAGACTCAGTGCGTCTCCCTGTATCGACCTGGCTTCATCCAGCAAACTTCAGAATGGGCCATCGATTTCTGTAGCGGTCCGTGGTGGTGTGTCCGGCTCCGAAATGCAAGACAGGGATGACTACCAATATCCTGGGGGCCAAGTGCCCCAACTCGGGGCCCGACCCAAGGTGGATCCGGAAGCCCAAGGAGAGGTGGACCCGTCCATGTAAGGGCAATTTTAATAAGGCACTAAATCTTCGTCAATATGTTGACATTCACGCACTTGCCATGTTAATTGATTAGTCAGATTTATATGCAAATTTGTGTTTGAATTTTCATTTAATTTATGGTCAGCTTTATTCGTCATTGAAGATTTAATTTGTTAGATTACTTATAATGTTAATATAGTTATACAATCAATATTGTAAAACTCTCAAATTTCTATAACTTTAGCAGAAGTTTTCTCCAAATCACGGTGAGTTTGAACAGAAGCTTATGCATGATGATGTCTTATCAGATGTTTAAAATGAATATGGCAAAACAATATATTTAAAAATAAAAATTTTCCAAGAAAATAAAGATTATTGATATATAATCAATACCGATTCTATTCAGATAATCCATACAAAAGCCTTTTCTCACAACATGGTACATGAGAATAAATTATATTGCAAGGTTGACTTAAAAGTTTGCAAAAGACTGCAGCCTGATTAGGAAATAACTTTTGGATTTTTTTGAAATATGAAACCAGAGAGACCTCTACCAATAACTCTGCAATAGTAATTTACAGATTCGATTCCTTACTCCTCTGAAGGAAAATTTCTTTCTGTTTACCCTTCTCGAAATAATCAATGAAGATGATAACGTTCTATCACTTTTAACTGCTATTTCTGCCTTAAGATGAGGACCTTTCCATACACTAAAAAATAACTTATTATTCCTCTAAAATTTACTGATAAATCATAAGTTAATATAATCTATAATAATTATCCAGCAGATGAATATAATGCAAACTACTTCATCATTTTCAGGTATCCCCAACCAAAAGAGGCAACACATAAAATCCGTGGTAGATCAGATGTAATTGAAGCATTATTCGGTCCAGTAGATCAAGAACTGCTTGTGGTGAAAAGCTTCTATTTCTTCTTCTATTCAGCATTTGGCTCACTGTTTCCCCTCATGGGTGTCTATTTCAAACAAATGGGTATGAACGCGACTCAGTGTGGATTCCTTATAGGAACCAGGCCGTTCGTGGAGTTTTTGTCAGCACCTTTCTGGGGTAGCCTAGCAGACAGATGGCAGAAAGGAAAACTATTACTCTTGGCATCTCTAGCTGCTTGGATTATCTTTACTGTTCCTCTTGGATCAATTCAGCCACCTGCAATGTCTTGTATAGAAATAAAGAACAATACAGCTGTGCTGACCACTCCTGTTCTTTCAAGGCCGATAAATAAGAGATCTGTCCAGTATTCACCTAGTGAGAGTTATAATAGATATTCTCCCGGTATAGAATCGTGAGTATCAGTTCTAATATCTTAAAAAGTTTCAGTTCATAAAAGATTTTCAAAACTTAAAATTTAGGTTAAGCTCTAAGAAATTATCATTATTAGCATCTCGTAAAGATGACAGGGTTTCAAACTCTACCTGAATGCGGATTTTCAAAATAAAAATCAATTAGGTTTTCCTTGAAATTTTGACAGACTCAAACGCTCAATACGATCCACCCGACCCATTCTCAGTGCTGGACAGTCACCAATTGGAGTAAACTATGCCCAAAACTACGAGCCAAACACGCACGAAACATGGGTCCAACCAATCATATCATCAATCGTATATCGAATGCAGGATATCCAAAAAACATTTTTCCTTCTTCTACTTCTGGTAATTATTGGGGAATTCTTCAGCGCTCCAGCTGTGACTCTAGCGGATTCAGCTGTTCTAACACTACTTGGAGAGGACGCAGATAGGTAAGAAGTATGCCAAATTTATTTTGGCGAAAAATCAGGTACCTTGTAGAAGGAATATTGAGACGATTATATATTTTCTTAGATACGGCCATCAGAGAATGTTTGGATCTCTAGGCTGGGGTCTAGCAATGTTCTTTGTGGGTATAGCCCTGGACCATTCGACGGCATTTCCAAATCATCCATGTGGTCCAGATAAGAAAGAGAAAAATTACACTATTTGCTTCGCGACTTTTTCAGTGCTTATGGGCGCAGCACTGATCTGCGCAACGCAAATTAATTTCAAATACGATGAGTACCAGCCAGAACCTGAAATAGAAAAGCAACCACCACCTATGACGCATGAAGATCAGCTTCAAGCGCAACTTGCTGAACAGTTAAATTTGCCGTCCTTGGCCGATACTAGGGCTGCTACCATACCACCTAAAGAAGATAAGGTATTATATTAAAAACATTTCAATCGTTTTTCATTTGAACTCTTATCCTTTTTTGTAGACTAAAGTATTCGCCCAAACAACCCGTGAGATACCAGAATGGGTGACGGTTCTTGAGCAGTTTAAAAATATCAAATGTGCTTCCTTCCTTTTCGTCGCTTGGTTCATGGGCTTCGGTATTGGTTTAATCTTTACGTTTCTCTTCTGGCACCTTCAAGACTACGGCGGATCTCCAACTCTCTTTGGAGTAGCCTCTGTGATCAACCACATATCTGAGATTTTTGCCTACTTTTTCAGTTTTAGGCTCATCAGACAAATGGGACATGTCAAGGTGCTCTGCTTGGGTCTTATAGGAAATACGCTGAGGTTTTTGTACATCTCATGGCTTTCCAATCCCTGGTGGGTACTTCCTTTTGAATTCATGCAGGTAAGATCAGATATAAATATATATTCACTGCATCTGAACTTTATAATATTCATAATCATTTATGTTCACTTCCTATTAGTAAAAGTGAAATTTCAATGAACTTTACATCTATTTTTCAGGGTATTACTCATGCAGCAGTATGGGCTGCTTGTTGCTCTTACATAGCCCACAATACCCCACCACAATTAAGATCATCTGCTCAAGGTGTACTGCAAGGACTTCATCATGGTCTAGGAAGGGGATGTGGAGCTGTCATTGGTGGAATTTTTGTGAGCAACTTTGGGTCAACTGCTACTTTCAGAGGTTACGGCCTTATTTGTTTCTTGGTACTAGGAGCCTTCATATTTATCAATTTCTATAGAGTAGATCAAGTAAGTGCTTATTTGTGCAAAAAATTAATGATACAAAAAAGGATGTTCAAGGCCAAGTTACACATTCCATCTATTTCAGGGTTTTGTTTCGGACCTTCCTCAGACTGAAGATCCAAGACAAGTGGCGGAGGAAACTGCTCACTTAGCACCTCATGGAGTACCAAGCAACCCGATGCCAAGAGCTTTATCTAGTAACAAATTGCACGAACTATCTCAACAAGACGGCTATGGGGCTACCTATCAAATGGGTCAAGGCGGTACATTGGATATTCCAGGAGGGGGAGGATCCAATCCATTCAGCCAAAACAATGCCACAAATCAGAGCTACGCCTATCAAGTAAGAAATTATATCATTTGATTATAATAAGAACCAATGAATATTTGAATTTAAAAGATGATATAATTTTCGGTACAACAAAATATTTTTATAATTATCTAGCTGACCCGGTGAACTTCATGCCGCCTAACAGTCGATTATTCAAATTTTTAGTTTTTTTAATACTTATTCTGCTATTCGGGATGTCGGGACATCTAGTAAGTAAGAAAATAGAAAAAAAATTAGTAAGTCAACAATTATTTTGCGTTAAAAATAAAAATTATAAAACATCTACAGTTCTTCTAATAAAAGGTAAAAGACAATTAAAATTACAACATCAGATTTTTCATTATGATACCTACTTATTATGTTTGATTTTATTTTTACTTGTACATTGAGTTTTATTATTATTGTAGTACTATATAGTACACGATATTTTTTGTTTGATTACCTGGAGCGTAAATAAACAGAGCAGATGGTTTTCCAACACGGGTAGAGGCAACATACAATTGACCATGACAAAAACATGGATTTTCTAAATTAATACAACGAACACTTAATGACTACCCCTAGGAAGTACTGGAATCTGCAGTCGAATGGTACGTAACTCGGAATACTTGAGCTGCGGGGTATCTAAACGTCTTCTCCTTTATAATGGGCTGTTCCACTGTCTTCAAGCAAAGTTGCTAAATATCTGATGAGGCAAGAGAAGGGCAATTTCATTTTTTGACCGAATTGTTGCCAAATTGCTAAATTTGTCTTAAAGAAGGCATATCAAGTATAAATGAATCACAAACACAAAACACTTTTTATTTTCATAGAAATTTATGGCTTTCGGATCTACTTATATTAAAGATGCATTTCAAATAGATGTTTACATTTCAATTGATATTTTATCACAGATAAATTGTGTTTGGCTGATATTGGATTAGGTATAATATAGAAAAGTGTTGTTTTTCACGCGATTCTTTGAAATTTTCTCTGAGTAAGAACTATGCCTGTACTTAAATTAATTAAAAAAAAGAATTATCGAAATCTGTCCAGCTGTTTTCGAGATTTGCGCTTAGCAACACATTCAGCGATTCATTTTTATATTATAAATAGAACTCCCAACAATTGACGGTAGTTACAAGAAATAAATATATGATGCTTTTTCTGTAGCAACCACCTCAGCAACCTACATATCCTTCAGCATATACAACATTGCAGCAACAACAACCAAGAAATACTGATAACTCGAGTTATGCATGGTAAATAACTTTATTAGGGCAGAAATATAGAGGAATATGAAGACAAGAGCTGAAGACAGGTATATGTGTGGATCAACGTGAAAAAAATTCGTCATATTAAAAGAAAAGAAAAAAATTATAAAAAAATAACAAAGAAAAATTCATAAGAAAGATTTTATCTTTAAATGTATCACTTCACTCTCTGGAACAAGTATTCAAAACTAAAACCTGATATTTTAATTAGTTAAAATATGGAAGCTGATTTCTTTTGAAATGATTATTCTCAAAAAAAGTTAATTTTTCTTATTCGAATTAAAATTATATCGAATGAAATCATTAATTTCTGAAAATTTTTCAATATTTTATCTTCTGTATTATTCATTGTTAATTGTTCATATCATGGAATCAAATAGATTTACCAGCGAACAATCTAAATATGTATATCATTGTTATGTAGAATAGTATTTTCGATTGTTTTTCTTAATTATAGGAAATCTCTTAAATTCGATTTTGTTCGATAGGTTTTTCTGTTAACATCTCAATGTAATGTAAGAATTATGGTACATCTTTTACCGTTCAAGTATAATAGACGGCAGAAATATAGCAGAGAAAATAATGTTAGATGTCCATAAAATTTTATAAATTAGCGTATCAATAAAATTCATAAAAAAGATTTCCGTGATGCATTTCTCTTGCTGAATCCTGAAATAATTTGCTACAGTAAACAATCTTTTGTATGATTGCCATCTATTATTCTATTTTTATCCTGAATTGTCAGAATTTTGAGCGATTATGTTCATTGTTGTGTATATATATCCTTATTAATTTGTTAAATGTAAATACTTGTTGAATCAATTGAATGTTATAGCCTGGTTTATTTAATTTTCTTTACTTATATTAACTTTTCTAGAGTATTGTATCACACTGAATGTTCAAAAATGCCTCATTAGACAAAACGGTAATATTTATCTTTACAAAGTATACTTTTACCAAGATGTTCATTTCATATTTTGAAGACATCTTGAATTTTGATGTTTTCAATTTTGCTGAAATATATATCACGAATACATATTCATGAAAGAATTTTAGATATTCAGTTACTAATTTTTAACGAAAATTTAGAGTAGTACTTTTTAAGTACCTACTATAGGAATATGACTTAAGCTTAAAATTTAGAAGACACAAAGTGGCATCCTTAGTCGATACATATCTTATAAGTATGTAAAATATAAAGAGAAAATTGTAATTTATGTTGTTATGTATTGTGCAAGCACTGTACATCGTTATTAAATTCATAATAATCAAAAATATTTTTGATTAGAATAAATTTAAAGAACGTATGTATATTTATATGTATAGAAGCACCAACTGAACTGTTATATAAAATTGAATAAAGATATTTTTCTCCAAAAGCCAATTACAATGGTTTCATATCATTTCATTTAATTTCAGTACTAGATAGATAGCCAATTTTATCCACAAGCTCCATCCTTCTTGTAAAGGATACGAGTTTCGTGGGTGAGAGCGTAATAAGCTTAGTCAGCTTCAGTTTGTTAGATCCAAGTTCTTCCATCCTGACTGTCCCCAGCTGGGCTCACGCATATAACATGTTCCATTGATTCTATATCTTTTTCACATAGCCTACATGAAGGATCCTCAATCAATCCTAACTTGTTTAGGTGATTTCTGAGGCGACAGTGCCCCGTTAGTATGGTGGTTAAAACTCTCAAGTCTAAACCTAGAGCGTTTAAGCCTAGTCTTCGCTCTCGCAGTGGAAGGTCCACTGATGGCAAGTCGAGCGTGTCTGAGATCTGAGAGACTCATCCAGTGCTCTCCCACCCATATTAGACCGAGCCTACTCCACCCTCCTAGTTTGGCAAGGGTGGACCGACATTCCTTCACCATAACTGACGTACAGGTATCCGATGCCAATACCTTCAGTGCAGCTTGGCTATCGGTGATGATTTTTACTGACCTATTTATTAATCCCCCTGCAAGCAAGAGGTTAGCATAGTGATCAATGGCGAATATTTCTGCTTGAAAGATAGTTGCATGCCCGCCAAGACAGATCGACTGTTCCTTGGCAGCACCTCGACCGTAGATACCAGCTCCAACACCTTTTGCAGTTTTTGAGCCGTCCGTGTACCAACAGGAACCCTCAAGTAGACGGTCCTTGGAGCTGGTCCATTCCTGTCTATTGGGAATGATGATCTGGAATGGCCGCTACATATTGGTTTTAGGTATTGCTATGTCAGACCTCATACTCAGCAACTCGTCCTCGATCAGACTGTAAGGCGCCGGGTACGAAGCCGAACATATCTGTTTCGTTTCGGTGATAGCCATTTTAGCCACTCCTCTTATCACCAGATGAAGAAGGGCAAGGCCCAATATCAGTTTCATGGCCGCAGTGGGTGTAGAGCGGAAAGCTCCAGTAATCATCATGCAGGCCGTTCTCTGTAATTTAGAGAGCTTGAGTTGGGATTGCTTCTTAAGACTGCATTCCCACCAAGCAATACAGCTGTATGTAATACATGGTCTAACCACCATCACATAAAGCCACTGAAGTTGCTTTGGGGCAAGATCCCATTTCTTTCCACAGGTCATTTGACATGCCCATAAGGAACCTCTAGCCTTGTGTATTGTGTTTTCCAAGTGCAAATTTCACGTGAGTTTCAGTTTTAGCTGATATCCCATTTTTTTTTGTCTTCAATAATTATTTTCGTCACACTTGAACAAACAAAACAAAATAAGGATCAACAAAGTAGTCATCAAGAATACAAAATATTATGTGTTTAGGCTTCTGTACTACAAAAGAAAAAAAATAACCCATATAAGATCACACTGACTGTCTGTCGTAACTCAAGATTCTAGAAATGGGTGAAATATGGATCTCCTTCTCGTTCTTTCATTAGAACCTTTTTGGAAAGAACAATTTGACGATGATATAATTATTTTCCCAAGTCCCATTTAAAACTTCTTGCCCCTCGTGTTATTTTGGAAAAATCCGTATTTTTTGAGAAAAAAGATCAAATATTAAATTCCTTTGAATGGCAGGTGCCTATTTGTATTTTCCCGATTCCGAGTTTCTTTAAATGCTGATTGCAGGTGTTTACATAATTTTTTTCCTCAAAAATATGCATTTCTCAAAAAAAAACACAAGAGACGTACTACATGTTCAAATTATACTTTTAATGAAGTATATAGAACTATAAATACTAATGAAAAAACGAGACAAGGTTACTGATAATCCATTTTTATAAAAAGTGGATGAAGGAAAAAATACTGACAAAATCTCTTTTAAAACTGAAAATCTCTGCAGAATTTCAAGCAATTTCCTTTCTTCTCTAACAGAGAAAAAATTAAAAACTACACTCAGATCAGTCCTATCTTGAAAAGAGAGGCATTAAAAACAAAGTTATTTGATATTTTGATAAATCTTTCACCTGTTAGCTCAGGAATCAACACCTGAAGTTGGCATACTTTCAAAACACCTTATACATTCCCACATTGTTTTTCCAGAATTTGGTAATTTTTATTTCCATTAAATCCCAACTTGGATTGTCATTTAACCAACATTTAACACAAGTTTCAAAACAGAAAATTGGCAAATCAGAGTAGCCTTTCAGTCTTAAGCAATGTGCTTACCAAGAACAAGCAATTCATTTTATTGATTCAAATAATGAGAAATCAGTACTTTTTTTTGAATAATTTAATAGGAAGTTCATAAAAAGCAAATTACATTAAATGTATAAAATTCAATTAAAATAATTTCAATTTTACAAAATTTACACCTCGCCAAAATTAGCATGCCCTGTACCTTTTGCATGTTGTTGAGCTTCTACTTGTCCGCTGAGATGAATTCCACAAATCATACATTTCAATGTGAATTTATTGACATCTGTATATTGTCTACTTGATTTAGCCTCTTTTGCTAGCTGTTCTGCATTTTTTAGAACTACATCATCATCGCTTTGGAACATGGTCATTATTTCCATACCCTATAAAAGAGTATTCTAAAATAGCAAACAAGACGTAAAATACTTGTGAATTAAAACTTAAGCATTCATTAATAAATTTTGATTGTTCATATACATAAAGGTGTTTAAATATTAGAATTATTGAGGTTTCCATATAGCCTTACATATCAAACTGACACTATACAATCCACAGTTCAAATCAAGACATAGCTTAAACAACCTTTAACACGTCTTACTGAAGAAGTGAAAGTTAGAACTTTCCTATTTGGAAATCAAAATTACTCACATCAAAATTTTCCATGTACAAAGGGTCATAATGTATCCCATCAAACATAATGAACACTCTCAATGGATACCTTCGATCTTCCCCAAATCTATTGATTATACCATTCAGTGTATCTACTACTGCAATTTCAACACCATGATGATTGGCTAAGACTGAAAGTTCTATAGCTCCACCCCACGAAGTAGGTTCTCTTATCCAGGAACAATAATGAGATACTGGTTTACCAAGAATAGCCTCCGAATATGTTTCAGTCTCTCTAGAAATTGTTTCGGCTACTAAGTTTCTATACCATTGAACTGCTTCTCCAGATTCATCAATTTTTCTATTCAATACAAAAAATACACTACTAAAAAGACAAGAATTATCTGCTGGAACTACTTTTTTAAGGAGAACACCTGGGCAATTCTGTTGATCATTTATTGCTTGTAATAACTCTGAGGAACTGGCAGTCATTTTTGGTGTAGCCTCTTTAATATCATTTTTATCCTTTTCTTCGATGATCAAGGTTTCCCCTGACATAAGGCCGCTGGCAGTAAGAGTCTGAGTTTCATTAGTTATATCGAAGACTTTCGGTGGGAACCCGCTAAGAACTTGCAAGCAATTGATAGTTATTTGTGTCAATGAAGCTAACTCATATTTGAGATCTTTGATAGTACTATCAGGCTGCAAATTCTTGATTATATGATGACCAGATTTAGATTTTACTCGTAATGCGAAATTTGACATTCTAACGGCATCACACCCTCCAAACTGCAAAAAGTGACTTTGTCAATGTGCGACAGGCTTCAGGCTGGTATAACTTTTTGCGCTTTGAATTTTAAATTATTCAATCTACCCGTGAAGTCGCAAATGCGCTTCTATGTTCCACATTTGCAATGGAACTATCATATTTTCTTCAAGCCGTTGCTTTCGATATCAGAAGAAAAACGCCGGTATACATACGAGGGAACTTTAATAACTAAGTGACTGAATTAAAGAATTTCTTGGCAAAAAAGTAGTTTCTAAGCTTGATCCCCTTTAGACTTAATAAATTTTAATCGTTTTTCGACTTTTTTTCATTGCTTCTAAATAATATTTTCATTTTCAAGGCTCCCATAATAGGCGTTCGTTCTTTATTCAACCCAAGTTTTTTACCATTCATCCAGATCATTGTTTAGCTTTTTAAGCAGAATATAGTCGCAAAGGGCTAAATCTGGAGAATATGCTGGATGGGATAAGTTTGAAGTCCAAAGTATTAAATTTACCTATGGTGACCACATCTGCGCATTTCTTTGATAGAGCACTCATTTTCTATTAATCAGCCCAACAGCTCTGAATATTCAGGAATTTTTAAATACTCATCAAGCTCACCGTCGTTTGGGAAGATGATTAACTTTGAGTTACCCTGAGCATAAAAAAATATAAATCAAGTTTTTTGGTGCTTCATAGCTTCTTACCTCAGAATAAATTTTCTTAGAATACTAACTTTTCATCAAATAAACAAAAGAATCAGTAAAGTGGATTTTATTCAAGACAAAACTGAGAACTTTGGTTTTGGAAATATTAAAACAGATTACATATTAAAAACAACACAAAGTATGAAATAAAGCGTTGTCTGCAATAATACTGCATTAAGAAAAATGGAATGAATGAAAATATTTAATCAACTTCTTCAATGGTTGGTCCAGCACCACCGGTTCCAGCGCCAGGTGGAGCACCACCGGCACCTGGGAATCCTCCTGGCATACCACCAGGCATTCCTCCAGGTACACCACCAGCTCCTTGATACAATTTGGTGATAATTGGGTTACAAATGCCTTCCAATTCCTTCTGCTTGTGTTCGTATTCTTCCTTATCAGCCAGCTGATTGGCATCCAACCAAGCAATAACTTCATTACATTTTTCCATTACAGTGTTCTTGTCACTTTCGCTGATTTTGTCCTTGATCTTATCATCTTCCATGGTGCTCTTGATGTTGAAACAGTACGATTCCAAACCGTTCTTTGCAGCAATGGTGCTCTTTTGTTTTTCATCCTCGCTTCTGTACTTCTCGGCATCATTAACCATCCTTTCAATATCTTCCTTGCTGAGGCGGCCCTTATCGTTGGTGATGGTGATTTTGTTCTCCTTGTTCGTGGATTTTTCAATGGCGGTGACGTTCAAAATACCGTTGGCATCGATATCGAAGGTCACTTCAATCTGTGGCACTCCACGTGGTGCTGGAGGAATACCAGTGAGTTCGAATTTACCCAACAAGTTATTGTCTTTAGTCATAGCTCGTTCTCCTTCATAAACTTGGATGAGTACTCCGGGTTGATTGTCGGAGTAGGTCGTGAAAGTCTGAGTTTGCTTAGTTGGAATGGTAGTGTTCCTCTTGATTAGGGCAGTCATAACACCACCAGCAGTTTCAATACCAAGTGACAAAGGTGTAACATCAAGCAGCAACAGATCTTGTACTTCCTCAGACTTATCTCCGTGTAAAATGGCGGCTTGAACTGCAGCACCATAAGCGACGGCCTCATCGGGATTGATGGATTTGTTCAACTCCTTGCCATTGAAAAAGTCTTGCAAAAGTTTCTGCACTTTAGGAATACGGGTAGATCCACCAACCAATACAATGTCGTGAATTTGGGTCTTGTCCATCTTGGCGTCGCGGATGGATTTCTCTACAGGTTCCATGGTGGATCTGAAGAGATCAGCGTTCAACTCTTCAAATCTGGCACGGGTGATGGAGGTGTAGAAATCAATACCCTCGAAGAGAGAATCGATTTCGATGGATGCTTGTGTGGAGGATGACAGGGTTCGTTTCGCCCTCTCGCAAGAGGTGCGGAGTCGACGAAGGGCACGCTTGTTGCTGGTTAAATCTTTCTTGTATTTTCGCTTGAATTCTTGAACGAAGTGGTTGACCATTCTGTTGTCAAAGTCCTCTCCTCCCAAGTGAGTGTCTCCAGCTGTTGATTTTACTTCGAAAATACCGTCTTCAATTGTTAGGATCGACACATCGAAGGTACCACCACCCAAATCGAAGATCAACACGTTTCTTTCGCCGGTTGCCTTTTTATCTAAACCATAGGCAATGGCAGCGGCTGTGGGTTCATTGATGATACGGAGGACCTGAAGACCAGCAATGGTACCGGCATCCTTGGTGGCCTGTCTCTGAGAGTCATTGAAATATGCGGGAACTGTAATCACAGCGTTAGTCACTCCTTTTCCTAAATATGCTTCAGCAGTTTCCTTCATCTTGGTGAGAACCATTGAACTGACTTCTTCAGGGTAGAAAGTTTTGGCTTCTCCTTTGTATTCAACCTTGATTTTTGGTTTTCCTCCATCATTGATGACTTCAAATGGCCAATGTTTCATGTCAGCTTGGACTGTGGCATCATCAAAACGACGCCCAATAAGACGTTTGGCATCTATAAAAAAAAACAAACGTCAGAATATTCAACATTTATCAGGTAAGGTATAAGTTGAAAAATATTTATTCAGTTCGAAACAGAAATCATGAATGTAGCTCATAAACTCCAGTCTGGCATGACATTTTGAATCATCATAGTAAAAATTTCGAAAAATCTTCAGAATTAAAAAAAATCATTCATTTTGTTTTCCCAAACTTGCGAGTTAGGCAGATGATAGTAAATGAATTTAATGAATAAAATTTGTAATGATCTCATGTAGAAGAAATTTTCATAAAATAACTCTCTTTTCAAGTTGATAATAGAACAAGATTTTGTAATATTCTAGGTAATATAGTGTACAGAATAAATCTTTTAAACCTTATATATAATATGCAGGCTTTGTGTACCATTCAATAAAGTTTTATTGACATTGCAACAATGAATACTGAATATCTAAGTAACAATTTTCTGTCAATTTTTCTTAGTAAATGAACAATATAAATTCAGGTAATTACTCGGAATAGTGTCGATAGTTAACTGAAAAAATGTTCACTTACTAATTTTGGGTTCCAGAATCCAAATTTGAAATAGTTTCGCCCCGGAAGGCTATCGTTTAGGAAAAAAAACAAAAATTTCCGTGAAAGTCCTCTCGTCTATATCATTCCAACTCATTGCTTCATTTAATGTCCTTGTTACTATCACATTGGATAATATATGTACATATGTACCATTAATTATTAATTCTACGCTCAAATATACATTAATTTCTTATTAAAATGCTTTTAAATTCGGATGTTTATTTTCTAGACAGTTAACACGCCATATTTACATGATTGCCCCTCAATTCTCAATATTAGGCAACAATTTCACACATATACAATAAAAGACCTACGTGATTTGATCCAGACAATAGTGAATTACTCGCCATCTCCCGCCATAACAGAGAGGGATATTCAAATGGAAATCTCTTTAAACCAAACAGACCTTCGAACCTAATTTAAATTTATAATTTCGAATTGAAAAGGTTAGTAGTTTAGGTTTTAGGTAAAATTAGGATAGGTTTGGAAAGATTCCCATTACAATTTCGGTCTGTTATGAACGAGAGAGACTGTGAGTGAGAGACAGTGAGTACTTCTATCTCTTTCTTGCGTCGTTTTGAACCGTATGTCGTATAATATGAAAACATTGTAAGTATGGCGGGTTAACTGTCTAGAAAATAAAAATTCGAATTGATGAGCATTTTATTAAGAAATTAATGGTACATGTGTATAAATATTACCTATTGTAATAGTAACAAGGCATTTTAATGAAGCAATGATAGAGTTTGGATGACAAAGACGAAGGACTTTCAAGGAAATTTTGTTGTTTTTTTCAAAACGATAGCCTTCCGATGCAAAACGATTTCAGATTAGGATTCTGGGATCCAAAATTAGTAAGTAAACATTTTTTCAGTGAATTCTGACTAAAGTCACTATTCCAATTAATTACCATAATTCATATCAATCTCGAATTATTTCAACACCCTACAATTTTTTGGAACCTTTTCAGGGCTCAATTTGCCTTTATTTCAATTTTTGGATTATTGTAAATCAGCCTAATATAGTATTTAATAGAAGCCCTCAAAATAATTTTATCTCAACTACCAAATGTTTCATAGATTAATCAGACCAAATGAGATATAAAAATACCATAGAAAAGCTAAACCATGAACAGAACTAGTCTTTCTTTCCGTCATATATAGATATAATACCTTGTACTTTATACACATCTTATTTACTCAATTTTTATCATATCCTGGAATGATACATCAATATTCATCTAACCTTCGAGTCTGATAAAGTTCAAGCAAGGTCAAATTTGAAAGAGTAGATCGAAGCAATTACCATAAGCAGTAAAATCAGCACGTCAGACATTTTGAATGACTCATTGCCGATTACAAGGAAGGCAGTTACTTACCAAAAATTGTGTTATTGGGGTTCATCGCCACTTGATTCTTGGCGGCATCTCCAATGAGACGCTCTGTGTCGGTGAATGCGACATAGGATGGCGTGGTTCTGTTTCCTTGGTCGTTAGCGATAATTTCAACTTTTCCATGTTGAAATACGCCGACACAAGAATAGGTGGTTCCAAGATCAATACCAACTGCAGGTGCTTTAGCCATCTCTGCAAATTAGGGAAAAAACCTTGTCAAAGCACAAAATAAATATACGAAAGAGTTGAATATAATGCGTATGATAAGAATTTGAAGCAGCAAGGAAAAACAGAAACACGTGTTGAGAAATACTGGATATTATTCAAGATGACAAATAGTTTTGACACTAGATTAATAAATATTTGGAAATTTAAGAAAAAACGCTCACCTTAGCTTATAATTAGAAGTTGCAGACAATACTTTTATAAATACTTAGTTTACGTGTTATCAGCAGCACGTCTGAATAAGAAATCGGAAGTTGCTGCAGAAATGGCTGGTTTTATATGAGGTCAGGACAATGCTTCTAGAAACTTCTATACGTCAACCAATAACATGGCTTATTCCCTAATGACGCTTGATCCATGCGTTAAGATGTGGACTCCTGATTGGTCATTCGTTGATAATGGAACTTCCAGAAGCTTCCGGAAATCTATTCTAGAATCAGAATATTGGAAAGAATATTAATTAGACTGTAAACACATTTAAATCTAATATTGGAATTCGTATAAAAACGTCATTCTGTCAACTCCATACATAGAAAGAATCCAGATTAGTATATACATATTTACATAGTTTTTATGAATTCCGTTAAAATTGGCGGTAATTTTAGGCGCAGTTATTCGAATTTCAAAGCTAGAACGCGACTAGGTTTTGTATTTCTTTTCATTCATAGAAGAAAGGCGTGTCATTTATACAGACTGTGTTTTGAACTATTTTAGAGTTGAATGAAGACTTTATATAAAAGAAATATACAATATTTCGCAAATTATTGAATAATTCTCCAAAAGAATTCACTTGCTGAGTAGGTTAGGTTAGGTTAGGTCTTCGCCGAGAAGTCTAATTTTTCTTAAATTGAAGATTTAAATTTCATGAACGATCTTATTCAATGATTCATCTTTTGCATGAATAATCTCTCAAATTAGCCATGCTTTAAATTTGAAATAAAAATGCAAATTCAAGATTTATTTTTTAATGATGGAGGCCATTATTTTGAATTTATATTCAATGTTTAAGTTAATTTCTTAACTGAATTGCTTGTTATAGTTTGCTTGCATCTTTTAACAATGTGCTCGGGAACTTAGCCCATTTACACAGCTGGACCTACAGTTTATAGTGGATTCGGAACCACTCTCCTAGACCGTGCAATGATAACTGCCACCACAATGGTTACAAGTTATCTGGTCTTCGGAAGTTTATGCCCTCTTTAGGCGACTATTTCAAATTCAGTACTTTTTTGTTCAAGGACAACATCCATAACCTGACCCCGGAGCCTCGGCTAAGCAGTTCGAAAATGCTTGCGCACTAACCGTGCAGCTACCGAGGCGGTTCTTGTTATAGGTTTGAAATAATTTTTTCTATGTTCTGATTAATTTTCAAATCTGGTTATACTGTAGGTAAATCGATATTCATAAACAAAAAACGACAAGAAATTACATAAAATTCTTCTCATCGTACCCTGATAATGTTAACATAGCAAAAGGCAAGACATATTCTGAACAATGAAATTTTAGTTTGGTACTGATAGGTATTATTAATTATATAAACTAAACCTGAACAATTTAATTCTCTTTAAATAGCCTTCAAAGTTTGCCAAACATTTTAGAATTCATAAAAAAGCTTTGTTTAATACAATCTATCGAAGAGTTGTATTTTGATTTCAACACAAAGGAGGAATTTGTTTAATGGATAAAGAGGATTATAATAATTTTGAGCATTATTGAAAAACTTTAATGACTAATATTTTATTCAAAAGGTGTACAAGTTTAACAAATAAAAACAAAATAAATAGGTTTCACATTCGAATATATATATATATATATATATATATATATATATATATATATATATATATATATATATATATATATATATATATATATATATATATATATATATATATATATATATATATATATATATATATATATATATATATATATATATATATATATATATATATATATTTTATAAAATTTTATTGAATGAAGTTAAGTGTCAGACATTGCTTTTCTGACACATAACTTCATTCAATAAAATTTTCCTGAAATCAAGTTATATAGGTACATTTATCTATTCT
The DNA here is from genome assembly GCA_013387265.2 of Cryptolaemus montrouzieri. NCBI lineage: Eukaryota > Metazoa > Arthropoda > Insecta > Coleoptera > Coccinellidae > Cryptolaemus > Cryptolaemus montrouzieri. The sequence continues at coordinate 22,041,285 of JABFTP020000103.1, forward strand.
AGATTACTATTTTTTCTCAAATGTTAATCTTGGGAGGTACCAGCTATATTTCCGAATGACAACCTGAGATCTTTGGAGGAGTCTGTTAACTGGAATAGTTAATTTTTCAAGTGAAGTTTTAATTCAACTCAAGAAATATGAAATAGCATGTTCATTATACATACTATATCCACATTTTGTGTTAATAAGAATTAATAATATAGGATTAAGTGGTTCTATTATGAAAACAATAATAAGTATCTTTGAAAATATTAAAAAAATCTGTAGTGAATGGAATCTTAAACTGATATTTTTGGGTAGTATTTCATTTTGAATTGAATTGATTTGAATATAATTAATTTTCTAGATGCAAGGTGTCTTTTATCAATTTCTTTTACTTTTCAAGTTATTTGCCTTTAATTTAAAACATAGGTTACCTTCAAGGGTTTTTATTTTTCGTTGCAATTTGTGTGAAAATGTACAAGGTGACCTTTTTACTTCGCAAAACTAGTATAGCACTGATGATTCTCGGCATAATGAATTGATTTCTTATTCTTCAGAAGCTTTCTTGTCTCTCGAAAATTAGGCAAATTTAGAGACAAGCGTGTCTTTTTTATATGCTCATAAAAGACGAAAAAGTTTCTGAACAAAACAGAGTTCATAATAATAAGAAATAGTACTGGTATACTGAGAAAAGGAGTATGGAGACAGAAAAAATATTAATATTACCTTGTAAATTTTCACAACAATTCATGTAGAGCTTCACATGTAACCTACTTTTCTAATTTTAGGCAAATAACTCAAAAACTAAGAAATATTGACAAAAACGAAAAAAATTGTATATTTTAAAATAGGCATAATAGCAAGAATGATTACTTTATGTGGTACAACTTGTATATTTTACCCATTCAAGTTATCCATATATCAGTTTATAATCAAAACAACTTCTTGAAAAGTGTAAATCCGCCACCATATGTATATAATTGATATTCAAAGAGACAAAACAATAATTTTGATTCACAAACGTATCCTCCAATAATCCAAACGAATTCCTTCAAAACAAAATTCACATAATTAATTATACTTTGAAAAGAATTTTCAGAACAATCCCACCTTCAATAATACAGACATGTTATTCATACAAATATTCCTCATTATGTGCCATATACATAAAAAGATATAAGAAAAACAACAATTTTAATCCTATTGAATTATTTTCACATAACACTTCTGATACATCATTGTACATTAAAATTATATTCCTGAGAAGTATGATTGATACACGAGTCCAACTGAAGTGGTTGCAAAATATAAAAAGCAGCACCACCAAGTTGAAAATCCAAATAAACCCCTGAAGACATCTGCCGTAAACACCTACAAAAAACATGAATGAATATATTATAACAAAAAATCAGAACTGAAAGAATACATTTTTTTACTGAAAATATTTGTGACATTAGCAAATAAAATTAAGGGTTTGCTTACACAATTTGAAAATATCTCATTTACCACAAACATTTGGACCGAACAAGTTGGAATGTGTCTTTATTGAGTCTGACAGCGTATGGCATAAATAGAGATTTTAAAAGGCTAAAAGTTATTTTAAAATGCCACATATTTGACGGGAGGTATACAGGAGACCTATTTCTAGAAAAAATTAAGAGTATGGTATATTGCTGGAATGAGGCATCATAAATAAAAAAATTCATTATTTTGTACGCCATTCTGGATCTAATATGATACGAGCAATGGCACTGGGCGACATACCTGATGTCAGTTGCACTGTACATCAGTTACAACTATGTGTGCGAACACTGTTCGATTGTGATGAAGAAATTAAAGCCTTATTATCGAAATGCAAAAAAATCTCGACGCATTTTAACCATTCCCAAATAGTTCTGACTGATATGCATAAAATACAAAAAGAATAACACAATCAAGAATGTTTGAGTGTAATACTCGGTAAGTTGTATTCATTTGAGCATTTATTTTTACCTCGAGATTATTTTAATCAAATATCTATCCACGCTAATACAATAAATTCAAAACACACCACTAAACCGATTTTATTAAAACTTGCTGTAGTATATGCAGGCTGATTATATTGAGTGTATTTAGTTTTTGTCATTTATTGAATTTAAATAATACTTAAAGTTTAAGGATTAATATCTTAATTTATTAACATATTGTTTATACCGACGCAACGTTTCGAACACTTTACAGCGATCGCGGTCACAGGTAGACTAAGATGTTATTTGTCTTTACATAGATTTGAAAAAAATCAAGTACCATCACCTAAAAACGCTTGTGAATTATATAAGCGTTAATTAGTTTAGATGGAATTACCAGAAGAAGCTACCCATAGTAACGTCCAAACAGTTTTGTCGAATATATTGTTAAGTAGCGATGAAGATGATGATAATACCATATCTGAGAATAGTGTACTTTTTGATAAATTTGTTGTAATCAAAATTATACTAAATGAGCACAATAAAGAAAAACGTATAAGTATTAATGATGACCCCTTATTGTGGTGGAAAGTAAATGGAAATGCAAAATTCCAGCCCCTTCAATCAATTGCCCGCCAATATTTGTCGTGTCCACTAGGCTCGGTAGCAAGCGAACAAATTTAGTGGAGATGGCCTAATCTACGACCCGTTAACATATAGATTGGACGGAGACAAAGCTTTAGTTCGTGAAGTATATTACACTACTTTTGGAGTCAATTCATTTGATTTAATTTGTTTCAAAGTTTTTGTTCATTTAATATAATATAATATGCTACTTTTTTTATAGTAGCATATTATATAATATGCTACTTTCTATTGACGTTTCTCCTAGAAAATAACCTATTCCAAATGAATAGCTTCTTCCAAAAGAAGACGGAAGAACCCGGAAAGAAATACATTATTTCATTACTAATAAACGGTCTATCTTCAAAGACGTGACGGTTTTGAATAGGTTTACAACAGCCGGTGACCATAGATTGATTAGGACTACTATTGTAATATCTACCGACCCTGAAAGACCCAAAATGGTCAAAAAGAAAATTAAATCATGTGTTCATCCAGCAGATGAAACAGTATCCAGGCAATTCATCGATGATAAAATGGAGAACATGTCGGCTCCAACTGACATAAATGAACTGAACGACAAATTAGTCAACACCATCAGACAAGCAAAAAACAAATTCTGTCCGAAAATGAAAAGGAGCAGAGAATAAGTCCAGAAACTAAGAAAACACTGGAAGAACCGAGAAACAAGGCTAGCGATGTTAACACGGAACCACATGAGATGAAAGCCATCAATGAGGAGATATCGAAAGCTATTCGGAAGGACATAAAACAACACAAAAATAAACAAATACTCCGAGCTATTGAGGAAAACAAAGGTGTGAAGGTCATGAGGAAAAAATCACAAATGGCAAGAAAGAAATATTTCAGCTTAAAGGCGAGAACGGTAGTATAGTAACGGATAGAGATAAACTAGTACATATAGTAGAAGAATTCCTCACAGCCCTATATAAGTCTCAAATAGATCAGACAAGAGAGGAACCACTACAAAAGATACAAAACCAAGGATCCGAAGAAATACCGGATGGAAACGGAGGATATAAAGCTGGGAGGACCAATATTGATAAAGAATATCCTAGAACTCTTCAATCTATGCCTACATAACCAGAAAATGCTCTATAAAAAGGAGTCAAGACAAGGCTAGAAAACTACAGGCCCATCAGCTTGCTTTATCATCTCTACAAGTTGTACACCAGAATTCTTACAAATAGACTAGAATCGAAATTTGAGCTCTACCAACCAAGAGAGCAGGATGGATTTCAAGTTCGTTACGGCGCTAACGACCACCTACAGTGCTTGAAAACCTTGACCGAAAAGACTTATTGAATATAATAGACCTTTAGTCCTGACATTTGTTGATTTACACAAAGCGTTTGATAAGGTAAAATTAACAGCTATTATAAAAGCATTGAATGAATGCCGAATCGACCATCGATACACAAGTGTCATCAAAAATATATACAACGCCACAACAACGATCAACCTTCACTCCCAGACAAAGAAAATCAAAATAGGAAGAGGCGTAAGACAAGGTGATACTTTATCGCCTAAACTATTCATCACTGTCCTTGAGTATGCTCTCAAAAGGTTAGAATGGGAAAACAAGGGCATCAGCATCGATGGAGAAAGACTCAATCATCTTAGATTCGCCGACGATATCGTACTCATATCTGACTCATCAAATGGTCCATACCTACATATATCTGGGGCATGAAGTGAGGATCGATAGAGACAACCAAACAGCAGAACTGCTCAGAAGAACAACTTTAGGATGGGCAGCATATGACAAACTTCGTGATCTCTTCAAGAGCGATATATTGATCAAACTGAAGAGAGAGGCTTTCAACATGTGTGTTCTACCCGTTCTAACCTACGGTGCAGAGACCTTAACCCTGATCAAAGCATCCGCACGAAAACTACAAAAAACACAACGCAGGTTGGAACGATCCATGCTGGGAATAACTCTAAGAGACAGAATTCGAAACGAGGAGATTCGCAGAAGGTCAGGTGTGGATGATGAGAGTGACAGGAGCTGAGTGGGGTGGGCAGGACATATGCAAGATCGAACGAGGACAATTCTGGAATGGCGACCAAGAGCAGATAAGCGAAGCCGAGGCCGACCTCTAACCTGAAAAGGATCCACAAAAATTGGATGGCAACCGCACAGAATAGAGAAAGATGGGAATGCCTTAGAGCGGCCTATGTTCAGCAATGGACAGTTCAGGGCTGAATGATGATCAATATGCTACTTTGGGATTCAATCCATTTAATTTAATTTCTTGTTTATTTGGAAACATGCCATTTTTTTACATTGTTTGTATTATTTTATAATTAAAATGAAAAAAATTCGACTGAATAATGTTTTATTTGTCCTTAAATAAAAAATATTTCTCCTGCCACCACTTCTGACCCTGTTTCCGCCACCGGTTCCGACTCCGATATATCAAATTTAAAAACTCCTTTACATCCCTGTTTTATACATGGCCGGAAGTTATATTATGTGGATTAATTGTATTCTAAAGAAATTTCGTCCCCTTTCCAAACTCTTCAAAGAGTGATTATAGGGGAAAGCGTCAGAACAGGTCAATATTTGATTTGAAGAGTACTGGCGTAAAGGTTGATGTGAAAATAACCTCACTCTCGACATCCCCCAACTAAAAGTTGAGGAAATCGGTTGAGCGGCATTTCAGCATTGAAAAGTCGTTATTTTAATTCTTTGCTATTGACTATTTGTCAATATTATTATTTATCGGTGACATTTGAATTATTATTATTTAGTGAATTTTCCAAGATATTTTATTGTAAATAATACGAGAAATAATGGTTGAAAGAATACGAAATTAATGGTTAGTGCCTACCATATCTGCACATTTGATTATGATTTTAATTGAATAATTATATCCTGTAATGAATTATGACATTTATCTTCTTAAGATTAATTGATACTTCAAACTTGCCGAAATATTGCACTATGCGAAAGTTAATATTATTAGTCATTTTTATCTTACCGACTTCAAACTCTCAATAGCTAAATGTACTTCAGCTGCTGTATCAGCGATTGAACCATCTACAGTCCCAGGATTTTTAAAAGAATCCAGTACTTTAGAATTCGAAGGTGTGTTCACTGAATAATCATCATGATTGAAAAATGCCACCCAGGTGTATTCCCCTAAAGTTTTATACATGAATGTGAAGAACAGGACCATTACGATTGGTGATATATATTGAACAGTTACTACACAAAGATAGTAGAAAACAGCACTGATCTGAAATCGGAGTTAAATGAATTCTTGTCAATTTGTGATAAATATAAAGACCTTCTTCTGGAAATCAATATTTGTTATTCTTCCTGCTTCTTTTTTCTGTTCTTCTGTTCTATGATAAGCCATATCCAAGTAGGCTTGTAAATACCAAGGCATCAGCAATATTTTCAAAATCATAGTTGCAGTTATGATTAAGATTCGAAAGGTGTCAAAAGTTTCTTTTGTTAATCTGAAATATATTGAATATGTAGTAAAATTGATATAATTTTCATTGAATTGAAGAAGAAAATATATTTAGGAGGTGATCTGATAAATCAAAGATGGTTGGTGTTGTATACAGGGAAATATTAGATGATGAACAATGTGGATGTCAAAAAATTGTAGGGTTCACCAAAATGGTAGCAGAGGCTATGAATATGTCTAGAATGTGTTCGTCACATACTAAACAAGGTAATCCAGTCATGTATGATGACGAGTTCTGCGCACCCAAATGAGTCAATCAGCTGTTTGCCGAATGCATTCGAATTTTATACAGTGTTGTCCGATTACACATACGACAATTTAACAGAGTAAGAAATTTTCAGTTTCAATTTCAGAAAAAAAATCTAGATTTAATATTTGATCGATTAACGTTTTCACCAGATAATTTAAAAATATAGAAAGCAACGAAGCTGGTCCAACCATATAGATTATAGAGCAATAATTTGATAGTGTAACGGTATTTACAATTTTATGCGAAAATCATTACTGAGAAACACAAAACGAAACGTATCATCAAACGTCAAAGTAGCAAATCATCTAGTATACCTACAACCCAGAATACTTTACTGTTTTCCGGGTTGCCAATGTTTATGTTCTGAATAATCTAAAAACACTAATGAAAATAACCAATTTTGAGAAGAAAAACTCCATTCTTATTTTATTTATTTATTCATTGATACCACATGTCAGCGTGTTAGCTGTTACCGTGGAGTTTATTTTCCACAATTTGTTGATAAAAATAAATTATTAATACAATAGTTGAATAATATATACATATATCACGTTGAATTTAACAAGTAATTTTTTACTTTTTTCAAGAAAGTTCGATAGTTAACTGAGTTCTTTATTTCCTGAGGCAAGTTGTTGTATGCACTTATGGCTTGGTAAGTTGGTGAAAGTCTCCCCTTTTCCGTCCTAATTTTTGTGTGATATAGGTTGTTAGCTGTTCTAGTATTATAATGGTGGATTTCATTGTTGGATATGAGATTAGTACTTGATTTCATAAGGTTGTGTTTAATTTTATAAGCCAATTTTACACTTTCTAAGATTTTAATTTTTTTAGAGGCAACACTTTCACTATTTTATAAAGTTCTATAGACGGAGTTTCATAAGCTAGGTCATATATGTATTTGATTGCCCTGTTTTGTAACCTTTCGATCCTCTTCATATTTTTATTACTTGTATTTGCCCAAATGGTAATTAGATAAGATAAACGAGACTAGACATGGGCACTGTATAGAAAATTTCTACTCTCTTTTGACAAATAACAGTTAACGCGTTTTATTGCTCCAATTAAAGAACGTAAAGATTTTATCACATAGTCGATATGGTTTGACCAAGTGAGTTTATTATCGATAATAATTTAGTATTTATACGAGTCCGCTCTCTTCAGTGGCTTGTTGTTTATGTTGATTTTGATGTGATGATTTATTCTTTTGTTTTTTTTGGTTGAAACACATAAAAACACTCGTTAAATGTAGCCAAGTCTCTATTAACTAGGTTATTTAGTTCTTCTAAGTCGTGTCTAGAATACATCAATGCCGTGTCGTCACAAAACATATAAACCTCTCCGCTCAGCTTTGCAAGTCTAATGCTTTCAACATACAGCAGGTACAGTAAGGGACCCAAAACGGAGTCCTGCACAACACCCACATCCGATCTGTGGCACAAGCTTTTGATGCCCCCAACTCGGTACACAGTTCCCTATTTTCCAAAAAAATCTCAGCAGTTGCAATGTACTACCCTAGATTCCAACCACTTTGAGTTTTCTCAAGAGTATAGAGTGCACTACAGTGTTGAATGCCTTTTGTAGGTCTATGAAAACCACAATGATATATTTTCCATCTTTGAGTTTATAACAGATGTTTTGTATAAAATCCAGAACAGCACTCTCTGTAGAACATCTCTCCTGGAACCCATACTGGCACTCAGATATATATAGAAACTTCAATAATCGTTTCTTTATTACTTTCTCGATTATTTTGGAAAATATAGATGTAATTGATATGGGTCTATAGTTTCCTGGATCATGCTTTTACCCTCCCTTGTATATTGGTATTATTTTTGACTTCTTGAAACCTTCAGGGAATTCTCCAGTTTACCTCATCCAAAAGTGTGAATTTGATCATTTGATAAGTTTGCTTTATATCTGTAGCGCTCAGACCATCTACGTCAGCAGAGGTCGAGTTCTTTAATGAATTCATAATCGAGTCCATCTCCTTTAAGTCTGTTTTATACAATACAATACAATAATATGCATTTATCATTATGGATCTCTTCAATCTTTGTATTGTCTATGTTGATATTTGAATGTAGTTTTTTGGCAATAGTAGCATAATGGTTGTTTAGGTAATCAGCAATGTCAATTTTAGTGTTGTATGTTGCTGAGCCAAAAATTCCCCACATTCATTAAAAAAAATTGAAAAAGATGATTTTATGTCCCACAGTCTATTTCCGTATATTCAATAAATTTAATAAAATACTTTGGAATTGTCCCTTTTTTCTATATTTAGTTAATAATTTATCCGTAAACTTTGTTTTTATGGTATTAACAGTATGACATAAGAGAAGTAGTTTATTATTCATTGACTAGAAACTAGAAAAGGAAAAAGGTTTACTAGAGACAAGGGCGTTCAATTATTGTGTTCGCATATGGACGAACTAGTGCGTCCAAATATTATGTATATGTGTAATCTGACAACACTGTATAAAATTCGAATACATTCGGCAAACAGCTGATTGACTGGTTTTGGATGCGCAGAACTCGTCATCATACAAGACAAGATCACCGTAATCCAAAATGTAGGAATGAGTTGATCCAGCTAAAGAATGATTAGCTGAGAATACTTACAAAGAGAATTTCAAAGAAATGAATTTTTATATGTATATTAAGTCAGAAACTTTTCAGATCGATCTCGTAGGTTTTTTTGAAATTACATCGATGAATTTATAAACATAGATCTATATTAGATGAAGTAAAACAAATACTGAATTCACTCACAAAGGTTTCTCTCTGCCTGAGAAAATACGAACAGTTAAATAGTCCCTAGAAACGGGTTTGATCCATAAAATAACTAACAGAAATGGCATTGCAAAGCTCAAGTTCAGCAATATTTGAATAGCTCTGTTTTCCCTAAAACATCTGGAAAAAATGAATAAATGATTTAATATGCTGATTAAAACGTTGTATTGAACATTATTCGGTTATTTAGAAACATACAAAAACAATGCAATTTCAATTGACTCAAAACAATAACTGCAAGCTGGTATTTGATTGATTTCAATAGAAAATTGATCTCAACATTTAATACAAATATTTTAATGAAAAAGAATTTTTTGAGCTTCTGAAGCTGATAAACTTAAAATGGTTGTTGATATAACTTGAATACTCACTTGAGCAAATCCCAATGCATTCTTGCAATCCTTAATCCAGGAAAAGTCAAAATTGCTCCTAGTATTCCACACCATAAGGCTAGAAAAAATTTTAGTACTATTTTCGATGCAGGACCTCTGAAAATTATTTTTGTTGAAAATAGGATTTCTATATTCTGAAATCTAAAGTAATCGATAAGTTTTAAAAAATAGTAATCAAGTTTTGCAGGTATAAAATCTATCTTTTCATATTGAAAACTGGTAATCCTGCATTTAACGCTGACCGCCATCGCGCATCGTGTATCGAGTCGACGAGAAATGTTTCCAAACGATTTGAATTTCAGACAGTGTTGCCAGATCCCTTTCCTGGTGTTCATTTCAATTTCACGTTCAAATAAGAGAATAAATGTTTGATCTCGGGTTAATTATTTAGTACAGTGTTGATAGTCAAAATTCACTGAAAAAGTGTTTCCATACTAATTTTGGGCCCCAGAATCTAAATCTGAAATCATTTTGGCTCGATAGGCTATCGTTTAGGAAAAAGAAAACCAAAATTTCCTTGAAAGTCCCCTTGTCTATGTCATTCAAACTCTATAATTGCTTCATTAAAATGTCTTGTTACTATTACAATATATACCATTAATTGGTAATTCTACGCTCAAATATACATTAATTTCTTATTAAAATGCTTTTCCATTTGAATGTTTATTTTCTTGACAGTTAATCCGCCATATTTACTTTCCAGATATGATTGCCCCTCAATTCTCAATATTAAGCAACAATTTCACTTATTTACAGTCCAAGACCTACGTGAGTTGAACCTGTCAATAGTGATGTACTCGCCATCTCCCGTCATAACAGAGAGGGATATTCAAATGGAAATCTCTTCAAACCAAACCTAACTAACCTAACCGAACCTCAAACCTAATTTAAAATTATAATTTTGAATTGAATAGGTTAGTAGGTTAGGTTTAAGTTTAAATTAGGTTAAGTTTTATTTAAAATTAAGTTAGTTAGGTTAGGTTTGAAAATATTCCCATTTCAATTTCGGTCTGTGATGAACGAGAGAGATAGATTGTATCTCTTTCTTGCGTTTTGAGCCGTACGTCGTATAACATGTAACATGAAATCATTGTAGATATGGCGGGTTAACTGTCTAGAAAATTGACATTCGAATTTAAAAGCATTTTAATAAGAAATTAATGTATATTTGAGCGTAGAATTACTGATTAATGGTACATGTGTGTATATTTTATCCATTGTAATAGTAACAAGCCATTTTAATGAAGCAATTATAGAGTTTGAATGATATAGACAAGAGGACTTCGAGGAAACTTTGGGTTTTTTCCTAAACGATAGCCTTCCAGGGCAAAATGATTTCAGATTTGGATTCTGGGACCCAAAATTAGTAAGTAAACACTTTTTCAGTGAATTTTGACTATCGACACTATACTAAATAATTACATTCAGTTACTTTTTTGAACAGATTGCAGTGGATGAGCCGAAATTATTCTTTCTATTAGACTTGACATTAACAAAAAAAACCCATGTTCCTTCCGCCCCCGAGAAATTACGCGAGTGTTTTGCTATCGGTTTCACTTCAACAGTATATCTTATCTTTTGCTATTTAATTTTCAACGATAGGTAGTCAAATCTCTGACGTGAGATAAATCGCGGCAACACTGGCTTGAAATTCAAATCATTTTGAAAAATTACCTGAAAACTTAAAGAAAATTCTTCAATATTATGTTCATAAATACCTACTTACGAAGAACTTAAACCTTGTTTTTCTAAGAAATTTGAGGCAGTTTCATTGAAACTATTGTAAGCATTCTCTAGACCCAGCTCTAAAATGCTTTCATCAATTATTAAGATTATCATAGAAATCAATAAATAAGTGAAGCCCATCACTATACATGTTGATCTTTCTCCCACTGATTCTTCTCCTTGAAATATTGAATGGTTAGTGATACCAGCAACTTACTAACCAACTGTTAAGGAAAATATTTCATATCAGCTGTTTCTAATACAATATTTGAAAGGATACAATGTAAACAAAATAACTAATCCACACCATAACATACTGAGATTAACTTCATCCTTCAGTGAGAACCAAGTTTGATAAAGCTTTAAATAAAAATATTCAGTTTAGATCAGTTATGGTAAATTCAGTGCTACAATAGTAAATTGTTCAATTAGTATTTTATGTGAGATGGAAAATATTACCTCAGTGATTACATAAACTATCAAGGCATATACAGAGAAATCCACAAGCCACTGATACTCGGTAAAATATCTTAAATGTATGACATCTAACTTAGAAACTTTTGCAGTTTCTAGTTGAACATCTAAATTTCTTGGAATATGGAATGTATCGCTGGGACCTCTACCATTATTTTGCACTTTATTCTTCCTGACTTTGGGTTTTTCCTTCTTTATATTAGCTAGTTGTTTCAGTTCACTATTGGTTGGGTACAAATATCTTATCAATCCGGTAGAACATAAAAGCCACCTGCCTAAAGAAAAGTGGGGACCCAACTTTTGAATCACACTTATCATCACTAAGGTAATGACCAACTGAGCCCCTAATACAGCCTAAAACAATCCACAATAGATTAATGAATTCAAGAAATAAAAACTTTTTGATTCACCATCTTATTTTTATTAAATTGGTTGTCCGATGCTGCTTTTCTACATAATTGGAAGATTACCAATTAGAACATTTAATATTATTTATAGAAATAGCAGTAACTCTGTTTTATAGAATTTAACCTCAATAAGAGTATGGAGCTAGACATTAGTTTCATTTCAGTAAGTTAAGAAAGATACATTTTATTACGTTCGGTCAAACTGAATTTAATTTCAAAATTATTTTTTTCATCTAATTGGATTGGACTACAAATAATCAGCTTTTATTTAAAAGTAGTAAAAATTTCATAATATTGGAAATTCTGGAAATTCATTGAATCCACACCTCTGTGTTCTATGTCATGTCACAGAAATTATGAGAATAATATTCCGTGATTTACAAGAAAACCAAGATGATAAATTTCACATGCTAAGAATGCAACACGGTTACATCTTTGAAATAAATTATAAATTGGCTTGCTTAGTTAGAACCTGATTCAGATGTAGTGATGATCAAGTTTAATACCCTAGCCGCCAATTAGAGAAAAAATGCTTTTAGTGAGCGGCACAAATAATAAATTCCCCATGAAGACTGGACGCCAAAAATTGATTTTTGTTTGTTTGTTTGGATGGACCTACACTTTATAGTGGACTCCGAACCACTCACCTAGACCATGCAATGATAACTGCCACCTCTAAGGATCAGCCTTCAGAGGTTTATGGACTCAACCTTTGGTTATGCAACCAGATATGTAAATTTCATATATATACGTGAGACAAACACACCAACATCCATATCTTACCTGGGATTCGAACCCGGGCCCTTGGCGTGGCAGTCAGTACCTCTACTGACTTACCAACGGAGGGAGATGCCAAAAATTGTATTATTAAATCTGGAACAGAAAACTCTTCATATAAAATACGCTGTACACGAGAAAACTCGGCAAAATTATTGAATGTTATTGTTCATTATCAGAGACCTGCCCCTTGTCATAGTGAATTCAACCTGATTAAAGTCGATTTGGGCTCAGATTGAATCTATGGCGTAAAAATAATTAACTTTCAAACTGGATGGTGTAACGAAACTCTTAACTGAATAAATGTAAAATGTATTGCATTTGTAGCAAAAGTAGCACCAGTGCTAGGGAGATGGTAAGACTTATTCGAAGCGTGAGCAGACATCTATGTAGTATTAGGTATAGATTTGTTCCATACCTCTCTTCGACCGTTGTCGGTTCGTAAGTTTTTGTCGCTGATCTTCATCTTGACTCTTGTCATTCTTTTCATTCTGTCATTGTTTTCAATGTGGGCAAGTCCCCTTCCGGGTGTATCTTTTCTAATATTTTCCTCGTCGTATTCATGAAACAAACCTCTTTGATAGCATGCAGGAATACTCTTACGAGGGTGTAGTACCAGTCCTAGAATGTTTGACTCATTTGAAACGTTCTTTAAATTAAACAAGAATCACGAAGAAATAATATATGGGAGATTTTCATTGCTTTAGAGATTCAAAAATGTTTCGATTTTCACCCATATGGGTGAATACGGTGCCTGCTCAATGGTATTTACCATGTATCTGGTAAAAAATCTATACACGCTTAGTGTGACGGCGTGTTATCGAGATGCAATATCCAATATAATAAAAAAAAACGACTGTCAAAATTTTTTCGCAAATTTTTCTTCAAATTAAACAAGAACCACGAAGAAATAATATATGAGAGATGTCAACCCAAATTATTGGGTTCATAATGATTCTAGAACATCTATAGGTCATAATCGGCATCACTTAGAAGACTAAACCTAGCTATCGGGGCTCTCTTGGTCAAACAGAGAAGGAATTGTTTTGTTGAGTTTGAATATTGAAGGATTTTGCAATCATACTTCAAAATTGGCAAGCAAGAACAAGGAAGTGATTATGTTTCAGGAGACACACTGCGACGGAAGAACATTTCCGCGAAAGTGGAAATATCGCAGGTTATGATTTTCTCCTTAGTCCTTTTATGGCCTTGCTTGCTATGTAAAATCTTTTCTTAAATTCAAGTGTGTTTAGACATATAAGAGCCAGGTATGATTGTTGAAATATTTTTCTGTTGGTTTTCTTTTTCCATTTTTACAGATTCCTGTCCCAAACCCCCTTGTCTTCGGTTGGAAATCATGGAGTGCAAGATGAGAATTGAAGCTGCTAAGCAGAAAAAATCTTTGGTACTCTTTATGTACACATGACACTAACACAACATAAACAGACAAGCTATTGCTAGCGCAAAACGAGTTTTTTTGAATCATACGCAAGATAGTATGGTTCCCTGTTACATTTTCCTGAGCTCACACTTGTGTTTTTCTGACACACACCAAAATTATATATATATATATATATATATATATATATATATATATATATATATATATATATATATATATATATATATATATATATATATATATATATATATATATATATATATATATATATATATATATATATATATATATGTATATCTCATTTCATATTTTATTTATTTGTTTATATAAATGTAAAATAATTAACTGACAATTTTGTCATATTTATATTCAGAGCAGTATTCTATTCGATCGTTCACAACTTCACACAAAGGAAACTATTAATGAGTAACATTCAGTGTTACTTGACTAAGGTCTGTACACTGGATTTTGCCGGGGAGAAAGCCTCTGACACTACTCGTTGGTACATTGATATCATTGTCTGATGATGCTATAGTGTGTTTATATTCTGGTAGATTGATATATTCTCATAACATTTAACGTTATCCTAATATATAATTATTCCAGGATATGTTTTGATTATAATCATTGCCTGGCAATGGTATTAATTACCGGGTGGTGGATTTATATTTTTTCATGAAATCAGTTTGATTGCATATGGGCAACTCGCCGAGGTAAAAACCCCTATATATATATATATACCTCTCGAAGGGTGCACGAATACTTTCCCAAGCCTATATTAGAAAATAGTGAGTTCAAACTTTACTGGGACAGCACTATAATAACAGACAGAACGGTGCCGCACAACAGACCTGACATCATTATCTTCGATAAGGACAACCGCCGAGCTACCATCATTGATATAACCGTCCCTGCGGATGATAACATCAGCAAGGGGTATACGGAGAAACTAACGAAGTACCATGATCTAGTTTTTGAAATAGAAGAAATGTACCAGGTCAGATCGGCTAGAATTCTTCCCCTGATAATATCCACGAATGGATTAGTTGAGAACCACCTGGCAGAAAACACTGAGTTCCTAGAACTTGATAGAGAACTAATAAGTAGGGCACAGAAGGAGGTGATACTCTGGACCACAAGAATCGTCCGAATGTTCCTAACTGCTGCCTAGGAAGTCCTTGGTCAGTAGACCCGGTCTTTCTAGAGGAAACCCCTGAATGGTGATATAAAAAATATATATATATATATATATATATATATATATATATATATATATATATATATATATATATATATATATATATATATATATATATATATATATATATATATATATATATATATAATATATATATATATATTCTGAATTGTTCATAGTCTACTAATTGATTGGATTAATGAGCTTGGTCAAGTTCAGCTATAATTTTTCAGTTCACAGCAAATAGTCCATGTTTTTGTGAGAATATATTTTGTGTCTCTTCAGTCTAAATATTAAGCTAACTTCAACACAGGAATAAATGATGAATAATTACAAATGTTTAAGAATTATGAATATTATGTTCTCAACACTAAATTTTTGCTTCAATATGAACTTTTGATCCTCTGGAAGTATTTGGGTTAGGGTTGTAATATTTTCTTAATTCATGATAATGGATAACAATCAATAAAATTCAGTAACCATTGAAACTTCCTTGTTCAGACTTTTTAGCTATCGGTGTTTAATACAATTCTGAAAGAATAAAATTGAGACAATTACACTGTATCAAAAGAACTTGAGAATTTATACTTTACAATATTATTCAATTATATATTTGCAAAATTTTACACATGAAAAATTATTTGGTCATAATGCAACAAAATATTTACTCCACTCTTCTCTTTTTCACTAACGATCCAAGAAGATCAGATATAGCAGGCAGATTATTTGTTTGATCTCCTGCTCCCGTATTCACTTCTGAGCCCTTAGAAGTACTCTTGATATTTCTATGCTGAGGGAATGTGGGCATCAATTTTGGATCACAGGGTAGAGGTGGTTCCTTGAAGTAACTACTTTGTAAACATTCTTCAGCTGTAGCTCTCTTTCGTGGATCATACATGAACAAAAAATTGAGAAGGCGTAAACCTGCTGCAGATAACCAAGGAAATCTTTGCTTAAGGTTATTATAGGGTTGCTGCTTAAGTGTGTAATTCTGAAGAGCTGGTAATTGACTAAATCCAGGCCATATAGCATCTGAAGGAGTGCCTAATAAATCAACAATTAGTTCTAATTGTTGGATCTCAGAACGTCCTGGTAAAAGTGGTTTATGTCCCAATAATTCTCCTAGTATACATCCTGCAGCCCACATATCCACACTTGTTGTCTGAGTAGGAGCTTGCAATAACAATTCTGGAGCTCTGTACCACAGAGTTACTACGTGAGGTGTCATTGGTCTTAGTGGTACACCAAACCATCTAGCAAGTCCAAAATCTGCTATTTTCACACATCCTTTATCTGTCATCAAGAGATTAGATACTTTTAGATCTCTATGTACCACAAAATTATGATGTAAATATCTTAGACCACGTAATACTTGAAGCATAATGCACTTTACTTGAGATTCTGTGAATGGGGCTTGCATATTATCTAATAACGATGCTAAATCTTGTTCACAGTATTCCATTGCCAAGAAAATACTTTCCAAGCTTTTACCAACAACAACCTCTTTTAAATGAACTATATTTTCATGTCGACAATTCAATAGGACTTGGATTTCTCTTAAACTACTCACTGGAATGCCATCTCGTTCTTGATCCATGCGTACTTTCTTCAATGCTACAATTTTATCTGAAGCTGTATCTTTTGCCCTATATACGATACCATAGGTTCCTTCTCCAATTCTGTTAAGTTTTTCGAATTCAGAAACGAATCTACACTGTCCAAGTAAATCTGATTCAGGTATCGTCATTTGCTTACCGCTTTTGAATGAGGTTAGTACACCTTTTTTTGTGACTGGAGCTGAAGGCTCCGACCCATTTTCTTGTTCCTTATTTGTCTTCATTTGCGATGGAGACTTACGTAATAAATCAACACTCATTTTTTGTCAATAATCGATATTTATTCGAAATCAAACTTCTTTTAATTTGTCACTGTATTATTGCTCCACTTCTGTGGAAACTGTAAACAAGCCGATATTCTGTGATGGATCCTCGAGTATTTTGCTATTTATATATTTTTCTTCTTTATTCTTTTCAAACATGTGCTCGGATACTATGACAATTTACACATGTGGACCTACAGTTTATAGTGGATTCCGAACCACTCTCCTAGGCCGTGCAATGATTGCCACCACAAGGATTACGAGTTATCTGGCTTTCGGAATTTTTTTTGTAGACAAAGAGGTGGAAAATCTTCTTCGGAGACGGGGTCAATGTCGGATGTTTACCAACTAAAAACCTCCTCTTGGGGCTTCAACTAGAAGGCTATAGTCCCCATGCAGAAAGAAAAGTGGCGGAAGAAAAAGGATAACTCGGATGGGATGTCCGAGTGTCCGAGGGGAAGGCTGGACGTGAATGTCCGATATTCCGGAACTCGTAGAGTCCGAAGTTTAGCTGGGCGGATGCCCGAATTGGCTGGTCGAATGCCCGAGATTAAGTCCAGGTACGCATCTAATTTCAATTATAGTACTGAAAAGTACAAATTTCCTCAATCGACGGTGTATGGTCCACTTTATTCAGCCGACGTCAACGGTGGTGCACATGCAGACGCATAGAATGGCCGCGAAGGTAACCTGCGTCAAAGTCCTCTCAAGCTGCGCTGAACTGGAAATCTAAGCTTTGCTGAAAAGGCATCCGCTGACGCTGGTGGACGACGCCGATCTTCTCGGGACAGCTTCCAACGGGAGTGCAGCTGCAGCGCATAAAATGGGCCTGCGCTGGTACAGATGCCTATGTTCAGCCTCGCAATGATCTCCGCTGTCGGGTATCCGCTGAACCTCCTGGGACGACTTCTCTGGACGGCTGCTTTCAGAAGTTGATGACCTTCATTTTATAGGCGACTCTTTCAAATTCATGGGCATATACAACATGCGGCTGCAGGACTTAAAGCGACAGCCGCATGTTGCTATACATATGATTTTATCTATTCTGTGCCATTGATCCATAATTGAATATTCTGTGATTTATATAAGGATTCGTTCCACTGTTGAAAATTCGAAGCTACCGACTGAATATAGTGCATATATAAATAAATAAAAATTATTCTCGTTATGGAGTTTTGCTATAGTAATAATTTTTCTGCCCCCGGCAGCAAGGCTGACACAACATTAGTAATAATAACTAATAACTATTACTACTATTCTATGCACTAGATTACATTAGGATATTTTGAATACATAGAGAACAGATTTGACGTTCCCATTCGTAAAGTTTGAATTATTTATAGCCCTGTAAAATGTTATTTATTTTAATTGACATATGTTTATCGCAATTATCATGAATAGATAACATGTAAGTAATAATTGTTCTTTTGGCAAACAACAACAGTACCAACTCTTTTTCTTTTGGCAACTTTTCTGAATTCTACCTTATCTTATTTTGAACTATTTCGGTAGTGGGACGTATACTAATAAATTTTTCATTTTGAGTATTAGGTAATTACTTTTAGATGAAAATTAAATAAAATTACATTTCTTGAAATAGGTATGTGCTTATGACATCCGCATTTAAATTTTAGAATTAAATTCAGATTCATCAAAAATTATGTCTTTGAAAGCCATAAAATATGAAAACCATAATTTGGAAATCTTGGATCAATTGTTACTGCCCGCTCAATCAAAATATATTAATATTAAAGGGGTTGAAGATGGTTGGAAGGCTATAAACAAAATGCAGGTGAGATTTTTGAGCTTCAAATAATTTAAATTCTCTATATTTAATATTTTCTATTTATGAAATAAGTATACGAGTATGAAAATATTCTATGAATTAAAACCTTATTGTTTCATTCTGTTGATTGCTGGTACAGGTATTTATTAAAAAATATTTTAGAAATATTTTTTTTTCATTGCCCAGTTAATAGGAATTGGTGTAAATTAAACATTTTGTTAAGTTATTCTTACATTTTTCCTATGTCATACATGAAGACAAAGAGTTCATTACAAATCAATTAAGGGAGAAAATACCATAATGTCAATTTTCATTTTATTAGTAGTTTATAAGGTCTTTTGTGTTTATTACTTCTTTATATAATGTAGGTGAGAGGAGCACCAGCTATCGCAATTGTGGGTTGCCTGAGTTTAGCCATTGAAATACAAAATGATAAAGTTGAATCAAAGAAGGATCTACGCCAGGACATTGAAGGAAAACTGAATTATTTAGTATCTTCTCGACCAACAGCGGTGAACATGAAAAAGGCTGCAGATGAACTAATTGCCTTAGCAAATCAACTATACAAAGATGAGACTGTTACTATAGACGCCATGAAAGCCAAGTAAGTAGGATTTTACTTAACATAGAGCTATATAATTCTGTTATTATATTAAAATGTTAGACATTGATGTAATTTAAACACTTTGAAAAATTTTGTATACTGATACTAGGTTTGAATGATGTGTTCTTCCTATCAAAATACATTCAAGTTTATGATTGAAACAACTCCAAAAAGTTCAAATGAAATTCTGTAAAATAAATGAATAATTGAGGAAACTATTATTCATAGAAACTACATAAGGAACACACACTCAAGTGTGGTATTTGCCAAAGCTTATCATATAAATAAAGCTTTTTTTTCACCACTGGCGTCGCTAATTTTCTTTTTATACCAGTGTAAATATAGAGAAAAATAAATGAACGTGAAGTTAATGAATAATAACTAAACCAATTGTTAAATGTAAAATACATATGTGAATTATATTTATGAATTAAATATAATTAGGTATTATATTATATTATATTATTTAAATCTGAAAAATCATAATAATTTTTTGTTCAGTTTAAATTAATTAATTTTGAAATAATTGGATTGTTCATTTTATTTCATAATTCAAACTACTGCTTCATACTCTAATGCTATTTTGGTACATTCGCAACACTAACGCCCTCTTAAAAACCCAGTATGCTTGCAACACATGGAGTGGTGCTCCTTATGTAGTCTCCATGCTATTATTATTCACATGCTTCAAACATTTATTTAGGTCTGGGAAAATGTGGTCTCATCATGCATATCCTACCCCTGTATTAATGTAGTTTGAGGTATGCCAAAAATATTTAAAGCAGACACTCGTAACTGCATATCATTAAAAAATAATCTATTTACTGTGAGACAAACACAATTTTCATTTTACACAAATTTATATCTAACATAGAATCCATGCTTGAAAATGAGTAGTCTCCATGCTATTATTATTCACATGCTTCAAACATTTATTTAGGTCTGGAAAGGGGTGGAGCCTATCATGCATATCTTACTCCTGTATATACTGTTGTTTGAGATATGCCGAAAATATTTAAAGCAGACATAACTGCATATCATTAAAAAATAATCTATTTACTGTGAGACAAACACAATTTTCATTTTACACAGATTTATATCTAACGTAGAAGCCATGCTTGAAAATGATATAGCAGACAACAAAGCAATAGGAGAAAATGGTGCCAAAGAAATCCTTCTGAAAATGCCTGGTGATAGTTTGGTGAGGATACTAACTCATTGCAATACTGGTTCGTTAGCTACTGCTGGTTACGGTACAGCTTTGGGTGTCATCAGAAGTTTACATGCTATGAAACGTTTGGGTAAGTTTCATTAGAAAATCAGAGTTAAGTATAGAAATTAAAAGTGAAAGAAGATTTTATGAACTAAATTGATGTTATTAATCAATAATAACTTTAACAGTTTAGTTTTTTGTTTTCTTCCTTTTCTTTTGTTTTCTTTACTGTTCTTATTTCAGTTTCTTTTTCTCCTTCCCTGTTCTTTTGTCAGTTTTATGTCATTTGTTGTATTTTTTCTCTTTGATAATTAGCTGAATGCACAGTCTAGGGCATATAGAGGTAGTTCAAGATCTCATGGCACATGCGTCATAAATATTCTGCGCGAGGGCGGCGCTTCCATTCGTGAAATTCGGTATTTATAAAAACGCCACTAACGCAGAGGAATAACAATGCAGGGCTGAACTTACCCAACCGATAGCATGCGAGAATTGCGATAGCATGCGAGAATAATGCTCTGTCTTTGAGTTTGATTTTTTCTCCAAACTGACTTGTAGAATTTGATACTAACGGTAGAATAAATATTTTCTCATTTTCATAGAATATTGAGGTATCAATAAGAACGATATCTGGTCTATTGTGTTTTACAGCTCTGTTGCACAGAATTGTTTTATCAAAATAAAGTTTATATTTGTCATTTTCACAAATAATCTCAGGTTCATATTTTTGAAATTTTTTTCTTTTGGGAATTAGGTCATGTTTAATTCCTAGATTGAAGTGGATAATATTAGCGACGGCATTATGTCTTTCTAAATAATCTGTTGAAGCAAGGACTGAGCAAGATGATAATATATGAAAAACTGTTTCTGAAGAACAGAAACATCTACGGCAAGAATCATCTATATTTTGTTTGATGATATGTTTTCTATAATTCCTTGTAAAACAACCTGGTCCTGGATCGCAATATATTCTCCATACTAACCATATTCGATGCAATTTCATCAATATAATCATTTTTCAATTCTTTAGGTGCTTTCCGTGTAATTCCTTCTGCATATATATATATATATATATATATATATATATATATATATATATATATATATATATATATATATATATAGGTAGTGTAACTCTCTGAACAGCTTGGTCACAGTGGTGATATAATTGTTTTTAACACTATTCAAAGGCGGATATTCAATGGACTTGATAATTTCACCATTCTATTAGAGTGTGATTCAAAAACATGTGCAGTCCAAGCATTCTGTCTTTGAGTTTGATATTTTTCCGGTAAATCTTGAAATCGAAATTTCTCCAAACTGACTTGTAGTATGTGTGATATCGATTTCTTTTTCCTCACGAAGTTTGATACTAACCTCATAGGTGTGTATGCCTTCAATATTGAGGTAGATTTCATTTCCTGGATTATTTGCAATAATATATATATATATATATATATATATATATATATATATATATATATATATATATATATATATATATATATATATATATATATATATATATATATATATATATATATATATATATATATGGGTCTCTCTCCTCAGGCTCAAAACTTTATCAGTTTTTGTCCTAGAAAGTTGGAAGATATCTCAAATTGTAGGTATTTCACTCATCATTAAAATGATACATTGGTAGAGAGAATATCGTTTATACAAAAAACAAGGAGAAAATAAAATTTTCCTGATTTTTCCTTTATTATTTTTTCTCACCCTGTATATCGAATTCGATCTCATACGTTAAATACTATTATTAATACCTTTAAATTTCCTAAGGAATTCTATTCTCTTGGAGCGGAGAATTTTTTTAACCAGGACCTTTCGGTTGTCCTCAGATTTTCTCCAATGAAATCCCAAGTTACTGAAGATTTTTCGGAAAATGCTCAATTTTCCAGGAATCTCGAAGCAGTCATCTTTAAGGGATTGATTAATGGTCCTCATGATTGGTCTGGTGCTGAACATTCAGTTGTAAATTGTATTTCGGATGATTTCCGCATCAAAATCATCCACCGTAGATCTTGGGCTAGGTTTGGCAATTGTTTTTCTAGGTGAAGAAAATTTAACGCTTTCTGGTTTTGAATTAATCTCTCGAACAATTCGACGAAAAGTCGATGGGTATACTAAGATTCTTGGCCTCTTTTTCTTGTCTCATGAAATCAATCGTACAATCGGAAAATAATTTCCCTCGCTTGGCTATGAACAACTCGCTTCAACTTCTTATCCCTGTTACAAGAAATGGCAAAATTAAAATACAAATTCTTTTTCATTTAACAAATATTGATACAGAAAAAAAAGTTGTGATTGTAATATATATTGGAAAGTCTGAAATCCCCAAAAATATATTTCTAATCATTCTGTATATAAAAACGAAAAATTACATTCTTGTGTATCGCTTCATCAAGAATGCTTGGCTTTTTTATTTGACATTTTAGACAATAATATGGTTATGTAATGTTGAATCAATCTATGGATAAAACTATAAAGCTAACATTTCATGCTAATTATGGCAGAATGACGGATTATAATTGGATGAGAACTAAAATACTTAATTTCCTTTAGAATTCAATACTTGTTTCATTTGATAATACTTACATTTTCATCCAATGCGGAACTCCAAAGTCTTGATAAAGACTATTTATTCGGTTATTTCAACAAACAAGAAAAAATAAATATACACAGGAGATCCACAACAGATACTTTCCGAAACACCGATAGCAAGGATCTGAATGCGGCACGGTGCCACCAGTGAGTTAAATTGGAGATGGACAACTTTTTCAGGTAAGGGTAGTATGGACCGAACTTTGTCTTTTCGCGCAGGGTGACGCACGTGCCATTAGATCTTGAGCTATTTCTACGTATAACTGCTGCAGGTGTATAATGTATAATATTTTTTCTATGTATTGAAAATTAATTCAAGAAATAAATAAATAAATATTTCAGAACATGTTTACTGCACAGAGACCAGACCATATAACCAAGGAGCCAGACTTACTGCCTATGAATTAGTTCATGATAAAATACCAGCTACTTTGATTGTTGATAGTATGGTTGGAGCTCTTATGAAGCAGAGAAATATATCAGCAGTTGTTGTAGGAGCTGATAGAGTGAGTATAAAATTTTATTAAAGTGTAAGAGTTATAGTTTATCTTTTATATTTGAGAATGCTTTTGGTTCTAGGTAGCGACCAATGGAGATACTGCTAACAAAATTGGAACTTACCAAATTGCTGTTTTAGCCAAGTTCCATGGAGTACCATTTTATGTGGCAGCTCCATTCACTTCTATAGATAAAAAAATATCCAGTGGTGATCATATTGTAATTGAAGAAAGACCTGACAGGGAAGTGACACATGTCGGAGAACACAGGATAGCAGCACAAGGTAATGAAATAAATTTATAGTGTGGTTTATGCTGACATAGAATGGTTGTATTCTTCATAAAAACAAAGGTATGAAAATGATACACCAGTACATGAAAAATGTAAAAATTAATGGTTTATGATGAAAAATATGGTATATTCCGTTTTTCACATTTTCAATGGCGATATGTGAGAAAAGTTCCAGGAAAACAATGTTTTTGGACCTATTATTTGAATATTCTTTATGGATTTCATTTTTTAATCAACCTTTCACTACCCAGGTGGTCGTTTTGTAATTCAGGTAACCTTGTGGAGCTTGAGGGGCTGCTTATCATCATTGAGTTTTTCTAAAAAAATCTTTGTTTTGTGTCAAATTAAGTTTATATTGTCGATTTGGGATGCATAAATTAGAGAAAAAAATGATAAGACTAATCAAGCTTATTTAATTCTGAACATCAATGCCTGTTAATCTTGAGCTTTGTTTCTCAACTAAAACATGAAACTATGTGAAATAGGAAGCATAACAAAAAATAATTACTTTTTCCGAATCTCACAAAATATTTGGAGGAGTTTTTGAACAGGTTCATTAATTTTATGCCACTAAAAAACAAGCCGTAGTATTATATTTGTGATAACTGATAACTGGACTGTAATCTTGTTTAACACCATCTACTTCTGATTCGATGGTATTTTCTGCAGTCAAGTTCTCGATCAAAGCTTCGTTATTTGAATGTGAAAGATTTGAAGGAGGTCTTTCAGAAGGATGCAGTTTGGATGTGGTTAATTCTCTTTTCATTTGACTTCTAAGATCCATTCATTCTTCAAGTTAGTAGCTAGATTTTGTTAGCACTTTACTTAGGAAGTAGTTCAATCAAAAAACTCTATGTCGACGCACGGCTCGAGAGACCGCGTCGTTATTTGAAGTCGACTTAACTTTCCGAAACCGTGTTCGTCAGCATTTTTATTACAACCAAAGGTATCAATTTCAGTAAACTAACAGCTACTAAAGAGATACGCCCTCTCCTGAACTTGAGAGGTAAATATGACATATTGATAATTCTCATATTATTCGCATACACCTCTCATTGCCGCTTAGAGGTTAACAAATTTTCCCCCTGAGAACATTCTCTCGCATTTTCCAAGTACACCATAAATCCTTCAGTTTTTTAAATTGATATTTAATACTGAAGAATTTTTTTAATGTACTCATTCTGGAGAATATGCTCATGCGTAATGAAGGCCGCGAAGAGTGTCAAGTTGAGATTATAAATAAGAAAGATAGAGATTTGTTAGTTAGGACTTTTTTTACGAGTTTCGTTCTCTTTACCAATGTATTGTGATAATTTCTAAATTATCAAGACTTCCTGAATTATTTGTGATAAACTGAATACCTTTTTGTTGTTTTGTTTTTGTGTTGTTTTGTTAGGAAATTTATCAATAATTGACACTGATTTGAGCTTGCGAACTAGATTATCATATGTGTTATCAGTTACTGGATTCGATGTTTGTTTATAATCAATGGTTTCAATATCTTCCTTCTTGCCGCAGATTATTAAAACTTGTTGTAAAAGCTATAGGTATTCATAAATTTATCGAGTGTATTTTCTTTAAGAATAAAAAGATAATATACCAGTGTAGAGAAAAGTATGTTAATTCTTAGCAAGCAATATAATAAACCAAATCATTGCTCATTTTACAGTTCCTTGGTTGAATTTAGGTTTTTTTTTCAGGAATTTCATGTTGGAATCCTGCTTTTGATATCACTCCTGCCTCCTTGATTGCTGGAATCATCACTGAAAAAGGAGTATTTCTGCCACAACAATTGAAAGAACAATTCAATTAGTTTTCAAAGCAACGCTTATATGTTGTATTTTTTCTATTAGACCTAAAAAATATTGAAATGTACATCTTTTGAATGAAGAGAACAACATATACTTATTTGATTATTTTTGAGAAATTTATATATAATGATAGATTCAACTGATCTTTTTCTTCGTTTCCTATCCCAAATTTTAATATTTGTATTGTTAGATGTTACCATTGCTGAAAACATTTGCTTACATTACAAAATCTGATATATTAATAGTTATATTTGTTCGTATTTTATGTGCTGTCATACCGTTGAACCGATTGCGATTAAAGTTATAGGAGTAGTATAATTAACATACATTTTAGGTGGCGAGTGAGTCGTACGTCGATTTGTATTTGATAGATCTTTGAAGTAGTGATAAAAACAAACAGATTGTCTTTAGGTCCACTTTTTTTTTGTTATAATCATGGACGATGTTGTCATTCAACTTGCAGAGTACCTGTATTCTGGTGCATTGATAACTTTCTACTCAGGTTGATTGTTCTGAAAATTTATTTATTTTTATTTATTTATTTAGCATACAAAATTTTCACATAGAAATTTTGTATAAATATACGGAAACCCCATTGAAACATTGAGTCAAATTAATTATATAAACCAATGAATGTAATTTAACAACATAAATAATAATCAGATAAAACAAAAAAACACGTAGTGAATAATTATTATAGGTGCCAAGCCTCTAGTTCTAGACTCGAAGTATCCAAATAGCAATGAAAAGAAATCAAGTTCTCTACCGAAATTGTTGGCCAATGACAGGCAGCGGTTGATGTAAAAGTTGGAGCTATAGTTGAATCTACACGTCCTAAAACGAAACATTGGCGTGCATCTTGTTATCCTATCTGGCAAATTAAAATCTATTAAACCCAAAAGATCCCCACAATCAATATGCCGGTTTTAAATTTTATAAAGAAAACTCATGTCGCTACCGTAACTCCTGACTCGCAAAGTGTCCAAGTTAAATCGGTCACGCAAGATATTCAGGTTATTACTGTTTAATTCCATAAACAATTTGAAAGACAAATAACGAAGAAACTTCTGCTGGACTCTTTCCAAGTAATTATTATCACATAAATAGTGTGGAGACCAAATGCTGGATCCATATTCCAAATTTGTTCTGACCAAGGAACAGTATAGAATTTTTACTGTATCAGGGGAAAAACCTACTGAATTACGAATTATGAAGCCCAACATCTAATACGCCTTGGAAGTGATCCTACGAAAATGTTCCTTGAAATCTAGTCGACGATCAAGAGTAATACCAAGATCCCGCATTAGGTGCACTCTGTTAAGAACTGTGTTGTTCAAATTGTACTCGAACCCCAGTGTGTGATCTATGAAAGGATATAACATGGCATTTTTCAACATTCAGACTCAAACAGTTAGAAACGGACCAGTCAAAAAACCTGTCAATATCTCTGTAATTCACGGGCATCACAAATATTACGTATTATTGAAAACATCTTCATGTCATCGGCAAATAGTAAGAACTTTACCGAAAGAACACTGTTCACGTCGTTAATGAAAATATTGAACAACACCGGACCCAAATGTGAACCTTGAGGTACACCTGACGCCACATTAAACTCTCTCGAATATAATTGTCTATATTTAACACATTGAGAACGATCACACAAAAAACTTCGAAGCCATTGGAGCAGAGAACCTGATATGCCAAGTGCTTCCAACTTAGCGAGTAAAAGGTTATGATTGACTCTGTCGAAGGCTTTTTTTAAATCAGTATATACTGTATCTAGTAAATAACCCGATTCGAAACATTCAATTATGTCTCCAACATAAAGTACGAAATTCGAAATAGTGGAACGGCCCCTTTTAAAGCCATGCAACTATAAATTAAACTATCTAGCATTTTTGGAGTTGTGGATTGTATGGCTACACCCCTATAATTCCTGATATCAGACTTAACACTAGACTTGAAAATTGGAACAATGAAAAAAGGAGAGAAGGATTGCAAATCCAAAGACATATTGAACAGCGTGGCAATAGGGTTAGCCAGAGTACTAACACATTTCTTCAAAACGAAAGCTGGCACCTCATCAGGACCAGATGACTCCATACAGTTTGGTTCATGCTGTAAACTTCTGAAAAGAAGTCAGCGAATAAATTCACAGAACATCACCATCTAAGCTGGATACACTGTCCTCCATACAGTTTCGTGGATCGAAACTGTTTTTCTTCGAATTTATGTACGTCCAAAAGTTTCTGGATTAGAATGAATATTATGTTCAATATTTCTCAAAGAATCTGACATTTGCGGCTCAACTCACTGAATCCAATGTAACTTCCAGGGTTTGTAGAATGTTTTAATTCTCTGTGAGCCTTTTTCTTCATATTTGTGAATACTATTAACTCCTTGTTAAACCACTCAGGGTATTTTGAGACCTTGGTAGACTTTTTAGGAATGAAAAGGTTGAGTCCTTCATAAATATATCTATAAAACAAAAAAATGAATAAACGATATTTTGCTTGAACATGTCAACCTTAGTTCTAAGGGAGAATATTTCTTCGATTCTTACCTCTCCTCTGCTGAAACGATTTGGACAAGTTTCCACCATTATAATGCTCATAAGGAAGGCGAGGCTAATGACACATTATATTATAGTGGATTAACTAGCTTTTTTATTGGTACCTTGCACGTCGTATTTGATTCAGAACTATTTGAGAAATGAACTATTAAAGAAATTTATGTCCAAATCATAAAGATATCATGAAAGCACAAAAAAGCAAAAATGCCTAATTTTACCAGCAGAGCCCTGAAATCTACTTGTTTTCTCGAAATTATTTTAGTTTATCTTCCGCAAAAAGAATTTCCACACTAAGAAATGCATTTTATTAGAAATTTCGTTTTGTTCATTAATTTATTTAATCATTTATTCGTATAAATGGGAGTTACATCAAAGATTCTTATTGATTATGCTGTCAGATTTTGATGTGAGTCAAGATATTGACAGTATCTGAATTGCGAATATTACTTCGTAAAAATATCAATGTTTAAGATGGAAAAGTTTATTCAACTTTATATATATTTCGAGCTTTTGCTCATTATCAGACACGTATAAGTTCAAAATTGAAATACAAAAATAAGCAATTTTCTCATATATAGGTACAGAGAAATAACCTATCAGAACAGGTAAAATACATATTAGAGATTAACATTGGGTACTAATATAAAATTGAAAACTACTTAAAATTCTAAATATTGGGAAATAACATAAATCAGTCAGGTCGTTAACTTATATTTGGTTATTGTATTTATTGTGTTTGGCTTTAAATATTTCCAGATTCAAGATAATTTAGTTTTATACTTTCTGCTTGGTATAGGATGTGTAGATTGTCTATTGATGGAAAAATATGGTTGCGTTCTATACAATATTGTAGTAGAATGGAATCTGTTCTGTTTTCACAAAATGTGAATGATGTTCGTTATATCTATTTTCAAACAAGCTGCCTATTTGCCCAATAGTAATTCCGTTACAATTGGGATACGTCAGTTTATACACTTCTGAATTATATAATCTTTGAGTTTGTAATGGAAAGAGGTAATGTGAAAGCTTTGTGAATAATAGAATTGAAGGCAGCTAATTTTTGTTGAATGGGATAAGAGGGATGAATGTAAATCTCTGTGTAGGTAGGTTTGGGATATATATCGGGGGTAAGAGGATTGTTCAGTCTAAAAATAGTTGAATCTCAAAAATTAATTTGATTGTTGATTTTTCTAGTTTCTAGAGCATTCACATAACTTCTCTTCATTACAAATCTCAATAAAGAAATTTTATTAGTTAAAATTATCGCAAAAAATTACAGCTATCCTCCCTCTATGGTAGACAAACTTGTGCCTGAAAAACGTTTGCAAGAAGCCTATGACAGTATTTATCCCCAAAATAGTTCTGGCAATCACAAACATCAATATTCCTCATTAACCTATTTCCACAATCAAACTATCCGATATATTTTTTCAACAAAACTCAAAAATTAGATAATTCAGGAATGTATAAACTAACATGTCCCAATTGGAATGGAATTTATACAGGGTGTAACATAATAGTATGTCTAATAGTATGTCACAACTTGAGGGGGTAAATCTATGTGCAATTTTAAGAAAAAAAGTTCATATAAACATAGGTTCGCAAAAGCTTCGTTACGGAGCTACAGGGTGTTAAAATTTCCGGAAAAAATTGGTTTGTTCAAAACTCCTGCAGTTTTTGAGATATTCAGCAATGCAAGCTGTTTTTTACAGCCTCCATAATTGAACGTCCTAAATTTTAACTAGAATCTTTAAGGTGTTTTCTTTTCCGGAGCCATGTCTTCGTTTGTCCTTTCAAACTTTTTTGCAGTACGCCACTGATCAGCGTACAATCAATTTTCATCATCTTCGTTCAATTTAGAAACTTTTTCCGTGTCTCCAACCGTTCTCGAGCAATAAATTATTAAACGATTGTATGCATTCGCTGAATTGAAAGCAATTCTGATTAAAACATTGACTAGTAGGCTTTGATTTTTTCATTTATTTATTTATTTTGACAGTTGCTCAGTTGAACCAGTGTCTGCTCGAATTGTTTATTAAATTAACCTTTAGTTTTAAGACTTTAGAAGTTATTGCTATAAGAAAAAATGGCTAATTTTTCTAACTCCAAATTGACTGATATCCATTACATGTACGGTCTGGTTGACGGAAACACTACAGAAGCTAGGCGATTATCTCCGGTGCGCTTTCCAAATCGAATAACACCAGACAGGCGAACATTTTCAAATATCCACAAAATGTTGAGGGAAACTGATACTTTCAGTGCGAATAATCAACAGGTGCAACTCAAACTATGAGAACTCCAGATATTGAGGAAGCAGTTTTGAATTGTATTGATTTGAATTATCATGTGGGTACAAGAAAAATTGGGAATCAGTTAAATATTTCACATGTTCTAGTTTGGAGGATTCTCCACGACTTTTTATTGTACCCGTTTCATATTCAACGCGTCCAAACTCTACTTCCTCGAGATTTTCCTTCAAGACTGAATTTCTGCCGATGGTTTTTAGATAAAATTAGAGAAAATGCTTATTTTGATAGTGAAATAATGTTCACAGACGAACCTAACTTTTCGAGAACAGCTATCACAAATTTTCACAATAATCATTATTGGGCTGAGAAAAACCCCATTTGATTGAAGAATCTCATCATCAAGAACAATTCTCACTAAATTTCTGGGTCGGAATAATTGGAACTTATTTGATTGGGTCATTTTTTTTGCTTAACAGACTAAACGGTCCCGCTCATCGGCAATTTCTTGAGGAGGAGTTACCTTTATTGCTCGAGGATGTGCCACGTTTGGTGAGAAATATAATGTGGTTCATGCATGACGGGGCACCAGCACATTTTAGTGGAGAAGCTAGGGAATTCTTAAATATTCATTCAACAACCGATGGATAGGTCCGGGTTGGCCAGAACCATGGCCTCCTAGGTCCCCAGACTTAAATAGTTTGGACTTTTTCTCATGGGGGTATCTCAAAAGTTTAGTTTATACCACTCCAGTGAACACTGTAGAAGAATTGGGAAATCGAATAATAACCTCTTGACACGATAAGGAATACCCCAGGAATATTTCAAAGAGTGCGTGATAATATGCGAAGAAGGACAGAGGCCTGTATTCTTGCAGGTGGAGGACACTTCCAGCAATTTATTTAGTTTTTAATTGTTTTTTTTAGTTTGATATTGAATAAGTATAAGTTGAGTCTCAGAAGACGAGTTAGCGAATAACATACAATTCAAATAATTCAAATTCAATAATTTTACAGTGGCGTATTGCAAAAAAGTTTGAAGAGGCAAAAAGAGAGATGGCCTCGGAAAAGAAAACACCTTGTGAATTTCAGTTAAAATCTAGGACGTGTAATGATGGAGGCATTTAGTGAGAATTGTTCTTGATGATGAGATTCTTCAATCGAATGGGGTTTCCTCAGCCCAATAATGATTATTGTGAAAATTTGTGATAGCAGTTCTCGAAAAGTCTGTGAACATTATTTCACTATCTCTAATTTCATCTGAGAACCATCGGCAGAAATTCAGTCTTGAAGGAAAATCTCGAGGAAGTAGAGTTTGGACGCGTTGAATATGAAACGGGTACAATAAAAAGTCGTGGAGAATCCTCCAAACTAGAACATGTGAAATATTCAACTGATTCCCAATTTTTCTTGTACTCACATGAGGATTCAAATCAATACAATTCAAAACTGCTTTTGCAATATCTGGAGTTCTCATAGTTTGAGTTGCACCTTTTAAATGATTATTTTCAGTAAAGTGCCAGTTTCCCTCAACCTTCTGTGGATATTTGAAATTGTTCGCCTGTCTGGTGTTACTCGATTTGGAAAGCGCTCCTGATATAATCCCCTATCTTCTGTTGTGTTTCCGTCAGCCAGACCGTACATGTAATGGATATCAGCCAATTCGGCGTTAGTAAAATTAGCCATTTTTTCTTACAGCAATGCCATCAAAAGTCCTAAAACTAATCGTTAATTTGATAAACAATTCGAGCAGACACTGATTCAACTTTAGCAACTGTCAAAATAAATAAATAAATGAAAAAAATCAAAGCCTACTAGTCATTTTTTTTATTTAGAAGTGCTTTCAATTCAGCGAATGCATACAATCGTTTAATAATTTTTTGCTCGAGAACCGTTAGAGATACGAAAAGTTTCTAAATTGAACGAAGATGACGAAAACTGATTGTACGCTGATCAGTGGCGTACTGCAAAAAAGTTTGAAAGGGCAAAAGAAGACATGGCTCCGGAAAAAAACACCTTGTAGATTCTAGTTGAAATTTAGACCGTGTAATGATGGAGGCTGTGAAAAAGCTTGCATTCCAAATTTGGGCTGAATATCTCAAAAACTGCAGGA
Organism: Cryptolaemus montrouzieri; assembly: GCA_013387265.2. Lineage (NCBI taxonomy): Eukaryota > Metazoa > Arthropoda > Insecta > Coleoptera > Coccinellidae > Cryptolaemus > Cryptolaemus montrouzieri. The sequence goes on from JABFTP020000103.1 coordinate 22,074,398, forward strand.
GTTTTGAAGAAAAAACCAATTTTTTCCGGAAATTTCAACACCCTGTAGCTCCGTAACGAAGCTTCTGCGCACCTATGTTTGTATAAACTTTTTTTCTTAAAATTGCACGTAGATTTACCTTCTCAAGTTGTGACATACTATTATGTAACACCCTGTATAATGATAACGAAAAATGGCGAATAAAAAAATTTTGTAAATTGAAATAAAGAATGATTGGATTTCTCGCAATTAGCACGCAATTGATGATATAACACGAATATGATGCTGTTGGTTGCGAGATAAATAATTTGCCTTGTTTTTCAATCGTCAACCGTTTACGCCGATTGCAAATGCGTTACTTTGTCAATCAGTTCCAAGCAAATTGTGCAGTGTATTTTTAGAACGCATTATATCATCGCTCATGACGTATTCACTGAACACGTACCTATTGAAAAAATAAATTTATGCCCGTTAATAATGAATCTAGAGAACCTTTTCCGAGAGGCGTTTATTTCATTCACTTGGATCATACACTAGTTTTCAAATTGAATTTTTGTTTGTATTTATTAGATTAGCAGCAGTTTCATAGTAGGACATGGTTGTTTGACTTCCGTTCTACGAAGAAAAGTAAATTTAGATCGCGTACGCCAGTCTTCAACGCGTTTTCTTACTGAATAGATCGAATACGAATACTGTATATTAGCCGGTTACTTTAATTTTTATTATTTCGTGTTATTTTCTGTGAGGCAACATGGCCGAAACGGTCGAGGAGACCTATGAGACGGAGGTTCGTCGGAAAGTCGTCAGAACCAGCATGAAAATTGAAGAAGTAAGTTATTTTGGATAATTCAATTAGTCAGTGAGCACATGTTGTGGTACTTCAAACTAATGTCAAATTTCGAAGGACGCAGACGTGATAAAAATGTATTAAGGGTTCAAAGTAAAGGGTGATTTTATTCTTGTAAGGAATTAGATTATTTCTTCATTATCTCTTTTATCCTTTCTTTCCGATAAATTATGTAGTTATTATTTTTCTCAAATGTGTTGAAATATAAAAAAACTGAAATTTAGCTGAACGAAGGAGGTCTTAAATGATGCGATCAGAGAATATCGAAAAAATTTAGCCAGCATGTAGTAATTCTTTTTTCTTAGGACTTGCAAAAGAGTACAGAAGAATATGACAAAAAAAATTTAATGTTCCAGTAACCGTATCCACATGATCATCCTTGACAAATGAAAATAATGCATAAGCAAAATTATATCTAGTTCAATAAAATAGTCAGAAAAGTTATTTGTTATAAATAGACTATAGGATCCTCAAAAATATTAAATGATTCTACGTATGCTAAATTTTCATTGAAGGTCCAAGTATTTTTTCATAAGAAAAAATGTTGTGGTAAAAATAACTCAGACAAAAGTTGTGAATTGTGCAGTTGTCTACAAAAATAGTTTCATTCTCTTTCATTGATATTATTGATGATCTATTTATTTTATGGAATTTGATCTTCAAAGTAAAACGAATTAAGACTTTTGTCACTTTTCCACAATTTATTCACGATAATCACGACCGGTTTGGACCTGACGGTCATTTTCAAGTGAATAACAATATAATAGATGAATAGGTAAGTACAAGTACAGAATGAAATTTATCCTAGATAATTATTGAGTTGTGGGGATACATTAAGCTCTAGTTGGCTGTTCAGGGTAGTAAATTGTGGGTTTTTACTTCTGTTTTAATCTCCAAACTTTCCAACAAATTCATCTCTCTCCCCTTGTTACATTTATGAAGGATTTTAAGATTGTTTAATGATATCTAGAGGTTGGTTGATTTTAGTTGGTTTTCGTGGTTCAAACATACAAATTCAGCAATTTTCAAGTTTCCTGAATAAAATACATTGTCGCATCAGCTTCACTGCTGGAATAGAAAGTAATAATTCAATTAGTTTTCTAAACTTAACCAGCTCAAATTTAAATAACCATCTCACTTATGAAATTTACAGAAATTAAATCGTTAAAAATCGTTCAGTCATTTGAGCCACAAACTAGCTGCATATAACTCCATGATGCCTAGAGCTTACACTGTTCTAAAAATTCAATTGGCACAAAAATTGTTATCCAATAAGACCAGTGGTATCATTCACACATTCCCCAGCATTCAAGATTTCCAAATTTTTAATACATATTCTGGAAACATTTTGTGATTCTGAACCGTCTTTTTCAATTCGTAATTCAAATGATTTGATAAGAAAAATAGAAAATATTGTCATTCCAAGTAATGCAAAGTTAGTCTCTTTTGATTTCAAGAATTTGTTTCCAAGTATTCCACCGAAAGATCCATATAATATAATCATTTGTTAACACAAAATATGAGGAATCCACGAATTAAATACGACATTATGGCTTTATTAGATGTTTGCATATCTCAAAATTATTTTTATTTAACGATTGTTTTTATAAAAGCGGGGACTTATAATGGGAAACCTCTTAAGCCCACTTTTAGCAGAAATCTTCATGAATAATATAGAAAGAACTATTCAAAAACACCTGCTTAATAAACATTTCCTATATTGGTATCGATATGTCGATGACATTATTGTGTTTCACAGGAACAAACAGACAGTTCACTGTATTCGAAAATTGCATCAACAACCTGCAACCAATAATAAAATTTACTTCTGAATTAGAACAGAACAATTCGATCAATTTCCTAGACCTAACAATAACAAGATCAAATAATAAACACCAGTTTTCAATTTATCATAAGCTTTCTCATACAGATATCACAATTCATTATACATCGGCACATCCTTACCAACATAAAGTTGCAGCATTTAATAGCTATATACATAGACTTTTGAGCACACCGATGTCTAATGCAATTATTTCAAATAATTGAATTTGATAAAACAGATCGCAATAAATAATGGTTATGATGCAAATTAAGCTAGCAGCATATTATATACGAAAAAACAAAAATTAGCTTTACAAATATATATCCAATCGGTGAACACCAAGACAAGAAATTCAATAGTTTAACATATTTAGGCAATATTAGCAATAATGTGAAATCCTTCTTAAAAATTCAAATTTAAATATAGCGTTCAAAACATCAACAAATTTAGGTTCATTTATCAGAAATTATGTCTCCAATTAATAAAGAAAATAAATCAAGTGTTTATAGATTGGATTGTGCAGATTGCAATTTTTTTTTTGGGTAGAACAGGAAGAAATTTTAATGTTAGAATCTCAGAATATAAACGTAGTTTCATCAATGGAAAAACCGATTCAAATTATTCAAATCATCTTAGGGAAAATAGTCATTCTTTCAATTCAGAATTTAAAATCCTACATTCTGAGAATAGTGGTATAAAACTCAACCTTCTGGAAGCACTTGAAATTAACAGATTTGGTATTCACCGGAAATTCTTAATGATCACTTAGACACAAATAACTCACCCTTATTAAACTTGTTTCCTAAACACTAGTTCAAATACAGATAGCTATGCCGGACAAACAGGGAGAAGTTTTGGAGCTAGATTAAGGAACATATTTCCTCAGATAAAAATTCGCCAATATTTGAACACATAAAATCAAACAAACACTCGATATCATTAAACAATCTTAAAATCCTTCAGAAATGTAACAAGAGGAACGAGATGAATTTGTTGGAAAGTCTGGATATTAACAAACTATGCAAAAACCCTCAATTTACTACCCTCAACAGCCAACTAGAGCTTAATGCATCCCCACCACTCAATATCTAGGATAAATTTCACTCTGTACTTGTACTTACCTAATCATCTGTTATATTGTTATTCACTTGAAAATGACCTTGAGGTCGAAACCGGTCGTGATTATTCAATAAATTGTGGAAAAGTGACAAAAGCGTCTTATTTCGTTTTACTTTTTCATTTGCTTATGAATCATTTTTGCCGAAATTTTGCCATTTTAAACCTTGAAATTTGACATGCAAAAATTGTATTAGAACAAATAAACGACTCCAAGAAATGAAAGTATCACTTCATGAATTCTTTTTATCAAGGCCGCAGATATTTTATAGGTCTAGGTATGATATTTCACAATATAGTTTGAGTTATGCACAATAGAATATTTCCTTTTTTCTTTTCTTCCTTTAAGTATTTGGGATGATTTTTATCACTTATACTCATTATTTGGAGTTGTGTTGTGGCGATATCAGAGATTTTTCGTTAATTTGTTGATCATGAAATGTAGTTCAAGGCATCTTTACCAGGATGCATGTGTTCAAGCCATGATGTTGTCTCAAGAAGATTTAAGCTAATGTGAAATAGGACAACGATTTCACGCATGATTCAGCAATTCCAAGAAAAGATTCACCATGCTTGAAGACTTGGAAAGGGTTGAAAACGCTATACTTTGGCTGTCAAAGATTGCTTTATTCCACTGTGTATTTTCAGAGTGCGTTTGACCACCTTTAGCTCTTGTCGAATGAGTCTACCAGACCCAGATTTCAACTTGTTACATTTAATACTATATATGGAATTCTCGCTTATCAAGAGAAATAAAATACAAAGACAAAACAAGCGGTTCTACCTAAATATAACGGCATTCACAATAGGTGATAAACCGAAGTCTGTTTGCTCATTACAAATTGACTGGTTTTCCAACGAGCGGAGGTGATTTCCTTCATCTTCTATTACCTGGATGTTCAATTCGTTTGAAATCTATGAAATGAATTTTTCTATACAATGGTCAGGCAAACCAGTAGAATTTTGTTTTGAATAATGAATTTTTTATATTACTCAATTCTCTTCTCAATGCATCGGTATGGCCCATATACGTAGTCTTGCATCACTCCAGTGTATTTCATATACATTTTATCTTTACTTTAACTAACAAAGAACCCAAATTCCTTTTAATGGTACTGATGGTCCCAATATTATTTTTGTGAAATCTATAACATATCTTGCTGTTGATATCAGCAATATAATTAATTGGAAAATTTCTATTCGATTTCTCAGTATGCAAGAGATAAATGTAGTAAAAGCTTATGTTGTATTTGTTTTATTAAGGTGATCAACAGCTGACAAAAGAATAGAGAGTAATGTGTGAAAAAATGAATGAAAAGCACTCAAATTGATATCCTCGGATTGAGAACTTCTGTTATGAATCAAGATATTCGAATGAGTAACCTTAGATGATCTTACAGCTTCGGAATCGGAAATCTTTATAGCATTTCAAAACAATAATAAACTCGCGGCACTATTTTATGATATGTATATTATCCGATTATTCGAACACTTGACAAGTGTGGAATAGAAGGAAGTTTATTAGCCTTTTGCAAATTTTTTTTCAAATTAGAAACTTCAGGGGCCTGTTTTGAGCACAACATTCTTTCTCATAGCAGTTAATCACATACTTAAAGAGACCAACATGCCAATCAAAGTAACCCTTTACGCCGATGACTATCCTTCACATTTATGAACACCATCACAACATTATCATTAATTCAGACAGCAATAAATAAACTAAAGGATGGTCGAGAATCATAGGATCATTATGTTCTGTTTAGCAAAAAACATTCGAACGATAAGCTAAACCTATCCTTAATAGGGAACCCCGTATGGGAAATGATAGCACATTTTTGTTGGGTCTTACTTTCGATAGTCAGCTCACATGGAATGAACACATTGATGAAATTCTCGAATCCTATAAATATGTTTTGACTTTCCTAAGAGTTATCTCTAACTTTTCGTGGGATGCCGATTTAAATCACCTCCTACACTAATACAGATCATCAATTCGAAGTGAAATCGATTATAGGTCCATTTGCTACAACTCTTCTAAAAAAATTGCGTATTATATCAGAAGCCTATTCCTCTCGCTCAATCCAGAGTTTCAAAGTTCTGCTAAAAGAACCACTACTAAATCCATCATCAACCACTTCATCATCTTTTCTTCTTGTACAATTTTCAGGAACTCCAAAACACGTAAATATTCTTCAACAGAAAGACTTTAAAACCAATTTTGATATTAGACAACTTGAACTCCCACTACCATATCAGCTAGCATCCCCTCCATGGATAGTCATCAACCTAACGGTCACAAATTTTTCCAGACATGAATTCACTTTAATCTTCACCCACTAATTTTTTATTACAAACTTTATTCAAATACCAAGATTACCCTAAGATATACTCTCTAAAAGGCAAAACGAATCTGCAGGGGCTGTAATAGACGAACTAACAAGAAATGCCTTCCGCCTTCCGAATAACTTTAGTATTTCCACTTCAACGATATTAGCGACGAAATATGTTCATCATAACTTGGTACAAAAATATTGATCATCACGGACCACCTCAGTGCATTGAAAGTTTTGAAGCAATTGTACATACGACACCTTATCATCCACCACATAAAAGAGAAACTTCTCAATCGCCAGAGTCAGAACAAATACCTAAAATTTTTTTGGGTGCTCTTCCATATATGAATAACTGGCAAGGGGCCGACCAGCTTGCAGTGATCTCAGGGTTACATAAAAATTCACACACTTATAGCGATAAATTGTCTCAAACAGACTTCAGACTGCTAATAAAAAAACATATACAGGAAAAGTGGCAATCGATCTGGAACGCCCCAAACACCTATCTCAAGTCTTCCAAACTTCAACAACCGACTAATAGTAATAGTAGTGAAAGTAAATCACTCAAGGATAAGCACACCGCGTTAAAACATAGTCACCTTATGAAGCGTGAACCCCCTGATATTTGCGAAACTTGTGGTTTCCAAATAACTATAGTACATATCTTGTGCGCAGTATATAGGGAATTACTAACCTCGAAACTTCACTTTGAATCAACATAAACCAAACACTAAAGTTCTTTAAAAATAAATCTGAACAAAAATTGTAAACAGCTGCATTCTACTACTTATTATTGTCTTGTATTTTATATTCAGTACTAATAATAATAATAATAAATTAATTAATAAATTAATAAATAATTAAACAAGGCTAAAATTGAAGAAAATGATGAATTGATTTTGCAATCAGGAAAGAAAAATAAAACCATGTGGTCTATAATCTATAGTAAAAGGAAAATTACTAAAAATAAAAATAGTTCGCTAATTGATGTGAATGATTATAGTAGGTATTTCTCTCACGAAATCAGTTCTTTACAGCCTATTCATAAGAACGAGGATGATTTATTTTGAAGAATGTTCCTAAGGAATTGAGTTTTTCCTTTTCAGAGGTGTCTTACAACACTGTGAGGGATGTTGTTCGCCAGATGAAAAATAGTAAATCTAGAGATTTTTATGACCTCTCAACAGTACTCATTAAAAGGAATGTCAAGAATATAATTTATCACCTCAAATCAAAAATAATGGTCTTTTCTCAGTCAGCCAACTTGGTTCAACAAGAAAAGCAGTACTGTTGACGCCATTATTGAATTTGTGAACAGCTCCTTGCAGTGTTTTGAACAGGGGTTGTTTTCTCTGTCTCTCTTTCTTGATCTGACCAAGGCGTTTGATTGTGTCTCGCATTCAGCACTCTTGACTAAGCTTATACGCTATGGATTCAATAATACTGGTATATCTTTAATAGAGTCATTCTTAACGGTAAGATATCAGGTGGTTTTTGCAGATGGCAGTTGGTCTGATAAGGAACTGATATCTGTTGGCGTTCCACAGGGTTCAATTATGGGCCCACTTCTGTTTTTGATTTTCATAAAGGATTTTCCTAAATATCTGACTAACTGCTTGAGCATTCTCTTTGCTGATGACTCTAACGTATCCGTTGCGTGTGATAATCTATCACAAAGTGGAATGCTGTTTGAGAGTATGGAATCGAGGGCCTTGGAGTGGTTTGGAGGGAATAGATTGAGCATGAATGGTGATAAGACGGAGAAGATAATATTCAGCCTGAGAAATGTTGTGTCAAGTTTCTTGGCTGCACTTGGATACTAAACTCACTTGGAGTTACCATGTCGGCCATCTGTCTTCAAAACTTACTAAAAACATTTTTGTTTTGCGTACTCTTATATCTCCAGTTTCTCAGAGTGTTTTGAGGTCATCTTATTTTTCACTATGCGAGTCCCACCTTGAATACGGAGTTTTGTTTTGGGGAAACTGCGCTGATATTGAAAGGCTCTTCAGGTTACAGAGAAGAGCAATTCGGATTGTTGCCAACCTCAAGTGTACCGACTGTTGCAAGAACTCATTCAAGAATTTAAATATATTAACCCTTCCTGCACTTTATATATTGGAGTGTCTTTTGTATGGTCAAAAATGGTGATATCCATGCGTATAATACTCGTCACAAAGATGACATACCCAGTCCTCTATACAGGTTGAGCAGATCACAGGATGGTACAGATTTTCAATCAGTTAAGTTTTATAACAAGTTGCCTTTAGTGTTTCGTTCCTTGTCCGATGTTAAATTCGAAAATATTTTAATTAGTCATGTGATATATGATGCCAAACAGTTTTTAGATATGAGTGTTTCTCTTCTTAATGTGTCTTGATATTCTTTTTATGATTTTTACCTTGACTTGTGCATACACTGTAAGATTTGTGTTTCAGCATTAATATTATTAATAAACTTACTTACTCACCCTTAGTGGTTGATGCGACTAATTTAAAATAAAAAAAATTGTTGAATCATAAGGTTGTTGGTGTTGAAAAGATCGATTGATGCATTCATTACATCTTGAGGTTCATCGGAAAAAACCGTTGAAAAAAAGATTTTGTGTTGATACTGTATCTCTTGCGAATTAAATTTGCGTAACTTACAACTTGCTGTGAATGTAGTATAGGGAAAACTAACAAGATGGAAACTTTTCATACTATCTATATGTTGAAAATGAATCGTCTTCTTGAAAATACTGCATTTGGCTCATAAGTTAATATATTTTTTAATTTGAATTTATATGCACTTCTTCGATGAAGAAACTGCGGTTAGATATTTATATTTCAGTTATTCATTTAATTAATTATATCTTACACAATTGAAATTGAACGATCGATGTGAATTTTCTGTCTGAACAAAAGATAAATTCAAATTTACAGCTACACATACATCTAGAGTATCTAATCGTCGGAATATTTCTTGACACTATACTGAATAACGGAGAAAACAGATATATCTGACAAACAAAATGATGTGTGCAAATATATTCAGCGTTGACATAAGTTACGTTGATTATTTTTTCCACATTCGATCTTGAAAAACAATGATCATTATTCTGAGATAAAACTGAAAGGGAATTTGACAAGTGTGGATTTATTTATTTAGCACCGCTGAACGTCTGGCATTCTTGATAGCACCACTGAGGTTGCCAATAATTGGCATTTGAGAAACGAAAACAGGCATTCAGTGGGGACTGCCGCAGGAAAGAAAACTTCCAATTCTTTGTAAAATTCAAAATAAAATTTCCTAATTAGAAATGAAATCATCAAAGTCAGTTTGATTTTAACAATGGCGTCCTGAGTACCAATTATTGTATTATATTCATTTAAAATCAAATATATACAGGGTGTTTAAGAAAGACACGGCAATTTTTGAGGAGGTGATTGCTGCTAGCAGGAAAATAAACCAGTCGACAAAGTTGAAAAAAACAAAGGAACCATAGAACTGAAAAAACAAATGGATGCTCTTGCCACGATTAAAGATGTTAAAAAGGATTCCACAAGTAGGGATGTTTATAACATGTCAAAAAAAATCTACAGAAGTAAATTACAACAGATGAAAAGGAAACAAAATTCGAAAAAGATTGATGAAGCACAAAACAAAACTAAGGCAATATGGGATATCATACGAACACAAAGTAATAATAGGAAAGAGAAACCTTCTCCTGCCTGAAGCCTGATAGTCTCAACGAGTTCTTTCTGAATGTGGGGAAGAATGCAGCAGACAGTTGTGCAAAAACAAAATCCCATCAATCTGTTGACAAAGGCCAAAGAAAAGGTTGAAAATTCAATTTTCATCAAAGGTGACAGAGAACGAGAGTCCGAAAAATGAAACCGAAAGATACAAAGGATCATATGGCATGACAACTAATATGCTGAAAAAAATCATACATCGTAGAACCCACTAGTTTTCTGATAAACAGGTGTTTTGCAGAGGATTTTTCCACAGTAACTGAAAAGAGCGAAAGTGGTTCTATATTCAAGGCAGGAGATCCAAATTCATCGGATAACTATCGACCAATATCGATTCTACCTGCAGTATCAAAGATTTTTGAATCGGCAATAAAAGAAAGACGGCGACACGGTTTTCTGAGAAAGAAATCGATAACAACGGCACTAACTCATATATTGGGCGAGATAGCTGAGGCCTTTGATAGTGGTCAAAAATGTAAGTTATCATCCTGCGATCTAAGCAAAGCCTTCGACAGCATGGTCCATCAAATTATTATGAGGAAACTGAACTACTACGGTATAAGAGACGTAGCTCTAGAACTCATAAAAAGCTATTTGAGCAACCGATCTCAGCAAGTGTGGTTCCAGAGTGGAAAGTCACAGTGGGGAACGATCAGCCATGGTGTACCACAGGGGTCCATCTTGAGCCTGATATTGTTTGTCATTTATGTAAAGGATTTGACAGATAATGTGACATCAACTAGCTCAGCTCTTTTTGCCGATGATACTAGCTTTTTGAATGTGGGCACTGATATAAATGAGATGAATAACCTCTCCTCAGATACGCTTGAAGATGCGAAACTTTGGTTCGATACAAACAAACTGAAGATGAATGAAACAAAATCACAAATGAATACTCACCCTCGGTTTTTAGGAGTCACCCTGGAACCGGACCGGAAGATTGCTCTTCACATTGAAGACCTAGCGCTTAGACTCTCGGGTGCCATCTTCACCATCCGTAGAATGAAGCAAATTGCCGGTGAGATATCTGCTCGAACCGTTTACTTTGGGTGCTTCCACAGTTTGATCTCCAACGGTGTAATTTTCTGGGATGACCATCACGAGAGTAGCAGAATATTTCTTAAGCAAAAATATGCGCTGCGAATCCTGTTCGAAGAAGGGAAAGCTGCAGAAACCGGTTCAGAAAAGAAGGACCTTGACATCTCTTTTCATACACGCGTGCATACTTTTCATTCATGATCACGGGCTTGACCTTCCAAGAAAATATTTCAATCACACCTACTCCACTAGAAATGCCGAAAAATTTGTAATACCTTTCTAAAGAATAAATACGTCACAACTCAGCATAAACTACACCGCAATGAAAATATATAACAAGCTCCTAGAGGAGTATAAGAAAATGAAAAGACCACTGTTGCAGAAAAACCTCAAAAAAAAACTGATATCGAAATCCTACTAGACGCTAGATTAATATTTCAAAAATTTCTAGAAAACTTATTTAATTATTTATTCAATAGTTATATTTGTCAATATGTTAAAATGTGTACTATTCTTTTAAAATATTTATTGTTTTCTTTTGATTCCCCACGTAATTTTTTGATGGGTCAAATTGTTCATTAATAATTATTGTTGTACTCTAGACTGGATGAACAATAAATGAAATTTCATGAAAATAGTTCATATAAACATAGGTCCGCAAAAACCTCGTTACCGAGCAGTTGAATTTGAATTTTTCGTAAATCGCTTGAGATATTGAGTTAACATTTTAGGGGTGTCGAAAACTTTCAAAGATGCATAATTTTCAATACGAAACAATATTTTGGACTCACCAGTGGCGCGCGTATGGGCATAACGCAGGTTATTCTCAAAGGAAAAACTAGGACGATGCTGATTATAAATAAAAAATATTTTTGAATTTTCCAAATATTTTTCAAGAGAAATGTTGTCTTGACTTTTTTGTACGACGCCAAGTTTTTCAGTAAAAAATGTTGAAAAGTTTTCTAGGAATCCTTGCCATTCTATTGATAATAACTGTTCTATGCTCATTACAGCGTTTCTTTTCTTGAATAATTTTGAATCTATTAAATTTGAATTTCAAATCGGCTATCATGAATCGTTATACGAATGCTGAGATGACCGACATGCACTTCATGTATGGACGTGCTGACAGAAATGCAATAGAAGCTCGGCGGTTGTACATACAAAATTTCTAAACCGTATTGCTCCATATAGAAAAACTTTTGAAACCATTCATCGAGGCATATACGAAAAAGGCACATCAAGACGATATGAAGGAGCAGGAAGGACTAAGGAAGTAAGAACGGTAGAGACGATTCTCGTACCTCCACGCGAAATATTGCTGACACTTTAGGTGTAAGGAATTGAACTGTTTGGCCAATTCGTCATGAAAATTTATTGTATCCATTCCACCTACAACGCTTACAAGCATTTCTTCTACCGATTTTCCTGCCCGTATTGCGTATTGTTAATCGCTTTTGCGTAGGTTGATTCAAATTCCTCAATTTTTTATGCTGATCCTGTTCACTGATGAAGCAAGTTTTCCAAGAAATTTCATAAGGAATTTTCATAATAATCATATGTGGTGTGAAGAAAATCCACATCAATCATACGAAGATCGATTTCAACAGTTCTTGTTGAACGTTTGAATAGACATTGTGGGTGACTGCTTAGTTGGACCAGTATTTCTACCAGGGAGACTTACGGGGGAGGTGTACCGCCACTTTTGGAACACACGCTTGCAGAATTTTTGGAGGGTGTACCTTTGGAAATAAGACAAACGATGTGGTTTATGCGCACCTGCCTATTTTAGTCAGCTTCTTCGTGACTTCCTAACTCAAGAGTATGGAAATCGCTTGCAACCTTTTTTGGACTGCACGGTCTCCAGACTTAAACCCCCGATTTATTCTTGTGGCGTCATTTGTTATCTATGGTTTACACTACCCCCGTGACAAATGTCGAGGACTTAAGAAATAGAATCATCGCTGGGTGCAACTCGATAAGAATAGATCCTGATGTTTTTGAAAGAGTTCGCCAATCAATGAGGAGAAGACTGGATACTGAATTCGAGCTAGAGGAGGTCACTTTGAACAGCCTATGTAATTTTTTAAAATTAATTGGTGATACTCAAAAGTCTTTGGTTTGCCCTTGAAATAAAGTTTTGATTATCAAACATAGGTTATTTAATGATGAAAAGGAATACATTAAGATGGTTTTTCAATCGAAGACTACGTGTCGTACAATGAAATATATGGACATTCTTGTCTTATTCTCTTCAACATTTTCTACTCACAAACTTGGCCTCGTACAAAAAATGTCTAGAGAGTTTTACTTCGAAAATGAATGGAAAATTCAAAAATATGCAATGAAATTTAATCTAACCCAACGCGCGGACAGCTTTCCCATGAGTAAATGTTGATTTAATATGTGACAAATACGTTCTTTTGACATGTTCAAAACCTCTGATATCCCTTTCACTTTAATTCGGTACTCGTTCAGTACCATTTGGGGAACTTTGGCGATATTATCGTAGGTAGTTGTACTTTTTGGACGTCCGGAAGGTTCATCGTCTTCCAAGCTCCTACATCCACATCCAAATACGGCTGCCTAAAATTTCACTGTGATAAATTATGGTGCACAGTCTCCATACACAGAATCGTACTCATCTCCAATTTGCATTAGTGAATTGTCTTTCGAAAATAAGTATTAATGACAGCAAAAACACTTACATCAACTCACTTAAACGACTGTTCCCATAACAACCCAAAATGGCTGAAACTTTGTTGAGTAACTTCAACGGATGAACAATGAAAATTAACAAGCTTTTATGTACTAGTGCTGCCATCTTCACGTAGAGATTGGACATTTTACAGACTTCTTGTATTTTGTTTCCTGAGATCAGATCTATCTATGGTTTGTATTCGAAAAATGCAAATTTGCATTATAACTCCGAAAGTGGAGAACGAAAAGAAATTTTCTGCCTGTATAATGTCAAAATATTCCTTACGTAACTTCAATAACAATCGGAATATCGACGATCGAAGAAATTAGAAAAATTCAAGAATTTCGAAATAATTCGAAAACTGAAGGAGATAGTTCAATATTCTTCGCCATTGCGTTTGTCTCGAAAAAAAGCGTCGAGAAGAGGGATAATTTTTTTGCATCAATATTTCATCTCGCTGCCGAACAGAAACATCGTACATTTGAAAAGCCTAGAAATACATTGACAAATATTTTCAGAGTGATCTCAATGAACTTTTCGATTTAGGAGACATGTCAAGTTTCCATTCCCTACACTATCCATCCTGGAAACTTAAAACTCGGCCAAGTTTAAGATGCATGGCGTATCACATGTTGCCTTCGGGGTTTTCATGATATAAATGACCCACCAGACTGGGCGAATCAAGCACAAAGTAACTTTGTTTGAAATTCGCAACGGGAGTTAAAAATATTTCAGGATTTTTGGCAAGGATACATATTTGTTTGAATCAATTTAGAATCAAAAAATAAATTCCTAAGGAATGCCTTCACTGAAAATTTTCTTTGAAAAATTCAAGAACTTGTTACGTATTCGTTTAATTGTTGAATTTTTATTCCGACTCTGACCGAGTGAATGAGATTTTATATACAGGGTGTCCGCCAAGCTCTATGACAAACTTTGAGAGGAGGTTCCTGAAGAATTCTAAGACAAATTATTGAGAACAGCATGCTTCTAATCTGTTTAAAATTCGGAGATATTCAGCTTGAAAATTTTGATTCTCAAGGATCCTATAATCACAATTTTCAACATACAAGAGTGATTCTGTGGTGATACCATAGATCAGGGATGCTCAAACTTGAACTGCTGGCGATCACATCAATATTTTTAGACTTCTTACGATCGACTCTGAGAGGCTGCAAGTATGTGTGATGCAGGTTTATACACATACGATACACCTTACCTACCTACCTACCTAGGTAGGGTGCACCGTAGCATATATAGATATTAGCTTTCCGCACAATATACATTATTTTAGTCAAGGTTTGGGTTAGGTTCAGTTAGGTTCTTCTCTATAATATCAATGAAAAAACTCATAGTAATTCAAAATTGCGAGTTTATTGGTTGTTACAAAACGAAAGAGTTACGAACTTAACTAAGGAGTGACTTTGGATGTTGAAGCGTGGCGCTGTATGTCCTCAGCATACCTTTCATAAGATGGTACATAACCACTGAGTGCCAATCGCAAACATGATGACATATGATTGTCAGTTAGTCCATTGCGATATTTTGATTTAATTATCTTCATTCCAGAAAAAGCAGACACGCACAAGTAAGTTGACCCAAACACTGTCGTCAGTTGAAGGGCGATTTGCCTTAGATTCGGATATTTATCTTCAGATATAAAACACCAGAAATTTGTATCAGATGCTGTAGCTTTGAGATGTATATCTGATATAATCTGCACCAACTCATTTTCAACAGAACATAAGTTCATATTAAACTGACTTGCTATTTCAGTAGCTAATTCCTCAATGTTTTCACATGAAAAAAAACAACTCATAAATGATGCTATATTTGCCAATTTACTGCAATCATAAACACGCATTTCGAGTTGTCCCAAAATATTTGATAATTCAGCCTTATACGTATCATAATTCAACTGAGGAATCCTTGCTTTCATGGACGGAAAATGTTTCAGATCCTTTCTTTTCAGTTGATCTATCATAAGTTGCAATTTAGTTTTGAATGCGTTTACTGCGCTAGTCATCTCAATAATAGTTTTTCCTTTACCTTGAAGCTCCAAGTTGATGGTGTTCAAGTGCATTGTGATGTCAGTCAAAAATGCCAAATCAGTCAGCCATTTTTCGTGTTTCAACATCTGAGTGTCATAACCTCTTTAGTCTAGAAACCTTTCTAGGAACTTTCCGCAACTCAACCGCCTGATCTCCGTGTGAAGAACTAAATCAGTGTGTTCAGCTGACTCCCTATCTTCCAACTGCAACTTAAAGAGCCGCCGTTGCAAGTTACGTGCATGGATGGAATTCATTTTTGTTGCAATGCCCATAATTTCCTCCGTGTTTAAAACTTTTGAACACAAAACTTGTTGATGTATAATGCAATGGAATGAAAGAAATTAAGGGAAATCTTCATTAGCTCGACACAATGCCAGAAAACCGTTTTTGTTTCCAGTCATTGCTGGTGCAACATCGGTTTTGATGCACACTAATTTATATATTGGTAGCTTGTAGGTTTTTACAAAATTAAAGAAAACGTCATATATATCTTCGCCACGGGTGTTCCCCTTCAGAGAAATGATTGTCAAAAATTCTCCTTTAGCTAACATGTCATTGAATACCATCCGAACAAAAATGCACAGCTGGGTAGTGTCTGTCATATCGGTGGATTCGTCAAACTGTAAAGAAATGTATGTACATTTCATGATATCATGTTTTAGTTTATCTGCCATGTCCTGACTCATGACTTCTATACGCCTTGTGGCAGTAGGACGAGATAACTGAAGTTCTCTAATAGCTGACATGATTTCTGTTGTATTTTTAAAATCTCCAAATAAAGTCTCACCCGCTTCAATAAATGCTTCCTTCACAACCGATCCATCTTCGAATGGTTTCTTGTGTTTCGCCAATATATGAGATATTTTAAATGACGCGATCATAGCAGCTTTTGATTGTTTGGCTGGTCTTATGATTATGGTTTGTTCTGTTAAACAAGATATCAAATCACGTACTCTTCGTTTTCTTAATTCACTCTGTGGCCGAAAATCCCTTTCATAGTTTTTATGAACCGTTTTATGATGCTTCTCTAAGTTACCACGCTTAAGTATTGCAACAGAAGCACGACAAATAAGACAAATGCACTTATCCTTCACCATACAAAAGAAAAACTCTTTCTTCCAATCGTTTTAGATTTCTTCGCTGCACTCATTTTGTACTATTTAATAATAAACTTTGTATCGATGTAGTATTGCCTTCAAGTTACAATTCAGAATTACTCCAATTCCTGCTGGCGCAACATTTATATCGGCGTGAACTTTCTAGAAAAGCGGCAAGAATAAAAAACGCGGCTTTTCTTTGACAAGTAGGGCGCGTTCCTTTGATAAAGCCGCCGTTTGCCGTTAGCAGAGTGTTCTTTCATTAAGTAATAAATGTTTGTAGTTTAGTTACCTACTTATTAAAAATTCTTTTCTTTTCGAGATCTACTCAAAAAGCACCGTTTGAGCACCCCTCAAATACGCTAAGCAACGTAGTGCGACCTGTACGATTGTAAAATGTAAAATCGATCATATCATTATTTTTCGTAGGATTAGGTTGCGATGAATCTGTGATGCATTACCCCAAATTATAGGACCATACCTTAACATCTACGGTATCATCAGAGAATAGTTCTCGAATTTTAAAAATTGTGATTTCAGGACCAGTTAAGATCAAAGTTTTGAAGCTGAATATCTCCGACTTCACAACATTCTGCCGTGGTCAAATTTCGTGATTCGCATTTTATTATTACCGATAAATACAATTTTCAAGAACAAACGTTAGTCGCAAAAATTTATCAACAACTGTTGTATTCAATATGTGGTGATTCCCTGCAAAATCTCAATTTAATTTTTTTATTTTATTTCTTATGAGAGAAACATGTGCGCTACGTAGAACATCCAATTTGGTGGCATATGTCCGGCCAGATCCGAAGAAAAACATGAATAGAAAAATTATAATTTTGGAAGTTTGTTCGAATGCTCTGTTTGCTTATGTCATTATTAATTTTTTCCCCAAGAATCGTTATAATAAACAAAATAAAAAGGAATTATGCATTTCCTTGGTTCAGGTAGAGGTTTATGGCCCCAAGAATCGTCATAATAATCAAATTTTTGAATTTGAATATCTTCTTCAAAATAAAAAGGAATTATGCATTTCCTTGGTTCAGGTAGAGGTTTACCTCACTACAGGCCTTGAATTTATACCAAAATAGCTCTTCAGAAAAACCGCATATGAATGTCCAGTTTTCCTAAATTTATTGTTTTTTTGCTTCTTGTAATCTATCAAAAGTAACTCAACATTTTGGTTACAATAGTTATGAATGTCACCTTTTGTAAAAGTGAAGCATGGTAACACTTACTTTCGTCTTATTAGAGTTATTTAGTTCTTTGATTATGTTTATGTATTTATTGCTTAAGTTTTTATTTCTAAGGATAGTGATCACATCGTTCATTCGAATTCTGTCGAATGCCTTTTCCAAATCTATAAAACATATAAACATCGGTTTGTCAAACTCTATGGACTTCTCCACCAGTTGCCGCAATATAAAAATTGCATCCGTTGTTGATCTATTTGGTCGGAATCCCTGTTGTTCTTCAGACACACCTACTTTGTCATATATCTTTTGCGATAGAATTTCGGTGAGTAGTTTCGATGCAGAGTTAAGGAGTGTGATGCCTATATAATTTGCTGGGTTTGTCTTCACGCCTTTTTTGTATATGGGTATTGTTATGCTCTCTCTCCATTCTTCTGGTATCTCCTTGTTGTTTTCAATTTTTTGGAATAGTTTTGTTATTTCTTTTGTAATTTCTGCTCCCCCATATTTAATTAGTTCGTTATTTATGTTGTCCGGACCGGGTGATTTTCTATTTTTTAATTTATGGATTACTTGTTGTACTTCTTCTAGGCTGATAATGTCATTTTCTGTTTCTTCGTAGAGTGTGTTTTGTTGTTCGATTTCTTGTTCCTCATTGTTACCGTTATCATTATCTCCCAGGTATAAGTTTTGGAAATATTTCACCCACTCTTCTGGTTTTATTACATTGATTATATCTTTGGTACTCTTCTGGTGTTCTGTGATTGACATATCTGATATATGCGTTCTTCTTTTCTTTTGCTAAATCTTTGATTTCCTGTGTGAACCATGGTTTATCTTTTCTGTGACTGTTTATATTGATTCTTCGTTCCCCAATGGCTTCTTTTGCGCTGTTAATTATGTGGTTTTTCACTTTATTCCATGCGGCGTTTATGTTGTCTGTGTCTACTATAGGGTTAAGGTTGATCTTTTCCTCGAGTCGTGTTTGGTATAGATTCTTAGTACTTTCGTTTTGTAAAGATTCAATGTTGAATTTAGTGATGTAGTTAGGCGGTTTTTTTCTATTCTATATGACAGGCGGTACTTGCAGATAACCATTCCGTGCTGTGTTCCAACATTCGCTGATGTCAGTGTCCGTACGTCAAGTATTTCTCGTGGGTGAATTTCCTATTGGTGATCACAGAATCGCTCTTGTATGTTGAAAATTGTGTTGATCAAATTTTTGAATCTGAATATCTCCGAATTTTAAAATATTACGACTCTTCCAGTTTCACTAATTTGTCTTAGACTTGCTTCAGGAATTACCTCCCAAAATCTGTCATAGAGCTTTGGGAACACTCTGTGAAGATTTTCACTAGATGATTATGTTCATCTATCAGGACTGCTTAAAACAGTAAGAAACGCACAATCCATTTAATCACGAGGAAGTTAATGTAGAAATCAGAGTGGAACGCATTACAGTTTATAAAATAAACGCATAATACCTCTATTAATTTCACATGCATACAGTATTATGATTGTCTGGACGTTAACGTTATTGCGAATAAATTTCACGCTAGACAATTGCGGAAAAATTTTAATTAGATTTGGTGTACTCATAATTCAATTATTTGTGAATAATTATCACCTACTTTGAATATATTCGTTTTCACTTTGAAACTTGTAGCATTTGGAAGTTTCACTTAGTTTTCAATTGAAATTTTTTTCGTGGAATTTAGATCAAGATTCTGCATTGTTCATTTTTATCTGAATTTTCGTACTAGAAAAAACAGGAAACAATGACTGAAAAATTAGAAAAATCGGGAAAACCGAGGTCGAGATCTTAGTTTGAATTCATTACCATAAGTTAAAATAGAAATAATGGAAACCTTCAATTCTTCTTTCGATAGGTTCTTTATGTTCTGAGAAAACTTATTTGTAGAATAAGTCTCGATAGTGACCAAAAAAAACGGAAAATACAGGCAAATTGGAAAATAATAATTTTTCTATACATTTTCCATCAGAACTAATGATATAATGAAATCGATTGCGCGAAGAGCTTTCAAACAAAAAATAAAGAATATTTAATGATACACTACTCCAAGAAAGATTTTTCTTGTCACTCCGTGCGTCAAAGCTATTACAATATGATTTAAGTTGTTCTACAAACACATTCTAGGACAGAAAAAATATCACAAACTGAAACAGTTACCCATTGTACGAATTATAAACGAGGATGGTATGAAACGTTTCTGACCTCTACGTGAAGATGGCAGCACTCCTGAATAAAAGCTAGTGAATTTACATTGTTCATCTGTTGACAGTTACTCATCAAAGTTTCATCCATTTTGGACCCGCAGTTGTTATGGAACAGTCGTTTAAATTAGTTGATGTGAGTGTTTTTGTGAAAATGGATAAAATCGAGTATAGAGCTGTTATTGAAAACTTATTTTTGAAAGGTAATACTTCTTTTTCTTTCTTTTCAGCCTTCATTCATCCAATGTTGGATATATGCCTCTTCTAATTTCTACCATGCATTTCTGTCTCTAGCAGTTCTCATCCATTGCTTTCCTGCTATGACTTTCACATCGTCTAGCCACCTTTTTTGGGGTCTTCCTACACCTCTCTCCGTTGTTCTTGGTCTCCAGAATGTTGTTTTATTTGTCCATTTATTAAGGCTCTGATACCCTGTCTAGCGACATGTCCAACCCACTGCCACTTTGCTCTCTCAAGGCTCGGTAATATTCTTTATTCACCCGTTCCATGATATCTGTCAACATTATTTTGGTTCTGTTCAGTTGGAAGACTTATGTCATCGTTTCGCACTTTATCCCGTGATGATATCCCTAGCATGGCTCTCTCCATAGCTCTCTGCGTGACTCTAAGTTGGTCCGCTACGTTTCTCGTTATGGACATGGTTTCCAGTCCATAGGTAGTCACAGGGATTATGCAGCTGTTATATACTCTTCTTTTAAGAGAAATTGGTATATTTCGGTCCTTCCCAAAAGCGGCCCATGCTAGGTGGATTCGGCGTTTTATTTCGGCAGTTTGATTTTCCTTACCTATTTGTATTGTGTGGCCTAAATAGTTATAATGGTCCACTGTTTCCAAGATGACGTCGTCGATATCGATTCTGATGTTACTATTACTCATAATTTTCGTTTTGTTCAAATTCATTTTGAGTCCTGTTCTTTTGGAATGATTGTTAAGCTCGGTCAGCATTGATTTCAATTCTTCTTCGCTGGAGCTAATCAAAACAATGTCATCAGCGAATCTCAAGTGGCTCAGGTACACTACGTCGATATTCAGCCCCCTTTTCTCCCAATTCAGCTCTTTAAAGATGTTTTCCAGTGCTAGTGTGAAGAGTTTGGGAGAAATGGTATCGACCTGCCGAACACCTTTTTCTAGAGGTACTTTATCTGTTTTTGAATCATTGTCTATATTAACATGAAAAGTGGCATTTCTATAGATGTTTTTGATCAGTGTAGAGTATCTCGAATCGATTCTTGCATCTCCAAAGCACTGAGAAATGCCCATGTTTCATTACTATCAAATGCTTTGAAGACACTATATCACCACTACACCAAAACTTCAACCTTAACTCTCGACGCGCGTTTCGCTAACGAAGTTAGCATCATCAGGAGATGATTATATCATCTCCTGATGATGCTAATATCATCTCGGGAGTTAAGGTTAAAGTTTTGGTGTAGTGGTGATATAGTGTCTTCTTTGTTCATACGCCAAAGGTTCCAAAATCACAACATAATCAAATGCTTTGTGATAGTCGATGAACGCAAAATGCATAGGGATATTATACGTCTATACAAATTGAAGATGAGTTGGATTCCGTGTATGGGGACTCTGCACCATAATTCATCACAGTGAAATTTTGGGCAACTGAATTTAAACGTGGCGGTAAGAGCTTAGGAGACGACGAACGTTCGGGACGTCCAAAAACTGCAACTACCGACGATAACATCGCCAAAGATCAAATGGTGATAGACGCAGTTTGAGCGCAATAAATCCGAGTTTTGGTGCCGATTAATTACTATAGATGAAACTTTGATACACCATTATACGCCAAAAACTAAAATACAATCCAAACAGTGGACTGCGAAGGGGGAAAATCTGTTTTTTCGGCTGGGAAAGTGCTTTCTGGGATAGTCATGGAGTTATTTTAATCGATTATCTTCAAAAAGAAAGAATCATCCTGTGATGTGTATGTGTATGTTCCTGTGAGCATACAGTGCATCACTACTTGACAAGCTTGAAGCATAACTTGAGGAAAACGGCCATTTTTACAGAAAAGAAAATCCGGTTCTACCAAAATAACGCACCGTCTCACACCTCAGCGGTTGCCAAAGCGAAAATACACGGTTTGAACAGCTTGGTCATCCGCTTTACCTACCCGATCTAGCCACAAGTGATTTTCGTCAAATGAAGAGGCAATCATCTTCATGGACCACTGTTGTGCATAGAAAAATGCCGAGTACTATTTGAACGGATTACAGAGATGAGAACATCGCTGCGAAAGGTGTGTAGAGTTACGAGGAGACTGTCGAAAAATAAAACAAAATTATAAAAAATATCTTGTATCTTTGTAAGGTCGGAAACTTTTCGTATATGGATTGGAAATGTGACTTTTCTTCCGAAATTTTTGATAATTTCTTTGTTCTCGGAAAATATAGCGTTTTAAGTGATATTATTTCAGCAGAATGTACTCAAAATTGAATGAGTAATTGGAAAAAATTAAAAATATTATATATATTCCATAGCACTCCATATTATTCTGGAATTTTCAATAGAATAGAACCTGCAGTACTCTTACGTATTCAACCAGTTGAAGAGACATCAACTTTTTAAAACTAACGTTTAACTACAGACTTCGCCAGAAATAACATAAGTATAACCGCTTGTTTCCATTGTTTTCACAGGTTTACATTATTTTCATTGCACGAACCATGACAGAATAAAAATAACACGTTTCTAAATTTAGAATATGGAAAATAGATTCTAAAATAAGGCGTAAAAAGGATTCATTCATTGTATGAATGCATTTATTGTTTCATTGTTTTAAAAGCATGTTTTCTTTGCTGAAAGACCCAGGACAATAGAACGATTTTGTATCCTTATGTTCCATACGAGGGTAGTTAGAAAAACTTCGGCTTTACGAAGAAAGAAATATTTTGTTCATAATCTCAATTTAAACATTAGGTGTGGTTATTCGACATGATCGCTACGATTTCATGAATATTTCTTTATTATCACCGTCAATATACACTCATCTTCTATTGATTGTACGAAAGATTACTCAAGTCTCAAATCACTTTGAAACATATTCAATCTTGGTAAACA
Organism: Cryptolaemus montrouzieri; assembly: GCA_013387265.2. NCBI lineage: Eukaryota > Metazoa > Arthropoda > Insecta > Coleoptera > Coccinellidae > Cryptolaemus > Cryptolaemus montrouzieri. The sequence goes on from JABFTP020000103.1 coordinate 22,097,652, forward strand.
TATCGTATGCAAGATTCGACAAATAAGGTATTTTTCAATTTTTTTAGCACTCCGTATAATATGTATCAAAGTATTGTGTAATTTTTATTGAACTGATTCGTTTTCTATGAAGGATAGAAGAGAAAGTTCTTTTTATCTCACTAAAATACCACTTTCTGCTTCAGTATGTTTGACATGAAAATAGAAATATTCTGAAAATGGTTCAACTGAGGTAAAGTTTTTTTGATAAATTCGCACATTATTCACTTATTACTTCATTATTTCTTTGAATTTTTCGTACATATAAAAATATATATCATGTATATTCAATTTTTTCATCCAGGAAGTGTTTTCATGAAGAACCGAAAGTTGTATAACTTTTCCTAATTTTATCTAGGTCAATTCACAGAATGAACATGGAATGATTGAAATAGTGAATAGTATGCTCTGTGCTCTCATTATGTTTAATATCATGCAATAACGAAGCGACCACACCGTACAATAATTTTGAACCCATATCCACCTTGACTTTGAACATTAATATGCCGATATGGGCTGACATCAAATCACCAATGTTAATTTTGACAATTCAATATTTCATCAGTACTGAGGTGAACTTCATCAGTGTGAATTATTTCTGTCAAACTCCGGATTTTCTTAAGATATTTGCAAAACTGATTGCAAAAATCGAGTCGACGTTGGAAGTCCCCTGGCTGCAACAACTAGGATATTCTTATTTCATAGAGTTTATATCAATTTTTTTTGAGAATACTGAACGTGCGATTCTTGGATTCCCTGTTTCCATTCCAATTTGCCTGTTGGAAATCGATGGGTTGGCAGTTACACTACATATTCCATCAATTGTTGCATCTTCTTCATCAACATCCTATTCTTCATGGTTCATGAGGTTTTCTTTCGATAAATCGAACATACTTTTATGAGGTTGTCGTCTTTCAGGAAAACGATCCAAATAGACAACTTCTGCAGCATCAGCTTCGTAACTATATAGAATATAACATGCAATCATATCAAACCTTTCATAATTTTCGCACGGCATGGTCGCTTCGTTATTACAAAGAATACAGTTTTCACACAAAATGATAAAAATGATTGAATAATTTGTCTGAATTGTCAGTGCAAGAAATAATTTCTCGGTCTGTTATGAGAGCACAGAACATTGTTGAGCTATTTCAATCATTCCTTGTTAATTCTCTGAAAAGACATAGAGTTACTAGGTAAAATTAGAAAAAACATATAGAATTTTCGGTTTTTCATCACAACACGTTCTGGATAAAAAATTGGGTGCCCATGTGATATATTTTGGAAAAAGAAAAAAAAACTCAGATACATAAAATTAAAGTTGCTTTTGGTTCACATTTAAAAAAAGCAAGTTTGCATTATAACTCATTAGCCGTTGGATGAAGAAATTTCCACACTTAGTTCGATTGTATGTGAAAAAGTGCCTAGAATGTCAAAACTATTTTCACAACTTCAAAAACGTTCACGGTTTCAATATTTACTGAACTGATTAGGCAGAAAAATACTGAACTTATTTTTTATAGTGTTATATTAAGCTTCTACTTTTCTGGAAAACCAGTGTTTTCATTTTTTAAGAATGCTGGATAGAGAAATTATGTACAGCAAAATCTCGAAAAACTAAACGATTTATATCTCCGCCATTGGTTGTATTTTTCTTTTTTGAAAATTGTTCATAAATCTATTATATCTAGATGTAAAATGAAGAATAATTTATATTTTCAATGACCGAGTTGAAAAAAGTTTATTTTTGCACTTATTTTTCTGAGGTGGTCTAACCCTTTAATGATTCAATTTTGAGTATGTCAAGGAATTTATCGAATAGATTTTTTTGTTTCAATATTATTTAGAGAAGAATTAATGAAATTTAGGTATCTTTTACCCTTTTCAGGAAAAAGGTCATGCTTTTTTTCATTGTTACTGATTTATGCATTTTATATTTTGATTTATTGTTTACAGTTGTTTTTCATTACTCAATGTCCTTCATATTTATATCAGTCGTTACTGTTATTCGTGGGAAAAATAATTAAATTCCAACACGTCCAATGTTGCCAATAGATACAACTATCAATGCATACGTCAGAACGTAACATAGAACAGTTGCTTAAAAATAAATTGAGTTATTTTCAATTCACACTTTAAATTTTAAATGGAACACTGATGAGTTAAAGCAAAGTGCAATATCGAATTAAAAGGTTCGTTTGAGATCTGAAAGCATCAATTAATGAAAGACTTCCTACATTTTGTTACATGTCTATAAGTTTATTTGCGTTTGAATTTTTCGTTGAGGATTTTTACTGGTTAACATCAAGACTAATTGTGATGTGATAATTTATATTATATTAAAACAAAAGTTCATGTTCCATATCGTACAGACAGTTTAAACGTTTTGTTCGTGGTTTTATTAATTTTAGGGTAATTTTATAAATTATATTATTTTAATTAGTAATTGCACTATATACAGAAAGTGGGGATATTCGGAATCTCCAATACACCTTAATAATAATAAATACATACAGGCAAAATGTAAATTCTCTTTAATCTTGAAAAACTATCAGTAATAGGTTGCATGAAGCCAATCTTCACTTAATAATAATAATAATCTGTCTGTGATACGAACAACTTTGAAGCGGAAAGAAGGAGGATGGGGATTAATAGATGTCAATTTACACACCGAACAGATAAAAAATCTCAGAGAATTCTTCTCAGCAAAAGCTCTCACTTCTCACCTCCACAGAGTGGTATCGTTGGCTGATAAGGGATATACACCTCTAAATCTTGCTACCAGAGATGACCTGATGAATCTACCGTTCCTATCAGATACTGAAAAAGAAGAGATAGGAATTATTATATAGTCTCCCAGCTGCTGTATATGGATGACATCAAATTATATGCTTCGAACAAGAAGAAATTGGATGATTTGCTGAAAACTCTCAGTGAGTTCTCGGCAGATGTTCATATGAAATTCGGGATTGAAAAATGTAAGACCCTGAACATTCAAAGAGGGAAAGTCATAGATGGTGAAACACAACTTCCAAATGGTGATATTATACAGTGCATGAGGGATGGCGAAACATACAAATATCTGGGATACCAACAAGCCAGATTGCTAGACCAAAAACAATCAAAGGAGAAGATTCGTTCAGAATACAGTCAGCGTCTGAAGTCTGTGCTGAAATCAATGTTGAACTCGGGGAATTTAGTCAAGGCAATTAACACCTACGCCATTCCAGTGTTGCTTTACTCATTTGGAATAATCAGATGGACTAAGACAGAACTGGATGATATTCGAAGGCAGAACCGAACGATGCTGACAAAGTACAACAATCGTCATCCAAAATCGTCTGTGATACGAACAACTTTGAAGCGGAAAGAAGGAGGACGCGGATTAATAGATGTTGTCAACTTATACACCGAACAGATAAAAAATCTCAGAGAATTCTTCTCTGCAAAAGCTCTCACTTCTGACCTCCATAGAGTGGTATCGTTGGCTGATAGGGGATATACACCTCTAAATCTTGCTACCAGAGATGACCTGCTGAATCTACCGTTCCTATCAAATATTGAAAAACAAGAGCAATGGTCAAGAAAGGAAATGCATGGACGACATCACAATGAGATTAATCAACCACACATCAACAAAGAAGCCTCCAACAAATGGTTGATGAAAGGAGAATTATTCGCGGAAACAGAGGGATTCCTTATGGCCATCCAAGACCAAGTGATCGCTACAAACAACTACAAAAAATTTATTATGGATGGAATGATGGAACATTACAAACAGATAAGTGCAGAAAGTGCTATATAAGATCGGAGACTATACAGCATATTACGTCCGGATGCGAACAACTGGCCAATACTGACTATCTTCACAGGCATAATCAAGTGTGCAATATAATCCATCAGAAACTTGCACACAAGTACGGACTTCTGAATACCTTCCAGCCATATTACAAGTATCAACCGGCGCCCGTATTGGAAAATGACTCTATCAGATTATACTACGATAGGCCTGTTATCACTGACAGAATGGTGACGAAAAATAGGCCGGAAATAGTGGTGTAAGATAAGAGAGCCAGAACAGCAATACTGGTGGATGTCGCCATACCGAATAATAACAACGTGCTGAATAAGTTCCAGGAGAAAAAGTCCAAATACACAGACCTTGCTATTGAGATCAAGCAGATGTGGCACCTCGAGAAAATAGATATTGTTCCTATCATCGTATCCTCGACTGTGTTAATACTCAAAACTTTGCATGATAGCCTTAAGAAATTAGAATTGCATAAGAATACATATATAGAAATGCAAAAGCTGTAATTCTTAATACATGTAGGATAGTTAGGAAATTTATGTCAAGTATATTGTAATCGAGCCTATTCCCTTTGATTGCTGAATCTGGGAAAGGTAACTCATATCCAGCAAACAGCTGAGATGTGCATAAGTCCACGATAGTTATATTTTATTTTCCATAAGACCCCAAAATGGGGTATCGGATTCGTCAAAATTTTGTAAATACAACATACAAAATTTTGATGTTATATGGACATTTATCAATTAAAATTTGTTTCTTCTTGAAACTTCTTTCTGTGCTGCAGGCCCATGAGAACCGGTGATTGGATCTGCTTCAACTTCGAGAAAGGAATATTAAATTCTCCTCTGTTTTTTAAATTAAACTGATGAACATCTGAATTTTTGATGTATAAATGTTGATTATTATAAATGTAAATGGCTAGATCCATAATATAAATCGAGGAACGGTCAAAATATTCAAGTAACGGAACAACGGCTACAAGACTGCGTCTGAGGAACACCAGCCAAAATTCTCATGATTTTTTTTTGGGAGATCAATACCTCTTCGGCATGTGGTGACCCACCCCAACAGCAAATACCATAACCCAGGCGTGAATGCACCAGAGCATAATACACAGAAACCATCTGTTCCCGCGTTAATATTTTCTTCAGGCATCGAAAGGAAAACGACAACGAATTGATTTTTTTTTTACTAGTAAGGGGCAGTGCTGGTTCCAACTCAAATGTTATTATTATTATTATTATTATTGAAGTAATTTAAGGCTGAGGACAAGTCCTATAAAAGCCTAATAACAAAAAAATAATTTCTATGGTTTTGCAAGCACAGCTTAGCCATAATTAAATATGCACACATATATAATAACTGAATCCACTTATGTCAAAAACGAAATCTAATTAAGCAAAAGAAAGTCCAATTTATTTTTGAATTCATCAACCGAATTTGAGTCCACCACATCACTAGAAAACCTGTTCCAATCATCGAACACCCTATTCGCAAGAAAATACTGTCTTTGTCTCGACGAAAATTTTTCTTTTTTCAGCTTCAGATGATGACCACGTAAACGAGTATCAGCACTCAAACTAAATAAACATCTCAGGTTGGCGTAATTGTGTTTAATTATACGATAGCGCAAGATTAGATCTCCGCGATGTCTTCGCTGCTCGAAGGTTATGAGACCAGCTCTAGCCAATCTTTCATTATATGAGGGACGAACGACCCCAAAAGTCATACGTGTAGCATGGCGCTGGACATCCTCAAGCATGCTTTTATCCCGAGCGAGAACTGGGCACCAAACCGAGCCTGCATACTCCAAAATAGGATGCACAGAAGTCTTATAAAGTGTAACCGAACTAGAGAAGGACAACTTAACGAACGATCTATGAATGAGATAAATTAAAGAATTAGCACGTTTACAAACACTTAGGACATGTTCCGACCACGTAAGGTTTGAAGTAACGGTTACTCCAAGATCTACATGTGAAGTAACTGAGCGAAGTGGATGATTGTCAATCGAGTATTGATGGGATGGATTATTGGGTCCTATACGGAGCACAACACATTTATCAACATTTAGTGGTTCATCTAATATTATTCCGAGAAATCGCACGCTTCCCTCCAAAGACACGGGTGATCCATCTATACTCAGATCGACAGCCGGCCGTGGTCTCAGCCAATCACGAAACACCATGAAGGAGATCTTGGAGTTTATAGTCACAGGCAATAGGAAATCGTGCAGCTCAATTAGAAAGGGCGCAAAATTATGGGGAATGGGGACTTGAAGAGGGTCCAAAGTTTCATTTTCAGATGAATCTTGGTTTGGACTGCACTGACGAGTGCCTTCATAAGCTTGGAGCAGTACAAGAAGTAGACAGCTACAAAGGAGGCTCTGTGATGGTTTGAAGTGGAATCTCTTCAAATCGCAGAACTAATTTGATTTTGGTTCGACTCAGGTTAACTCAGTGAATGCAAATTTCTACGTTAATTAGATTCTTCGAAACACTGTTATACCATATAATGCAGCAGAAAATTTCCTATTCATGCACGAAGAAGAAGTTCAGATATGTTGTAGAATTATTTTCCAATAATCCAGCATCACCAAGAAATGTTTGAGAATAATCAAAATGAAAAAGTACTCATAGAAATGGAAATGAAATTGATAATGAAGAACGTAAAACTTTTGAAGAAAGGAACCTGTTAATACCGGATATTTCCACCCCTAATGAGAATTACTTCATGCCATCTACGATTCATACTCAAAATTAATGACCTTACAGCATTCTGATCCATTTCGTTCCAAATTACGATCAGGCTGTTCCGAACCTCATTCACGGTAAAATGTTTTGCTGGATTTTTAACCTTCTATTGAAGAGATTGTGGTCGTTGAAGTGATTTGGTGATCTTAAAGGTTGCTAATGATATCAGCTTGGTGAGGTCTGTCATTATTTTTGTTTGCCACAAATGGAACAATATGTTCTTCTGAAATATGTATATCGTACTTCTGAGTAATCAGGGTTCCATTATTTACAGTATCCAGACCATTGAGGTCATTCAAAGAATTCCTCTTCACACCACTATTGAACATCTATCGAAAACCATAGGTATTCAGTAGCTAATTCCTCCATGTTTTTACATGAAAAAGAATAACTCATAAATGATGCTTTATTTGCCAATTTAAAGCGATCATAAAACGCATTTCGAATTGTTCCAAAATATTTGATAATTCAGCCTCACACTTATTATAATTCGATTCTTGCTTTCAAAGACGGAATATATTTCAGATTCTTTCTTTTCCATTTCAATAACAAATATTATACTATTGAGGACGGCTTGATTATGGGCAATCCGTTAAGTCCTTTGTTAGCAGAAATATTCATGAATAACTTAGAGAAATTAATTCATAATCGTCCACTCAGTAAATATTGTTTATACTGGTATCGCTATGTAGACGATATCATTATTTGCTTCACAGGAACAGATAAACAGTTAAAATTTTCGAAAATCATATAAATTCATTACATCCAAAATTGGATTCACAACCGAAATAGAAAGCAATAATTCGATGAATTTCTTAGACGTAACAATTTCGAATGAAAATGGAAAACATGTTTTCATAATTTACCATAAGCTGTCACATACAGATATTATAATACATAAATCGTCGTGTCATCCATATCAACATAAAATGTCAGCATTCAATAGTTTTATTCATAGATTGATTAACATCCCGTTATCACCAGAAAATTTCAACAACGAACCAAATTTGATTAAACAAATAGCCAAAATAATGGTTACAATCCCAAACTAATAAATAATATTTTAAATAAAAAACAAAGTAGAATCGCATTGAATGAAGTTTACCCTGTCGATAAATTGAAACAAAAATTCAACACCTTGACCTACGTTGGCATTACTAGTGAGAAACTGAAATCATTCTTAAGTAGCAATAATTTCAACATAGCTTTCCAAACTAATAATAATTTAGGCAAACATATAAAAATAATGAAACCAAACCAGGTAAAAACAATAAATCAGGTGTTTATATATTGAATTGCAATGACTGTGATAATTTCTATATTGGTAGAATACATAGAAATTTCAATATTAGAATATCGGAACATAAACGCATTTTTCAAATAAAAATCAGATTCAAATTACGCGAATCATCTCTTAGAAAATAATCACTCTTTCGATCCACAGTTTGAAATTTTGCATACAGATAATAAATATTGGAAGGTAGATCTTTGGGAAACTTTAGAAATCAATAAATACAAACACTCAGGTAGACTCATCAATGAACAAATCGATTTAAGCCCTTCACCTCTATTGAATCTCTCCGGGAGCAATCTATTCCTTAATTTTATAGGATATTGCTATCATCAATAACCACGTAAGAAGAAGCAACCCAATAAGCTTTTAATTACTCAAGAACATTTATAGTTATATTCTCATTTATATTTTCTGTACATTCATTCGTCTGAAGAAGCTACGGTGTAGTGAAACGCGTTACGAATCGCAATTATCAAATAAAATTCCTTAAAACACAGTACTTGTTTTTATTATTGATAATGGAATTTTACCAAGTAAAAGCAATTGATCTATCATAAGATGCAATTTACTTTTGAATGCGTTTACTGCTCTAATCATCTCAATAATAGTTTTTCCTTTACCTTGAAGCTCCAAGTTAATGATGTTTAAGTGCATTGTGATGTCAGTCAAAAATATGCAATCAGTTAGCCATTTCTCATTTTTCAGCATCTGAGTGTCATCACCTCTTTCGTCTAGAAAAGCAGTTATTTCGGGCAATAATTCTTGAAACCTTTCTAGGACTTAAAGAGCCGCCGTTGCAAGCTACGTGCACAGATGGAATTCACAATTTTTGTTGCGATGCCCATAATTTTCTCCGTGTTTAAAACCTTTGAACACAAAACTTGTTGATGTATAATCCAATGGAACGAAAAAAATGAAGGGAAATCTTTATTAGCTCGACACAATGCCACAAAACCGTTTTTGTTTCCAGTCATGGCTGGTGCTCCATCGGTTGTACTACACACTAACTTATATATTGGTAGCTTGTAGTTTTTTACAAAATTGAAGAAAACGTCATATATATCTTCGGCACGGGTCTTTCCTTTCAGAGAAATGATTGTCAAAAATTCTTCCTTAGGCAACATGTTATTGAATACGATCCGAATAAAAATACACATCTGGGCATTGTCTGTCATATCGGTGGATTCGTCGAACTGTAAAGAAAAGTATTACATTTCATGATATCATATTTTAGTTTATTCGCCATGTCCTGACTCATGACTTCAATACACCTTGTGACAGTCGGACGAGATAACTGAAGTTCTCTAATAGCAGACATGATTTCTGTTTTATTTTTAAAATCTCCAAATAAAGTCTGACCCGCTTCAAAAAATGCTTCCTTCACAACCGATCTATCTTCGAATGGTTTCTTGTGTTTCGCCAATATATGAGATATTTTAAATGACGCTATCGTAGCAGCTTTTGATTGTTTGGCTGGTCTTGTGAACATGGTTTGTTCTTTTTCCAAACATGATATCAAATCACGTACTTTTCGTTTTCTTAAGTCACTCTGTGGCGGAAAATCCTTTTCATAGTTTTTATGAACCGTTTTATGATGCCTCTCTAAGTTACCACGGTTAGGTATTGCAACTGACGCACGACAAATAAGACAAATGCACTTATCCTTCACCATACAAAAGAAAAATTCTTCCTCTCAATCGTTATTAAAATGTTTCAGATTTCTTCGCTGCACTCATTTTGTACTATTTAATAATAAACTTTGTATCGACGTAATATTGCCTTTAAGTTACAAGTCAGAATGATTCAAATTCCTGCAGGCACAACATCTATATCTAGAAAAGCGGCTAGAATAAAAAACGCGGATTTTCTTTTACAAGTACAGGGCGTTCCTTTGATAAAGCCGCATTTTGCCGCCAGCAGAGTGTTATTTTATTAAGTAACAAATTTCTGTAGTTTAGTTACCTACTAATTGAAAATTTTTTTCTTCTCGAGATCTACTCAAAAAGCACTCGCGTTCGACCGTTTGAGCACCCCTGCTCTATTTACTTTCATGTTTTAAATTCAGAAGTTTACAGGGAAGGTTTTATAAAAGAAAGGAACGTTCAACGTGACCGTGAGTTCTACAAAGTTATTACAACATTTTCCTAAGAATATTATCATTCATAATCTATGAATAATGAGAGAGCGCCATTGAAAAGAAATAACCTTCACAAAATGACAAAATAAACAATTAACTAACAATTGCTTTTTATCCTAAGTCGTGATCAAGTAATGAGGTATTAAAAACATGCATTCTTATCATAATTATCTTATAGGTATTGCATAAAGTGCGGTACATTTTACGCAATCTTTACAGTTTCAAGACGTTAAATTCACAACCATTATTATGTTCAATTCTGTTAAGAAAATGAAGTTTTCTTCAATTCATTATTTTCGAAGAGAAAGGTATTACAAAATTGTTTAGAGTCTGAAGAAGTTAACTGACTGGGTTTTCTACATTTTAATTTCTTTCACACCATTTCAAGTAACTATCCATCCTTTCAATTACAGTAATTAAATTGCGCAATAGTCAAGGGGTATGTAATTTTATGTAAATGGGATGAAACTAACTTTGGAAAGGATTTGAATTAATTTCTATTCGAATTTTAATGTTCCATTTTATATAATATGTAAAATGAACACGCCTGTATTAGATAAGACATTAGAATATGTTATATTGTTTTTCATTTCGTTCTAATAATGTTAATATAATGAAACATTATGGTGATACCACCTGTTTAATTACAACGTTGAAGGTTCTATATCCTTGATATATCATTTTCGGAATAATACCAAAAAATTAGTATCTCGAAACCTACTCATTTTATGGCAAAAAAATGTTTTCGCACTCAGCACAGCGATTGGAATGGCGTAAAAGCATGTCGAAATAGTGTTTAGATGTTCGATCTTTCAGTATGGGTGTAGAAGTATATTTACGTCTTCATGACAACTTCCTTTAGTCGCATTTTTCCAGGCAAGGTAAAGATCGCACGGTGCCAAATCAGGGTGCGAATAATGATTGAAATGTAATTCTAAGACAGAAATCATTATTGTATTAGACAAATATCCATTATTCTGTAGCGATTTCCTCTCTCTCGATCCTATAATTTTTAGTACTGTCTGAAATAGGTTGCAGAGTTTACTCGTTAATCGAATGGAGTACGGACATTCACTAAGTATTCTTATCTACTCTTGACTTGTGAATCTTCTGGCTACTCTGATGGTATTCCTTCTGCCTTCTTCATCAAGATGAATGTATTGGTCTTTCACGACGATGGTCAATTGTTAAACTGTATGACGCAGTCGGTTCTAATAAATGGTATACTGTCTAGTATTGATGGCAGTTTTCGTACCATACTTGCAGTACTGGACTTTTTTTAGGATTTCTAGTCTGTAGAATGTTTCTCCTGAACGCTTTCTTCTTCAACTTTATCCGATTACCTCGCTTACGGAAATCGATATTCAATCGAAATATGGAGTCAAACTAGCATTGAAAATATAAGATCACTTTTCTTTTCAGAAGATTCCGATTGCCCACAAAATTTGGACACCAAGCTGGACTAAATGGTCTTTCAATTAGTCGAATAGTTTCCAATATACAACAGTAGTCTTACTTGGAATGAGTTTTTGAGTTGTACTGTCGAATGTCTTCACAAACTTGGATGGGGTATGGATATTCACCAAGCACTCTCATCACCTCTTGACTCTCGACGATCCTGATGGTATTCAGAATGACAACCTTCTGCATCAGAACGAGGTTATTGACTTTTTTACGATGATGCCTAGTTTGTGGAACAGTATTCGCCGCTCAGTGATGATAGATTTCTTCTAATAAATGGTGTACTGTGTGTGGTGTGTGTGTCGATGTCAGTTTTCGACTGATAGTTGTAGTTCGGGACCATAGAATTTCCTCTTAGGATTTCCAGTCTGCAGGATGTTTTTCTTGAATTCTTTCATCTTCAAATTTATTCGATAACCTCGCAGATGAAAATAGATATTCAATTTAAATATGGGATCAAACTAGCATTGTATATTCTAAATCTACCCGCGATTATATCTTACTGAAAGTAGTCAATGGCTACTATCACTGATAAAATTCTAATTCAAATTTTATCAGTTTAGGATCTCATGCTAATGAACTCACGTAAAGTTTGCTATCATAGGCAGAAAAGACTTTCTTACTTTGAATTGGAGAGGAAGATCTCTGACGTAAAAGATGATGAAAAGGGGACATGGACTAGTTAGGAAAGAAACTTCCTTGTAGTCGAATTACTCTTTATGAGTTATTGTTCTTGTGGTATACTAATACATGAGTCAAAAAGTCGCGAGACTACTCAATAAAAATACCATATTTTTTTGTGTAATTCGAATTTGTTCATCTCTTACAATCATTCCAACGCTTCTCTAACATTCCTGTTTTTCTTGGTCCCAAATAGGTGTTAGATTCGGCAATAACTTCATCTGAGCCAAATCTCTTTCCCTGGATTATTTTTTTCGAAACAACAAAGTGCCAGCAATCGCTGGGTGCCAGATCTGGAAAATAGGGTGGCTGCGGCAACAATTCCGAGCTTAAATCATAGTTGATTCTTGTCATGGTGCGTGTTTCTTTCTTTGCCATATGTCACTCAATCGATGGAATGAAGTTATATAATAATCACTGTTGATCGTCTGGTTTTTCTTTACATAGTCGATGAACAATATTCCATGCGTAAAATCCTAAAATACTGACACCATAACCTTGCTAGCCGATTGGAAGCTTTGGACGCTGCTCTTCACTTAGCAGATGTTCTTTTCGACTCTGGCGTCTAGTGGTGGATCTATGTTTAATCCATGGTCATATATCGAAGCAAAAACATTCTTTTATAGCGGTTTAAAAGCTCCAAACAACTCTCAGATTCGTTAATTCGTTCTTCTTTTTACTGTGAGCAAACGTGGCACCCCACTTCGAAAAAAAATTTTTATGCCTAAATATTTTTGTCAAATTTTTAATACGGTGCCTTTGGTATTTTTTGAATATCAGCAGATTTCATTTTGCCATCATCCATAACAATTTTCAACAATATCACGTTTGAAGTTAGTTACAATGGCAAATGGTTGTTTTCGAAGTAGAATTTTCCCGGTGACACTTTTTAAGCCATTCCTGGGGTTGTAAGGTATTTTACCAATCAAATAGTAGTATTTTATTAATACACGCATCTCGTTTCGAACCATTGTTTATAAATTCACAAACGTAGCGTCACTTCGACCTCAATATCTCAGAAAGAGATAATAACAACACCTCGAGGTTGGTACTATTTGAAACAAAAGTGCATTTGATATTTCTGGTGCCATCTGTTTGCTAGTCCCGAAACTTTTGAACCAATGTGTTAACTTGATGCTGAGCCAGAAGCATTACTCTACCTTTCGCAAAAATAAACTCTGTTACTTTTAAAGGATTGAAAGAAGACTTATACCATTCTAGTTACGGTGACCCAAGTCATGTTTTTTCAATCGATAGCGAATGTGATAGCCTCTGCGGATTTTTTATTAGTGACTTACATCGCTGGGCATTAAAAGAGTAGCCACCTTTTTGTTTGGTTTTCCTTTAACGTTCTCTATTTCTGCCTTTCGGCTAATGACACGCCGGGGAATTCTGTCACCTCACTAACCCGGAAATTTTGCCGAACCCCTCTCGTGTCGAGGGAAGGGATCTTTAATGTCCAACACATCTCTGTTAGACAGGACCGACAGCTTTACATCTCCTCCGAAAGATGGACACTCAAGCGATTCCCAGAATCCGAAAAATCGCACCGACTTTGTGGGGATTGAACCCAGGTAACTCTGCGTAGGAGACGAGCATCATATCCCATACGCCACCGAGCCGGCAAGTAGCCACCTTATTTCCAGGTCTGGCCTCAATATGTTTTATGTCTGGTAGAATGGATAGGAGACACGAGAAAATTAAACAAAAATCGATGGAATTTAACAGTACTTTCTTATTTCGATATTCTGTATCTTATATTCATCATAACCTCTTTTTGTGACGTGACAGCTGGACGAGCTCCTTATTGAACCAAGGCTTATGTGGATTCTAATGACAAATTCTTTCTCGTAAATGCATTTTGACACTGAAAGTTCTAGATGAAAGGAATTTTCTCAACATTACATCAGGGTCATCGGTACGTCTTAAAATAGTCTGACGAATACCAACCTAATGCTCAAAAAATACCAAGATAGAGCATTGTATTAACGGATTGGCCCTGTGCAACGAGATTTTCAGAATTGCTAATTTCAGGATATAACATCCATCAGATGCATGCGATATTCGAACACGAACACTTTATATTACTTTTGACGTGAAGAGTTTCCATGATTTGCACATGGTTTTATATAAAAAAATACAACAACCTTCATGATGATTTAAAGACATTGAGTTTATTTCTGGAAATTGTAATAAATAATATAGGAATGTTTTCAGATGCGGCAATAAAAATCTAGGTTACTTGTGTTTTCGTTCTTGAGTTGTCCAATTTTTTTCATTTTGGTGTTGACGCCAATCGAATATAAACGATATTTCACCATTAAACTCATTAAAAAACTCGTATCATGAAGTTTTAGAGTCAAAAATATAGGATATTTGGTATTTATTGATTCGTTATTTAACTTTTATAAGGTAATGAGGAACTTAGTGATAAATCAAAGTATAATAGGCAAAAAGCAACAGCAATAACAAAAACTAGACGTCCCTTCTTAAAGAAACAAAAATTAATTGTAAATACAAATTATCGATTTTATTTTGAAATAATATCGGACTATATCTCACTGGCATGGCTAAAATTGTACGCCAAGTCGATTTTGAAAATCATGTTGTTATAAAACGTCTGATTGCAATATAAACCAAAGAATGATCAATTGAATTTAGGTCTGGCGATTGAGTAGGCCAGGGTAAAATATTGTTGTTTTGCAGATTTGAGAAATGTGTCATAGTAGCTACAGTGTGAAGAGGAGCATATCATGCATGAATAGAAAGTTATCTATATTATTGCAGCAAATGGTGGCATAAAGGGTTAAAGAATCTGATTGATGTAGTTTGCATTCAGAGAGATCAGCTCTGCGATTGAGAGAAATCTCAAGTGAGTGCTGTCCAAACTGAGAATCATCTGAGAATAAAACAAATAAGGCTTTAACAAATAACCATCGTTTGTGCAACTTCTGTCTGTGTTGCTCCACATTCCAACTACTCTGTTCATATTATCTAGGCTTAAATGATGCCTCATCCTAGTTTGATTAGGATACATTTTACTCCTGAAAATTTTGAGAAAGAACAAATTTCCTCGTGGGTGTATAAAAGATTCAAGGAAAATGAATAAATAAAAATTACTGAAGTATAAACATACTTCAGTAATTTTTTCACGAGATGGGTCTTTCAATTTCGAAGATAAAAATTATATTGAATGAATTTTATGATACATACTGAAATGACGTGGTACAAATACACTGCGCCAAGAAATAAACGCATAATTTCAATATTTCGGGTTTCTTCACTGTAGCCAATCAATTATTGACACATGATTTTTTTCTTCATGGGAAATAAAATGAAAAGAATGAATTGAGATTTTGCAAGAAACCACCACATATTGATATCTGCAGTTTTTTATCAATTTTTGCGAGTAAAGTTGGTTCTTCTTGGAAATTTGAATTTTCGGTGATAATACGCAACACGAATCACGAAATTTGACCATGTTAAAGTAGTGGTTTTGACCTAGGTTGGACTTATACAATAATAGGCCAAAGGCTTGAGGTGTTCCATTCATTTGTTTCTAGAATGATCCGCAGGAACAAGGAGACTGGTAGCCATGAAAGAAGTCCTGGGCAAAAACGACCTCAGCAACAACCGCGATATTCTAGAATTTCTTCGATTCGTTACTGCTAGACACATTCAAATGCCAGTGCAAATTAGTACTGAAGCGATACGATAAAGTCTCTGCAAATTCGGTTTGAGACCTTGTATCGCAGCTTGAGACCCAGTTCTAGCCGCAGCACATTGAAGCGACCATTTGAATTTTGCTAGGGAACATGTCAATTGGTTAGAAGATAATCGAGATGTCGTCTTTCTCATTGCGATTAACGTTCTCATATGTACATACGTCGAAATGAGAGATATGGAAAGTGCAATTTTCAAGCGACTTATGGATTTGGTGCAAATTTAATAATAGTGTGGGGAAGATTTTTTTTGAACGCCCGTTCTGATCTGGTTATCGTAAATAATGGAACCCTGAATGCCTTATAGACATTTTAGAAGAATATGTTCTCCATTTGCAGTAAGCATGTGTGAAAACTTTTTGTTTATGCATGATAACGCCAGACCTCACCAAGTTAATATTGCTAGGAAATATCTTCAAGATCACGAAATCATTTCGAAGGAGTGGCCTGCAGAAAGTCTAGACCTTAATCCCTTCGAACATGTCTGGGACTATCTCAATGGATTAAGATTAAGAAGCCAGCAAAACCAGCTACCTACCGCTAGCAAGTTGCTCCCTAAGGGGCGGTTCCTATTTCTATTGCAGTCCATATTTGATTCTGTTTGGTAGTAGGTACGAGAAGGAGCTCTCGCCTTTGAGGAGTGAATCGCTCTCACCTTGTGAGTTTTATTTGCACTAACTACTTCCACAAAATCTTCTAACTGTCGTGGTAACAACACTTTAAGAAATATTGATAGTGGTTCTGCCACTCGGATTTTGTTGGTGTATCACTTTTTATCAGTTATTTTTGATAAGGCATTGTCAGTAGATGGCTTTTTAATGACTATATCGAAGAAATAACTGTTGGAGACTACACCATCGATTTTATCATCACGTGTTGTACTGACATTTGTCATATTTTTAGAGCGACTTTCAAAATTTTTAGCAAACTTTTCTTTAAATTAAACAAGAACCACGAAGAAATAATATATGGGATATGTCAACCCAAATTATTGGGTTCATAATGATTCTAGAACATTTATAGATCATAATCGGCATCACTTAGAAGACCGAACCTGGCCATCAGGGCTCTCCCGGTCAAACAGAGAGGGAATTGTTTTGTTGAGTGAGAATATTGAAGGGATTTTGCGATTATACTTCAAAATTGGCAAGCAAGAACAAGGAAGTGATTATGTTTCAGGAGACTCACACTGTGACAGAAGAACATCTCCGCGAAAGAGGAAATATCGCAGGTTATGTACTTTTTGATTTTCTCCTTAGTCCTTTTTATGGCCTTGCTTGCTATGCAAAATCTTTTCTTGAATTCAAGTGTGTTCAGACATATAAGAGTCAGGTTAGGTTGGGTATGATTTTTGAAATATTTTTGTGCTATTTTTCCTTTTCCATTGTTACAGATTTCTGTCCCAAACCCCTTTCCTTTCAGCCTTGTCTTCGTCTGGAAATTATGGAGTGCAAGATGAGAATTGAAACTACTAAGCAGAAAAATCTTTGGTACTCTTTATGTACACACGACATTAACACAACATAAACAGACAAGCTATTGCTAGTGCAATAGCGACAGGGAAACGAGTTTTTTCCTCAGGTTTTTCACTTGTTTTTTGAATCATATGCAAGATAGTATGGTTCCCCTGTTACATTTTTCTGAGCTCACACTTGTGTTTTTTTTTCCGACACACCAAAATTATAGATATAAGCATTTATTGTAAATACAATTATTCGAATTTTTGTAAATCCTCTCTTTTACAAAAGAATATATATACTGAAGAAAAAATTGAAGAACAGATTTCATGAACATGTGCGGTACTCCAAATTCATTTATTGTTCTCATAATTTCTGCATTGGAGACAATGGTCTCAACCACAAAAAATATTACGGACAAATTTTTTCTCTCGAAATGAAATCTGTAAAAATATTTTCCCCATTCTTTTGAAGAAAATTATAATTATCCATTTCAGTTGATGTATTTGCGCCCATACGGTATTTCTTTCATATCTTTGGTGGTAGAATCACTGCATGTAATTTACTATAAGAGTTTCTGTACACTCTGTACGAATATTAAATCTATCCCTGAAAGCTATTCTTTTCAGAATATAGATATACGACCTTCTGATGATGAAATATAAACTCATCCCAAATGAACGTGTTCAATTTTTTTGGCTAGTCCCGTTCAAGATTTTGGCAGACTTAATTTACATATCTCGAGGCAATGTTGAATTTTAAGTAAATGTAAAATGCATTAAACGTATTTTGTTTTTGTCTTCAACCGTGTTGACGGGGACCAACAGATAATATAAAACATAATATAAGGAAAATCAAGTTCCACGAGATTTATGAAATTTGAACTTGAAAATGTTCCCCAGATATTCCAAAATTCGTGCCAAAGCACGCTCTGAGAACATCATAACCAGTGTTATTTATTATTTGCATGCGATGAAGGGAAAGTTTCACATCATAAACAAGGCTTCAATATAAATAGTTCATATACAGAGGTGGTTTTAATTTAATGTTTCAACAATAACCTTGAATCCTATAAAATTGAGGATGAGATGTTTGTCGTTCATAAGCCAGAAACTGCAGATCACTTTTAATGTTTTTGTTTCAAAATATTCGTTTGATAAGGTGTCCCCAAGATTTATGACAAACTTGGGAGGTGATCCCTGAAGCAATTCTAGGATGAATGAGTGAAAAGAGCACGGTCGTAATCTTTTTTCATTCGGAAATATTCAGCTTCAAAAATTTGATCCTCACAGGTGATAGAAAAAAAGAAAACTCTCAAATTAGGAAAAACTGGTATGTAATCAAGACCATAAATCACTACTTGAAGTATGGAAATGCATTATTCCCTTTTATTTTGTTTATTATGGTGATTTTCCGGGGGAAAATGAATAACGACATGAGCAGACGAAAACATAGAACAAACTGCCGAAATTATAATTTTTCTATTCATTTATTTTTCGGATAAGCCGGAACATATGCCAACAAAATTGGATGTATTTTCTCAAAGCACATATTTCTCTCATGAGAAATAAAATGAAAAAATAAATCTAGATTTTGCACAAAACCGTCACATATTGATAACAGCAGTTGTTGCTGAATTTTTGCGAATAACGTTATTTCTTCTTGAAAATATATTCATTATTGGTAATAATACAACACGAATCTCGAAATTTGACCCCGGAGAACTTGCTGAAGCAGTGGTATTAGATAACCTAGGTTGGATTTTACAAGAACAGGCAAAAGACTTGGGGTGTCCCATTCAACTGTTTTCAGAACGATCCACAGGTATAGTGTGACAAGTAGTCGTGAAAGGAGGCCTGGGCAACGACAACATCGAGCAATAACGGCGATTCATGGCCGTTTTTTGAAAATTTCTTGTTGAAAGAACGGTATACTACTGCTAGGCACCCTCAAATGCAGCTTCAACAGAGCAGTGGAGTGAAAATTACAGTACTTGAGCTCAAAAATGAGCAAATTAATAACTTAAACTCTGAATTACAGAGGATATCTGAATGGGGTCAGTTGAACCTGGTGATCTTCAAAGCGAGCAAGACGCAAGCAACTACGTTTTCTAGAAAGGTCCCCGCTGGAGAACCTCCTCTAATGATACAAGGCCAACAAATTGCATCCAAAGATTCGATATACCTTCTCGGAATAACGGTCAACTCCGGGTTTTGCTGGCATGAATATGTATCAGCACTAGCTAAGTCGGCATCAGCTAAACTTAGTTTTCCTTTCAGAGCCAAGCGATACTTCAAGTTGTCTCAGCTGTTGCTTCTATAAAAGTGGCAGATTCGACCTGCTTTGGAATATTGTTCCCATGTATGGGAATCTGCGCCCAAACATTCGTTGCGGATGTGTGCAAAAACGGGCTGTGCGCCTCATCGACCACCCGGAGAACACCCGCGATCTCCAACCGCTGGCTCTCAGAAGACAAGTTGCTGTCAGTTCTCTGTTTTACAGATACTTCCACGGGAGATGCTCCAAGGAGCTGAAAGACCTTGTACCGGCAAAACTTGTTTTGCCGCAACACTAGGCTGGCAAGGAGTTCTCATCACATGGCGGTACATTTAACGACCCCTCGAATCTCTTTCTACAAGAGTTCTTTCGTTTACAGAGCTAGTGAGCTGTGGAACTCGCGCTCGACCAACATCTTCCCATCATCCTACAATTTGGCCCTCTTCAAGAAGCGAGTAAACAGACACATCAATCCTTCCCAGGCCTCCCACTCACTACAGGATCGCCTATTCCTGGGAAGCGCGCATAAAAAAAATTAAAAAAGCCACGTCAGTCATCCTAAAGGTTCAGTATCGATTATCAGTATTCAACCACTAGAAATGTAGAAATCAAAATTCCAAGATAGCTTTCCAGCAAACCTCGAATTTCGGGCGTGTTATCATTTCTAAACGAAACAAAACAGTTCAATAATAGAAAAGATATATGAGATAACCATTTAAGAACTGAACTGATCTATTATATCCCAAACTGCCAGGTAGAAAGGGAGATATCATAGACGGCGGCAAAATTAATTGAAAAAATATGTTTTATACATTTGTTTATCCCCCAATTATTTGGTCTATCTTGATAGATAGCTACTTAGTTGAAGATCATAACGAAATAAAAGATTATAGATTTTAAGACCGCCTACTAGGCTGTTCCGAATTTCGAATATGCACCTCGGATGACATTGAGGGATCATTTTAGAGCTCGCGAACTCTAACACTGACACGATACGACAACGTCTCAAGGAATTTGGTTTGAGGCCTCGTGTCGCAGCGCAAGGACCAGTACTAACCGCAGCACATCGAAGAGCCCAATTAAATTTTGCCAGGAAAAATGTCAATTGGTTATAAGCTGACTGGGATAGAGTTTTGTTTACAGAGAAGTTGAGATTTTGTTGAGAAGTTGATTTAAACATTATGAAACATTTTCACATTGTTTCAATAAAATAATTCATTATAATTTTTGATCACACCTCGTATTTGTAATTAGGTTCAAAGACGGTCGGAACATCTAAACATGTAAAAAGATGTTTCGGATATCATTTGCGAGATAAACTTTTGAAATTTAACGACGTAGGATTTATTATTAGTATTAGTATTTCCTGAAATAAACTCTTGAGCGCTTAATCTTGCAATGAGCAAATGGGTGTGCAGACAAGCTCAGTAATTTGTTGAAAAATTTTTCATGAAGGTACTGATGATTTTATTACAAACTAGCTGACCCAATAGAAGTTGATATGTTAAAATTTCAACAAATTTCCAGATTTTTCAGTATTTTGTTAATTGAGTTATTAATGAACTAATAAATTGATACAATTGTGATTTCTGCAGTTTGTCATAATGTTTCAACTTTCCTGCAACTGAATTTTTTTAGTAAAATTTTGTGCTATCACAATGGAATTACCAAAAAGTTACCAAAAATGCCAAACGAAATAACCAATTGAAACAATATTAATGAAGAATCAACCGTTTTTATTGTAGTTGAATATGTTTGATTCAACCAAAGCCACATATATAAAAGTTCATGAGATAAACAAGACTAAAAATAAAATAAACAATGAATTAAATAATAATTTCGATTTTAGTAAAAGATTTGGATGCCATTAAATGTAATATTCAAAAGGATATCAGCAGACGTCATTTTTAATTTCTATTATAATTTCCACAATTTTATTTGTTCTACTGTTTCGCGAATTAAATTTTATAGAAACCGTAGTGGTGGAATGGTGTATATATTCAAGCAAAACCTTCAAATTTTGGAGTTTTGCTTGAATTATTCGGTTTTGGCACTGAAGCTGATTATCATAATTTTTGATATCATCTATTTTTTTTTTGCTTTTCTTGAAAACTAATGGTCTGCCAATCTTCTAACAACTCGCTGAAGGTCTCCTTTACCTTCACTAATCCCAGGTTGTTTTTTGAAGTCTATATCCAGGAGATATGTGTTATACTAAGTTTGATTGGTATGATTAATTCATCGGTAAACTCTTGAAGATCTTTGAAATCGTCCTTAATCAATTTCAGACCTTCGAATGGATGGTTCTGGAGGGTATCTTGAATTACCTTCTTTATTTCTTCTTGTACATATCACTTGCACAGTCGTTCATGTTTCTCAATTTGGCTGAAATCCCTGTCGCGTGGAACATAGGATAGGAATAAAATAATTCACCATAATTTTTGATCACACCTCGTATGTGTAATTAGGTTCAAAGGCGGTCGGAACATCTAAACATGTAAAAAGATGTTTCGGATATCATTTGCGAGATAAACTTTCGAAATTTAACGACGTAGGATTTATTATTAGTATTAGTATTTCCTGAAATAAACTCTTGAGCGCTTAATCTTGCAATGAGCAAATGGGTGTGCAGACAAGCTCAGTAATTTGTTGAAGAATTTTTCATGATAGGTACTGATGATTTTATTACAAACTAGCTGACCAATAGAAGTTGATATGTCAAAATTTGAACAAATTTCCAGATTTTTCAGTATTTTGTTAATTGAGTTATTAATGAACTAATAAATTGATAAAATTGTAATTTCTTTCCTGCAACTGTTTGTCATGAATGTTGCCTGATCGTCAGTTAGATCTTTCCTTTTGCACTTCAAATCTCTGATATTTTTGAAATTTTTAGAAAAATTTTGCGTTATCACAATGGAATTACCAAAAATGCCAAATGAAATAACCAATTGAAACAATATTAATGAAGAATCAACCGTTTTTTATTGTAGTTGAATATTTTTGATTCAACCAAAGCCACATATATAAAAGTTCATGAGATAAACAAGACAAAAAATAAAACTAAACAATGAATTAAATAATAATTTCGATTTTAGTAAAAAGATTTGGATGCCATTAAAGGTAATATTCAAAAGGATATCAGCAGACGTCATTTTTAATTTCTATTATAATTTCCACAATTCTATTTGTTCTACTGTTTCGCGAATTAAATTTTCATAGAAACCGTAGTGCTGGAATGGTATATATTCAAGCAAATCTTTCAAATTTTGGAGTTTTGCTTGAATTATTCGGTTTTGGCACTGAAGCTGGTGATTATCATAATTTTTGATATCATCTATTTTTTTTTGCTTTTCTTGAAAACTAATGGTCTGCCAATCTTCTAACAACTCACTGAAGGTCTTCTTTACCTTCACTAATCCCAGGTTGTTTTTTGAAGTCTATATACAGGAGATATGTGTTATACTAAGTTTGATTGGTATGATAAATTCATCGGTAAACTCTTGAAGATCTTTGAAATATCGTCCTTAATCAATTGCAAAACTTCAAATGGATTGTTCTGGAGGGTATCTTGAATTATCTTCTTTATTTCTTCTTGTACATATAACTTTCATAGTCGTTCATGTTTCTCAATTTGGGTGAAATCCCTGTCGCGTAGAACATAAAATAATTCACCATAATTTTTGATCACACCTCGTATTTGTAATTAGGTTCAAAGGCGGTCGGAACATCTAAACATGTAAAAAGATGTTTCGGATATCATTTCCTAGATAAACTTTCGAAATTTAACGACGTAGGATTTATTATTAGTATTAGTATTTCCTGAAATAAACTCTTGAGCGCTTAATCTTGCAATGAGCAAATGGGTGTGCAGACAAGCTCAGTAATTTGTTGAAGAATTTTTCATGAAGGTACTGATGATTTTATTACAAACTAGCTGACCCAATAGAAGTTGTTATGTCCAAATTTCAACAAATTTCCAGATTTTTTAGTATTTTGTTAATTGAGTTATTAATGAACTGATAAATTGATTAAAATGTAACTTTTGTAAATTGTTATAATTTTTCAACTTTCCTTTAACTGCTCCATTATTTATCGAGATCGTAGGGAAAAAACTGAAAAAGATTTAGCCACATGATGCCTGATCGTCAGTTAGATCTAAATTACATACAAAAATTATAACTTTTGCACTTCAAATCTCTGATTTCCTTTGCCTGAAATTTTTATTCTTGAAAAATTTTGCACCACCACAATGGAAGAGGATCTGAGTACCAAAAAATGCCAAACGAAATAACCAATTGAAACCATGTAAATGAAGAATCAACGGTTTTTATTGTAGTTAATTTTGATTCAACTGAAGTAACATATATAAAAGTTCATGAGGTAAACAAGACTAAAAAGATAAAACTAAACAATGAAAAAAATAATAATTTCAATTTTAGTAAAAAGATTTGGGTGCCATTAAAGGTAACATTCAAAAGGATATCAGTACACGTCATTTTAAATTTCTATTATAATTTTCACTTTATTATATTTGTTCTAATGTTTCTCGAACTAAATTTTCATAGAAACCGTAGTGCTGGAATGATATATATTCAAGCATATCTTTCAAATTTTGGAGTTTTACTTGGGTTATTCGGTTTTGGCACTGGAGCTGTTGAATATCATAATTTTTGATATCATCTATTTTTTTTGCTTTTCTTGAAAACTCTAATGGTCTGCCAATCTTTTAACAACTCGTTGAAGGTTTTCTTTACCTTCACTAATCCCAGGTTGATTTTTGAAGTCTATATCCACGAGTGTGTTATATCAAGTTTGGTTGGTATGATAAATTCATCGGTAAACTTTGGACGATCTTTGAAATCGTCCTTAATCAATTGCAAAACTTCGAATGGATTGTTCTGGAGGGTATCTTGAATTATCTTCTTTATTTCTTCTTGTACATACAACTTGTACCTTCGTTCACGTTCCTCAATTTGGGCAAAATCCCTGTCGCGTGGAACATAGCATAGAACTTTACTCTATTTGTTCTAATGTTTCTCGAATTATATTTTTATGGAAATGATATATATTCAACCATATCTTTCAAATTTTGGAGTTTTGCTTGAGTCATTCGGTTTTGGCACTGGAGCTGTTGAATATCATAATTTCTGATATCATCCATTTTTTTGCCTTTCTTGAAAACTCTAATGGTCTGCCAATCTTATAACAACTCGCCGAAAGTCTTCTTTACGTTCACTAATCCGAAGTTGTTATTTGAAGTGTATATCCAGAAGGCGTTTGTTATATTAACTTTGGTTGGTATGATAAATTCATCAGTAAACTTTGGAAGATCTTTGAAATCGTCGTTAATCAAGTGCAAAACTTCAAATGGATTGTTCGGAGGGTATTTTGAATTATTTTCTTTATTTTTTCTTGTACATACAACTTGCACAGTCGTTAACGTTTCTCAATTTGGGCGAAATTCCTGTCACGTAGAACATAGGAATGTCCACTGACGACAAATTTCTGCCCAATTTGATGAAATTTGCTGATAGCCACCAAATATATAAAATCCACAAGCAACAATTTTTCGAATTTTGTACATAGATTCTATTAGAACCCAATTATTTTCTGTAAGTATTTCTTCAAGGTCTGCAAACAGAAAATATACACTGAGAACCAGAAAATTATATAAATTATATAATATAATATATATATATATATATATATATATATATATATATATATATATATATATATATATATATATATATATATATATATATATATATTAACTTTTTTCTCTGGCTCCTAGTGTATATTTTCTGTTTGCAGACCTTGAAGAAATATTGAAGAAAATAATTGGTTCTAATAGAATCTATGTACAAAATTCGAAAGAATTTTCTATATTTTTCACAACTCAATAAGCCAACACATTTTGAGGGTACCGAGTTCAACTACTTGAATAATCTCGAAGGAAAAGTATTGCAACAACAAAATGAACTTAATATTTATTTCTCTGAAGCACGACTTCAATAAATTAAAACATACAGAGTGACTGTTACCCATTGAATAATGCTATGCGCTCGTTGAAATTGCACCTTAACAAAAATATATGGCGACACCTGCAACTATTTTTATACCAATTAATGTCAACATAAACTGTTGCTTAACATAATAATTCACAAGAGAAGAGGTATATCACAAATGGTTTGTTATATCAATCTTCTATAGAATTACTTTCACTTTTCAGGATAAGTTTGATTTGAAAAAATATACAATACATTTTCTTGAACAAAATGATGATGAAATCATCAGAATATATGTCGAGTGACTTTTTGAGCAATAATTTTGGGAACAATTGATCATCCATTCGTGGTCCTGTGAGATGGCCTGTACGTTATCCAGATTTGAAGTTGCTAGATTTTTTATGGGATTTCTTGAAGGATATAATTCATTCCACAGAGATTCTGAATATCGAGCAGGTTACATATAGTTCGAAAAACCGAGATGATTTCAGCGTACATCGAATTTGGGTTATCCTGTTTTTTTAAGAATTAGAAAAGTCTTCAAAAATTTTGAACTCAATAGTGAAATTACTGCTTCTATAGTATGTTTAGGTTTAGAGTGAAGAATTCATAGAAAGGAGTATTCAATTCCAGTTACATTCACAAAACTCAAAATTGTCGTAAGTAATACCACAAGAGCTCAGATTTGACCGAATATTTTTCTATGCTCGTTTTCGAATACTTACGTGCAGGCAATTCACCGAGAACTGGGCGACAAAATCACAAGAGCGTAGCTCGATTGATTTTGCTGAGCAGGTCTAGTTGAATTACCGAAAAGTAAGTATGAGAAAACTAGCTTAGAAAAATATCCTGCCAAATCTGAGCTGGAGTGGTATTTGCTGAGGAAATTCCGCGAATGACAGAACGTACAAAATGAACTTTGTTGAGAAATGCACACAATCTCAACGAGAAAATCATAAAGCATTCATTACAAACATGTTTAGTTATTATTGGAATGAGCAGTTATTGAAAATGCAATTACTATATACAATTTTTTCACTTCTGGTCGATTCTATACGGGACGATGCCTGAGGAATTATGGAAGATTCAGCATTCGCAGAAATTTTTAGAAGATTTGAAACAAGATTTAAATGATACTCATTGTTCAGTTGCAGGTAGGGCTTAATAGAGCTTGCCGTAGAGTGTCCGGTTAGTTTGATCAATTCTTGTTCTTCGACACCTGCCTCAGATAGGTTCGAAACAGCACTGGATCTATAAGAATGATTTGTGATCTTTTTATTTTTCGTATCCAGCCAACTTTCTCTGCTGACATTTTTGCCCATCTGGATATTTCATTTATTCCCAAAGGCATATTTTTGTACCAACCCTTAGAAGTACTGTTTTTCCAAAATTGATTGGGAGCCAGAAATAATTTATCACTTGTAATATGATCGGGTCTTTTCGACAATATCTTATGAAACAACCTCACAGGACATAAATCTGGGTTTTCCTTATTTTTTACTAGCCATTTACTGTCACAGCATTTTTTTGAGCCGCCTTGGCAAGTTTTCGAAAATACTGGGTCATATTCAATACGACCAGTCACTTCTCCGTTATTAAAATTTTTCGTCTTTGGAAAAGTGTACCTTGCAAGTTGCTGCTTCACCATGCTAATTCATAAGCAACAATATGGAAAAAAAATTTCAATAAACCTATCGGGTCATTTTCGTCCCAGTACAAAGCGATGCTATCAATTTCAGTTCTTGTTAATGCAACGGAACTTTATTTGCGCTTTTCCCGATCCCCTTGTAACATCTTACTTTTAGAATTGCGAGCTTCACGAGCCTTTCTAAATGCTGAATCGGTAAAGGGGTTGAAACTCATGTTGAATTTTTCCAAATACATATTCTGCATCATTTTCGCAGTTGTGTTCCACATTGTTTTGACAACGTATTCTTTGTAATCTGGTCCACTCATTTGTTTCATATTGAAACCCCAATCCATAAGAATTTCTGCAATATCTTCAATAGTATGCTGTATAACCAAATCGAACGTTCGTTCCTTGCAGAATATACTGGATTGATTCCAAATCGAGCTTTTCGTTTTTCTTGTATTTTTGGGGATAGAATTTTGTTTAGAACTATTTATTTCTGCTTCACTGGTGCTTTCAAAACGAGACATTTAAATTTATATCGGCAGAAATTTTACAAAAGGTACTAGAATGGCTGTTCTTGACAGTTTTAAAACCGTGCTATTTGTTGTGAATGTTGCGTTGCTATGGAAACGCAAGGATTCTCTATGGGCAAATTTATCCACTAACATCCTACCTTCCTTCCTATTTCTATGCAATTTATTCGATATCAAACTCGAATTTCTGTGTTCTTAAACGTGCATTTTGACACATGAGTGGAATTGTCATAGTTATAAGTTACGTCTCAATGCAGGAAATCCGGCACTGATATGTATTATTTCACGGATGATTTCACCTCTCCAAAAATATTGGAAAATCAACGGCAGTATCAACATATACTCAGCCATAGAATATATTAATAGAATTATTATTCGTACGTACCAATGATGTTGATATTCAATTTCTACGCTCACCTATTCCCAGTTTAAATTACAATTGATCGGCGTAAAAATTGAAATTTCAAAAGAAAACAATTTCATTCATAGTGGACTAGTGTGAATCAGATTTTCATATAGAAAACAGCTTTATTGAGAACTTCATCATCATTTTACGTCTTGATAAAAGATAGTATTCGGTGAGAGACAAATCCATTGAATGAGGTGGATGTGGAAGTTAATCGAAATAACATTCATACCGTTTTTCCATTTTTGCAATAGACTTGGTTCAAGCTACATAGTTTTGGTACGGATCGCTTTTTCATCTTGATTTGGTTTCTTTTCTTCATAATTATTCCTTCAGACGACAGTTTCCCAGATCATATTTGCAAATTATGTTCCTTTTTTGTATGGCAATATACGAAGGCTAAAATTTTTTCAATTGAAAATTCTTCTAGCT
Organism: Cryptolaemus montrouzieri; assembly: GCA_013387265.2. Taxonomy (NCBI): domain Eukaryota; kingdom Metazoa; phylum Arthropoda; class Insecta; order Coleoptera; family Coccinellidae; genus Cryptolaemus; species Cryptolaemus montrouzieri. The sequence goes on from JABFTP020000103.1 coordinate 22,126,278, forward strand.
GGTCTTTGTTCATTCAGACAACTACCAATTTGACACCTATGTGTAGTTATAAATCCATATTTCATCAATTTCTATATAAGATCAGCTTCTTGAAAGAGGTTAGAAGCTTAGTGAATAAGAAAGCAATGAGTTCTTACAGTTGCATTTTGTGCCAGGACTGTTCTATTGATTCGTCGTCGTAGTTTATATAGGGGCTCTCGATAATTCCTTACTTTTTAAGCAAATTCTGAATCGATAATGCCCAGTTAATATGGCAGTTACAGTTCTTAAGTCTAGCTTTCAGAGTTAAAGTGAACCAATGGCTCTCGCAGCGGTTCTCTTATGACAAACAGAGAGTATCTGAGTTCTGTGAAGCTCAATGAGTGATCCCGTACTTTTGGATTCATCCACATCACCTATTCTTGAAATCTCCAGCGGAATACCAGGCCCAATCAGTCCTCTTCGGGTGACCAATGAGTCTGCCTTTTCAATGCCCATATGTTCCTCATCAAGCGAAGTCTGTTGAACTCTCCAATCCAGTAAGAGGTGAAGGACACATTTCTGCAATCAACGTGCAGGTTTTCTAATGTTCATGATTTTTATTGTCTTTCGTGGTAATCCTTCTGCGAGTAGAAGATAAACACAGTGCTTAATGGCGGAAGAACAGTGGCAAGCCTGTCAAGATAGATTCTTTTTGGCAATTCTCCAACTGACCAAACTAGTTCCAACTCTTTGGACAGTTTTGAGTCGTTTTGGAACCAATAGGAAACCTGAAGAAGATGGCCCTTCGAGCTTTTCCTTTCCTGTTCCTAGGAATGATAACTTCAAATGACAGCACCACAAATTGTGTATTGTTACCTCAGACATCATGCTCAGCATTTTGTTGGCCTCAATTTCGATCTGTAGAGTTCCAGATACAACGCTGATCATATCTTACCCATTTCGGTAAAGCAGGTACACATTCATGAAGTTTCTCTGCTCAGCGGATGAAGGAAAGCAATATCTGGTCCAGGGCTGCAGTAGGTGTAGAGAAAAATATCCCTGTGATAATCATGCAGGCTGATATCTGTAATTCAGAGAACTTAAGCTGATATTACTTTTTGTGGCTGCATTCCCACCAAGGAATACACCCGTAGGTGCAATCTGGTCTCACCAGCGTGTACAGGGTGTTTCAGATATGCAGTCATTGAATTCTACAGTAGATTCCTCATCAAAAGTCATGAGGAGAATGCCAGTTAACATATGTCCGAAAGTCATCCGTTCTCGAGATACAGGATGATCCTGCTCCAATTTGCAGAAAAACGATTTCTTTAGTGATCAATCTATTAGATTTGTCCAGTAGTTGCGAAAATATACAGGGAGATATTTCTTCAGGTTCAAACTATCTTTTACCCCGTCAAAATCATAGTGTAGTGCAGCAGTCGTCTTTTCAAAATTATTTATTCAGAAGATCTTCTAATTTAAAATATTTCTGTTTCTGATATTCTTCCGAAATCACAACTGTTTTCGGGTAAAGCAATGATTTACATGAGAAGACACGCCTTATTTGAATCGACTCTAGTAAGGGTCGTAATTCATAGGTGGAAGCAAAACTATTTTCATAATTTTTCACAAAAACTGGGAAAATAGCTTTTTCGAGTAGTTTTACCCTATTTTGAGTTCGAATATACAGAGTGTTTTATTTTGTGAAAATTGAAACACTCGGGTGAAGTATTTTAGTGCGTTCTTATTTTAGACATGAGTATGTTATAAGAAATTACATATGACTATGACAAAATGGAAGAAAGCTGATGGATGATGATATTCGCTATTCAAAGAAAATGAAAGCCAAGGCGTGCGTGTAATTCCTGCATACAAGCAACACGTTTTAAGTATACTAGGCTTTTCAAATGCTCCCAGCCGAAATAGTCTATGCAATTCAGAGCGGATAATCGTGGAGGCTACAGGACCACCAATCCATCTTTTCTTCTATTCATACAAGTAGCATAACCTTGAAAAAATATCACTTTGTATATTTTGCATTTACTAGACGCAGCTAATGACAAGATGAGAAAAACAATTTTGTTTCTACGGATAGGAGCTAGAACCCTTCGAAAACTACAAGAGTTACGAACAGAAACGTGAAAAAAATGTGAAAACTTCAACACGCTCTCTCTCGAGAACAGAGGACATTCGAATATATGTTTATAGGAAGTTTTTTCATGTTTTTTGATGAGAAATCTACTGAAGAAATCAATAACTGAATACTTGTCTAGTCAAGATGTTTCGGAACAAGTCCCCACTTCTTTCCACACAACTGCTTGTAAACGAGATTTGAATTTTGAAAAGAGTTTTTCATGCATCATGACTGAATAAAATTTTCCACGTTTTCTAGAAGAATTGTTTTGTTGAATTTGGACAATTAGAACGCTCAACATCATTCAGAATTGGGATCGAAATCATCAAATCACTTCTAGTGCATTTGCCTTAATTGGCTCCAAATAAATCTTATGGTATAACAATGCTTGTAAAATAAGTTGTAAAAAAGTAGAATTATTATCAAAAAATGCTACTCCGACTTTTGAAATACACACACCACAAAAATTGTCGCATCACCTGGTATTCTAAATTCCACAATCGATTAAGCAGCTCGATCGCAGTTTCTTTGTCAACATATGTTTTTGGACTTATGAGGGGAAAAAATCTTATTTATGTAGTAACATTTGTTTCCAAATGGTCTCAAACACGTCTGAAACAAGAATGAGTTTATTTGACTATCAGTATTCATTCAATTTCTCTTCAGTTTTCACGCTAAATTAATGCAAGTTTTCTGCGTTTCTTGTTGATTTTCGAATCTTTGAATTTATTGTAATGGCTGCTGAACGTCCCGGACGCTATTTGAGTGATCATGAAGTGGTAAGAATTGTAACACTTCTAGAGGAGGGGCCAAACCAACGTTACGTGGGTAACTTGTTGAATGTTAACCAAAACACTATTTCAAGAGAAATTAATCGGTACCACGAAATAGGGGAATATGGAAGAAGGGCCTGACAGGGAAGAAATCGGATAGCAACACCAGTTGATGATCGTTGGCTTCGTTTAATTGCACTAAAAGTTCGGCACTGTACGGCTAGAATGCAATAAAATGAACTTGCACTTTCCAGAAATGTGCACATTTCATTGCAAACTGTTAGGAACAGGCTCAGAGAAGACGATATCAGACCAAGGGTGGCTTCTACCGGCCCGCGGTACTTCAGTTTGCGAGGGAACATGCGAATTGGGGTATTCTAGAATGGTCGAATGCTTCATTTTCCGACGAGTCCAGATTCTGTTTAGTATCAAATGATAGACGCATGCCTGTGTACAGACGACCTGGGAAACGGTATCAGCAATGCAATATCCGGCAAACCAAAAACTTCGGAGGGGGCTCAGTGATGGTGTGGGGAGGCATTTCTTTCCATAGTCAAACTGAGTTAGTCCTAGTGTTTCTGCAAAATGCTGAAATTGATATTTTAAGATGGCCAGCCAGAAGTCCCGACTTTAATCCCATAGAACATGTTTGGGACAACATGCAGTGGCTAATTCAGCAACGTAGGATGCCTTGTAGAACACTCCAACAACTAGAACATCTGCTTCCTGAAATTTCGAACTCAGTGACTCAAAAGAACATCCAAAATTTGTTTGAGGGGCTTCCGAGGCGTATACTGGTAGTAATTAGAGCCAGGGGAGGAAACACTCGATTTTGAAAATGATTAGTAACCATTCGATGCTAGTTGATTGGTCTCTTCGCGAATGTTTAAAGATGGTAGAATTTTTTAATTTTTCATTAACTCGAAAATTGTTGATATTTTCAATCATAAACTCATCGGTTTTGAATGATATCTTATTATTTCACACTTCTGAAAGTTACCAAGCGATTCTTGAATAACCAACCTAAAAGTTTATATAGTATTGTCTTAAAAGTAGGGTGATGCGACAATTTTTGTGGAGAGTGGTTCATATCAAGTGCGCTCTTTTGGGATTGTAAGAACAGCATACGAGTTATTCTCTTGTTTACGATCATTAATGTTATTATATTGCCAAGTATACGTTGCCATATATTTTAATGGCTAGTTCGTCCAACTATCATTGGCATTAAAGTTTCATAAAAATTTAATTATCTCTCTAAAATCGCGATTCTTTCAAATTCGAAATACTTGTCATAAAAAATTAAACTTGAAAGTTATCTATTCAGAATTCTACTTCTATTGTGGCAATTAAGTTTATTCATCCTAGATTTTATGTTTATTTATGAAATAATGAGTTTGAAAAGAAAGAAGATTTTTATTATTAAGTATTCACGTTACAAGGGCAAAAATGATGTACATTTTCTGAATAGGAAACAGTGTAGCTTGGATAGTAAGTTATAAAATCACAGATGGCAAACATTTTATCGATAACTTATTAATTACTGAGATTACCTATGAACGGTAGTAATGAAGAAATGAAGATATTACTTAACCAAATACTCTTGAAATTTTTACACATATTTGAAAAGATTACTTAGTAATCTTTTATCTTATAAATATTTCATCGATGTCGAATTTATTGAATAATTCAGAAGTAGTTTGAAATTATTTCGCACACCATGTGTTTAAATTGTAACTTTGTATATGTGTATAGAAGGAAGGAATGCTTCAGTGATTGCTACTTTCTCAGATCGAATATAAAAATTTCACTTTCGTAATATGAAGTAACCACGCATGGCAAATCTTATTTCACTCTCAAACAAATCTTGAAAATAACCGGCTCCGTGGCGTGGAGGTTAGGTTAGGTTAGACCTATCTGGGTTCAATTCCCACAAGGTCGGTGCGAATTGGAAAATATTTCCATATCTAGCTTATATATGAATAGATAAATTTAGTATACTCAATAACATGGCAATCAACACAATTATCAAATTTTGGCGCAATGTCTTGAAAAATAAAGAGTTATTTACAAAATAAATTATTTTTCCTGAAACTATAATAACCTAACCTAGGAAAAGAATTTTTTCTGGGTATGGAAAAATTTGTCAATTCTACATACTTTAAGGAGAATTAATTCCAGTTTCAAGTATGGACATCCTATATAACTCATATTATATAGCTTTATTCAACTCCTTTCAAACTAACCTTAATGACTTAATGTTATGTATCACGTAATGTCTGTATAGTACAATCTTAGGACATAAAGCTGATTCGGATAGCCTTCATTACATCTTCAATCTTCAACTTTCATGGTATGCTAGATATCATGAAATATTATATCCATATGTTATAAAAATATAATCCTTGCATTTTTACTTCTACACTTGCGCCAAATAATCAACGCACAAGAACGCAGAAGAAGTTTTGGATATGTGGCAGAATTATTTTCAAGTAATCCAGCACTAAGAATGCTTGAGAACAATCGAAACGGAAGTACTCATAGAAATTGTTATGAAACTAATAATGAAAAAATCTATTAACACCGGATATAACGACTTGTAGTAAACAAATGGTTGTGTACCAATTGGTAGTTGTTAGCTACAAGACTTGCTTTTGAAACAAACATTACACGACCATCTTTTTGGAAGACACTACGGCCACGGATGACTTTTGTCAGATTTTCTTTTCCTTGGAATATCCAAACAGAAGATTGGCGAATATTTTCTGGCTTGTATCAATAAGTGCAAGATTCATAATATATAATGTTGAAACGCTTCTAGACTAGTTGAAACGGTCCAGAGTTTTTCGATACCAATCAACCCTTGCAGCTTCCCGTCCTTCAGTCAATAGACGCGGTATCAAACGGGAAACTAACTTTTCCACACGCAATTCTTCTTACAAAATTTTTTGTATCGAGATCTTTGAAATCCGCAATTGTGCCTCAATCTCTCAATATGTTGCATGCCGATTTTTCGGGATAGTCTTACACACAGCATCCACATTTTCTCGAGTGACCATTGATTTGGGTGCACCTACCTTAGGATCTTGTCTAAGCCTAACCTTTTTGCATTTAAATTCTCCATACTAACGGGAAACTGTTGATTGGAGGGGTGCTCAATGCCGAAATCAGAAAACAACTCGCCCAGGATTCTTGTTGTTATGATTATTTTTGAAAATTGTAGAATATTATTCTGCGAAAATGCACATGTTTTTTCCTATTTTTCAACCAACTTGTCTATTTTGCAGTTTCTTGTGGCTAAAATATAGTACGCATAGAACTGAAATTTTGGATACATATTAACTAGTCATGGAGGTTAATTTTTAGTACCGACAGTTGATTAATGCTGTCCTCTATGTCTCAGCATGCAAAATATGAAAGACACCCCTCGTATCTATAGCGCGCATATACGACACTATGTTTGTTCTTTCTTATGTAACAAAATTAGCCTAAACGTGATTTTCTCTCAATTCTCAACCGCCGTCTATAAAGTTTCATTTCATCAAAAAGTTTTTACTAATTTCGTTATCTTTTGCATATCATTTCATTTATAAATAATTATTTTCTTCAAGAACATCATAGACCGAAATTGTAGATAAAAGTTATACGGCAATCATATTTATAATTACTCCAATTAGTTCCAGCTCTAATGTTACGAAATGTTACACTCTGAAATCGTGTGATCCCGATGTAGGAAATGTTTCCCTAGTAATGATCCGAATTATAGCCATCAACTCTTATTAATTGCTCCTCGTTTATGCTGCCTTCCGTCTTGATTTGCACTAAAAATAATCTGGCATCCGTATCGAAACATAAGTGTATATCCGAAAGTGATCTGCATGACTAATCGGAATTTTCTTGGGCTAGTTCGTCAATTTGGGAAGAGGAGGGTTGCGAAAGAATAACATTATGGAGAAATAAGGAAAAGACATTAGGCAATGAAAGAAAATTTATTGTTTGAGGAAGCACATGAAGGTAGAAGTTTTGACAAATGTTGGGAACTATTCACGCTGGATTATCTAATCATAAATGTGCCAACAATCAAATCCTTATTTTATTATACAATGGTCTTTTATGTTCTGCATGTTGGGACATAGATGACACCATTAATCAACTGTCAGTACTGAAGATTATCCTCTATGATTTGTTAATATAAATACAACATTTTAGTTCTATGAGTGCTGTCGAACAAGTAGCTGGAAAAATGGAAATAAACCGTGAGCATTTCTATGCAATAACTTTCTACAATCTTCAAAGACTTTTATTTCAACAAGAATATCTCGGCGAGTTCGTTTCAGTTTTCAGCATTGAAGCATTACAGTTTCTTGTAGGTATGGAGAATTCAAACGCAAACATCTAGCTTAGCGACGAGTCGAGCGCAGGTGAACCAAAAACAGGGGTCATTCAAAAAATGTGAATGCTGTGTGTAAGATTATTCAGGAAGCTCGGCAGGTAACAGATTTCAAAGCCCTCAGTATAAAAAATTTTGCACGAAGAATTGCGTGTGGAAAAATTAGTTTCCTGTTAGATAATGCATTTGTTGACTGGAAAGAAAGCTGCAATGGTGAATTAGTGTCAAAAACTCGACTCTGGATAGTCTAAAAAGCGTTTACAACATTGTCAATGATGAAGAATCTTGAATTCATTCATACGAGCCAGAAAATAAGCGCCAATCTTCTGTTTGGGTGTTCCAAGGGGAAGAAAAACCGACAAAAATCTTCCGTGGCCGAAGTGTCTCCAAAGTGATGGTCGCATCGTTCGCTTCAAAAACTGGTCATGTAGTAATAATTCCTTTAAAAGATCAAAGGATAGTTACTTCGGATTGATACACGAACATTTGTTTACCGAAATTCATTAGTAACCTTCGTGAACCCAACCCCAATCGACGAATCATTCTCGATCGAGACATTGCAGAGCCCGAAACACAATTGAATATTTAACGCAAGGAAACATCGTATTGTTACATTATCCTGCCTATAGTCCTGACCTAAGTAGTAAAGATTTTCTATTTTTTCCCAAGATCAAGGATGGATTACGTGGTCAAAGGTTTCAGTCTTCAGAAGAAGCTATTGATACCTTCAGAAGCCATTTTGATTGTAGCAGCGAACGATTGGAATAAATGCTCCCAGAATTAGTTCGAATGAATGCAGAATACGCGCAAAATACTTCGAAAAACAATAAAGTCTTTGAAAGCTCTCAATAGTTTCATTCTGGCACTAAACGCAACTCTTGAAAGACATTTCTCGTATAATTCAGGTTGTCTTCTTGAAATGTCATAGTCACTATCAGTTTTTATTAAATGAGAAAATGGTATAGTTAATCTGAAGTCAGTTCAGGATATTTTTAGTGGTAGTGCCTATCTCTGACGAGGACCCAGGTATAAGGATTTGTAAACTGTCCATCTAGGCCCCAAGTAAATTTCAGGTGTATGTCCATCTCGACCCCTATCATTAATTTGTTCATGATTATAATATTTTTCCAACTGTAGGATCAGGAGAGAAAATACATCTGAGAAAATTAGTAATATTTATTGATTATTTTTAATTTAAAATTTTGAATCTGGTTACAATATTATATTACAACATAGCACTGAAATGATTCCAAACAATTTTAATGTAATCGATTCTGAATAAAGCATTATTTTTATAAGCCTTTATTTTTCTAATATAAAGGCAAGCTCTTTTCTAAATTCGATTTTTTTAAATTTATGAGGAAGGTCAAAACTATTACATTTCTCATAAATCTCAGATTAAATACTGGGAATAACATTGACAAATGTGAAAATCAACACATAGAATCGTTAAAATGAGAATGGAATGAAGATTGTGGAAATCTAAAACCGTTAAATAATTTTCAAACAAGTAATCCGATAATTGCTTTATCCTTTTACCTTGCGGTTTGATCTCGTACATATGAAGAAATAATTATCTTCCACCTCCTCTGGCTTGAAAAATAAAAGCCATTTGCCCTTTTCCGAGCATTTTTCTATACTCGGAAGTCAAACCTAATCTTTGAATTTGGCGGTACTAAACTTATGCGAGATGAAACCTACATCCTGTAATTTTTGTACTTGTCTAGACATTTAGTAAGGCATGGTGAATAGGAATTTCAAAATCAATCATTACTTCTGCTGGAAATAATACAATATTCAATCTTGAACAGTATTCTTTGATTTTTGATGAGTACAATTAATATGTGTTAGTCGATTTGTCTTTTAACAGACTTTAACTGTTTTTCTTCGTCTGGAATAGCTCTGGTACCAGTTTCTGCTGGCAGAGATTGTCTCCTTTCCTTCCAAATCTGGACCTGGTAAGCTGTAATTGAAAGCAGAGTTTCTTTTGATCCAAGGCGATAGCCAAGAATGTTAGTTTCCATGTGGGCTTTAAGCACTCTGTAACTGGAAAGGAAATTTTTGCTATGTTTAAAATAGATCTTACTCGGACTTGACTTACCGAGATAGGGATTGAAGAAAGACTAGATGTTCTATGCCTATGTTCAACATCCAAGATAATTTTACTTCATACAATACATCCAATATATAGTCTGTGTCACTTCCAACAATTATATAGATACATGCATAATTACTACAACGCTGTATTTCAAAGCGTGCAGGTCAATCTTAAACTATGTACAAGTGCGCAAGCGAGCAAAGCGAGAGTGGTAGGATGCAAGCGAAGCAATGATGTGTAGTAAACTACTATACAGGGTGCTTCAACGAAAACTAATAAACACAGGCTATATCTACCAAGTTTCATTTCTGATCAAAACGCAAAAACAGGTCAATTTTTGTTTTAAGGGGTACATCTTTTGGGGTACAATACTTGCCTGAAATATCAACCCCCTTAGCGGGGGTTGCAATCCTTAAACATTTTGAATATGGAAGATGGGTCGAGGGATGACTCAAAAGAAAGGTGGTATATTTTTCTACATCGCCTTGAATGGATTTCCATTTTCAATTGAAAACTGTAAAAGATACAGGGTGAGCAACTGAAAGATAGGGAAGACTATTTCCCTGAGACTATTCAAGTTTCAGTGAGGTAAAATGAAACAGATCCATGCTGATCAATGGCAGTCATCATCAAGTACCATCCTCATCGAATTTCAACCCCTGGAGCAGGGTGACAACCCTTGAAAATTTGGAAGAGGGTAGATTGGTCAGTGATAACTCGAAAGAAAGGTATTATCTTTGTCTGCAATTTGGACTTGAAAACAGGTCAGATGATAGATAGTCCCAAGACTATTATTTTTCAGTAGCTCACTCAGGGCGATGTATCTTCTACAGTTTTCAATCAAAAATGAAAATTCGTTCACAGGGATGTAGACAAAGATAATACATTTCTTTCGTGGTATCACTCGACCCATCTACCCTCTTCCAAATTTTTAAGGGTGGTCGCCCTGATCTAGGGTTGAAATTGAGATGAGGATGGTTACTTGATGATGACTGCCATTGATCAGCATGGATCTGTTCCAGTTTACTTCACTGAAACTTGAATAGTCTCAGGAAATAGTCTTCCTATCTTTCAGTTGCTCACCCTGTATCTTTTACAGTTTTCAATTAAAAATGGAAATTCATTCAAGGCAATGTAGACAAAGATAGCACCTTTCTTTTGAGTCATCACTCGATCCATCTTCCCTATTCAAAATGTTCAAGGATTGCAACCCCCGCTTAGGAGGTTGATATTTCAGGCTAGTTTTGTACCCCAAAAGATTTCCTCCTTGAAACAAAAATCGACCTGTTTTTGCGTTTTGATCAAAAATGAATATCTTGGTAGATATAGCCTCTGTTTAGTTTTCGTTGAAGCACCCTGTATAGTTCTATCAACGGACATAAACAGGCGGTCAGTGTACAAACAATACGGTATATGCGGAGATATGTTGTAATTTATTAAACAAAACAGTTCAACTGCTTACGTGATGCTATCACTGGTCATCTCATTCGGTTTAATTATTCAACTAGCAAAACCTATAACAGGAAAGCTATAACCCGTTCTATCTGTAGGGGTAACAGCACAGCACCGAATCAATGGAAGACACGGACGTCACAGAACGGACGGTTACGGTAATTTATGAGGAAGTTCTAGATCCTACGAAAATCTCTGTAGCGTGTGTGGGGGTAAATGCACTACATGGTGAAGTAAGCACTTTCAAACCCAGATGGTGCATGTGTAGTGGGAACAGCACAGCACCGAATCGACGGGAGCCTGGAAATTCACCGAGCGAACGTTCTGTGTAATCTATGAATAGAGTAGAACGGAGTTGTCGAGATCCTACTAATACCACTGTAGCATGTGTGCGTATTTGGGGGAGTAGGGGTGTACAGCACTATAGGGCGCTATAGGCACTGACAGATCCATGTACTGTGGGTGTAGGGTGGGGTGTAGCACAGCACATAATCAACGGTATCCTCGGAAATAACTACGCAAATACAACCGGATAGAATGAAAATACTACTATCAAATCAAATAAAACAAAGTAGTTATCATCGTTACATAAATCTCTCTAGGGCAAACAGGGAAGAGTACGTGGTCGTGTGAAAAGGTAGAATGGCTATTGGTCAAACACTAGAATAGCCAGAATATATAAACAAATACTACTGAATTGAATTTCAGATAATCTATCACTTTTGGTCTGGCTCCGTATCTTAAATTTTGGAAAATAGCAACACTAATTTTACCACAACTGGAGTGAAATAATTTATATTTACGAGCCAAACAACGGAACTACCTAAATAATCTGTTTTTTTTTTTGGAACACAGAGACACACATTTTAATTCGATTTCTACCAACACGGAATAATTTGCACCAATAAATAAAATCAACGGAAATGACAACGCATGTATTATGGTCTCAGTTAATCAAGAATGATTTTCATCAATCTTACATGAACCCAGTGTACCATCTTACAGATTTCTCGAGTAGATCACGAGCTCTGATTGGTTATTCCACCTTATCAACCGTTTCCAGAGTTAATTTCTTTACGCTTATCCCGACTAAAACAAATTTCAATATCGGGATACAAGATTCGAATGGAAAATGGAATGAAGAAGAAAATTACAGTTATTTGAACCTACAACGAAAATCACTTCGTTACAAAATAAAAAAAAACAGAGAAATATATTGACAATTGACGAATGTATGGCTGCTAAAGAATTGTTTAAAAAACTTGGTGCAGTATGAGAATGAGCAGTCTATATAAATAATTTTGGATTCGCATAAAATTTCAGATTCTGATCACACGAAAACATTACAGAGTTCTGTTGGTTTTCAGGTTGAGTTTATCCAATGCTTCATGGACTTCTTGGATACATTTTGGTGAAGCTGGTAACATTTCACGGCGTGTATAATGAATATTTTTCCAGTGTAAAACAGTGTCAACTTTAGTTTGGCACATTTCTTGTCTGATGATTTTCCGCCTTTCATTTAACAGGGGTGCTCATATTTTGTCGTTGCACCATATGTTGCTTTTCTAGTAAGTGGCTATGGTTTCCATTCAAATTTAGTAAGACTTGACTCCTAGATTCACCATCTGTTCGAAAAAAATGCTGGACATTCATCTTTAACGCCTTGCCTTTACGTGGCACTTGCAATAATTTTCGCAATCTGATTGATTCTGTTTTTATTATCTGTTGTATTCATAAATTATCAATGCACAGTAAAATAATGGGATAATAACGAAAGGAGTTGGGGAGTTTATCCCATACTTTCTTCCTGTGGAACTCTCGGATGAGATGGGTATTTTCCAAGAGTTATTAAAAAGGCTAAGGGGCCGAGATGGTCATTTTGGGGTCGAGATGAGCCCGTTTTTGTAACTGTATACTCAATTTGTTTCAGAAATAATGAAAAATTACCAAAAAACTAAATATTAGTTTTTATCTAAGAACCGGAAATAAAGAACCAGGAATGAGCTCATGAGAAATTTACGTTTGAATTATTCAGTCTACTATAAATTCTCTTACTGTCTAATGCTCCATTTTTGCTGATAATTATACTCGACTTAATATTACGAAATGTTCAGACTATTATAATGTACAATTTTTTCGCAACCATGGAAGTAAGAGAATTGTGGTGTAAATCACAGCATAGTAGACATATTGTATTGAAAGCTTCGCACCAAGTGACGTTAATAAAGTAATATTAATGACATTGAATAATCATCTGCGGCCGGTACGGTTCATAAAGTTTTTATTTTCTATAAGCAAACTCTGCTTTGATTTATGGTAACAACTTCCACAGCATTCAGACGACAGGTCATTTGTAACGATTCTTTATTTTGCAAGTTTAGTACACTGAATTTACCAAGTGGAAACAGTTATTTGACTGAGAAAACGACTAGAGAAAATTCTGAAAAAATATCATAAATCATTTTGAGTAATATTAAAGAGAATTTTGAATTTGCATATGCTGAATTTAGGCAGTAGTACTATAATTTCCAAAAGATAGGAGCTTTACCCGTAAAAAGCTTAAGTTATTTGAATATACCATTTAGATCATTCAATGGGAAAAATATCGGAAAATTTGATAACAAAAAATTGCTTGCACGAATAATGTTTGTTCTATGTGATGGGTTGAGAGCTAATTTAGTTCTGAAAGTATCTTATTCGTTCCTACTTTATTTCTTTAAGATTTACTTTGTAGAATCGTTTACATTATACATTCCTTACTGTTACCAAGTATGATTTATCTGAACCTAAACTAAATCACAGGCGTCAATGCTAAGGAGTAAACGTAATTTAACCTAAATTACAAACGTCAGTACTATAGCGCACTCTTAACCTAACCTAACCTTAATCACAAACGTCATTGTTGAGAAACAAACCTAAACGAAATTTTTTCACCTGTTTCCTCCCACATTTATCATATTTGTTTGCGAATATCTTCAGTATGATTTTTCATTCTTTTTTGAAATAGGAAGGGAAATATTCGTTAAATCATCGAATTCAACGTTGCCATTTTCAGGTGCAATTGAAACAATGGTATCTATGTTAATTATAGAGAATAGATTTTCAAATTGTAAACTCCTGTTTCGTTATCATGAAATTCTTCGAATTCTTAATAAAACTCAATGTTGTCAAATATCTACATACATATCACGTTACCTACAAAGTGATTCATTCAGACAATTATATAAAAAAGTATAAAATGAATCGAAATCATTTACCAAAATTAATATTTTAAAAATAGTAGTATACGTAAGTTGTTATTTTTGAAAGTATTGAGGAGACATTTATATATATATAACATACGGTTATAACGAAATAAAAATAACTTGAATACGTTCCTGTTCTCTTCGCTGGCATCTTCGGAGATTTGGAGAATATATATATATATATATATATATATATATATATATATATATATATATATATATATATATATATATATATATATATATTTCTCCAAATCTCCTAAGATGCCAGCGAAGAGAAGTCCAAGCTATAAAAATTTAATAGTTAAGGTTAACAGTTCAGTTTTAATGCCAGCCAGATAACCCAGAGGAGAAAGTAACTTGTGATTATTAGGTTACCAATTCAGCAGAGCTATGGGTATTGTGAATGTTTATAACCAGTTGGAAGACCAAGGCAGAAGACGATCTAACAGTGGCACATCTGGTCGCCAGTTTGAGTTCGACAGAGGCAATGGGGGTTGTGGATGTGTATGGGTCACAATAGTTTGTGAAAACAGTTTTCTTTAATTATCGAGGTTTTATCTATGATGCGTTCATGCCTGGTTGAAAAGTTCAACAAAAAGTGTCATTAGATCGTTTAAAAGGATATTGGATATATATATATATATATATATATATATATATATATATATATATATATATATATATATATATATATATATATATATATATATATATATATATATATATATATATATATATATATTATATGTATAATTTTGGTGTGTGTCAGAAAAATACAAGTGTGAGCTCAGGAAAGTGTATCAGAGGAGCCATACTAATTTGCGTATGCTTAAATAAACGAGTGAAAAAACCTAAGGAAAAAACTTGTTTCATTGTCGCTATTGCACTAGCAATAGATTGTCTGTTTATGTTGTGTTAGTGTCGTGTATATATAAAGAGTACCGAAGATTTTACTGCTTAGCAGCTTCATTTTGCACTCCATGATTTCCAGACGAAGACAAGGGTGAAAGGAAGGGGGTTTGGGATAGGAATCTGTAAGAATGGAAAAAGAAGACCAGCAGAAAAATATTTCAACAATCATACCTGACTCTTATATGTCGAAACACACTTGAATTTAAGAAAAGGTTTTACATAGCGAGCAAGGCCATAAAAAGGACTATGGAGATAATCATAAAGAACATAACCTACAATATTTCCTCTTTCGCGGAGATGTTCTTCCGTCGCATTGTTAGTCTCCTGAAACATAATCACTTCCTTGTTCTTGCTTGCCAATTTTGAAGTATAATCGCAAAATCCCTTCAATATTCAAACTCAACAAAACAATTCCCTCTCTGTTTGACCAAGAACCCCGATGGCTAGGTTCAGTCTTCTAAGTCGATTATGATATATAGATGTTCTAGAATCATTATGAACCCAATAATTTGGGTTGACATCTCTCATATATTATTTCTTCGTGGTTCTTGTTTAATTTGAAGAAAAATTTGCGAAAAAATTTTGACTGTCGTTTTTTTTTATATTGATATTGCATCTTATAACACGCCATCAAACTAAGCGTGTATAGATTTTTTGACCACATACATGGTAAATACCATTGAGCAGGCACCGTATTCCCCATATGGGTGAAAATCGAAAAGTTTTGGAATCTCTAAAGCAATAAAATTCTTTGGAGGAACCAAAACTACATGGATGTTGGTACTGCGTGTTGCCTCAAAATGCAGTTTTTTTGAAGGAGATAAATTTTCCAGAAAATTAACACAAATTTACTTCATTCACATATTCTCTATAATTTTTTGTCATAACACTATACTCGAAAATAAATCAGTGATATGAAGAAATCCTATCACTACTTTTTCTATTTATTCCTCTCATTTTTCATATTTTCTTAATCTAATTTCAAGTAATATTTACAGGAATCTGTATATATGTTCAGATGCTTGAAATATCAAGGAGACAAAGTTGTTCCATCTTTTTGAAAACCGGGGAATTAAAATAAACACAACAGCATCCAAAAATAAAACCATTCCAACCTTGGAAAAGTATTCATGAAGATACAGTCATTGCTCTGTAGAGAGCGCCAAATGTTTCAGGAACAGATTTTAATAATTCTGGAGGTTTTCATATAAATTCAGTTTAGTAATTACTAGTGAATAACTTAATTTACGTCTTTTCTTCAATTTAATTCACTCTTGGACGGATTTCTGAATTCTGTGCAAGAAAATGAAAAGAAAAATAAATATAAGACGTAAACGTATTTTCTATGATTGGAAATACATACGTCATTCGGGTGCATTGACACTTTAATCCCTAGCTTAGCTGTTCGTTGCTTGGAAAACAGACATTGCTTTGTATCAGTAATACATCTTAGCAGTCAATGTAAAAGCTATTTACAACACAACTTATAATAGGAATTGAAACATCTTTGTAATTCACATAGGATATTGTTTTTTGCTTGATTTGGTACCATTTATACATGTCGTTCCATAAAAGTCCTTAAAAAAAGTAAGAAACTTGTTTTGTTGTTTCGTCTTTTAACAATGTGCTCGGGAACTTAGCCCATTTACAAAGTGGACCTACAGTTTATAGTGGATTCCGAATCACTTTCCTAGACTGTGCAATGAAAACTGCCACCACAAGGTTTAGGGTTATCTGGTCTTCGGAAGTTTATGCCTTCCTCAAACATAGTTTCAAAATCTGAATAGAGGGCATTTAAATGTTGAACGTAAGTTGAAAGGTCGTCTTCCTAGCAGTTTGTCTGTGACAAACTGAGGAATTGAGAAAATTGGCCCCGCACAACATTTTGCTTCATTAGTTTAACTCTGGCAAGAAACGCTGATAAGATGGACTTTGTTTTAATCAAATTTAAACAGTCGCCTTGTAACTGCAAATTAACCATATTAAATTTTGCAAACAAATCTGTTGAGTAGGCGATGTCTGTTTTCCACTTCATCAAATTTTCTTTTAAAATTTTATATTTATCATCCAGAAATTCTAAAATAGTCTCAAAAAGTGCAAAAATCTTGTCAAACATTAGCCTTTCGATAGCCAGCGTACTTCAGTGTGAATGAGTAATTGATGAAAGTGTTCGTCATTTTTTCACATAACTGTACAAATAACCGAGTATTCAACGCGTTGCTTCGGATTCGGTTTACTGCATCAATGACTAATTGAAGAGGTTCGTGCAATCTAACACTCAAAATTTTCGCAACTAAATGTTGTGGATGGATGACGCAATGTATTGTTGACACCCCTAACACATTTTGTTTTAAATAGCTTATAAATCCACGATAACGTCCAACCATGGCAGGGGCTCCATCTGTAGCTACTGATATTATATTCGATGAAGGGATTGCTTTTTCAATCAAGTAATCCTTCAAAACAAGAAATATTGATTCACCTTTAGTGTCGGTTATCAGTTCTTGCGAAGAGGAGTTCCTCGTAGATTTCTTTGAATTTCTTGAATCATAACAGAACGAACATATGCCAATAAAAATGCTGCATTACCAGGTAAAGTTGACTCGTCCAGTTGTATAGAGAAATGGGTCGTTTGCAAATAATTACACAAGAAGCTTTCAATCTCAGAACTCATTTCATCAATACGCCTTTCAACAGTATTATTGCTCAAGGGAATTCTTTTAATGATATCAGATGCAGGTTTGTATAAAATTGTTTTTAAAATCTCTTCAACGGCTGTGAAAATTAACTTCTCTCCGATGCGGTTTTCCGGATTTTGCTATAAGTAGCGAGATATTGTATGAGGCACGCAAACCATCATCGTTTCTTTGTGATGTCGAAGCGAACATTCTGTTCAGTGTGGGTCTCTTCTGAAGTGTATCTTTGAGTGTTTGATTTCAAATCTTTATCTGTTTTATCAGGGTGACATCTTCTCAGATAATCCTGCAGCTTAGATGGTTTCATAGCGTCATTGCCCAAAACTTTGATGCATAAAAGGCACATAGGCAATTGTTTGTCTTTCAATGATGGAATGGAGCCGAATTTCAAATAATCAACATTGTACTGTCTACATTTCTTTTTAGATTCGGACATGGCATCAGTCATCTGTGGACAAAATTACATTATTTAAATAAGACATAAACACCAGCATCTGTATATTAAATTTTTTTTTTAGATTTTCCGAAAGCATTCCATAATCCGAACATCTCCTTGCAGCAATTAGTTCGGATTACGGAGATTGCACTGTAATTATAATACCCGATTGCTGAAACTTTCGAAAAGAAATTATTGAGGAGTACTCGTGTAATTCTGCATGATTGAATATTAAACTACTAAAAACTGAAGTCATGATTGGCGTAATGTACCAATCTTTTCTAACCAGGAGTACAAAACTAAAATTTAATAAAAAATAATGTACTTACTTTTCTCCGACACTCTCAAACAAAATAACACTGAGTCACTGTAATTTGTGTGGTAAACTACCTTTTACATTTTTTTAAATATTTTCCTAGCACTTTACTTTTCAAGATTCAGGAAACGAATAAACTTATTTGTCCCACATTTGTATTTATAAAGTGACGAATTGAACAAGTCAGTGCAAGTAAGCGAAGCTCTGAGATTGCTCGTACAAGACGATACTGGTATTTCATTATGTACAGGTTTTTACAAGTTCAAAATGTATTGCGACCACAAAGCGAATGCCTACATCCGTCAACTTACACAATTTTATAAACATATATAATACATTTTTTACTTCATAGGTACTTTTATAAATATTGTCTTTATATTATAAGATAGTATGATGTAACTAAATAGGTACTATCAGTGTATGTGTTGCATTATTCATTTCGTAGACCCCAAATTTTTTTTTCGCTGACGTAGACCCCTTGCAAGTTGTCATAGACCCTGGGGGTCAATATAGACCACTTTGGGAATCACTGCTCTAACTATGATGATGATAAGAAATTAAAACTATGTATTATACTATCACAAGAGATTTATTGAAAATCAGGATTGCAATTTCGGTCTCTCGACCATCTTCAGCTTACAATTATTGAACTTAAGTTGAAAATACATAACCTAATCAAACCTAACATACATATATAATTCGGTAGGTACAAAAATATTAAGGTTGAAAACAAGAGGCAGTAAAATAATTATGATAATGGCAGTAATTATTTAAAGATTGGAAATATAGACGAATAAACCGGGCCATACTGGTCGTTCAGAAGATTATCTCTATGGGGAGTTTGTTGCAGTTTGAAAATTTCGATTGATTCCAAGAAATCTAATTTTCGTCCTTTATGTATACTGTGAATAATTTTAAGTTGATCTATGGGTGAAAAATGATGGCCATTTTCGATACAATGTGAAGCAAAAGTAGATTCGTCTGTTCTCTGGTTATTGTAATCTGACTGATACTCCTTATAAAAGGAAACGCGACTGATGAAATTTGACCTTGCGGAATGTGCTAAAGCAGGGGTGCTCAAACTTGAACTGCTGGCGATCTACCTTAATATTTTTAGACTACTTACGAACGCCTCTGAGAGGATGCAATTATGTGTGATGCAATGTTGTCGTACATAGACGATACACCCTATCTACCTACCTACCTACGTAGGGTGTACCGTAGAATTTATAGATATTAGCTTTCCGCACAATATACATTATTTTAGTCAAGGTTTGGGTTAGGTTTAGATAGTTTCTTCTCTATAATATCAATGAAAAAACTCATAGTTATTCAAAATTGCGAGTTTATTGGTTGTTACAAAACAAAAGAGTTACATGTGGTGTTAAAATTAACTAAGGAGTGAATTTGGATGTTGGAGCGTGGCACTGTATGTCCTCAGCATATTTTTCATAGGATTGTACGTAACCACTGAGTGCTAATCGAAAGCATGATGACATATGATCGTCAGTTAGTCGATTTCGATATTTTGACTTAATTATCTTCATTTCAGAAAATGCAGACTCGCACAAGTAAGTTGACCCAAATATTGCCGTCAGTTGAAAAGCGATTTGCCTTAGATTCGGATATTTATCTTCAGATATAAAACACCAGAAATTTTATCAGATGCTGTAGCTTTGAGATGTATATCTGATATATTCTGCACAAACTCATTTTCAACAAAACATGAGTTCATATTAAACTGACTTGCTAATTCAGTAGCTAATTCCTAAGAAGGATAACTCATAAATGATGCTATATTTACCAATTTACAGCCTCATACGTATCATAATTCAACTGAGGAATTCTAGCTTTCAACGACGAATAATGTTTAGATCCTTTCTTTTCAGTTGATCTATCATAAGTTGCAATATACCTCTGAATGTGTTTTTTGCGCTGATCATCTCAATAATAGTTTTTCCTTTACCTTGAAGCTCCAAGTTAATGGTGTTTAAGTGCATTATGATGTCAGTCAAAAATGTCAAATCACTCAGCTATTTTTCGTTTTTCAACATCTGAGTGTCATCATCTACTTCGTCTAGAAAAGCTGTTATTTCGTGCAATAATATTTGAAACCTTTCTAGGAATTTTCCGCGACTCAGCCACCTGACGTCCGTGTGAAGAACTAGATCAGTGTGTTCAGCTGACTCCCTACCTTCCAACTGCAACTTATAGAGCCGCCATTGCAAGCTATGGATGGAATTCACAGTTTTTGTTGTAATGCCCATAATTTTTTCCGTGTTTAAAAGTTTTGAACACAAAACTTGTTGATGTATAATGCAATGGAATGAAAAAAACGAAGGGAAATCTTCATTAGCTCGACACAGTGCCACAAAACCGTTTTTGTTTCCAGTCATTGCTGGTTCTCTATCGGTTGTAATGCACACTAATTTATAAATTGGTAGCTTGTAGTTTTTTACGAAATTGAAGAAAACTTCCCCTTCAGAGGAATGATTGTCAAAAATTCTTCCTTAGCCAACATGTCATTGAATATCATCCGAATAAAAATACACAGCTGGGCAGTGTCTGTTATATCGGTGGATTCGTCGAACTGTTAAGAAAACTATGTACATTTCATGATATCATGTTTAAGTTTATCTGCCATGTCCTGACTCATGACTTCAATACGCCTTGTGACAGTCGAACGAGATAACTGAAGTTCTCTAATAGCAGACATGTCGCACGACAAATAAGACAAATGCACTTATTCTTCACCATACAAAAGAAAAATTCTTCCTCCCAATCGTTATTAAAATGATGCGTTTTAGATTTCTTCGCTGCACTCATTTTGTACTAACTTTGTATCGACGTAGTATTGCCTTCAAGTTTCAATTCAGAATGATCGGAATTATATATATCGGCGTGAACGAAAGTCTCGCATGTTCCCGTCAAACGCGCCGCCGGAAATTTCTAGAGAAGCGGCAAGAATAAAAAACGTTGCTTTTCTTTGACGAGTACCGCGCGTTCCTTTGATAAAGCTGCCTTTTGCCGCTAGCAGAGTGTTATTTTATTACGTAATACATTTTTGTAGTTTAGTTACCTACTTATTAAAATTTTTATTCTTCTCGAGATCTACTCAAAAAGCACTTGCGATCGACCGTTTAAGCCCCTTGTGCTAAAGCGTTGTAAGATGTCCTAGTTTGGACTTATAGAAGAATAGGCCAAAGGTTTGGAGGGTCACATTCAACAGTTTCCATTATGATCCGCAGGTATAGGGAGACTGGTAGTCATGAAATGAGATCTGGGCAAGGACGACCTCGAGCAACAACGTCGACAGGCACGTTCAAAGGCAGCTTCGACAGAACAGTGAAGTGCAAACTAGCACTAAAACGATGCGACGACGTCTCTGGAAAGTTTTGTTTATATATGAGTTCAGATTTTGCTTCACTGCAATTGGAGTTTTCTAGTGTACAGATGTCGAAGGAGATATTGCCAGTGAAACTTTTTGCCTACCTATGATTTTGGCTGAGGTTGAATAGTAGTGTGGGGAGATGAGCCCGCACTCATCTGGCCATCGTGAATAATTGAACCCTGAAAGCTCAGAGGTATGTTACAGAGCTTTCAAAAAATAATTTAGTACCATTTGCAGCAAGGATGGGTGCAAAGTTTCTGTTTATGAATGAAAACGTCAGACCTTACCAAGCTCATATCATATCGTTAGGAACTACCTTTTAGTTCACGATACCACTTCAAAAGAGTGGCACGATGTAAAGACTTCAATCCCATCGAACATGTCTGGGAAATTCTCAATCAAATATTAAAAAGTCAGGGAAACCGGTATTAAGAGGGAAATTGTTTATTAAGATATTTTACAAGGATTTCTGGAAAAATTATTTCTTAACATATCTAAACTTCTTCTGAATAAATTTGATGTTTGAATTATGTGCGATATTTTTTGGCGCAGTATAAAACTTAACTTTTAAACTTACCATCACATTTTCGAGAAATTTGAAGGCTAGTTCTTCGTTTTTTAATAATAGTACAACCTAACAGTCTTCGTGGGAAACTATTGAGTTGTTATATAATATAATTGAAACAAAATTATCTACACTCGGAGGCAAAATTAGCCGAACACTCGAAAATTGAACCAAATTCGAAGTTCGATATTTTTCCTAATTCTCAACCGATTTAGATGATTTGTTCGGCAAGTTATAGATCAACTCTTCTGCTTTGTAGAAATTATAAGAGAAAACAAAAAAATTTGAAAAAAATTTTATACGGGGGCAAAACTAAAAGTGTTTTTTTCTGTCAAAATTCGTAACACACTGTGGAATTTCGTGGTCAGAGTTGAAACGTACCATATCATGGTCTGTCAAGACACATCTTCCTACAGTAACGCCCTTCTTGTTTCATGCGTTTATCTCTATTTTTGCAAAATATATTTAATTTCAAGTGGAAAATCACCACTTTGGAGAAATTCCATTGAATCAAGAAATTGTCATTAAAATTCGTCTATCAATTTGGAATTTTCTTATTATCACTCAGGCGTGTCGAAATTGTCGTTTGCGATTTTTATGTTCGAATTGCATTAGTTATTATTGATGACAATTTGGTTAATTCTGGGACCATTGATAAAACTTTTCATTTACACATGTGCACACCTTTTTTTATCAAATATGAAATACAACACAAGTTTTTTTGTATATGACCACATTTGCACTTGTTTAAAGAATGAGAGTTTTCAATTCTTTGATTTTATACAAATTTGATCGGTTGCGGTGTTTTGTGATTCTTTTACTGTTTACGATTCGAAACGGTATTCTTCATTCAGAATGAGAGATTTACCACCAACCTCAGTAGCAAGGGCAGTTACATTGATCGAGGAAGGGCGCACCTACCGCTCAGTCGGTACCATGTTGGGTGTCTCGAAGTCGGTTATCCATCGAATCTACCGACGTTACAGGGAAACTGGATTGTACGTGAGGAGGCGAGGACAAGGAAGAAATCGGGCAACCCGCGCTATACATGACTATTCAGGCACGTAACCTTTTACAAGCAGTGGATAACATTTACGTCAGTGTGAGGACAGTCAGAAGACGATTAAATGAAGTTGGTCTGAGATCATACGCGCAAGCAAGAGCACCAAGACTCGATAGAGCCCATCGGTTAGCAAGATAGGCGTTTGCTAGGGAGCATGTAGCATGTACAATCAATCAGTGGAGACGAGTTTTATTAAGTGATGAGAGCCGATATTGTGTGAATTTCGTGGATGGTAGAGATAGAATATGGAGGCATCGAGGGGAACGGTACAATCAAGCGAACTTCGCAGGAACTGAGCAATACGGTGGAGGGTCAGTTATTATATGGGCTGGCATATGCTTGGGAGTACGAACAGAACTGGAGATTATTGGCAATGGATCACTTAATGCCCATCGGTATATAACAGAAATCTTGAAGCCCCATGTTGTGCCTTTTGCTCCTTATATGGGGAAAAATTTCCTTTTTATGCACGATAACGCGCGCCCTCATACTGCGCGCATAGTGATAGAACATCTCAATGAAGTTGGGATCACACGAATGGACTGGCCGTCGCGGTCACCGGATTTAAACCCGATTGAACACGTTTGTGACATTCTTGGAAGAAGGGTTCGACAACGGAATCCAGGTAACGTTGAAGAGCTGACATTGGTTTTGGTGGAAGAGTGGGACAACATACCTCAACAGATGATAGACAACATCATTGGGAGTATACGAAATCGTATGCGCGCTGTAATAAGAGCTCGGGGGGTCATACTCGCTACTAAATTCAAATGTTTTTTTGTGGGGGTCATCATGAACATTTTTCTCAATATGTTCATTTCATTTCACGAGTGTATCGCCAGGATACACACCTGCCCTCAATTTTGGACAGGAATGATAATTATTATAGAGTGTCACACAAAAAAATTCAAAAATAAATGTGCAAAATCAACAATTTTTCCAGTGTACTTCGAGTTCTCCCGGAGCGTGAAATTGGCCAGTGAATTTCAAAAATTTTCATTTCGTTAGATTTCCGCTTCTCTAATTTTGATTTTATTTTTCGGCTCACCTCCGATGTTATGCACCTACGCAAGATTAAAAATAAATTCTTGAAATTTGTGACTTTTCGCTTCAAATTGGATATCTCTTGTAAAAATAGAGATAAATGCATAAAACAAGAAGGACGTTACTGTAGGAAGATGTGTCTTGACAGACCATGATATTGTACGTTTTAACTCGGACCACGAAATTCCACAGGGTGTTACGAATTTTTGACAAAGAAGACACTTTTAGTTTTGCCCCCGTATAAAATTTTTTCAAATTTTTTTGTTTTCTCTTATGATTTCTACAAAGCAGAAGAGTTGATCTATAACTTGCCGAACAAATCATCTAAATCGGTTGAGAATTAGGAAAAATATCGGACTTCGAATTTGGTTAAATTTTCGAGTGTTCCGCTAATTTTGCCTCCGAGTGTAGTTCAGATGTTTTGCTTAACCCATTCGAAAAAAATTTTAGTACGTTCATTTTTAATGAGTTTATTCAAAAGTATTTTCAGTAATGTTATGGCTCCAAGTAGGAACAAAAGTCTAGATACAAATCTACCGAGGAAACGTTAATCCTAATGGCAAATGGAAACGAACCGTTAATAAGTCACACAAGTTTCCGAAGTTGTAACATTCGTTCAGTCCTTTCTAAAAATAACCAATTAAAATAAAATCTAGACGAAATATTAGATATTTTTAGATTAATTAGATAGTATATGCTCGAATAAACTTTAACCACGATTTTCCAGCATAATATCATGGGACCAGGTGCTTTTTTTCAGGCGATATCGGCAAAATGTAGAGAGCGCTGATATTCAAAAATATATCAGAAAATGCGTCTCCCGAAATACGAGCTTCTGCTCGATTGCACCAGTTTCTCGGGAAAAGTTTGTTATGATACCCGTATTTAAAGTGGCTAAATAATTCTGATTGCTGTATTTGTGCTGTGATAAATCAGTTTTGTGATATTATTTAACTTTTCTGGATATGGAATATGGAGTTCTTCCAAGAATGGTCGGAGACGAAGGTACGGTGATAAATTTGTATTGTTAAAAATTGTTTTCAATTTGAATTGGACAATTTTTTCATTATCTGAATGGTCGAAATTTTCTTTGTTCAAATATCTTCGACAGTAGAAAGATTAATTATTATAACAGAAAAGATAAACCCCGAATTACTATATTTAACTTGATCTGTAATTCGCCTAGTTTTCTCTTCTACCTTCGTTAAGATCAATATTTAGTTTGTTCTTCCTAAAATATCTTCTTTGTTGGTTTCTTACAGAAATAACTTCAAATTTATACCAAAGGTTTTTCCAAGAAAATTCTATTCAATTTCGGGATGAACGAAGGCCAGTGGAAAATATCAACAAATTAATTATATTAGAAAGATTAATCGATATTCTAGGAAAGAATAGACTGTTAATGAACTCTACCTTGTTTCTTGTGAAATTTATCATTCTTTTTCTGGAATTTTCACTGAAAATGTTCAATTCTCATCTTTTTCCAAAACCTCCTGCAAGATCTGAAATTTACATTGTTACTACTAAAGGCGTTTCTTTGTATGTATGTATACACACATGAGTTTGGAACCATAATTAACCATTTAATTCTATTAAAACCAGAAATAGGAAAACCAATGGGTTATTTTAAAAATCTATCCCTTTATAGTTAATAAGAGAAAAACTTTTGAATTTGGAAGGCTTTTACTTGGTAGAATTTGCAATTTTGCTATTTATGTCTCCGTAATTTCATGTCTCATTTAATTCCTGAAACGGTAATATCTGTTAACTTATCCTGATGAAGTCACGAATGCTGACGAAATATTGATTATAAGTAAAGAAGAAATGTGAGAAAACAATTCGTTTTCCTGTCCCTAGACCGCTTCCCGATTTACAATTATATCAATTTTATATACAAGAACACGGTCAAAAACTAATATATATATATATATATATATATATATATATATATATATATATATATATATATATATATATATATATATATATATATATATATATATATATATATATATATATATATATATATATATATATGTTCATGCAATCAAACTGATTTCATGAAAAATATATATATTATATTGCCAGGCAATGATTATAATCAAAACATATCCTGGAATAATTATATATTAGGATAACGTTAAATGTTATGAGAATATATTAATCTACCAGAATATATACATACTATAGCATCATCAGACAATGATATCAATGTACCAACGAGTAGTGTCAGAGGCTTTCTCCCGGAAAAATCCAGTGTACGGACCTTAGTCAAGTTACACTGAATGTTACTCATTAATAGTTTCCTTTGTGTGAAGTGGTGAACGATCGAATAGAATACTGCTCTGAATATAAATATGACAAAATTGTCAGTTAATTATATTACATTTATATAAACAAATAAATAAAATATGAAATGAGATTCTGAGCGGTATAAACTAAAGAGAAAACATATGACTCTACCTCATTATTTTTTCGGAAAGAAACCTACGAAAAATATTACAAGATTTGATGACTGTTATCTTTTGTAACTGTTCAAACAAATTTTCTTCAGACCCAAAATCTCAATACTTTTGTGAAGATTTCTAGGAATAACACCTGTTGTGGAAATAATAATCGGTAGAATAAATATTTTTTCATTTTCCACATTTTTTAATCTCATCGCCAAGCATCATATATTTAGAAATTTTTTCATTGTATTTATTTTGTATATTATGTGTATCGGGTATAGCAATATCAATTATATATGTTATTTGATTCTGTTTATCATTAAGAATGATATCTGGTCTATTGTGTTTTACAGCTCTGTTGCAAAGAATTGATTTATCAAAATAAAGTTTATATTTGTCATTTTCACAAATAATCTCAGGTTCATATTTGTCTTTTCATAATCTGTTGAAAGGACTGAGCAAGATGATAATATATAAAAACTGTTTCTGAAGAACAGAAACATCTACGGCAAGAATCATCTATATTTTGTTTGATGATGTGTTTTCTATAATTCTTCGTGAAAACAACCTGATCCTGGATCGCAATAGCAAAGCCTTCTGTTTCAGCAAACAATTCTCCAGATACTAACCATTTATTCGATGCGATTTCATAATTTTCAATATATATATATATATATATATATATATATATATATATATATATATATATATATATATATATATATATATATATATATATATATATATATATATATATATATATATATATATATATATATATATATATATATATATATATATATATATATATATAAATCAATTGTTGTTCCTTAGTCTCGCTAAAACTCGAGAACGGCTGGACCGATTTGGCTTATTTTGATCATGACTTATTTATGAAAGTCCAGAGTAGGTTTAAAAAGTGAATGAATATGAAAATGCTGGGAATTAAATAAAAACAAAAATTTTTCTTTGATGTGTCTCCCGTTGTTCAGAAATCAAATTGAAAGAATAGTTTAAAATGAATAACTAATTGGAATTTTTATATCTTTCTGAACGTAAACATAATATTTGACATTTGACAACCAACTAATATGTCGATCGATATCGATAGACAGAGTGCATTCTTCTATCTTTGTGAGTGACGATTACCGCTCCGTGCCGTTATTGACTAATCCGTTAATAGATTACTGTGCCGACAAATCGGTAGCAATTGGGGAAATGACAATAATTTGTATCTTGTAAGGCGTTAAAATACAGTGGAGAATCTACTGGATTAAGTTGCGCTGGAGGCAAAGTAAAATTGCCACAATTGGATTTCTTTTGTTTGTTTCAAGTTTATTTTATACAAAAGTCTAGGACTTTCATTTATCGATTGAGGCAGTACGGGTCAGCTAGTCAATAATAAAAACAAGTAATGAATGTACAGAAATTAGGACAACTAAATATAGATACAACTGAGAATATAAATACAAATGTTCTTAAGTAATTAAAAGCTTATTGAGTTGCTTTTTCTTAAGTGGTTATTGATGACAGGTATATCCAATAAAATTAAGGAATAGATTGCTCCCTGAAGAGATTCAATAAAGGCGAAGGGCTTAAATCGACTTGTTCATTAATGATTTGTGTTTGTTGATTTCTAAAATTTCCCAAAGATCTACTTTCCAATATTTATTATCTGTATGCAAAATTTCAAACTGTAGGTCGAAAGAGTGATTGTTTTCTAGGGATGATTCGCGTAATTTGAAACTGATTTTTATTTGAAAAACTGCGATATTCTAATATTGAAATTTCTATGCATTCTACCAATGTAGAAATTATTACAGTCATTGTAATTCAATCTATAAACACCTGATTGATTATTTTTATCTGATTTGGTTTTATTGTTTTTATATATTTTCCTGAGCTATTATTAGGTTAGAAAGCTATGTTGAAATTATTTCTACTCCAGAATGATTTCAGTTTCTCACTTGTAATGCCAACGTAGGTTAAGGTTTTGAATTTTTGTTTCAATTTATCGACAGGGTAAACTTCATTCAATGCGATTCTACTTTTTTTATTCAAATATTATTTATTATTTTGGGATTATAACCATTAATTTGAGCTATTTGTCTTCTTTGAAAGAATTAAATTTAATTAAACAAATAGCTAGAATTTATTTTTCGAAAATATGTAAAAATGGTTCTGAAATTCTACAGTCACTTTTCTAAAATGCAAACTTGCGTTTTTAAATATACCATAGTTAACTTTCATTTCGTTGAATAGAGTTTTCATCCCTTTCGAAAATATATCAAAATTTAAAAATTCCTCAGAACTGTAGAAGTGTAGAAAATGTTTTTCAGCAAAAATTTTTTGTAGCAATTTTGAATTGTTGTGCATTCAAGTTTTCATAGTTGTCGGAGAGCTTGTTGAACAATTTTGTACCGATAAGATTGAAGGACTTCTGAGTTTATCCGAGACGATGTCTTGGCAATATGTACCTTTCTCTACCACGAATGAGGTAGTTGTGGATGTCACCGTGCCTATCGCGATCATCCCTATTCGCAATAAAGACGCCCGATCTTGGATTGATTGATAAGTTTCCGGCCTGAACAAGAAAAACAACGGTTTTAAGATTTTTTTTATTCCCCATAAATCTCCTTTAAGGCTGATACATTTCTCATAGCGGTGTTGTAGACTAGTAATGCTATTTCTATAGGACGATTCGTCAAGTTCCTCAAAATACCCATTTATAACTTCGATTGCTTCTTCATTGTCCGCAAATCTCTTACCGCCAAGCCATGTTTTGAGGTTAGGAAACAGATAATAGTCACTCGGGGCTAGGTCTGGAGAAAAGGGAGGGTGCGGCATCAATTCGAACTTCAGATCATAGATTTTAGCCATGGCAACGTGCGAAGAATGCCCTGGTGCGTTTTCGTGATGAAACCAAATTTTTTTCTTCGCCAAATGAGGTCGTTTAATTTACACCTCGTGGCTAAAACGTTTCAATAAGTCTGCGTAGTATTGACCAGTGATAGTTTTACCCTTTTCAAGGTAATCAATGTTTATAATACATCTTGCATCCCAAAAAACAGTAGCCATAACCTTGTTTGCCGATGAAATTGTTTTTGCCTTCTTTGGAGTTGGTTCCCCCATTCCAATCCACTGTTTAGACTGTTGATTGATGTTTTCTTGGATCACATGTTCCTCTCATGAGAAATAACCATCACCACCCATTGATAACAACAGTTGTAGATCAATTTTTGTCAATTTTCATCTTCATGAAAATTTAATTTCGGTAATAATGCAATGCGAATCATGAAATTTGTCACCGAAAGAATGTGCTGCAGCAGTGGTTTGAGAAGACTTAGGTTGGACGTATAAAAGCATAGGCCAAAGGCTTGGGTTGTTCCATTCAGTTGTTTCCAGAATGGACCTGGACAAGAACGACCGCGTGCAACATCGGCGATCCATGACCGTTATCTAAGAATTTCCTCCTGGATACAACTGCAGCTTCGACGGAACAGTGGAGTGGTAATTAGCAGTGAAACAAAACGACACCGTCTCAGGGAATTGGATTTAAGGGCACGTATTGCAGCTGGAGGCCTAGCTCTAGCCGCAGCACATCGGAGAACCGGATTGAAATTTGCCTGGGATTATGTCAATTGGTTACAAGCTGACTGGGAAATAGTTTCGCTTACAGATGAATCGAGATTTTATCTTCTTCATTGCGATCGATGTTATCTAGTGTACAGATATCGAAATGATAGATATGCTCAGTGCAACTCCTTATCAATCCATGGTTTTGATGGTGTTACATTATATTACGAACAATCCTGTTCGAGATATTGATACTGAATGAACATGATGTTTTTTTGTAAGTGTTACACACCTGTTCAATGTAGCTTTTCCGTCAGTTGATATAATAAACCCAACACGTTCACATCGATAATTTATTTCTGTTTTTTCAAAATCGGAAATATCTAACTGGTGGTTATTCGATATTGGTGTGGGGAGGAATTTAATCGCTCGCACTTATCTAGACATCGTAAATAATGATATATTGAATGCTCGGAGCTACGTATTAGACATTTTAGAACAACATATTGTACCATTTGCGGCAAACATAAGTGAAAACTTTTTGTTCATGTATGATAATGGCAGACCTCGCCTAGATCATATCGTTAGGAATCACCGTTAAGATCACAAAATCACGTCAAGGGAGTGGCCTGCACGAAGTACAAACCTCAATCACATCGAATATGTCTGGGACATTCTCAATAGATGATTAAGAAGCCAACAAAACCAAACAACTACCTCGAATGAGGTTCAGAATAGACTGATCGAAAAATAATTCGTAACATATCTAAACTTCTTCTGAATAAATTTAAATTTTCAACTTTCTGTGGTATTGTGGCGCAGTGTAATTGTAAATTCAAGGAGCAATTCCTTTGTTTTCACACCACTGACGATTCAATTTCAAGACATAATATAATAAAAAGTTAAGACTGTTGCTCCCTGTTGCGATATGTTGAATCTGGTTATTGCTTTTACAGTTTGTTATCTTATTTCATTCATCTTTGAATCCTTGCACTTAAATATCTTTAATTCATTGAGATTATATAACGTTGTACATTTTCATGAATTAATGTAGAATAACATGGACAAATAATAATTAGTCAAATTCAATGTAGCATCTTCCCACATAACCTCAAAATTTAATGGCCACTTTCGCATGCAATTTTTCTTGGCATGTTTAATTTCAAGCAGTTTCAAGGATGACCTTTAGGTAAAAATTTGCGGTGATCGAAAATTGTACGAGAAATTTATACAATCTCAAAATATAAATGACAGAATTATCGTTTCCTCACAATAAATAGAATTTATTTCGTATTCTATACCACGTGATCAATTCAGATACAAAAGATCCATTGAAATCCGTCGAAAATAACCGTGTCTTTTGTGTTGCCTCTTTATTAAACATGAAACTAATAGACGATAGTTGCCAATTTTATAAATTCGTTTCGCGCCTTAAACACCTGCCAACATGTTGCAATATGTTCGCGATCACGAAAATAATGTTCCTTGTATCCTTCTCGAATTCCTAAATCGATGACCATCCTTTTATTGACCTTGCCACGAACAACCTTGACTTTGACGAGTTTTACTTGCAATTTAGACATCTCTAAGAAAGTTCACATGATGCTCATTATGTGGTTCCAAAATTAGAAAAACCATATAACTTTTATAAAGAACTAACCTGCAACTGATATTTGTCAAAATTTCATGATAATCTTCAGTTAGATTTTTAAATCATTATTGTTTGTTTGTTATTCCTTTAACGTGTTCCATTTCCGCCTTTCGGCCAATGACCGTCGGGGAATTCTGTCACTTCACTAACCCGAAAATTTTGCCGAACCCCTCTCGTGTCGAGGGAAGGGACCTTTAATGTCCAACACATCTCTTTTAGACAGGACCGACAGCTTTACATCTCCTCGGAAGGATGGACAATCAAGCGATTCCCAGAATCCGAAAAATCGCACTGACTTTGTGGGGATTGAACCCAGGTAACTCTGCGCATATCCTCTACGCCACTGAGCCGGCTTTTCAAATCATTATATTCTAACGGGAGAAAATACTGGTGCAAGAAAGAATTGTATTATTAGAACTTGTTCTAGAAACGGGACTGCCTTCCTTAGCACTTTATTCGGATGAATCCCCTGTAACGAGCAGAGGATGAATTGGGTAATAATAATAGTCAGTTTTCACCCCACTTGCTAGAAAATCAATAAAATTTGGATTTTAAACTAAGTTTTCTTTGGAAGAAGCAGTTATTGTAATTATTGCTTATTCAGCCGAACTATACTTTGATTAATAGTTTACAGTAATTTTTTTATCACTCAATACCTGTATTTGAATGAAGAACCAAGAAAAAGCAAATATTCCTACATTTTTACCGTGTGTGCAGTGGCGTAAATTGTTTATCCGTAAAAATGCCAGAAGGTAGTGAATCCACTATTTGGCTTAAGAATGTGTGCATAAGAAAGCTCTGTTCGAAGTGGTCAGGACGTTTGCTCACACTCGATCAGAGCAATCACGATGCAACGAATTGAGAGTACTATTGGAGCTGTTTCAGTACAATTAAAATTAATTTATTTTGATGTATGATAACAAATGAAAGAAACACGAATGCTCTATCAAACCTAAGAATCAAACATTATTAATGATTTAATTAGTGTAATTTTTTCATATTGTGTATCAAGTTTATGTATCTTTTCCTCATTCATGAACTTTTGCAGTTCCGCTGTTACTTTATCTGGACCGAAATAATTGAAATTTTTGATTGATCTTGAGGTATTGATAGTTTAAATGCTCGTATGGTGATTCGTATCAGACACCCCCATCCTGAGTAGAATATTTATTCCGGTTACGAAGGCTAGATATTCCTTATGTGTTTATTAAATAACCTGTGGAAGGAAATGGTGACTTGCTCTGAAGCAACTTCAGTAGCTATATGTGATGGGGTGAGGCTCCGTATCACATATGGATGCATTGCTTTAAAAACCAATACCAACTTAAGCTCTTTACTTTGCAGCGAACGGCCTGCGTAATCATCAATGGAGCATTTCGCTCTACATTTTTTGTGGTCATGGAACTGATACTGTGATTGAGGTCATTAGAGGAGTAGTTAAAATGGCTACCAACAGATTCCATCACCTTTATAGGAATGCGACAAATATGTTCAGCTTCGTGTCAGGCATCCGAAAGAAAAGTTAGGTTAGATTTTTGCAGGAAGAATTGCGAGTGAAAAAATTAGTTTCCTGTTGGCTACAGCATCTGTTGACCGAAGAACAGAAAGGTGCAAGGATGACCGTTGTAACTTTGGCATGGTTTCAGTCTTCAGAAGAAGCTATTGATGGCTTTCAAAAGACCATTTTCAATGTAGCAGCAAACGATTGGATCAACTGCTTTTAGAATTGGTTCGAACGAATGCAGAAGTTTATTAATCTTCACGGAGAATACTTCGAAAAACAATTGAGTTGTTGAAAACTATCAGTTGTTTAATTCTAGCTCTAATACTTTATTTTTAATTATGCAGGAAAACACGTTGAGTTTTCCCCTAAAACTGAAGTGAAAGAAATTATAAATATTATTTCACTCTTCACACGTGCGCTGTATACTAACACCTTCAACCGGCACTGTTTCGAATCTGTGCTGAAAATATTTGATTTATATCAAAGTTTACTGAGAGTAAAATAGAGAAAAGAATGTGAAATGTATGTTTCGAGGTTATCGAAAACCTTCGGAACACAAACTTACGAATGAATCACAACGTCACTACACATGACCAACTTATATTTAAAACGGTAATATTTTAGTCTGATTATATTCGCAAGTGTATATCATCTGGATTACGAAAATATACTGTTCAAAATGGATTATATCAGATATAAAAGCAACCGACAACTGCTTGTCATAGCTCATGAATGTTCTCTTTACTTATAACGGTGACGGTGGAATGACTTTGGAAATGTTCGTACCAGCGCATTCGCCAAATTGCAATTTACCCTAATTTCTATTTATTAGAGAGACATAGTCCGAATAACAACTGAATTTTTCTTTTTAACAAGATTTTATTAGTTTCATCTGTTTGATTGCTTATTAGTTGGTTTTCTCATCGTCTTGAAAATAACAAATTAAACTGAAATATTGCACACTTATCAAGAATCGCTGACATACAATAATTTAGCATATCTATTATGAAAATCTTAGCTGGTATCAGTATTAACGATTGATTCTTGATGCACTGTTTGTTATGAGTGTACAATACATCTTCCTACCACTTCTTCTAGGCCTATTTTGCAGAGATTGTAGCTCCACGTATCGGGCGTAGGTTTTTGAAACCACCATCTATGATACCCCCATTGTGGCCGCTATATCTCTCTGTGTCACCCCTTCTTCAACGAGAGCAATTATTCGACCCCTCTGCACATCGGACAATCCGACGTAAGGCATTTTCAATTATGATTATAGGCTTTTTCAAATTCTGAAATTCACAGTTTCAAATGTCAGTGTTGACTGAGTACAATATCTCGAATATGTGGTGATAATTCAACATTTCTTATCATACTATCGAGTTTTTTTACAATAAAAAACTTCATTCTCCACAAGTAGTCAAAGATCCATGGTTAAAACAATCAATAATGTGAAATACCGAGTGATTCCATATGAATTTGGTTGTGTGTACATAACTCGAATTATATTGCAGAAACATATCATACACGAAGCGACAAAAATGTATTAAAACATCTGCTGCTTTGATGAAAGTACTAAAATCCAACATTTATGAGATGTCTTAATTTGTGGGTGTAGTAGAATTTAAAATTGAATTAAATTAAAAAGTATATATTTTCTCTGACGTTTTCACAAATACAAGTAAACCATATTTCTACTGAAATATATTATTAAATGCTCGACGTGTTTCGATACACAGTATATTTGTCAAGAACGATTGAATACTACAAATATACTTACATATACGATATTGTATATTGTATATTTTATATAGTATATTTGTATATATAAGTATATGTTAGTAAGAATACTACAAATATATCTTCCTAACATATATACTAATATATATATATATATATATATATATATATATATATATATATATATATATACGATATTGTATATTGTATATTTGTATATATAAGTGTATGTAAGTAAGATATATTTGTAGTATTCACTCTCTTGACAAAGATACTATGTATCGAAACGCGTCGAGCATTTTATAATATATTTTAGTAGAAGTCACTGTTACTTGTATTTGTGAGAATGGATTTCTCTCATATAAAAGCCTCGTCAATTGAATCTGTCGTTTCTCTGAATTCATTTTATTGTCGTATTCATTTCAAAATCCTAATTTCCACAAGAAAGTGACTGATCATTTCATTTAAACGGAATCTTCCAATTCTCAATCGATCGAATCAAGTTGAATATATCATAGCAAAGGTTAAACAGTTCATCTGGAAAACAGCCAGAGGATTATTAATCGAACGTCATAAATTTTTTGAGTGTAGTTTATTATTACTAGGCTCGAGAAATGTTGGAATAAAAATAAACAAAGCGTCAATTGAAATCCCGAACACAGTTTTATTTATGCGCGTTGAAGATTCGAAGCAAATTTTGTTCAAAATATCAATTCTAGTATGTTTCTGAGGTCACTTTCTCAATAGACAAAGAATTATATCTAACTTTACAAGTATTGTGGCTTAATACGTAAAGGGTTGTTCCCTCGCATAGAAACTCCTACATATCTCGATTTAACTGCTTCAGATCTTTTGAAAATTCTTGGATTAAATGATATGTTAAAAGTGAATTACATGAAATTACAAATTTATTCAAAAGAAGTTTGATATGTCGATGGATTATTCGGACTCGAGCTCCTCGATCGATGTGGTGTGGTTAGAGGATATTCTAATTTTATAAGATTTATATCTATTTTTCTTCAGAATACTGGGTATTCGACTTTTAGATACCCATGTTTCCATTCAAATTTGCCTGCTCGAAATCGATGGATCTGTAAGTTACACTATCTACTTCATATTCCCATTTCTTTGGGGCTTTGTATGTACCATGGTTCACGAGCATTTTCTCAATTTATCGAAAATACTTTAATCAGGTTGTCGCCTCGCAGGTAAACGATACAAATAAGTAGCTTGGCAGCATCAACATCATAATTATTTTGAATATAACGTTTAATCATATAAAACTTTTCAAAATTTTCATACGTAATGGTAGCTTCGTTATTGAAAAACTATAATACATTCACAGAAAGTTGTAACACAAACATCAAATAATTTATCGGAATTGTCATTGCAAGAATTTGGAACTATTATATTAAGTGTACAAAACATACTTAAGTTACTTCATTCATTTTGTTAAATTCTATGAATGGACATAAGTTATAGAACTTTCTTTAAAACACTTTGGATGATAAAACTGAGTGCACAAGTGATATCTTGTTGAAAAGGACAAAAACTATATTCAACAAAATCAAAGTTGCCTATTTTTCACATTAAAAAAAACGAAAGTTTACAAAAAAAAAAGAATGTCAAAACATTTTACATACCTTCAAAAACAAACGATATATTGGCAATTGAGACTGATTCCGAAAATTTTCTAAATTTCCAAATAACTCGAAAACGAAAAGAAAAATAATGAATTCTTCTCGCAAAAAGAACATGGGGAATGACGCGCATTTCTCTATTCACTATATTTCATATAACTGCTGTACTACAATGTCCAAATCTGTTCACTTGTACTTGGTAAAAATGATTCAACCATAGAACATAATTGCCGGTGTATATAACTAGGTATAGATAGTTTTGAAAATGACCGATTTTACATTTACTAGACGTCATTCAAAATCGAAATACGGGATGAACACAATGTTCTGTTCTCAACATTAACGATTCATTGGAATAATCATAAATTTTAAGGTCGATCCCAAATTAGATTCGGAAGGCATACGGAAGTTCGTGAATTCTATTGAACACTGACATTTAGTGTATCTTTATGCGTCTAGTTAACATAACTTTAAGGATTATGGTATATAAATGAAATGATAATGTACATCTTTGTGGTTGAGGTTAACTGCTTTAAGCATTTAGGATACATCTACAACTGGTTCATTTACTAAGGGATTTTTGACATTACTGACTGAGTTCTGTCGGTGAAATGAAACCGAACCTTGATACAATAGAGTGTATACAATTGGTAAGACGGGTACTAGCTAATTGTACTGAAAATTATATCACATTTTTGGTTTCGGTTGTATCAAAAATATCCAACCTTGTATCTTAGCACTTTCTAGAGGGTTTAATTGTAGATGATGTTGTGCGCGAACTGATATCCAGCTGGAAACTCAAATGGCATGCTATTTCTTATTTTTGAAACAAACATTGACAATTATTAAGTTTGACATGTCTGAAGCCATTCTACTATCCCTAAAGGAACTTCTACCAACGTTATCACAGAGTGAAAATCAGATAGGTTCGACATTCTATCCTTAGATATGTTATAGCCATAAGGACAAATTGAAAACCACAATGACTAGCCCTAAATTGTCAGCTACTCCCCAGCATGAATGTAAAGATCATCTCTGAGTACTTCTCCTGAAACATCTCTCTACTGAGTGGAGTGCCTGTCTCTTTCATTAGCTGGACATCACAGACGACCTTAGTTGAGAAAACTTAGGTTATGCACAAGGTGTCATGATACTAGAATATGTAACAGTAGGCTATCGGCTTACTTCTCGGTAATGATCCTTGTGTTACTCCTAAATGAAATGTTTCCAAAACGTTGCCTGTCTTCTGTTCTACAATTTTGAGCTGAAAACGTCATTGCTAACATACAGTTTTTTAGTTTTCATTTCTCAGAATTTAGTCGAATGTCTTGCCTATTAGAATTTATCAGAATAATTCAATTTTCTCTACAGGGTCAGTTGGGGTAGTAAATATGATTTGAAGTGAAACTATGTCGCATCTTTAATGATAGTGAAACTATCACTAATAACAGCACCAAAGTGAACGACAATTGAGCAACTGAACAAAAGTCTGTGACGGGTTCTCCATATTACTTAGTTCATCTGAATGATACAAACTGATGTTGGACGCATCTTTCGACACAAAATTTGCTTAATTATCTAGTTATGATCCATGAGCTACTGTTGCAGATTCACTGTGAGCATTATAGGATTTTCCTGCCCTCAATCCATGAAAATAAAATCTTTTTATTACTGTTTGATTTGTTATTATTGTACCAGCAACGTGGCATAGGTTGGAAATTTGAGATTCTCGTAGTATTCTGCAAGAATTTCTCTTATACCTCGTTGTTCTCTTTCACAGTGTATTGGTAAACCAAGATTGGATCTAACAAAACTTTGAAACCATATTTTGAAGAAAGACATGGAAATGAACATCTCCTCGAACCTATTCGTTTGTTTTCATGTTGGTTGATATTGTATGAATTTCATAAAAATATATTGACGAGTTTCAAGAAGGACGAAACTACAGTTTATGATTTTGTGCTGTAACATTCAACTGAATCACTTGTAACTACCCCTTTATGGAAATCACTGCAAAATTTATGAATTGTTGAGTATTTTTCCTTGACAGTGTTTATCTTTGACACACTGTACCGTACAAAATATTCTCAAAACGTTTCAGTTCAGAATAGCTCACTAGATCAGGTTCATTGCCTGATGAAACAGTCGAACGATTGACGACCCAATTACATTGTGAAGGTGGATTTATTTCTTGATCCAATTTGATTGACACTGATTTGGGAATGGCACATTCTGTAAGGAATTTATTGGCATATTTATTTACTTATTGTGTCAATGATCTGAATAGTAAGCTATAAAAGACTCGGTTGCGTTAAATGTGGATAAAGTAATGGACAATTACTATAGACTAGACATTAAAAGAAAATTACGCAAACTTGCGTTGACACGCTATAAATTTCTTCTGGCTCATGTACAAATTTCCCAATATATCGGATATCTTTTCTATTATTAGAAATACTATGATTGGCTTCCGAGTATTTCGCCATTTAGAAATGAATATTGTTTTTCCTCTATATTGAATGCCTTTTTGTTTGAATTAAAGGTTTTTTTAGAAACTAGTTGACCAATTCGAATTTCAATAGATTTTCTAATTTTTCTTCATATGTTCCGTTTTTTCGAATGAGGCAAGAGAAATACAAAAACCAAACAATTTCAACAGACGAAACGCTACACAAGCAAGTTCCTGGAAAAATATTGTTGAAAAGAAGAAGCGAAATGAAGTGTGAAACTAATTCGTCGACATGAACCAAGCAAAGGAATCCTCTTCATATCCCACTGACAAGATGACGCAATTGGACAGGGTCGCAACCGATGAATCAACCAGTTCTTTTTGTGTTTGTTTGTTATTCCTTTAACGTGCTGTATTTCCGTCTTTCGGCCCATGACACGTCGGGGAATTCTGTCACCTCACTAACCCGGGAATTTTTCCTAATCCCTCTCGTGTCGAGGGAAGGGATCTTTAATGTGCAACACATCTCTGTTAGTCAGGACCAACGGCCTTACATCTCCTCCGCACGATGGATACTCAAGCGATTCCCAGAATCCGAAAAATCGCACAGACTTTGTGGGGATTGAACCCAGGTAACTCTGCGCAGAAGACGAGCATCATATCCATATCCCTACGCCACCGAGCCGGTTACTAGTTCTCTTTAAAACCAGAGACAACGAAGTTGAATAAAGAACCAGAAAAAGTCACTGATTCCTCTACCCCTTTGATACGCCTATGCATTTTGCAGGAAGGCTTATCTTCAGTTGAGAATAAGTTTCAATAATATTTACATTAATACTAAATATCTTTGTGGCATTTTAGTCTTGCAGATAGTAATTCAAAGTATAAAGAAACCAACAGACGACTAACTTTATTATAAACATGGTTGTCCTTTCGTTTCCACAGACGATCAACTCCATAAGCAATCTTGCTGTCAAGCGATTGCTTATCGAGAAGCCCTTTCTTTATAATCTCAACCCCTGGGAGCAGGTGATGCCTGTCATGCCACAGATGTGGCCGCCCAAGATGATGTACTGTGTATGTTCACTCGCTTCTTGAAGGAGGCCGAATCGTAAGTTATCGAAAATATGTTCTATGGGAGCGAGTTCCACAGCATACTAGGCAGGCTAATAGACAAAATAATTTTTATTGAGAGAGGTTGCTACTTGGACCGTTCGCTGCTGAAAGTCTTCCGAAATCCTGGTTTTTCTTTGGAACTGGATTCTATTTGGAACTAAGCCTTTCAGTTCTTCAGAGCATTTGCCATAGAAGTATCTGTAAGGAAGGATCAGCAACATGTAGCCTTCGAGCGAGAGGCTGGAGATCATACTATCCAATAGAGGAAATGAATGTTTGGGTGTGAAAACCCACACGTGGGAGCAGTATTCTAGACCAAATCCCACATGTGCTTTGTATAAGAGCATCAGCTGTCATGGCGTGAAATGCTACTTAGTCCTAAAAATAACTGAGTTCAGCAGAAATAGATTTGGCGATGGCGGTCACATGGTCGTGCCAGCAAACGCCGGTGTTGACTGTGATGCCGAGTAGATGCATACTCGTTGATGAGGCAATTCAATGTCCAGCAGTGACTTTCCTGAAGGACGTTGTTGATTCGCACTAAAATTGACTAAGTGTAACCGAACTTAGTGACATGCTCTGTTGATATCTTAGTCGGTGTGACTGCTCGGCAGTTATTGGACGCTGAATAGAAAATGAGGACACAAGTCTCCCGTAAACCCTAATATTTGTTTTTGGTGGAGTGGAGCAGTGCATAAATCGGCAACAGAGGAAGAGTTGGCGAGAGTATGGAAACTTCGGAATCGATCTTCTTCTTCTTAAGGTGCCTCTTCTAACGAAGATCGGCAATCATCAGGGCAATCTTCACTTTGGAGGCCGCAGCTCTGAACAGGGACTTCGTACTCTTGTTGAACCACTGTCGTAGGTTCATGAGACAAGATGTTCTTCTTCTGACGGGCGCTCGTCTTCTTTGGATCTTGCCTTGAATGTACAGATGAAGCAGTTTACTCGTCTTCACAGTGGTGAGTGGTTGAGCGTCGCTGTTTACTCTTCGGAGAACTTCGGCGTTGGTCACGTGGTCTTCCATGAGATGCGAAGCATCTCATCTACTGACGAGGAAGCTACTAACCCAACAACGCAATTTCTAGGGAAGTCCATATGCGATTAGTTTATTCATGAAGGCTGCGTGCTAAATCCTTGCACTGGATTCGCCTTTCTTTTCGACTGTTGCTGTCCATAAATGCGTAACGAATGCAAGGAACTCATCAGTCATCAGTTTTTATGGAAACTGTAATGTCGATCACTGATGATACCCTGTAACTCGAGATATTTTATGAGCTCATCATTCATCATTTTTCCATGACTTAGGACATAATGGGCAGCAATGCGATTGACCGGTAATTTCGGAATAGGCATTCCTTCCTTTTCTTTGAAATTTGTTGTACTTTCGCATTTTCCAACAATCCGGAAACGTCTAACTCTCATAAAAATCGAAGACAAGAACAAGTACTAACGCTGAAGCAAATTTCTTTAAAACAATTGCAGGTACTCCATCAAGACCCATTGCACTCTCAACTTCTCTTCAGATAAGAGATCCGCCTTTTCTTTAGGTGATGATGCGATAGAATCGTCATCTCTACAGGCGAGAAGGATGACTTACGTGAGTTGTAGATGACTGCATAAACCAGAATTTATGAGTCTACTGGTCTGCTCATGGTAGCAATTTGAAAAAAAAGTTGGCAAGTAAATTATTAATCAAGTTGGCCCCCTTACATTATCATCGATGAATAAATTATCGTGTGCATCCGAAATTACATTACATTATGCATTTTTGGACCGCTTGGCGGTTTTCACCGACTGTTGTACTCCATATCAATCCATATTTTCATTGTTGTATATTAAGTGATATAAAGCAAAATAGCTTCATGAATATTCTTCGCGAAGCTTTCATTATTGAGAAAAAGTTCAAAAGTATTCATTCTCGCAGCACTTAAAAAGTAAAAAAAACATGGAGAACGTTTCTAACTTAACATAGTTTATGGTTATGTACTTCTAGAAAAAAAATTGTATCGATCGCCAGCGAATAGTAACATTTAAGTTAATTTTAATCTGACATAGGAGACACGAGATGAATCGATTTCCTCGTTCCAGTTTCTTGTTCTCGTTTTGCATTTCAATACTAACTGCCGATAGAATAGAATTAGAAATTGCGTTTCTATTTTCAACGTCTGACAAAATGCTTTTAATCTTTTTCGTCTTGACTTGTTTACACAAATAGATTCAGATGAATAATGCTATGTTGAAGAACATACATTATGTTGGACTGCGTATTATTCGAAAAATAACATTGTTGGAGAAATTAACCCGCAATACTAGCATCTAAGAATAATAAGCAATATTTCTTCCGGAATTATTCAGTTATTATAATTTGAACCTTAGAAACTAAATTATTGACCAAAACTTCTTAGAATTCAGCGGTGTTTTTATGATTCTGGATATTTTGATGGATTTGCAAAAGTATTGAATTTCAAATTTATTGAACGAAAAATATAAAACCAAATACAATTAACTAATTGTTAAATATGAAATTCAAAAGTCATAACAAATTTAAATTCTTCTTTTTTTAATTTCGAATTCTTTTATCGATCGATTCAGTTATCTATGGAAATTGAAAATAATGAACAATCTTTGAACTTCTTGAATTTGTCAATTAGTAAGGCTCATGACTTTTTCGCATTCAAAATATACAGAAAATCAACTTATTCGGATGCTTGATTCATAATAGAAGTTCTCAATCCCAGAATATCAAATTGAGTGATGTTCATTCATTCGTTCACAGATTACTGTCTATTTCTTTGTCAGCTGTTGATTTCGAGAATGAAGTCCAAACATTAAAATCAATCGTTAAGAATGAATGAAACAAAAACAACAGAAACTTTTACGATAGAGCATTTATCCTTTGCAGACTGGGAAATCGAATAGAATATTTGCAATTAATTATATTTCTAGTATTAGCAACAAGATATCTAATAAATTGTACGAAAATAATATTAATAATATTAGCACTATCAGTACTAAAAAAGAATTTAGGTTTATTATAAATAATAAAAATTAGTTGAAATTATCGCATAAAAGTGAAGTATATAAAATACACTAAAGTAAATG
Source organism: Cryptolaemus montrouzieri (assembly GCA_013387265.2). Classification (NCBI taxonomy): domain Eukaryota; kingdom Metazoa; phylum Arthropoda; class Insecta; order Coleoptera; family Coccinellidae; genus Cryptolaemus; species Cryptolaemus montrouzieri. The sequence continues at coordinate 22,169,985 of JABFTP020000103.1, forward strand.
CGAAATTATTATTATGAAGAAGACAAAAGATCCATTATTCAAAACGAAAATTTCGTTCTCTATAGATAAAAATCATTTCATAGATTTAGAGAGAATTGAAGTTATACATCCAGATGAAAGAAAATAAGTAGGAAGCTTGATGATGGAAATCACGTCCGCTCGTAGGAAAAACAGCTAATTTATTATGAGCAAACGAAATTCGGCCCATCTGCTATTGTGAATGCCTGTACATTTAAGTGAGACCACTATTTTTGTCTTTCAGTCTTATACTACTCTTGATACTGAGCTGATAACCCGAAACTTTTGTCGTGTATCTCAATATATTTTGAGGAACCTTTACCAAGAGTTTTGATTATTCATTTATGCAAATTTAAGAAAATTAATCAATAAATCGATTCAATCGTTTCGAAATTGTACTCGTGTCTGATATCCACGAGAGCGGACAAGTTTCAGCACTCATCTTGGCATTTATAGTATTCGATTTATTATGACATTTTGATCAGCTGTTATCTATAAAAATGAGATGTTGAAGATTATTGTCAAGAAAACCTACATAGTGATACAAGGTTTAGACAAACGTGTCGCATCACCTTTATTCTGGTATAAGTACAAATTCTACTGAAAAATTGCGTGAACAAAATTTTTTAATGTTACCGTTTTAGTCAAATAGTCTTTGTTTTCGATCAGTTATCACGTATTTTAAGATAAGAACGTATCTCCTTATACAGCGTGCTCCAGAATAAAAAGTCAATAACTCAATATCTGATAGATCCTATCAAGATAATGCCATATCTTCATATAAATTTTTTTCGTAGATCTGCCCCTGCTGCCATAACATCACCCCTAGAGAAGGGTGAAAAAGACGCTTCGTTTATGACAAAGACGGTGTTACATTATCGAAAATTTTTCAGTATTTTCCTCATAAAAACTACAGTTTTCGGTATTTTCAGCCTAAAATTGATGAGTTATATCATATATATATATATATATATATATATATATATATATATATATATATATATATATATATATATATATATATATATATATATATATATATATATATATATATATATATATATATATATATATATATATATATATATATATATATATATATATATATATATATATATATATATATATATATATATATATATCTTTGAACAAGGCCAGCTTTTTTCTCTCCCAACTTTTTGTGGTGTGCTGCCCATAGCTGTAGTTTTCATGAAGAAAATACTAATACCTTTTTGAAACACCAACAGCCTGTATTTCGTAAACGAAACCTTTTTCGATCTATGTTCATATAAACTTTTTTCTTGACATCACTCCAGGAATCACCCTCACCATATACGGCATCTTATTATGAAACAACCCACATAAAACTAAGTCGAGTTTGTTCGAACACTTATAACTCGAGAACGGCTGAACGCTACCTTTGGCAATTTGATTTGTTGGATTTGTCTTTGTCTCGAAGGGCAGAATAACTATTGAAAGCATTGAAAAATTGCCAAAAAAAATAAAATAAAGGAAAAACCTTTTCCATAGAGATTGTTCATTGTACTTGTCGAACATTTAATGTGTTTATATAGATTTAGAATCGATAAGATATATCCACAATATTCAGATTATTGCGTGTTTCAGATTTCAAAAATGTAGAATAGTGTCAGTTTTAAAAATAATTGATATTTATTGTTTATCAAATATTTATACGTGCGCTCAGAAACTTATTTTATGTAAACTAAGGTAAAGATATCAAGCTACCTAAAATTTATATTTCAGAAATCAACCTCAAAGATCAATTATAAAAGCTAAAAATTACATTTTGAATATACATTAAATAAAATACATACATACATCTATATGTAGGATCGGAATGTAGACAAAAATATAGAACAAATAACAACAACTATACCTAATGGACGTGTAATCAATGGTTGATATAAAAACACCAAATGTCTAGTCGATCTGTTTCATTTAATGATTCCAGATGACTCTGTCAATCCAGTCAGACTCAATATATTACTGGTCGTTTTGCTCTAATTTTTTCGATCGAAGCTGAAATGCAATTAGGTTAGGTTAGATTTCGATTCAATTAACTGATGAAGAATGTCAAATTGCACGAGAAGAGCGCCGCGTTGGTATGGCCCTACTGCGTGCTTCTCAAACACAAGAGCAAAGAGAGGCGGCCCGTGATACGGCTAGGTTAGGAACGAGAAACCGTTGAGCATTCCTCGGCTGTTTGTAGTCTCAAATTAATGTTTTTCTCGTCGTTAGTTGTACGTGGCATATTTATGCAACCCGATTGCTTTCTATCACAATATGTACTTTGATTAATTAATTCAAATTTTGCTGACACGCAATTGAAGTAGATTTTTTTGTTTCGATCTTTATTATTATCTTAAGAAGTACTGAGCTTAATCTTCATTTTGTATTAATTGTATTATTTTCATAAAATTGTAAATTACGTTCAGCTAAACGGAAACACGACACTTATTGACTGTTAGGCGGTACGAAGTTCGCCAACTCAGCTAGTTCATTAATGAAAACACCAAATTCTGCTATAGAAAATGTTCAAATTGAAGACTTTCATCTGTCTAACAACACCCTAATCGCACAATGAGGCTCCGTAAGGAATTTTGATTATTATTCTGTGAAATTTTTAGTATGGCTATCACTGTTCGAACAAATCTTCTATGTATCAAGTTATAGTTCTGTGCATAACGGATTTCAAATATCATCAAAGGAAGAAGTCTAAAGGATTCAAATCGGCATCTTCGTCCAATGCATCGCTGTGAAAATATTTAATTTGCCCAACCTATATACGTAGATTCAATCTGCAATTATAATAGAAATATTATATTAGTTTTTTCATACAACACACCAAAAGTTTCTAATTTTATACGAATAAGAGTATAATCTTTCAAGGTCAACTTCTGGCAATGAAATTTCAACGAGATTTGATTTCCTGACAAAATGTTCGAGAAACGTAATACATAAATTGGGTTATCACAGATAAGAATATATAATATAATCTTCATTGGAATCTTCCATTTTATGATCCTCATAATTTCTAAACCATTCATTGAATGAAAAAGTGTGTTCATTTTCACAAAGAAAGTATTGAAACTATAAAAACACTATAAACCTCGCAATGCAAATTATTGAATATTTTCGAATTTATCACTTTTCGTATCTGCATTTTTGGAATATCTGTTAAACAGGAAATATGAGCAATATTCATTCAAGTGTATGGGACGTGTATCTTTGGTAGTACCTGTTTCAACTCAGGTCGTGTGATACGATTTCTGGGTCACGTCGACGGTTGAAAAATATGCAAAATATACAATATTGTAAACAATCCACTCCAATTCAACATTTTCGATGGACCAGGTGATTTTTTGCAAGCATAAACTTGAATGAAATTAAATTTTTCATTCAACCAGTGTGATGTAGTTCGAGTGTTTCTATCATTAAGTTTACTCGATCAGTTATATTCAACTTTCTATAATACATATTTGTATATTATATTTCTATTATACTATCTTACCCAAGAAATTTTCGCTCCATTTACATTTTGCTGAATTATTTGGGAGCATTATATTTGCTTGTTACTTTGTCTTGTGTATTCAGAGTTCCGTATCACTGCAACCATTTAAGGCTTATTGTGCTTCTCTGTTGACTTTCATTCTTGAATGTCTAGATTTATCCCTTTAACAAGGTTTAGGATTCCATTTTCCAGGTTCCTTTCGCTTAGCTCTTTTAGGACATTTTTGTCTCCTCAAATTCTCCATCTTTTCCGGGGTTGAGCTTCGCATTTGTTTTCAATGCGAAGGTTTTCTCTTCTTCTTCTTCTACATGTAGGTTCTTCACGGAGGTTATTTTCCCCAACTCTGTCGTAGAGCTCCTTTAGTGAACGTATTGCTAGTTTTTTTAGCAGAAGTTTGCTTTGTATATGCCCCGAGATAGGGACCCAACTGTCAGCATGTAGCTTTCTTATTCAGGCGTCCAGTACTTAGACTTAGAATCCGTATCTTCGTTGTCTGCAATCCCGCTGTTCTCACGCACCCAGACCAAAGTTATCTGGTCCAGTTTTGCTGACTCATATAGTAACTGCATTTCCATATTAGCTTTGGCCGGCTTCATCTCCCAGCTCAAGTTTTTATTGCCGCCTGACTGTCCGAGAGAACGTTTTTCCGTTTGTTCTTATAGCGTCTTTTAGGTTCTCACGAACGGTTTTAATAACATGTAATTCTGCACGATAGATGTTTAGGTAACCCCCAACGGAATTGTCAGCCAAAATTCCGGATTTTGTGAGTACACTACATCTGTAGTTCCCTTTCCCATTTTAGATTCGTCACTATACAAATTTATGTCTTCACGGTTGTTAGAGCCTAGCCAATTGTTCCAGTCTAGCGCCGTTTAATGTTCCTTGGTCTCTGTAAGTGATTTAGTCATCGTATCAACTCCTCAACTCTGGTGTACCGCGCGTGTCAAGTTTTCCATTTTATTTCCTGACTGAACGCTGCTTTTCTAGCCTCACCCCTTATATAAATATCAAGAAGAGGTGAATTAGGGCTAGCATATAGGCTTGCGGTTCAAGTTGTTCTTAAGGAGCCTCTGATGCAGACCCTGGTTAGTCTTTGAAGTTTGTTCAGCTTCTTTCTATCCCTCTGCCTTACTTTTGACCATCATGTAAGAGCACAAATTCGGGGGTATTAATGTTCTAGTGTTTTTCTTGCATAACATGATTTGCTGAAAGAAGAAGTAGGAGGAAGAAAGAGTCTCAACAATTTGATGAAAAAACTAGGAAATGAATTGTGGGGAAAAATTTGACCGATACAGCCATTGTTCGAATAATCAAAAAAAAATTCCAGCTTCTAACATTTTCACATCTTCGATTCATACTTATTATGGTCAATCTTATTAAAGCCTGGTCTGTAGAAGTTTAAAGTTCAATAAGCTGGCCTCCAGGAGTTGCAAGATCTGCTTCAGGTGGATTTATGGCTCGTTATCTGCTTTTCATTGAACTATGTACTTAATCGAGTCCGCCTCCTCAAGATAATTTTTCACCACTACGTCACTTCGCGGTCTAGCATGCATGGAAAGGATAATCTTGATCGATTAGAAAAACAAAAGGTACTAAATACTCTCGTTTATATACTCGTGACTTGTAAGACAGACATTATTGAATACTTGAAGGTATGTATGGCAACTGAGGGCAAAAGTTGAACAAAAGTATCCACCTCCATTTGAAAATGACCAGGAAAGATTAGAATGGAAATTGAGTAGGCAGAGTACTTGCATACTTTCCATGGTATCCCATTGGAATATCATAGTAGAAAGGTGTGCTCCTGCCAAGAAAACTCGGTGAGTTTTTCCCCACTTTTTATGTGATTTTTTCGATAATTTTAAACGGGTACTGGTAAGATACAGAGGCTTAATCAATTCTTGGAATATTTTCGCACGTATGGTGGTAAAAAACCTTTCAAAATCTTCCAAGAGATCAGGACATCGCGGACATTTCACCAAAACCTGTGTAAAGTAGAAGTTTCTACTTTGCCCCATCATGCGAGGAAAAAATTGTAAGAATTGTTATTTGGTAGAAAATATAAAATAATAATAAAAGTAAATACATTCAACTTCAATCTAGAACTATCTGGACACTCACAAAAATTTAAATTCTAAAAATTTTCTATAGATTAAACGACATTTTTAGTGAAGATTTCCTTAGTTGTTGCCTGAAGAGGTTCAAGCGGTAGATTTTACACGAATAGTTTATCTATTCAACAAGCTCCTGGAATAGACGTTCATCCCATTCTGAGACTAACTTAGTCTGAAACGATCGTCAGTCGAGTACCTTGTGTTATAACTATGAACATCTGAGCTTGTAAGGTTACGTTATTTGTACGTTATTTGACTAGACACTCAAGAACATATAAGAATAAAGTGTGAGAATGCGTACGTCCCTAAAAGCTGACTTGCAGCAATTCCGATAGCCCAGTCCAAGCTACAATACAGTATCTCAAGCAAGACTCATCTGTGTCGAAATAACAGGTTTTTAGGACCGTCGCGAAAATAGCTTGAGCTAACTGTCACAATACACATACGTATCTATTAATTTTAGAGCAAAAATGCTTTGCATGGACGTTCCACTTTAAAGTTGGATCAGGGTGAACGCCAAGAAATTTCACAATTCTAGAGCCACAAAATTCAGCGCTATTCCTCAAGGCAAACAACATGATCAGAGCCTTCTTCACGTTCATGCTCAGACCGTTAGTGGAACTTCTGCTCACGTTCCTTCTTCGATAGCTCCTTCAACACTTCCACTCTCGTCAGAAAAAGTCACATCGTTAGCGAACAATATTGAGTTCGTCAGATCGATTTATCATACGAAGTCGTTCACAAATATCGAAAATAACACTGATCCCAAGATGGATTTCTAGTATTAACAGACCTGTTCCATTAACATATATATGTTGGCTACTGTTGGACAGAAAGGATGATATGATACTCCTACTTGAGTCACTTAATCCATACTTATTCAACTTATAAATTTAAAGGTATATCCAACACAACTTCTTTAAAAATTCAGAGCATTAAGTGAAAGGGATGCATCATATTATTCTCATTTATTATCGTGGACTTATGCACTATCTCAGCTGATAGCTGGATATAGTTTACCGTTCGCAGATTCAGCAATCAAAGGGAATAGGCTCGATTACAATATACTTGACATAAATTTCCTAACTATCCTACATGTATTAAGAATTACAGCTTTTTGCATTTCTATAAAGGTATTCTTATGCAATTTTAATTTCTTAAGGCTATCATGCAAAGTTTTGGGTATTAACCCAGTCGAGGATACGATGACAGGAATAATATCTATTATCAAGCACATCTGCTTGTTCTCAATAGCAAGGTCTGTGTGTTTGGACTTTTTCTCCTGGAACTTGTTCAGCACGTTGTTATTATTCGGTATGGCGACATTCACCAGCATTACTGTTCTGGCTCTCTTATCATACACCACTATGTCCGGCCTATTATTCGTCACCATTCTGTCAGTGATAACAGGCCTATCGTAGTATAATCTGATAGTCATTTTCCAATACGGGCGCCGGTTGATACTTGTAATATGGCTGGAAGGTATTCAGAAGTCCGTTTTTGTGTGCAAGTTTCTGATGGATAATGTTGCACACTTGATTATGCCTGTGAAGATAGTCCGTATTGGCCAGTTGTTCGCATCCGGACGTAATATGCTGTATAGTCTCCGATCTTATATGGCATTTTCTACACTTATCTGTTTGTAATGTTCCATCCATCATAATAAATTTTTTGTAGTTGTTTGTAGCGATCACTTGGTCTTGGATGGCCATAAGGAATCCTTCTGTTTCCGCGAATAATTCTCCTTTCATCAACCATTTGTTGGATGCTTCTTTGTCGATGTGTGGTTGATTAATCTCATGGTGATGTCGTCCATGCAATTCCTTTCTTGACCGTTGCTCTTGTTTTTCAGTATCTGATGGGAATGGTAGATTCAGAAGGTCATCTCTGCTGGCAAGATTCAGAGGTGTATATCCCTTATCAGCCAACGATACCACTCTATGGAGGTCAGAAGTGAGAGCTTTTGCAGAGAAGAATTCTCATAATTATTATTATTATTATCATTTGAGGGTTAGATGTAAGAGTAGCCTTTGGCTAAATCTCGCCCAAGCGAATGTACAACAATATTTTGTGCAATAAAGGCGTATTATTATTATTATCTATTAAATGGCCTGGGTTGTATTCATTTAGAAGACTTGTGTCGATTCTGACTTATGGGCATATACTTGCGACTTCAGAAAATCCTACAACGGAAAGTCTAACGCACGATTTTGTTTTCACGTCATCTCCACGAGAGATTCTCATACCTATATATTATTGTGTTCGCTATGTAGCATATAGCGCCGTCCTGCAGAAACACTTGCCGATATCACTCAACTAGGCCGAAAGAAATTGATTGTCATCGATCTGTAGAGCTTGCAGCTGAAACTAATGGTCTCATCAACTTACTTTTAGAAAAAGACGTCATTGACGCAAAATCCACAATAAAATAACTTTTTTTGGGTTCAATGCCACCTTGTTATTGTATACTTAATACGACAACTTTGATTCTTCACGTAACATAACAAATTTGGATCATTTTTCAAATGCTCCGAAGCACAGCCAACGAATTAACGGTATTGTTTATAAGCTTTAAGCACCTTGGCTAATTGGATCTAGAACGGGTGTTCAATTGCATGTCAAGTTCTTCGGCATAGCTTCACAGACATCAGTGATATTCTCAGTCGATCTGATGTTTTTTGACGAATAAATGTGATTGTATAGCAAAACGAATTTGGCCACCGAACGTTGGAGACTCGATTTTGAAGTGCCACCGTGTCTGCCGTAAAATAAGCGCATCGTTGGCAATAAAACATTGTAATAATGAAGCTTTATCATTTGAAAGTGTTACTCAGTTGTGTAGCTTATTAAGGGGATTTGGCATGAATGAATGTATAATAACAACGAATTTGACAGGCGCAGCCAAAACAAAATGGTCGCAACAGATGCTCAACATAGACATATACCGACTATTGGAAAACCATTTGCAATCAAAATTGCAATTTCAATTACAGAGAGGGGTTTTCAAGTTTTCACTTCACCAGTATTGATAAATTCTTGGTTGTCTTTTAGTGGCTATAATATTTGTATACTTTATCCAATACCATACAGAATAGAATAAATGAAACAATTTACATTCATAATTCCTAGAGGATTTCAACTGCTATTGCGCTTATTCTTTAACTAAGACTCTGATGTTTTTGAATATATAATATATGTATCATTTATTTCAGATTGCGAAAGTTTTTGGTGCAATACGTGTATTATATTCTATTTCTTATATTCTTTTCATATAAAATGCAAGAAAAGAATATAAGATTGTATATAATACTTTACGAAACCATCATATTCTGCGCAATAAGGTGTAAATTTAGCAATGATACAGAGTTCAAATCCAGGAGGGGATGGACATTCTTTTTATTTCTTGATTCATTGTTCCTCGTCGTCTTCCCTTACAAAAATATGTATTATAGAATTAAACCAAAATCAATCTAATACCTACCGGGGTGGCTACACTTTCATGCCAATATCCTCGTTATTTGAAGAGATAGAAGGGTATAGGTACCAAAGAAAAGAATTATAGGGATCAAATCAGTCATAATATTGTTTTATTATACGGTGTCTCAATATAAATGAAAATAATATTTGTACGGAAAATCCACACTAGACTCAGGAATCTAAGGTTCAAATGATTTGGGATTTAGATGTACAGTGTGCTTTATATAACGATTGACTTATGATGTATTTAATAAATATAAATCTTTCACTGAATAAATGGTACCTACCACCTTCAGAAGATAAATTCTGAGTAACTAGAAGATGTATCAATTGCTCAATGTAAAACGATGTAGTGGTTGCTAGATGGAATGTCTCTACAGAATGCAGCTTTCGTTATCGATTTTCTAAACCGACGATTTGGAAGGACTGGAGCGGTTAGGTAGCCAGCACGTTCATCCAATCTTGCGCTGTTAGATTTTTATCTGAGGATATAACAAAGACTCGGCTCATGCTACATCACCATCTTGCGTAGAAAGTTTGAAAAACTAAAAGGGAGGCAAGCAACGTGATTGCAGAAAACATTAGAAAAAAGCACAAAAAATGAGGCATAAGGAAGGAAGTTCGTTGCTTTGATGCTTAAACTAATGCAAATCGTGGGTAGTACGAAAATTTTCGACATTTTGGTTCATTAAACAAAAAATAGCTTTGGTTGAGTTGTGGAAAATATTTATTTTGACTCGTTTCCTTGATTGATATTTTGTTTTGTTTATTAATCAATTGATGAAGTAGAATCGGACTGTAATGATCGTTAAATTTCTTCATAAAAGTTAATCTGTGTGGTTGTTTTCAACTGATTTACATGTATTTAAGTGTACTGAAAACTAGGAAAATAATCAAAATATTTCAGAACGTTAGATTTTCTTGCAAAACGCAAAGCTTTGTTATATTTTTTGGGATACTTAGATAATATTTGCAGGAAGCTGAATCAGGCGGAAATCATGAATAACGAAAACAATTCCAACTTCAAATTTAACTAACGAAACCGTGGATGCATAGTCTATTGAAGATATTTTCTTTTATATACGACAAGGCACAAATACCTTATAATTCGGTAGTGCAAGTGCTATCGCAATGCAACCTTTTGATTTCTATTGGACACTCGCCTTTTCCCTTGGTGTGCAGGTAAATTCGGGACAGTACTGAAGATGGAAAATTGAATCTGCTGGCGCCATCTCTGGGTCAGGTAGATCATTTCGAACCATATTTGTATATAGTTCACTGGGAAGATCGAACCCATTGTAATTTTTTTTGTATTTATTCAATAAATTTTCTGGAGAATTTTAAAACGTGAAGCATACAGTTCCAGATATTTCTCTGCTATGTATTCAAATATATAGAGAATTTCATGACATAAGTTCAATCTTCCCAGCGTAAACCAAACCATAATGAACTATCAATTACATGTAAATCGAACTTTTCTTGAAATAACACGGTACATCACGCATCGAGATGCGTAGGTCATGGACTAGGTAGGCGCTCAACTGGAAGAAGGAAGGCCAGTGGCCGGCTATTTGCTGCACTATAAATAATCGAAATTCGGGCCCCCGTTCGCCAAGTATAGAGATTTGGAGGGTTGCCAGCCGCAGAAATGTTCCGGCCCCAGACCATGCCACTTGACTATACACTTCAAACTTGAAAATTTGTTATGTTTCCGCCCACGCATATTGACCTTGCAGATTTCGTACGAATTAACTTTAAATGAAATTGTAAAGGACATAGCCAGGAAAATTAGATAACATCATAGGAAATAACTTACGGCTTATAATTTTGAATTCACCTTTTCGAGAACATATGTTCGGATCAACAAATTTTGAAATGCAGTTGTATATTCACTCATTAATTGTTTGGATCACGATTTTATTAAAAGCTTCTGGAAATGAAGGACGTTCCTTATAGACTATAAATCGATTTCTTTTATGTGTTATTTCGAGATCTTTTGTCATATTTCTGACGTTAACATGCTTGCAAACTCATGAAACTACTGATTTTGGGTGGCGTTAAGCTGATGCAAGTCATTTTCCACATATTTATTTGACGTAAAAGTTTTGCCGACTAAAAAATTTTGGGAGGAGCGTGTAATAATCTGAAGGTGCCAAATCTGGAGAATCTGGTGGGTGTGGCAGTACATCCCATTCAATTTGTAAACGTTTTTGGCGAGTCACCAATCTTGTTTCAGGTCCTGCTCCATCTTGATTGAAAACTATACTTCTCTATTGACGAATCTGAGTCAAATACAATGAATCATTGTGTTTGTCCAGTTACTCATTAGAATTGATTTTAGTATTGTCAGATAGAACCGCAAAGGAATCTATTGCGATGATATCGATGCATTCTCAGAGATCTAAAAGTTGCTATTCGAAGGTTAACATTATTTAATGACTTCTTTTTGTTTACACCAGCTTCAGCTTTCCTTCCAAAACATGGTGCACCTCTATCGTCAAATTTATCAAAATTAAGTTTTGCCAACCGAATCAACTGTTAGGTTGCTCGGTTCATATATTTTAACTAAGCAAAACTAGTAACTGAAGTGTTGTGTGTAGTGCTTGAACAGCATTCATACATTCTCGATAGTAGAAAATCAAAATAACCTGAAATTACTGCTTTCTCCTTCAACAAAAATTAATGAGTTTCCAAAAGAATCCTCGATTTACAAGATGTCACTATATATAGTGATAATGCTGGAGAAATAAGAAATTGGTTATAAAAAATATAATTGAATCTGCTTTGAAGAGAATAGGGAGAGTTATTTTTCGAGAGACATTTCTCATGCTTCTTACAAATAGAGGTGGACACGCAAGTATGGCGTAGCATGCTGAAATGTTGGAAGTTTGAATGTCAAAAATTATAACAGCAGGTGATACAAAATTCTTACGCTTTCTTGAAGTATATTTATATCAAGTATTCATATTTATGATCAAAATTCATTTTCAAACAGATTTTCAGAACGTCATATGACATACTTATATCGACTCTCTAAAGCAAAAGACACTGCTAATCTTTATTACAAATTCAGTAATCCAAATAACATTCAAATTATTATATAGCCGGTTTATCGTTGCCAAAAATCTAGGAGAGCAGGGTTGCATTCAGTATTGCTTGAAGTTATAAGTATGAAATGTAAGAAAATATTGCTTCTAATGCCGCTTCTAAATATTCGGTATGTATTAGGTTGTTTCATGATATATATGTTATATATGATTCGAATATAGTAGCCAGGAAATTATTGCATATTCTATCCTTTCGAACGCATCCTTCAACAATTTGGGGTTCCCACAATTCATCTGATTGTTCAAAGCTTTTTAATTAAATTCGGGAACACAGCGCTACTCCAAACCCCACCCACTCGTTTGGACTGTCAGTTTGACAGCTGTCAATATTAATCTAATTGGCACGTTTGTATTGTCAATTTGTTTCATTCATTTCATTCAATAATCAATCGATTGAATGTGATTAAATGGTAAAAGTGGTTCATTATTCACTTCGTACCAGTAGCCTTCAATTGTAAAAATTGAGGTCGGCAGAGAGTACTCACTTTAAGGTGTGGAAATTCGACGTAAACATTACTATTACTACAGGAATATAAGGTTAATAGAGAAATAGAGTTTCGCTTTAGTTATCACCACCCACACAAATTGTGTTTCTATTTATGAGTTATTTGTCATTATTGTAACAGTCATGATATTTGTTTGAAACTTTTTAACCATTACGTTCTTGGGTTAGTAACAATATTTCGTTTCTTACAGACGTCTTCAACAACCAAAACAACCACAATGACAACACCTGCCAAACTTTATGGCAAAGATCTTAGCGAATATGAGGAAATAGACGTAGACGAACTCTTAAATAAGCTTTCTGCTGAGGAAATAAATATACTGGCCAAGGAAGTTGATCCTGATGTAAGTAATATTTGTTTTACACAAGTTTGTAACTTCATTCTATTGATTTAATGAATCAATAATTTATGCTTGAATTTTCCTATTGGTAGATATTTCATTGAAAATGTATCTGTAATCTATAACAATAGTATTTGTGTAATTGTTAGAAATACAAGGCATAATAGAAATCTAGTCAAATCTACTATTTTGTTGTTATATTTCATGAGTTTATTATCATATGTTTTGTATCTTACACTTCTATCTATTCAAGCTACAAATTACTTCCTGGTTTTGTTTGAATTGGATATATAAGCCATGGTACATTCACCTCAGAACGAGCCACTTTTTTATTTGTCACTGAAATATATTGGCACTTAGCCTGACTAAAACTTTTCTGAATATAAATGTTGTGTGACCTATACATGTTTATTAGTTTGAATATCACTTTATAGTAAGTGAACCACACATTTGATATGGTATGTATTTGTGAAACCCTTGAAAAGAAATAGAATAATTGATACTCTTTCAACAAAAACTAGTCGATTTGTTTATATATTGTTTACTAATCATCTATATCAGACAATTTCCTATCACCTTAATATGTTATAGGATATTGAGAAACTTTATTCATCGGAATTATAATTAAGCTCGAAATATATAGAAGAGATTTGTAAATTCCTTAATATTAAGTAATTATTGATAAAAATTATCTAAGATATGACTTCTGATAATAAACTTTATCTGCATGCAATATGTTATTATATAACTAACTCCGTGCAATAATAGAACATTCATATTTACTTGGTAACTATATCATCATCCCTTCTGCTGAAATTAACTATCATTAAGTTTTATTGTGATAAATTAAGATAAAATGTTTTAGCAAAATGAGGAGATAACAGGATTCCACCAAAATTTTCTTCTCAATATCTCAAGAATGAAATTTTGATGTTATAGTCACAAAAATGTTTGTTAAAAGTTCAATCTCCGATGTATTGTTTGTTTATTAATTTTAATTGAATTATGTTTTGTACATTTTGTGAAATTCATTGGAGCATTCATGAGTAATGAATAAATCATAATTTTAGAAGTTCAAACTGACTAACAAACAAGGTAAAAATACACATACAATAAGCATCACCAATTGAAGTTTCTAATAAGAGAAAACGAAAAGTTGAATAATTAAAATATTTTCTGTAATAAAATATTATATTTATTAGAATGAAAGATAGTTACAAAATCAGAAATTGATTATGCCATGTGTAATTTTGGTGAGTAAAATATAATCAGTGGAAAGCATTAATATTCAAATATACTAAGCCTCCCACACTTGTACCTAAAGTATAAGCTCAGGCAAATGAAGAGAGCAGGATGAACCATATGTAACCTTTTAAACGATTCAAGAAAACATGGAGAAAACCCTGTTTCTCCTGTCAATGATATATCAGTAACCAAAATCAAAAAGTATTGGTAGTGAGATGGCAGTATCTAGAAAATAAATAGGAAAATAATCAGACAAAATTGGTATAAAATATACTAAACAGATTCCAGAGTTTTAACCCAACCTCTCAATATTGAGATACAGGATATAGAACCGTTCAAGGCTAAATGTTTCTTCAGTATCGCCACTAACAAGGGAGACGTTGGAGATTCTTGCGAGAACGCACTTCCCAGATTGTCAGTATCTTGATATCAGTGACATCTGTAACACCCTTGCCGTGAAGGGCCTTGCTAAAAGGCCAAATAAGGGTAATTGGAAGAATGCAAGAATGATCATCATGCCCAGAGCAGTTACGTGGACGGTTCGCTCATTTAAGCCATTTAAGGCTCCTGGGGAGGATGGCATCATGCCTGCCTTGTAACTACAAGGCGTGGATGTCCTCCCATACCTCATGTGGCTCTTCCAGTCGAGTCTGGTCAGAAATATTGTCCTGGCCAGCTGGCCCAAGGTTAGGGTTGTATACATCCCTAAGGTGGGTAAATCGAACTCACAACATAAACCGTTTACTTCGATGAGTCTTATGTCGTTCAGAAAACCTTGGAGAAGGTGTTAGATGGATACATCAGGACCGAGGTGCTATCGCTGAGACCTCTGAGTGAACATCAATACTCCTTTTAAAAAGGTAAATCAATCGATGTGGCACTTGAAAACTTGGTCGGGAAAATCACTCAGTCTTTGGACTGTAAGAAGAATACAGCTGCAGCCTTCATGGTCATTGAAGGTGCGTTTAATGCGCCAACCCCTTCCCCTCCCCTAGTTCGCTATGTGTGGCTGCGAAACCCAGAGGAGTATCAAATATAATATAACATTTCCTATTTTAGGGAAGTAGTCAGTTTTGTGGCTGGCAGGGGCTGCCCTCAGGGAGGAGTATTATCCCCTCTGTTGTGGTACTTGCTGGTACCTTCTGACAATAATTGACGCACTAGATGTTTATGTACAAGCATACGCTGATTCATTATGGCTGTTGGAGATGCCAGCGATGTCTCCGTCAGACTTCAGAAGGCGATGTGTGTGGGAGAGAAACTTAGTACAAATCTCCACAAAACCCTTATGGTACCATTCACCAGGAAAAGGAGGATATTTGTTTCTCCTCTGACCCTGGGTTGAGTGTATATTCCAGTTGCGGAGGAAGCAAAATATCTGGGGGTTACCTTGGATAGAAAGTTCACGTGGAATTCGTACCTGGAATACACAATACACAAGGCTAGACATTCCTCATGGGCATGTCAAATGACTTGTGGAACGAAATGGGATCTTGCCCCAAAACAACTTCAGTGGCTATATGCGATGGTAGTGAGACCACATATCACATACGGCTGCATTGCTTGGTTGGAGTTCAGTTTTAAGAAGCAATCTCAACTCAAGATCTCTAAATTGCAGAGAACGCCCTGCATGATGATAATTGGAGCTTTTCGCTCTACACCCACTGCGGCCATGGAACTGATATTGGACCTTGCCCCTCTTCATCTGGTGATTAGAAGAGTGGCTAGAATGGCTTTCTAAAGATTCCATCACCTTACCCGAAATGGAACGGGTATGTTCGGCTTCGTGTCCGGCGCCTTACAGTTTGAAATCGAGGACGAGTTGCTGAGTATGATGGTTTACTTGCGGGTGGGTCCCTGTTGGTACGGCTTAAAAACTGCAAAAGGTGTTGGAGCTAGTGTCTACAGTTAAGGGGATGGCAAGGAACAGTGAATCTGTCTTGGCGGGCTTGTGACTGTTTTTCAAGCAGAAACATTCCCTATTGACCACTGTGCTAATCTCTTACTTGCAGGGGGATTACCGAATAGGTCAATTAAAACCACCGATAGCCAAGGTGCACTGAAGGAATTGGTAACTGATACGTGTACGTCACTTATAGTGCAGGAATGTCGCCCCACCCTTGCCAAACTAGGAGAACGGAGCTGGTTTCATCTAATATAGGTACCCGGACACTCTGGCATTAAGGGGAATGAGAAGGCAGACTCATTGGCCACTCGAGGAACAGGCTTGGGATTCATTGGACTGGAGCCTAGGCTTGGAATTCCCCTGGAGACTGCAAAGATGGAAAATAATCGATGGTTGGACCTGAGGGTACGTGAGCACTGGTTGGGTCTCTCAAGTTAGGATTGATATATGATATGAAGAAGATATAGAATCAATGGAACATGTTATGTGCGAGTGCCCAACAGGGGACAGAGTCAGGATTGAGGAACTTGGATCTAACAAACTGAAGCTGACTGAGCTTATTAAGCTCTCACGCACAAAGCTCATATCCTTTATATGAATGATAGAGTTTGTGGAAGAAATTTAGGACAGAGTGTGCCACAATAGACCACTGGGTCATAGTGGCTGTTCTACTAGGCAGCCCTCACTCATAAGCTATATCTATCTGTTTGTATTCTTATCTAGTTTTGATGCATATAGAAAATTAGAGAGAATTCTGTTGATTCAATTTTCTGATTCTTCATTTTCATTGAAAATTAGTTATAGAGTTTCATGAAATATTCAAGATGGAAAATTATCGTGGTGCCTAAAGAGAAGCAAGAATTAGTCAAAACCAGGAACTTCTGAGTAGGATCTTGTAAATTTTCTCAACTAATCTCAAGAACTACGACTAGAATGACAGAAATTCAGTTTATTCATCCATTCATTCCATTTATTTCCCTACCAGAATACAACTAAGAAGAGCATCAGCCTTTTTTGGATGGATTTTGATAATTCTCATATAGAATATTTAATTACTCTGTAAAACCAATGCCAACAATTCTTGAATAATTTCTGCATAATGGACAAACCTATTCCAGATCACTATCTACCTCTTGAATTTCATCAAGATTTTTTTCTCAAATTTAGCACAGATAGCTCTTTATCATTTGAAGGAAAGTTCAGTATGATTTCATTTAGTGAAATGAACAGTGCCTCTTGACTTAGCATTATAGATGAGTTGAAAATCATGTTTCTATCTCTTTGCCAAAAGAAATGCCACTTCGGTAATTTTCAATATAGCCTTAAGAATGGCGATCAGAATTACAATAGCTGGATGAGGAAAAATGGCATGAAAACCCAGGAGGTATATTAATATTAACGATTGAAACATCAAATATTCGGAAAAGTATAAAAGCTGCAATGGTCAGAATATCCTGCCATTCCGACTGAATGTAGAGAAGAATTTTTAATGTAATATGAAGACTAAGAAGATAAACATATAAAACATAATCTGTTATTCCCCCTCTTACAGAACTAATCTTCACTCTTCGAGCTCATGGGTTCTTGCTAATTTGAAGTCCTTCAAATAACTTCAATTTTAAATAGTTAATCATGGTGATAATAAGATATCAAACTATGTATTATACTATCACAAGAGATTTATTGAAAATCAAAGAGATTTATTGAAAATCAGGATTGCAGTTTCGGTCTCTCAATCATCTTCAGCTGACAACAACTATTGAGGATTTACAGAAATTTGAATAATTGTATTTACAATGAATACTTATATATATAATTTTGGTGTGTGTCAGAAAAAAACACAAGTGTGAGCTCAGGAAATGTAACAGGGGAACCATACTATCTTGTATATGATTCACTAAACTAGTGAAAAAATCTGAGGAAAAAATTCGTTTCCCTGTCGCTATTGCACTAGCAATAGCTTGTCTGTTTATGTTGTGTTAGTGTCGTGTGTACATAAAGAGTACCAAAGATTTTTCTGCTTAGCTGCTTCATTCTCTCTTGCATTCCATGATTTCCAAACGAAGACAAGGGTGAAAGGAAGGGGGTTTGGGACAGGAATCTGTAACAATGGAAAAAGAAAACCACCAGAAAAATATTTCAACAATCATACTTCTTGTATGTCTAAACAAATCTAAGAAAAGATTTTACTTTTGAAGCAATGTCATAAAAAGGACTAAGGAGATAATAAAAAAATACATAACCTGCGATATTTCCTCAAATTTCCTCTCTGTTTGACCGAGAGAGCCCCGATGGCCAGGTTCAGTCTTCCAAGTGATGCCGATTATGATCTATAGATGTTTTAGAATCATTAGGGACCCAATAATTTGGGATGACATCGCCCATATATTATTTCGTCGTGGAACTTGTTTAATTTAAAGAAAAATTTGCGAAAAAATTTCGACAGTCGTTGAAATCTTTAAATGCTACCTGCTTTTATCATAATTAGTATATTACCTTTTGTTTGCACCCTTATTAATTTTGTATATACTTGTTTATATATGTTTGTATTTTCAACTTCAGTTCAATACTTGTTGTCAGCTGAAGATGGTCGAGAGACTGAAATTGCAATCCTGATTTTCAATAAATCTCTTGTGATAGAATAATAAATGGTTTAATTTCAATTTTAAAGTCAAAAGCACAATATTCTCTGTTGTGGATCAGGTCCTAATGACCAGGTCAGAACATCCAAGTGATGGTGAATATGTTTAACTGTAGAAGAAGAAAACATCTCCCATAATTGATTAACAAATGCTAAACCAAAAGTACGTGGAAAATTTAGAATAAAGTTTTCGATATTAAATAGATTTATGTGACATGTCAAGGTAATATAACACCAGTATGTATGAATTATCCCAGAATTTCGCAGAAGTATACTCTTCAATTTGCTAAAATACATATATTTGTTTTTATATAGTAGATATGACATAAAATAATTGATTTTTCACTACACTCACTCACTATGAGTTATGTTTTCTAGATTGAGTATCTTGTTGCAGGATTCGTTTTTACCTCCCTCACAAAGGTGTAGTTATGATTGTGAGAAGGATCCTACAGGTCCCCTGAACAGAAAACAGTTAATTGAACATATTAATAAACAAGCTATTGAGACCCCTGATAAACCTGAACTGAAACCTTATATCCCTGGTACGGTTAGAGGCAAAAAAGTAAGTAGAAAGTCTGTTCTTGATAAAAAAAACTTGTATATTTTCGATTTTCTATATATGGAATTCTTACATAACATTTGGTGAAACATAATGAATAAATGATCAATTAAAATGCTTGGCAATGGTTTCACAAAAATATATTCAAATACTCCACATATGTTTTGCGTTATCAGGCCATTATCGAGAGTAAAATAAGATGAGATATAAAATTGCACGGGGGCTGTGCTAAATTTCACCTACAGGCTCCATACTTCTTGTAAAGGCTATAATCTTTGTGAGCGAGAGCTAAGTAAGTTCAATCAGCTTCAGTTTGGTAGAACCAAGTTCCTCATGCCTGATTCTGTCCTCAACTGGGCATTCGCACATATCGTATTTTATTGATTCTATCTCACTACATAATCTGCATGAAGGGTCCTCGATCAATTCTTACTTATTCAGGTGGTTTTTGAGGCGACAGTGTCCCGTTAATATGGCAGTTAACATTCTCAGGTCTAGTTGGGAGAGTTTAAGCCAAGCCTTGACTCTCGCTGTAGAAGATCCACTGATGGCAAGCCGAGAGTGTCTGACGCCTGTGAGGTTCATCCAGTGCTCCCTGGCTCCCTTCAGATTCAACCATCAGTTACTTTCTGTTCTCGCAGTCACAAGGGGAATTCAAGCCTATGCTCAGGTACAGTGAATCCCAAAGTTGTTCCTTGAGTGGCCAATGACTTAGCCTTCTCATTGCCATCAATGTCCGAGTGACCCAGTACCCACATCCGACGGAGCATAATACTTTCTCCCGGTTTGGCGAGGGTTGCATTCCTGCACAATAACTGACATGCAGTACTCGTATGCCAATGTCTCTAGTGCAGCTTGGCTATAAGTAAGTAAGATGTTAGCACAGTGTCATCATCATTATCGAGAGTAATTCAATACTGGAAGACTGAATGAGTTTACTTAAATATAACGGTATTTTAAAACAGGAGATAGACCTGTTTGCTCATTACAGATAAGCTGGCTCTCCTACGACCGGATGTGATTTCCATCGTCTCTAAAATATCCCACGTCATCCCCTTATTACTTGGATGTATAAGTTCAATTCTCTCGAAATCTATAAAATGATTTTTATCTATATTTTCAATGGTCGGAAAAACACGTAGAATTGTTGTTTTGAATAATGCATGTTTTAATTCTCATTTTCAATTCTCTTCTCTAACTTTTTCCGGTTTGGCCTATATAGAAAGCCTCGAATGTATTTTATACATTCCGCAAATCCAATAATTATTCGTTTTATCTTTATTATTAACTAACAATGAACCCAAATTCTTTTTATTGGTTCTGATGGTGTTAATATCAACCGAATTTAATTGACTCCTCAATAAAACAAAAACAACATAAACTTCTACTGCAGAGAATTTATTCTCTGTATATTAAAAAGTTAATAGAAAAATTTCGAATAATTATAAACCTAATATCAGCAACAAGATATATAATTGATTGCATAAAATAATATTAACACCATCAGTACTAATAGAGAATGCTGAAAATGCGAGACTTCCTTTATAGACCAAACTGAGAAGAGAATTGAAGAACATAAAAGATCTATTTTTCAAAACAAAAATTATACTGGTTTTTCTCACTATTGTATCGATAAAATCATCCATTCATAAATTTCCAGAGAATTGAACTTATACATCCAGATAATGAAGGAACATGTCGGACATTTTAGAGACGATGGAAATCACGTCCGCTCGTAGGAAAAACCAGCCAATTTGTAGTGAGCAAATAGACTTCACTCTATCTCCTGTTGTAAATACCGTTTTAAGTAAAACCACTCATTTTGGCTTTTCACTATTGTATTATTCTTGATAATGGGCTGATAACACGAAATATATATGGAGTATTTTAATATGTTTTAATTAATCACTTCCTCGATTTTCGTCACATTGATAGGTTTATTTTGGAGATATTTTTCTTTCCTTAATTTTTGAATCACTTGGAAGAATTTCAAAAAGTTATTAGACTGTAATTCAATTCTTGTTTATTAAAAACTACTAACGTTTTGTTACAGTGGATTCCTCCTCCTCAACCTGTCAAAGAACAGGAAGCAAATGAACAAATAGCAATAGATTTGGGTGATGAGTATGAGCAGGCCCTTTCAAGTGCAACACAAGATGAAATAATTGATTTAGCAGGTACAATATGACTTACATTCTGACAAAGATTGCACAACTCTTTTACTTTTATTTTAGTTTTATTTCAGTTCGTTCATAATATTTAATTTCAAATTATCAAAATATTTCCACCTTTTCAGCTATTTTGGGTTTCCACTCGATGATGAACCAGGATCAGTATCACGCTTCCCTACTCAACAAAGGGCAACCCCTTGGATTGGGATGGGATGGTATCACCAAAGCGACAAAACAAAAAATATTTCCAATGGAACCACCAAACCCAAGCGACCCTGACGAAACGATACAAAAGGTAGAAGATGACGAACCTAAATACATCGATCTCAATTGGAATAACATTAAGGTAAATTAGGTCAATTTATTTTCGAAAAATCGATGCATAGATATCTATCATAATCGTCCATATTTCAATTACGCTATTTGATAGCTTAAGGATCAAAGAATTCGTTATGTTGAATGATGCCCTAGTGGGGAAAGATATCGATATTGCAAAGTATTTCATATAAATAGATAGATATATTATATATTTGTTCCATAAAACCATCATAGGTGTAAAACGCGTCAAACAGAAATACAATAAAATATAATACAGTTATTAAAATAAACTACTGAAAATCCCCATTATTAAACTGTCAAATAGAAAATTGCATTTTATAATTGGCTTTCTTTGAAAAAGGATTTCTCTTTGAATGTCCTCATTGGAAGTTTCTGAAATGTTTCTGGAAACATTTATTGCTAAAAATGTACGTTTTTCTGAATGTAGGTATAATTGAATCTGTATGTTTTAAGCAGGGGTTTATATCTTGTGTTATATATATGATCCTCACTGCTATCCATACTCACTAAGTGTCTTCTTGAAATAATTGAACATTTATTAATATACAGACCAGGCAAAGTGAAAATGTTCCTGGCGACGAAGTGCATCCTGCAGCTTTCCCGGTAGTTCAAATCTAATATGGATCTGATACATTTCTTTTGAAAGATGAAAATTCTCTCCACTTCCTGCGAATTTTCCAGAAAATGATGCCGTACCTCAATCTTGATTCAACCCATGCTGAGTAGGTCAGAACGACTATTCCAATGTTTACAGGAGAGGAAAGGACTCTAAACCCATAACAGTATTCATTAATAAAATCTGCAAGATGTTCGATATACCTTGACCAATCTAGCCTGACCCCAAGAGAGACTATTTCGTCTTTTTCTTTCACTTTCTACCTCCATATGACAATTCACAGATAATGTCTGACTTATAATGATTGAAATGCAGACATTGAGTTTTTCATAAGTTTAGTTTTAAGTTGTTCGAAAAAACCGAGTCTTCAATGTGTGCATACTGTCGTGTGAATTTTCGTTGAGATGTTCAATGTTCTGGCCTGTGAGAATCAAGGATTTATCATTAGCATACTGGATGATTGAGTCCCTTGTTTCTTCTGGTATGTCATTTGCATATTGATGTACAGAAGAGGCTTCAATGTAGAACCTTGTGGTACACCTCCAAACACCTCGATTTTAGCAAAAACAACCTCATCACTTCATATACATATCGATATCTACTTGAATATGCCACATGCTTCTAACCTCCCTAGTAACTTTCGGTGATCGACGCTATCGAAGGTTTTATTCAAAATTGAAAATAATGCTACTGTTTCTGTATTATTTGTAACTCGAAACTTTACTAATAGCAGTAAAATTTATTGTTCAAAAATTGCTAAAATTGCTATAGGTCTGTACTTATTAAAGTTATTGCAGTCATCTTTCTGGTATATAGCTTCAATTTTAGTTATTCATAGATGTTTTTCTCAAATATTTTGAAATTCCACCTTGTGGAAAGAATTCTGAATCATTGGAGGAATTATATTGTAATCTGCTTCATTTTGTTTTCAGAATGTTTCACATGACAAATTCGATAAGCTCTTCAAGGCACTGGAAAAGAATACCCACCTGGAGACCTTGTCTTTAGCCAATACTGGACTTACCGATAGGGAAGCCGAGAAATTAGCTGAACTATTGGAGAAGAATGACACAATTAGAGTAGTTAATGTAGAAACTAACCTCATCACACCAAGTGGTATTGTTAGGCTGATCAAATCCTTATTGAAACTGAAGAGCGTTGAGGAATTCAGAGCCTCGAATCAGGTAAATATTGAACTGGTCATAGAAATTGTATTCCGTCCGTGAACAGTCTATATATGGAATGATTTTGAATATTAATGCCAAATAGGCATTAAAAAAAGTAGAAATAAAGCACTGCATATGATGTTGCAATTTTTTCTTTCTAAGCTTTGAAGAATCTGATGTAAATTTAGGGAGAAGGATATTTTAGTATTTGGAATATAGGTATTTTTATTCTCAAATACTTTATAACTTTAACGCTAGGACAGAATTGCGTTCAAATTTAGCATGAAAGGTATGGACAACAGAAAAGCAGATGGCAGTTGGAGGTTTGTAGAATGCGAGTCTTCAAGATCGTCTGCAGAAAGACTTACCCATTTCTCGACTCAGTTCACGCGATATGTTGTGGGTAGGTTAACGGAAAAACACGTCGGTTTTATTCCGTACGGGATATTTGAAAAAGAGAAAGCTTAAATAAATCTAATAATAATAATAATCTAGGAAGAGTGTATCGGAAAACCTATCCCATCAGGGAACTATATCTAATATTCTATGGAAGATTGAATTTTGTTTCCTAGATGAAAGTCTTCAATATGTTTACACATATAGCGATAAGTTTCGCGTGTTATCAGATATTGAGATATGATGTACACCTGGTTTGAAAACTAGACAATCACTGGAGCTACAGCATTTTTCTACTACTACTAGTTTGGCTTCTTAAAGTTTTCTGTTTGGTCTACTTTTTGTTTTTACTTCTCCCCGTGGCCCTGGTAGCCTCTGTGTTGGTTCGTTGGAGGGTGCCATTTGTATATGTATACATGTAGACTGGTAGGTGACTTGTAAATAGGTGTGCAACACTACCGAGATCATACAATACCGAAACTGCAGTATGTTGCTGATATTCATGACATCCAGATTGTACCACTACTATGTAGCCCTGGTTGACGACGATTATGAAGAATGGATCGGGAATTTTGTTCCCTGAATAAAAGTCTTCAATGTGTTCACATATATAGCAATAAATTTTGCGTGTTATTGAGATATGAATATGTATAAAATAGTGTGTTTAGGGTTCCGTACTTTGTCTTCCTGTCAAAACTTCTTAGGAGTAGGTATAGAGTTGAAATTGAAATCACTCAGCTCAACAATCTCTTGGCTGAAAAATTGTTATTATATTACGAAAAAAAATATTTTTTTAGTAGATTTAGGAACATGAAATTTAGCGAGAGAAATTTCGTTTAGTATGGATATAGGTAAATTGCGGAAACTGCAAATTTGTTGTTACAAAAAACCTTTTTTTTTGCCATAAAGAACTTCACGGCGAAACCTTCGTCGCAGGAGTCCTTACTCTAGTTTAATTTTTTCTTGCGAGGTTCGATGATTAAAAATACGCCAAGTGAATCTACTCATCAAATTCATTACATTTTGAACCTAAAACTGAAGAATTTATGGCTTAAATCCAGTTTGTTTATTGAGAAACGTTTAGAACATTAAAATTACGGTATGAAGTAAACCTGTTCATTAATTCATCAAAAACCTCCAAACGCTGCGAAAAATCAATTTTATAACATCATAAACGGATATATGAGTCATAAAATCCAATATGAAAACAACCCGATCAATATTCTATTAAACCACGAAGGTGAAGCAAACGTTTTAGGAGAAATGAAAATGTTATCAAGCTTTATGAATCAATGAATACTTTTTACATCAAATTATTGTTTTTGAACCACCCTAATTTACTGTGGAAAGTTAACAGCCTAGTTTGAAGTATTCTCATCTACGGAATTTAATTTAGTTTCCCATACTGAATTCTTCATTCATAACTTATGAAATTTATGTTTTACAGAGGTCACAAGTTCTTGGTAACAAAATAGAAATGGAAATCACCCAGCTCATCGAAAAGAATCCGACTTTGCTCAGGTTGGGCTTGCATTTAGAATACAATGATGCCCGTCATAGGATCGCCACACATTTACAACGCAATATTGATACAAGTAAGTAAAATATATTTAGGGAATTGTTATTGATGAGTCCTCGTTTAGGTACATTCCTTATTTGAATTCGGAAATTGGGCTTAAGTTATTGATTAATCCAGTTATTGATGCCAAATTTGATGAATATTTATATTGTATTAGAAGTAACTTTGATACAATGGGATTCTCCTTCATTTTGTTATTTTCAAGAAGACTAGAGACCAGAAGAGCAAAGTGCTTTGGTGGAAGATAGATCGCTGCAGGACGACATGTGCTGTTCGTCGGTTTCCCCACTTTCACGCTACACGTATTGCGTACTGAACGAAATTCGATAATCTATCAGAAATTACAAGTCTCAGAATTGTTGTTCGACTGGACATTTAGCAAACTGTACCACACTTCACATTGAAAAAACACCGGAAGCAAAGACCATTACGAAAAAGGTACGCGTAGGTACATTGCAAGAAAGGGAACAGGAGTTTGTGAAAAGATCAAAAACGGTACTATTTCATTCTACTCCAAACAACACAGTTTGCCCTCTTGGTCTTTAGCCTTCAAGGTTATTTTGTTACTTCCATCTCCAGATGATGCTGATATTTTTCTAGTCCTTCATCCAAATCTTTGATTATAGGTTTTTAATTTTATTCATAGCATTTTTTTGTGTTCGATTTTTTCATTACCAAAATTGGTTTATTTTGTTTTTCATTAAGACTTTTATTTTTCAGATCATTTCGATTATTTTAGTTTTCAACTTATTTTAATTTTGAAACTTGTAAAGGTAATTCTATAAATAAGTTAAATTGTGGCGTTGATTTCTATGTCAAGAAATATTTATAATTGAAGTATGAAATTGATGATCTGATGTTGTATACGCGGAATGATTTAATACATATTTTATAGATCGTCGTATGGTAAAAGCTAATTATCAAATTACTATTGATTCTACCGGAAAAGCAATAAAAATTGCACAAACAGCATAGTATGAAAAAATTTCGTGAGTACCTGTGTCATGTCCCAAGAAGTTCTTCCACTTCTGCTATAATCACAATCATTTATCCGAAGAAGTAATTTTTTTCGTGAATTTTTAAATTAATTATTATTGACTTCCTTAACGTTTTAGAATATAATGATTAGCGTACCAGTCTGTTGTTGAGTACTTTTTTCTAACATCGTCTAGCTACACGAAAACAGGATGGTGATTATAGTTTAGGTATAAGAACTTTAAAATTGTGTCCTGGTGGTGATGTGCTTTATGTTGATGGTATTGTTATTGTAAAACGATTGCATGAGTTTAGAATTAAAAATTTCCAACCAACAAATCAAACGAAGTTGGTTACATTTCTACATGAACAATACACACCACCATAAAATCTATTTGGAAAATATCCTAATTATTACAGTTCGGGTTTATCTTTCTTAAACGATAATTTATATCATAGATGCTGAATTTGAAAACTTCATAAAATCAATTTCATAATTTTCAACCTGAGAGCTTTTCTAGTCAAATATGTATTTAATTTGTATTTTATTAAATGACTGTTTGACTTTGTCTTCTCCTGTCACAGTTCGAAAAGACTTGACACTACGACTTCAGTTCAGATTCTTTAATCATCGGAAAACACCGCTGATCAAATAATTCTAAGGTATTGGTTGTCGCATCTTCATGTGATTCATTTCTAACATTACTTAATCTATCGATTCTAGTTGGCTTATTAACTTAACTGCTAATATTGTATGAATAAATTAGATTGGTTCAGATGATAGAGCTGTTATTCAATGATTATCTTATATAGTTTCAAACAAGGTGCATTTTAAAAATGAAATTGTTAGTCTAATTTGGTGGAAAAGAATCGTTCAAAATTTCATTTCGTTTGTTTCGATGTTAAAAATACTGCCCATTAACTTACTTTATGAAATTTTTGCTTCGGAAGTTTAAGTTAATTATAAACCTTGTTATGTATTATTCGATTCCATATTTTGTTTCCTGATGTTAAACTTGGGTCTGTATTTCAAATCTTCCATACTATAAAAGCAGTGTAGGTTGTGATTTGATGAGAATATTCTGACTCTCACGTTCTAATATGTATGAAACATTGCCAGTGGTATATTGTACCAATCTGAATATTTTTTACCTCGCTGGTTTAAAGGATTCAGAAACTATCAGTTTGCTGTAGAATTAATGGGCTATTTATTCAGGTAATTCAAATGAAAATGGGAACAAACTTTCCGACGGGATTCCCTCAAAGTATTTGATATATTTAAGTTCCTCAGCGGTGATTGAAACTTCTAGCGCAGCGCTTGATTATTTGTTCAAACTGGTGAGAGCTCCAAATCCTTTTCGTTCAAGAATTTCAATTACTTGAGCAGGGACGAACTATTGAAGTTTTTCCACTATTTGGTCCTGCGGTTACTCTATTTGAACAGTTAAGTTGAATTATTTTATGTTATAAAATAGGAATTATGACTGAACTACATCGCACCAAAAAATGAACTCACAATTTCAATATTTCTAGTTTTAATTTTGGTTGGCAACTAATTATCAACACCTTTTTTTTTCGAATATGTCCGGGCATTTGCCAATAAAATTCGATGTTTTTTCTTGTCGCAGATGTTCCTCTCATGAAAAATAAAATTAGTGAAATAAATTGAGATTTCGCAAGAAATCATCATTTATTGATAACAGCAGTTTTTGATAAATTTTTGCGAATAACGTTTGTTCTTCGTGAAAATTTTAATTTTCGGTAATAATGCAACGCGAATCACTAGATTTGACACCGGTAGAATGTGCTGAAGCAGTGGTGACCTAGGTTGGACTTATACGAGAATAGGCCAAAGGCTTGGGATATTCCATTCAACTGTTTCCAGAATGATCCCCAGGTACAGGGAGATAGTAGTCATGAAAGGAGACCTGGACAAGGACGATATCGAGCAATAACGGCGATCCATGATCGTTTTTCAAGAATTTCTTCGTTAAGACAACGATAACGCCTCAGGGAATTTGGTTTGAGGTCTCGAGAGTCAGCTCTAACCGCAGCACTTGGAAGAGCCCGATTGAATATTGCCAGGGAACATGTTAGTTGTTTAGAAGCTGGCTGGGAGAGAGTTTTGTTTACAGATGAGTCGAGATTTTATGTTTTTCATTGCGATCAGGATTCAGTGTACAGACGTCGAAATGGGAGATATGCCCAGTGCAACTTTCTACCTAGCTATGGTTTTGGTGGACGTTCAATAATGGTATCGAGAGGAATTCCTTTGAACCTCGCACTGATCTGCGTCATCGTAAATAATGAAACACTGAATACTCAGAGGTACTTTAAAGACATTCTAAAAGAACATGTACCATTTACGCAAACAATGCTTAAAACTTTGTGTTTATGCATAATAACCCATATCATACCAATATCATTTGAATGGCAGACCACTACACGAAGTCCAGACCTGAATTCCATCGAACATGTCTGGTACATTCTCAATACAAGATTAAAGAGCCGAAATGCCATTGATTTTACGTTTGAATCGAAGATGTCATGCAGTAATGGTCGCCAGAGCTGGAAATATCCAGTATTAACAGGTTTGTGGGACTTCGATTTTTTCCAGAAGTTTTACATTTTTCATTATTAGTTTTATTTCAATTTCTATGGGTACAATTTTCATTTCGATTCTACTCCAGGATTCGTCAGTGCTGGTGGATTACTGGAAAAATATTTCTTCAATATATCTAAACTTCTTTTGAATAAATTGGAATGTTTGATTTTGTGCGTTGATTTCTTGGCAAAGTGTATTTTAACGAGAAAACTAATGTTCTACTTTCATAGCACAAACTATTTCAATATTGTTTCAATTACAATCTCAAAAAAAAACAGACATGGCTGTTTGTATAATCGAAATACTGGCCTATTGGAAACTTTTAACGAAGTTAAATTATTCTGTAAAGGAACAAATCAAATATTGTTTGAACTTTTCAACCTTCTTTCTAGTGGGAAATATGTTTCTATTTTTATATCTTCCCAGCTCAGACCGTAGGCGGGGAGGTAGTCGAGAAGCAGGGTCGAGTAAAAGGACTGAATTGCTTTTCTGAATGAACACAACACTTTCCTAATGAATTAGGATAAAGAGCTCATACTGTGTGGTCTGCAGGATCTCCTGATTATATTGAATTTTTATTATTAGGATATTAGGACTTTCAAAATTGAAAAATCTGTTTAAAAAAATTCTAATTCTTGATTTTCGCAGAATAGCACACGAATCGGCAAATAAATCCCGAAATGCTTTTAACTTGTTCGCGAAGATTACCTTCATAACTGCATGAAGGTTATTTTCAACATGTTCTCTACGGACATAAGTGGTAATAGAGTTCGTTTTCAATTTTCCTGTTATTTTTCAAATAGTATTCACTGAACCTGAACGAACAAGAGGAAGACAATTCAAGTCCCTTCCAAGCTAAGCACTCGCTCGATCCGCTTTCCCCATTAAGGTTATGGAACTGAATACCTGTCCGACGAAAAAAATATGTCCCCTTCAGATTTTCTCGTTTTAATTCGTTATCTAAATATTTGCAAGTTGGTTTAGAGCCGCTCGTTTTGCTAACCCGTTTCTGTACGAATCTTCGCACAACCGTTGGAGATTACAATGCTGATGCGTATTATCAGAGATGGTGATTGCAACTTATTCATCTGAGAATTTCGTGAGGGAATCTGGAAAACGATAATTGAACTAGCAGCCAATTTATTTTCCTTTTATGCGAAAAAAGTAATTTCGACTCCGCGATTTCCCTTTTTGTCCTCAAATCGTGTGATATTTATTTCCTTAAAACGCGGGGTGTTGTTTTTTGTTCCCGCTGAATAACAAAGGAACTCGGAAATAAGAAGGGTGTGATTTACTCGCATTTGAAGAAATCGATAAATCTGAAGGAATCATTATATTATATGATCGTTATTCTCGCCACAAAGAGTTGGAAAGTTTGGATCACTAGTGATTATTATCGAATTCTCGACAGGGAATGCATATACACTGTGCCGTGAAATTAACGCACAAAGTCGAAAATTCTGATTTATTCAGAAGTAGTAAAGATCTGTTGAAGAATGACGGTAGCTGGCTTCTTAAATTTCTCTTGAGAATGTCTCAGACATGTTCGAGGGGATTGAGGTCTGGACTTCGTGCAGGCCACTGCATTGAAGAGATTCCGTGATTGTGAATATAGTTCCCAGCAATATGAACTTGGTTAGTTCTGGATTTATCAAGCATAAATAAAAAAAATTCACCCATGTTTGCCACATATAAAACATTTTCTGTAACATACCTCTGAGCATAGAGCGTTTAATTTTTTAGGATGACCAGATCAGGGGGGGCGTTCAAAGAATGTCTTCCCCACACCATTATTGAACCTCCCCCAAAACCATAGATAGGTGATAGGTTGCATATCTCTCATTTCGACGTCTGTACACTAGACAACGACGAGCGCAATGAAAAAGATAACATTTCGTATCATCTGTAAAGAAAACTCTCTTCCAATCAGCTCCTAACCCATTGACACTTTCCGAAAATGATTCAATCGGACTCTGTGACGGTTATCATTAAGCAGATTAAATCAATTATTATTTAGTGTTATAATATTAATAATACTCTTATTTCGTACAACAAATAATGTTGTAGGACACGTTATACTAATTATTTGATTTTCGAATCTTTGAATGTATTGTAATGTCTGCTGAACGTCCTGGACGCTATTTGAGTTATCATGAAGTGGTAAGAATTGTAACACTTTTAGAGGAGAGGCGAAGCCAACGTTACGTGGCTAACTTGTTGAATGTTAACCAAAGCACTATTTCAAGAGCAATTAATCGGTACCACGATACAGCAATATGGAAGAAGGGCCGGACAGGGAAGAAATCGGATAACAACACCAGTTGATGATCGTTGGCTTCGTTTAACTGCACTAAGAGCTCGGCACTGTACGGCTAGAATGCTACAAAATGAACTTGCACTTTCAAAAAATGTGAATATTTCATTGAGAAGACGATATCAGATCAAGGGTGGCTTCTACCAGACCGCGTCTCACCAGAGAGCATCGAGTTGCAAGACTTCAGTTTGCGAGGGAACATGCAAATTTGGGTATTCCAGAATGGTCGAATTGTCTCTTTTCCGAGTCCAGGTTCTGTCTAGTATCAAATGATAGACGCATGTCTGTATACAGACGACCTGGGGAACGGTATCAGCAATGCAATATCCGGCAAACCGAAAACTTCGGAGGAGGCTCAGTAATGGTGTGGGGAGGCATTTCTTTCCATGGTCCAACTGAGTTAGTACTAGTGAATAATGGAAGAATTACAGCTTCCAGATATATCGCAGATATCCCTGAACCCCATGTTGTACCCTTTGCTCGGCCTCATGCAGCTAGAGTAGTTACAGAATTTCTGCAAAATGCTGAAATTGATATTTTAAGATGACCAGTCAGAAGTCCCGACTTGAATCCCATAGAACATGTTTGGGACAACATGGGGCGGCAAATTCAGCAACGTAGGATGCCTTGTAGAACACTCCAGCAATTAGAAAATCTGCTTCCTGAAATTTGGAAATCAGTGTCTCAAGAGTGCATCCAAAATTTGTTTGAGGGGCTTCTGAGATGTATACTGGCAGTAATTAGGCCCCGGGGAGGAAACATTCGATTTTGAAAATGATTAGTAACCATTCGATGCTAGTTGATTGGTCTCTTCGCGAATGTTTGAAGATGGTAGAATTTTTTTATTTTTCATTAACTCGAAAATTGTTGATATTTTCCATCATAAACTCATCTTTTTTGAATGATATCTTCTTATTTAACACTTCTGAAAGTTACCAAGCGAATTTTCAACTTAGTAAATCACAGATTCCGCGGATTTGTTCTTATTTAATTTAGTTGCTTCTTCTAAAATTAAGAACCCGGTCCTTCTCCACGAGCTGCGAAGTGCTGCTCGCCACATATCAATGAGAGGTATTATAAAAAATTCAAATTTTGTAGACTTGCCTTAAATCTTTGAGGATTGCTACAACTCTTCAATGTGCTACGGTTAGAGCTGGGCCTCGAGCTGTGACACGAGGCCTCAAACCAAATAACCCGAGACGCCGTATCGTATCAGTGCTAATTTGCACTCCACTGTTCGGTCGAAGCTACATTTGAGGGTGCCTAGTAGTAGCGAACTGTAGTCTCAGCAAGGAAATTCTTAAATAACGGTCATGCTTCGCCGTTGCTCGAAATCGGATCATTCTGAAAACAGTTAAATGGGACACCTCAAGCCCTTGGCCTATTTTTGTATGAATCCAATCTAGGTAATCTAACACCTTTGCTTCAGCATATTTCGAGAACAAACGTTCCTGTCAAAAATTGATCAACAACTGCTGTTATTAATATGTGGTAATTTCTTGCAAATTCTCAATTTATTTCTTTCATTTTATTTCTCATGAAATTTTGTTGGCATATGTGCGAAAATATCTGAAAAAATGTGTTGATAATTAATTGCCTTGCAAAAAGAAATAAATTTGAAATATTAAAATTGTACGCTAAATTCTGGGCGCGGTGTCTTCATACAAATGATTTGCTAGTTATACGAACCTTTGAATATATACATTTTCCTTAGAAATGTCTTCTTGTGAACATGAACGCGATGCAGATTGAATCAACGTCTTACTTCATCGTCTCTTTTGCAGTTAATACATCGTTATGAATACGCTAATTTTGGAACCGCCTTGCAACGTCTTCTAGAAGCTTAATATATTATTCCCTTTGAAATTTTCTGGCACATTTCATCCAAAAATATAAGTTATGTTTATACTGGGATGATTGGGCGGGAAAGTAGGTAGGATTAGAATGTAAACATACTTGGCATTGCCACTGCTCAAGCTGTTGTCATTGCCTGGCGCATCCCAATTGTCTGTTCTTCGTGCGGAAGGACTAGCGAGTAAACGTGGAAAAAGTTTGAAGGTTTCTACGGAACACTCACTCCGTTAATGATGATGCATAACCTTCGTTGGTTGAAAGATTTCAACGTCTTTTAGTTAATGTCTAACCAAAAATGGTCAAACAACGAAAATGAAGTAAAATACATTTTATACTTTCCACAATTTTATTTTCACAAACACAGCCGGTTTCGACAGTCAAGTCAAGGTCAATGGGTCAATTAAAGGAAACGAACTTATACATATTCAAGCCTAAATACAAACAAAGTAGTGTAAGGTTAATTTCACTTGGGTTTTACAAACTTTATTGATTTCCAAACATTTCAACAGATTCATTTTCTTTCCTCTGTAGCAATTCTGAAGAATTTTGATATTATCTAATGTTATTGAATGTTTTGTGGTTTTTATATGTTCACATGTTGGAGAATTATTATCAGAGAATGTGTTCTTTAAATCTGGGCAGTCTGCCCAAAATAAGCTACCGTACACTCATTGCAAACAATTTGGTATACTCCTGATTTTTTGAGTTTATCTTTGTTTTTTGTTTAGAATTGAATAATAATTTGCTCAAGTTCAGACCACTTGAGAAGAGTGATGTTTTTCTTCACATTGGATAATTTTGTCTATAAAAACCTGAGGAACTTTGCTATTTAAGGCAATTTTTCTGATAGTATTTATTTCGTTTTTGAAGTTCGTCGGTGACAGTAACAAAATATCATCTACATATCGATACCAGAACACTACTTCTTTTTTCTTTCGTTAGATTAATGAAATCATCTGAATTTGTAGAATTATTTTGACTTGCTATGTGACTATAATGAGGTTTTTGATTTATATTATTTTGTGATGAAGCTATTTGAGTGGTTAAAGTAGGGGTGCTCAAACTTAAACTGCTGGTGATCTATCTTTTTTATTATCGTATTCATGACAATATTGAAGAGAAGAGGGCTCAATGAATCTTCTTGTCGAATGCCACTTTCCACCGGGATCAAACCTACTAGTTCTCCATTAATTTTCGGGATCGTTTTGTTATTCTTATATATGTCTTCGATAGTCTTTATTACATTATGTGGAAATCCTAAGTTGTAAAGTAATGTTATGATGTCTCTTAGCAGAATGCTGTCAAACGCTTTCAATGAATCAATAAAGCATATAAAAGCTGGTTTATTATACTCAATGGACTTCTCTGTTATTTGCCTTAACACAAAAACTGCGTCTGCGTCTAACCTTACAGGTCGAAATACTTGCTGTTCATTTTCATTGTAATTATTCTAGTTGTTAACTTGTGCGCAGTATTTAGAAGATTAATCCCTCGATAATTTGCTGGTATTTTTTGTCGCCTTTTTTGAAGAGTAATATAGTGATACTAGTGCGCCAATCGTCTGGTATTTTGTGGGAAAACAGAATTTTCTGAACGAGTTTTAGTAATTCTCGTTGTAATGTTTGGCCGCTATATTTGAGTAGTTCGTTTGTTATTCCATCAGGTCCAGCACTTTTCCTATTCTTGAGTTTTTTGAGTGCTAACTCTAATGTGTCTTCTTCTATATATGCGTCTTCGTTGATAGTTATTTATATTGTTGGTTTCATGAACTATTTCGTTTTCCGTCTTTCCGTATAGTCTGGTTAGATATTCAACCAAAGAATGAATGGGTTGAATAGAAATTAATGACTCAATAAACTTTTTAGTCCTGACAACAACAAAATCGACTAATGATTTTGTTTATAACATCTACAGAAACGAAACCTTCACAGACTCAACTATTCCCGTGGACTCATTCAATCATTTAAATCACAAATCAGCAGCTTATAATTCAATGATACATCGGACCTCTTCCATAAAACTGTCACCGACGAACTTCAAAAATGAGATAAATACTATTAGAAAAATTTCCTTAAATAACAAAATAGACAAAATTATCAACGTAAAGAAAAACATTGAATAACACAATTGTTATATTCCATAAAATGTACTTGCTTGCAAAAATACGCTAGTTTAAAATACGCTGGTCTTCTTCTCAATAACTTGACCAACTATTTTTCCAAATTTAAAATAATTAGTCTGAACTTGAGCAAATTATTATTCAATGCTAAACAAGAAACAGACAAATTATAAAAATCAGAAGTTCACGAAATTGTTTGCGAAGAGTATACAGTAGCTTATGTAGGGCAGACGAGTAAGAATTTCGAAACCAGATTTACACTTATCCTCTGATAATAATTCTCCAATATGTGTAACCACTAAACAAACATTCAATAACATTAAATAATAATATCAAAATTCTTCATAATTGCGACAAAGGAAAGAAAATAAATCTGTTGAAATATTTAGAAATCAATAAAGTTTGTAAAAACTCAAGCGAAATTGCCCTTGATAGCCAGCTAGACACTAATACCCTCCACTACTTAATTTGTAATTAGGTTAGAATCGGAACCGGTCGTGTTTGTGAAAAGAAAATTGTGGAAAGTATAGAATATATCTTATTTGATTTCGTTCAAAATGAATTTGCATCTGAAAAAATGTGTAATATTAGATTCTGTGGTTTAGTTCGGGAAAAAAATTGGGGTTTTTGGAAAATCATGAAGATAGTACTAGAGAATGTCTTTTTTATCAAAAGGCTCTCATGCCTCAATATATTTCTAGATTCTCTAACGTTATTCCATGATATACTTGGCATGTACAATATGTTTTGAATTAACAAATTCTAATAAAACTACTTAAAAGAGCCTAGAGACGATTAACTTAGTTGCCAACTTTGTTGCTCCAAGGTGTCCACAGACGATCTAGTCTGTATGTAATATTGTCAACATCATATATCAATCGGCTTGTAGAGTGATTGATATTGATATAGGATTGACGCCTCAACATGATGCTCTGTCCATCGAGAATCTACTTCTAGATCTTACACAAACTTTTACTGAAACAGATATTCTGGCCATATTCACCTAATCCAACGCGGGAAGTTGGCAATAAAGTTGACAAGCAAGTTGGTAATCTATCGGCTCCTTTAAAGAAAGTATTTGTGACTTTGGCGTGGCTCTTAACGATGTATGCTTTAATTCAGATAATTTTTTTACTGTTTTCAGTGATGATTTATTAACAACAAGAAAAAATATTATTGCCATTGAAGATATTATGTTTGTTCCCCTGCATTTGTCTATATATTTCGCTATACTCGGATATATCCTGTTCTTTCGTAAATTCAAAACAAATAGAAAAATATTTTGAATTTAAGTTTAATTTTTTCCACTGATATTTCTCTCAACAATAGCAATAATATTTTCATCATAGATATTGTAATGATCCTTCATTCAAGAAATATTTGAAAGTAATTTTCTAAAATTACTTTTCAATTGAATTTTTGAATTATGCCTTTGATAATCGACACTGTATATAGAGTTTCAAGTTGTAGTTATTAATTTCTACAGGAGATTTATCAAAAACATGAAAAATGCCCATGAACTTATATCCATGAGTCCTCCTTCTCGAAATGAAGGGTGTTAAAGTTCGGATCCTTTTTTACGTTTCTGTTGGTAACTCTTGTAGTTACAAGGAATTCAGCAGATGTGTCCAGTATTTGCGAAAATATACTGGTTGGTATTTTTCAGGCCATGCTACCTTTGATTCCATCAAAATAATAGTGTGGTGCGCCACTGGTCTCTTCAAGAATGTTTATTGAAAGATCTTTCAATTTTAACTCTTTTGTGTTTTGAATTTTTTTTTCGGAATTTCAGTCGCGTTTTTTGTATATACTGGAGTGAATTCGTTATACGAACGAAGAATCGGAATTGTTCTCATTATATTTCACAAAAACTAGGAAAATAACCTTTTGAAGTAGTTTTTACTTCATTTTGATCTTGAATACCAGAGTCTTAGTTCATCTTATTTAGTGGAAATTCAAATGACCTGTAATTTTTTGGGCTATCATATTACGGGTACTTTTAAAAGCTAATCGAGGATACCAGATAGTAACCATAGTAACATACAGGACGTTAAAATTTTGTCCAGCACACCGTCAAACATCCCATGACAATTCATTTATGGGGATGCTTCTGGAAAAATGGTTTCGCTTTACCGAGAACCTGAATGCTGCTGGAATGGTCAAAATTTACGAAAAAGCTGCCGAAAGTCAATTTTTGATGACCAACGAGGACTGTATCCTGCAAAAGAAGATTTATCCCAAGCACTGCAGCCGCCTCTATACCGACTGGAAAAACGAAAAAGGCATTGTCACCTTGGATTGGTCTGAACAATCACCTGATTCAATCCCATGGAGAACGTCTGAGCCTCATGAAGCACAAGGTTCGAGGAAGACCCACATTCACTCTCAAACACCTTTCCCGAGAAATTCGACACATTTGGAGAGTTTTTTCCTTCAAATATGCCGAAAATTTAGTGGAAAGTATGCCAAGAAAATTGGATACCTTATTGATGAGATTGTAGCATGCTTCGTAACTTGTAAAATAAATTTATGTAACGAATGATCTTCTTAAATAAATTTTTGGATAAATTATGCCGTATACGCTCCTACTTAACATACTGTACTAATAAGTTACCAACAGAAACGCGAAAAAAACTGAATTTCAATGCTCTGCTTTCGAGAACAGATGACTTCTGGACATTCTCTTCATGTTTTTTGATGAGGAATCTCCTGTTGAACGTAACGACTGTATTCCTGAAGCATCTTGTATTATGTGAAAGAGTAGGCGGGCAATACAGGTTTGTGTATTTGAACCGCACATTTAATAGATGTAGCTTACAATTTTCATATCAGAAAGAAAATATAATCCTTTCGAGTTATAAATTAAATTCTTCTGTTTTTTGCATCATTTATTCAGATTTTCAAGAAGAAGCTGATCCAATCTTGACTTCGACAAATTGTAGGCAAAAATTGCATTTTTCAGCCTCGAAGGTCACTTGAAGGTCAAACTCTATTATACAAATAGTATATACAAAATTTTAACTCTAAATTCGGAAGAAGCGATTCAACATTCAGATATGCTACACTTATCAAATCTGGGATCAGAATACTATTTGTATAATAGAGTTTGACCTTCAAGTGACCTTCGAGGTCAAAATCGATCACAAGAGTACAGTAAAATGGTGTAAATCTTTTGCAAGCAGTAAACTGTTAAATTTTTTTGATATGACATTTCCTTGAGTTGAAAATAATAAGTTTTTGATAGGGTGAAGTACAGATTGGCAATAGCAATTTCTATGATTGAACTAATTAACCTGTTGCACTTGTGTCCGTTTATTGAATGTGTTTTTGATTTTTGTTCACAGAACGGCGACTTGCTCGGCTGGCAGTGACCAGTTCATAGAGTGCGCTCTAGTCACGGTCATAACGTACGTACATACTTCTCTAAGCTCTTAACTGCTTCCGATTTTTAACTATGGCTTGTATTGGTGGCAGGGTTGCTTAACGGACTCAAATCTATTTCCTGTTTTTTTCAGATTTTTAATATAGGTTTGATTATGTAATTTCAAATAGCATTGTATTTAAGTTTTGTAGATGTATTTCATTAAATTTGTAGTTGTTTTGTGTACTAGAAACTAGGACGTAGATTTCCAGGTAGATACCCATAAAATTCCATTTTATTCAAACGAAACGGCTCATTGCCCATTACTCGCTGTGTATTACACTGAGTCAGTTTAAGCATTCAGAAGCTTTCTTTGCCGCACCTTTCACTAGACACACTTTTCGAACTTCGACAGCGATGCCTCCTTTCCAGACACATTAGTATGCAGTTCGATGATTTTACTATCTCCTTCCCATTGTTCTCATTCAGAAGGGAGAGAGCACTATATTATACATGTTGGTAATTCTAGCTTCCGGTATCAAATACCGATCAGAGGGGCGGTAGGAGAAGTTGCCGGCTACGATTACTTGTTTCCGGTCTTTTCCTCGAAAGTCTGGATCTCAAAAGTCGTCCCAAATTCGAAATAGTCGTAAAGCGGCTATTTGTCTTCGCGGATCCGATCTCTAGATATATAAGAATCCTTTCTTCCGCTAACCCCGCGTAAGTAGGACGAATGAATGAAAGACCCGTATTTAGTCTGCTCGAGATTCGTAAATTTCTGGCGGTTGAACATTCTCGGAAAGAGGAAACTAGTGTGAAATTTTGAGAAAAACTGCCGATAGCCCGCTTTTCCGGAGTTTTACGGGAACGAAAATATCGCGGCGCAGCATGCGAAACTCGAGGGTTTGTACTCGTAACGGAATAGAATTTGTATAGACATAAAAGTGGTGTAAAATTATCCTCTCCCGCCCGTTCGGAAACGTATTTTATGCACTTTTTCGGGAATTTACCTCGGAATTTTCATTCGATCGAGCTCTTGGACCGTTTTCCGAAAGACCGAAGTGTCATATTCTGAAGAAATTTTGCCGTTCCAACTTTCCGTTCGCTCAAGGCGAAGTTTCCTCGAACTCACGTCCCCGTCGTTCGAGTTAGGGGCTCCAGATTCCGCACGGACCTTCTTCCGACCCATCTCTACGAAAAAGATATTAAGGGAGCTGGAGACCCCCGCTCACCCGCCGCATCGCTTCTCTGCTCGGTTCTAATTCCCATGATCCCCCCATTTCCGCGAAGTGAGGATTTAGTATTATGGATTACTTCTATGGATGAAACGTCATATTCCAGACAAAAAGAGCAGACAAGCTATGATTTAGAACTACTTTATTTGCGTATACGATATCAAATGTTGCCAGAAAGATGAGAGGGACATATAAGTATGGATACTTCGGTCACTCTTTGGAAAATATTAGTTGCCATGATTAATTCTGATCTTATTTTTTATTGACTATGAGTCATGTTTTTCTTTCGAATGCGAATTTGATATACACTGCGCCAAGTAATTAACGCACTAAATCCAAAAGTATAGCATTCTGGTACTTTTCGTTCCAAATTTCCATGAGTCTGTTCCGATCCTCATTCACGGTATCTGGTTGGTTTTGCTGGCTTCTTAATCTTCTATTCAAAATGTCCCAAACATGATCGATGAGATTGAGGTCTTGACTTGGTACAGGCCATTGAAGTGATTTCGTGATCTTGAAGGTAGTGCTTTAAGAGGTCTGGCGTTATCATGCACAAACAAAAAGTTTCACCCTTGTTTGCCGCAATAGTAAAACATAGGTAGGTGAAAAGGTGCACTGGGCATATATCTCTCATTTCGACTTCTGTGCAGTAGAAAGCGTCGATCGCAATGAAAAAGTTAAATTCTCGAGTCATATGTAACCAAAACTGTCCAAACCAGCTTTTAACCAATTGTTCATGGTAAAATTCGATCGGGCTTTTCGATGCACTGCGGTTAGAGCTGGGGCTCGAGCTGCGAAACAAGGCTCAAACTAAAATCCAACATAGGTTCTGTCGGGGTCGAATTTCGTGATTCGCGTTGTATTATATCGAAAATTGAAACTTTCAAGAAGAACAAACTTGCAAAACTTGATCAACAACTGCTGTTATCAATATCTGGTGGTTTCTTGCAAAATCTCTTTCTTTCATTCTATTTCTCATGAGAGAAACATGTAATATTGAAATATTGAAATTGTGCGTTAATTTGTTGGTGCAGTGTAATTAGAAACATACTTTCTGCAGGCGATAATAATTTGGAAATTATAATTCGATAAGGTTTATGAAGGAATATTTACGTTAATGATTTTCACCGTGATTCTTACTAACATTTATTTTTACACTCCTAAAGAGTGGGGCAGTTTTTCAACATCTCCAGAGTGTAGATTCTACACGGGCTGTAGGTGATATGAGTGCATGTGGTCGACTCGTAATATTTGAGACTTTCGTATTGGTAATTGCTGCCTCGGACTATTATAGATACGAAGTATGTGGTTACGATAGTAATTTCGACGGTTTCTATTTTGTTCATTATCAACACGCAGACCAAAGTTACGATAATTTTGATGTGTTCTTACACTGTCTTGTATTGTTCATTGATGATGTTTTCCCACTTGAACTAATTTTATGCTACGTGTATATTTTCCATAATTTTATTTATGTAAGCCAGTTTTTTTCGATTCCTCTTGTAGAAACCCAAAAGGTTTCTATGGGTTTTTCTGATATATTTGCACCTTTTCTTTATGATGTATTCTTGAATGAGCTTAATATATCTGTTATTATTATTTATTATCGTGGACTAATGCACTATCTCAGCTA
Organism: Cryptolaemus montrouzieri; assembly: GCA_013387265.2. Classification (NCBI taxonomy): domain Eukaryota; kingdom Metazoa; phylum Arthropoda; class Insecta; order Coleoptera; family Coccinellidae; genus Cryptolaemus; species Cryptolaemus montrouzieri. Next base: position 22,211,796 of record JABFTP020000103.1, read on the forward strand.
CTAGCTGGATATAATTTACCTTTCCTAGATTCAGGAATCTAAGGGAATAGGCTCGATTACAATATAGTTGACATAAATTTGCTAACTATCCTACATGTATTAAGTATTACAGCATTTTGCATTGATATATAGGTGTTCTTATGCAATTCTGATTTCTTAAGGCTATCATGCAAAGTTTTGGGTATTAGTTCAGTCGAGGATACGATAACAGGAACAATATCTATTTTATTGAGGTGCCACATCTGTTTGATCTCAATAGCAAGGTCTGTGTATTTGGACTTTTTCTCCTGGAACTTGTTCAGCACGTTGTCATCATTCAGCATGGCGACATCCACCAGCATTGCTGTTCTGGCTCTCTTATCATACACCACTATGTCCGGCCTATTATTCGTCACCATTCTGTCAGTGATAACAGGCCTATCGTAGTAGTTTGTTTCTCAATACAGGCGCCGGTTGATACTTGTAATATGGCTGGAAGGTATTCAGAAGTCCGTACTTGTGTGCAAGATGGTCCGTACTTGCCAGTTGTTCGCAGCCGGACGTAATATGCTGTATAGTCTCCGATCTTATATGGCATTGTATGGACTTATCTGCTTATAATGTTCCGTCCTTAATTATAAATTTTTTGTAGTTATTTGTAGCGATCACTTGGTCTTGAATGGCAATATGGAATCCTTCTGTTTCTGCGAATAATTCTCCTTTCATCAACCATTTGTTGGAGGCTTCTTTGTCGATGTGTGGTTGATTAATCTCATGATGATGCTGTCCATGCAACTCCTTTCTTGGACCATAGGAATTTACACCCTGGGAATGCTGAAAAGAATATGAGATTTCTGCCAGTGGATTGAACGGAGGAAAATTCTAGTTTTTTGAACAAAATTCTTTGGACAAATGCACCCTTTTTTCACCATACGTGGAGTAACAAATTACCATAATATCTATGTTTGGGCACACAAAGATCCTCGAGAAATTCGACTAAAAAATTGAAAATGGACATGAAAATTCTTTCAATTCTAATTTTCATTTTTTTTTCTCAAATTATGAGCCGTAAAGAAAAATGGAATGAGTGTTTCTTTCTTCCAAATTGAATGGAGAATCCATAACCTATTTTTATTTTTTCCAGTAAAAATATCTAGTTACGTGTACAAAGATTCATTTAAATATCTATATCTGCAGTCATTCGGCAACAGTTAATAAATTTTTTTCTTACCAAACTTGAACACCCTGTATTTCTTTAGCGAAGCATTTTTCGAATAGAGTTTAAATAGCAAACTCATAATATTTTTCGATACTCTATTATTGGTCTTTAAATTTTCTGCTATAGAAACTGGTTCCCCTGTATATATCTGAGTATGGAAAGAAATGTCAAATTATGATCTCGTGGGAATAATGAAGGATTCTTAAGTTCAATGATTTTCCTCACTATATGCGAACATCTGAAGTGAATTTATTCTCGTCCTTGCATAATAAGAGATAAAATACAAAATAAAATTGATTAGAACCTTTTTACGTGCTTCTGGAAACTTTAGGCATATCGTTCGTAGTAGCATGTAAATACATCATGGAGTTGCAATAAACCCTTAACCTCATTAATCATTCACTTTGAATGTTTACCGTGAAGTCTTTGTTGTCTCTAGTTGGGACAACTACGCTGTTTACAAAGGTCCTTGATGCCTTTCAGACTTTGTGATGTCCCTACGACTTGCGAGGGATGTACTGCAGCTATGCTTCTTAGGAATATTTGACTACGTGACTCTACCCCGTTAATGTACTCAAACGCGACAGAGTGCATTTATGAAATAACTACTCTGCGTTGAGCAATTTCCTTATGATCTAAAAGGCTAGATTGCACTCAACTTGATAGCGAAGCGTACGTACGAGTGCTGTTCAATAACTCCTTGCGAAAGGATGAGAAGTTTCTTTCCATTTCTCGAAATATTTATTTCAACTTTTCAAAACCATCTGAACAACATGATTTCAGAAGGTTTTCAAAATACCCACTGGTAGATTTAGACATAGTATATCAGGTATACACTAGTGCAGCTATTTTAAATATTGTGAATAGAGGAAAATGAGTCCCCCTTCTCCGTTTCTTTTTGCGTGATGAATTCATTGCCACAAATAGATTCAGGCTAGGTTTTTTCGTGTTCGAGTTATTTGGAAATCTCGGAATGTGTCAATTTGTTTTTGTGTTATAATATTAGTTTTCGTTTTTCCAATGTAAACCACAGGCAACTTTGATTTCGATGAATAATTTTTATTTACACTCCCCACAAAAATTTTCGCATCACCCTACTTTTACGACAATACTATATAAACTTTTAGGTTGGTAATTCAAGAGTCGCTTGGTAACTTTCAGAAGATATAATTCGGAAGAGATGAGTTTATGATGGAAAATATTAACAATTTTCGAGTTAATCAAAAATTAAAAAAATCTACCATCTTCAAACATTTGCGAAGAAACCAATCAACTAGCATCGAATGGTCAAAATCGTGTGTTTCCTCGCTCTAATTACTGGCAGTATACGTCTCGGAAGCTCCTCAAACAAATTTTGGATGTACTCTTGAGTCACTGAGTTCCAAATTTCAGGAAACAGATTTTCTAGTTGTTGGAGTGTTCTCAAGGCTGAAGAGATGAAGCAAAACTTTAGACATTGTCAAATGAACAATCTTTCAACTGTTGTTGGATGTGTCTTATATTATGAGTGCATCCTAAAATTCCCTTCGAAGAAAATTCCTGAACGATTTGAATGATTGAAGAATAAGGGAGCTATGACTCAAGCTCCTAATATTATACACCTAACGTTGAATTTTTGGAAATAATAATTCAAAATCCTGTGAGAATTATGTTTGGTACAATAGCTGCAGTTTTGAGACGATACAACACCATCAGCTGTGAACGTAGCTTCATCAGTAACAGAAATCTTCTGCAAAAAACTTCTGGCATTGAAATATCTTGAGCCCAATAGATATATATTAAAAATGGGGTGGCCTGATCGACAAACATGCCACTGCTATCCAGTGGTCTATTGTATCACACTCTGTTCTAAATTTAACCTATAAGCTTCATCCTTCTGGTAAAGGCTATACGCTTTGTTGGCGAAGGTACCAGTTTTGCAGATCCAAGTTCTTCGTACCTGATACTATCCCTTACTGGCCATTCGCACATGACTTGTTCTATTGATTTTATCGCCTTCTTACATAACTTTCATAAAGAGATCTTTATCAATCTCTCAATCAAACTCATTTAGGTGATTCCTGAAGCGATGTGCCCGTTAATATGTGTCTGAGACCAGTGAAGCTTAGCCTGTGCTCCCGTACCTTCAGGTCCAACCACTGGTTATATTCCATCCGGCCTCCAGGGGAATTCCAAGCGTAGGCTCCGCCCCGAGGTTATCAGATGCCGAATGCCTTCAGTGCAGCTTGGCTATCCGTGCTGATTTTCATTGACCTACTTGTTAATCTCCCCACCTGCAAGAATTTAGCACAGGCCAGTAACGAATATTTCTGATTGAAAAACAGTCGCGAGCCCACCAAGACGTATAGACGCATAGAGACTGCTTGTTAGAAGCACTCGATCATATACACCACCTCCAACACCTTGGGCAGTTTTGGAGCAGTCTGTCAACCAACAAGGACTCAAGTAGACGATTCGTCGAGCTGTCCCATTTCTGTCTGCTAGGAATGATGATCTGGAAGGGCAGATTCATGTTGGTTTTTGGGTCTTGCTATGTTAAACTTCATATTCAACATCTCGTTGTCTTTAATTTCAGAATGTGAATTTCCGGGCACGAACTGAACATATTTGTCCCATTTCGAAAAGGTGATGGAATCTGTAGGTAGCCATTCTAGCTGCTCTTCTAATCAACGAGTAAGGAGGTGCAGGGTAGTTCCCATGTTTGCAGTAGGTATAGAGCTGAATGCTCTAGTGATCATCATGCAGGCTGTTCTCTGCAATTTAGAGAGCTTTAGTCTTCAGTCTTTAGTCACATGTGATGTTATATATGATATGCCACCATCACATATAGCTACTGCAGTTCTTTTGATCCAAATTCTCATTTCTTGGCACATACACTCGGAGGCAAAATTAGCGGAACACTCGAAAATTTAACCAAATTCGAAGTTCGATATTTTTCCTAATTCTCAACCGATTTAGATTATTTGTTCGGCAAGTTATAGATCAACTCTTCTGCTTTGTAGAAATTATAAGAGAAAACAAAAAAACTTATACGGGGGCAAAACTAAAAGTGTTTTTCTGTAAAAATTCGTGGAATTTTGTGGTCCGAGTTGAATCGTACAACATCATGGTCTATCAAGACACATCTTCCTATAGTAACGCCCTTCTTGTTTCATGCGTTTATCTCTATTTTTGCAAAATATATTCAATTTCAAGTGGAAAATCACCATTTTGGAGAAATTCCATTGAATCAAGAAATTGTCATTAAAATTCGTCTATCAATTTGGAATTTTCTTATTATCACTCAGACGTGTCGAAATTGTCGTTTGCGATTTTTATGTTCGAATTGCATTAGTTATTGATGACAATTTGGTTAATTTGGTGAAAATTAGGAATTCATAGGAGATAACAGTCGGTAGGTATTAAAATATACAACCGAATTCTGGGACTATTGATAAAACTTTTCATTTACACATGTGCACACCTTTTTTTATGAAATATGAAATACAACACACGTTTTTTTGTATATGACCACATTTGCACTTGTTTAAAGAATGAGAGTTTTCCATTCTTTGATTTGATACAAATTCGATCGGTTGCGGTGTTTTGTGATTCTTTTACTGTTTACGATTCGAAACGGTATTTTTCATTCTGAATGAGAGATTTACCACCAACCTCAGTAGCAAGGGCAGTTACATTGATCGAGGAAGGGCGCACCTACCGCTCAGTCGGTACCATGTTGGGTGTTTCGACGTCGGTTATCCATCGAATCTACCGACGTTACAGGGAAACTGGATTGTACGTGAGGAGGCGAGGACAAGGAAGAAATCGGGCAACCCGCGCTATACATGACCGTTTCATCGTCAATCAAACCATAAGAAATCCTCGTCTTACTGCTGTTCGGGCACGTAACCTTTTACAAGCAGTGGATGACATTAACGTCAGTGTGAGGACAGTCAGAAGACGATTAAATGAAGTTGGTCCGAGATCATACGCGCAAGCAAGAGCACCAAGACTCGATAGAGCCCATCGGGTAGCAAGATTGGCGTTTGCTAGGGAGCATGTAGCATGGAGAATCAATCAGTGGAGACGAGTTTTATTTAGTGAAGAGAGCCGATATTGTGTGAATTTCGTGGATGGTAGAGATAGAATATGGAGGCATCGAGGGAAACGGTACAATCAAGCGAACTTCGCAGGAACTGAGCAATACGGTGGAGGGTCAGTATATGGGGTGGCATATGCTTGGGAGTACGAACAGAACTGGAGATTATTGGCAATGGATCACTTAATGCCCATCGGTATGTAACAGAAATCTTGGAGCCCTATGTTGTGCCTTTTGCTCCTTACATAGGGGAAAATTTCCTTTTTATGCACGATAACGCGCGCCCTCATACTGCGCGCATAGTGATAGAATATCTCAATGAAGTTGGGATCACACGAATGGACTGGCCGTCGCGGTCACCGGATTTAAACCCGATCGAACACGTTTGGGACATTCTTGGAAGAAGGGTTCGACAACGGAATCCAGGCAACGTTGAAGAGCTGACATTGGTTTTGGTGGAAGAGTGGGACAACATACCTCAACAGATGATAGACAACATCATTGGGAGTATGCGAAATCGTATGCGCGCTGTAATAAGAGCTCGGGGGGTCATACTCGCTACTAAAATCAAATTTTTTTTTGTGGGTCATCATGAACATTTTTCTCAACATGTTCATTTCATTTCACGAGTGTATCGCCAGGATACACACCTGCTCTCAATTTTGGACAGGAATGATAATTATTATAGAGTGTCACACAAAAAAATTCAAAAATAAATGTGCAAAATCAACGATTTTTCCAGTGCACTTCGAGTTCTCCCGGAGCGTGAAATTGGCCAGTGAATTTCAAAAATTTTCATTTCGTTAGATTTCCGCTTCTCTAATTTTGATTTTATTTTTTGGCTAACCTCCGATGTTATGCTCCTACGCAAGATTAAAAATAAATTCTTGAAATTTGTGACTTTTCGCTTCAAATTGGATATCTCTTGTAAAAATAGAGATAAATTCATGAAACAAGAAGGGCGTTACTGTAGGAAGATGTGTCTTGACAGACCATGATATTGTACGTTTCAACTCGGACCACGAAATTCCACAGGGTGTTACGAATTTTTGACGAAAAAACACTTTTAGTTTTGCCCCCGTATAAATTTTTTTTCAAAATTTTTTGTTTTCTCTTATAATTTCTACAAAGCAGAAGAGTTGATCTATAACTTGCCGAAAAAATCATCTAAATCGGTTGAGAATTAGGAAAAATATCGGACTTCGAATTTGGTTAAATTTTCGAGTGTTCCGCTAATTTTGCCTACGAGTGTATTATTTGACATGTCCATAAGGAATGTCTAGCCTTGTGAATTATGTTTTCCAAGTGCGAGTTCTCAGATATCATATATCACATATAGCCAATAACAAGAATCTAATTTTTTATTATCTTCACCTTCTTTCAATGTAGTCGGTATATGGGGTTTAATGTTCAATCACCCTATATAAGTAAAGATTGCTCGTAACTTGCGTTGAATTTAGAATTTAATACGAAAATCACCGAAAATCATGCGAGAAGAAAAATTTCATAAGACTAACTCATTATTTACTCGTTTTCGTGTAAAATATTACGGCTGTAAAAGTTGTATGAACTATTTCGTTGCACGGTTTGCAAGAGTAATGTTGCCGAGAAACTTTCTTCGCAACACCAATAATAATCCACCCTTTCGCAAATTAGCACAGTTTTTACGATAATTGTTTTCTGCCTTAATCGCCTTGGGGTGACTGAACCCAAGTGGTTTACGTTTGGACTTTTTTGCTTTTCAGTTCGTTCCATATGCCCTAGTTTTGACGTTATACGAACGCCGCTCCTCTGTAAATATTGGCATCGCTTTGGGGCGCTCGTTTTCAACGGAATATTGTTATTTAACGTGCCTAATGGTTCATTTTATTCGCCTCAGATGCGGTTTTAATACCTTTTTCTTGGATTGAATTTGAATTGAATCATATTATACGAGGGCGCATTAAGAAGTCAGGCAAATTTCATACTGTTTATTAGTATTGATTTGATAGCCAATCAAACCTGACGAGTTGATCCTTCTGGTTTAAAAAAGAAATATGTGAATATTGGGTCGTAATAAAACTACTTTTCACGAAAGAAAATCATCATAGAAACTAAGAGACCTCTTGATAAGTACGATGTGATTCTTCTTCATCACCCAAGATGAGTCATAAGTGATTCACTGAGTATTGTTGCGGCAGAACAAGTACGAAAAATGTCCCACGCCCCATTGTGGTGACAACTCTGGAAATGATCACAAAAGTCCACAATTGGGTCTAGATTATGCTTGAGCATGATGCGTTTTCTACAAAGACTCATTTCACTGGATTCTAATAAGGCTCTTGGTGCTGATTAGATTCCAATAGTTCTGAGGAAATGCTGCACTTCATTTTATCAACGTGTCCTTTATTGCTTATGTTTTACCAATCTCTGAGGCAACAGAAGGGATATATACGAGCCATATCCTGAAAATAAATGTACTGAATTGTAGGTTTTGTAGTCGTCATTCCTCTGTATGCAGGTGGTGAAGCGTAGTATCACTCCTCCACCTCTTTCTTAATGTCCTTGTCGGTTGAAAACCTTCAATCCGTGTGCAGCTTCAGAGGTAGATAGATAGTAATCATTTAAACGAGGCGAGCAACTCCTTTGTGGCGTTCATCGTGTTTTGTCTAGCATTATCGTGCAGCAGGCAAACTCCTTTTGTTAGCATGTCTCTCCTCTCATTCTGAATTCTCCTCAATTTTTTAGGGTCTTACAGTGTCTTGCAGAGTTGATGGTTTTCCCTTGAGGCAGATATTCAATTGAAGTTATACCTTGACAGTTCCACAACACGGATGACATGATTCTCTTGGCTGAAATTGTGATTTTAATCTCTTTGGTGGAGGGTGAAGAGGTGAGACGCCACTGTTGGGCCTCTTTGGTTTCAAGCGTGTAGTGTGCTACTCTAATATCATCCCCAGTAACCATGGAGTGGACAAATTTATTTCCATGGAGTTTGTAGCGCCTCAAAAAATCTTTCTTGGCATACACGATTCAACTTGTCTTGGTCTGTCAGTTGTTTTGGACCCACCTCGCAGACACTTTCCGAGGGTTTATGTGATTGTTTCATGTAACAGAGATCGGGAGATTTTCGAAAACATCGCAGAAAGTTCATTTATATTTTCGATTCTTTTCACAAGTTCGTCAGTCACAAGATGAAGATCTTCCTCTCCTCTGATCATCATGCACATACGTACGACCGTTCTTGTACACTCTCGTACAAATCATAGCTGTATCACTATACAGTTTTCACCTTATTATAAATCACAAATGGAGGTTGTTCTTCCAAACAAGATATCGGATGACCGGTCTCGTTGCAAAGGGGCTGAAGCCAGGCTGCACAGCAGTGTACCATGGCTTTCCTCAACATAAAAGAATAAAATCTTGCAGCCGTAAGAGCATCAGTACACTTACTTTCTGTCTCGTATATATTTATAGATCTAAGTATCTTGAGCGCCATTCCAAAATTATTCGAATTCATTGTGTATGATCAGCTCAAGTTCATGGTTTTACATATGATTATAGAACAGCAGCATGGAATTCTCAAAGGTTCAAGTGGCACTCTTTGTACAGTACAAATGCATTTGATGAGCACTCCCAGGTTGATGTTATATATACGGACTTCTCAAAGACGTTTGGCTCACTCAACCATTATTTATTGGAGTTCAAACTGCAATCATTTGGTTTTTGCGACATCCTGTAGAGGTAGTTAGTTTCTAATGTTTCTGATACATCTCAGGTTGTAAACAAACGAAATAATTTATCTCGGTCAAGTAGAGTGAACTCTGATATTCCCAAGGTAGCCATTTGGGGGCATTGCTCTTTTTTTAGTCGACGATTTTTCGTCATGTTTTAAGTTTTGGAAATTCCTGTTGTATGGAGAAGACCTCAAGGTTTTTTTGCGTCTATCAAGTGCTAACAGGACATCATCCATGTTGAAGTTGATCTATTGAGATTGCAGGATTGGTGCAGAAGAAAGAAGTTTTAAGTATCAATAAATGTAATATACAGGGTGCTTCAACGAAAACTAAACAGAGGCTATATCTACCAAGATATTCATTTCTGATCAAAACGCAAAAACAGGTCATTTTTTTTTCAAGGGGGACATCTTTTGGGGTACAAAACTTGCCTGAAATATCCTTGAACATTTTGAATAGAGAAGATGGGTCGAGTGATGACTCAAAAGAAAGGTGGTATCTACATATCTACATTGCCTTGAAAGAATTTCCATTTTTAATTGAAAACTGTAAAAGATACAGGGTGAGCAACTGAAAGATAGGGAAGACTATTTCCCTGAGACTATTCAAGTTTCAGTGAAGTAAAATGGAACAGATCCATGCTGATCAATGGCAGTCATAATCAAGTACCATCCTCATCTCGAATTTCAACCCCTAGAGCAGGGGTGACCACCCTTGAAAATTTGGAAGAGGGTAGATGGGTCGAGTGATATCTCGAAAGAAAGATATTATCTTTGTCTGCATCCCCGTGAACGAATTTTCATTTTGATTGAAAACTGTAGAAGATACAGAGTGAGCTACTGAAATTTTCAAGGGTTGTCACCCCTGCTCCAGGGGTTGAAATTCGAGATGAGATTATGATGACCCATCTTCCCTATTCAAAATGTTCAAGGATTGCAACCCCCGCTTAGGGGGTTGATATTTCAGGCAAGTTTTGTACCCCAAAAGATGTCCCCCTTGAAACAAAAATTGACCTGTATGTGTCTTCTCACAGGATTTAATTCTGTGTAATTTATATGTGACACTCCTTTGAAAAGATTGGTATATCTAACGATCTTGGTGTGCAGTATGACGAGAATTTGAATTTTGGCTGCCACATGGAGTCAATTTCCGTTTGAATTCATAAACAATTTTCTCGTGAGTTTCAACATATTACCACGTTAATGAACGTCTACAATTTCACCTGGCAGGTCTTTGTTGGAGTTTGTCTCGTGTATTTGGGTCACCACACCAAAGAATTGGCGTGATCGACTCGAAAAAAATGCCGAATCATTTTTCATGGTGTCTGGGACTAGAGTGTGCTCGCGAAGTTTCCAGTAACCTTGTTTTGGAACAAATTAAAGACACCTTCTTTGTTATTCCGTAGACGGCAGGCAAATGTTCTGTTCTATGCTGGATTGACTTGTGGAATCATAAGTTGTTGAAGACTGCATCATCAGGGACGCACAGGGTATCATCTTCATTGATTTTCTGCAAAAAGAAGAAACCATTGATGAAGATGCCAAGAAGAAAATCCTGTTTCACGAAGACAATGCCCTGTTTGTTCTTTTGTCATATTGCTGTCAAGCTGCGGCACTTACGTTATGTTCGCTACCTCATTCTTCATATTCTATTGACCTGGATTTTCTCGTTCAATTTATGCCTCACTCAATTTATCTTCTTATATAATTTTTTAGAATAAATCATCAAATAGTTACGACGGATTTAACTCACTTTTCTTTATTTTTTGACCACATCTCAAGTTCATCCCTGAACACATACGTGATTTGCTGTTATCTTGGTTGAATAAATCAACTGCAAGTTTGAATTTGTGTTCGAAACTGATGTTTCGATAGTATCACTTTGAAAAGCTACGGAATACCAGCCAAGATAATTACTCGAAGAGCGTCAAGTGGAAAAAAGCGGGAATTGTATAGTGCTCGGATACTTGCGTATCGTTGTACTAATTACCTAATTAGCGAGTACGTACACCTTCGGATTTTATTTTATTGTGAAGAATTAATTAGTCCTTGCGGAATTGTATGGGGCGACTAATAAACTTCACTTAATCTAGGTTCAGACTTTAACGTTTATTAGGTCGAGTTAATGCTCGATTCAATTTTTTATATCTCCTGAAAGTTTTTGGAAATGAAATTGCAAGACCAGCATTGTTGAATCCACGATTGAAGAAGACATCAACAGATTATCCGAGATTTTCTCATCTATTATAAGCACAGCTTTTTTCTGCTTTGTACATCATTATTTCGACATTGACTGAAAAATTCAACTTTAATAATAATTTATTTTTTTCAGCACGTAGGCGTCGCATGGGTATGCTGCCACGTAATTATTTGGTGGGATACTTGAAGTAAATCCTCTGAAATTGCTTCTGCCTTCGTCGTTCACTCTATGCATTGTCGCAGATCAGCCGAGTTGATATTTAGCCTTTATAAACTAATCATAGAAATAAGCCTTAACTTACCAAACAAAAAAATTTTGATATAAGTGCGAATGGTCCAGCCACCTCTTTTAAGGTTTGTTTTGTGGAAATTACGCCAAAGTAAAATGAGAAAAAATTATATTTTCATTGCAGTTGACGTACTAAATGAAACATTGTGAATTGTATAAAATATTTCATATTGTTGAACTTGAATTTTGACATTTTAAATTAAACCACTGCCAAATTTTGCATACATACGTATGCTCTTTAATTTTATTCTTACTGAGATATAGTTCTATTTTGACTACATTTCTTTTTGTGATAAATTATGAAATTTCTATTAGAGGTGGGCTTTCTGTTAAATTTATTCATTAATATATTTTTGCCTGTATATATTATTTGAATATAGTATCAAATATAAAATATATTTATTGGCTTAGACTCCATGTCATCGATATTAAGAATGATTTAATTGTAATATTATCGTCTTTATTGTAATGATAGATATATAAATACAAAATGCCTGTAGTTCGAATAGTTAAAAGCATATACACATCACTCAAACATATTTTCCACTTCATAACTATCCTGATGAAAATTCATCGTTAAAAAAATCAAGTTATCTTGATTTGTCGTTTCGCTGATAAAATTATCTGCAGAAAAAAGGATGTATCATTAGCTCACCTACTTCTATCGATTATGGTAGATTCTATTTTTTGTCATTGTTGCATTGAGTGTAATTGTAATATTTACGAGAATAAATCATCCACAGAATTCTGAATCTTTTTATCATCCTTCTCAATGGTCAGAATAACTTTTAATTCATTTCTTTTCGTTTTGTTACAAGTGAAAGAGTATAAACATGAATAGCAATCATTAACAATACCACAGCATTTGCGAATTTTCCCAACTTCGATGGAATTTTGTGATATATTGCATACGGAAAGGTTAATTTAAAGTGTTAGGGAGGTTAGATGTTATTACTCTGTGAAATATACTTGAGGTGCCTCATGGGCTCATTTTAGGGTCTTTGCCGTTTTGGTTTAATTCGATAAACTGTACAGAGTTGGCAAATTTTGAAGTTCAATCAACAGTTACATAAGAATGCAGTGGCTTTGAAAAAGAAATTTGTCTAAGCGGTTAGGCTATTCGGAATCTATTTTTTCATTTTCAAAAATATTTAGCCTAGGTAGACAATTTTCGCATTCACTCTCTTAAAATACCTGAAATTGTTTGAATTTCTTTCATTCAGTGCATGCCCATCAACATTTCAGTGTGACTGAAAGCTATGTTGTTTCCATGGTTTGATTAAATTCATACCATAATTATTATTTGTGGTCTTAGAGTTTGATAACCACTTAAGATTAAGTATATTAATTTCTTCAAATATAAACATCGAACAGCTTGTTTGTTGTATGTTCAAAGTTATTTAATTGAAAAGTTTGTGAAAATCATCTTAACGAAAATTATGAGAAAACGATACTACGTTTCTGGGCTTTTGGTTTGAGGACTCGTGTACCAGCAGTTCAAGGCCCAGTTTCAAGCAGCATATCCAAAAGCCCGATTGAATTTTGCTAGAAAACATGTCATTTGGCTAGAAGCTGACTGAGAGAGAGGTTTGTTCACAGAGAAGTTGAGATTTTGTCATTTTTATAGCGATAGACGTTCTCTAGTGTACAGACGTCGAAATGAGAGATATAACCAGTGTAACTTCATGTCATCGTGAATAATGCAACCCTGAATGCTCATAGGTGTGTTACATATATTTTAGAACAACATGGGTGAAATCTTTTTGTTTATCATGATAGCGCTAGACCTCACCAAGTTCATATCATTAGGAACTACCTTCAACATCACGAAATCACTTTAATGGACTGGCCTGCACGAAGTCCAAACCTCAATCCCATCGAACATGTCTGAGACATTCTTAATAGAAGATTAAGAAGCCAGCAAATCCAGCCAGCTATTGTAAATAGGATTCGGAACAGACTAATCGAAATTTGGAATGAAATGGTGTAGAATGCTATAAGGTCAATGATTTTGAGTATGAATCGTAGATGTCATGCAGTAGTTTCCACTAGGGGCAGATATATCGTGTACTAACAGGTTTTTAGGGACTCTGATTTTTTCCAAAAATTTTATGCATTTAAACAGTGACCACACTTTTGAGTACTCCTCATTTCAGAACGGTAGAATTTTCCCTTGTTGAAGATTCCCGTATGAAAGTTTTTTATTTTCGTTCAAGACAAGTTTAATGTTATTGACCCTATTTTCTTTTTATTATATTTCATTTAGATGCATACCAATGTAACACTGATAGACTCAAATTGATGTGATTCAGATCCCTAAAATTTGCATACTCTGTCCATAATGACAAAATTAAAGTTGTCAACAATATAAATCATATTTGTATACTCCATCCCAAGTTATGGAAACACAATTTCACCTTAATCCTCGTCTTGTTATTTCGATTACGTCATCGTTAAAAATAAACTACCTCTGGATTACTGTCGATCAATATTCCAGAACACTATTCGTGAAATATTCGCTGACTTGTGAACTGAAATGGAATATCCGTCTATCATGTTAGGAATAAACGAATAGGGTTTTGGGTTTTCAATTATGCAAATTGATTGGCTTTTTGGAAAATTTCTCAGTTGTTCATAATTTCATTAGACTGTAATGCATCACCTAAAAACACTAAAATTTTAAGAGTATACTGGATAAGGAATTTTGAATATTTTTTAATGAATGAAAAAGATTTAAGAATTGGTTCTTGAGTCAAACGAACCCTTTCAAAGTAATGCAATACAGTAATTCTACCTGTATGACAAACTTTTAGAGGTGACTCCTGAAGCAATTCGAGACAAATTAGTGAGAACAGTACGGTCCTAATCAATTTATCGTAAGAAATTTGATACTCACGTGTCTTGATATCTCAATTTTCAATAAACAATTGGGACTGTGAGGTGTTACCATAGATTGAGTAAAATACATATCCTGTTGTGCTGAAGGTGACATGCATAACCATAGTAAAATGGTTATCAAGTATGTTGAGTTACTTTTGATTGATAATAATTGTTTTGAATCCTTGAATTCCTCGAATTGAAAATGCATTTCTTCAGCAATTAAGATTATGCAGATATGATCTATGTTTATGGTTTATGCGTTGGAAACGCATGAATAAGAGTACCATCGATGATTTCCTCAAAGACATCCTTCAGTTCCTAAAGTTTATACTTCGGTATTTGGAAGACTCAGAGAAACAGAAACACCTTAACCAAAACATGTACGACCCCGTCAAGTCAACATACAAAAAAATGAGGATAACATTATTGATTGTGTTGAACATAATCCTTCGATAAGTATTCGGCGTGACCATGTCTTGATAGACTCGCAACATGGAACGGATATAATGGTCTGTAGAAGCTATAGAGGGACTCAGACCATTATTTAGTGACATCTACCCTTAGAGCCCTTATATCGAATTCCAAGAACCTAAGTAAGACAGAAGGGAAGAAATATAACATGAGAAGTTTGGAGAACCCACGGATAAGGGCTGATTTAGAAGAGAATATGAACACCAGAATACAAAGTATCAATTAAATAGTGGGCACGGGTAACACGAAGACAAGAAATCAATGGTTCGACGAAGACTGCCAGATAGTAACAAAGAGAAAGAATGAGGCTTGGAAAAAGATGCAAACGCGAAAAACGAGAATAACGATAGAAAGGTATAGGGACATGCGAAGAGAGGAGAAACGAGTTCATAAACAGAAAAAGAGAGAATGGCTCAATATACAATTCGGTGACATAGGAAAAACTAACAAAGAGCAAGAATTCAGGACATTTTATAAGAAAGTCAATAAAGCAATAAAAGTTATAAACCCCAAACGAGCCAATGTAGAAACAAGAATGGAGACTTACTTACCTTCCAAAAAGGACGTCTTACAAAGATGGGTAGAGCATTTTCAAGGCATACTTGGCTCAGGGCAGCAAACCCCTGGTGATGAAGAGAAAGGCAGGACCGAAGGAAATCATGAAGAGGGGGATCAATTGGAGATTCCTACTCTGCAAGAAGTGAGAGAGGCCATCAAAGGTTTGCCAAACAATAAAAGCCTACCTTCAGAAGTCTTCAAATCTGAAGGAGAGGAACGTATTCAGTCAGTGCACAAGCTGATAGTAATAATTTGGAAGAAGAGAGAACTGCCCGATGAATGGAGACTAGGAATCATTTGCACTATACATAAAAAAGGAGATATATGGGAGTGCACAAACTAACGGCGTGTCATCACACTTCTCAACATGGCATATAAGATCTTTGCCAAACTCCTGTTTGACCGCTTACGACCGCATGTCGAGAGAATAGTAGGAAAGTAACAAACTGGCTTCACAGGTGGGTAATCGACAATAGATCAAATCTTTACCCTACGACAAATTCTTGAAAAATCACACCATATTTTTGTGGATTTTTAAACGGCCTACGACTCCATAAAGAGGCAGGAACTATATGCAGCCATGAGAGATATACAAATCAGATACCATCACACTTGGTGAAACTGATAGAGCTTACTACCATGGGCAGGGCAGAGTGCAGAGTCAGGGTAGGTAACGAGCTGTCAGAAACATTTGTGACATATCATATAATGCATAATCCTGCATGCTATTCAACATTGCACTTAAGAAGGTCGTCAGATTGTCAGGTATAAACATAATTGAAACAATATACAACAAATCGGAACAAATACTCGCATATGCCGCTGACATTGATATTATAAGCAGGACGGAGAAAGGTGTTGAGGGGGCATACAGAGCTCTGAAAAATGTAGCCCTAACAATGGGTCTGCAAATACTTACTGAAAAAACCAAATACATGATTGCAGCTCCTACCCCTAGACCTCGTGGATTACAACATATAAATATAAATATAGATATGGACACAATTGAAAGCGTAGAGGAATCCACTTATCTTGGTTCCATTGTTACAAAGCGAAAACAACACGTCGGCCGAAATAAAACGTAGAATTCTATTAGCCTCTAGATGCTACTTCTCTCTTATGCCACAACTAAGATCTCGGAACATTTCCAGGTATATAAAACACTCATTAGGCCTATATTAACTTACGGGTCAGAGACGTGGACTCTCACCAAAAAAGATCAGCAAGCATTGGGAAGCTTTGAGAGAAAAGTTCTAAGGCGAATCTATGGAGCAGTGGAAGACAACGGCGTGTAGCGATGGAGATTCAACCACGAAATCTACGAAATATACCAGGAACCAGATATCGTGAAGGTGATTGAAATCGGTAGGTTGAGATGGACGGGTCACGTGCTGAGAATGGTTGAACTCGATCCAACCAAAGCGGCTCTATTGAGCAGACCAGTTGGAAAGCGTAAACGAGGACGACCTTAGATCCGGTTTCTGGACAACGTCGAGGGGATGCTGAGGAGTTGGGAGTGAGAGGTTGGCGGCGTAGGGCGTTGGATAGGGACGACTGGAGATGCGTACTGAGGACGGCTTTGGCCCACCAAAGGCTGTCAATCCAGAAAAGAAGAAAAGATGGAACCGCATGAAACATTGCTAAAGTATCATCGGATATTTCCTCACAGAGATCCTTCTGTTCGTACACTTTTTATATCGGTATTTGGAAGACTCAGAGAAACAGAAACACTTGAGCCAAAACATGTACGACCTTGTCAGGTAAACATACAAAAAAATGAGGATAACATTATTGATTGTGTTGAACATAATCCTTCGATAAGTATTCGGCGCATTGCAAATCAGTTGTCAATGCTCCGAACTGTCATGTAGCGTATTTTGAACAGAGGAACTGCACCCTATCATCGACTGAGACTAAAGGTATAGAATGCCTGCGATGAGCAGTATCGACCCACATTTTACTGCTGGATTCAGCAAAATATTGCACAAGATCCAGATTTCATTTACAACATTTTATCGCCTGATGAATCTTGCTTCACAAGAGATGGTATAAATAATTTCCAAAGTGATGTGGTTAGTCAAAGACGTTTTCGAAGGAGGTTCAGTATCATCATTCATATGTTGAATAACAGATTGAATGCCACTACTTATCGTTGTTCAATTTAACTGATGATATTCCGCTAATATTTTTTTCATAATTTGTATTTCAACATGATGGAGTATCCCCACATCAAGGAAGAATAGTCGTTGAATGGTTGAATGAATATTTTCCAAATAGATGAATTGGTAGGGGAGGTCCAACTGCTTGGCCAACACGGTCACTAGATCTCAACCCGTTAGACTGTGTATGGGGATACATGAAACAATTTGTCTATAATGTAGAGACAACAAATTTTGAGCAGTTACAACAACGGATAGAAAATAATACCGCGGAAAGAATTAGAAATGACACTGTCAATCATATTCTTCTGCATGCACTTCTTAGATGTGAACTATGCATTCAAGTAAGATCTATTCATTCTGTTTATTATCTGTTGAATAAATTTTCACAACTTTGAAACATAAAATTCAATGCAAAATTATTTTCCGAACATTTTGAACGAAATAGTTATAATAATATGTATTTCATTACCATACAATCACTTTAGAATCTTCTGTGGTGTTCTCTAGCAGTTTGTCATGCGTTTTTATCGCAGAAACCATAATCATAAATCATATCTGCATAGCCTACTCGAACGAACGAATTGATTTCCAATTATGAAAATTTAAGGTTTCAGCCGCCTCGGTGGCGTAGAGGATATGATGCTCATCCCCTGCGCGGAATTATCTGGGTTCAATCCCTACAAAGTCGGTGCGGTTTTTTGGATTCTGGGAATCGCTTGAGTACTCATCTTTCGGAGGAAATGTAAAGCCGTCGGTCCTGTCTAACAGAGATGTGTTGGACATTGAAGATCCCTTCCCTCGACACGAGAGGGGTTCAGGAAATTCCCAGGTTAGTGAGGTGTCAGAATTTCTCGGCGTGTTATTAGCCGAAAGGCAGAAATGGAGCACGTTAAAGGATAAAAAAAATAATTATCTATCGAAAAAGATATTTTGAAATGTCTCTATCAAAAGGTACTCAACATAATCAGTTTACTATGGTTACGAATGCCACCTCCTGTAAAATGAGATTAGCGTAATATTTGCCTAACAAATAAACATTCAATGAAACGATTATCCTCGTATGTTAAAACCATTGCTAACAATTTCGAATGTCAAAAACAAGCAACACCAAGATAAAATTCGAGTTCAAACCAGATGTCTAAAATTGACATTTCATTATTTTTTATTTGTTATAGAGTTAACGCATGCAGTCTATGTTCAGAGATTTCACAACGGGAGGTGCCTATGATGGTGGAAAAGAGGCATTATTGACGACAATTGGCACAATTCTGAATCAATATTCGAGTTCGACCCCAAAAATGATGGGAGAGGTTTTCAATCTAGTGATTGAATTACGCAGTTGATTCATTACGACCGCTAAAAATTTTTTAATGCGCGAGGAAAATTGTTAATATTTGAGGAAGACAGCCATTTTGAATTCGATGGAAAATCAAATTTTGTCTTCTTAGAACATCCATGAAAAACACAACTTCAGGAGTGCCAACGCAATGAGGTGACAAAAATATTCCGATTTCGCTTGAAAATCAGAATGAAAAAAATTCTTCACGCTACTTTTCAACCAATTCTTGCAGTATTCTTAAGATCAATATGTTAAATTGTTCAGAAAAGACTGAATTATCGACTGAATGCCCTATTCGAATTTTTTAGTGAAAAAAAAACGTTCCAGCTATCTTGAAATATTGCTCATTTTTGAATGAGTCAGCCATATTTGGATTTCACCGAACGAAAGTGAAATTTCGATACAATTTCTGAAAATCCTAGTCCTTTGATTTTCCAATGAAACAAGAACGAATGATCTAGCTCTAAAATTGCGAAAGTTATAACGGAAAAAATTGTCCGGTTTTCTCTGGCGCTGAATATCTACGAAATTGAAAGATTCGTACCTGTCTAATTTGTCTTAGAATTTCTTCTGGAACCGCTTCTCAAAGGTTGTCATAGACTTTGGGGGACACACCCTGTATATCAAAAAAGCTTTTTCCCCAAACAAAAGGCATAGAACTAATTCTTTTTAAGTAGGGTACTATTGCAGTAATTTGTTCATCAAAGATAATATTACCAACAACAAATTTTATTCATTGGAGTTGAAAAAGCAAACTAGGACATCAATGGTATTATCTCTACTTTCCACACATCTGTCTTCGTATAGGAATTTCCCTAAAAACAACCCTTATTATTCCGCACTGTAGAACAGAAAATTAGATTCGTTGGCTTTTCATGTCGAACTTGTCATGCAGAATGTCTTTTGGAAGTTAACTTTATATTTGTCTTCTCTATTCCTAACTGTTCGGAACATCTACTATTACGTTATTTATCGTATGGTGTAGTCGGGTTACTGTGTATTTTTGCTGAAAAAAAAGGAACAAGTAATGATTTCGAGAGAATAATCCAAAATGTAAGCAAAAAGCATGAAAATATTAGGCTTTTCCCACATCGAAAATACAATACTATTAATATACAGTATATTTCAATGAAGACAAACTATCCTGAATACCCGGGATGGTTTGATTTTTCTGTGAATTTCCTGAAAAAGGTCGATTTTGGATTAGAGGGACACATTTTTCGTCACATATTTCGTTCTCTCTTTGTCAGCCCCTACCCCTAGCACTCTTACCCCAAATTTCTGAATTGGGAAAAGGGATCGTGTGATATACAGGGAGATTCACGAGTGATAGTGAACTGTAGTTAGAGTACACCCAAGGGAGTTAGAATCGACACTTAGAATACAAGTTAACGCTATTCGTTTTCGGTATACAGGCTGTTTTAGGATTTGGGTCGAATTTTCTAATGATAACTCTTGAATGCATAGAGCGATGTCCTCGATATTTCGTACACACAACCAAATTTATATGGAATCACCCGATATTCTGAATATTACCTCAGGAATTTTGGAAATTTCCAAGGATTGTTAGAGTTGATCCTTTCTGACATATTTCAATTGAAAAAAGAAATAAATTAAGGTTTATTTTAAGAAATAAATAAAGAAAAGAAAATAAGAGACTCTTTCCGCATGTAGTAAAAAAAACTGAAAATTGTTTTCTCACGGAGTAGGTATTTTTTTTTCGACCTCAGTAGCTTGTATTACCTCCTCTTGCCCTGATACAAGCCTGAATCCGTCTAGGCATGCTTTGGATTAGGTTTTTGACAGCCTCTGGGGTGATATTCTGCCACTCTTCTGTGGCGGCTTGGATGAGTTGTTATGGGGTTCTTGGATTATCCTGGCGCGTTCTAATTTTCCTTATGAGATTATTCCATAACAGATCAATATGATTTAGGTCTAGATAGCAAGCTGGCCAGTCCATAATAGCGATACCCTCCGTTTCAAGATAATGTTGCGCGAGGTTGCTGGTATCCGGAGGAGGATTATCTTGCATAAAAGTGAAATTCTCACTTTGGGCACTTCACCAAAGTCTTCCTATGGGCTCCAGCACTAGATCCACGTAATTTATAGCCGTTACACTCGCAGGAAACGAAATCAAATCTGTTTCGCCTACCAGCATAATGCCATCCCAAAACATGACACTGCCCCCTTGGTATTTCGGAGTTTGTCTTGCTGCTCGGAGTCTAGATTGTATTTCACGACCCCTTAGAACCCGAATCCGGCGGTCATCTGATCGAACACCAATTCTGGTCTCATCCAAAAAAGAACATTTCGCCAATTCTTAATATTCAAATTTTGGTGCTCGAGACACCAATTAGCTCTGTTGTCTGGTTAGCTTTGGAACTCTTAAGGGCCTTCTGCTGTATAAGCCCCTTGAACGATGTCTTTAGCGTATCGTTTCGACTGACACACTGATGCCTGTTGCTTCAGAAATTGCCTTTGGAGTGTGGGGTGCGATCACTAGGGCCTCTTCTCATAATTGGACACAAAAAGCGATCTTGTTCTTCAAAAGTGATCTTTCTACGACTTCTTCTAGGCCTATTTTGCAGGATTGCAGCTCCACGTATCGGGCGTAGGTTTCTAAAATCATCCCCTGTGATACCTCCCATTGTGGCCGCTATATCCCTCTGTGTCTTCTCTTCTTCAAAGAGAGCAATTATTCGACCCCTCTGCACATCGGACAATCCCACGTAAGGCATTTTCAATTATGATTATAGGCTTTTTTAAATTTTGAAATTCACAGTTTCTAATCTCACTGACGACTGGGTACAATATCCCGAGCATGTAGTGATAATTCAACATTTCTTACCATACTATCCAGTTTTTTTACAACAAAAAACTTCATTTTTCACAAGTAGTCAAATATCCATGGTTAAAAACAATCAGTAATGTGAAATACCGAGTGATTCCATATAAATTTGGTTGTGTGTGTATATCACATGCTATATCAATTCCTTCAACTTTTTCAAAAAAATTCGAATATTCTTATCTATCCACTCGGAATATAACAGATATTCACAATTCTATGGCAGAAGAGGTTCGTCTGTGTGCGTCGAAAATCCCAATTATTCTGCATTGTCCCATGTTTGTTTGAAAACAGGCACGAATCACCTCCTCGATTCAAGGCGTCTTATTATGAAGCATCCTTTATGTATTTGTCATTAAATGTCAAAATTGGTCGGATTTATTGATTCTCATCATGAAAATTATGAAATTCCATTTTGGTCGAATTTTGCTGCTCGTCATTATGCCATAGCTTGCTTCGGCAGTGTCTCTCATAAACAGAATTAATCTGGTAATGAACGTTTACAGGAGGGCCGTAAGATAAGATGATAAATACTCTGCATACCCCAATTAACAACCGACGACGACGTTGAATTAATGAAGAAAATTATTATGAATAATAAACGGAAATACCATTAGAGAAGCCGATGATGTAGACATATCAGGCAAACAATTTACTTGGAAGTTTTGGACAGGAGACAAGAAGCTGTCTGCATTTTGAAATTATTGAATTTAGAACCATGTTTATTGATTTCAATGTTGTCAATCTACATGGAAACTGTTGACTCATTTATCATGACTACGATATACTACCGTAGAATTCTTTAAGATGGGTCTTAACCCACTCTCATTATTTGAAGACTTATTCAAGGCATTTGATTTGGTTTCAGAGAATATACTTTTATATAAACTCAATAGGTTTCAGTCACTCAAGTAGGAGAATTATATGTTCTTTTCCCTCTAAAAGAAGTTAACATGTATCCGTTGATAGTAAATACTCCAAAGATAGGTGTGTAAATACTGGCGTCCCACAGGAGTCCATCTTGGGGCCAGCGTTATTTTCGATATTCGTGAACGACTTCCCATGTTATACCGATCGGGCCAAATCAACATTGTTCGTTGATGATGAGACTTTGTCTCTTATGAGTAAAGATCTTACGGAGTTAGAGAAGTTATCGTAGAGTCTTTGCGAGCAGCGAATTATATGGTTGTCCACCAACGGTCTGAGCATGAATGCGAACAAAATTCATATTATAATTGTCTATATCCAACATTGGATGAATGAAGGCTGAAAAGAAGAAAGAAGAAATATGTTCGAAAAACCGTGAGTTACTTACGCGTCTAGAATGAGGTTTTCTGTATGACCTGAAAACTGCACCATCATATTTCATTGTTAGTTTCATTGAAAGTGAAATTGATACCATAAATTTTTGTACACGAGTTACCGCTATGAATCAAAAATCGGGAGTACGAAAAAATTCGGATTATCCACATACAGGATCCGTTTTCCGAAAAGTTTGGGCTAATTACGGACCTGCATTTTGTTTTTCTTCGATTCAATAAGAAGATCCTAAATAATCTGTAAAATTTCATCAATTTTTATGTACAGGTTCTCGAATTATAAAAGATTGAACATTTGACCCAAAACAACAAACGAACCTGAATCTTGAAAACCCAGAAGCTTTGATGACTTTCATACACCATTTCTGAATGACCTGCAGTAACTCTATCGCTCATCTCAGTATGACCTTATGCTTAATGATGTCCCTCTCAAAATCAAGAATAATTAATCACAATTTCTATGTTCTTGTTTCACAAAGAGGAAAATTCTTTATTCAGTGGTAAGATATTAGGGTAGAATGATGGGATCATCACTATAACAAACGCTTGTTTAGTATTAAGTCGAGTAGAAATGGTAAAAAGTATGTTGAAAAACATTTTTTGAACACACTGTGCAAATAACTACCGAATTCTTTTCGGGAATTCCAAGATCGCTTAGGATCTTGCTGATTGGGAAAAGGAGAAATTGCAAACACTAAGTCTTTTGTAAACTTAGTTTTCCAGTACGACCTCTTTCAGCTAGATTTCCAGTTTAGTAAAATCTAGGTCGAGTCCTAACAACGACGAAAGTATAGATGTTTTTGTTCGGGATTTTTCTATTTTTTGCGACAAATAAATTTCAATTTTCTTGTGTACGCATAAAGACAGAAGCTAGTAACTCTGTACTAGTACGAAAGGATGAGCAGCAGAGTTCGAAAATTCGTCATGTAACATCAGAAGCTGGTCTGCCAAAACTATTGAAATGACTATTCTGTTTTCTTATTGAAGATCCTAGAATTATCCGTTTGTGCTGTGCCTACTAATGGAGCTCTCATTTAGCTTGTAATATCAAAATTGTCATGGTTTGAGAACCAAAACCAAAAACTTTCATATTTCCTCTTTGAACAGTACTTTTGACTTGGTTTGTGTAACTGAATCCTGGCTCAAACATAATGTTGTCAGCTCTGAATTTATTTGCGATAATTATAACATCTTTCGTCGCGATAGGAGCGATTCCTATAGTGTTAAGGGTGAGGGTGGTGGTATATTCGTAGGCGTCACCAGAAAAATTAAGGCTGATGGTGTATCACGAAGAAATATGTCATTAGTGGTCGATGTATGGGTGAAGGTGTCAATTACAGGAAATAGGAAACTATTCTTGGGTGTTTGTTACTTTCCGCCAGATATAAAAAATGAAGATTTTATCGTCTTTTTTGACAGTGTGACATCTCTCATGGAGTCGCACCCCAATGATGTCTTCATGATAGTTGGGGTTTTCAATCTCGGATCATTTTCATGGTCTTCAGATGGCAGTGGGTGCGGCTTCATCAGTGATGTTGTTCGCGGTGATGCGTATTCCTCGTTCAGGGATTTTTCTTCCTATAATTCCCTTAATCAGTTGGATTTGATTTTGTCGAATTCTACTGATGTGTCTTCTGTTCGATGTTGTACGCCTTTCGTTCCAGAGGACTGTCAAGTTTGAATTGGAAAACTTTGTTATGTTCTACCGATGTGAATGAATGTGTTGATTCATTTTATTCTGCTTTGAATATAGTTATTGATAAGTGTGTGCCTCGTAGATCTGTTAATTGTGATAAATTCCCTTCGTGGTTTGGTAAAGACACTATTAAATGCATTAAGGATAAAACTAACTTACATCAAAGATTTAGAAAATTCAAAGACCGTTTTCTGTATGAAAATTTTCGTATTTTGCGTAAACAATGTAAAATCTTAATTGAAAGAAACATATTGCTTCTGTAGAGGAATTGTGAAAAATCCTAAGCTCTTTTGGTCTTATGTGGGCGAGTTGAGAGATAGCCAGAGGATGCCTCAATACATGTGTCATGGTGAAAAATCTTAGAAAATAGTTCGGCTATATCTATTGCTTTTTCTGAGTACTTTTCTAGTGTTTATGAAGATTCGCATAAACCTGTTCTTTATCAAAGTAGATTTAAATTTTCTTCATCGATTACATTTAACACGATAGATCTGAAGGATGTCAAAGCTAAAATCGAGGAACTGAATGTCACGAAGGGTCCAGGTCCGGACTCCATCCCACCAATTTTTATAAAATCGTGTTCCGCTAGTTTGACGACTCCACTTCAAATTATTTTCAACAAATCTTTAGTACAAGGTGTCTTTCCAGATAAGTGAAAGGCGGCAAAGATCATTCAAAAGTGGTAAGAAAAATTAAGTAAGTAACTACCGACCTGTCTCTATTCTAAGTTATTTCGGTAAAATTTTTGAAGCAATAGTAACTGATAATTTTTTCATTCATTCGGTTCCAAGTTGGTTCAATCGCAACATGGGTTTTTCAAAGGTAGGTCGGAAGAACGCCGGAAAGTAAAAGACAAAGATCAGGATAAATACAAAGATATTCAAAAAAGGATCCGGAAAGAGATAAGAGAAGCTTAGGAAACATGGGCTCGAGAAAAATGTTTAGAAATAGAAGATCTGGAAAAAAGACATGATAGTTTCAACATGCATCGTAAAGTCAAAGAATTAAGTGGCCTATACAAAACACCTATGGTTGGCCGTCTGCTGGATGAAGACAACAACACCATCATAGATAGAGACGAGAGAATTAATACCTGGAAGAAATATATCAGCACTCTGTTCCAAGATGAGAGAAATAACGAACCAGTAATCAACGCTGACGCGGGTCCACCCATCACCTCTGACGAAGTGCACAAGTCCATTGAACAGATGAAGGATGGAAAGGCTCCAGGACCAGATGACCTTCATGCCGAGTTCCTGAAGTTGCTGGACGGAGACGGAATAAAATGGCTGACAAATGTGTTTGACCATATTTACGACACCGGAGATATTCCTCGAGACTGGCTAAAGTCCACATTTATTCCAATACCTAAAAAAGCCAGTGCAAAACAATGCGAAGACTATAGACTAATCAGCCTCATGAACCACCTACTCAAATTATTTCTGAAGATAATTCACAAACGTATATATAATAAATGCGAGGAACATATATCAGACACACAATTCGGATTTAGAAATGCACTAGGAACTAGATAGGCTTTATTTGCTATTCAGGTCCTATTCAGCGATGCAGGGATGTTGGTTGTGATGTGTACGTCTGTCTTATAGACTACCAAAAAGCCTTCGATAGGGTCCAGCACAATAAAATGATAGAGGTTTTAAGAACAATCGGCATCGACGAGAAAGATTTGCGTCTTATAATAAATCTTTATTGGCATCAAACAGCAAATATTAGAGTCGATGGTGATTACTCAGAAGATGTAAATATAAGACGCGGTGTTAGACAGGGCTGTGTCTTATCCCCCACTTTGTTCAACCTGTACTCAGAACACATATTTAATACAGCACTGGAAAATGTGGATGCAGGAGTGTTGGTTAATGGACCGAGATTGAACAATATACGTTACGCGGACGATACTGTTCGCTGATTCTCTTGAAGGTCTTCAAGAATTGATGAATCGTGTCTTTAAAGCTAGCTCTGAGTACGGATTGTCTCTTAACATCAAGAAGACCAAATGCATGGTAATAAGCAAACAAAATACACCTCCTGACCAACTAGTAATTAATAATCAACAAATTGAAAGAGTAACTAATTACACATATTTGGGCACTACGATTAATGAGCAATGGGATCACTCTGTGGAAATAAAATGCCGCATAGAAAAAACAAGAGCCACTTTCGTTAAAATGGGAAACCTATTTAAGAGTAGAGATCTTAATATACATACCAAACTAAGACTACTCAAATGTTATGTCTGGTCTGTGCTTCTATACGGGTCCTGGACCCTGACGGAAGCATCTACAAAAAAACTTGAAGCCTTTGAGATGTGGCTATACAGACGAATTCTTAGAATTTCCTGGGTGGATCGTGTTTCCAACAAAAGAGTCTTAGAAACACTACAAAAAGAGACCGAAATAATGAACATCGTTAAACAACGCAAATTAGAATATTTCGGACACATAATGAGGAATCAAAAGATATGGTCTGCTCCAGTTAATACTGCAGGGAAAGGTTTTAGGCAAGAGAGGGCCTGGAAGGCGCAGAATCTCCTGGATGAAAAACCTCAGAACTTGGTTTTCTATGTCTACAAGAGGGCTGTTTAGAACAGCAGTCAACAAAGTACAAATTGCTTTGCTTATCGCCAACATCCGGAACGGATAGGCACGCTCAGAAGAAAGAAGGTCGGTGTTAACTAATTTAACTCCTTACGCTCATTTCATAAGTAGTAGTTTCGATGATGGTATTCAAGTTGATGCCGTCTACACAGACATGGCTAAGGCCTTCGATAAGGTTCATCATGCAACTTTGTTGTGGGTTCTAGAGGACTTTGGTGTGGTGGGGTCCTCACTGAAATGGATAGAATCATATCTGTCGGATAGACTGCAGTATGTTGCACTCAATGGCACTCATTCCGGTTTTGTTCGTGTCACCTCTGGTGTTCCTCAAGGGTCACATCTGGGTCCCATTTTATTTTCAATTTACATTAATTATATTTTGGAATGTTTTCTTTATACAAAACATGATTTATATGCCGACGATCTTAGAGTGTACAGTGCTGTTCGGTCCTATGATAATATTTTGCGGTTTCAGAGTGATCTTGACAGACTTTTCTCTTTTTGTCAAAGTAGGTATTTTCAATTAAATATTGGTAAGTGTAAACATATAAGGTTAATAAAGAATGTCAATGTTTACGATGCTATTTTTGCTGTAGATGGGCTTGTAATTGGGAGGGTAAACCAAATTAAGGAGCTTGGTATATATCTTGATTCTAAGTTATCCTTTGAGTATCATATTGATCATATAGTTTTTAAGGCTTTCAAAATGTTGGGTTTCGTTCTAAGAAATACTAAAAGTTTCAGTGATCCAAGGTCTTTAAAAATGCTATATTTCTTGTTGGTGAGGAGTAATTTGGAATATGCTGTAGCTGTTTGGTCCCCTCACTATTGCAAGTATATTGACAGAATTGAACAAGTCCAGAGAAAGTTTCAACTTTAGATTTTCAGTCCTAACCATAATTATCAATTAAGTTTGCGTCATCACAAAATTTTAAGCCTGGAGCAGCGGAGAGTTCTTTTCAACACTGTATTTCTTTATCGAATTTTAATTCATTCTTTTAGTTTTCCGCTTGTTAATTATCTCACTTTCAATGTTCCCGTGTATCCTAGTCGTCAAAATGCACTCTTCTATGTTATATAGGCCCGTACTAGCTTATTTTTTTCATTCTGTTTTCTTGCGAATTATGCGTCTGTACAATTGGCATATTGTCAGTATAGATATTTTTCATGAACCTCTTTCTTCTTTCAAAAAAATGTTATTGCATATCTTATTAGATCTGAATCATGCTCATTGTAGTAGTTTTAGTTTTATGATATTTTACTTGATTCTGTAGTCTTAGGTGAGTCTTTTTTCTCTCCTGAATTTTTATGAAAGTTATAATTTTCATTTCGTATGACAGTTTCACTTCTGAATATTTGAATTTGGGAGGCTTTTACTTGGTAAAATTCCATTATCAATAATAGAAAACAAGTACTGTGTTTAAAGGAATTTTACTTAATAATTGCGATTCGTAACGCGTTTCACTACACCGTAGCTTCTTCAGACGAATGATTATGCAGAAAAATGTAAATGAGAATATAACTATAAATGTTTTTGAGTAATTAAAAGCTTATTGGTCGCCTCCTCCTAAGTGGTTATTTATGACAGGTATATCCAATAAAATTAAGGAATAGATTGCTCCCCGAAAAGATTCAATAGAGGTGAAGGGCTTAAATCGACTTGTTCATTGATGAGTCTACCTGAGTGTTTGTATTTATTTATTTCTGAAGTTTCCCAAAGATCTACCTTCCAATATTTATTATCTGTATGCAAAATTTCAAACTGTGGGTCGAAAGAATGATTATTTTCTAAGAGATGATTAGCGTAATTTGAATCTGATTTTTTATTTGAAAAACTGCGTTTATGTTCCGATATTCTAATATTAAAATTTCTATGTGTTCTACCAATGTAGAAATTATCACAGTCATTGCAATTCAATCTATAAACACCTGATTTATTGTTTTTACCTGGTTTGGTTTTATTATTTATATATTTGCCTAAATTATTATTAGTTTGGAAAGCTATGTTGAAATTATTGCTACTAAAGAATGATTTCAGTTTCTCACTTGTAATGCCAACGTAGGTTAAGGTGTTGAATTTTGTTTCAATTTATCGACAGGGTAAACTTCATTCAATGCGATTCTACTTTGTTTTTATTTAAAATATTATTTATTAGTTTGGGATTGTAACCATTATTTTTGGCTATTTGTTTAATCAAATTTAGTTCTTTGTTGAAATTTTCTGGTGATAGCGGGATGTTAATCAATCTATGAATAAAACTATTGAATGCTGACATTTTATGTTGATATGGATGACACGACGAGTTATGTATTATAATATCTGTATGTGACGGCTTATGGTAAATTGCGAAAACATGTTTTCCATTTTCATTCGAAATTGTTACGTCTAAGAAATTTATCGAATTATTGCTTTCTATTTCGGTTGTGAATGCAATTTTTGGATGTAATGAATTTATATGATTTTCGAAAATTTTCAACTGTCTATCTGTTCCTGTGAAGCAAATAATGATATCGTCTACATAGCGATACCAGTGTAAACAATATTTACTGAGTGGATGATTATGAATAAATTTCTCTAAGTTATTCATGAAAATTTCTGCTAACAAAGGACTCAACGGATTGCCCATAATCAAGCCGTCCTCAATAGTATAATATTTGTAATTGAAATGGAAATAATTTTGATCTAAACAAATTTTTAATAATGAAAGAATATCTGATTAAATGATAGTATTGACATGATTCCTTTCTAATAATTCTTCAACTAAGTAATACGTATCTTTTGGAGGAATGTTGGGAATGTTTCACTTCTGTTTATTTTTCGGTTACCATTTTTTGTGAACCCAGGTAATTGGGTCTATCCTGTAGGGGTTCCTATGTTTTGTAACAATAAATAAATAAATAAACTCTTCAGCTACTTCTTATATTTAATGGATTTCAGCAGATATCGAATTCATGCAAAATAAATAGATTTTTATGAATCCTGATTTATTTTGTTCAATAAGAAAAGCGCCATAGTCCCTCAAAGCTAATACTTCCGAATCGCCGTCACGACGCCAGAATTTCGCCCTATTTTGCGTCTGCGCCACGTCCTCTAACTCTTATTTTGCCGGTAGCAGCGCGTCCACCTTTCTACGAATCACCGAAGAGGGGATTCCTATTCCATCGAAAAGGTTGGATCGCAGTAGGTTCCCGATAGTGAGTTGTTCCGCGGCCTTCTTGTGAATTCGGTCAACGATCTATATCCGCGGAGTGTTGAATATAGTGGACTATGTTCAATTTTGGAAAAATGATTTTGCCGTGTTTTGTAATTTTTTGGATTGGTGGTGTAAGTGCTGATGGAATTACGGCTGTTGAACAGAAAATCAAGTCCGATCCGGATCTTTCTGAGGTAATTCAACTTTTGTGATGGGTTGTTGTCAGGGTAACACTTCGTTTGGAAAAGCATCAAAGTTTTTCAATTTGAGTTCGCGTTACTTGGAGAGTTGTCGAGAATTCGTTTGATGTTTTCCGCATCAGAATCTCCTTAAATTTTATAAATTTATTAATTCGGATATTAACGTATCAGTTATGAAGTACTCAAAATATTTCAAATCGAATTACACCCTCAATCTCAGTCAAAGTTATACAAATATTAATGCGCCGGTGAAATATATGAAATCATAGTATACGAAACCTGTTCATACCTTTCTTTCACTCAGTTGGTGAATTGTTATATATAGTCTTATTATAAAAACGAAAAACAGTATGCTTTAGTTTTGCTATATGAGTTTACCGAAGTAGAATCGACGTTTCATTCTAGAAATGTTGAGTATAAAATTAAGAAATAAAATTATATACAGAAAATAACATCATTATATAAAATCAGTTAATTTGAAATCTAGAACTAATTTATTCGAAGTGCGACAGAGTACGAATATCTGAAGCGCATGTGTTAGATCTTGTAGGATAACATAATAATTGAATTTATTGGAAAAAATTGATGAAGAAAGGTTATAGTCTTTCGTTTTAAGAATCTACACTACGCCAAGAAATTAACGTACAATTTCAATTTTTTAAATTTGTTTTCGGTTGACAACTAATAATTAAAATATTTTTTTTCGGATGTCCTGACATATATCAACAAAATTCGATGTTTTTCTTTGGCGTACATGTCCCACTCATAAGAAATTAACTAAGATTTTCCAAGAAACCTCCACATAAGAGCAGTTGCTGCCCGATTTTTGCTGTAACGTTGTTCTTCTTGAAAATTTTATTTTTCGTTCATAACGCAACGCGAATCATGAAATTTTACCCTGGCAGGGTGTGCTGAAGCCGTGCTATTGATAACCTTGGTTTTACTTACACAAGAACAAGCCGAAGGCTTGACGTATCCCATTCAACTGTTTCCAAAATCTGCTGGTACAGGGTGACTGGTAGTCATTAAAGGGGGCTGGGCAAGGTCAACCTCGAGCAACAACGGCGATTCATGACCGTTATTTCTGAATTTCCTCGTTGAGAGAATAATTCGGTACTGTTACGTACCTTCAAATTCAACTTCCATCGCCAGAATAGTAGAATGCAAATTAGCACTGATACGATACGACAAAGTTCAAGGAATCTGGTTTAAGGCTTTGTGTCACAGCTCTAACCGCAGCAATAGAAGAAACCGATTGAATTTTGCCAGGGATTTTGTCATTTACATTGCGATCGACGTTCTCTAGTGTGCTGACATCGAAATGAGAAATATGCCCATGGTAAATTTTTACCTACCTTTTGTTTTTGATGAACGTTCAATAGTGGTGTGAAGAGGAATTTCTTAGTACTGCCGCAATGGTCTGGGTATTGTAAATAATGGAACCCTGATTAGTCTGAAGTACGTTATAGATATTTCAGAAGAATATTGTTCAATTTGTGGTAAACATGAGTGGAAACAATCTGTTCATGCACGATAACGCAATACGTCACCAAGCTCATGTCATTAGGAAGCTTAAGATCACGAAACCACTTCAATTACCACAATCTCCCCAATAGAAGGTTGAGACTGACCGAAATTCGAAACGGAATGGATCAGAATATTATAAAGTAATTGATCTTGAGTATGAATTGTAGATGTCATGCGGTAATTCTTGCCAGGGAAGAAAATATCCGGTATTAATAGGTTTTTGAGGATTTTGATTCATTCTAAATATTTTACATTTTTCAATATTAATTTTATTTTAATCTCTATGAGAATCATTTTTATTTCGATTGTTCTCAAGCATTCCTTAGTGCTGGTGCATTATAGGAAAAATAATTCATCAATATATCTAAACTTCTTCTGAATAAATTCGAATTTTTGATTTTGTGCGTTAATTTCTTGGAGCAGTTTAATTTTCAATGGGTGAAAGTGATAATTTTGAGGAAGTGTGCTTGATCAATGATCATTTTATCTCAAATTTTAGTTTATTTATATAAAGGTGCGCAACTTAGTTCTCGCTGTTTGTTAATAGATGGCTCCAGCAGTAAGTGCTCGTCGATTTTTCATATCAAGAACATCTTGGACAAAGCTTAGACATATGGTAAACAAACCACTGTGGCACATTAGTAATTTTGTTTTTGCGTCATATACTTTTAGTTCTGAGAAAATGTCTGATTTTGTGACAAATATTCATCATTTGCGGAAAGTGTTGATTTTCTTCTTTTATTCGAAGAAAACGGCGGCTGAAGCTCATAGAGAGCTCCAAAAAGTTTATGGAGATGCTGCTCTAAGTGGAACAACGTGCCGGGATTGGTTCCGTCGCTTCCAAAACGGTGATTTCGAGGTGGACTTCCGTCCCCGTGAAGAAAGGCCTAAAATCTTCGAAGACGCTGAATTGAAGGCATTGATCGATGAGGATCCGTGCCAAACGCAAGAAGAGTTTGCTTCAGCCTTAGGAGTTACCCCCTAGGCCATTTCCAAGCGATTGCATGCTTTGAGAATGATTCAAAAGCAAGGAACTTGGGTTCCTTAAGATTTGAAGCCAAGGGACGTTGAGCGTCGTTTTTTCACCTGCGAACAACTGCTCCAGCGGCAAAAAAGAAAGGGTTTTCTTCATCGCATCGTAACGGGCGATGAAAAATGGATTCATTACAGCGATCCAAAGAAAAAAAATCTTGCTTCTACGTCATCGCCGCTGCCGAATATTCACGCTGCGAAAGTTATGCTGTGTATTTGGTGGGGCCAAGTCGGTGTTCTTTATTATGAGCTGTTGAAACCGAACGAAACCATCACTGGGGAACGGTATCGAACCAATTGATGAGATTGAGTAAAGCACTGGAAGGAAAATGGTCACCGTACGAGCAGAGACAAGAAAGAGTAATTCTACAGCATGACAACGCTCGGCCTCATGTTGCCAAACCCGTTAAAACCTACTTGGAAACGCTCAAATGGGAAGTCCTACCCAACCCGCCATATTCCCCAGATATTGCACCATCCGATTATTACTTGTTCTGTTCGATGGCACATGGTCTGGCTGATCAGCAGTTGCTCATATGAAGAACTCCAAAAATGGCTTGATTCGTGGATAACCTCAAAAGACGAACACTTCCACCTTCGCGGTATTCGAGCTCTGCCAGAAAGATGGAAATAAGTTGTAGCTAGCGAAGGGCAATATTTTGAATGATTCATTTGTAATAATTTTTCACAATGAAGTTGTATTTTTTTGAAAAAAAAGCGAGAACTTTGTTGCAGACTTAGAAATCTTGTAATCAAGTAGAAACAAATTTTTCATGAAATTCGTTGTGGTCGTGAACAGATGCACCAGAATGATGCCATAATTGTCAATGCAATAATATTTGGGTTAGGAATATGTGTCGAGTAGCAAAACATCCATTAATTGTTGCTTACAACATCGATGAATCAATTGATCGGTAGTTTCATAAAAATAGGAGAACAGTATTCTTTTATAGCCTTTTATAGTGGAATAAAAATGCATAATGAAAAGAAACCCGCTCAGAACATTAAATAATTTCATTCAAAAGGATTTGATAAAATGTGCACATTGAAAAATAGGTAGGGATATTTGGTATTTCATGGTTGGTGAGTTACTGGTTTTGAGAGAAAATTACTGCGATAAGTTGAATGTAATATGTAAAACCAGTAACAATATCAAATACCGGGTGTCTCTTCTTTCAGGAAAAAATTAATTGAATTTCCATTAATCAATTTTTCTTGAAATAATATTGATTTATCTAATTATCTTAGAAAAATATGATCTACTCCTAGGCATGCTTAAATTAGATCATTCAGAGAGTCTTGGGGATAGTATACTAAGTCCATCAAATCAAACAATTGTTGCCGATTTTGAAAATCATGTTGCCGCTCAGGCACTTATCCAAAACAATATCAGCTCTGCGATTGGAAAGGGTACCACCCCAAACTATTCTACTACTCCCTCTGTAGCTGTATACTTCCTGCATTTCTCTACGACATTGAAGATTACTCTGCTGTCTCCACTATTTCATTTCTCTAGAATCAGAGTCTAGTCCAAACAAAGATTCATCTTGAATAAAACACAGAGCGGTGTTCAGGTCTCTATTCCATATGACTTGGAGCTCATTTTAATTGATTTGCGCGATTCCTTTTGGGTATTGGGTGTACGAAAAATTTAATGAATCATATGGTGAAAAATAGCCATACTTTTCATAATATATTTATATTTTCTCTTATATTACTCGTTTCTTAATAAACTAAAATTGAGAATTATGGAGAATGTTTCTTATTGCAATATGGCAGAAACAAAAGATGATCTAGAAAAACAAAAGCCTTTTTCGGATTTAGCTTATCAGATTACCCCAGGAATATTGATGTTGGTCCTGTAGCAAAATAGCTGTTCATTATTGTAATTTTATCTCACCTTTTATTGTAACCTCGAAATATGATTGAAATTGAATCGTAAATAATTGAAAACGGTGATTTCAATTGAAATACCTAACATACATGAATGCAGGGGAATTATCAATCACTCTTCAAATCTACAGTATTTAACAGTACATAGAGATCAATTCAATCAATTGTGAAATACACTGAGCCACAAAATTAATGCACAAAATCGAAAACTCGGAATCGCTCAGAAGAAGTTTAGATTTATTGAAGCATTACTTCTTCGGTAATCCTCCAGCACGATCAAATGCTTGAGAAAAATAGAAATTGGAAATGGTACTCATAGAAAATGAAATAAAACTAATGCTGTGAAATCTTTGGAAAAAAGTTCTCGAAAACTTGTTAAAATCGGATATTTCGACCCCTGGCGAGAATTACTACATGACATCCACAATTCATACTCAAAATCAATGACACTTTAGTATTCTGCTTAATTTCATTCTAAATTTTGATCAGTCTATTCGAACCGTCTGGTTTAGTTGGCTTCTTAATCTTCAATTGAAAATGTACCAGACATGTTCGATGAGTTTGAAGTCTGAACTTTTGTAGGTTACTCCATTGAAATGGTTTCGTGATCTTTAAGATAGTTCCTAACGGTTCGAGCTTGGTGAGGTCTGGCATTATCATGTATAAACCAGAAGTTCTCGAATAATGAACTTGACTATAAAGTTCGATTAACTCCTACAAACATAAAAGAAGTAACAAACATAATTTTGAACTTGAAAAATAGGAAAAGTAGAGGTTTTGACGCAATATCAGCTGAAATATTGAAAACTGGAATCGATCTCTTTGTTTCGCCAATTACACATTTAGTGAATTCGATTCTACGTAAGGGTATATTTCCTAGTGCACTGAAAACTGCTGTAGTAATACCATTATATAAAGGTGGTGAAATGTAGTAACTACAGACCTATATATTTGTTGTCTAATTTGTCCAAAATTGTTGAAAAGGTTATTAAGGAGAGATTATCAGTATACATGACTAGAAACAACATTTTATCCGACTTTCAGTATGGATTTAGGGAAGGAAGGTCGACACAGGATGCCATTGGGAAAAAAATTTATAAGGCTTTCAATGACAATAAGGTATCACTATGTGTTTTGATTGACCTGGCTAAGGCTTTTGATACGGTGGAGCATGGCATCTTGTTAGACAGTCTGAAACAAATTGGTTTTGGAGATGTTAAGTTGAATTTGATGAAATGCTACCTTAAAGACAGGAAACAACTTGTCAAATTGAATGGTGTGGTGAGTGAGTTGGGCACGCTCGAGTATGGTGTACCCCAGGGTACCGTCTTAGGGCCCACACTATTCACAATATATTTAAATGGTCTGCTGCTTATGCAGACAAGCGGGGATATCATAAGTTATGCAGATGACACACTCATTTTTCATTCAGCTAAAAACTGGAGAGAATTAAAACTATTGGTAGAGTCAGATTTCTAAAACATAAAAAACTGGATGGCGGACCACCTTTTAACTATTAATTTCGAGAAAACTAAGTATATTCCTTTTTGTATAGATCAGCGGTCTCTACCTGATGGCTTGCCCCTCTCTATAAGCGACGAAATGTCTACAATTGAAATCCCTTGTACATATTAATGCGAGTACCTTGGAGTAATTAACGATTCTCATTCAAATTGGGATGCACATGTAAGTAGACTGATTGTAAGACTTAGGGGACTAGTAACCAGATTCAAACATTTTTCAGGAATTATTGACATAGATTACCTAAAAATTATTTATTCGGCTCTTGTTGAGTCGCAAATGCGTTACGGAATAATTGCATGGGTTGGTGCCTATAAAAATGTCTTAAATAAGTTGGATATTCAACAAAAATGGATATTGGAAATTATATATAAGAAAGATATCAGTTTCTCATCTAAGATGTTGTATGAAATATCTGGTGTATGGGACAGTAGACAGCTGTTTTGCTCGGCCATTTTAAATCACTTAAGGAAGAATATGGAGTGTCAGGAACTGATCGCACACGACTCCAATACTCGACATAGTAAATTTTCACTTGTTGTTCCAAAAATGGTTAAGACAATTAGTCGGAGGAGCTACTCCTTCATTAGTCCCAGAATGTTCAACAGACTGCCTTTGAATCTAAGAATTACAAAAATATCAAACAATTCGAAACAAGTTTAAAGAAATGGATAAATAATACGAATAAAGATTATATCACTAATTTAATTGATTTGAAAAATAATGCATAGATCACAACTCAAATCATAACATTCATAAAAACATAAACATAAATAAATGAAATTTGAATGGAATATATGACCTTCAGCTCTCTCATGTGCCCATATTATTATTATTATTGTTGTTTTGTATGCCTTTCTGTTTCTGTTAGTGTGTAAGTATTGTGTACAGGATTTGAAATTATTGATTGCGTGTATTCATGTGTATACAGATATTTTGTGAGTATATTACTTTGATTTGAAATATTAAAAAAAACTAAACACTCACCACAGGTATATAAACCTTTGTGAGTACCTATTGAATCTTTATTGTGTGGAAAATTCGATGTTATTTTATGAACCAGAATTAAATTGAGACGGAAAGTGTTTGACCAATAGGTTGTAATCATATGCAATAAAGATATATTATTATTATTATTATGTTTGTAGCAATTGCTACATGTTCTTCCAAACTGTCTTTAACGTACCTCTGAGCATTCACAGTTTCATTATTTATGACCAGATCAGTGCGGGCGTTTTGAGAAATTCCTTCTATACTATTCTTGAACCCCCACTAGGACCATAGGTAGGTAAAACTTGGTATATATCTTTCATTTCAACGATTGCACACTAGAGAACATCGATCACAATGAAAAAGACGAAATCACGATTCATCAGTTAGCTTCTAACCAATTGACATGTTCCCTGGCAAAATCCAATCGGGGTCATCCATGTGCTGAGGTTAGAGCTGGGCCTCGATCTACGACACGAGACCCGAAATGAAACTCCTAGAGACCATGTTCTCATTTATTATGTTATAATAAAATGCTCCACGTTGATTAAACTCTTTTTAAAATTAAAAGGAATCGCCCTTAGGTATTGAACATTCACTTCCAGATAGGGATTGACATCGGACTGGTAATTTTCATAATTGTGATTGAATAATCCGTAACTATCTAGTTTCACTTCGTCAGTACATTTGGTATACTGAGAGAAATAGGGATTTTCCCTTTTCTTTTCCTGCCGTCGCTGATAAAGCCTTGGCTGTAGAAACAGAGATTTCCTCATCCTAGAAGGTAGAAACTTATTTTATCTGGGTATTCGCGAAACCCTATACACTCTCTGTTTCAAGTTGGCTAAATGCAATTGAGGGATCTGCAATAACAGCTCCCAAAATATCTTATTTATTGTAACTTTTATAACTGAGTTTTCTCAAAGAACCAGTATTCATGAGATTTTGTAATATAAACTTGTGAAGTGAAAACGAGCAGAAAACTTGTCTGCATCAGAATCATACCCATTCTGAACGAAGCGTACTAACATAGAATTTTTCAGTTTTCAAAATGCACAAACATATTTCAATCAAAAAGTTTTCAGCTAATTATTTGTGAATCAACAATATGAATTAAATAATGGATTGATTTTGACATTAATTATTGTGAGGAAAGAGTTGAAAACATTTTAGAAGTTTTGTGTAAGTTCATACCATGATGATGTCCCAAAATATTCAAAGAATTTTCATTTATAGAAAACTTCTTCCAGGAAACATTCTTTCTAACTGTCAATACAAAACACAAGTTTATATTTCAATTCGAAAACTATTCAACAAAAACGTCGCTGCATTCCATTCAAATAGATTGTCAAAATAGTTTTCACCTAACTCTGATAAAAACTGAGATTTTATCATATGCCGAAATCTCGAAATCCAAAATAATTCGACAAATATATATAGCTGCGATCTGTTGACGAATGAATTTTACTGGAAAATCGAAGACTAAGATGGAGGAGTTATTTTTCTCTATTTGCAGTATTCATAGATGACGAAATAAAACATCGAAAATGGGCGTCAATATGTGGCTTATTGTTTTAAATTGATGATAGCAGTTCGGAAAAAGGTTTCACGGAAAGAAAATTTAGTAAAGCTACCATGGAATTGGAAATTTCAGCAAGAACTGAGACCAAAATTATAAAGAAAGATGAATGATCTGGTGAATAATCTGGAAATTTATTGAAATTTTGTTGAATAATCTGTAGGCAGCTGGTATCAAATAATAAAAATAAAATAAAGGATGACATGACTTGTTGACTACTGAAAATAAATCAAGTTTCAAATTTTTATTAACAAGAATTTCGAATTATTTATATATTTGTATTTATCGCAATATAATTCGCTGCATTGATTAGCACGGACCTTTGACACCTCTTCACCAAAAATTCTATTATTGAAATACTTTTATATTGAGAAATTAATGTTTTGAAAATTTGGTATCATATGGGTTCATTATTCCAATTGAATTTCTGAGTTCTTTCGGTACTGCAGCTATATTTTTACCTAATGTAAGTTTTAATCGAATAGTTACGCTCACCTATGAAAATCATGGAATTATTCATGAATACAAAGGACCACGCACAAAATGTACTAAAACTTTTCGTCAATTGTACTTCGAAACCCCCCGATTACAATTCTGCAATAAAAAACATACCTCAATTGATTCGTTTCTGAGATACAGGCTGTTTAAGTGTGATGGAGTTTGAAGCGGATTTTTCCTAACTCCCCTTTTTTCAACTGTAAATTCTGTTTACAGTATTTTCGAACAAAAAAAAATGTTTTTCAACTGGGAGGTCATAGACGTGTTGATAAATGCATTGGAAGACCTGTCTTTGTATACATGGCGGACCATAAAAAATCGTGGAATTGATAAAGGAATATCTCCGTTTTCTTTCAATGGAAAACTGCAGAACGGCGTGAATTTATTAGAATCTTCACTTCGAGCGTTCTTATGCTAGAGATCACACAACTGTGACTCTCCTTGAATATACAGGGTATCTCATGAATGGCCGAATATTGAAAAAAAAATTATTTCTTGGGAATTTTTTTTCGATGAAAACATCATTGAATTGTAATGCGGAGGAATAGTGTGAGTGTTTTTGTGTGTCCGAATGAGTCTAAATTATTTGTTTCAGATGTTTTTTATATACAGGCTGTTTGAGTTCGATGGATTTGAAGCGGAATTTCGACAACTTCACTTTTTCAACCGTAAAATATGTTTGGGGTATTCTTGAACAGAAAAAAATATTTTTCCACTAAGAGATCATCAGAGTGTTGATGTATGCAACAAAAAACTTGTCTCTATATACAGGGCAGACCATAAAAAATTGTGAAATTGATATTAGAATATTTTGGTTTTTCAGGAATGGAAACCTGCAAACAGCATCAGCTTATTTCTATTATCCCTTTCGTTTTTACGTTACTACTGACAATTTCCATAATTATACAGGATGTTTCATAAATGCCTGGTTCATGAGAAATACTGATTCCTTACGTTATGATTGCGATTGAACAGAGAAATGTTCGTAGGTCCTTTTCATTGAGTATTTTTGTCTGCTTACTCCAACTAGAGTTACAGGATCGCAAAATATTAGCACTTTATTGAACTGAATTCATAGTTTTTCAGCAAATCTGTTTCGGCTAAATCCGAGGGCTTAGGAAAAAAGTTAAGTAAAATAGTTTTGTGCAGTGACCTCCCCATTTTGAGGAATCTATTGAATGACATCAGTCTACCGGTATGAGCCTCGAACATTTTCTGGAGCATATACGTACCTTTATTATTTTCCAGGAATATCTTTGCTTTTGCTGACATAGAGAGAATATGGGCATATACAAGACTAGGAATGTTCAATTTCTATGATCTGACAATCAAAGAACAAAAAAAATTTGACAGTTGTTAGTAGAATTAAAATTGTTAGCAGGTATTCGTTTCTCATCGATTTAGATAGATTTTTAGGTGAAGCTTCTTGAAGTATTAATTTTCGATCGAAGTGTGAAACTTTCTGAAGTTGGCGATAATCCGCTTCAAATCCATCGAACTCAAACAGCCTGTATATCAAGAACATCTGAAACAAAGAATTCAGACTCATTCGAACACACACAAACACTCACACTATCCCTTCGCATTACAATTCAATGATGTTTTCATTGAAAAAAAAAATTCTCAAGAAATGATTTTTTTTTAATATTCGGCCATTCATGAGATATCCTGTATATTCATGGAGACTCACAGTTGAGTAATCTCTAGCATAAGAACGCTCGAAGTGAAGATTCTAATAAATTCATGCCGTTCTGCAGTTTTCCATTGAAAGAGAACTGAGATATTCCTTTATCAATTTCACGATTTTTTATGGTTCGCCATGTATACAAAGACAGGTCTTCCAATGCATTTATCAACACTTTTTTGACTTCCCAGTTAAGAAATATTTTCTTTTCGGTCCAAAATGTCCAAAATGTCGACTTGTTCATTGATGAGTCTACCTGAGTGTTTGTGTTTGTAGATTTCTAAAGTTTCCCAAAGATCTACCTTCCAATATTTATTATCTGTATGCAAACTTTCAAACTATGGGTCGAAAGAGTGACTATTTTCTAGGAGATGATTCGCGTAATTTGAATCTAATTTTTATTTAAAAACTGCGTTTATGTTGCAATATTCTAATATTAAAATTTCTATGTGTTCTACCAATGTAGAAATTATTACAGTCATTGCAATTCAATCTATAAACACCTGGTTTATCATTTTATCTGATTTGGTTTTATTATTTTTATATATTTGCCTAAGCTATTACTAGTTTGGAAAGCTATGTTGATACTCAAGAACAATTCAGTTTCTCACTTGTAATGTAGGTTAAGCTGTTGAATTCTTGTTTGAATTTATCGACAGGGTCAACTTCATTCAATGCGATTCTACTTTGTTTTTATTTAAAATATTATTTATTATTTTGGGATTGTAACCATTATGTATGTACTACATCCA
Organism: Cryptolaemus montrouzieri; assembly: GCA_013387265.2. Lineage (NCBI taxonomy): Eukaryota > Metazoa > Arthropoda > Insecta > Coleoptera > Coccinellidae > Cryptolaemus > Cryptolaemus montrouzieri. The sequence goes on from JABFTP020000103.1 coordinate 22,254,033, forward strand.
AGAATTGAATTCACAACCGAAATAGAAAGCAATAATTCAATAAATTTCTTTTTCAAAGAAAAATCAGATTCAAATTACGTGAATCATCTTCTAGAAGATAGTCACTCTTTCGACCCTCAGTTTGAAATTTTGCATACATATAATAAATAATGGAAGGTAGATCTTTGGGAAACTTTAGAAATCAACAAACACAAACACTCAGGTAGACTCATCAATGAACAAATCGATTTAAGTTCTTCACCTGTATTGAATCTCTTCAGGGAGCAATCTATTCCTCAATTTTATTGGATATATCTGTCATCAATAACCACTTAAGAAGAAGCAACCCAATAAGCTTTTAATTACTTAAGAACATATGTATTTATATTCTCATTCTTATCTATGTATAGTTGTTATAATTTCTGTACATTCATTCGTCTGAAGAAGCTACGGTGTAGTGAAACGCGTTACAAATCACAATTATTAAGTAAAATTCCTAAAACACATTACTTGTTTTTATTATTGATGAACAAATTCTACCACGTAAAAGCCTCTCAAATTCAAACTATATTATATGGAAACCTATTGTAGGTTGGAGGCGACATCAATTCTTTATTGTGTTATTGTTGAATACAGAAGTTCTTTCAATTTCTGAAATGACTGCTAGTTGATTTTTTCCTTCAAACTAACCAAACTTCCCCGTGGATATTTTTGTATTTATGGTACTTGTTGCCCTTCGAAACAAAATGACTAGAACGAACGTACTAAGATTTGAAATCTCAGTGTGCCAATCAACAAATTCTGTATGACTTGATATATTACCTACTTCTATTGAACCTGTACTGATACGGCAATAAGCGATTATCAAGTGAACTCAACTTTATGCTTTTACATTTATCAAGTTTTCCAGCAGCTTAAAAAAGGTTGATGTCAAGTCTAGCAAAATCATGTCAAGTGAAATTTTTGATTTTTCTAAAGCTTGAATTTTAAGTCAAATTAAGTTTTTCGAGAATTCTTCAAGTAATTTCGATTTGATGAAACCTTAGACGCAATATTCCAAATTCCAAATAATCCCACAAATTGTTAAGAGATGATCAATTAAAATTTGGAATATAGTTCATTGGTCTTTATGAAGAATAATTGTTGAATTGTATGAGTTGAGCTTAAAATACAATTTCCTAATGAATATCATGCAATGAGATGAGCAGTAAAAACCAATTGGAAAACTTGTACAAACTTCATAATTTCAGTTGCTGAAAATAGCGTACTACTAAACTCCATCTATAAATATGAGCATGTGAACGAACTGAAATTTTCCGATATTCGACATGGAATAGAAGTATTGTTGACTAAAATTAACTGCCGTTCAAAGCCACCCAGTTGAAGGCAAATTGAATTTGATACATATCCCATAATTCAAAATTTTCATCCTATAGTGGGAATGAATATTCTCGAAAGAGAATGATAATTTTGTTTCAGGGCATTATGTAAACCCCTCGTATTTTAGTAATAAATTTCATGCCAGTACTCTTCATTTAAAATATGTGAGTATGATATAAATGAAAAATTCGGTTAACTGAAAACTTTATCCAACTGAATCCTCATTAAATAGGGGGTATTCTAGTCTAGAGCCCTACGTTTTGGGTATTTTTCAAACTAGGTTAAAAAATTAAAAACATTTTTACTATCCATTCTTTCATACAATATTTATTGATTTTGAAAGTATATAAAAAAATTGAAATAAAAATCCAAAAATATTGTTGAAGTGGAGGTTCCAGTCAAACGGTGCTACTTGGTTGACATGATTCCAACCCTTCTAGTGATCTAAATCGAACAAACAAAAACATTTCCTAATAAGTAAAAATGTCGCTATCTCATGGACCTTGGCCGAAAAGAAAAATTCACAAAATATCGTCCACTTGAAAAAAATTTTTTTTACCCCTGTTTTTCGACCTTTACGAATTTTTAAAAAATACTTCAAATTAAAATTTTTCAAAATCCAAGATCCAAGTTGATGAAGAGATGTATAAAGAAGATTCTCACAAAATTTCTAAGGAATCGGTCAGATAGAACTTGAGATATCGTGTCAACCACCTCAACAAAAGTTTTGAGAAAAACGCGTTTGAAGTTTGAGAAAGATTCCCAGTAGAATAACTCAGATAATAATATTCAATACTCACTTTGGATTAAACGGCGATCCCATATTAGATTGGACCTTCTTCTTTCTCAAAATCGAGATTTTGTGAAGTTCTTTCTTCTAAACGAGCTGTTCTGCCTGCTTTTGAAGCAGCAGAAGCTCGTAGTTCAGAGCGATTAATCCTCGGCCGGCTTAGGTGCTGGCGCACAAAATCCGCTGTATCTTCCAAAATAGTTCGAATTTTGAGAAATCCTTTTAAAAGCATATTTTTGAAGGTCTAAGCTTTGAAAATATGCAAAAAAATAGATTTTTTCAATTATCTAGACCAGAATACTGCTTTTACTATAAAAAAGAGTTGAATCTAAATTTTATGTATCTACCTATACTTGTTGGTGACGGATTTACATTAAGTGTGCCCGAAATGAATTTAAGAAAATGAAGGTAATATTCTCACATATTAAATTTTTTTTGAATTTTTTCGATTTCGACTCTGCTTAAGGTGTGTGTTCTATTGGACCAATATGGACGGAATCTTCGCCATTGTCTGTACATAGACGGGTGATTTTACGTAGTGTAGTGTAGATAGTCAATTTCAGTGACTACTTGACGTGTACTGAGACAAGTGGCGCCATCCTGTTGAAATTACCTGTTTGTGAGATCTCTAATACACCTCAGCGACATGCTTTCATTGGCTGCTTTAAAATTTTATACTCCACGATTGATACACTATAAAATTGACTACTCAACCAGATGGCGCTGTATAACATCGTTCGTTAATATTTCGATATTTCAATACCGTTAAACTCTTCAAGTTTATAAACACTGCGTCAAGAAATTAACGCTTAGAATCGAAAACTCACTTTTATTCAGAAGTTAATCATGTTGAAATATTATTTTTTCCATAATTTATCACTAAAAAATGCTTGAGAACAATCGAATTGAAAAATGGTACATAGAAATAGAAATAAAACTAATAATGAAAAATGAAAAACATTTGCGAGAAATCAAATTCCTCAAAAATCGGTTAATACCTGATATTTTCATCCCTGGTGAGGATTCCTGCATGGCATCTACGATTCATACTCAAAATCTTAGAACATTCAGATCCATTTTCACATTTTCACCCATGTTTGCAGCAAATGGTTCAACATGTTCTTTTATTTACGATGAACTGATCCGGTATTGAAAGTAATTCCTTTTCATACCCTTATTGAACCCCCATCAAAACATTCTAAGGTGAAAATTTGCACTTGACTCATTTGTGAACATAACTCTCTCCCAACAAGCTGCGTTAGAGATAGGCTACGACACGAAACCTCGAAACAAATTACGTGAGACGTTGTCATGTCTTTTCAGTGTTAATTAGCACCCCACGGTTTGTCGAAGCTGCATTTGAAGGTATCTATCAGTTGAAAATCGTTGTCTCAACTATATTGGTTGAGGTCGTCCTTGCCCAAATTTTTTTTATGACTACCAGTTCCTCTGTACCTGCTAATCTTTCTGTTATTCAGTATAAGTCCAGCATAGGACCTTCATGCTGAACAACTAACTGAATGGTCGAATAGTTCCATTGTGGAGGATGTTTGGTTGAAGATACGAGTTTCTGGTGCAAAAAACCTTTTCCTTGGTGTATGCTTTTTTCTTCCAGAAACAAGTAGAAACGATTATTAATATTATTTTGACTGTATTACTCCCCTTGTGGAAAATGAGTGATTTCAATCTTAGCCTGCTTAGTTGGTCATTTGATGACAGTCAGGATAAACTTGTAAGCAATTTAGTTCAGAATGACGTTTGTACTGGTTCTGCTGACTTTCTTTCGTATAATTCTTTGATACAATAATTGTGAAATCAGTGTTTTAAAAAGTTTTCTACCTTTTGTCACAGAAGATCTACATCATCCGTCCCTAGAGGTTTATGTTCACATGGACCTAGATAGGAGAACTATCGATAAATCACGTTCTTTGTTTAAATTCTTTAACGCAGATTATAATTCTATCAATGATGATCTGTTGAGCGCTGAGTGGGACTCGATTTTGTCTACTGAGGATGCTAATATTTGTGTTGAAAATTTTTATTCATCCCTGAACCAAATTATTGATGAAAGAACAAAAAAATTTAAAAAATATCCTCCTTGGTTTTGTGAGAAAACTATTAGGCTTATTGAAAAGGAAACAAGATATAACACTAAATTCAAAATGTATGGAAATAGCCTTGATTATGAAATTTTTGTGATTCTCCGAACACGGTGTAAGAACTCAATTAGCAAAGACTATGATGAACATATATCCTCTACTGAGGATAACATCATCAAAAATCCCAAGCCATCCTGGTCATATGTATCTGATTGTGAATAAGTGGAGCCAGTCCCACCGGTTATGAATCTTGATGATAAACCTTATAAAGACAATAACTCAATATCGAAAGCGTTTACTGAATATTTTGCTGGTGTGTTTGAGGACCCAAAAAAACCAGTTATTTAAAAAAAAACAAAAGTCTTGTTCATCGATATCGCTAACTAAGATTGAATTTTCTACTATTACTGATAAGTTATCAATCCTTAATATCGGTAAGGTTCCCGGACCTGATTTCATTCCTCCCTTTTTCATGAAATCGTGTGGCCCGGTTCTGTCTGTGGCGTTACAAATAATTTTTAATAAATCTCTGAAGCATGGGATATTTCCGAATAAGTGGAAAGTTGCAAAAATTACACCTATTTTTAAAAGTGGCAAAAAATCTTATTTCTAACTATAGGCCAGTCTCCGTTCTGAATCAGTTTGGCAAAACTTTTGAGTCAATTGTCACCGATCATCTTTTTTACCTATGAAGCTCAAATGGGTTTATTAGAGGAAGATGAGTACTGACGAATTTGACTCCATATATAAATTTTCTATCAAAGGACTTTGATGATGCGTTACAAACTCATGCAATTTACACTGAAATGGCTAAAGCCTTCGACTAGGTACATCATGGTACATTGATTGATATCTTGTCTGATTTCGGTATGGTTCACTCGTTGGTGGTGTGGATACAATCGTATCTATCGAATATGTTGCTATAAACGGAGTAGTCTCATTTCTTGTCTCGGTTACCTCTGGGTTCCCTCAGGGATCCCATCTTGGCCCTCTCCTTTTCGCCATTTATATGAAGATGTTTTCGATTGGTTTCAAAATAGCCATCATGAACTTTATGATGATGACCTAAATATTTATAGAAGGATCGAGTCCCATACAGATGCAGAGTTGTTTCAGAATTACTTGGATCGTTTCTCTTCCTTTTGTCAATCTAGGTATTTTATGCTTAATATAGATAAATGTCAGCACATCATTTTCAGCAAGAATGTCATCATCATACATACATCGTCACGGAAGCTTTCAAAATGCTCGGCTTCATACTTCGAGTTACCAAATGTTTAAAAAAAAACCTTAATTAAATACATATGTCATATAATACCAGTGATTTCAGGACTGCAATTGTCTATACTTAGACGAAAGATTTTATGCAGCTTAGCGTGAGTAGATGATTTCGGTGGCCATTTGATGTGTACTATGTTAAGTTGCGCCACCCTATTGAAACTACATGTTTTTTAATCTCATTAATATGATATCATTCCCCACTTATAAATATTACCCTTTGCGATAGATACGCTTGATGAAATTAGCTACTCAACATCAGATGACAATGTATGCCTTAGTTTGTTAACATGTATATAGTTTGCATTTCAATACCACAATACTCTTCGATTTTATCTATTTCTGAAAATGCTTACTTAAGAAAGCACGATTTACAAAAAAACTGTGACCATGAGCAAAGCTCGTTAGCCCAGATATTGTTACGAATATAAGTCGGCACTGAAAGCTCAATAATCGCCACATTCATCTCATAAAATTCAAATTGTTCCTCGTTTGTTATACCTTCCTGAAAAATTACCGCCGTATATAACACGTTATAATAATATTACACTAAATTGTGAGGAGCAACAATTGAATAATTTGACAATCATACAGTGGCGTAACAAAATTTGCAACATATGACCGAGCATGCATGATAACGTTATCGTCTAGTTAATATTCACGTCAGTGTCATTCAAACCCATGTATCATTATTAATTTAACTTGTTTGAATTTTTCACACTTGAAAGTAACGCGTTCGCTTTAATAAAACAGTAGCGTAGGCAGGTACAATTGGGGTGTAACAAATTTGTTATTCTAGTAGAACTTTACAATACAGTGCAACTTCACTAGTCAGGCCAGATATCGACTATGGAAATGCCCGAAATTATGAAGTAACTTTCATTTTTCAAAATAGAAACAACCCAAAATCTGTTGAAGCCGAGTTTATTATAAAAATATCCAAAAGTTGAACAAAAATAGTTTCTATTATAAAACAGAATCAAATTATAGAATTTCCATTCATTATAAACTTTCCTCATAGAAAATATAGAATTTAAATATAATATGTGGTGCTCATTTGTTTTGAGTTATCGAAATTTATTGCATGACCTGTATGTAATTTTGTAGATAAATGGCGGATGAGATGGATTTATTTTTAGTGCTCTTTTATGTTCCCTTATTCTTTCTTTTATTCGTCTATTAGTTTGGCCGATGTATATCTCGTCACAATTTCCACATGGTATAGAGTAAACTCCCTGATTTTCTAATGGAACGTTGTCTTTCGGGTTTCTGAAAATTTTTCCGATAGTTAAGTATGGTTTGTATGCCGTTTTAATTTTGTATTTCGTCAATGTTCTTCCTATTTTATCTGTTACTCCTTTGATATATGGTAAAACAGTTGTGTTCCTTTGTTCTTCTTCTTTCGCCTAGTGAATGTGTCCCTTATAGCTGCTCTTATTGTGTTTTTGTTGTATCCATTATTTTCAAGAGCGTTGGTTATTGTAGATAACTCTTCATTTCTGTGGCTGCCATCTGTGAGTGCTACCGATCTGCTTATGAGCGTTTTGACCACTGATTGTAATTGAGCTGGATGGTGGTATGATGAGGCATATAAGTATCTATTTGTGTGGGTTGATTTTCTGTATACTGAGAATTGTGAATGCCCGCTTTGTGACTTTGTTAAGAGGAGATCCATATATGGCAACTGTCTGTTTGATTCTTTTTAAATATGAATGTTATGCTCGCATGGATTGAATTCAGGTGAGCTGTGAACGCGCTTAGGATTCTTCACCGTGGGGCTATATGATAACAATGTCGTCGACGTATCTCAGCCATATTTTGGGTTTCAGATGGAATTTTTTGTTGTGCTTAATGCTTGAAATTTGCCATAAATAAATTAGCAGTAGCTGGTGACAAAGGAGATCCGATGGGGGCTGCCGATGTTTGGTTGTAACGTTGGTGTTCGATACAATGTCTTTATGGAAATTTTCCTCGAGTCCCTCTAACGCCTCTTCCCTGGGAACGTTTGGAAATAAAGACACTATGTCTATATATGTCTATATATATATATATATATATATATATATATATATATATATATATATATATATATATATATATATATATATATATATATATATATATATATATATATATAAATATATATATATATATATATATATATATATATATATATATATATATATATATATATATATATATATATATATATATATATATATATATATATAAATATATATGTTTCGGCTGGATCGCACCAGCCATTTTCAAATCGGCGATTCTCCTTCAACTATAGCGTATGCTAGTGTACATAAACAACGTGCTATTGCTTATGACGTTTAAAATGTCCATCGATTCTACTCTGAACCTTTCTCGATGCTGCCGACTGAAATTATATATATATATATATATATCTATATATATATATATATATATATATATATATATATATATATATATATATATATATATATATATATATATATATATATATATATATATATATATATATATATATATATATATATATATATATATATATATATATATATATATATATATATATATATATATATATATATATATATATATATATATATATATATATATATATATATATATATATATATATATATATATATATATATATATATATATATATATATATATATATATATATGATATATATATATATATATATATATATATATATATATATATATATATATATATATATATATATATATATATATATATATATATATATATATATATATATATATATATATATATATATATATATATATATATATATATATATATATATATATATATATATATATATATATATATATATATATATATATATATCACTGATTTTTCCTTGAGCCTTTTGAGGAACAGTACGTCTTCTGTAGGATGATTATTCTGTTCGGCCCAACTGATAGTCAGGGAGATCGCATTGACAGTATCTGCATGTTTCACTTTTGCCATACTACTTAAACCATCCTCTGAGTCAGAAGATTCCTCTATGTTTTCAATATTCCTTCCTAGAGCATCCTGTATGAGCTCTTCTTCAGTCAAATCGATAACAAACTCTTTGTCTTCCACAGCCCAGTTGGTAATGTTCTCAATAGTTATTGATTTGATGCAACCTAATGCCAACAATTCTTCTTGAAATATTCAGATTATGCAATTGATTTATCTGATTCCACCACGTTATTTGTTAAAAAAAGCGGTGGTGTTCAACTGCAGTGTCACGATATCTAACCTTCATTGCGTTCCCTTATACTCCATGTTTGTTAATACTGGGCCATCACTCGCGAAATAAAACTTTGACCGGTGCCCATTGTTATAGTTGCTATTGATGTATTTGTTTCATGAACTAGAATATCCACATAGATTGCCTAGAGCACGATATATTGATATTTATAGGTATTCCCTAGACTTTTTGAGATGTTCATCAGTGAAGATCATCACATGATTAATTTTCTGTCTTGTAACAATTAGGGTTGAAAGTTAATTTCTAATAGCAACCTTTCCTAAACGCTTTCTCCTACTTGATATAATGAAATAGTTTGTACGCTACTGAAACAATTCATCGCTAGGTACGAATAGCAGTAGTGAAAATAGTACATTCGACGTACAACAGTTCAGGGAGCATATAACATAGGAAAACGGTACTTCGCTTCAAAGAGCTGGTAACTCTCCTTCCGGTACTTTTTGCTAGTTGTCACTCTTGAATGGTGAACCCGGCCAGCAACTAGTCATGGAGTCAACCTTGCGGAAATGACTGATGGTGGAGGAGGCATAATAGCATCGTAAATAACGCTTTCGAACTAAATTTCGATTTTCAATTCTGACAGTCGTTGGAAATATATTTCTGGATTATGGGGTCCAGGCGTTTATAGAACTAATTCTGGAATGCTGAAACATCTTTAGGAAAATAGTCGAATATCACTAAGACTCGATCTACAGTGTGGACAGAAAGGTAGAAATATTTTGTTAATTAAAATGAATTTATGGTTTTCACCGTATTGATAATTTTTTGACACGTCTCAATACACTGTGGTTTTATCAGATAAGTAGTAAATTCAGAAGGATGATGTGCCCTATACAGGGTGCTTCAACGAAAACTAAACAGAGGCTATATCTACCAAGATATTCATTTCTCATCAAAACGCAAAAACAGGTTAATTTTTGTTTCAAACGGTACATCTTTTGGGGTACAATACTTGCCTGAAATATCAACCCCCTAAGCGGGGGTTGCAATCCTTGAACATTTTGAATAGAGAAGATGGGTCGAGTGATGACTCAAAAGAAAGGTGGTATCTTTGTCTACATTGCCTTGAACGAATTTCCATTTTTAATTGAAAACTGTAAAAGATACAGGGTGAGCAACTGAAATATAGGGAAGACTATTTCCCTGAGACTATTCAAGTTTCAGTGAGGTAAAATGGAACAGATCCATGCTGATCAATGGCAGTCATCATCAAGTACCATCCTCATCTCGAATATCAACCCCTTAAGGAATAATTTCAGGTTTTCATGAATCCATTAGATTTCCATTTGAGAAAAAAAATTGATCAAAATCGATTAGGTTGACTTCAATAATTCTCTTTCTTCTTCAATCGCAAATGTTCGAAGTGGATGACATTTAGTTCCATACAACCCCGAATGTTTATAATACAAAATACAATAAGTTTGTTTGCTAAGTTTTTCCTTACTCTTTGATAAATCTCATTGTAACTGAATGGAACTGCTATGCTTCTTTTTACAATAGAAAGGGAAATGTAAGTTTCAAAGAAGTTATGGCATTTTGAGCGTTCTCATTTTAACCGGTTATCTATCTTTACCACAACCTCGAATGTACTGGGAAAAAGAATTGGATACACATTCAACTTTGGTATCCAACGCGATTTCGAGAGATAGATTTGAGTATATTATGTCCAATTTTCACAAAATCGACAATTCCAATATCAACACGCAAGACAAATTCGCGAAAGTTTGGCCATTATTTCAACATGAATGAAATATTCATGGATATGGCTTACCTATCGAAAAATCACAGCGTTGATGAGGCTATGGTAACCTATTTCAGGAGACATGGGTGCAAGCAGTAAATTTGTGGCAAGTCCATAAGTTATGGGTGCAAAATGTGGATGGGTACATCAAGATTGGGTTACGTCAATTGTATCAAACACAACTCACGTTTCCAAACTAAACAGGGAACATGGGGTCGGCGCAGGTGCTGTTCTCAGTTATTAAGATGCTCTGCAACAAAAGTGGCCTACCTACAACTTTCATTTGTTTTTTGATAATTGTTTCTATTCTGTGAATCTTCTAAATATGCTGACAGAGAGAAATACCAGAGGAACTGGATCTGTGCGCAAAAATAACCAAATTGCTAGGAAATCTATTTGTTAATGAGGTCCAACTGAAAAAGGCACCTCGAGGCAGTTGTGAATAGAAAATTTCGAAAGATAACCCCACTGTAGCTGTGCAATGGAACGATACTAACATAGTGACTATTTCTTCGAATTCTATTGGAATTGTCCCATTAGACACTGCCAAACGCTACTCGTATAAGGTATTTTCCTCTGGTTGGTTACTGCATCGACCTGAGCATTCACAATGCTGGGAAAATTTATATAATCAATCAAGGTAAATTGGATCATCTAGGATTCAAACGTCAGTTTGCATTGCTTCAACTTCAGAATAAGAATAAAAAAAAAGAAAGCAGTTTCGTAACAGGAAGACGATATGATAACATAGGTCATTTGGTAGGTCCAATAAAGCAGATCAAATGTCGACACTGTCATTCGAAAACTACCACCAGATGTCTTAAATGTGACGTTGGGTTGCATGTCGAATGTGTTTTTATGTTTCACACAAAACCATGATTGTCGTAGCACATTTTCCTAACGTCCTATACAGGGTGTTAAATAATAATATGTCATAACTTGAGGGGGTAAATCTAGGTGCAATTTTAGAAGAAAAAAAGTTTATATAAACATAGATCCGCGAAAGCTTCGTTACAGAGCTACAGGGTGTTTTTTCTTCAAAACTCCTGCAGTTTTTGAGATATTCAGCCCAAATTTAGAATGCAAGCTATTATTTACAGCCTCCATCATTACACGTCCTAAATTTCAACTGAAATTCACAAGGTATCTTCTTTTCCGAGACCATGTCTTCTTTTGCCCTTTCAAACTTTTTTGCAGTACGCCACTGATCAGCGTAGAATCAATTTTTGTCATCTTGGTTCAATTTAAAAACCTTTTTGACAAATGTAATTTTTTCGTATCTCCAACCCTTTCCGAGTGAAAAATTAATGAATTTGAATTATTTGAATTGTATGACGAGGATGACGAAATTGATTGCACTCTGATCAGTGGCGTACTGCAAAAAAGTTTGAAAGGGCAAAAGAAGACATGGCCTCGAAAAAGAAAACACCTTGTAGATTCTAGAGGCTATAAAAAATAGCTTGCATTCCAAACTTGGGCTGAATATCTCAAAAACTGCAGGAGTTTTGAAGTAAAAACCAATTTTCAACACCCTGTAGTTCCGTAACGAAGCTTTTGGGGACCTATGTTTATATGAAATTCTTTTTCTAAAAATTGCACGTAGATTCACCCCCTCAAGCGGTGACTTACTATTATGTAACACCCTGTATAAAGGACGGTATATTTCATTAGAAGTTTGTAATTGTTTGTTACTTTCTATAAACCTGTACTGCCTTCGAGCCAAAATAAATGATTTTTTCTAAAAATTCTATCGTTATTTGAGAAAAACTAGTTCAAGCATAAGTGGGTTAAACAGAACACGCACTAAATCGAACAATCTTTCAAAGAGGTATCACACAACCCATTTCTCACATGGATTTTTTTGGGGGCGGTAGTTGACAGGGAATGATGCGCAAGTGTTCGAATGAAAGAAAAATTTTTCTGATCCAACAAAATCGATTTTGATCTGGTGTTTTCCCCAAATAGAGAATGTGTGGATGTATAAAAACTTGGAATTGTTACAAAAATAATTACGAAGTCTTTCAGAGAAATATACCTTTACATATAGGTATCACACACACGGCCCTTTTTCCTTATTCGAAAATTCACAGTAGAAGCTGCGAGGCGTAGGGAGTCGATAGGAGGAGAACGAAACATGCAACAGAAAATGTCTCCCTCCAAACAAAAATCAAACTTTCTCAGTAAATTCGGAGAAAAAACAAACAAGCCTAGTTATGCAGGATGGTGCGTTTCATTTAAACACACTGTATACTAGTTTATATGGAACCCTCCTGTCAGAGTGGCAATCGTCCAGGATTTTTCTAACATATGTAACGCTTGCAACTGACAAAAATGTTACATTAAGTACTCTGACAATAACTTATTTAATTCTGACATCACACTATAGGGCCGATGAGTAAACAGATAGTATTGCGTGTTTCTATTCGGTTATGAGTCATTCGGAACTTTTTTTAGAAAACGGTCGTTCACTTTTCCCCGCCATTGTTAATTTCGTAGGGGTGAATGCAGCACCTGCTTTTATCAACCCGTTATACTTCATTTTATGGTCGTTAGGGGAAATCGCAAGTCACGAACGTTTTAATAAACGGAAGAGAGTTGCAAAATGATGCACACGTGATAGACCAGACGAAATAAACGTTCAACTTGGTAAAAATGTCCGCAATACCTATAAAGAAGTGTACTTGGTTTCCTGATTTAACACAAAATTGAAGGAATTCTGTAATCTTTTTTTTGAAATGAGGGCAATAAACACTGTGTTCAATAGAAAGTTTGATACTCTAAGTCTGGAAGAAGGTGCAGTATACGAAATCAACCCTCTACTCTCAGAACCCCCAAACTGAAAAATCACGGTGCGGTATTGCGGTAATGAAGTCGATTGGTAATTCTTTAAAAAGCTCTTTGAATTCTCTACACCAATACTTCAATTTCGAAAATCAGAATTGCCGCAAGATATAATATTTATTAAACTCGAAATACTTATAAAGGCTTATTAATTTAGGTAAAATATCAGAGTAGGCACAAGTCTGACTCAGAAAAAGAATTTGTAAGTTGTGGGTTTATTAATGTAGCTGAACTGAAAATCATCGTGTTGGTAATCCAATTTTCTGAATGTTTATTGCATTACTTTCAGGTTGGCTCTGCATTACAGTTTGTCCATATTGAATTGTTTATTGAAAATGTTCAACTCAATAGATTCAGTATTCTGGTGAAAGAATGGGAATAAATGGAAATAAGGAAACATTCTACCCGTTTCTTGAAACTTTGAACCAGAATGGAATTTTTACTATGTTTTTACTACCAACAAATTAATTAAATAGTAGATCGCAACTATTGAAAGAGAGATATTATTTGAATACATCGAAAATTATTATTATTATTATTATTGAAGTAATTTAAGGCTGAGGACAAGTCCTATAAAAGCCTAATAACAAAAAAATAATTTCTATAGTATTGCAAGCACAGCTTAGCCATAATTAAATATGCACACATATATAATAACTAAATCCACTTAAGTCAAAAACGAAATCTAATTAAACAAAAGAAAGTCCAATTTATTTTTGAATTCATTAACCGAATTTGAGTCCCCACATCATTAGAAAACCTGTTCCAATCATCGAACACCCTATTCACAAGAAAATATTGTAATTGTAGATTTACATTGATCAGTCTGGTCTTTTATTATTTAAAAATTCATTAAAAGGTAATTTGAAAATTTCCTTTAATTTTGAATATTGATTTTTCTTTGCTTTGGGGCAATGTGTAGATCTTTCATTCTATGAATACTAGGGAAAGACTGGCCATTTTGGATGTTAGCTGATATTGAATCTAGTCGATTTTTAAGGAATGACCAGTTTGACCTATGTAGAAATCTCCTGATTTATTTAAATTCTCTATAGCAAGGGTAGTCAAACTTGAACTGCTGGCGATATACCTCAATATTTTTAGACTACTTACGATCGACTCTGAGAGGCTGCAAGTATGTGTGATGCAAGGTTGTCGTACATACACGATACCTAGGTAGGGTGTACTGTAGCAGATATAGATATTAGCTTTCCGCACAATATACATTATTTCAGTCAAGGTTTGGGTTAGGTTTAATTAGGTTCTTCTCTATAATATCAATGAAAAAACTTAAAGTGTTTCAAAATTGCGAGTATATTGATTGTTACAAAACAAAAGAGTTACATATGGTGTTAAAATGAACTGAGGAATGACTTTGGATGTCGAAGCATGGCACTACATGTCCTCAACATACTTTTCATAAGATGGTACGTAACCACTGAGTGCTAATCGCAAGCATGGTTACATATGATCGTCGATTTCGATATTTTGACTTAATTATCTTCATGTCAGAAAATGCATAGACAAGCACAAGTAAGTTGAACCAAACGTTGCCGTCAGTTGAAGGGCGAACTCATCTTCAACAGAACATGAGTTCATATTAGACTGACCTGCTATTTCAGCAGCTAATTCCTCAATATTTTTACATTAAAAAGGATAACTCATAAATGATGCTATATTTGCCAATTTACTGCAATCATAAAAACGCATTTCTAATTGTTCCAAAATGTTAGATAATTCAGCCTCATAATACTTCAACTGAGGAATCCTTGCTTTCAAGGACGAAAAATGTTTCAGATCCTTTCTTTTCAGTTGATCTATCATAAGTTGCAATTTACTTTCGAATGCGTTTTCTGTGCTAATCGTCTCAATAATAGTTTCTCCTTTACCTTGAAGCTCCAAGTTAATGGTGTTGAAGTTCATTGTGATGTCAGTCAAAAATGCCAAATCAGTCAGATATTTTTTGTTTTTCAACATCTGAGTGTCATCTCCTCGTTCGTCTAGAAAAGCTGTTATTTCAGGCAATAATTCTTGAAATCTTTCATGGAATTTTCCGCGACTCAACCACTTGACGTCCGTGTGTTCAGCTGACTCCCTATTTTCCAAACGCAACTTAAAGAGCCGCCGTTGAAGCTACTTGCATGGATGGAATTCACAATTTTTGTTTCAATGCCCATAATTTCCTCCGTGTTTGAAACTTTTGAACACAAAACTTGCTTATGTATAATGCAAAGGAATGAAAAAAATGAAGGGAAATCTTCATTAGCTCGACACAATGCCACAAAACCGTTTTTGTTTCCAGTCATTGCTGGTGCTCCATCGGTTGTATTGCGCACTAATTTATATATTGGTAGCTTGTAGTTTTTTACAAAATTGAAGAAAAC
This sequence comes from Cryptolaemus montrouzieri, assembly GCA_013387265.2. Classification (NCBI taxonomy): domain Eukaryota; kingdom Metazoa; phylum Arthropoda; class Insecta; order Coleoptera; family Coccinellidae; genus Cryptolaemus; species Cryptolaemus montrouzieri. Next base: position 22,269,808 of record JABFTP020000103.1, read on the forward strand.
GTCATATATATCTTCGCCACGGGTCTTTCCCTTCAGAGGAATGATTGTCAAAAATTCTTCCTTAGCCAACAAGTCATAGAATACCATCTGAATAAAAATACTCAGTTGGACAGTGTCTGTCATATCGGTGGATTCGTCGAACTGTAAAGAAAAGTATGTATATTTCATGATATCATGTTTTAGTTTATCTGCCATGTCCTGACAGTAGGACGAGATAACTGAAGTTCTCTAATAGCTGACATGATTTCTGTTGTATTTTCAAAAACTCCAAATAAAGTCTCACCCGCTTCAATAAATGCTTCCTTCAAAACCAATCCATTCTCGTATGGTTTCTTGTGTTTGGCCAATATATGAAATATTTTAAATGACGAGATCGTAGCAGATTTTGATTGTTTGGCTGGTCTTGTGAACATGGTTTGTTCTTTTTTCAAATAAGAGATCAAATCACGTATTTTTCGTTTTCTTAATCCGGAAAAATCCTTTTCATAGTTTTTATGAACCGTTTTATGATGCCTCTCTAAGTTACCACTCTAAGGTATTGCAACTGACGCACGACAAATGAGACAAATGCACTTATCCTGCACCATACAAAAGAAAAACTATTCCTCCCAATCGTTTATAAAATAATACATTTTCTTTGACAAGTACCGCGCGTTCCTTTGATAAAGTCGCCTTTTGCCGTTTGCAGAGTTTTATTTTATCACGTAATAAATTTTTGTAGTTTAGTTACCTACCCATTTAAAATTTTCTTCTCGAGATCTACTCAAATCGACCGTTTGAGCACCCCTGCTCTATAGGATTTGTATCATTTAAAAGGGTGATGATAATTTATTCTGAGGTTTGAATGCGATTATAGTTTTCAATTTGGAAAGATTATTTGCATTATTTTCACATATCTGTTCAAAATATGTTAATGAATGAATTTTTAGGATTTGGTGGTACTTAAAATTTGATAAATTTGGCTAATAGCTCTATGTTATTGTTTTCGTTTCACTATTTTGCTAACTGAGCCGCGATCAAAACCGTTGTTGCGAGCTGAAGTTTTAATGGTTTAAATTTCTTTTTCAATATTTTCCAATCATAAATACTCTGTGGATCATTGAATTCTAAGCTAAAATTTTATGTGAAGTTTATTCTGATAATTGAGTGGGAAACTCACCGGTTCAAAAATGATATTCCATGGTTTTCCTCTTTTCCTGTATTTAAATCTTATCATGCATAAATAATGAATAAATAAATTTTATGACATGTCTAGCTTGAAAAACAAAGTACTGAATTGGTATAGATACGTCGATGACATACCTATTTTCCTAAGATGGATGGGTTCGCAATAACAATACCAATTACATTAATCTGTTCCATCAACCACTTCATACTTTTCTTCCTTGATACGTTGAATGTACCATGATCCATGAGTTTTCCCTGAAAACGATCCAAATAAGCAGCTTCTGCAGCATCAGCATCTTGATTATTTGGAATATAACGCTCAATCATAGTTGAAACTTGGTGAAAAAACATTAAATAATTTATGTGAAATGTCATTGCAAGAATTAATTTTCGAGTGCATAGAACTGATTCAAACTATTTCAATCATTCTGTATATATTCTGTGAATGGACATGAAGTTAATAGATAAAATTGGAAAAAAGCTGTGAAATTTTCGGTTTTTCATTGAAACACGCCTAGATGAAAAATTAAGTGCAAATATTCTATAATCTTGAGAAGGAAAAACGACTCTATTCAACAAAATCAAATTTTGCTTTGATTCACATTTAAAAAAGCAAGTTTGCATTATTAATCAAAAATCGTTGGAAAAAACCCGCACGTACTTCGATATTAAATAAAACATGCCTATAAAATATCAAAACCATATCTACATAAATTCATAAGCAATTGAGCTATTGGATTTTGATTGATTTCGAAAATTCTCATAACTTCCAAATAACTCTAAAACGAAAAAGGCTACTCTGAATCTTTTTGCAGCAATGTATTCCTAAAGCAAAAAGAACGTGTGGAAGGAGGGTCATTTTTCTCTATTAACAATATTTGCAGTACTAAAAAGTCGAAATCTGTCCACCCTGTACAAACTACACCCATCTATGTTCTGTTTGAGAGTTTCCAATAAAACTTGAAGATTATCTGATTTATAGGACCCAATTTTTTCCATACTGTATAGTGTATTTATTTTGGTAATTATCTGTATTCTAAAATTTTAAACGTAGTTCTCGTTATGAATCCGGTAAGTATATTTATTCGCTCTAGTGACTCCGAAATAATAACACGACAGTCATCAAATTGCACTCGATCAGAACAATCGAGACAGGAAGTGGCACCAACGCTAACATGAAGTTCCTGAATAGAATTTTACTTTTCATGTGAAGAACTAGACAAAAACGGTAAACTATTGAAAATTCTAATTTTGATGTCCTACATGTATTCATGTGTCGTTTCGTTTTTTATTGAAAATAAATATAGAGCGTTATAATCCACTCTTCACTTTCCTCTTCGATAAAATCAAAAATTGAGAGGCTGTATATTTTTAAATGATATAATTTCAGTCAAGCTTTATATTCTGAATTTTCTTCAATAAAGATCCATCCGTTTTGGGCGCCAGATGTGGGAACGAATGTTGATTGCTTCTGAATTAAGAATAAGTGACAGGTTCTAATGGAAGAAATAGATAAATTACTGAGTTTGATTGTTTAATCTTCCAATTATGTAATTTTCACTGGCGTATGGTTGTTATTTAGCTCGTTCTATGCATCTAACATTTAGTCCAGAGGGTGTTTATCAGAAAATTCATCAATTGTATGACGTCATATTGTTCTAGCCATGCAAGTTTATCTACTTATTTTCATTCGAGACATCTCAAGAACTATATTTAGCTAAATTTCTGAAGACTCTAAAAAGTCGAGAATTTCGGTAGTTTCCCCATGGTCAGCCAGCCTAGAAAGCCCTTGGCTTGATTGCATATTTTCCTACATTTTTCTCTATTCCTTGCTAGATTTCTCCCGTCCTTGATTGCTAATATTTGTAATTCTCGATTTACCATCTCCATCCAATAGATACATAGATCTTCATTGATGCGTTACACATAAGGAAACATAAGTGTATGCACTGGCCAATAGTATCACAGTAAAATATACCTAATAATGAGGGACATAAATGGACTAGGTAAACTACGAAATACATTATTCTTGCAGAAAATAAGAGAAATTCAAAGTTAGAAAATCCTTAGTATCATACAAAACATTATCAATTAAAAAGGTTTTCACTTATTTTTGAATTGTGCTAATGGCAATGTTCTAACATTTACAGGCAATTCATTATAAAATTTGAAGGAAAGAAAGTTGGGACCATTCCGTGATTTGTGTGTGTAATCTAGAAAAAGGTATTCGTAAATCGTTTATGGCGTGTATACAAGGAGTGTATATCACTGTGCAACTCTAATTCGTCAATATTTTTGTGAGCAAACACAAGGCACTGGAGAATGAACATATTTGGTTATGTTAAAATCTTCAATTAACGAAAAGCTTCCTTGCAGCAGTCTTTGTACTTGAAACCTTTAACGATTCATATAGCTCTTCTCTGGAGTCTACAAATTCTGTCGACTTCACCTCCATTGCCCCATGCCAATCTTAAGTTTCTCAATACAAATATATTTTTACTAAATTTCGTAGCAAGATTATCAGTGTGGATTCTCCAAGTCAACACCCAAAAATCTAGAACTAGAGAACTCTGTATGTCTCAGACTGAAGATTACCTTTTCAGTCTTTTCATCATTCATAGCCAACCGATTTTCCGAAAACCACTCCCGAGCCCCCGACTGTGCACTCTCAAATAAATCAGTAGCCTCGCCAAGATCTCCACAGGCCACAGAGACTGTACTATCGTCTGCGAATAATATGCTTTCACAGTCAGCTATGTAGTTTGGAAAGTCATTAATGAAAATCAAAAATAATAATGGGCCCATGATTGAGCCCTGGGGCACCCCTACATTAACTAGTGTCCTCTCCGACCAACTGTTCTGCGCATATACACACTGATACCTATTCGACAGAAAAGATTCAATAAGTTTGACACTACCCCCAACGAAACCATACCAATCAAGCTTGTCCAGAAGAGCTGAGTGAGATACACAGTCGAAAGCTTTCGTAAGATTCAGAAACAAAGTCAGTGAGTACAATCCATGCTCGAAACATTCGGTTACGTTAGATATAAATTCAATTATTGCGTCAGTTGTGTTTTAGTTCCGCCTGAAACCAAACTGATTTGGCGTGAACAGGTGATTGCGCTCAAAATACGAAAGACCCTGATTAGAAAGTATCTTTTCGAGAAATTTAGAGAAAACTGGGACCAGAGAAATCGGCCTTTCGGTAAAGGCACCACCTTTGAAATCTTCAGACAGTCTGGAAAAATTCCACAGGCTAGTAAGGGGACTTAAGATATTATTAATATTCCTTTTCAATAGTTCTGTTGTTAGACCATAGTAATCTTTCGATTTACTGTTTTTAGTGAAAGTATTGTATCCCTCACAATAATAGGGCCAACTTCCCCGGATGAGAAACTCATACTTGCAGGTATTTCATAAAGAAAAAGATCATCTGGCTCAACGTTATTATCCGGAATAGCATCAACAACCCGTCCTACAAACGATGAAAAGTAATCAGTATATTCCTTTGCCGTTATAATGGATTCTTTAGGATATTACGCTTAGCGTTTATAATCCTCCACATTGTCCTAGGCCGATTCGACGACAACCTAATAGTTTGATCGTTGGCTTTGATTTTCGCTTTATTTATTTCATATCGGTAACTTAAACGCAAACTATTCCTAAACACTTTCAGACTCTCAGTTCTGTATCTATTATATAATCAGTTCTGTATCTATTATATAATCAATACAACCCCTGTTTCTTCTCCTTGCAGTACTCAAACGTCGCCAATAGTTGTTTATTGTTTTTTCTTCTGGTAATCTCGCAAAATGTCTCAACCTTCTCATTCTTCGAGTAATTGCTGTATTCGTTATTGATGGTTACCCATAAAGCTCTGTCTGTTTGTTGTCCGTTCTTCTTTCCCACCCAATATTCAGTCTCTTCCTCCATTTATCTTCCTCAGTACTTTTCTTTCGACAATCTCTGAAGCTCACTTCTTTCTCATTCAGTTTCCAAGTCTCACTACAGTACCACTGGTCTTATGATTGACTCTTTTTAATGTTTCGAAATATATTCTAAAAATTCTATGTAACCCACCCATACTTTCAATTTTTTGCCACCCCTTCTTGTATTTCGTCCTCTTCACCATTACTATTTATTTTTACCCCTAAATAGTCATGTTTTGCAAACTGCATTGAGTCCCACTGAAATTCAAATATCTATAAACAACGAGATTATCCAGATAATAGAGAAATATCTATATCTTGGACACTCTTTCAGACAAGGAAAAGAGAACCAATCCGCAGAGATAACTAGACGGATTGGGCTAACCTGGGCTGCATTCAGAAATCTACAACATATCCTCAAAAATTTGGACATCCCAATCAATTTGAAACGCAAGGTGTATGAACCATGTGAACTGCCAGTGGCAACGTATGGTCTAGAAACATTGTCCATCACAAAACAGAGTGTCAAACGTTTGAGAATTATCCCATGGGCTATGGAGGAGGCAATGCTGGGAATGTCTTTGAGAGACAGAGTCGGAATAAAGGAAATTCGAAGTGACCGATATAATCAAGCGAGTAGCAGAGATGAAATGGAGATGGGCCGAGCACATTGCAGTGGAAACCGAGGGAAACAAAGAGGAACCGAGGAAGACCACAGAAACATTGGGTTGACGATGTTAAAGAACGAGTAGGAAACAACTGGATGCAGGTAGCACAGAATCGACAGGAGTGGGAAAATTGCGGAGTGGCCTATGTTCTAAAGTTGACCGAAGAAGGCTGAGGAACAAGAAGAAGATTGAAACAGTGTTATTCATCAATTCTGATTTTCAGATTCCGGTTGCTGTCTCCTTGTTTCTTCCCCACTTACCTATATTTTATTTTCGCTTTGGTTAAATTCAATCCTTTGCTTCTTTGCTGCTCATCCTGAATTTTGCAGTGTCTTTAGCATATTCGAACTTTATCATAGCAATGTGGTCCATATAATCTATTATTAGGTTTGTTAACTGTCTATGATTCCTTTAGTATCAATCTTACTTTTCCTAACCACTGACTTTAAAAGTACTTCAACAAGGACATTTATAGGAGGGCCCATTGTTTTAACCCACTCGGCACTCTAAATTGTTTTGATACTTTTCCATTTATTCTTATATTATAATGTATATGTTTTTTCTGTTGTTGGTTGTCGTTTCTTTATGCCCTGGTAAAATTTCTCAGCTTCTTTCCTGGTTTTATTAATTTCTATGTCTATGTTTTTCTGAATGTTTTCTTTCCTTTTGTTGCAAATGGTTTTTATTTTCCTGAACTGGTCATAATATGTTTTGTTTTCAGGAAAGCTATTCTATAACAATATATCTCTAGCTTTTTCAAGTTCCCCTACTGCTACAAGCTTTTATTATAACACCATGAATTCCTTCCTCTCTTCTAAATTTTTTTTATTACTTGACCTTTTTTTACTTCTGCTTCAAAGTTTTCCCAGATTGTTTCTGTGTCTCTTCACCTACTTTACGTTCATTGATTTTTTCTTTGAAATTTTATTCTTAATTTGTTATCCATTAATTCCTGTATATTTTCTTGGCTTGTTGAACTCTGTTCGATTTTTATTATTGGTGGTTTTATGTACTTTAACTTCGCTCTCACGAGTATATGATCACTATCCATAGCAGCGCCCCTGTAGCTTCTAACATTTTGGATGTACTTCACTACTTCATGTGTTTGTTTTCAATTGCCACATGATCTATCTGATTTATTGTATTCCCATCAGGTGAAATCCATGTTCTCTTGTATACATCTTTATAATCGAAGAAGGCAATGACGAATACTTTGTTTATAGATAGATTCCTTCCCCACCTTCGCATTATAATCTCCAACAATCATCTTAACGTCATATTTAGATATTTCATAATATAATCTATCTATTTATTCATAAAATTTTTCTTTTCCATCTATATTCTTATCTCTCTCATTTCATCCTAATCTTATTTTATATGACCACTGTTATTGGTGAAAATTTTATTACAAAATACATTTCAAAATTAAAGTTGAAAAATCCTAACAATTGTCGGCCATCTTAACAGATTTCGAAGATGGCTGACTGCTAAACTTCTCACCTTATTTTATCTCTATGGTCTCATATATAACTTGATGCCCATGAAACTAAAAAAGAAGAAGAGCCAGTAACTGTTCATCAATCGAATTTTACGTTCATTCTTTTACATAACGTCTTCTAAAAAGAGCATGTTATCATTTCACAACCAAATCGTAATTTCCTTCATTTACGAATCTTCATCTATATAAAGATCATAAAAATATATATGCTACTGGACAGTTTCAAGTAGCCATTCTTATGCTCATAGATGACACTTGAAAACAAAATGGCTGCTTTCATTTCTATGACAAAACACATTTGAATTTCCAATCCAGATGAAATTAAAGCAAGTAATTCTGGAAAGAAATTTCTTGAAGCATAAATGAATTCAAAGTTGAAGAAACAGGCTTCTATCGAACTGTTTATTTTCATCATTGAAGCTCTATTAATTCAATTGCATCGTATGAAGTATAATTTGAGACCTTGAACACCATGCAATTAATTAATTTGCATTCTTCCATGTCAAGGCGACTCAAATCGACTTGCTCGTATGTCTAATCAATGTATCTGCTCAGTGAACTTCAGAAAACGCAATGAGTATGAATGGCAAGTTTCAACGTAGCTATTTTGAGTGGAAAACTTGATGCATGAGGGCGAACTGATGTCAGGCAAGAAAGAATTGAGTGGCGATACTGGTACACAAGTTGAAACACGTTTGGATCATACAATGCCTTGAAATCGCAAATATGGAATTCCAACTTGACATGCTAATTCGGAAGGTTTTCAACTAACTTATCAACTCACACAGCTCCAGCGCAAATGCGCTAGACGTTGTTCTGTACTGGATCTTTATCGCATCGCGATAAAAGACAAACCAACAGAAGATTTTTGTTCTGGATCCAATCAATTTCAAGTTCCAGTGATATAAAAAACTTACATCGCCATCTATTGTGAACTTATAGGAGTATCGTTTGTTATTTACTCAACACCAGTTAACATTCAATGAGAAAAATCTATAGAGAACTGCGTTTTTCATTTTGTTCTCCAGTATGTGGATAAACAAAGTTTTAGACGCGTGAACACGCGATATACAGTTGTCCATGTGCGAAACACGGAAACTTCAAGTTGATTCCTCAACCTTCAACTCGAAATTTTATTAATTCTGGAGATTATCGAGAAATCGACGAAAATCCCACAAATAAATTTCAATCCAATATTAAACATGTCTTCAAGAATACCAAATCTTTAATTCAATAAATCAATAAAAATAACAACTTTTAGTTGATAATCCAGTCAGCAAAACTTTATTCTTACGTCAAACTCAATAAAATCGGATATCTCATCAGACCAGTTGTTCTATACGTTACAGCCCCAGCAGCCAAAGTTTCACGTTATCTTATATAACATTATTGAACATTCTTGTTGTCAGTACAAAATTTTCAATTAAAAACTCTTCAAATCCAATAGAAAAAATTCAACATACTATACTACCATATGATGCCCATGTCATGGGATGTAGTTAATCTCTACTCTAGTGTTCCACCTTACAACCCATTGAAATTGATCAACCAAGCTTTGCTCGGTAATAATGTGAATCTCGTTGTACAATCAGAACTTATGCATCCTTTGGAAGTATATTTAGAACAAAATGATTTCAACTTTGATGATAAAATTTGCATGAGTAACAACGGTTCAATGATGGCCAACCCTCTCAGTTCTTTAATAGCAGAAACTTACATGGTCAATATTGAGAAAATGATTCATAATCATCCGCTGTCTCAACATTGTATTTATTGGTTAACGTATGTGAATGACAATCTGAAGTTTGACATGTATAAAGAGACGATTAGATGACTTCAATAACTGCATAAATTTACTCTGAAATAAAATAACTTTGGAAACTGAAATTGAGGTTTAACTATAATATCAAAATTGAACACAGACATGATTTTTTATTTTCCGTAAACCTTCTCATACTGATATTGCTATTCATAATTATTTCGCACATCCACATCACCACAATTTATCTGCTTATAACAGTAGGATACAAAGACTTACCACTATACTATACTGAAAACTTACCTAACACCACCACAAAATATCTGCATATAACAGTAGGATACAAAGACTTACCACTATACCAATTTCAGAAAATAATTCCTCGAAAGAGATCAATATTATAAGTTGATAATAGTTATCCTTGTAGTATGATTGACTGCATTATTTCTCGTAAACAATTTCAATATGCTATTAATGAGGTTTTTTCTAGTATTGAAGGAACGTAATATATAACTTATATTGGTAAACCCAGTTTAGTTTCTAGTCTCTCTTCACACAATTTGTATAAAGCTTTCAGAACCGATAATTCTCTGAGAGGTACAATAAAAACTGTAAATCCAAAATTCATAAAGGAAACAAAAGCAGGTATTTATAAACTCTCTTGTGGAAGTTGTCATATGGTTTATATCAGTAGAATTTATCCTTAGAATCGTTTACTGAAGAAAACCATACTTTAAATATTCATCTTGATATTTCACGTAATGAAAATAATGCATTGAAAATGAAGCTATGAAAGGCATGGTAAATCAATAAACAGAAACATACTTGATAGTCAATTAGACCCAAAATCATCCCCATCACTGAATATTTTAACTTATTAAAGCAACCTTGTTTGGATTTACCTCCCATTGAGCAAAGTACCTGCTTTGGCCAAAGTAATATGTAATACTCATCTTCCTTCTCAATCTACTTATCTGATGAAGCCGCAGTGTGGTGAAACGCAATATAAGTTTTTTAGTATAATGAAAATTTCAACATCATTGGTTAATTTGATTGGAAAAAATTTGTTGTTGTTTTCAGTTTGTCATAAATTTACCAGTTTTCATGCATTAAAATCTGATGTGGACTATAATGAACATCTTATAAATATAAATAGAATAATCGATACAGCTATTCCAAATAGATGGGCCTAAAAACATTAAAAGTTACTACTAGTGGTTTATATTCTTTTGTTTGACAAATATCTTCGCTTCATTCTGAACCAGTGAACCAATCTGCCGAATTTTCACTTGTATGGTATAAACATCACCCATATTAACTTTAAAATATGCAAGCTCAACTAAGTAGTTCAGCAAACTATTGATGTCGTATCCTTTGCAAACAACACAAAATGCTTGTTTTCCTGGTTTTCAGTTTCAACAAACTTCTGAAACCTTGTTTGCGCATTGCCTTTTGTTCTGCTCATTTGTACAACAGGGATATCATTCCAACATAGACGACACGATTAGATAAGAGCATAAAAGAATCTCTGAAGTTCACTGATGAAAATTTTCAGTTATCCAATTTATCTGGAGCATAACGAGAGTTTGCATATCAAGATGAAAGTCTGTGAAGAGCTGCCGGCTATTATAAACTCCAGATTCGTCGTCGGAACTGCCTCGAAAATTTGATTGTTCACTTTTAAACTTTCGCTGATATGTATGCAGAGGATTCATAATAAGTTCATGGTGAGCAGACACGAGATTTATGCTATTCGAATAGGGAGTTCGTTCAAAATATCAGAATGAATAATATGAAGAAGTCTATTGAAAATGGCGAATGAGAAATATTTCGGAGCTTTTTCACCAAAATCCATTTCTCTGCAATGCTTGTTTTTCACTGCATCATCTTTTATATCCGCGACACAATCACCAACAGTTTTATTATCGGAACATTCTTTTCAACGATTTAATTCCAAGAATTTTATGCTTTGAAGATATTTCACTAAAATTATTCCAGTCATTAAATAATGGAAATGTATAATTCCTTCAAAAATTTTGACGGAAAATTGAATATATGATTGTATAGAAGAGTCGCGGGAAGAGTGTTTCCAGTGACCCTTCATAAGCTAAAATATTCGTGAAATTGAGTAAATTTCTTCGTAAAAAATAAAAGTTATGAATATTAGAAGATTCAAATCAAAATACTTCGAAAAAAAGGCTGAGGGTTGACTATATTTGCTTTTGTTGTATTAGTCAGCCAAGTAAGAGCGTATTCGTGTTTATTTATAAAAAATTTATTTGATGAAACTATATATTTATATATACATTGTACACCTTACAAACGATGACGTAATTCGGTCAATAATGTGTCCAATCACCACCGGCGTTGACAATTGCCTGGCATCTCCTTGGCATGCTTTCTACTATTTTGATGGCGTATTCTAGTGCAACGATCCCTAGATCCAACGAATTCCGTAAAACAACTGCTTCAAAGTATGTGTGCGTCTAAGCTTCTGTTTAATATATCCCCTCACATTTCCAATAGGGTTTGCATCGGGTGACTGCGACGGCCAATCCAATGTAACGACGCCAGATTGAGTCTTCGACTCAGTACTTACCTTGCTGCGGTGTTGGATTGTTGTCCTCCTGCAGAATCCAATCTTTTCTGATGAACCATCGTTTGGCAGATGGCAGTTAAGCCTTTTTGTAGATTTTATCATTTTCTCGGCATTTAGGTTGTCGATAAAGAAGTTAGGTTAGGTTAGATTAGTTAAATCTTCAAAAAATTGATTCAGATTTGAGTAGGACTATATTTTTTTAGTTTAACGAAAAAGGATTATTTTGCCGGCAATGTACTCTGTGATGCTTTGTATACAGAGTGTTCAATAAAAACTTTCACATTTAATAAAACTAAAATTCAAAGAAACGTTTATTTAACTCGGTATTAGGTTTCCTATACGTAAAATGGTTCGTTATCATTCTATTCGCGATCTCATCAAAAACTTGCGGTTCCTTTGGAAAATTAAATAATTAGGCCGTGGAATATAGAAACAGACTGAGTCGATTTATTTCCGATACCAGTGTCTATGTTCCACTATGTTTTATGTAAGAATCTATAGATTTCTGCCTCAGTATGACGTTTAAAAATTATTTAAAAATTGGAATATAAATAATTTTGGTTTGCCTACATTTTCAGCTAACAGCAAGTTGCAAAATATGAAATTTATGAGAAAATACTTGTGAATAGTAGTAGGTTTACCATCTCTTTTCCCAGATACATCTCAAAAAGTAATCCACCGTTCGATATAAACGAACTTATAAGTTAATAAGTTAACTTATTAAGAGATGATCGATAGGAAATTCGAAAGATTTTCATCAAGAGCTAAATGATTATAATTATTTGGTAGGCTGAAAGTTTAGCCATGGCCCAATACCCATAATGTATTCAATTTTAAGTCTTGAGAAGTTGCACTTCTTCCTATTATGTCGAAAGTGATGGAGAGAGTCATAAATGGTGAAATCATCAAAAATCTTGAGTTGCAGGGAATTATTAACGACAGTATGGTTTTCGCAGCCAAAGATCGACAAGAGATCTACTCGCCTACGTCACTCATGTTTGTACATCAACGATGGAAAATCATGGGGAATCTAGAGCAATAGCCCTAGACATCTCTAAAGCCTTCGATAGGGATTGGCATGCAGCCCTGTTGAATAAACTTGCTGCATATGGGCTTCCCGAAAAATTGTTGGATGAGTAGCTTTCTTTCAAATAGATCAATACAAGTTGTGGTGGACGGTATAACATCTGATTGTTTCCGATTGCAAGCAGAGGTTCCTCAGGGATCCATTTTTTCGCCTACCGTGTTTCTGTTGCAGATAAACGATCTTCGGTCATCTACAGAGAATAATATCTTCGGTTTTGCAGACGACTGTACCCTGGTTTCGTCTTTTAGTAGTCTGAGGTCGATTACAGCTGCGGAATCTCAGCGTCAGAGATGTCAACAAATTAATATCTTGAACTCTGACTTACAGAGGATATCTGAGTGGGGCCAATCAAACCTGGTGAGCCTCAACGCGAGCAAGATGCAAGCAACTACGTTTTCTAGAAAGGTCTCCGCTGGAAAACCATCACTAATGATGCAAAGCCAACAAATTGTATCCAAAAAATGCACCTTCTCGGAATAACGGTCAACTCCGGGTGTTGCTGGCATAAACATGTATCAGCAATAGCTAAGTCGGCATCAGCTTAACTTAGTTTTCTTTTCCGAGCCAAAGATATTTCACGTCTTCTCAACTGTTGCTTCTATATAAGACGCAGGTTTGACCTGCTTTGGAATATTGTTCCAATGTATGGGGATCTGCGCCCAAACATTCGTTGCGGATGTTGGATAGTGTGCAAAAGTGGGCTGTACGCCTTATCGGCCACCCGGAGATCACCCGCGATCTCCAACCGCTGGCTCTCAGAAGACAAGTTGCTAACCTTTCTCTGTTTTTCAGATACTTCTACGGAAGATGCTTAAAGGAACAGAAAGACCTTTCCATACGCCCACTAATGTAGTGTAACATGTTTGCTTATTCCTGGGAAGTGCGCATGAAAGAAAAAAAAGGTATGCCGAGTATCCTAGGTTAATCAGTGACTACAGGATACTCTACACTTCGGCATATTTGCTAGTATGGCCTTTGAAAGTTGATCACAAACTTTCTTAACTAACAATTGATAGATTTGCTTCGACAAAATGAATTGTACCACATGAACTATTCTTGTTATAAAACCATTAGCGTATAAGGTTGGACCACCTGATGGTTGCAGTAACCTGAGAGAGAGAGCCTCATTGCTTTTGTTAGTATATATATACCTTATATAGTTCACGAAGGAGTAAAAAAGCTTGACACAAACTTCTCAGACAGAAGAGCTTGTTAGAATTGCAATACTTATCAGATAGCAACAAAATATTGAGTAGATATTTTAGTAGCATTATCATTATTCCATTTTTATCTATTCAGAAAGTTAATCTGCATTCAAGAATCCAATATATAGGAGAAAAATCTTTACAAATTCATTTACCAAATGCTAATTCTTTTCAGTTTCGACGAGGAATCCTACACTGTGCAGAAAGCATTCAATATTCTGAAAACAGCCCACACACTGTTGAGCGAATTAGTGTTCGTTGCCTACTCTTGACCAGAAATGCAAGCGTTCAGCAGCAATACCACCACTAACTTCCACAGAATGACAAAATACGTTCTGTACTATCAGTCTTAAGCATCAATTGACTGAGCGGCTGCAGTGTATACTGAAGTCATTTCGGAATAACAGGCAACTAAGAAGCTGACGACCTCAGAAAACATAGCACAATAGAATAACGATCCTCGTAGGCTGCCACACCTACGTCGGCCTCGTTGTCACATGTTAATGAAACTCAAAAACTGAATCTGAAAAAGATACGACTATCTCAAGCAATCCACATTCTTAGCTAGTCTATGATCCAATATACACCACATAGCTGTCAAAGATATTCAAGAAGATGGATATAAACCTGCGATTTAGGTCTCTATCTTTAAAATAATTATTTGATAGTTCAAACATAAAACCAATGAGATCCAACTCACCGTGATGGCATTTGGTGTCCTCGATTTCTTCTATCAATATGAAACATTCTACAATCGATAAAATGTTATATTATTAGTATAACCAATTATGGTGAAGTTCATTATAAAGCACAAAAGGTCCCAATTCTCCAACAAAGTTCTGAATCGACTTGTTCGAAGCGATAGAGATCTAGCAACAAGTGCGTTGTGCAGCATTCAACTAGAGACCTGTTGAATTATGTTTCTTATGTAAAGATGCACCCTTTAAAAGACTCAGATAGGCAATAACTTATAATCTAACTACTTATCAAGAATATTTGCGTTTATATGGAGGTTTATTTGAAATATATTGATACAAATTGTGGTTAATTGTATTTCTATAAATCAAAATAGTAAATCATAACAAACTTTTCAATATGCATCTAACAGATTCTTTGAAGAGATATTTATTCATAAATATACCCAGTTTCAATTGAATACTTTCCATGTCGAAATTCATTCTACTGAGAAATCCAAATTTGCGAACGAAATACCAATTTATTCAACCAATCGGTAACACTCAACTAATCAAAAGTTTTGAATGGATTATCCGCTTGTAATTTTAAATTTAAATGCAGAGAAAACTCCGTTGAATATTCTTCGTAGCCGAATAAAATTCATTGAATTCATCAAACCCAACGTTCGATTTGAACGAACTGAGGAATCCAATTCATTTACCGTATAACGTAAACATCGAAACAAACTTTAAACAGAATCTCGTACCTAATTTTATCTGTACAGGGCAGGGAAATTTTTCATTGAAGTTGCTCCTGGTTTCTCAGGACGATGGCATTCAAAGCTACACCTGCTCGACGAAGTCGATTTTAATGATGATAACAGAGTACGGAATTAAGCACACGTTTTTATGTAACCCCAGATTATTGTGGTTCAGTTTCAAGGTTAATAAGAGAAGTAGATGGTAGCAAACCGAATGATTGGTTCTGTTTTCATTCAAGTGAACAGCGTAGAGTGAAGTCAGTTAAGAATAATTCATTTTCACTGCGGATATTCTACAGGCTGGGCCATCAAAATGGATAAATGCTATTGATCGTTTGTTGTATAAAGGGTGATAATCTCCACCCAGGAAATCTCAATAAATATTGCTGTGCCAAACTAGCAAAAACACGTAAGCTTCAGTTTTTTGAGAAACACTTTATGATTGGAACATGATTGCGTCATTACTTTACCCTCTCATTCCTACTCAAAAAATTTAAATAGGAATATCCCTTTAGATCCTAAATTTTGAAACAATTTTACTTTAATTTGAGTAAATGGAATTAAAAAAAAACATTTTCGGCAGAGCCTACAGGTAAAGGTGGTTTCGTTTTCCAGTGTGAGAATTCGGCTGAGCAAAACTGCTAACTGATTTTCAACCACAATTTGTATAGGTCTGTTTCAAAAGAACCTTTAGTTAGTGTAGTTAGGCAATAAGTTATTGCCTATCTGATTATCTCGAAGGGTACATCTTTAGGTGAGGAACGAAATTCAACAGGTTTCTAGTTGAACGCTACTTTCAATACTCTTGTTTCTTGATTCTTTCATCTGTTCGAACAATTCGATTCAAAACTATGTTGGAGAACTAGGATCTTTGAAGCTTTACAGCTTCACCATAATTGATGACAATAACACTGTTTTCGTAAATAGTGTGAATAGAAAAATTCCAGTACCCGAAAGACCGATATGCTGGGTAGGATATCTTTTGTTTTATCTTTGGATTAAATTAATGAAAACAAAGACCTCAATAGTATGTTTATATCAATTTTCTTGTACTTCTTTGACAGCAGTGTGGTGTAGATTTGAGATAGTCGTACCCCATCATTCTGCCAAACGGGGAGACAAGCCTGCTTTTCAAATAACTAAGTATATGCTCTCATTTTCTTTTAGATTCAGTTTTTGAGGTTGTTTGACGTGTGACAACGAGGTACACGTAGCGGGCCGCTTGGAGAGATTTGAGCTACAGGTGTCGTTGTTTTTTTCGCTTTATTTGGTAAGCTCGTCGGCTTTTTAGTTGCCTGTTAGTCCTAAATAACTCCTATATTCATTGCAGTAATCTGTTGCAGTCAGAGGGGGTAGTGCGGCTGAGCGCTTGCATTGCTGTTCGAAAGTAGGCAGAGAAAACTAATTTGCTCAACAGTGTGTGTGCTGTTCACAGAATTTTGAATGCTTTATGCACTGCGTAGAATTCCCTGTCGAAGCTGAAGAGAATTAGCATTTAGTGAATGAATTTATGTGGATAGTTCTCCTAAGAAGACCAAGCTAATGTTCTCATTCATGAACCATATGAGGTATATATGCCAACAAAACAAATGACGTATCTTTAAAAATTGCTACAACTATGTAGTCCAACCTTATACGCTGATGCTCTTCTGATAAATATAGTTTGTGGCTACAATTCATTTTGTCGAAGCAAATTCATCAGTTATTAGTTAAGAAAGTAGTCCCTGTTGAGCCCAGGATAATCTAATACCTTATTATTAAGTTGTTAGATTGAAAATTGATAGAATCAGATTGTATTTGGTTCATTATGGGCATGAAAACATGGTTGTACATTCAACCAGCTAAATAATCAAGATTATTTAGCTCTTGATAAAACATTATTCAAATTTCTCATCAGCCATCTTCTTAACGACTTGTACCTGTATAATCCGCACTTATAAGTTCGTTTATATCAACGGTGGGTTACTTCTTGAGATATATCGAGAAGTATAGATAGAAAATCTAGTACGTTTGTAACTTGCTATTTGTTCAAAGTGTAGCCAATTTTTCGATATAAAAGGTATCTAAGTTTAGAGACCACACCGGCTTGAGTTCTATTTAGAACGATTCCTAAAAGTTTTTTACACGGAATTGAAAACAGAAATATCAAATAGGAGGAAACAAAATGCAAGTCTGTTGTTCGTGTCTTCCTCGCACACTCGCCGTATGTCAATTGCAGCCCTTCTCATGCAAAGGTGCTTTATTGAGTCTCAACTACATCAAAATTATAAGCTCCAACGGTGTCCCTGGGGGTCCCACATCCAATCTTATGAAAGAAAAATGTACGCCACTATCTTTCTTGTGGCTTTCATACTTCATTCACTTCGAATAAAAAAACTCAAATTGTATTTTTTATCTATTTGAAATCGATTTTTTAATAGAAAATTCATCATCATAGAATACTCCGAAAAACAATAAAGTCTTTAAAAGCTCTCCATCTTCTATTCTAGCTCTATATGCTAACTTGAGAGGCATTCCTTGTATGACACATGCTGCCAACGTGAAAAGAAAGTTTATCTGCTAGATATACGAGATAGTACAGAAAGCGCAAAGAATTTTTATTTATTAAATAACGAAAATTTACGGAGTTAGAAACAGAGAAAGAGGCAATATAACTTTGAAAGTACATACTTGTGAAGGGATTATGAAGTTTGAGAGGGTGCAGAGCTCTATGTATCATGGGGTTGTAATAGATAATATATGGGATGAGAATTTGGATTTGCGGCAAAGGGTAATGAAAATGTAGTAGCTGCGGCTGCTGAGATGCAATAAAATATCAAAATCAATGAAAATCAGTAGTCTCATCCGGCAGAGATCTGGTGAGTTAGTTATTACATCCAGTGAGAAGAGAAATATGAAAGAGAAATATTTTGAGGATGGTGTTTGGGGGGGAACAAAGGAACAGAAAGACGGAAAGATATACAAATGATTTAACATTCATGAAATCCCTAATTTAATGTTGGAGGATCTTGACGCAGGAATATCAGAATTGTGAGACAATCGTGAATAACAGAAGGAAATGTGCAAAGATAAGGGTGTGAAAGGTCTGTGAAGGCTATACAGTGTCTCCCCCAAGCTCCGTACCAAATTTAGCGAGGCGGGTCCTAAAGGAACTCTAAGACCAATTAGTGAGATCAACTTGTGCCGAATATTTTTAAATTCGGAGGTATTCAGCCCCAAAAATTTGATCCTCACGAGTCGGAAAATCACAATTTTCAACAAACAAGAACTCTTTTGTGGTGTTACCATGAATGAAATGATATTCATATCTTATTGTACAGAAGATGATTATCTAGGATGTTGAGCTACTTTTGATAGATAATCATCTTTTTCCATAGATAATTATTGTTTTGAAACCTTATTTTTTTCAATTGAAAATGAATTTTTTCGTCAATGAAGAATATGCAGATATGATCTATATTCAGGTTTTTGCGATGGAAATGCAGTACAAGCTACTACAGAATACCTCTCAAGATTCAAGAGTGACTCTGTGGTGATGAAATATATATTTATTATAATTATTTCGATCAAAAAGGTCGAAAAATAATTTTGAAGTGACATTATATTTACAAATTGTAAAAATTCATTAAATGAAATATATAAATGAAATCTTATTATTCATGACAAGAGTTACTCAAATTTTGACTGCTTCCAACTTGAATGCATAGCTCAAATCTTCGAAGAAGTGACTAGAGAACAATATCATGCACATTGTAGTTTGTAATCCTTTTGGCGGCATTGTGTATCCTTTCTTGTAACTGCTCGAAATTTGTTATCTCTACATTGTAGACGAATTGTTTCATGTATCCCCATACATAGAAGTGTAACGGGTTGAGTTCCGTTGGCCGTGGTGGCCAAACAATTGAACCTTTTCCACCGATCAATCAATGTGGAAAATATTCAATCAGCTCTTCAATAACTATTCTTCCTTGATCTCATGTTGATACTTATTCTGAATAAAAATTAGCGGAACATCATAAATTAAATATGAATGTGTTCAGTAGAAAATTTGGATATGTAAGGGCATTTAATTAGTGGATGGGCAAGAAGCTATAATTATAAAGACCAACCCTGAAGTTCCTCTGCAAACATCATTACCTAATCGTATTTGGATTATGCAGGACCCATAAATGATCATTATGGAAATTATATTATACTATCCATTGTGAAGCATGATTCACAAGACCATAAAATGTTCTGGATCTGGATCTTCATCTGCATGCTGCTCGTCCTCTGCATTCAATGCATATTCTTTTATTCATAACTCAAATGGAAAAATACATTTTCAATTCGAGGAATTCAAGGTTTCAACACAATAATTATCTATCGAAAAAGGTATTCTGATATTCGAAGGTAAGTCAACATTCTTGATAATCATTTTACTATATATTATACCACAGAAACGCTCTCGGATGTTGAAAATTGTGCTTTCAAGACTCGTGAGGTTCAACTGTATATCTCCAAATTTGAAAAGATTATGACCTTGACATTCTCATTAATTTATCTAAGAATTGCTTCAAGAATCACTTATTAAAGTTTGTCATAGAGCTTGGGGGATACTCTGTACATAATACAGTGATGTTGTGTTCAACTGTGATTTTTTTTATATTTGTTCGTCAAGATTTTTATTCAATTCAAGAAGTCTTGAATGGGGTCGTCCCCGAGATGATTCTTTGTTACCGTGTCTTGGTGTCTCGCTACCCTAATGGATTTCGATTCTACGGTGGTTAGTGATGCAGGTGGCTAATATTGTGAAAAAAAATAAATGATCTTCTTTCTTTTCTACTAACTAAAAACAGCTCAGATTCTTAGCTTCTACATTCTGGCATTGGTTGCGAAGCTTGTAGTATATTTCCCTCTTTTTAACACTCAAGATAAACGTTGGAAATGATGAGGAAATTTTCATTTTAGTCGTACATCCAATTATCAAACTTTCCTACCTCTGCCGAACCGGTTTAAATAAAAGTATGGTAATCCTGTATCGACCCTAAACAAATTTTGAAGTTCCGAGGAAAGTTTTTAACACCTCCTTCATTCTCATGTAAAATATTTATGAGCTTGAATATTCCTTTCATTCATAAATTAACAGTACCCCAATAAGGTATTATATAGCAAAATAGTGTCGTACGAAGGTTTACATTTCGAGCCTACTAATGAAAAAAACAGTGATTTATTATCGAAAATGGCTTTATTTATCGTAATCCAAAATATTCTCCATGAAGATTTATAGCTTCTCATGGCGCTTGAAAACATTGTCTACGCAATTCACTCTTGATATGCGGAAATAAAAAGAAATCATTTAGTGCCGAATCAGGGGTGTGTACGGAGGATGACCTATCGATTCGATGTTTTATCCAGGAGGTTGCTTCAGCTGATGTGTGAAAACTTGCATTGTCTTGATGAAGAATGACCCATCTTTCTTCGAATTTCACTAAGAACAAATGGTCATATACTATTCAGAATTCACAGTTGTATGTTGCAATATCTGCAATTATTTCGAAAATTTGACGATTATTTGCGAAGCGAGCTGCTTCAGTGAGCTGCTGTTTTGTTTCGGGCTTATACGTATAGATCATCTTGTGTAGATATTATACACAGCTTTGATGTACTACGATTGTATTTTTCAAGAATTTCTTTGCACCAATACACACAAACTTTCTTTGAAGTTTCACAACTAAATGTTCATACAGTATCTTACTGATGTTTGACATAAGAATGACGATAAGTCAAGACATTCAGGACTTTCTTGCCTGCGGCCATGATCGAATTCATTATACCAGCGTTCACAGTAGCAAAGGATCGCCTAAAGTATTAAAGCATCATCTTCTTCTTCTTCTTTTTTTTTTTTAATTTAGACTTTGAGGTCTGTTTTTTCCAAGAGGTCCCTCTACTATTTTTCTTGTGAGATGGACTGCCAACCTTTTTCTACTGATTCAACTTTGTTGATAATTCTGTCCATTATTAAATTCAACAGAAGAGGGCTAAGACTATCTCCTCGTCTTATGCTCCTAGTGACAGGTATTTCTGATGTAAGGCTACCTTGAGATTTTATTTTCGTGGTGTTGTTGGTGTTCAGGTCTTCGATAATTTTAATGATTGATTCCGGGATCTGTTCCTCTCTCAGTATCTGCAGCACATCTTTCACTCTTATACGATCGAAGGCTTTTGTGGGGTCAATGAAACAGATGTATAAGAGTTTGTTGTATTCCAGAGATTTTTCTACTATTTATCGTACTATGAAGATTGCATCCGTTGTTGTCCTGTATCACTTCTGTTATTTTGTCTCGTAGAATTCCGGTAAAGAGCTTGGTTAGTGCCCCTAGCAGAGTTATTGTTCTGTAATTTGTGGGGGTCTTTTTGTCGGCCTTCTTGTATATATGTACAGAAAGGCTCCTTTTCGACTCTGGTATTGTCTAGGATTTTTCTAAATAAAGACTTTATTTCGCATATTAGAGTGTTTTTTCCATATTTAATCATTTCGTTAGTGATTTTGTCTATTCCTGGTGCTTTTCGATTTTTGCGTTTCTGAATGGCCTTAGTTATCGACTCGTTCGAGATCACAACAACGAGAATTTCTCCCTCCTCAAGTTGATCTGCTTGTCTCTCACTATCGTTTTCGATCTCTTCGTTATTATAAAGTTCTGTGAGGTATTGTTCCCATAGTTTCGCGCTTATTTGATTCAGTTGGACATATTAATTTACTGCAAAGCATCATGTTCTGTTAAAACCTCGTTGAAAGCTGTATGAATGTTAAATCAAGTTAATTCCATTTTTTTGCTGAGAGAAATTTTCAGATAAGTATAAACAACGATATGAGAAAGGTTATGATTCAAATGACTAGTAGATTAGTATTGACAATGCTCAAAATATAACTACCCTCGTACATGAAACTTCAGTTATCGGAAACCTACAGTACTTTCAATATTTGATATTGTTCAACCTATACAGAAGATTATCCAAAAACTATGAGCACAAATGAAAAATAAATATAGAAAATTGCTAATTGTTACACATCATCTCATTCCGATTTGTATTTGTTGTATCGTCTTACTTTTCCAACAGTTGTGGCTAAGATTACTCAACGAACATAAACATACAATAAGATTAATTAAAATTCAAACAACAAACTCGAATTGTTGATTCATACAAACTTCCGATTACAACCTATTGGCGGCTATTAAACACAGGTAGAAACAATTGGTAATAAGCACTCGTTTTCCGAGAAATGAATTATCAATGATTCATGGTTGCAAGAAATCAATGTTTACTCATGTTTTTAGAAGAACACGCAAATCACATATGATGACGAAATTATAATAATCTGTGAAGAAACTCGTTGATTTGACATCTTTAATGAAAATACCGCCCAGCTTTCTCCATTAACTGGTAGATGAAGTGGCATCTACACTACAAAATCAAAAATTTATTCAGAATAACAATAATTTTTCCAGTACAAAGAAATTCTTCTGAACAATCGAAATGAAAATGATACTCATAGAAATTGAAATGAAACTAATAATGAAAGCTGTAAAATTTTTGGAAAAAATTGAAGTCCTCAAAAGCTGTTAATAGCGGATATTCCCACTCCTGACAAGAATTACTGTATGAAACCTACGACTAATACAGCATTCGTATCCATTGCGTTCTAAATTTCGATCAGTCTGTTCAGAACCTTATTCACGTTAGCTGGCTGGTTTTGCTAGTTTCTTAATCTTCCATTGAGAATATCCCAGACATTTTCAAATGGATTGACGTCTGGACTTCGTGCAGGCCACTCCATTGAAGGGTTGATTTTGTATCAAGGGGAACCACTACTTATACCCACTTTGAGCATGTCAGATCATCCCCCTACCCCACCATCCCCTACCAAAAAATTATCATAGGGAATATGAGCACATCGTTGAAATGATATTCCGATTAATTATATAAATCGATCATTTTTTCGAGATAAATTTGAATACAGTGTTCCAACTACAAAAAGATATTATCATATAATAATTTCAACAAACCTTTGAACTCGATGTATTTTGAATTAATGATAAAACAGATAAATACCAGTATTGAAGAAGGTGTTTCAGTATGTTGTTATGAAAGTAAAGGGATCAACTTCCTACCTTCAGCATCCCCAAAGTGAGAATTTCAACGCAAAGAGTATCAAGAGACTCATCAGTGGAAAGGTCTTTTGATGCTATTCACAAATTTCGCAAACATTTCTTGTCTATACAGGATGTTCCAATCGACGTATTCATTCCGTTGGTTTGATGCGTGCGCCTCGATTTTAACATGTTCCCTGGAAAACGTTTCAGTGCTAATTTGCACTACACTGTTCTGTTAAAGCTGCATTTTAAGGACCCCAGCAGTAGCGTATCGTTGTCTCAACGAGGAAATTTTTGAATAACTGTCGTGGATTTTATTGCCATCCTTATACCTATTCTTGAATGAGTCCAATCTAGGTCATCCAACACCGCTGCTTCGACATATTCTGTCTCAAATTTTGTGATTTATGTTGCATTACTACCGAAAATCGAATTTTCAGAAAATACAAACATTACTCAAGAAAAACATCAAATTTTGTTGGAATAAGTCTTGACATCTCCGAAAAAAAACATGTTATAATGATTAGTTGCCTACCAAAAAGGAAATTTGAAAGTATCGATATTACGCGAAAATAAAAAATTAAAAAAATTAATCTCTTATGATTGAGGAACGAGTTTGAGCAGTAACCAGACAATCCCCAATCCTTTCTTGCCAATGATATAACCAAGTCATCTAAAAGTAACGATGCACTCCAAAATCTCGTCCTTTTTTATTAGGGCTCAATTCATGATTATTTTTACAACTAAGTATTTGCCATTTTGAGAATGCACGATTAAATTGCACCAAAATCCCACACTAAAGTGGGTGATACAAGAGCTTTCAAGTGATGTATCCAATATTAAACACAGAGTGTTCTATTTCAAATTAAATAATAAAGAATGGTAGCTCAAATGAAACATTAAAATCTTTTCAAGATTCTTGTAGTTTGTAAGGAGGGGTTTCAATAAAATTTCAAACAATAAAACCCACTTTCCTTGTCGTCTAAAATCTTGAGGTTAGTGAATTTTATGGTTAATGTACGCAGGCGATATCTTCTCTTCAAAATAAAATTTAATTTGTTTTCCCTTTTTTTTCAATCTTGAAAATGGCCAAATTATTCAATTAGGTGGTTTCAGATAAAAAACGATGTTTGCGAAAGGATTCGTCAAAAATACTTCCTTCATACACCATGGTGAAGAAGTTTTGAACGGGTTTCAAATTATGTGTGCGTGACTCCTTTGCTCTATTCAATTTTGAGTGGTTGAAGCGCCCTTTCTTAAAGGAATACTTGTTAATGTCACAGATACATGTCCAAAGATGTGACACAAACAAAATCATTCAATGTGTTTCGGCAAATTTTTTCAACCACTCTGGGATGAAAAATGTACAGGGTGGTTCGTTTGAGATGGAATAGCTATATTAACATTTAGAAAAAATGAGTCAATTTCTACTAGAATATGAAAAATTGAAAAACTAACCTATTCGATCGTTTTTTCTATACAACGAACTCAACGAAAATGGTAGTCGTACTTTCTTTTCATATTATCTTTGCAAAATCGCTGCATTCGGTAAAATTGTCGATTCAATGTTCTTCGTTCGGTAGTTTTCCATACGTAGTATAAAATTGCTTGAACTTTTTCCAACACCAACAAATGGAAGAACATTCAATAATGCAAATGTATTCCTGAATTTAAATACGTCCGACGCTGGAATAATAGTTCGGCACCCCCTGGTACAGGAAAACGATGTCGTTTCAGGGGTAAAGATTCGGCTATAAACTCAATTGACTTATGCATTATTAACTCCGTTCATTGACCTTTTCTAGAATTGGTCGATCTGAGAAAGTTTTTTGTATAAAAACAAAAATTTTTCACAAAAAAATTCATTAATATTTCGACTAAGGATTGTCATTCTTGGGAAAAGACTAGAAAGGTTTACATAACTTCGTTTATCAAATCATCTGCTACTCAAACTTTCATGAATTATATATAACTGTATGATAAAATCGATGTTGACCTTAGAAAGCCAATCACATGGTAACCCCGGTCCTATTTCCTTATTGATTAAGTTTATGTAGTCCTGTTTGTATTACCTAATATGGCTTCACATTCCAGACAAAGGAAATTCGAGCTAAAATCGTCGCTACGAGAGGTTTTCGAATTGCAACTATTCCCTAAATCCATTCACTCTACATCAAGTAATTTAAAATAAGAGGTATAATTTAAAGTTATGCAATCTGAGTTATGAAGGCGCTACTTATGAGTCTTTTATGTTTTGCATGACAAAGGGGACAACATTATTATTTTGTGAATATAATTCAAAGATGTCAGTTCTATGCTTGCTGTATTTTAGCCATAACAATCTGTCAAACACCTCAATACAAAAAACTTCGCACGAAGAATTGCGGATGAGAAATTTGTTTCCCGCTGGATACCGCATCTGTTGACAGAAGAACAGAAAGGTGCAAGGGTGAATTGGTATCAAACAAACTTGGATCTATCCATACGAACCAGGAAATAAGCGCCAATCTTCTGTTTGGCTCTTCCAAGAGGAAGAAAAACAGACGAAAGTTATCCGTGCCTGAGGTTTCTCCAAAAAGATGGTCGCACCGTTTGTTGGTTTTTGATTTCGGCATTGAAGCACTACACCAATCAACAGTTTCCTGTTCATATGGAGAATTTAAACGCAAAATGGTTAGGCTTAGCTACGATCAAAGACAGGTGCACCAAAAAGAGTGGTCAGTCAAGAAAATGTAGATGCTGTGCGTAAGATTTTTCAGGAATATGGTCATGCAACATAATGAGAGATTGGGTAATCATTGCAGATTTCAAAGACCTTAATACAAAAATTTTGCAAGAAGAATAGCGTGTGAAAAAATAAGTTTCTCGTCGGTTACCGCATCCGTTGACAGAAAGCTGCTGGGGTGACTGTTTTAACTCTGGAAAGTTTAAAAGCATTTTCAACATTGTTAGTGGCTTAGTGGCGATGAATCTTATTAATACGAGGCAGAAATAAGCGCCAAACAAGACCAAAGAACGGTTAATTCCAATTGGTATACAACCATCCGTTAACCACAAGCCGTCTGTAGGCTTCGAGAAACGGGGAATCATCTTCCACCAAAACAATACAAATTCGCACACAGATCGGAAAAGAATTGAAAATTTAAGGCAAGAAAATAACGAATGGTTACATCATAACCATCAACGATTTTTTTACTTTTCCAGAATCGAGAATGTTCTGTGTGTTCAAAGGTTTCAGTCTTCAAAAGAAGCTGTTGGTGTCTTCCGAAAGAACATTTTGAATGTAGCATCAAGTGATTCGAATAGATGCTCCCAAAATTGGTTCAAACGAATGCAAAAGAGTAAAACTCTTCGCGGAGCAAACTTCTAAGACAATAAAGTCTTCACAAGCTCTCCATTGTTTCATTCTAACTCTATATGCTAAACTTGAAAGACATCCTCCGTATGAATTATGCTGCCAACGTGAAAAGAAAACTTATCTGCAAGATATGCTAGGTAGCGCAAACATTTTGCGTTTCTTAAATAATGATGAGTACATACTTGTGAAGGGACTATGAAGTTTTATAGGGTGCAGATCTGTATGTATCCCGAGATTGTAATGTATAATACAGGGATATCCACCGTGACCGTCCGTTGAAAACTTTTTGAGTTCCAATCACAATATCAAGCTGAAATTTTATACGCGGCCATAACTAGCGATTTCCAATTGAAGTGAAATATTTTCGAAGTGATACCATTTCCGGTTATACCGGAAACGGGACATCAGTTTCTTATTTCAAATGACAATCTACCTTTTTTATTATACATCTAGAACCGATATTTGAGCAAGGCATAAAATACCCAAGTTGTTGGCACTTATCTGTCAAAACTTTTGACAGATTTAATTATTTTTTTTATAAACTCCATTTTTGAGGAACATTTAAGAAAATTGTAGCTCGTAGGTCTTTTGCACTACAGACACAATTTTTGCTTGGATGGATAGAAGAAGGATTAAGGAATTTTTTGAAGCAATCTACACATGTCAAATGTTTATTGCGTTGTTTTGTATGATTTTTTCAATTTGGCCTTTTTCAAACAGCAATAACTCAATTTTTTCAAATTGCACGTGCCAGTTTTTATATCGCCATCAGATGAAGCGTCAAATTTCAGATTAAATTGTGAAAGCATGTACTATACCCATCTCTTAGTTCCGAAATAATTTGGGAATATATTGAATTTTGATGATTTTGCAAGAACTAACAGAGAATGCTTTGAAATATTTGAATCAAGTAGCTGAACTGGCTACGCTCACCTGACTGGTGCCTAGAATTAATGTACTTGTCACTTCGTTCATTCGAATTTGATATTTAAACAAGAATTGTCGTTATTTCAGATTGAAAATATTAAAAAATACAACACATTTGGAATAAAACCACTGGTTTTATTATATGTTTAATCTTTTTTTCTATTCTATTTATTATATATATATATATATATATATATATATATATATATATATATATATATATATATATATATATATATATATATATATATATATATATTATAATTTGAAATTGGTTATTGAATTGCCTGCAATTTCTACCCAATTTTATTCCAAATGTGTTGTATTTTAGGATATTTTCAATCTGAAACCTGTCAGGTGAGCGTAGCCAGTTCAGCTACTTGATTCAAATATTTCAAAGAATTCTCTGTTAGTTCTTGCAAAATCATCAAAATTCAATATATTCCCAAATTATTTCGGAACTATAAGAGATGGGTATAGTACATGCTTATACAATTCCATTTGAAATTTGACGCCTCATCTGATGGCGTAATAAAAATTGGCACGTGCCATTTGAAAAAATTGAGTTATTGCTGTTTGAAAAAGGCGAAATTGAAAAAATCATACAAAACAACGCAATAAAAAATTTTTTGATCCTTCTTCAATTCACCCAAGCAAAAATTGTGTCTGTAGTGCAAAAGATCTACGAGCTACAATTTTTCCTCAAAAATCGAGTTTATAACAAAAATAGTTAAATCTGTCAAAACTTTCGAGTGCCAACAACTTGGGTATTTTATGCCTTGCTCAAATGTCGATTCTAGATGTATAATAAAAAAGGGAGATTGCTATTTGAAATAACAAAGTGATGACCCACTTCCGGTATAACCGGAAATAGTATTACTTAGAAAATATTTCACTTCAATTGGAAATCGCTAGTTATGGCCGCGTATAAAATGTCAGCTTGATATTGTAATTGGAACTCAAAAGTTTTAACGGACGGTCCCGGTGGATATCCCTGTGTATGCGATCAGAAACTCGATAATAGCGGAGGGTAATGAAAATGTAGGAGCTGCGCTTGGTCACATGCAATAAAATATCAAGACCACTGAAAACAAAAAGTCACTTCCGGTACAGAGATCTTGAGAATGAGTAAAATCAAGAGAAAATAAAATCGTCCAACGATTTCTTAACTTTTCCCAAAATCAAAAATGGTCTGCGTGGTCAGAGCTTTTGATGACTTCCAGAAGCCATTTTAAATATAGCAGCAATCAATTGTAATAATTGCTTCCCGAATTGTTTCGAACGAATGCAAAGATGTATTAATTTTCGCAGAAAATACGTCGATAAAAAATGAAGTCTTTGAAAGCTCGCATTTGTTTCATTCTAGCTCTATATGCACACGGTAATCTTTTTATAATCTTCCAAAATAAATATTTTAACAAAACTATCGAGTACGGTTGCTTTCTTTTTTTAGCGCTGAATCACATATGTAGGTAAACTATTTGTATCATGAATACCTACGACAATTTTCCATTAACGCCCATTTACTCAGTCAATTCAATACAGGTTAACCTAAATGAATCTAAAGGAAAACGAGAAACGAAAAAATAGGTATTGTCACAATTCTTAAGCTCTCACTAGACTGTTCACTATTGCCATCTCAACTTAGTAGTACCCATTTTTGATTTTGATTATCATCTTTCATACATTTTTCAATTAGAGTTTTTTCTCTGTAACTTATGTTACAAGCTAACGCAGAATAGACTGGAGCTCTAGCCTATCGCACACGGTCGATTTGTTTGCCTTTTGAGAAAATTTGATAATGTTTTTAGCAATGATCAAAAATTCAAATAGCTAAATACTCACCAGTTATTATAATTTCTCTTCTTCGTAAGTACGATTTTCATCTATTACAACACTTCAAATAAGCGACATTTCATGATTGAAAAACGAAAAATAATATGAGATTAACGCTTAAAATAATATATTCAACGAATAATGCCACCCACAACATCATATTCTAATTATCCCATTTCTCGAGATCACAAACTTGTAATATAAATTTGAGCAGGCCTTAATTATGAGGAACAAACTCAAATTCATGAAACAAGGATTTAAATTGAGGTAATTCCGCAGCCGCGCCTTTTCGAAATTTCCAAATTAATTTATAGCAAAGTTCAGCAGCGAATGACACTAGAAGGCAAGGAATCCCTGATATTCCCGGCATGTTGCCTTCTCCAAACTTTATTATAACTTTATTAGGTCTTACAATCTGACGCAGAGTAAAACGTGGTCTTCGTATTCGTTCCTTTGAACACTGTGCTTTGAACAGGCAAATAGGTAGGTTTAAATTATGATTTAGAGATAAAAACCATGCCGTCTGAATAAAAATAGATAATCCTTCAGGATTATTCTACAAAGGAAAGATAAGAAGACTAAGAAAAATATTACTACGCTTAGGAAAATGTTAGCTTGGGTTCGTGTTTGTTAAGAATTTTATGAAAATATATATAATCTGGTACAGAAAGAATGTTATACCAATATATCATATATATTCAATTTCCTTGGATAGGACAACTGAAAATTTTGGTGTTTTATAAAATTCACCATGAATTTATTTGAAAGTAAAGGGCTAAAAGATGGTTTCATAGCTAAACTTTTTCGTTGTTGAATTGAAGCATAGTTCGAATATAACTTCTTTTTCAATTCTCGCTCTTGAAGAAAACAAAACCAAGGTCCAAGCGTATCAGTCCTACAGAGCATTTACCATGGAAGAATCTGTGAAGAATGGAAAGATCAGCAACCTGACGCGTGATCTCCGTGTGGCCAATAAGGTCCACTGTTCTTTTCTGGACACTATGCAATAGATGTAATGAATAGTTGGGCGCGGAACCCCATACATGAAAACAGTATTCTTGACTAGGTCGCACCTGCGTCTTGTATCAAAGCATCAGCTATGATGGCGTAAAGCAGGGGTGCTCAAACATGAACTGCTGGCGATCTACCTCAATATTTTTAGACTATTTACAATCGACTCTGAGAGGCTGCAAGTATTTGTGATGCAGGGTTGTCGTATATACACGTTACACCATACCTACCTACTGGTGTACCGTAGCATATGAAGATATTAGCTTTCCGCACAATATACATTATTTTAATCCAGGTTGGGGTTAGGTTTAGTTAGGTTCTTCTCTATAATATCAATGAAAAAACTCATAGTTATTCAAATGTGCGAGTTTATTGGTTGTTACAAAACGGAAGAGTTACATATGGTTGTAAACTTAACTAAGGAGTGACTTTGGATGTTGAAGCGTGGCACTGCATGTCCTCAGCATACTTTTCATAAGATGGTACGTAATCACTGAGTGCTAATCGCAAGCATGAAGACATATGATCGTGAGTTAGTCGATTGCGATCATTTGACTTAATTATCTTCACTTCAGGAAATGAAGACTCGCACAAGTAAGTTGACCCAAACATTGCCGCCAGTTGAAGGGCGATTTGCCTTAGATTCGGATATTTATCTTCAGATATAAAACATCAGAAATTTGTATCAGATGCTGTAGTTTTAAGATATATATCCGATAAAATGTACACCAACTCATTTTCAACAGAACATGAGTTCATATTGCTATTTCAGTAGCTAATTGCTCAATGTTGTTACATGGAAAAGTATAATTCATAAATGATGCTATGTTTGCCAATTTACTGCAATAATAAAAACGCATTTCGAATTGTCTCAAGATATTGGATAATTCAGCCTCATACGTATCATTATTCAAATGCTTTCAAAGATGGAAATTGTTTTAGATCCTTTATTTTCAGTTGATCTCTCATAAGTTGCAATTTACTTTTGAATACGTTTACTGTGCTAATCATCTCAATAATAGAGTTTCCTTTACCTTGAAGCTCCAAGCTAATGCTGTTTAAGTGCATTGTGATGTCAGTCAAAAATGCCAAATCAGTCAGCCATTTTTCGTTTTTCAACATCTGAGTGTCATCACCTCCTTCGTCTAGAAAAGCTGTTATTTCGTGTGAAGGACTTAATCAGTGTGTTCAGATGATTTCCTATCTTTCAAATGCAACTTAAAGAGCTGTCGTTGCAAGCTACGTGCTCAATCGGTTGTAATGCATACTAATTTATATATTGGTAGCTTATAGTATTTTACAAAATTGAAGAAAACGTCATATATATTTTCACCACGGGTTTTCCCCTTTAGAGGAATGATTGTCAAAAATTCTTCCTTAGCCAACATGTCATTGAATACCATCCGAATAAAAATACACAGCAGGGCAGTGTCTGTTATATCGGTGGATTCGTCGAACTGTAAAGAAAAGTATGTACATTTCATATCATGTTTTAGTTTATCTGCCATGTCCTGACTCGTGACTTCAAGACGCCTTGTAACAGTCGGACGAGATAACTGATGTTCTCTAATAGCAGACATGATTTCTGTTTTATATTTAAAATCTCCAAATAAAGTCTCACCCGCTTCAATAAATGCTTCCTTCAGAACCGATCCATTCCCGAATCGTTTCTTGTGTTTGGCCAATATATGAGATATTTTGAATGACACGATCGCAGCAGCTTTTGATTGTTTGGCTGGTCTTGTGAATATGGTTTGTTCTTCCTTCAAACAAGAAATCAAATGACGTGTTTTCCGTCTTCTTGATTCGTTAGGTGGCGGAAATGCCTCTCTAAGTTACCACGCAAAAGAAAAATTCTCCTTCGTTATGAAAATGATACGTTTTAGATTTCTTCGCTGCACTCATTTTGTAATACTTCATAATGAACTTTGTATTGACGTAGTATTTCCTTCAATTTACAATTTAGAATGACTCCAATTCCTGCAGGCGTAACATTTATATCGGTGTGAACGAAAGTCTCGAATGTTCATGTCAAATGCGCAAACCGAAATTTCTAGAAAATCGGCAAGAATAAAAACGCGGCTCTTCTTTGGCAAGTACCGCGCGTTCCTTTGATAAAGCTGCCTTTTGCCGCTAGCAGAGTGTTATTTTATTACGTAATAAATTTTGTAGTTTAGTTACCTACTTATTAAAAAGTTTTTCTTCTCGAAATCTACTCAAGAACGATTGACCGTTTGAGCACCCCTGGCGTAAAGCATTGCTTAGACCTGAAAAAAAAACTGAGTTTAGCAGAACCAGATTTGGGAATGGCTGACACATGGTCATACTAGCAAACTCCAGTGTTGACTGTGATGTCAAGTAGATATATGTTTGTTTTTGAGGATATTCAATGTCCTTGCATGATTAGAGGAGGTTCTCCAACAGAAGAACATTGTAGATTGCAACTTGTTCGCTTTAAAATTGACCATTTCAACCAGACGCACTCTGATATCTCCTCCTAGTCTGAATTCAGTGTCACTTTCAGTTGGTATCTTTGTCGGTGTGCCTCTTCGGCAGTTATAGGACGCTAGGCTTAAAAATGAGTACACCAGGATAGAGTCGTCCACAAACCCAAATATTCTATTTTTGGTGGAGTAGAACAGATCATTAATCTACAACAGAAAAAGAGTTGGCAAGAGTAAGAAGCTTTGGGGAACTCCTGCATTAAACTGAAAAGATTCATTCCACCTAAATCGATCTACTGAAGAGAAAGCTACTAATCCAAACACGCAAGTCCATACGTGCCAAACCCTGTCGAAAGCCTTCGAGATATCAAGAACAATGGTTCTTATGGACTCGATGGATGTGCTTTTCCTATAGTGCAAACTGGAGCTCCCCTCATTAAAGCATCAGGCATTTTTTACGATATTTCACTCTGGACTATGGAAAGACCACTCTCATCAACCTTAAAGATGCGCGCAACAGGGAACAACTTATCAGCCTGGGTTTTTTCAAGATTGTCGTAAAATTCGTCCATTTTTTCTTTAGTAAACCCATTACCACTTGCTTGAGAAGTCCCAGTTGGCTGTCTTATGGATAAAGTTTTATAATTTCGTTTTAAAAACCCATTTAGTCAGTATCACCTAGCAAACCCACCCTTAAAAGGATTTTTAATATCATTTGTCAAAGCTAATTGATATGCCAAACGGCGCAAATCCATTCTGGTCAGCCCATAAAACCTACTCTCCATTATCAACATCCATTAGCAGATTTTCTATTTCTCGACCAAAAACTGGCCGTCGACCAAATACTTTATTTGTTATCGCCTCAATCGGAGAGTCTTTATTCGTCACAAATCGAAAAGTGTCGACCTGAGAACGTTGAATAGTTTAGTTTTATGACGCTGCTATGCATCTATGATGTATACGTGTGAGAGGGTGGAATGTTACCAAATCTCCTAATTTTAGTGAAACTAGCGTTGCGCCAACTAATCTGTGAGCTCAAGCCCCGAAAAAAGGATGAAAATATCGATTACCATTTAGAAAGTCCAAGTTATGGTCAACTTCCGGTATTCCTGCGACAATGAGAGACTGATGAAAATGTTTCAGATTGTGAGTACCCAAAGTAAGATATAGATGTAGTTAATGTTGGTGTAACTTAACATAAAAATTACATTAGAGAGACTGGATTCATAACTGATAGGTTGAGTCCACGAATCCATTGAAGCCCAGATAACTTATAATCCTGAGAGGTGGCAGTAACTTTTGCATTGTCTGAGTGAAGGGTACTGAGTCTACCATATTTTTCACGGCACACCGGATATCTAGGTTAGAAGAATATCATTTTATCAAAGGAATATTTGGGGAACATTGAGAACGTACACAACCTATTTCCTGATAAATAAGGGACTGAAAAACAGAATATTTTCATAACTTCCCAAAAATTAGAAAATTAAGCGTAAAAGCCGATTAGACGCTGTCTGTCGAATTAGGTGAATGTCGGTGAGTTATTCCATCCGTGCCACTTATAGGCTTATAATTGAAAATCAAGAAAAACAAGATTGAAGATCGTCAGTAATCAATCACTGGAGGAAAGTTGCGGAGTCTTCTTTCAACGGAAGCGCATCATTAATATTCATACGACCTCCTGCGTGTACATCAGCGGTGTATTTATTAGAGCTTTATAGAAAAAAGAGGCGTCAAATCTGTTTTCTCTGGCGCAAATTGACGTACTGGGTCACATTTCTGTTGTGATTTATACGTGACGCCATCGAACGAAGTTGTCTATCGATTTCAACATGTTTTTCACGTTCCCGATAAAATTCCCTGCATCCATTTTATTTAATTCGTTGATTCTAGATTGGTTTCGGCCAGTCCAATTATAACTCTCGACTTGAAAACATTGAGCGTTCAATTTTGCCGGTTATAGAGAATAAAAATTAGAATTTTCATATGAATGACATAAAGGTCGAACGTTTACAATATAATCTGAATTAGCTGCAAATTGATAGAATGATTTTCATTTTCATGGGTGGTACGTTTGAAAAATGGTTCATAACGTCGAACCAAACTATTTTTCATTAGCCTGCATTGAAGAATGGGTGTAACTTGGCAATTTAAGATTAATATACTCTGTGACAAAAAAGTATCCAGAAATTCTCATTTAAATTGCCCGCGTTAAGTATTTTTAAGTATTTTGAGTTTCTGTATGTTGGTAGGACTGTCCTTAATTACTATGCCAAACATGAGTGCTATCTGTCAACAAGTTTGTACACGACAGCAGTTGAAACCATTCGGCCTCAGTAGTACCTCAGTGGTTTGTGTTTTGAACGAAATTCCGTGTGCTGAATCATTGCGAATGCTGGAATAGTCTAATGGAATATCCAAATGTACGAGTGGTACAAAGCCGACCTCTTCAACCGTAAATAACGTTCAAAAAATCGAGGAAATGGTGCTCGAAAATCGTCATGCCAATGTTAGAGAAATAGCTCGTGATCTCAACATGTCCCGTTTGATTTTGGTGAACCATTTGGGCATGCGGCGCGTCGCCGCTCGGCTCGTTCCGATAGAGCTGAATTTTCTTCAAATGCAGTATCAGATGCAGGTAGCTGCAGAAAAAGATATATTTCCGTAAAAATGTCAATTATTGATTTCCGTCACACCTTTTACCGAAAAACAGAATTTGGAAGAAATATTCGAGGAAAATGTGGTTAGATTAGGTTAGGTTAGAAAAATGATTACTTCAAATTTATTCTCCGGGCTCTTCAAAACAATCAAATTTTTACCATGGTAGTACAAGTTCATAAGTAAAAATTAGTCGAAATTTGTTTCTCTTGGATCTGAGGAGACAGCTGATTTTCGAGAACAAATATTTCTACCAAGATTCCTCGCCTAGTGAAGGACACATCTGGCACAAGGGCGACTCGAAGACCAAAGGGGGATCAGGTAGCAGAGCTTACTGCCGGAGAAATGGGAGTGATTTCTGCCTTTCATCTGAAAAAATGCAACAGTTTTTCAGTGGCAGATGATAGCGATACTTGGCTGTTCTCAAAGGCTGGCAGAACAGGGTACAAGTAACAATCACATTCACCACTCCTTTCCGACAGTCGGGGCTGCTCCGGGAGCTCTGTGTGTACTCAGGATTATTTGTAATATAGTCTGAGAATGCGTTCAGGCTCTAGAACAACTATATCTGTTTCATCTTGGTTCTAAGTCACACCTGGATCAAAAGAAATGAGTTTGCTTATAGGCTGCACTGTCTAAGAGCTAAAAATGCTCAAATAATCTCAGATGAATACTTGTGAGTGTTGACAATCAGAAGGAATGCTAGGTACGTGACTTAGAAAAACCTGAACAAGGTTGTCACTTGAAGGCAGTTGAACTAATTCTTTGCATGACTAGTTCAGTTATCACTTGTGATAACTGAATTTGGGTCGAAACACTAATTACTTTGATCACCACATGCTCGGCATGGATCCGCCTTAGTCGGAACTGAGTTGGCTCTGAAAGTGAGCGATCTGCCGTAGAAACCTCTCGCTCTATTAGAGATTTCTTTGTGAGGATTGAGCTTGAATATAGTTACAACAAAGGGGACAGAAAGAACTATACACAAAGATGTCGATATCCATGCGGACCTCTTGATATAATTTAACTATTTGGTTCTTGTAATAGGAAATTCCAATTATTTCTATACAGCTTAATCCCATTTGGGCCGTGCTATGATGTCACGTCGCTGGGTTTGACTTAATAGAGACCTATTATTTCAAGAGCGCCGTGACTATTATTCATATAAATTTTGCACGGAAAACTGATTTACACTTATGAAAACTAAGTTATAACTGATATGATTTGAAAATTGTAAATTCTTCAATGAAAATTAAGATAAACAACTGGTCTGAAAATATAACTCATTCTATGAAGTCTAAATTAGAATATGAAGTTGCAGTTTGTTGAAAATTATAATATAAATCAACTATTATTGAAAATAAGCTTCTCGGTTTTAATGAGATTTAATACTTTTGTTAAGCCTTATTGACTTGCGGTTTGCCTAGCTTGCTCCGGTTAGGTGGGCTGACAGACTATAGGAGTTTACATGGGGTCTCAGAAATGGTGCGGACTATTCTATCAGCATAAAATCTTTTGTGAAACGTATATAATTGCCTATAGTAACTCGGAAATTTTTCATCATCTCTAACTCTTGAAATTACAATACCCTACATATAATCAGGATGGTACTGGAGTACAGCTTGAAATTGATTTTGATTCCTTGATCTATCTCGAGATGATTGAGTGAGAACTTCATGTACGATAATCAACGATTATTGAAGTTTAGAGGCGATTCAACTATTACGTAACGTAATTTGGGGGGTCTCGTGAAACGTTAGGATGCGTTACAGGGGCGGGAGGGGTCTTTCCTACAACACCTCACGTAACATTCTTTCTTTTTTTAAATAAAAAATAGCGAATTGAGCAATTCCAGAACCGTCTTCTTCTGCACTCCTGGTACCAGTGATGAAAGAATCTGAGTGGCTAGCAAACCCAGGGGACGAGGAGCAGTACCTTCAATGGAATTGTTCTTATAGACCTACTTAGATACTTGGTTAATAGTTGATTATTTTTTGATTTTGTTAAGAGTACGATTTTATTTCGAGTAAAATGTTCAATTTCAGTTGGGTTTCTGTTTATAATTGCATTGCCACAGGTGAGAATAAATATGTTATTTTATTTTAAGAGCTTATTAGTGAAAGAAGCTAAAATAGTAGAATGAAGGGTACTTAAGGGTAAAAATGATCACTGAGTGTTACGTAAGGTTTGGAGAGGGGGAGGGGTATAGAAAAATGTTACGGTGCGTTACAAGGGGTAAAGGGGGCTAAAAATTGCGATACGTAATACTTGAACATCTAGACAGTATCTGAAATAACATTATGCCTTGGAGCAACTCTCAGAGAATGCAACAAGTGGCGTATCATGCTATTCAACAATCTTTTCTTCAAATAATGCTACTACGCCACTGATCATTTTCTAAAAATGAGTTAACTTTCGAAAACGCATCAATTTTGCTCAGTTCAAAAATTATTACTGTTACTATGACGCAGTTACAGTACTGAAGGCGCCAAATTTTTTCTTATTTCTAAATGTAACTTCATTAATGAACCTCACCATTATCATTCATTCAGTGACGCAGCTGACACCCTAAGACTCTATCTTGCAGGATTTCCTAACTGAAATATTCCTTCAGAGAAATTTTCGTTTCCATTGACCGTTCGTTGTGTGAAACCAGAGGGTTTCAGCTAGCAAAGGGAAATTCTGGACCTGATATGTTCATGAGAACACCGGTATATGACGAACTTATTTTGGAATAAGTACATTCTAATCCACGAATCAACACATGAAAGCTATATATACAGATTGGCGCTTCACATTCAAGTGTTTTATATGAGCAACTGTTATAACTCTACCTTATCCAGAGGATTCAGGCCCTCAAAGCTGAAGATCTGCGCAGAAGGCTCGAATTTTGTCCATGACTGCTACAAAAATGGGCTAAAAATGCCGAATTTTCTATTCCTATTTGCAGACGAAGCAGTGTTTATACGAGCTACTATAATGAATTTCCACAACGATTACCTGATGATCAAAATGCTCATAAGACGATTGAGCGTAGCAACCAAGAAAAGTTTTCTATCAAATTGTGGATCGGTTGGTATGATGGCAGATTGTTGGGATCAGTAATTTTACTTAACAGATTATATTCTCTAGCATAACTTGACCACATGCAGAACACTCTGGTAGATATAAATTGTAAGATATTTTCAATAATTATTCTAGAAAAGACCAGTGGCGCACTACAATATAATTATGATGGGGTCAATTGTAGCATGACCATAAAAAAATCACCATATATATTTCCGCAGCTACTGGACACATCTAATGAGTTGATACGTAAACAATTCTTTTTCTTCAAATTGAAGATAGATCTCTTGAAAAATATAAGTTACCAACAGAAAAAATCTAATCTTCAAAACTATCTCAAATTCAAACATGGAGTGAACATTACTTTCTGTCACAGGGAGGAATCTCTTGATGATCTGAATGTTATGTGGTTCGAAATCACCAATAAAACACAAAGTTTATCTGTTGTTTATACCTTTCGGGAAACGATCCTTCCTATTTCCGCCTATTCGATTTTCTCTCTGCTAAAATCGATTATTTACAGCAGAACTACCCTTAAGCAGAGATTGCAGTACTAGGAGATTTTAATGTCCACAATACCACATGGCTAAAACACTCAAACAAAACTGATTATGCTGGTCGCGAAGAGGAATCTTTTGTTATTACGTATGGTCTTTAGCAAATGGTTATGGAACCCACCCATATTCCGGACGTGGAAGGTCGATTCGTTAACAATCTCGATCTCTAGCAATCCTGATCCTTACACAGTGAAGGTTCACGCTCCTCTAGATTGTCATTTTACAGCAACTCCACCTATCACCTTACCACCCCGTTTAGTTTGGCACTACGATTCTGTCGACTGGGACGAGTTGCGAATTTTCTTTTCAGATTTTGCTTGGAGGGAATATTGTTTTGTGGGTGACGATCCGTCGGAATGCTCTGAGAAGATAACAAAAGTTATTAAGTTGGGGATGGAATTATTCATTCCACATGCCACTAAAAAGTCAACCCCTGGTGAGCCTTGGTTTAACAGCAAGTGTGCAGAAGCAGTAAAGGCCAAGAAGTTAGCATATCGTCAGCTGTGTCGGAACCCCTGCCCTGAGAACAGGAGGGCATTTATTTCAGCTCGCAATTCCTGCAATCTTGTAGTGAATGATGCGAAAGCTGATTATATGAACAAAGTAAGATCTAAGCTTGTTAACCGTCCAAACTGTTTTAGGTCATTTCGGTCAATGACCAAATCTGTTGGTAGAAACTTCACTTCTGGCTCTCTTCCACCCCTAACTAGGGAAGCCATTACACCTAAAGACAAAGCCAACCTTCTTGCTAACCTTTTTGCATCCAATTCCACTCTGGATGTAGGAGATGAAGATTCTCCTGTTATTC
Source organism: Cryptolaemus montrouzieri (assembly GCA_013387265.2). Classification (NCBI taxonomy): domain Eukaryota; kingdom Metazoa; phylum Arthropoda; class Insecta; order Coleoptera; family Coccinellidae; genus Cryptolaemus; species Cryptolaemus montrouzieri. The sequence continues at coordinate 22,309,958 of JABFTP020000103.1, forward strand.
ATCATGCCGGATCTCATATGCCTGATATTGTTTTCAGGCAGAAGACAGTCAGGCAAATACTACTTAAGCTTGACACTAATAAGGCAGATGGGCACGACGGAATACCTTCTATCGTGTTGAAATGATGTGGTTATGAATTGACACCTATTCTCTGTAGAATTTTCAGTATGTCCTTTAATAAAGGCATTTGCCCTTCAAACTGGAACACTTCCAGAATCCAACCAATTCCTAGAACGGGGAAAAAAACCATCCCTACCAACTATAGACCAATATCCCTTTTACCTATGATTTCCAAAGTGATGGAAAAAACCATCCATATCGAGCTTATCAAATATTTAGAATCTGTTGGTATCATTAATGATCGTCAATATGGTCGTCATGAGATCTGCTTGCCTATGTCACGCACATGTGAAAGAGATCTATAGAGAAATTTGAAGAGTCTTTGGCTGTGGCTCTCGATATTTCGAAAGCTTTCGACCGGGTTTGGCATAGGAGTCTGCTAGGCAAGCTGTCCCCTCATATAGATTATCCCAACATCTAGGCCTATGGACTTCAATCTATCTTTGAGATAGATCTCTCAGTGTGCTATTGGATGGAGTTTCATCTGACACAGTTGCCATTAATACGGGTGCTGATTTTTGCACCAACCCTGTTTCTACTTTATATAAACGACTTGCTTACAGTTACAGGTTGTAAGATCCACAGCTCCACGCATCCTACTGGTCGAGAAAACCTCTATCATCCCAAGTTACAGACGAAATACGTCTGCAACAGTGCATTTAAATCAATAGTGGCTTGAAGGCAATTCTCGATTGGGGCTCTGCGAACCTGGTGGAGTTTAATGCTAACAAAACTCAAGCTTGTTTGTTTTCTAGGAAGGTTAAAAGCACTGTACCAAATATAGTAATGAACAACGGGACTATCTCACTCACTTCCTCCAGAACAATGCTTTAGGTAACCATCGGAGACAGTTTTTCATGGCATGACCACTTTGTGAACACTGCTAAGTCAGTATGGTTCCCACGTGTGGGGTTCTGCCCGTAAACACACCTTGAAACTCTTGGATTTGGTTGATCATTGACTGTGCTCTTACAGATTCCATCCCTCCACTGACATCGCAGGGGAGTGGGGAACTCTCTCTTTTAAATGTATTTTCATGGAAGATGCTCTGAGGAGATTTCTACGCTTGTTCCTCCGCTCGTTTCTGTTTCAAGGCCAACTCGCCAAACTAATGCCAACCATCCGTACGTGGTTGAAATTAAGACACCTAGAACGTCTTTATACCAGAAGGCCTTTTTCCACAGAACAGCGCAACTTTGGAACTCTCTTCCACGTAACGTATTTCAAGAAATTTCAAGAACGGACACGACTTTTGGAGTATGTTCATGGGCATTGTTGATGAAGCATCTTTTGTATAAATAAATGACTGAATACCTGAAAAACCCTATATGGTGCATTGAATTTTAACTCAGTATTCCATATTCTTCTACAATTCCACCTTCAATTCATTTTTCAATTCATGATACCGTCCCCTAGACATTTCCAACATGAAAATCGAAAATAAAAAACGGAATGGAAAGTAATAAAAGATATAAAAAACCTGTGTTTTCCCCCTGCAATTTCAACCTCACGCTGGGAACATTTCATCGTAATTGAAATAAAAGCATCCTTTGATCCCTTCATTCTGCAAGCCAGGAAAACCACCATAATTTCTAGCGACATTTTATTCTATTCACAAAGTATGAAAAAGTTATCGGATGATCGAATAATAAATCAGGGATGTTAATTTGAACGTTCTGGTATGTTGGAGAAGGATTGGAATGTTTGAAAATGGGAAAACCAATTTACAATATTCAAAAATCATCACATTGTTTTCGATACGTATGAGGAAGTTGCATTATTGAATGAGTTTAAAATCGAAATGAATTGCTCAGATATGAATCAAGAATTAATTTTTCATAAGATATTTGAGAATTTTGGTTGTAAAGCTTTCGAACAAGAGAAGGTTTGAGAGAGACAACTTCTTTTTGTGTACATTGAAGATTTCCTAGGAAAGTTCATTACAATAAATTTTGTCCCCTATAAGTCGATACACTGCTCAAGCTCTAGCGTATTCTGAACAGACCGAAATTCCTTTGAACAAATACTGGAGGCGATAAGCTACCTCTTGGGCTGTATTTTTGCTGAGACAGAAATAAGCTGGCATTAAATTTTTTCACGGTTCCTTCAATGCTACTAATAACAACGGTGAATTCAGAAAGAAATCATAATCAGACATTTTTCAACTCTATATTTCTGAAAACAACTACTCAAGATCCACCAAATTCGCAATTTTCAAATCAAATCATAGAATAATTTGAAAGTTATTCGATTACTTTGAAGGAACCCTTAGCAACCCTGGTCTAATTTTTTGTCATGCGCGCTTCCCAGGATTAGGTGAACCTGTTACACCACACCAGTGGGGGCCTTGGAAGACTTTAGGTGTCGGTTTACTTGCTTCTTGAAGAGATCCGAATTGTAGGACGTTCGCAAGATGTTGGACGGAAGCGAATTCCACAGCTCACTGGCCCTGTAAACAAGGGAATTCTAATAGAGAGAGGTTCGAAGGGTCGCTAAATGTACCGCCATATTATGAGAACTGCTCGCCAGACTAGTGTTGCGACAAAACATGAGTTTTCCCGGAACAAGGTCTTTCAGCTACTTGGAGTATCTTCCGTGGAAGTATCTGTAAAATAGAGAAAGGTCAGCAAACTTGTCATCTGAGAGCCAGCGGTTGGAGAGCGCGGGTGATGGTTGATGAGGCGCACAGTCCGTTTTTGCACACTATCTAACATCTGCAACAAATGTTTGGGCGCAGATACCCATACATGGGAACAATATTCCAAAGCAAGTCGAATCTGTGCTTCATATAGAAGCAACAGCTGAGATGACGTGAAGTATCGCTTAGCTCTGAAAAGAAAACTAGGTTTAGCTGATGCAGACTTAGCTATTGCTAATACATGTTCATGCTAGCAAAACCCGGAGTTGACTGTTATTCTGAGAAAGTGCATCGAATATTTGGATGCAATTTGTTTACCTTGCATCGACAGAGGAGGTTTTCCAGCGGGGACCTTTCTAGAAAACGTAGTTGCTTGCGTCTTGCTAGCGTTGAAGCTCACCAGGTTCAACTGACCCCACTCCGATATTTCTGTAAGTCAGAGTTCAAGATATTAATTCGGAGACATCTCTGAGGCTGAGATTCCGCAGCTGTATTCAGCCGCAGACTACTGAAAGACGAAACGAGGGTACAATCGTCTGCAAAACCGAAGAACTTGTTCTCTGCAGATGACAGAAAATCGTCTATCTGCAACGGAAACAAGGTTGGTGAAAAAATGGATCCCTGACGAACTCTATTTGATCTATTTGAAAGAAAACTACTTATCCAACCCCGCAATTTTTCGGGAAGCCTATATGTAGCAAGTTTCTTCAACAAGGCTGCATGCCAAACCCTATCAAAGGCTTTACAGATGTCGAGGGCTATTGCTCTAGATTTCCCATGCTTTTCTATCGTTGATGTACAAACATGAGTGACGTAGATGAGCAGATCTCCTGTCGATCTTTGGCTGCGAGAACCATACTGACGGTCGTTAATAATTCTCTGCAACTCAAGGTATTTGATGAGTTCATCGTTTATGACTCTCCCCATCACCTTGGACGGAGGGAAGTAGAGATCCATTCCTGCATGAACGATTTCTGTAACAGATTCAGTGTACACATTGATATCAGGATCTGAAAGGCAAACATCACTGAATGGAAAGCACGAGAAAAATTCACGTAGCTCATCCCGCTTAGCACGGTTATAGTGCCAAATGCGTCTGGGTGGTTCAGGTTCTGGTTAAGCGGCAGCACAATTATTCCAGTAACAGATATAAGGTTGTGGTCTGAGCTGCCTAGCAGGGCTGAGACCACCACTCCAAAATCATCTGGATCCGAAATCAAAAAAAGCTCCAAGGTGTTTGCGAAGTCAGTTGGGTAATTAGGTATTCTTGTCGTTTCGTCGACTGGCTACGTTAGATTATGGCTGATTGCGAAAGTTTCAGCTTGTCTTCTTGCTTTACCTGTTCTATTGTAGTGGCGGAGCCAGTTGGTGTTGTAAACGTTGAAGTCATAAGTCGCTATAAGTACAACAATCTGATAATTTGAAACTTCAATTTCAATATCCTTAATTTTCTGAATTAGCCTTCCGTTTTTTTTCGCTCTTTCGTATCCTTGTAATACTATTCTACCATGCATAATAAATAATTATTTTATGAGTAAATCTACTCAATTCTTTCCTGCCGCTTGCCCTCAAAAATTTCGATCAAGCTGATATTATCCATATGTTTGAAACTATCTCATTTATCGTACAATATCCTTGAATTTTGGATATGTTACAGATTATTCAACGCAGAATAACATTTGACAATGGTAAATTCTGTGGAAAAACATCTTAAATAGCAATATACGGCAGTAAACCAAAAATGCATTCTTTTCATGAATTTTAAATCGCCCTGTTGAGTTTCTGAGCTGAATTTCGTTATGAAGATACACTTCATTATAAAGCTACTTTCATTAGAAATGACGTAGTCTTCGATTCATGACCTTGCCTGATTTTTTCATGAACATTGCCAGTCGGTATAGTGAAAGTTTTTTTCAATGGAAAAAATTAAGTCGTAAATAAGTGAGAGGATACGAACTCAGTAGCGGGTGTTCCTCTCCTTGAGCTCTTATCACGGCTTGTATGCGTCTTGGCATACCTTCGATAAGATTACAGAACACCAAGCCTTGAAAACGATCATCGCTATGAGTTGTTTTCCTCTTCTTCCCGATCCTCACCGCCTTGTAAATTCATCAGTCTCTTTAGGATTTCGTTGAGTCAAGCAGCTTGAAAATTTTCCGAAAAATTTGACTTGACTTGAATATTCAAGCTTTTGAAAAAATTAAGATTCAACTTGACTTGATTTTGCAACACGAAAGCTCAACTTGACATCAAGCGTTTTTAAGCTTGATACTTGAAGGATCATAAAGTTAAGTTCACAAGAATAAGGTAGTATCTTTAATCATAAATAATTTTCTAGCTGGATGTGACACACTGGGATTTAAAAATTTAGAATTTGGTTAGTTTGAAGGAAAAATGGGAAGAAATCAACTAGCAGGTAATTCAGAAATATAAAGAATTTCTGTATTCAATAGCAGCACTCAATAAAATATTGATGTCTCCTACAACCTACAATAGATTTCTATATAATATAGAATAGATTCAAATGAAATGATTCTTTCAGAGGTTTTTCATATCATTCGTAGAAAACTCAATGTTTTTTGTGAAAAAGAAAGAAATTAATGTAGTGTCGCCACCTACCGATCAGAAGCGTATCTATCGATCAAGGTTTACTACATTTGGCTATACTCATCAGAACCCTTTCGGAGATTTACTGAATCTACCAAAAACTCTTGGTTCAAAACCAGCGAACTATCAACTATCTGGTGTTATGTATCTAGCGTTGCAATTATTTATTTATCATATGCCTATCTGAATCTGAGTTTATTCGCAACTATGCACCCAGAGAATGCTTTAAATGAAATAAAATCTATATGGTCAACTGCGTTTACCCAGTATGGCTTCACTAATACATAGAAGTGTGTAGGAATGATCGATATGTCGTAACAATAATTCCACAAAACAAGATATATTGCGATTGAATACGAAGGTCAAAGGTTTAATAGAATACAGCAAACTAGACTTTGTTACTGAAAAGGGATGTTGCAGGGATGTTAGAGACAACATATAAATGAGTACTCTTATCTTTTTCTACATAAACTCACTAATAAACCTGTAACTGTTCTTTGTTGCTTGTTAGTTCCAACTTTTGCCATAATCCTTTTTGAATTCGATTTGAGATCATTATTTCAACACGAAAGAAGATGCATAGCAACTATCGTTCTAATTCAATTCAAGCATTTATTGAATTTCCCTACATATGTTCTTGTTTCTATAGATATGAAGTATTTTGTGGTGACCATATTTTATGTGACTGCATTAGTTGAAACGATGGGGTGCATATATTACATAAGTAGTAGGGGGAGGAAGTTGAAAGTCAAGAAAAAAGTTTATGACATCGTAGGAAGAACACGTGCGTAAACTTTATTGTTATATTTTATTATCGTCGTGAATTGTGTAATAAAAACATCTAGTAGAAGCGGAGCCACTCGAAATGATTTATAAAACGATTTTCAGTTGGGAAAATCAGAACTTATCACGAATAAATCAAAACAATTTCTTCAAGAAATTAAAACACTCCAATTGAAATCTAGAAAGAGGAAATTAATTGGTAAATAATGTTACACTACAGCTGGTTTAAAACAAAGAATTAACATCGAAGTTGTATGCGTGAAATACAAGTCATACAAACGGATGTTATCCGGCATCTCTGATGTCCATGAAGCAAAACATGAATCCCAGTGTTAATTTGAAGTTTGATATCGATTTATTCCATTTGAGTTCATGTTCTCTTAGGCTGACACGGTTGTGAGCTTGTATTAAATCTTGTTGATCATTGCGTTGAAAAAGTCAAAGAGATTTCAAACACCCAGATGGAAGGATTATGTTGAGAGACGGAGGAATATTTCGCTTTTGTAAAATGTAACAATGAAAATGCAGATCTGCTATTCAACAAAGTACTGTGAGGAATTAAAGGATTACTGCAACTGTTATAATTTAATTTCTGATTGTTGGTAGTCCAATTTCTACCATATATAATATATGGAAACCGTTGATGATTGCTCTGAGTGTGAGTATAGTGAGTATAAGAAATTAATCCTATAATACTTTCAACTATTATAGAATGAATGTGGTTCGTAATATGTTCTAGCATTTCATCTGAACCACAATACGCAAAAATATAAAAATGTGTATAGTTATTAATTCTTTTCGATTGTAAACATAATTCTATTTGTGAACTCATTCTCAATACTTATCCCGTACACCAGGGTGCTAAAACGGTATATAGCGGGTGCTTTTGAATAGATCTTGAGATAGAAAAAATATTTAATAAGTAGGTAACTAAACTACAAAAATTTAAAAGAAATAACACTCTGCTAGCGGCAATTAGATAAGTGCCATTGCAGAATATTCGAGAATGAAGCTGCAAAGCGTCAATTCCATTTGACTAGATATATTATAATTGTTCGATAACTAACATATCTCTCGCGAATGTCGGACAATAGGACGAACGAAAGAAGCGAGAAGGTCTTGGGTTAGGACGCGAACCCGGCATCGACAGAAAAATAAAACGCGGATCTTTCCGAGAAAAATTGTTTGGACTACGTCCATTTTCTTATAAATTTTTAATTTGTTATAAGCGCCTTGTTGGACTTGCCTTTTATACTCAAACGCATGATATACAGAACACCTATAATGAAAGCCAAAAACACATTTCTACTTTGAGGCGATATTCACCGATTCAATATTCAACAGCAAATTGCAAAGTTCTCCAGTCTAGAGCTACCTAAACTAACCTTGGTCCGAATGTTGATGTCACCACATCATTGATGCCAGCTGTCTCTTCGACAACAATACTTGAAGTTTTGGAGGACTGGAGGAAAAGATAAACGAAACGCATCTTTGTTATTGGCATTCTCTAGAAAAAGGGTATGAATGAAACTGCAGAATATTTAAAAATGAAGCCCAGAAGTAGCAATTTCTCTTAACCACTCAAATCTATAGATATGTATTAATTGTTGGGTATGCTAACATATCTCTCGGGGTTGACGGGTGATAGGACGAACGAAAGAAAAACCTTAATTTTGACAGCTCGTCAGTTTATATAACCTACTCTAATTTCATTTGAATTTGGGAGGCTTTTACTTGATAAAATTCCATTATCAATAATAAAAAACAAGTACTGTGTTTTAAGGAATTTTACTTAATAATTGCGATTCGTAACGCATTTCACTACACCGTAGCTTCTTCAGACGAATGAATATACAGAAAAATATAAATGAGAATATAACTATAAATGTTCTTGAGTAATTAAAAGCTTATTTGGTTGCTTCTTCTTAAGTGGTTTCTTATGACAGGTATATCCAAAAAATTGAGGAATAGATTGCTCCCCGAAAAGATTCAACAGAGGTGATGGACTTAAATCGACTTGTTCATTGATGAGTCTACCTGAGTGTTTGTATTTATTGATTTCTATAGTTTCCCAAAGATCTACTTATGGCCAATATCAAAGATACCACTATACCACCTAATTCCAAACTCATTTCTTGCGATGTTAAGAATCTATTTCCCAACATTCCTCCGAAAGATACGTATTACTTAGTTGAAGAATTATTAGAAAAGTATCATGTCAATACTATCATTAAATCAGATATTCTTTCATTATTACAAATTTGTTTAGATCAAAATTATTTCCATTTCAATAACAAATATTATACTATTGAAGACGGCTTGATTATGGGCAATCCGTTAAGTCCTTTGTTAGCAGAAATATTCATGAATAATTTAGAGAAATTAATTCATAATCATCCACTCAGTAAATATTGTTTATACTGGTATCGCTATGTAGACGATATCATTATTTGCTTCACAGGAACAGATAGACAGTTGAAAATTTTCGAAAATCATATAAATTCATTACATCCAAAAATTGCATTCACAACTGAAATAGAAAGCAATAATTCGATAAATTTCTTAGACGTAACAATTTCGAATGAAAATGGAAAACATGTTTTCGCAATTTACCATAAGCCGTCACATACAGATATTATAATACATAACTCGTCGTGTCATCCATATCAACATAATATGTCAGCATTCAATAAATTTATTCATAGATTGATTAACATTCCGTTATCACCAGAAAATTTCAACAAAGAATTAAATTTGATTAAACAAATAGCCAAAAGTAATGGTTACAATCCCAAACTAATAAATAATATTTTGAATAAAAACAAAGTAGAATCGCATTGAATGAAGTTTACCCTGTCGATAAATTGAAACAAAAATTCAACACCTTAACCTACGTTGCCATTACAAGTGAGAGACTGAAATCATTCTTAAGTAGCAATAATTTCAACATAGCTTTCCAAACTAATAATAATTTAGGCAAATATATAAAAATAATAAAACCAAACCAGGTAAAAACAATAAATCAGGTGTTTATAGATTGAATTGCAATGACTGTGATAATTTCTACATTGGTAGAACACATAGAAATTTTAAAATTAGAATATCGGAACATAAACGCAGTTTTTCAAATAAAAATCAGATTCAAATTACGCGAATCATCTCTAAGAAAATAATCACTCTTTCGACCCACAGTTTAAAATTTTGCATACAGATAATAAATCTTGGAAGGTAGATCTTTGGGAAACTTTAGAAATCAATAAATACAAACACTCAGGTAGACTCATCAATGAACAAGTCGATTTAAACCCTTCACCTCTGTTGAATCTTTTCGGGGAGCAATCTATTCCTTAATTTTATTGGATATACCTGTCATAAATAACCACTAAGAAGGAGCAACTCAATAAGCTTTTAATTACTCAAGAACATTTATAGTTATATTCTCATTTATATTTTTCTGTATATTCATTCGTCTGAAGAAGCTACGGTGTAGTGAAACGCGTTACGAATCGCAATTATTAAGTAAAATTCCTTAAAACACAGTACTTGTTTTTTTATTATTTACTCTAATTTCTGCTGTCGCTTAATTTTCCAGATGGATGTATATATTTTTGAGGAACGGAAATAGCAAAGTGTAAAGAAATGAAGGAATTTGGCTCTGATAATACATTTTCGATCGGTGTTGAAACTTCGTTTTTGGTGATGAAAGTTTCTTGTTTGACAGAACTTTTTCCGAATGACGCTACCTTCGTAAACAGTGACACTTATTTTGGGAACGTCCGAGATACGCATATTTTCGAATTTTTCAACCTGGAAAACGTGGTAGTGCTTTCGACAAAACTTTCCTCCCATTATAGTCCGCGTGACCCAGGTGGCTATTTTCGGAAAACCCGTCATCGACAGAAAGTAAAAAACGCGAATCTTTCCGAAAAAATTGTTTTCAATTTCTTATGAATTTATTAATGTGTACTAAAAGCCAAAGTCCAAAACTATTGAACTTTCATACTCAAACATATAATATACTGAACGACTTTTATGAAAGCCAAAAGGACCCTTCAATCTTGAGACAATATTCACTTATTAAATTTCCAACAGAAAATCACAAAGTTTCATTCCTTAAAAAGAAATAAACAATATTTTTATCGATGGTAAAATTGTTCATGTCACCTCCAATTCAAAAGAAATTTCAAATCATTCGAAAACGCCAACATATATCCATTCTGTGACTTGAACGTCATCATCTGTATCATCAGCATTATTTGAAGCTTGCAAGGACTGGAGGAGAAATTGAAAGATGCGCCTTTCGTTACTAGTATGGTGTACAAGATTTAGATTAATTAAATGACAGAATATTCGGAAGAAGCCGTGAAATGTTTCTCTTCACCAATCGATTTTGAAAAATGTTAACTACATATTTTAATATTTGTAGCGTACTGGAAAAATTTCTCTAGCGAATACCGGATAATTAGAACGAACGAGTTTGGATCACGTAGATGATTTCTCGCTGTGAAAAATTGTCGTTAAGGAGTGGCGGGAATGATTTTGAACCAATTTCTGGCGGAGACGATATCATACCTAAATTTTTTTCAATTGCTTTATTTTAAGTCGCACACCTCCTGCGGAGTATTACCGACTACGTTAGTCACACAGTTAGTTACGTATCAATTAATTACACTGATGATTGATGAATTATCAAATATAAACAATGAATGGGCGGAAAAATCAATTCTAAGGGAAATTAATATAACTTTGAAGAGTTAAAATATCAAGAAATACGTGAAAAAAGTTCGATAAATTCGCTCTAGATGTGTGTTTTCGATCTGCACGAAATTGAGAAAGTTGAGCCTTCGTTTTTAATGATTCGGGACTTGACTTTGTAAGGTGATTCCTGCGGAACGGAAAAGAATTCAGAATTGAAAATTGATTATAAGGAAGGGCCGGAATCTTCTTGTAAATTCATTCTATGAGTTCTCGGCTGGGTTGTTGACGGTTTTCGACAAGTTTTTGCCGTTAATTTGATCCAAGATAAGCAAGAACATTGAATTGTTTCAACATCTGGGAAATGTAGTTTTTCGAATTTATCGATCTGGTATATCCTGGTTCTGAAGCATCGGGTTATATATTACATTATATTCAGTATATTCGCAGAAGGTTGAATATCCCAATGTTATATCCATGTGCTATGTCTATTTGCAGTTTTAAGAAAATGGAAATTTATGATTGAAGAAACTTCTCGTTTAAATCATTGGTAGACCCAGTGATTTTCGTTAAAATGTATATCTTGCATTGAAACAAGCTTCATTTGATTGAAATTAGCATAGATCTATCCACCAACCACAAATCCGTAATAAACGATCGAAAACCCAGATTTTCCATGCACATTGAAAAGTTGTCGGATACTCCGATCCAGTTTCTCTCCATCCGAATGAACAACCGATATCAAAAGCGGGTTTAGTATTTCGCAGTTATATAAATTGATATCGACGAAGAGAATTGAACGTGCAGGCCTTTGAAACTCGTTCATTTGAATAACAAGGTTATCTATCTTCCTGCCAGTTTCCCAATATATCCAGTTGATTTTATTGAAAACCGTATGTTTTCAGCTCAAATAAGATTTGTAGAAAGGCAAAGGATCCAAAAATAGGTATACCTTTTAGAGTTTCATGCAAGTTATATTGAATCTTTCGAAAAAGAGATCTGTTGAAACGTACTTTGGATAATATCTATTCATTTTTCTGTCAATATTTGAAAGAAGAGTCCTTTATTCAGAGAGCAATACGATAAGCATAAAGAGCTTTGAATGCCTGAATGGATATTAATATTTCATTCTAGATTCGTGTTTTCGTCGGTCATCCTCAGATCAATATTTATGTTTTAATAATTTGAAAACTTCAAATAAACCTTTAATTGATTAAAGGTAATTTCATTTCATAATTAGGTGTTCTAGAGCATATTTATACGAGGAATGTCTTTTAAGTTTTGCATATAGAGTTAGAATGACAACTGTAAGCTTTTAAAGATTTATTGTCTACGAAAATCAATACACTTCTGCATTCATTCAAACCAATTCTGGATTGCAAACGTTTTCTGCTACATTCGAATTGGCCCTTTAGAAGGCATCAATAGCTTCTTCTGAAGATTGAAGCTTTGACCAGGAAGTCCGTTCTTGATTTTGGGAAAAGTAAAAAGATCGTTGGGACTTAGTTCCGAACTATATGCAGGATGAAGTAACAATTCGATGTTTTTAGCTTTGAATATTCAATTGTTTTCTGGGTTGTGTGCGCATTTTGTGTTGTGAAGGATATTCCTCCATTCGGATCTAGTTTCTTAAAGATTACAAATGACTTGCGGCAAACAAATAAGCATTAACTATTCTCTAATTTCGTGAAGAAATTATTACGACATGACGTATTTTTCGGCCGCGTAGGAGTTTTGTCGGTTTTTTGACTTTTTTCGGTTTGGAACTCTCAAACAGAGGATGTGTGCTAATATTCTGAACCCGTATGAATAACTCCAAGATTTATCAGCACTGACAACGTTGTAAACGCTTTTAGCCTTTCCAAAAATTTACACGGTCCATAGTTTTCTGATACTGACATTTTTCGGCCACCCAATTCTGCGTGCCAAATTTTTTATATTGACGTATTTGAAATTCGCAAATCTTACCCTTTTGTGTTTAGATTCACACCAAAGGAGAACTGTTGACTGGTGTAGTGCTTCAATGACGAAAAGAAAAACCAACTCGCCGAGACATTATTATTAAGAGAATTGCCGTTGAAAATATCAAGAAATTATTATGCAAAAATGCTCACGATTTTAACAAATCATAGAGGTTCATTTTTAGTACTAACAGTTGACTAAAGGTGTCTTCTATATCCAGCCGACAAAAACATAAAGGACATCCCTCGTACAAAATGTCCCGCCAAGAATTCCAGCAAAATTATTTCAAGAATAGATCAGATGAACTTCGTCAAAACGCCTTTATGTCAAGTCAGTGGTTTATGCCGACAAGTTAGCTATTCTTGAAGTATTTAAAGTCAATATTCGAGCCACTATTGACGAAGTACGGTTTATGAGAAGAAGTAGTCAAAAATTGAACTGATCGAATGGAGTACGTAAATTGTAGTCATGTTTGTCATATGCCTGAAGTGAAAAAATTTCAATTCCTAAAATATTCTTTTCTTTTTGGTTCAAAATTCACAACCTCGTGAAAACTCGCCGTAATCCTCGTAAAGTTAATCGACGATCTTCACTGATTAAAAATCGTATATGTTCGTCTTTTTTTGTCACCAAGGGCCACACAGAACGTGGGTTGCTATAAAAACATGTGCGGCTATCTTTGAATCATTAGTATTGCTTTATTTGTATTTTGTGAATTCACTCATCACAAATTTTATACAGTGCGTTCCAATGAAAACGAACCACCCTGAATAACTCGGCTGGTTTGATTTTTCCGATTTCCTGACATAGGTCGCCACATCAACCCCGTTCCCTTGGCAGCTTCCACTCATTAAGAAAATGGGGTCGTTTGACACTTTTTTGAAAAAGTGATTCGATTCTCTATACGACCGTGTAATTATATACTTTCTAAAATTACATGTGACCAATTAAAATCGAAAATTATTTGAAAAGTGAAATTTTTATTAATCAACTCGATCTACGTTTAAGGAAAACAGTTGATCAAAGTCGATTTCCTTATGGGAAAGGTATTTTGTGGTACTTCTTCAAAAGGATGTTCAATATTCTTTTTTTTTAATAATTCGCCGATTCAGGAACCCCCCTCTACATTTTATATAAAGATCTATCAAATCGATTCAGTTGATAATTCAAATGGGAAAAAGGGAGTGTGCAGTATCATTTACTTAAGAAAATGCTAACTTTCGAATCAATGAATAAAAATTTTGATTGGATGTGTCGGTTTGTTATCATTTCTTCCATGAAAACTTTTACCAATCTGCTTGATTCAGGTGGCTTGCGTTAGTAGTATTTTCACATTGTTTTGATAACCTGAAAAAACCGTGATTCAGTCGCAGATGATGTACATATTGAAAGAAAAAAATTTGGTCACAAATACCTTCTGAGTTATAAGCTTAAATTCATATAAACTGGATGTGTTATTCATGAAAAACACAATAGCACCAGAGTTGTCAATTACGAAGAAATTGTTGTGGTCGTTTTGATTGAAGTTTCCTTGATGGAAAATACAGAATCTGAGAGGAGATTGTCATAATATCTGGACTATCTTGAACAAGTATTTTCAGATTTCTTCACAAGAACAAGTATCCCATCCTTGTAACCTAACCTAACCTAACCTATACGAGAGTTGAATGCAGATGATTTCGGTCGTCTTTCAAAGTCCTGCTTACATTTCAGTGAGTGAATCAAAAACAATCCTTCTCTTGCACAGGAAAAGTTGGACGGAAAAACCTATTCGAACATAGTTGAGAATTTAATTGATTCTGTCATAATAAATCCAAATTAATCTGGACATAACGTAATCAATATGATGGAGCACCATCTAATTATTCTTCTGTGCGGAACTGTCTGGACAATAGATTTCCATGTCTTTAGAGAGGATGAGAGACGCTATAGAATGGCCGGCTAGACCACCCGATCTAACGCCTCCCGATTTCTTCTTGTGGAACTATCTCAAGTCTTACCGAAATAATTGAAGGAACTACAAGAAAGGATTGTTCAACCAGATAACGAATAATCAGAATGTTAGGCAATAATTCGAGTCTCGATTGCACCAACACACGGAAGTAAATAGGGGCTACTTCGAACATTTGCGATAAGAATGTACCACGATTGAAGAACTAAAAACTAAATGATATTTCCCATTTCATAATAGATTCTCATAAGAATAATGGAAGTCTACGCAGTGTTATTTTTCAATTATTGGCACTTCAAAAAGCCGACTGATATCAAGGATCAGATAACCCTTCTGATGACGTATCTCAAAATCTCTGTCATAATAAAAATTTTCGTGGTGCGAGATGAAAGGAGTGAAAGTGGGTGCGCAAACATTTGAATAAGTAACGAAGATTTTTCCAATTCAACCAAATCAATTCAGATTGAATGTTTTCCTCAAAAGTTCATGGACATCTGGAATTTTTTCAAATATTTTTCGATTTCAATTCACCACATGTTATTTAAGATAGTAAATTATTACGTTATCATGTAATGAATGGAATCACCTTTTCAAGAAAGTAACACATGACCTCTTTTCCCAATTCAAAATTTTGGGATAGAAGGTGCCAGGGGTAGAGGGTTCGTTTTCATGTGAATGCACTATATACATAATCAGACACCGTTCACAAACAAAGATAGTGACGTTCTAGTGCAGATATATGAAGGTAGATCGGATACTTTGGGAACAACCCTCGTAGTTATCATCCATAATGCAAAATAATCGAAGTCTGGCATTTTAGATCGAAAAATAATTCTTCAAAGATATTCAGCTTTAACTTGTTTCCCATTTATTTAACGGTTTAGTAAATCAGTAAAATTATTTTTTTTGATCCATCAACGTACTCTATTTCTGCCTTTCGGTTAATGGCACGCCGGGGAATTCTATCACTAAATAACCGGGGAATTACTTGAGCCTCTCTAGTGTCGAGGGAAGGGATCTTCAATGTCCAACGCATCTCTGTTATACAGGACCGACGTCTTTACATCTTCTCCGAAAGATGGACATTCAAGCGATTTCCAGAATTCGAAAAATCGCACCGACTTTGTAGGGATTGAACCCAGATAACTGTGCGCAAAGGTCGAGTGACCTAACATCCACGCCACCGAGGATTAAAAATATGGATGAATTTTCATTTATTCTTACAAAAACGTGTTTAGCCACTGCGTCAAAAGAAGCTCCAAACCGCAACTAGTTAATCATTTTTGTACCCGATGAACCAAATCGAATTTATTAAGTATTTCTGTATTTACAGCTAACCAACAATTTAGTTTTTGTCATCTTTGTACTGGGAGGTATCGAAAATGAGGCGGCAACCGATTTTTTGTTGAAGCATATCGAGTTAGTGATATGAAAAATTGTCTTTTACTTTCCACTTTAACGCACCGATGACCCCACATATTCTCAAAAGGAAGGAGTCAGTAATTTATTGTCCTATTATAATAATCGTCGTCTCACGTTTCTAGGCCGGTGTAGCAGATGACAGTTTAAAGTTACGCAACAGCTGCAGTGAGATCTAAAATATCAATGATCGGAGCTTAAAGAGTTGTCGAATTAGTATCAGGTTAAGAAAAATAAGAATTTTGTTTACTGCAACTTTAATTCATTCTGACGCGACTTGAGCCAGTCGATTTGAATTAATAACGCAATTGATTGTATATAGAGTGTCCGAGAATAAGTTGGCGTTATTTCATCAGTCTACAGCAAGGGTGCTCAAATTTGATCTGCTGGCGATCTACCTCAATATTTTTAGACTACTTACGATCGACTCTGAGAGGCTGCAAATATGATGCAGGGTTGTCGTACATGCACGATACACTCTACCTACCTACCTACCTAGGTAGGGTGTACCGTAGCATATATAGAAATTAGCTTTCCGCACAATATACATTATTTTAGTCAAGGTTTGGGTTAGGTTTAGTTAGGTTCTTCTCTATCAATAAAAAAACTCATAGTTATTCGAAATTGCTAATTAATTGGTTGTTACAAATTAAAAGAGTTACATATGGTGTTAAACTCAACTAAGGAGTGACTTTGGATGTTGAAGCGTGGCACTGCATGTCCTCAGCATACTTTTCATAAGATGGTACGTAATCACTGAGTGCTAATCGCAAGCATGAAGACATATGATCGTCAGTTAGTCGATTGCGACATTTTGACTTAATTATCTTCATTTCAGAAAATGCAGACTCGCACAAGTAAGTTGACCCAAACATTGCCCTGAGTTAAAGGGCGATTTGCCTCAGATTCGGATATTTATCTCCATATATAAAACACCAGTTTGTATCAGATGCTGTAGCTTTGAGATGTATATCTGATATAATCTGCACCAACTCATTTTCAACAGAGCATGAGTTCATATTAAACTGACTTGGATTTCAGTAGCTAATTATTATTATTATTATTATTATTGAAGTAATTTAAGGCTGAGGACAAGTCCTATAAAAGCCTAATAACAAAAACATAATTTCTATAGTATTGCAAGCACAACTTAGCCATAATTAAATATGCACACATATATAATAACTAAATCCACTTATGTCAAAAACGAAATCTAATTAAACAAAAGAAAGTCCAGTTTATTTTTGAATTTATTAACCGAATTTGAGTCCACCACATCACTAGAAAACCTGTTCCAATCATCGAACACCCTATTCACAAAAAAATACTGTCTTTGTCTCGACGAAATTTTTTTTTCCAGCTTCAGATGATGACCACGCAAACGAGTATCAGCACTCAAACTAAACAAACATTTCAGGTTGGCGTAATTGTGTTTAATTATACGATAGCACAAGATTAGATCTCCGCGATGTCTTCGCTGCTCGAAGGTTATGAGACCAGCTCTAGCCAATCTTTCATTATATGAGAGACGAACGAGCCCAAAAGTCATACGTGTAGCACGGCGCTGGAAACCCTCAAGCATGCTTTTATCCCGAGCGAGAACCGGGCACCAAACCGAGCCTGCATACTCCAAAATAGGACGCACAATGTTTTTACATAAAAAGGATAACTCATAAATGATGCTATATTTGCCAATATACTGCAATCATAAGAACGCATTTCGAATTGTCCCAAAGTATTTGATATTTTAGCCTCATACGTATCATAATTAAACTGAGGAATCCTTGCTTTCAAAGACGGAAAATGTTTCAGATCCTTTCTTTTCAGTTGATCTATCATAAGTTACAATTTACTTTTGAATGCGTTTACTGTACTAATCATCTCAATTATAGTTTTTCCTTTACTTTGAAGCTTCAAGTTAATGGTGTTTAAGTACATTGTGATGTCAGCCAAAAATGCCAAATCAGTCAGCCATTTTTCGTTTTTCAACATCTGAGTGTCATCACCTCTTTCGTCTAGAGAAGCTGTTATTTCGGGCAATAATTCTTGATACCTTTCTAGGAATGTTCCGCGACTCAACCATCTGTGAAGAATTGAATCAGTGTGTTCAGCTGACTCCCTATCTTTCAACTTCAACTTGAAGAGCCGCCGGTGCAAGCTACGTGCACGGATGGAATTCACAATTTTTGTTGCAATGTACATAGTTTCCTCCGTGTTTAAAACTTTTGAACACAAAACTTGTTGATGTATAATGCAATGGAATGAAAAAAATGAAGGGAATTCTTCATTAGCTCGACACAATGCCACAAAACCGTTTTTGTTTCCAGTAATTTCTGATACTCCATCGGTTGTAATGTATACCATTTATATATTGGTAGCTTGTAGTTTTGCACAAAACTGCAATGTTTTGCACTGTTCACATTAAAAACTCAAAAAAAAATTTAGGAGTTTTGATTTTTATGTTAACAGTAAGAAAAATCTAATCTATCTCGAAATGGGATTAGAAAATACAAAAATGTCTATATAGCTGCGTAAAAACGTTCGATATTTTATCTGTGTTCAAAAATATAACATTTTTTCAAGAAATTATTTCCTCCGGAAAAAGTTGGTACTTTTCTCCGGAATATACATAGTTACACATAAGTAAAGGTAGAGATATAGTAACTTTTAATTATAGAATAATTTGACCACACTGTTGTTATGCCAGTTCCAAAAAAAAAGCAACACGACTTAGGCAAGAGGTATTTCTCGAGTAATACAGTATGCCAATCTGGCTGAATGAATTTTGCCTTGTTAAATTGATAAAATTTAAACTCGTTATCAATTGAACAAACAAGGAGGCACATCTCAACATAAATGCTGGTTAAAAAAAAATTGAACTTTTTTAACTTTATAGGCAAAGCTTAAGGATTTCTCGAAAATCTGAAGAGAAAAAATATGGTTTTATAGAATGAAAAAATTGAATTGCGTCAAATACATTTTTTGAGAAAAACACCGAAAGCAACATTTTCTATGCAAACGAGGCTTAAGAAAATAATTCTTTTTTTGTAAATTACAAAAAAATTCTTTAAAAAATGAGAAGGTGTTTCGGATTTCTTCCATTTCCAGAAAAGATGAGCGAATTAAAAATACTAAAAGAAAAACCTTTGTTGAACTTAGTATTTCTGCGGAATTTTAAGAAGGTTCTCTGTTTTCTTTGTGAAGGAAAATTGAAAACCATATTCAATATTTCCACTTTGAGTAACCATATTTCTATAAGAAGGGGCCTACAAAAGGAGAGTTCCTCATTTTAGCTGAGGAATCATAACTCTGAAACAGATCAGTAGTGCACCACAAAATAAATTCTTTTTTCATGATGATAATTGAAGATCCATTAGATTATGAACCGACAGAATATTTGTGCTGCTGAAAATGAAATAACGAATATATGAGCAACAAAAATAGTAACATCTGTACATAAAAACAGTCGTGAAAATCGTAATAAAGCTGAGAATATCAGAACGCAGTTCGTTCTAGAGTACACATACTTCCGATTCGTAGATTCCGTCAAAAATAGAACGACAAAGTAAACAATACCCATCAAAATATTCCCATTATACTTTCTACGGTTTCTATCCGATCTCTCTGTCCGTT
Source organism: Cryptolaemus montrouzieri (assembly GCA_013387265.2). Lineage (NCBI taxonomy): Eukaryota > Metazoa > Arthropoda > Insecta > Coleoptera > Coccinellidae > Cryptolaemus > Cryptolaemus montrouzieri. The sequence goes on from JABFTP020000103.1 coordinate 22,329,766, forward strand.
TTCAAGCCCAAAAAAGCAGGAAATTGTATCCCCTGTCGAAGAGAACAATATCGACCGCTGTCTGTCGTAACATGATATTTAACAGGCCATGAAACTCACAGAAGAATATTACGGGGGCATAGATTCCATTGCCCTGACTACACATTACATTAAGGTTGATTACAAAATATTTTCATGAGATTGAACCTCAGCTTTGGCATGTGAAAGTGGGTGTTGCGGTCGAGGTGTTTCCTTAAAATGAATTGAGGAAACCTTGCAAGAATACAATCTTTCTTTTATTGACAAAGAACTTTGTTTCCTTTCGGATAAAGGAAAACCTTTTAAAATAGAGTAAACCTTTTTTTTCTTGATTTGTTGTTGTCTATTCTATACCCTTTCTTTTATCGAAACACTCTCAATTGAGAGTGCATATAGATTCTTTTGATATTATTAGGCTGTATGGTTCTAATGAAGAATGGTTTTTCTTATTCGTCCATAAACTTAGAAACTGTCACATTCAAACGGTATTTTTTAAATTTATACTCTCCGCAAATGACACAATAATTCACACAAACTCTTCTTGACGATGCCATATCAAATTAAAGCAAGTTGAATCAATATTTTCTTTAATAACAGCAATTTATTATGGTAATGAAAGCTATAACTCTCAAACTGTGATGTCAGAAAACAATTGAGGGTATATTTAGAATCAGTAACGTCAAATTTGTGGCATACCATTCATCAGACGAAAAGTACAATTTTGTTGTCCAGTGTTATTGCTAATCTGTTATCTCCGTTATTAGCCAAAATATACACCAGTCAGAAATATAGGAATGTTTGGTAGTTCTTGTTTCATTATTTAACCACAGGGATTAAGTGATGAAACAATTATTGTGAACGATAAATCAAAGTATAATATGTATACATTAGCAACAATAGCAAAAACGGACTCCTCTTCTTACAGAAGAAATTCATTGAAGATTCAAAATTTTAACAATTTTCCTGGAAATACAGGGTGTTCATGGATGAAAGGGTCATACTATTATGGGAGATAGAGCAACTCCAGGCCTCTCAGAAATGGTGTAGAAACCATTTGAAGATGGATCGGTTGTGAAGGAAACATTTATTGAAGCGGGTGAAACTTTATTTGGAGATTTTAAAAATAAAACAGAAATCATGTCTGCTATTAGAGAACTTCAGTTATCTCGTTCGACTGTCACGAGGCGTATTGAAGTCATGAGTCAGGACATGGCAGATAAACTAAAACATGATATCATGAAATATACATACTTTTCTTTACAGTTTGACGAATCCACCGATGTGACATACACACCAGCTGTGTATTTTTATGCGGATGGTATTCAATGACATGTTGGCTAAGGAAGAATTTTTGACAATCATTCCTCCGGATGGAAAGACCAGTGAAAATCAACGCTCCCGGAATTTCAAGATACAGGATGATTTGTTATTGTTGGTCAAATGTTTAATGATTTATAACTCGAGAACCCGTAGACCAAAATTGATGAAATTTTACAAATTCATTGGGCTCGTCTTACTCAACCGACACTGAAAAGAAACACGATATGCAGGTCCGTACTCAGCCCTATTTTTGGAAAACGGATGATTTATATGAATAATCTGAATTTTTTGTACTCCGAAGCTATGATTAATATCGGTCCATTATGTGTGAAAAAAATCATGGCACCACTTTTACTATTCATGAAACCAACAATAAAGATATGATGGTCGGCAGTTTTTAGGTCATACAGAAGAACTAATGTTCAATACATTTTGTGATTATCTTTTCAATACTGCTCATCAATCCTTTTTTAAAAAGAATTTAAGTTAGCATGAATCGGTTATCAATAATCGCACGAAGAAACATACAGAAAACGTAAAAAATGCAAAATAGTTTTTTTTAAAACGGGAAAGAGGAGAGAAAAATATGGCACAGAAATTGATGAATCATTAGAGTCTCTTCCCGAAATGGCCTCCGCCAAGTTCCAAAATTTCCTGGATTGTAGAAACACATCACTAATGCTTCTACGAATGATTTCCTTGTCATTTTATTTATCCGCACAGGCGTCTATTATGCGATTTACTGGTAGTTCTTGGGAAACAATATCTACTTTATTTAATCTGGACTTCAAATAACCCCACAGAAAAAAATCTAGAGGGGTGAGATCTGGTGAACTTGGCGGTCATACAACATGCCCACCTATCCACCTATTTTCATAGTTTTGGCTCAAAAAAATTTTCACATTTGCGAAATGAAATGTTACGCCATCGTGCTGGAACCGAATTTTCTTCAGATTTATGTTTTCTAACAGATTTGCAGTGCTCGGTTGAGTGAATTGAACCTTATCGCTCAATAATATCTGTTGAAGAGTGAGAATAAGAGATCTTACGACAGAATTTTGGTAATTGGCACTATCAGAAAACGGTGGATAAGATGAATGAAATGTTTATTGGAGCTCCCCCATCATCGGTTATTGTTACTGATGGGGGAAATGAACCTGAGAGAAGAAATTGTGGAATGCATAATTTTCGTTATAGTCTGGTGGTAAGACAAGTTGAGGCAGATGACATTGTTAGTGTCATTTGGACTTTGAAGAATACAAAATCAGTCGGCATGGATGTGTTCCTTATAGAAGCTTTGAAGTTTGTTGCTGGGTAAATTGCTACGGTTATGGCACATATTGTTAATCTCGTATTTGACGGTGGGGTATATCCGGAGGCGCTCAAGATAACCAAAATGAGACTTATATTCAAGAAAGAGAGTAAAAACCTATTTGAGAACTATAGGCCCATAGCTGTCTTAAGTAATATCGATAAGATACTTCAAAACATTATTTATAACAGAGTTATTGATTTTTTTCAAACTTATAGGGTGCTTGATGAGATGCATTTAAAAAAGGAAAATCCACACTAAAAGCCATATATCAAGCAATAATGAATAAGGATAAAGTGGCAGCACTCATGTGTCTGGATATCAGTAAGGCTTTCGATAGTGTTAGTCATGATCTGTGTTGTACAAATTATATTGGCTGGGAGTCAAAGATACTCATTTGAATCTAATGAAATCTTTTCTGACTGGACGTATTCAGTGTGTTGTAGAGTACCATCCCAAAACTCGTGATACTTTTACCTCAAAAACAATTCCTATTCATAAGGGAGTGCCACAGGGATCAATCCTGGAACCCCTGCTATATATTGTCTACGCTAATGACTTACCTGAAGTCATCTCGGAGGCGGTGATTCAGTTTTCCGATGAGACCTAATACTGTCAGACCCTAAATCAATAGATCCAAAGATAAGAAATATATTGCCCGACCTCCATGGAAGGTTTCCTTGGAATAGCCTAAAAGTGAATATGGAAAAAACACAAAAAGAAAAATTTGGTTATGGCAGAGAAATGGAAAGGAAACGTATACTTACCATAATGGGGCAGTTACCACCTGAGAGCCACTTCGATTCCTTGGCGTTAGAGTAGATTACCGTTTAACTTGGAGTGAGCATATAGATTATCTGGTGAGAGGCTTGGTGAGGTACATCTACGCTACGTTATATATCGGCGCATATTAGTGGGAAAACTGCTATTTCAGCTTACAGAGCATATGTAGAAAGTCGGTTCCGCTATGGTGTTGTCTTTTAGGGTAGCTCGTCGTGTGTTTCGAGGCTCTCGATTCTTCAGTAGAGATGCTTGAGAGCAATTTTAAACCTGACTAACATGGAATCCTGTTGGTCGCATTTCAAAGAAAGATTACAAAGCTCTACATATATGAGTTGGTAATGTTTGTAGTAAGAAATGGAGATCTCTTTCAAGAGGGTTCCCATGGTGTGGCCTACATACAAAGTGCTGCGCCCTGCAACCATTTTGTCGTTAAATTCCATCTCCTGGCTGTAAGCTTTGAACATCAATGTATCGTATTTTGACCAAACAATTCGCCATACACGGTTCATTCGACACAAATTGACTGAGAAATTTGAATCTTTTGTCTTAAATCTTCAATGTAATTTCTTGCATCATCGAATAATGCTTTTTGTAAAACACAGTTATGAAATGGAATTAATTTACGCGTATCGTCATTCTTCATTCCGATCGCTTCGTTGACCCAAGTTTTTTAATGAAAAATTATAGAATTCACTCAGTAGAACAAACATTTCTTCATTTGGCAGGCTAACAGTTCTCAATTAAAAACTTAAACTCAATTTATTTCCGTTAGTAGGACTTATCAGACACCGTTTCTATTTTCTAGATATAAACCGAGAATTACGAATTCCATCCTCTCATTTACTTGTCTCGAGTTGTATAACAGATCGGTTTCTGAATTGAAATATTTGCTGGGAAAATTTTAATTAATTTAAAAACAATTCTATAAAACGGAACTTTCAAGAAGTCGAAAATTTTCCGACTTTGCCGTCATTGTGCACGTCATCGTGTTGAGAATTAATTTGGGGGCCTTTGAATTGATTTTGGAAAAGTTAATCACGGTTGAAGTGTCCCCAAAAGTAATTAAATATTTCACTTTCATTCCTTCTCGAAAAATTAATTCGAACAGGATAAATATGCAATCAAATAAGTCATTCATTATTCAAAACAAATTGAGAAAAATTCAGATTGGAACGATGAAAATTCTTGATTCTTCTTTACTTATATTTTATATAAAAATAGCTAAAGAACAGTCTGTACAGGGTGCATTGCGAAAGTAATGAAATTGAAATTTCTGCGCTGCTCCTATGCCAGGATCGGATCCGACTATTTGGAATAGGGGAGGTGCTAAACTTCGCTGCGATACCGATCTCAGAGCCCTCTAGGCTGTGGAAGTTGCAACATCACATTTATTATGAACTCTGCACGTCGACCGTGGAGGAGACTTAGGAAATAATTCGTGAGACTTACAAGGACTCTGCTCTGTTCTTCTTACAAATTTTTAGGTTATTAGAGGCCTTTAAGGAGACCCAGGAAGAGGTTCGCGACACCACCAATGTGGCTCGTGTTCAACAATTGTTGGACGTTGACCATAAATTAAATATTAAGATAGACGCCAAAGAACTGAATTTATCATCTACTCTTGTGTATCGCATTGTTACTGAAGATTTAGCCATGAGAAAAGTGAGTGAGACAACCAAGAAAACCGAGCGAAAATTTTGAGTTAATTTTGAAACGTGTTGAAGTTGAACCAAATTATATAAATAACGTCATTACTGGTGATGAAACTTAGAAATACAATGCCAAAGCTCTGAGTGGCACACCGACCAATTCCCTAAGCAAAAAAAGACAGAAATAAACTACTCAAAAGTAAATACTGATTGTTTTTCGACATCGGAGAGGTACACCATAAGGAGTTCGTTCCTCAAGGACAGACACCTACCACTATCCACTATGTGGATGTGCTGAAAGACTCCGTAAAAGAGTCTTCAGGACGCGGAAAGAGATCTCCGCTTCTCGGCAACATCACCACGACAACGCGCTACATGTTTGCGTGTTTCTGATCGAACACAAGGTCCCTACTCACTCTATAATCCTGACGTCGCCCAGTAGACTTTGCGAGATGTTCAAGAAGACTAATCTAGGGCAGATTCCTATCATGGCAGAGTCACTGGAGAAAAGGTATAGAGACCCAAGGACAGTACTTGAATAATTTCAGTGTTGGTGCAGATCTGCTCAATAAATTACTCAAAAAAACTAGTTGCATTACTTCGAAACGCATCATCTATGTCTTGGCAAGCTTGTGACTGTTTTTCAAGCAGAAATATTCACCATTGACCATCGTTCTAATTTTTTGCTTGCGATAAGATTGACACGTCAAATTACTGAAGACATTAACATCCGACAACGCCGCTTATGGTATAGAAATGTTGTTCAACGCTTACCTGATTGGGGAGGGCAACAACAGGCTTCTCCTGTTCTCCTGAAGGTATGGAGGCACTGGCTGAGCTTCACAGCACTGAGACATTTTTTGCTTGTCATCATTGCTACGAGTGCCAATGCTTATATTAACAGAGTACTGTCCCTTGAAAGTTATCTCAATAAGTTAGGATTGATCGACTGATCTCCATGAAGATTCTTCGAAGAGAAGGAAGAATGAATACACACATACTGTGTGAATGCCTGTTTGGGAACAACATCAGTCTTGAGGAACTTGGATCTCACGTATCGAACTGAAGAATTCAATAAACTCCACCCACTAGGCATCTAATATTTTCAAGAACAACACAGTTTGTGAGTGAAATCTTAAGTAGAATGTGCCACAAGAGATGATTCATCGAGGTGATGCTGGGACTCAACCCACTACCCAGTAAATATCCTATCTTATCTTTATGAAAATGATAAAGATACATAGATGCATAGCCTTTTCGGCCAACTAGAAAAGGTTTGCGTTTCCAGTTTCTTTCTATATTGGTATTCATCTTTTATAACAATAGAAGCTGCATCATAACTCATAACTGAAGAGAAATATGGCCTATCTATTTTGACCCAATTGCAGAGTCAGTCGATGAATTCTATGAGATCGGTCTTTGACACGAGATTGTAATCATGGAACGACTTTACGTTTTTTCACGATACCATTTTAATTGCAACGCGATCGTATTTTGACTATTTTCTAGAAATCTGGATACCTCTCGTCATGAGAACTCATTGGATCACATTTTTCGAGAAAAACACACTAAATTGAAATTATTTCCACTATACTTTCATCAAACATCTGATCAAAAAAGAGTTACGGATTTAGCTCATTTCCACAAAAGATGGAATGGACAAATACTTGCAGAAAAATCCCTTTTAGTTTGAGGATCTCTGCAGAATTTCGACTTTTCGTTCACAAGAAGAAAAACAAATTATTTGGCATCACCGCTTGAAGTAGATCGGCGTACTTAGTAAATATGCTGTATATGAATAAGATTAGCGCCCTCTAACTGAATGAGTTATAAGGTTTCTGAAGAAACGCTTGAAAAGATGTAGATTAAGTTAATCTTCACAATAAAAAATATATGCTAGAGTCTGAAGAGAAATCTCATTGAACGGTGAAAGATCAAAAGTACAGATAACAAAAGATTAAAGCTAATGGGCGGGCAGCTGCAGTTAAGGGGACGCATAATAAAGAAACTTCTTTATAAGTACTCGTTAAGCCTCGTATCATATTTTCACGTTTGAAATTCGTTGCAATATCAAGCTAACTAATGGCCTAACAAAAAATCAATTGGATCAGAATTTCCAAGTCAATCCTTGTTGATAATAGAATATAATAACAAAGTAGCACCCTGATTTTTAATTTGAAACAAAAGAATTGAGTTTTACAGGTAAAGAAGAATACGTTGTTGTATTTTGAAAACGGACTCCGTGTTTAGAGTTTTCTATACAGATCGCTCGAAATATCATGTACTAATAGAATTCTTCGATTAACTTTATGACCATTGTTTTTAATTACCTTCTTAAACATTTCATTGCGAATCTATAGGGTGTTAAAATTTCGATATTTTTTCATTGGTCTCTCAACTTTCGAGATATTTTTATTTTGGAATAACATATTATGAGCTACATGAATAAACATCTCAAACTATCAACAAAATATATAGAGTGATATTCTTCCAGGTTTCATGTCCCATTAATATAATAATATACATTATATTATTATTATATATTATATTATTAAATATCCAAATAATGCCATAACCTACTAGAGACCTAGAGACTAGAGATACAAAAACTACAGGGACGAAAAGTTTCTAAATAAAGTGGGGAAACGATTCTGGTATTAATAATTTACCAGCGGCGAAACGTAAAAAGTTAAGAAGGTGAAAATGCCAAATGTATGTCATATATATGTGTACATTCATATAATCCATATTGGGTAACCTTATTCTCAACTTTGAAGTTAGGTTAGGTTAGATTGCAGAAATTATAAAACAAAAACTAGAAAAATATCGAAATTTCAACACCCTGTATATGTGCAACGATTCTAACATTATAAGAAACTTCAGTCATAAAATTAACGAGAGAATCACCACATTCCTTCAGACTTGTTATTTAGGAACACCCTGTATTGGTTAATGATTTTCGAATATGTGTAAAAAGGCCTTCAAAAGAATTGAAGAAGGCCAATTTTAGAAAATTGAAAGGAAAAATCAATTTGAGACATAGCAAGAGAAAGTTCTTCAGAAATTGATTCTCCACAATACCAAAAAAAATCACATAATTTTGCTTAGAGTGACAAAGTTGTAGTCAGACAATTTTTTGTCTGATTTCCACAAAGTTTATTCTTAATACACCAAACCGGCTTCGGGAGTTCCTTGATTTTCAAGTGTCTAGAGCTAACAGTTATGAAATAATGTGCTAATTATTCCTATTTTGAAGGTTAAGACGTGTAGAGTGATTCAATTCTAGTTGACTATTGAAAGTCGTGAATTTTGGTTTTTTACAAAGTTTGTTAATTTTCAAACTTTCCAACAGATTCATTGTCATCTCTTTATTGCATTTGTGGAGAATTTTAAATTAATATGTTCAAAAACTGCGGATTTCTTATCTGAGGAGAAATGTTCTTTGAACCTATATTCAAAATTTTGACCTGTTTGTCCTACCTAAGGTGTTGGAAATTTAATGCATTCAATTCTGTATATTTTAGACCGTTTGAATTTGTTAGTTTTTTGTTTGGCTTTGAATAATTATTTGCTTATGTTGGGAGCGCTGGAAAAAGAGGTTGTTAAATCGAATTCGAAAAGAAAATTCCTAGTGTTATTAAAATGGAAGCCAATGTAAGTTAGACATGCGTATTTGTTTTGTGGTTCTTCTATAATAGCATATAGTAATTCAAATATCTATGTTCGTTCCTTGCGTTTAATAATACTGTTTATATGGGAGACCAGAAAATTATTATTTGATGCATTTTCTTAATCATATTGATTTCCGTTTTACGATCTGTTTTGGATAGTTGAATGAAAATGGCTCTATGAATCATTGAATTATAAGTGGCTGAATTATGTGTGATATGGTTATGATGGTAATTGTTGAATCTGTAAATGTTTCTTTTCTGTATATGTTGTAGGTGAGACTATTCTTGAGTTTAGTGATGGTTATGTCAAGGAAATTCATTGAATTGTGTTCAATTTCAGCAGTAAAATTAATTTATTATGCATAACATTCGGAAATATGAAAACTGGTCTATATATCTGTTTGAGTTATGAAAACCCATAAGAATACCATCAACGTATCTGTATCGAAAAACTAATATGTTTTTGTGCTAATTTATAATTCATTATAAATTTTTCAATGATGTTCATTCTGTAATAATTCTGTGACAAACAGATCTCTAAAAACTACAAAATTCATGTATAATGTAAGGAGAAGTGTTATTTCGGTTAGCTATGTTTCATTTTATTTATATCAAAATAAACCTATAAAATAAATCCATCAATAATATCATTAATCAACCTTGTAGTCAATTTTCAGTTGAAAATGTCATGCCCTGCAAAATATTATTCATCTAAACTCATGACTAACCGAATTTCACATCTTTACGCTAATAAGAATTCTTAAGCTACTTACAAAATCCCTTCTATTAGACTATAAACCATAATTTGAAACAGTCTATTCCAAATATATGGACAATTTCCATCTGAATACTGGAATCTCTTCTATTCTATATTGCTTTAATTACGGTTATATTATGAAATTTATTTGGTGAAATATGTTGCGGTTATTCCAAACAGAACGCTGTCATGATTGATTTTATGTACCCAACACTTTTGTTCGCCCGCGCCGGGATAACGATAGTTATGTAATAATAATGATCCTCAGGGAATCCAATTATAGCTTTTTTCAACGAACAAACATGATGAGATTTTAGGGTATTTCCCTGTGGAACACTGAAGTGTAATCCAAGTTTTCTTCTTATTAAAACCAAGTTCGAGTTATTTCATCTGAAATGTGATGTTATTGTGGAACGCAGGCTTTCATATAACACGTTTATATTTTAAACTATTTCAGACCGAAAATATGGATGGCAACAATTGTACAGCCCGAATGGAACGTTGTTTTATTCAATAACAGAAGCAGCCTTTGCAATTCATACATAGCAATGTAAAAATCAATTTTAATGAAATTGCGTTGTTGATTGGCTTTTATGTCCAATGTTTATGTATGATGAAATATTTCTATGACCATTTTTTGATATATAACGACCATTGGCTTAAAATAGGTGTTCTGCACATACGGCTCACTTCGGAAATCTCAACAGCTAACAATAATTGATACTGAATTACTCGCATGACAAAAATGTCAGGTTATTATGAAAAACATATGGAATGAAGCGCAGTTTTATTTATGAATTTGTGATTTTATCGGTTGAAAATTTCAGAATTTTCATACACGCAAGACAGAAATTCGTTCTTTCTAATTTTTTAGTATTGAGATAGCCTTATAAAATGGAGATATATCTTTTGAGCGTTGATGAAATAAACAGAGCAGCTGAGATTCTCGAGACAACACATGCTGAAATTGCATACAGGTGGGCATTATTTAATGCTTTATTTCATGACTGGTGGCCGGGTATAAGGAATAGGGAGTATGAAAGAAGATATAGAGGTCGACATATATATACACAACCAAATTTCTATGGAATCACCCGATATTTTGAATATTACCTCAGGGATTTTGGAAATTTCGAAGGATTGTTAGAATTGATCTTTTTTGAAATATTTCAATTCAAAAAAGAAAAAAATTTAGGTTTTTTTCAAGAAAGACACAAATAAAAGAAAATGAGAGACTTTCCCTATGTAATAAAAAATTGAAAATTGTTCTCTCACGGAGTAGGTTATATTCTGTCACTCTCCTTTGGCGGCTTGGATGAGCTGTTGTGGAGTTCTTGGATTATCCTGGCGCGATCTAATTCTCCTTTTGATATTATTCCATAAATGTTCAATAGGATTTAGCTCTGGAGAGCAAGCCGGCCAGTCCAAAATAGCGATTCCCCCTGTTTCAAGATAATGTCGCGCTAGGTTGCTGGTATGTGGAGGAGCATTATCTTGCATAAAAATGAAACTCTCACCGTAGGCCAGATACAGGAAATGAAATCAAATCTGTTTTTCCTCCCAGCAAAATGCCACCCCAAAACATCATACTGGCCCCTTGGTATTTCGGAATTTGTCTTGCAGAGATTATAGCTCCACGTATCGGGCGTAGGTTTTTGAAATCACTCCCTGTGATACCCCCATTGTGGCCGCTATATCCCTCTGTGTCACCCCTTCTTCAACGAAAGCAATTATTCGACCCCTCTGCACATCGGACAATCCAAGCATTTTCAAATATGATTATAGGCTTTTTTAAATTTCTAAATTTATATCCAATCGGTGAACACCAAGACAAGAAATTCAATAGTTTAAAATATATAGGCAATATAATCAATAATGTGAAATCCTTCTTAAAAATTTGAATTTAAATATAGATTTCAAAACATCAACAAATTTAGGTTTATTTATCAGGAATTATAAATCTCCAATTAATAAAGAAAATAAATCAGGTGTTTATAGATTGGATTGTGCAGATTGCAATTGTTTTTATATAGATAGAACCGGAAGAAAATTTAATGTTAGAATTTCTGGGCATAAACGCAGTTTCATCAATGGAAAAAGCGATTCAAATTATTCAATTCATCTTAGGGAACACAGTCACTCTTTCAATTCAGAATTTAAAATCCTACATTCTGAGAATAGAGGTATAAAATTCAACCTTCTGGAAGTACTTGAAATTAACAGATTTAGGTATTCATCGGAAATTCTTAATGATCAGGTAGACATAAATTACTCACCCTTATTAAATTTATTTCCTGAATATTAGTTCAAATACGGATTTTCTGAGTGGATTGCCTCTCTAGTATATATAAAAATTTGATAGTAAGATATATTTGTAGTATTCATTCGCTCTTGACGACGATACTGTGTATCGAAACGCGTCGAGCATTTAATAATATATTTTAGTAGAAATCATCGTTTACTTGTATTTGTGAAAATGGAATTCTATCACATAAAAGCCTCGTCAATTGAGTTTTCGGAACATAAATCGTATTTTATTTTTTCCTCAAATACGGTGACAGATACGACAAAAATGCAAGTTACAAGAAAACTTTTGGATTGAATGATTAATTCGAAAATATTAGAAAATTTGGTCAGTGGCGTGCTGCACAAAGGGTCTGGGGGAAAAAAGACAACATGACACCGAAAAATAAATCACCCTGTAAAGCAACTGACAAATTTTTGATATTTCATCGTGTAGCTGATGAAAAATAAATCGAGTGTCGAATTTCAGCTCGATACCTAAATAATTAAGCGAGTTAATCAAAAATAATTTTTTTTCTCCGAAAATTTGATACCCTGTATTTCGATAACGACATCTGAAATAGGGTATGTTCTTGAGGACAGTGTCAATATTTTAAGATTTTCCATCATTCTGTGCATTTTGGCAGATCAAAACGGAAACACCCTGTATAGAAGAGTTAGTCCATCTACTGAAGAGAATATTGCTTCGGTTACCAATATTCGAATACCGATGGGGGTCGTAGTATCCTCAGACGTTGGGATTGATGCATACAGAATAATGGTAATACATTTGAATACCTACATTGATTATTTCCATTAAATTCAATTTCATATAATAGAATATCTCGTTAGTTTTAGTTTCGAAATAACGATTGTGTTGAGAATTGAACAACATTGTTTATTGCAAAATTATATAAATTAGAATAAGGTATTTATATGTATATTCTAGTGTATATTTAGTTCTAAGTACAACAATGTATAGCAACGCTTCGCCGCTTGTGACTCATAGGATTTTTCTATTGCTTTCAATCAGCTCATATTCAGTTGTAAATAGTTATTATAGAGATATAGTCTGTTACTAGAAAGGTACTACCCTGCGCAAAGCAATAAATGTATTCTTCGGGTTATAACTATCACCATTAAACCAGCGGGGTAAAACCTTCTTACAAATTCAATCTTTTTCCTTTAATTATGTATTTGTCACGTTTTTGTACAATATCCTGACCCTTCTTAAGAAATGTTAAATTAACGGTTTTTGAAGAGCATTTTCAATCAGTAACAGTTTGTCTCTTGAACCATCAATATTGATCATACAGATCTATAATCATAACCTAAGTATTGTGTCATACCAAGCAGTGGGCACAAATACTCTTGGAGTAATTATAATATAAACATTCAGTTATTCACCAACACAAGTAACATTTTGTCTTTTGAACCATCAAGAACTATATCTCAATATTGATCATACAAATCAATAATTTTAAACTAAGTATTGTGTGATATCAAGCAGTGGGCACAAATACTCTTGGAGTAATTATAATATAAACATTCAGTTATTCACAAACACAAGTAACATTTTGTCTCTTAAACCATCAAGAACGATCTGTCAATATTGATCATACAGATCAATAATTTTAATCTAAGTATTGTGTCATACCAAGCAGTGGGCCCAAATACTCTTGGAGTAATTATAATATAAACGTTCAGTTATTCACAAACACAAGTAGCATTTTGTCTCTTGAACCATCAAGAACGATCTGTCAATATTGATCATACAGATCAATAATTTTAACCTTAGTATTGTGTCATACCAAGCAGTGGGCACAAATACTCTTGGAGTAATAATAATATAGGCACTCAGTTATTCACAAACACAAGTAACATTTTGTCTCTTGAACCATCAAGAACTATCTCTCAATATTGATCATACAGAACAATAATTTTAACCTAAGTATTGTGTCATTCCAAGCTGTGAGCACAAATACTCTTGGATTAATTATAATATAAACATTCAGTTATTCACAACCACAAGTAACGTTTTGTCTCTTGAACCATCAAGAACTATTTTTCAATATTGATCATACAAATTAATAATTTTAACATAAATATTGTGTCATACCAAGCAGTGGCACAAATACTCTTGGAGTAATTATAATATAAACATTCAGTTATTCACAAACACAAGTAACGTTTTGTCTCTTGAACCATCAAGAACTATTTTTAATATTGATCATACAAATCAATAATTTTAACATAACTATTGTGTCATACCAAGCAGTGGGCACAAATACTCTTGGAGTAATTATAATATAAACATTCAGTTATTCACAAACACAAGTAACATTTTGTCTCTTGAACCATCAAGAACTATCTCTCAATATTGATCATAGAGATCAATAATTTTAACCTAAGTATTGTGTCATTCCAAGCTGTGAGCACAAATACTCTTGGATTAATTATAATATAAACATTCAGTTATTCACAAACACAAGTAACGTTTTGTCTCTTGAACCATCAAGAACTATTTTTCAATATTGATCATACAAATCAATAATTTTAACATAACTATTGTGTCATACCAAGCAGTGGGCACAAATACTCTTGGAGTAATTATAATATAAACATTCAGTTATTCACAAACACAAGTAACGTTTTGTCTCTTGAACTATCAAGAACTATTTTTCAATATTGATCATACAAATCAATAATTTTAACATAACTATTGTGTCATACCAAGCAGTGGGCACAAATACTCTTGGAGTAATTATAATATAAACATTCAGTTATTCACAAACACAAGTAACATTTTGTCTCTTGAACCATCAAGAACTATCTCACAATATTGATCATACAGATCAATAATTTTAACCTAAGTATTGTATCATACCAAGCAGTGGGCACAAATACTCTTGGAGTAACTAAAGTTGTATAGTACTGTTGATAAACAATCAAAAAACTATACTGGTCCTTCGATCTTATAAACCCTACCTTTGTGTTGAGATTCACTCAACAGATTGCACTCTTCAAAATTTCCCTACCGCATGAACTCTTACATTCAAAACGAATAATATTCCATAAAAGCAGATTTCTTTATCTTGGAACGAAACAATATAAGTATCTTTAACCAATGATATTTTCATTTTCTGTGCTCCCTTTGAAGCGACTTATGACAGTTCTCTTCTGTACCACCAAATTATTCAAGGAATTGTAAATTCTCTATTGTAATAATTATCTTTCCAATAACTTCCACGTCGACGGCGTTTGGAGACTATTATCGAAAGGGTCTTTGCAGCTTTCAATCTGGCTGCGCCTACTGTTTTGACACCGTGAAACGAAATCTTATTACGAATCTTTGGAATGCTTGTTTGCAATAATAGGCGCTTTTGTTATGATAATGTGGGCTGAACCAGTGTCGAAATACCCCGCAGGGAGAAAAGAAGAGGGCAACGTCAACTCGGCATTTACATTGTTGCCAGGAACGATGAAAGGAATAAGTGGTACGTACATTGTGTGTAATGAATGTGAAATATGTTTACTACCGACCAGGGGTGGTTTCACCCCTGTTTGACGATTATAACTTCCTTCATCAACCCCTCGTCTAAATGTATGTATTTTATGTTTGTATCCCATAGTAACCGAATTAGTGTTAGCTATTGAGTCATAGGATAATTGTGTTTATTGTATGCGTTTCTGATTTTTCCCTATTTTACTTTGGCGAGGATTATTTTATTAAGGAGTTGTCAGTTATAATTCGGCTTATGTTAATCGTGCGAACACAGATGACTCGACGCGTAGTCGGATAGAAGATTAAAGTTGAGTCCTGGCCTCAAAGAGAGGATGATGGGACCTATACACAGTGTTCCGTCAACAGTCCTCAAGAATCGATCGAATCAGCTGAATGAAATTTTTTCTTCATAGGGTTTTAGGATAGTTTCGCAAACTAGAATATTCACCACGGAATATTCTAACTCTCTATTTTAATGGTAAACCTTAATTTTTTTCTTTCCACTCAGTATTTCTTAATTTTTATGTCAAGGCTTCTAAATTTATTCTTTAATCATCAAAATTGTTTATATTGTATATAAAATTTTCAAATTTGCATTTTTAAAAGCATCGACTACTTTTTTCTGATGAATAGAATCTTTGTCCACGCAATTCATTCCAGGTTTTCGAAAAAGTAAAGATGTGTTGAGACTTAGATCCAGACTAGAAGCAGGAGGATCTTACAACTTGAAATCCTGATGCGTTTAAGATTCAAATGTTTTGCCTACTCCATACTTATTCGCATTGTCTTTGTAGAATGCACCAAGACAACCAAGGTATCACGAGACGTAATGGCTTATAAACAAAAGGATTCCAGGAAAAACCACCTGTCAGTCAATATAATAACAAATATCTTCCGCGATAACCACTCGCGTGGATTCTACATATATAAACTTAAAATGAGAAGAATCATTCAAAATTCTGTAGATCAATGAATAATTCTCGCTGACAAGAGCTAGTGCTTTCCAATCTTCCCACAATTGAGCAATTGAGCAAATTGCCGAAAAACGAAGCATCAGCCTGCTGTTTCGTCGTTCTTATGAACTTATGAACTCATTTGTGTCGCATATCGCTTTCCAGCATCCTAACTAACATCGGTACATCATAATGATTCCAGAAAAGACGCATCTAGTACATACTTACGAAAAACGCTCTTTATGGACCGAGATGGTGCACCCGCTGGCGGACTTTTCTGTAATCGTAATAGTGCTCCTATGTGTTGTAGCTCTTGTTGGCTGCGTGCATGGTGGTCAAATTTGATAAATAGCTCTGGTCCTCTCTCTCTCTCTCTCTCTCTCTCTCTCTCTCTCTCTCTCTCTCTATATATATATATATATATATATATATATATATATATATATATATATATATATATATATATATATATATATATATATATATATATATATATATATATATATATATATATATATATATGATATATGCATGCACGCAGCCCCAAGAGCCACACTCTTGAGAGTGCTTAGTGCAACTAAGCAGGATGCCGAGAAACGAAGCAGCAGACTGCAGTTTTTCTCCACTGAAATGTGCTGGTGCCTCATCATGCATGAACCACATTATGTTGCTCACCAAAAGTGACACATCCTCGAGCAATAAAGTTACCTCCTCATCAAATTGCCGATCAGTGGGACCGTTTAGTCTGTTAGGCAAAAAAAATGGCCCAATCAAATAATTTCCAATTATTCTGAACCAGACATTTAGTGAGAATTTTTCTTGATGATGAGAATCTTCAATCAAATGGGGGTTTTCTCCAGCCCAATAATAATTATTGTGAAAATTTGTGATAGCAGTTCTCGAAAAGTTAGCTTCGTCTGTGAACATTATTTCTCTATCAAAATGAGCATTTTCTCTAATTTTATCTAAGAACCATCGGCAGAAATTCAGTCTTGAAAGAAAATCTCGAGGAAGTTGAGTTTCGACGCGTTGAATATGAAACGGGTACATTAAAAAGTTGTGGAGAATCCTCCAAAGTAGAACATGTGAAATATTCAACTGATTTGCAATATTTTTCTTGTACTCACATGATGATTCAAATCAATACAATTCAAAACTGCTTCCCCAATATCTGGAGTTCTCATAGTTTGAGTTGCACCTTTTAAATGATTATTTGCAGTAAAAGTACCAGTTTCCCTCAACCTTTTGTGGATATTTGAAAATGTTCGGCTGTCTGCTGTTACTCGATTTGGGAAGCGCACCTGATATAATCGCCTAGCATCTATTGTGTTTCCGTCAGACAGATTGTACATGTAATGGATATCAGCCAACTCGGCGTTAGTAAAATTAGCCATTTTTTCTTACAGCAATAACTTCAAAAGTCTTAAAACTAATCGTTAATTCAATAAACAATTTGATCCGACAATGGTTCAACTTTAGCAACTGTCAATATAAATAAATGAATGAAACAAATCAAAGCCTACTAGTCTTTTTTTTTAATTAGAAGTGCTTTCAATTCATTGAATGCATTCAATCGTTTAATAATTTTTTGCTTGAGAACGGTCGGAGATACGAAAAAATTACAGGTGCCAAAAAAGATTTACATTGAAGGAAGATGTCGAAAATTGATTGTACGCTGATCAGTGGCGTACTGCAAAAAAGTTAGAAAGGGCAAAAACATGGCTCCGGATTCTAGCTGAAATTTAGGACGTGAAATGATGGAGGCTGTGAAAAATAGCTTGCATTCCAAATTTGGGATGAATATCTCCAAAACTGCAGGAGTTTTGAAGAAAAAACCGATTTTTTCCGGAAATTTCAACACCCTTCATCTCCGTAACGAAGCTTTTGCGGACTTATGTTTATATGATTTATTTTCTTAAAATCGCACGTAGATTTAACCCCACAAGTTGGGACATACTATTATGTAACACCCTGTATATTAAATTTGTTGGTAAAGTTCCTTTAAATTTCACATAAACGTTCGATGGGGTTGAGGTTTTACTTCTTGCACGCCACTCCATTGAAGTGATTCCGTGATTTAGAAGATAGTTCCTAACGATATGCATTTGGTGAGGTTTGGCGTTATCATGAATAAAATATGTTTTCATCTATATTTGCCGCAAAGGGATAACCTGGGCTCTAAACTAACTGTTTCGGTCTATGAGCATTCAGGGTGCCATTAGATCAGTGCGGGTGTTCAAAAAATTCGTTCTTATATCATTATTGAACCTCTACCAAAACCATGGGTAAGTAAAAAGTTGCACTGGATATATCTCTCATTTCGACGTCTGTACACTAGAGAGCCCTCATCGCAATGGAAAAAATAAATTAAAAATGAATCGGGCTTTTTGATGTCCTGTGCTTAGAGTTATGCCTCGAGCTGCCACACGAGAGCTCAAACCAAAATCCCTTGGACGTTGTCGTACCATTTCAGTGCTAATTTGCACTCTACTGTTCTGTCGAAGCTTCAATTGAAGGTGCCTAGGGCAGTAACGAATCGTTATCTCAACAAGAAAACTCTTAAATAAAATAACGCCGTTGTTGCACGAGGTCGTCTTAGCCTAGGTCTTACTTTACCTGCGGATCATTCATTATTGTATAAGTCCAACCTAAGTCATCCAACCCGACTGCTTCAGTCGCGAGTAAGAAATGTTACTTGCGCAAATTGATGAAGAACTGCTGAACTGATGAAGAATGAATACTGAAGCCACATACAAGTTCCGCGTTTAAATTAGATAAATCACTATCAAAACAAAAGATTATAATGATAGTAGAATATCATATTGTTCATATTCAGCAAAATTCCGAATGTTTTCGACGCAAACCGTGAATCAATCGACTCAAAAATTTCAGAATGAGGTCAACAATATCCAGGACATCTTGAAACGGTCAGGATACGAAACTGCCGGACATGGTCCCCTGTTATTCCTTTTTATCCACGAAGCTGAAGAGAATTATGAAAAGCGAAGTATTGATGAGATGAAAACAGAATTGCTGAAGGACCAGGCTATCAAAAAAGAGAGTTCCAGAAGTGCTTTTTATATTGGAAAAATGCCGACACAAGTGAATTCAATCTGCGAGGATTTACTTCGATATCAGGATAGTGACGTGACGTTGATTTATAAATGAAGATTTCACAAGGTTGTCTAGAAAATTATATTTTTGCTGGTAAACTGAACGGTTTATCGAAAAAATCAGAATCAAGAAATCAGTTTATCTTAACGAAAATGGTCAGTGTCGTACTGCAAGAAAGTTCAGAAGGGTAAAAATGATGACCCCAGAATGAATATCACCCTGTACATTTCTACAATAAATTGAAACGTTCAATCTTGTATACCCATAAGAATATTCTACGTTTCGAATTTTAGTCTAACTCTAGAAGAAAGAGCTATAAAAATTGAATACCCTGTATTTTGCAAACGAAACATCTTTCAACTGTTATAAGGACCATTCTTCATATTTTCATACAATCTCCCCACATTTGCGAGATGGTATTTTCAGTGATATCTTTGGATTGGATGAAATGATATTTATAAAAATTTGTCGACGTCTGTTTTCAAGAATGTTCTTGCGAAGAAAAATATACCAGAATTCTGCAACTCTGCGGTAGCACACATTTCAATGTTGAACTTCCATCTTCGATGTGTGATTATAATTCTTATTCAATTTAAATAATTTTCACATAGCATGTATATAGCAAAAATTAGATACTATTGAAAATTCTCATGGAAAGGTTCGATATTACATTTATGTGAAATTTATTTCCGAATTATAATAAATGTTGATATGAGTTCTATTAAATTTTGAAATGGCAATATTTAAGATATTTTTTTAATGAAGTTATTAAAATGAATACTCACACACTTCACACAATAGTTGTAACTTGATGAAAAAATTGAATATTTATCTGAATTGTCATTGCAATGATTATTTTCGAACTATCAAAATGTCGACCTATACTTCACCTATTTCATCCATTCCTTGAGAATTCTGCGAATGGACACAAAGTAACTAGATTAAATTAGGGAACAATTATGCAAGTTTCGGTTTTTCATGAATACACGTACTGAATGAAAAAAATGTGTGCACATTTGATGTATTTTTGAAAACAACGACATATTTTATTCATCGCAATTGAAATTACTTATGGTTCACATTCAAAAAAGAGCAAGTTTGAGTGACAACTTGAAAACTGCTAGACAAAAAATTTCCGTGTACTCTCCTCGCGAAGTTTATCGCGGAAGATATTTGTCCCATCAAATATTTACCGACGGGAGGTTTAATCTCGGAAACAGAGGCTAAGAGCACTGTTCCAGCGGGATTATTTCGCTCGTTTCTACCGTTGATGTGATTCACGGAACGGCGAAAGATGTCTCCCAAATGTTTGGAATTTTTAACGTTTCCATATCTGTTTGTTATTGTTCGTATCTTTCTCGAAGTCCGGTAGCGGGTTCGCCGTATCGGTCCATAGAGGGCGACTCTCATACGTATGTACGTGGTTCTTCCTTTCTGGAATCGATAAGGTACCTCGATGTAGCTTGATAGGATGCTGAGAAGCGATATGCGACACTGATGAGCTCCTAAGTCGATACGTCGAATAGTTACCAAGGTAATTTGAATCTAAGGTATAAATGTAACACGCGGTTGTCGCCCATAACTATGACGTCACTTTACAACTGTCGTTCAGTGCTTGTTCCGCACTATACCTGTGAGTATGAACTTTGCCTTAAAAATTGTTGGAAATGTTAACACAATATAGCTGCTAATTCTCATCAAAAAATTAATCTTCTAATTCTTCTTTTTCAAGGTGCCGTACCACAAAAGAAAAAAGGAACCCTTACCAGATCCCTTCAGTTTCTGTCTCTTCCCTCACGTGTGGGTATACAATTAAAATTAATAACGAATAATCAAGTCGATAATCTCTTGAAACTGTGAAAAACTGAAACTCCTAAGTCGACGCAATCTAAAGATACTTTCGTTCATATTGCTGTTACGGCATTTATTACACTCTCAAAAGAATCAAATCAAAATACGAAAATATCAAACTTTTCAGTAAATGCCTTCGAAAATTCGGGCGTTTGTATCGCTCCCTAAAAAATTATAACAATAATAATCCAAAGCCATGCGTGATTTAAACAATTGAACAAACATGGTTTCTTTGAATGTCGTCAAATATATTATAATTCAGATATACCACATGTAACTGAAACTAGGGCCACCCCTGCAACTTTTTTTCTATTTTGAATATTTTGATGAAATTTGGGAATCAGATAGAAGACAAAATTTTAATTTTAATAACATTAATATGTTTGACATTTCCTTTCCGGTTATACCGGAAACGATAACGAATTTCGATTTTCAAATTAGACACCCTGTGTTTTTTAGCTTATTTTAATTGTTCATCTCTTCCTATGACCTTGTGACATATTTTTGAAAGAGAAACAAAACACAATCTTTCTTTTGCAATTTCCATCTGTCGTTCTAGAAGGCCATGAACTGTGACAATTGGCTTAACTCAATATCTCATATCACGAGAATACCAAATTGTATCTAAAAATTCAATTGCTCATCTTTTACGGGGTGTCAAAGTTTTAAATTTCAGTTTTTACTCAAAAAGTAGAGGCAACCATATCGGGCCACCCGGTATTACAGAGGCAGTATTTTTCTATCTTTTTTCATACCACTCACGTCACTATATTCCTAACGGTTCCGGAATTCGTGTGGAAAATACCTAGGCAGTTTTTACGGTTTCCCCATTCGCTAATAACAATAACTACGTTGGCGATGCAAAATTTTGTTCATACGATATTCTCCTTATTTATGAAGAGTGCAGGCAAATTAGCTTTCAAGCTGAACAAATATACAGAGAGCGCTATCCGGAAAGAGTTCATCCGAACTCTAAAGTTGAACGAAAATTTCGTGAGGTGCAACCTTCTGAAGAAGACGATTTCGTTATCGACGAAGATACCGAAGTAGACGTATTGACATTAATTGATATCAATCCAAGCATATCAATAAGGGAAATTGGGGAGGAGCTTGAAATTATCCACCAAAACGCATAGAGAATTTTCAAAAACATAAGTATCACTCATTTAAATATCAACTACACCAACACCTGTATGTTAACGATAGTCTTAAGCGACTTCAGTACTGTGAAGAGTACCTTAGGAAAATGGAGAATGATCTACAACATCCCACAAAGATTTTATTCAGTGACGAATCACGTTTCACGAAGAATGGGATGTTTAATAGGCAAAATACCTAAAACTGGTCGCAACAAAATGAGCACAAATATCATGATGGAGACTTCTAAGAACGTTTTGGGTTCAATATCTGAATGGGGATGATGGGAAGATATTTAATAGGGCCTACAATTTTTGAAGGTTCATTTGACAGGGGAGTGATAATTGGAACTTTTGAGAACCTGAATACAAGATGAATTCGATGAGTTGCCATTAGCTGTAGTCATTAGAATCTACACCTCCTCACAAGACAAATGAGGCCTCGGTGTTTCGACGTAATTTTTCTCGAAAAATGGATAGGAACAAATCGTCCCATAAGATGGCCAGCTAGATCACCAGATTTGAGTCCCCTAGATATCTTCCTGTGAGGCCATTTGAAGAATTAGGTTTACCAAACACCTGTTAGAACCCAACAAGAATTGGAGAACTGTTTGAGACAGGCTATTGCAGGCATTACAGCCCAACAATTAGATCATGTTGTGAGGGGATCCATCAATCGTGTGCTTTGTTGTTTTCGTGAGAATGGTGGTATTTTTGAACATTTATGATAATTATGTCGTTTCCGATGTTCGCTCTTTTGTTATTAACGTTGACACCCCGTAGAAAATGAGCAATTAAATTTTTAGATACAATCTTGTTGTATGCGATAGATGTTGAGATTACCCAATTGTCACTGTTCATGGCCTTCTAGAACGAAAGATGAAAATTGCAAAAGAAAGATTGTGATTTATTTTTCTCTCAAAAATATGTCAAAGGGTCGTAGGATGAGATGAACATTCTCCGGCATTACCAGAAACGAAATGTCAAACATATTAATGTTATCAAATTCAAAATGTTGTCTTCTATCCGGTTCCCAAATTTCATATCAAAATATTACAAATAAAAAAAGTTACAGGGGTGGTCCGTGTTTCATTTACACCCGGTAAGTGAGGCTAGTGACTGCGGTATATCAGAAATCTTTAAGGTAACGAATTTCAATGTTGAACTTCAGGTTGACAGCAATAACACGGGACAACCAAATTGCACATTTCATCTGATGAATGACTTATGTCACCTAATGTTTTCTAACTTGATTTTGATGATTCTAAATATACCCTCATTTGTGTCTTTTCACAGGTCGTGGTTACGAGTTATAGCTTTTATAAAGAGAAAACATTTAATTACCGTAATAATTTGATGTTAATGAAAAATATTAAATTAACTTGCTAATTTGATATAGCATCGACAGAATACCGTTTGAATGTGACAGAGTTCGTAAGTGATATAACTTTTCGGTACAATGATGACTGCTTTATTTGTTTGGTGAAGATAACTTGGCATATTCCAAATGGGAATATCCAATCGGGCCATAGACGAATTCTGAGCCCTAAAACTTCTCTTGTACCTTGTTTCACAACAGAACTCAATTGACATTGAGACGCAAACTAATAGCAGTGATAGTGACTTTGAATGTAACCTGAAATCGCCGAAATTATTCAATGAATGATTTAAATAGCCTAATGAGAGATCTGGGACTGGCATACTTCAGAAATCTAGGCTTCTAGGCTAAAATAAAGAAACTTAGTAACAAAAAGAAACAAAGTTTTATATTACCACACCAGAAAACAGAATATCCTGAAACATTTTGATGAAGAAGATGATTTTGTATTTTGTAAAAATGTAACTGATTTAAGGGCTATGGGATTAGAAAAGTACGTTTGTAATAAATGTCGTTTGTTCATAGATTCGACAAAAGGGAGTTTGAAATGTGTTAGCGTCCTTACCGATTGAACATTCTACTAAAACAAAAGAAGAATATACATCTATTGGTTTGGTTGCAATTAAGTATACAGAAAACAACTGGCACACATTTGTTGATTCAAAAGCGGCCAACTTTATTTTAGGTCAACGAAGTGGCTACACAAAATATCCCTGTTTTCACTGCTTGTGAGATAGTAGAGACTAAGAAATCAACACTGGGTTAAAGATTGGCCAACCCGAGACGTACTAATTCTAGGACAACATAACGTGATAAATCCACTTTTAAAGTAAGGAATTGCAAAATCTTCAATTAGGACTCGTTAAACAATTTCTTAAAACTCCCAACAAAAACGGAAATCGTTTCCTTCTCTTGTTCCAAAAGTTCCCACAACTCAGTAGAAAAGATGGAAGCGGGCATCTTCGATGGGCCATAGATTAGATCATTATTAAACATAATATCTGATTGTTTCCAGTTGCAAATAGGAGTACCTCAGGGATCCAT
Source organism: Cryptolaemus montrouzieri (assembly GCA_013387265.2). Classification (NCBI taxonomy): domain Eukaryota; kingdom Metazoa; phylum Arthropoda; class Insecta; order Coleoptera; family Coccinellidae; genus Cryptolaemus; species Cryptolaemus montrouzieri. The sequence goes on from JABFTP020000103.1 coordinate 22,354,540, forward strand.
TCTTTTGCCAACCTTGTTTCTGTTAGAGATAAACGATCTTCTGTCATCTACAGAGAACAAGACCTTCGGTTTTGCGACGATTGTGCCCTGGTTTCGTCTTTCGGTAGTCTGCGGCTGATTACATCTGCGGAATCTCAGCGTCAGAGGTGTCAACAAATTAATAATTTAAACTCTGACTTATAGAGGATATCTAAGTGGGGTCGGTTGAACTTGGTGAGCTTCAGCGCGAGCAAGACGCAAGCAACTACGTTTTCTAGGAAGGACCCCGCTGGAGAATCTTCTCTAATGATGCAAAGCCAACAAATTGAATCCAAAGATTCGATGCACCTTCTCGGAATAACGGTCAACTCCGGGATTTGTTGGCATGAATATGTATCAGCAATAGCTAAACTTAGTTCTCTCTTCAGAACCAAGCGATACTTCACGTCCTCTCAGATGTTGCATCAATATGAAGCGCAGATTTGACCTGCTTTGGAATATTGTTCCCATGTATGGGGATTCGTTGCGGATGTTGGATAGTATGATAGTGATCACCCGCGACCTCCAGCCGCTGGCTCTCAGAAGACAAGTTGCTGACCTTTCTCTGTTTTACAGAGAAGATGCTCCAAGGAGTTGAAAGACCTTGTTTCGAGAAAACTCATGCTTTGCCGCAACACTAGGCTGGCAAGGAGTTCTCATCATATGGCGGTACATTTAACGACCCCTCGAACATCTCTCTATAAAAATTCCTTCGTTTACAGGGCCGTTGAGCTGTGAACTCGCTTCCGTCCAACATCTACTCAACATCCTACAATTTGGCCCTCTTCAAGAAGCGAGTAAGCAAACACCTCTATTCTTCCCAGACGTCCACTCACGTGGTGTCTGGGAAGGCTATTCCTGGGAAGCTTGCAAAAAAAAAAAAAAAGTTTTTCGTGACCTACGACAGATTGAGAAAAATGCACGGAATTTACTTGGTTAATTTGTTCAGTATTTTTTGGCTACAGGAAAGCACGCAGCTCGCCACATCTGCAAGATAATCTTGCAAAAGAAAGAATTTAATGAAATAAAATCGATTTTAAAGAAGCTGTATTATTGTAAAATAGGCCATATTATATATTTTCAAAGTTAGAACTGATACAGAACTTGCTGTTGTAATATATTCGCGATATACGAATCCTTCTCGCACTTGACAGATTTTTTGCTTAACACGCCTCACTTTCGACAAATTTAAAAATTAGTACCCAACGAGATTGATAAATGAGGGCTTACTTTTAAATCTATGGTAACCCCATTCACCCCTTCTTTCCATTCAAATGAGTCCATTAATTCGAACAGAAACCATTACCTACAAACCATATTACTCCCTTTGATTAAGCACGAGCAGATTGGCTTTCCGGTTCTGGCAGTGCCACAACTACATACGGGGTAAATGTAAATGTTAATGACACATCTGACCTTTCTATTCTCACCCCTAGATGGGCTTAAACTTGATTTCACTCCACCATCGAATTGGTTATAAAATTTGAATTTTGTGCATTCGTGCGAAACAATGTCATATTGCTCAAGGCGATATTCAATAATGAATTTGGATCTATTCATTTGGATTCATGAAGGCAGGTGTTGGTTATCATATTGAATATTGAAACCGAGAAATTAATTATCATATTTTAATTAACGATATCGTTCAACCGGTGCGTAATATTAATATGATGGAAATTCAGGTTATTGACCATATTATTGTTATTAATTATAAGAGATTTGAAATTAATAAGGTAATACAGAGAAGCAATTACAGGGATGGCAGATTTCCACGTTTCAGTAATGCAGGTATGTACAATATTATGAATAGAGGAAACTCATCCCCTATTTCGTACAGTTTTTGCGTGAGGAATTCATTGCCGCAAACACTATTTGAAAATTTTCGGAATCAATCGAGTGACAATATCGGTTGTTTTTAAAGTTATGTAAAAATGGTTTATATATTTAAGGGAAATTTCATTTTGGTTCCATGGTTTTTGAGTCAAAATGCAAATTCACGTTCTTCAAATATGAGCCATAGACAATTTTAATTTAGTTAAATAGATTTTTTCTTTCCAAAAATATATCACACTTGTACTAATTTTTTCATCCTGGACGTGTTTGCATGAAACACCGAAAATTTTATAACTTTTCCTATTTTTATCTATTAATTTTATGTCCATTCATAGAATATATATGGAATTATTGAAATAGCTTAAGTATGTTGTGTACTCTCATTATCAAAATTCGAACATTAATTCTTGCAATGGCAATTCAGATAAATGATTCATTTACTGTGTGAATATAAAATCGTTTGTAATAACGAAGCGACCATGACGTATGAAAATTTCGAACCCGTATCGACCTTAACGTTGAATATGAATATGGAGATGTGGATTCACATCCGACCACAAATGTTCATTTGGACGATTCAATATTCCACGTCTGAAGTCATCAGTCTAAATTAATCCTGCGGAAACCAATTGCAAAAATCGAGTTGACATTGGAAATCTGCTGGCTGCAGAAACTACAATATCCTCATCTTATAAGGTTTATAATTATTTTATTGAAAATACTGAGCACTGGACAATAAGATAGCGGTTTCCAATCCAATTCGCCTGTTTGGAAACTATGGGTTGGCAAAACTACCTAGAACATCAACTGTTTCATCTTCTCCATCAACTACATCATATTCTTATTTCTTTGGAACCTTTGATGTTCATGAATTTTTCCCTCAATTTATCAGATATACTTTCATGAGATTGTCGCCTCTCGGGAAAACGATACAAACAGCAGCTTCTGCCGCATCAGCCTCATAATTATTTCAAATATAACATCAATCAAAGTTGGCTATCTTCTTCTCCTTTCCGATACCGGATGATCATGATTTTATGTGACAAATGTTGACTATAGTAGTTGAACAGAACAGAAGGACATTAAAGATAAAATATATTAGAATCAATAGAGCTTTCTTTTTCATACTTTTGTTTTGCTTTAGTGCATAAGGCTCTACAGATGACTCGACGGGGCTCAAGCGGGCGTAAAAAAAAATGGGAGTTCAAAAGTTCTAAGTGGAGATCCACCAAAATTTATCAAATTTCTATAGTGAAGAACAAAAATATTCGCTTGACTTCACCTATCAATATAGGCAGGTAATACACTACTCAAAAAAATATAAGTCTGTAAGAATTCCGGCCAAAGGTTGGTAAGGGTCTCAGGGGGGACATATGCGGTCGGTGTATATGTCTTACTAAAACCTTGAGAAACGTCCCATTCAGATATCTGTCGAAGAGATCAGAAAGCGGGCTTTAAAAAATGGAAGTTCAAAAGTTCTAAGTGGAGATTCACCAAAATTTATCAAATTTCTATAGTGAAGAACAAAAATATTCGCTTGACTTCACCTATCAATATAGGCAGATAATACACTACTCAAAAAAAAAGTCTGTGAAAATTCCGACCAAAGGTTGGTAACGGTCTCAAGGAGGACATATGCGGTCGGTGTATATGTCTTACTAAAACCATGAGAAACGTCCCATTCAGATATCTGTCGAAGAGATCAGAAAGCGGGCTTTAAAAAATGGAAGTTCAAAAGTTCTAAGTGGAGATTCACCAAAATTTATCAAATTTCTATAGTGAAGAACGAAAATATTCGCTTGACTTCACCTATCAATATAGGCAGATAATACACTACTCAAAAAAAAAAGTCTGTGAAAATTCCGGCCAAAGGTTGGTAACGGTCTCAAGGGGGACATATGCGGTCGGTGTATATGTCTTACTAAAACCTTGAGAAACGTCCCATTCAGATATCTGTCGAAGAGATCAGAAATTAGTCATCTAATCTGCTCTGCCAACAAACTTCCACGTTCTAGAAAATTATTAATAGCGTGGCCCCTGGACAATGCATGATGATTTTCCAGTTATCATGTAGCAAACGGGAGAGGATGAGGGCGATATCCAGCGCCTTAAAACTGGAACTACCGAGTAAGGAGCACGCCCCGAAAGAAAAATTTGGTCCTCCAAACATGGGGTTCGTAGGGTTAGCACCCCTACACCTCCAAAAAAATCCAAAACCGCTAAAAACCTAGCAAAAGATAGAAACCGGATGGAATTATTGGAAAACGACATTGCTAACGAAAAAGGTATATGAGTATTGGTACATGGAACATACAGTCCCTTTAAGACAAAAAAAGATGAAGTTTTCTCAGAATTGGATAGACTGAATGTCGATATTTCTGGGCTGTCAGAAACTAAAAAGACAGGAAGGGGAATCGAGGAAGTTGGAAATTATATCAATATATACAGTGGAGTAAATAAGGAAGTAAGAGCTTGAAAAGGAGTGTCCCTAATAATCAGAAAGAAAGTCAAAATGTATAAAGAAATGGAAATATATCATTGAGTCACTTGTGCAGGTCACACTTGAAATGAAGGGAAAGGATATAGTAATAACAGAAGTCTACTCCCCAAATGACAGTTCCTCAGATGAGGAGAAAACTAACTTTTATGACAACCTAAAGACTCTGCTCGATAAGGTAGGGAATAGGAGTTATTTCCAATAGGGATTTTAATGGAAGAACAGGAAGGCTAACTGGTAGTGAAGTTGTCGGAAGGCATGGAGAGGAAGAAGTTAACGACAATGGAAGAAGACTGGAAGAAACATGTGAGCAATATAATCTGAAAATATGGAATGGCTTCTTTGATCATAAGAACATCCATAAATATACATGGACACAGACAACAAGGATCGATTACATTACTACTCAGAGTCGACGATGTAAGAGTCGATAGAGGTGATGAATGCGGTTCAGACCACCACTTTATCGAAGCTAAGATCTTTTTTACCCAATATACGTATATGATACCGCTGACTCAAGGAATCTCCGATGAAAAACGCCAATGCTAGCCTAAAAGATATAAATTGGACTTTCTGCAAGATCCTTCAGTGGCTTTTCTCTATAAACTAAGATTGAGCAGAAGCTCACCCAAATAGACGATTCCACACCAACGAAACTGTATGATGGTCTAGTTAAATCAATCCATCAAGCAGCTGAAGAGAGTCTTGGGGAACTGGATAATGGAAGGAACAAGAAAAGTTTATACTGTTGGAACGATTCGATCAAGGAAAGTTTGGAGGAGAAAAAAGGAGCATACAACAAATGGTTAACAACAAAAGATTTAGAAGACAGAAAATACTACAGGCGAATTAGCAGGGAAGTGAAAAAAGAAATAATAAAGAGAAAGAACGAATTTTGGGATACGAAATGTGAAGAAGTCGGTCAATACTTGGGAAGCAGCAGATCAAGGGAATCTTGGAGACTCTTGAAGAACTTGAGAACCAACGAGAATAGCAGAACGAGTTTACAACCTATAAGTATGAGTGAATGGGAACTTTACTATAAGCAACAGATGAAGGAGGACAGAGTACAATTTGAGAGGACGGAGTTGGAACTGAACGAACAAAACACTGAAATAACAAAAAATTACTCCACAAGAAGTCAAGACCCAGATCTGCTTGCAAAAAAACGGCCGATCACCAGGACGGGGGCAGGTAAACGCAGAACTTGCTGAGTGGACCGGATATCCTGTTCGAATGGTTAACTCATTTATTCAATAGATGTTTATCAGGAGAACAACTCCCGGAAGATTTTTGGAGGGGGTACATAACTAATATTTATAAAAAAGGAGATAGAAGGAATTGTTCGAACTATCGAGGAAAAACGGTGTTAAGCAGCATGAGGATAATATATGGAAAACTACTTAAAATCAGAATAGAAGAAAGTTTCGAGGAAGTGGAGGACCAGAGCGGCTTCTTATGACTTTCCTCCTCTTTGTCGATCTGAGGAAGGCCTATGATGGCATACCATTATGTAAACTCTGGGAGAAAATGAAAGCACAAAACATAAATCACTGCTATATTAGAGCAGTCAAAACCTATACAGTGACAACATCAGCTACGTGAAGAACAGATCATTGCTTTCTCGGGGAGTCGAGGTTTCCAAAGGTCTGAGGCAGGGATACTGTATCGCTCCGACTCTGTTCAAACTATACCTGAATGAAGTGCTGAAGGAGTGGAAGAGAAAATGTGGAAATATGGGGATAGAGGTAGATGATGATATGCTTTTTTCGCTCAACTTTGCAGACGACCAGGTCAAAATGAAAAAAACTGTAGTAAATACTGTTATCTGGGAGGATTGATTTCAAATGAAGGATGGAGTGAAGAGGATATAAATGACACAATAATAAAAGGGTAGATAGCGATTAGACAACTACACAGCGTTATTTGGAACCGGAATATCAGTAAACCTGTCAAAAGAAGGATATATAAAACTATTGAAGAATCAGTGGCTACATATGGATCAGAGATGTGGCAGATGACAAAGATCGTGTAAGAAATACAAACTTTAGGGAGAGAGCAGAAGTGGACTTAGACATAATAGATACAATAGAGGCAAAAAGACTTATATGGTATGGACACCTGAGACGCATGACACAAGAAAGATGGCCTCTTAGAATATGGAAATGGCAGCCAGCATAGAAAAGAAGAAGAGGTAGACCAAGAACAAGTTGGAACGAAGCCGTTGATGAAGACATGACCGAAGAAAATGACTGGCAAGATAGAAAGATATGGAATATAGATTGCGAGAAACGCCGTATGGTGTAATCCCGCTTGAAAAAAGAATTCCGGTTAAAATCGCACGGTGCATTTCAAACCGTTAAGAGTTTAATTTTCAAATTGCTTGCTAAAATTTCTGAAAACTTATGGTTCTTGTGCTATCTTAATAGTGAAAGTGAAAAGCAATATTGCATATCTACTTTTTCTTTTTTTTTTGTCCACGGAATTGGGACGTTTCCATCGTTAGATTCAGTGTCTCAGTTTTGACCAGTTTTAGAAATAAAGCAGCAGGGTATCAACTGAAACCAGTTTAAGTTTTGATAGTTGTTTACAGGAAAAAAGTTTGCGAACCTTTGCTATAGGATTTCTGAATATAGATGAAAAAAATGTTTCCAAATACCACAGGCATCCAAATACTATGTAAGAATATGGGTGAAATTAAAAATTATAATCAACAACAGAAGTTTTTCTGTGTTCAATGGCTTACATATTGAAGAATTCTCAAATCCTTTTAACTAGTTGATGGTGTAACATAAAGCGTATCTTCGACAGAACAAAAAATAGCTAACGGAGTAAGCGTGAGTGGACGTGTTGATCAGCTAACTAAACCGGAGTTACCACATATATTCCCATATCGATAACGATTGCTACAGTGTGTGGCTTCATCTTGGTACCATCACTTAAGGTTGGATATATCTTCTAATAGCTTACGAAGATTATTCCTTAAAGTTATAGTTAACTTATCCAATTAACATCTCATAACTCATTAACGCCTCGAATCATTTGAAAATTAACAATACCGTTGTTACCCCATATAAGAATAATCATTGAGTATTTCATTAATAAAAAAAACGAATTTCAGTCATCGATGTAGTTGTTGTTGTTGAAGGTGAACTTTGAAAGGATGATAATTGATGAACTCATCTATTCCAAATCAACTGATACTCATTTTCTATGCTAATGTCTGGAACGAAATATTATGCTTAAAACAACATTACGCTAATTTTAATGTGCCCAATTTTGAGTGGTACAAGATAACGAATATATTTTGTCTTTCAAGGAAATTCACCCATTGTGGAACCGTTCTAGATAAGCTATTGCTCAGTTTCAATTCTCGTCAAAAACAAGCAGGATATCAATGCACACGCTTCAAGAATATGAAAATGAGCATTTGTGTTTTACTATTTGGTTTCTATGGTGAATTTCACCCTTTTTATTTACCCGGTATAGCTGAAATAACTTAATTTCAAAATCATCCTGTGGCACAGAAACTATGGAACCTACAACAAATTCGTTTGTTTTAATCAAAAAGTATAAGTGAGAAACCAATCAGAATATTTGATTAAGGGCATCATCTACTATATAGATTACGAATAATAACTCGTATTTACTGATATGCAAAACAATATCAAAATTAAATCTATTTGGTATTAGTTATTATTAGTTATGTACATGAAAATGTATAGTGTGTTGCATCAAAATAAATGAATTGAACTCTATGAAATAATACATGAGATTATACTCAATATATCTGTCATTTAAAATGTTCATCGATCTTTTCTGGATTGATGATGAAATAATAATTATAGTCAAATTTTAACTTGATCCATCTCAGCGTTCTGTTTCAATGAATCGCTTCAGTTATTCAATATTTCGATGCCCTTTTCGAAATAGATTCATCATCTTATCGAGATAAAGCAAACTAATACTTTCTACCTCGGAAGCAAATTTAAGCTTTGATCTGAAATTCCTTTCAACCGAAAATTCTTTCAGAATAATGTATATTCGTTCATTAAATGTTGTTTACAGCTACAATACGAGCTTCAAATTAGTCTCTGAATGCAATGAGGAATTCGAATCTGGTTGAAAGCATTTCGAAACACTGACGCATATTTTTTGTATCCAACATTCTCTGCACACGTTAATTAGTCGAAACTTGTGCTTCACATAAATTAAATTTTTCGCGTTGGAGGAAACTGAAAAACTATTTGAAATTTCTCCGCGAAATTTGTGAAATATTTCATTCGCTCCTAATTTCATGTTTTCAACAATATGGAAACTCGAATTATAACTCACAAATATATAAAGTTATCATTACGCTTTTCACTACACAGCAACTGCATGCAAAAATGATGGTTATTTAAATGCCAACAGGAAATATATATATATATATATATATATATATATATATATATATATATATATATATATATATACAGCCTTCATTGATTACCAAAAGGCTTTTGACAGTTCTCCCCATTCATGGCTTCAAGAAATTTTGAAATTTATAAAATTGATAGGACACTTCGTCATTTTCTTGAATTCGTAATGAAAAATTGGAGAACCAATCTTCATTTAAATATTTCAAAACAATCGTTAAAATCCGAAGTAATTCCAATCAAAAGAGGCATTTTTCAAGGTGATTCTTTAAGTGCTCTTTGGTTTTGTCTTTGCCTCAATCCATTATCTCATGAAATAAATGCTACTAGTTTCGGCTTCAAAATAAAGAGTTTATTAACTGAATTCAAATTAAGTCACTTAATTTATTTAGATGATATTAAATTATATGCCGGAACCAGATCTCATTTAAAAGTCTACTTGAGATTACTTTCAACTATTCCAATGATATTCATATGAAATTTGGACTTCCAAAATGTAAAAATCTTTCTATTGAAAAAGGAAAGATCACCTCTGGTTATATAAAGATTTCCAATATCGAAATCGAGCCAATGCATCAAGGAGATACATATAAATATCTTGGATTTTGTCAAGAGAAGACAATTAACCATAGCAGCACTAAAGAAATTATTAGAAGTTCATATTACAAAAGACTAAGAATTATCATCAAGAGTTATTTAACTAGTAAAAACCTTTTCAGAGCTATCAACTCCTATGCTGTTCCTATTCTTACATCTTCTTTTGGAATTATTAAATGGTCTAAAACTGATCTAAATGAATTACAATGTCAAACGAGGAAAATGCTCTGTAAATATCATAAGCACCACCCAAAGTCAGCTGTTCAGAGAGTTACACTACCTAGACATCTTGGAGGTCGTGGATTAATTGATTTGAATAATCTTCATAGTAAACAGATTTTTCATCTACGTTCCCATTTTCATGATAAACAGAGAACGTCTAAATTACATGATATTGTTGTTGCTTCAGATTATAATCTTACACCTCTGAACTTGACAATGCAAAAGGTAGATTTTGATATATTTGATGATAATTCTAAAAGAGAAAGTTGGATGCAGAAGGAATTACACGGAAAGCACCCTAAAGAATTGAAAAATGATTATATTGATGAAATTGCATCGAATAAATGGTTAGTATCTGGAGAATTGTTTGCTGAAACAGAAGGCTTGGCAATTGCGATCCAGGACCAGGTTGTTTTCACAAGGAATTATAGAAAACATATCATCAAACAAAATATAGATGACTGACTCAAAAAAATTATTGAATATTATAATTTTAAAAATATCATATCTTGACTTTTTCAAATGCAACATCCTGTACTTTATAAAAATAAACTGAAATAATAAAATCAGAGGTTGCGAAAGAAGTGTTTATTAGTAAATATCATTTTAATTGATCAGAGAAATGGAGATATTTTAAGGTAGTTGTGTATGAAATACGTAATAGATTGGTTTTTGGTGAGATTATCTACAAAGTGTTGAACTATTTCAATAAGTGTTCGAAATGTTGCCCGTTTCTTTGTAGACACAACTCAATCCTTCTGAGGAAAGACCGTTGAACTCTCGACAACATTTGCGGATTAACTAAGTGAAAGGCGTCGACTATTCTCTGTCTCATATCCAACTGTCTTGTAGAAGGAATCTGGTAAACGATGCCCTTAATATAACCCCACAAAAAAATCTAGATTTGTAAAGTCCGGAGACCTAGCTGGCCATCTAACAGGACCACCACGTCCTATCCATTTGTTTGGAAATACATTATTCAAATGCTCCCTAACCTGATATGAGTAATGTGCCGGTGCTCCATCCTGTTGAAACCACAAATCATGTCTTCTTTGCTCTGGTACATCGGCGAGTAACATTGGTAGATGATTTTTCAACAAATCTAAATACATTTCACTATTGAGGTGACCGTCGAAAAAGTGCGCCCCAATTAGATATCCATCTACTATAGCGGCGCATACATTCAAGAACCAACGATGCTGGTGATCGATTTGTCTCATGAGGTGTGGATTTTCCGTGGCGTAATAATGAAAGTTGTGCCTGTTAACAAGCCCATTCTTATGAAAAGTTGCCTCGTCTGAGAAAAGAAATCTGCTAGACATATTTGGATTTTCCGCTACTTTGTCACTTGCCCAATTGCAAAAATTAATTCGATTTTCATAGTCCTGATTGTTCAGTTGCTGGTGAAGCTGTACTTGATATGCATGAAATGTATTCACTTTCAAGATTCTCTGGACGGAAGTTTGACTTATATCTGTTAACTGAGAAATCTCTCTTTGGCTTTTTTATGGTTTGGTTTCTAGCAACCATTTCTTCTTTAGAGAGATTTATGGCAGTCAATTGAGAAAATTGGTTTCAAATTTCACTTTAACAATGTTTAATAACGAAACACTGATAAGTTCACCATGTAAAATGCAGAATATGATATGTCCGGTTACCTGACAGAAGGCACAAATAAAAAAAATGTCAACACATACCTCGATTTACGTTTTAATCATCTTGATTCTAACATTCCTTAAAAGAATTATCTTGTTTAGGTTTCATTTTTACTACTTGAATCATTCCAGAAAAAAAAACTTCTGTGCGAATAATGATGCATTTTGATTAGTTTGATACTGAATATTTCGAAAATGATCGCAGATAAAGATGAGTTTACTTCTGCAGAAATATGGCACAATATTTTATGCGTTGACATGAATAATAAAATACAGGATAATGCATTTGAAAAAGTCAAGATGATATTTTCAAAATTACAATATTCAATAATTTTTCTGAGTCACTCCTATATAAAAGGAGGATAATCTATTTCAATTCATCAATAAAACTATCATTGGGCAATAAGAAACTAAAGGAAAAAAGTATTCATCCTCTCTGGCATAAGGAGCATGCGATGATGTGAGAGCCTATTTTCATGAATTTGTACGGAAAAAAAAATATTGTGACGAAAGTACTCACCAAAAAACCTATTACATTAAGATATTATAGCAGAGTGGTCTTCCAATCTGAAAAAACTCCCAAGATTTTTTTATAGAAAATTGGCACACCCTGTTTACTTCAAAATAAATTGCTGAAGTAGATTCTTACTTTCTAAATACAATACCGTTCGAACAAAAATGAAATCTTCAAGAGTGTACGAGCTACAGAGCACCGCGCCACTGGTGAATCATCCAACATATATGAAAATAACCAAATACTTTAACGATTGAATTCATAAATTTTATTGTGAATTTTGTTCCAAGAAAAGATTTAAATATATTTGTTTTGACAATATTTCCTGTATAATTGTGTTTGTTGATCTCAAAAATAGAAGATCTATTTTCTAATTACTATTATCTGTGGGTAAGATCTCGATTTTCGGGTTGAGAGAATGCTTACATTCTGAAAGATTTTTGCGTAATTTGAATCGGATTTCTGATTTAAAAATTACGTTTGTGTTCTGTTATTCTAATATTAAAATTTCTATGAGTCCTACCAACGTAAAATCAATTGCAGTCGCTGCAATTCAACTTGTGAACATGGATTCATCAATTTTGTTGGACTTAGTTTTATTAAATAATATTATTGATGGGTTAATTTTAAGTAAATTCAATTTAATATACATAAAATGATACACTTTTCTCTGATTTCCACAATGTTTAATTTCGATTCACACGACCGGTTTCAAGGCTCAAACAGACAAATAGATAAGTTTTTACATTCTCCAAATAAAATGCATAATGTAATAACCTTCACTGCTGCAACTGAACCCAACAATTCAATAAATTTTCTTGACATAACCATCACTAAACTCCATAATAATCTAATCTACAACCACATTATACATAAATTAGCGGTTTATAATTCATCCAACCATAGAGCCTTTTATATTCCCTATCCATAAAGAAATCCATATCATTAAATGAAATGCATCATATAATAATATTCCAGTCTCCCACATAAACAGTATTATTGAATGCAAAGAACAAATACAAATTTCCCAATCACTATATTCTATTACATAAAAACTTATATAATAATAATAATAAAAATTTAATTCAGAAATCTCATTCTACACTTATCCCAACATACGCAAATTACTATTCAATACCAAACAAAACACTAAAAACAGTATGGAATATACAGAATTAGATACGTTGGACAAACAAGTCGAAATTTTGAAACAACATTCAAAGAACATCGCTCCTCAGATAACAAATCTGCAGTTTTTGAGCATATTAAATCTACACAATTATATTATATAGATAATTTAACAATTCTGTACAAATGCAATAAAGGAATGATGGTGAGTCTGTTGGAAAGTTTGAAAATTTACAAACCTAGATTCACCACTCTCAATAGTTAACTAACTAGAATCGAATTATTCCTTCTACTCAACATTTAAAATTTGTGCATTTGGAACATTCTTTCTCATAACTGATAGCTCTAGACACTTGAAAATGACGTGTATCAGAAATAAACATTGTGGAAATCAGATAAAAGTGTATCGTCTTATAGACTTAGTTTCATTGGTTTTCATGTATTTGCCCAGATGATACTATGATTGGTTCGGAAACCTATATAAAAATAGTTTTTTTTTCATAAAGTTCCTCGTTTGTATTGCCAAAGTAGTTTAACATATTGAATTGTTCTTCTAATTTTACTGTAAGATAAATCTTCAAAATATTATTTCCTAATCAGGATTGTAACCATTATTGAATACGATTCATTTGATTAAATTCAATTCTTTATTATATTTTTCTGGAGATTAAGATATGTTAACTAGTCTATGAATAAAATTATTAAACGCTGAAATTGTATGTTGATAAGGATGAAATGATGAGTTATGTATTGCATAACAGCCGAAACGTCGTCAACGACAACCAACGAATCGTCAATACCAGGATGTGCGAAGAGCTACCACACTTGCTAACCGCACTGATGACCAGAGAGAGAGAGAGAGACAGATCAGGAAAAAGCTCGACATAATGAAATTGAGCAATTCCACAGACGCAATGCCCCTGTGATTCTGGAACGAGCTGTATTCCACTATGATCCGGCAATAGATTATTGTGCCGACAAATCGGTAACAATTAGGGAAATTACAATAGTTTGTGAAAATTACAGTGGTGAATGTACTGGATTATGTTGTACTGGAGGAAAGTAAAACTGCCAGAATTGAATTCCTTGTGTCTGTTTTAAGTTTATTTTATACACAAGTTTAGGTATTTCATTTTTCAATTGCGGCAGTACATAGTCTGCCGGGTCAGCTTGTCTTGAGGGAAAACTGGGAGTTTAGTATTGAAATAAGAGTTTGCGAAATGTTCATAAAGCTCATTCAATCTATTCCTGAAATATTTCTATTGGACACCGTGTAATATTCTACACAGCCCACTTTACCGAAAGTGCATGTGAAACACCTGCTTACCCCATATAATAACGTTAAATAAATGAAGATTTCACTTTAAAGTAGAATATTTCATTGTTTTTTTCAGATGCACCTCGTATATAAAAAACGATGAACAAAGCTTTGAAAATAGAATGAGGAGTATTTGTTATTCCTTATGTGAACCAGCATTGATATTTTTGTAGCACTTAAATATATTTTGCGTGTGTCATAATAGAGAAGCTTTCAGAATCAAACGATCACTTGAAAGTTATTTCAATTAATTTCACAAAGAGCACCGAATGAATCCGATTGGCGAACAAGATTACTAGAGTAAAGTAACAACTGACTAAAATAATCCAGATGAGGTGATCTTCATGAGTTAAATGTATCCATTGTGGCTTCAGTTGAATTAAGCGCTTGGCTATTTTAAGTAAGATAATTAATTAATGTTTGAAACTCGAATCTCGACGCGGGTATGGTCTGAAACTCTTCTCTTTAGGTTCTCACGTAACGTTTGTTACAACGCTGTTAACAAGGTATAATCGGCTATTTTAGCTGTTTCGAGTATCGAATATATATAGATGAGATCGATACGTGATGGAAATCCAGATTTAATTCGATTTAAATAATATATTGAGAACACAATCAGATTAAACTAAGTAATGATTGAAAAAACCTAAAGTTTCCACAAAACTCTACATCAATTTGAGATTTCAATGACTTTTTGAATGATATGTTCTTTCGGCAACAAAGCGTTTTATTTCTTGATATTTTTTATTCTGGAAGCCCTTGAAATAAATGTTTATTCACTTCGTATCGTACGTCCCAGTCATTTCCTAAAGTTTGGAAACAGGAGATAGGCTAAATCTGGGGAATAAGCTGGACGGGGTAGCAGTTAGTTGCATTGCCTTAATGAAACACTTTTTTCTTGTATCAACATCGGCCAATCAAATTTATATCAAACCTGTCTTAAGCTGTGAAAGATATTTGCCAATGACTGCTTTACTTTTTCTGAGGTAATTGATATGAATGAAACCACGTGTTAAAATCGGATCGAAAAGAAGCACTACAACCCCGGGTATGTTTGGATCAAAAGAGATGTCCTGGTAGTCTCCTTCATAAGCCTTTCGTTCCCCACCCTCTGAACATGACCTGCCCACCTCAACCGCTGCGCGTTGATTTCCAGGATGATGTTACTATCTCTGTATAGCTCTTTTAGTTCCGCATTAGTTCTTGTACGGTATTGATCTGTCGTGGTGTCGTGGTGGGGGCCGTAGATTTTCCGTAGGATCTCACGCTCGAACCGTCTAAGCTTTTCCTCATTGTCTTTGGTTGGTGTCCAGGTTTCACACCCTGGGTGACAATAGGTGTTATTATCGATTTATAAACTTTTAGCTGCGACATTCTAGATGGACCTTTGGATCTCAGAAGCTTCTCCAGAGCATACATGCATCGGTTGGCCGATTGGATTCTACCTTTTATACCTTCTGTCATGGCGTTATCTGCTGTTTTTGTAGCTCCAGGGTATTTGAATTGCTATACTCTTTCGAAATTATAAGGTTCGAACGTTATATTTTGTCCTAGGCTATCTCTACGTCCCTGTCTGTTGGGGCACTTGAGGCACATGTACTTTGTCTCCTCCTCGTTGATTCTCAAGCCAACCTTTCTAGTTTCTGGTTCTAGTCTATTGAAGATGCATTTGATAGTGGTCACTGTATTTCCAACGAGATCTTAATCATCTGTGAACGCAAGCAATAGTTTGGGACCCGTAACTGTGAGAAACTCCGTTTTTATTTGTGCTGCTTGTACGGCTTTTTCTAGGGCTATATTGAATAGTGAAGGGGACAGTTCATCGCCTTGCTTGAGACCATTTTTGATTCTGAAATCTTCAGAGCTTCTACTTCCCTATTGAATGATAATGCTTTCCTGCCACTTAGTTGGTATGCTTTCTTCCTCCCATATTTGTTTAATCAACGAATGCAGCTGAGAGTGCAGGGCATGGTCTCCTTACTTGAGCAATTCCGCGGGGATGTTGTCTGAGCCCGGAGATTTTCAGTTCTTCAGCTTGTTTATTGCCTTCACTACTTCTTCAAGGCTAGGTTCCTTTATATACCTCTTCATGTGACACATTCAAAATCTCCTCAAAGTTCGTTTTCCAAGTTCCAATCACCTCGTCTCCATCGAGAGTCAGATCCTCGTTCTCCTTGTTGAGCGACATGACCGAGTTGGGTCTGAATCCTCTTTTCAGTTTCGATACTTCGCTGTAAAAGTTTTTAGAGTTTACCATACGTCTTTCCGCCTCGATTTGTTTAAATTCTGCTTTCTCGTATTCTCTCTTCTTTTTCTTCATAAGAGCCCTCGTCTTCGCTCGTTCATTCTTGTATTGTTCTAGATTCGCTAGAGTATTATTTTGTATTAGTGCTTTTCTGCTCTGTTCCTTTTGGTTACTCGATCTCTACACTCTGCATCGAACCAGTCCTTCGATCTTTTCCCATTTCTGTTCCAATGTAATTTTTCGGCGCCTTATTAATTACTTCTTCAATCTGATTCCATAGATCTTTCACGCTCTCTCCCTCCTTTATTTGTATTCTTCTCCTTCATATATGCGTAGTTTTGTTAGATTTCATCGATCCATCGCTTTGTTCTTCGACGGTTTTTATGTTGTTATTCGTTCTCGTTTCTTTGCTCTCACTAGGAAGTGGTCCGTGTCCCCGTCCACACCTCTGAGATTTCACACGTCCATTACACTGCTTGCTTTTCTGGCGTCTACAATGATGTGGTCAACTTGATTTCGTGTAACATTGTCATTTTAAGCCCAGGTCTGCTTGTCTATGTAAATGAATGAAACCACGTGCATCCCATAAAATTGAGGGCGATAAAAACAACTTGGCCTCATTGATGCACGTTCACTAATGAACATGAAACCTACGATTCCAACTACTTTCAGATTTCTAATTCAGACTCAATAGATAATGAATGTACTGTCATCTGTACCTCATATCTATCTCTAATAAAGTATTGGAGCTTGTTGTTCCCCGTATTCAAGAATACGCACTCAAAAATCGAAAAATCGATAATAATTTGGCCGTCTTGGTTAGAGGACTTGAATCTGTTAAACTTAACATTACTAAGTCACAAAAGAGTATCTATGAAGTTGAAATACAAATTGAGAGAAATTTTGCTACTGGTGTGTGAAGTAAAGTAATATTTTCAATTGTTCATTGAAATATAAGTACAATGCAATATTGTCTCCCTCAAAATAGCTCCTTTGGGAAGTCACACAGTACTAAACATGGTCGGTTACAGCTGTTTGAATATTCTCAAGTGTCTCTCGAAATGATTTTTGATTCTTAGAGAGAGGAAAAAGTCATAACGATTCAACTCTACTGAATAACGAGGTTGAGGAGCTACAGGAATTTTACTGGCGAAACAATCCTTGAGATTTCTTGCTGGAGACATAACATATTTTCGTGATGCAAGACCGAGTTGTTTATCATGTTTGGTCGCACACGAAAGACACTTTTCAAGTATCCCTTGGTGAAGGTGTTGATTAACCGTTTGGCCTTAAGGCGCAAACTCTTTGTGGACAATTCTGTGGCTTTCAAAAATCAAATCAGACATGCATTTGATCTTCGACTTGCTGATTAGTGCTTTTTTGGGCCTTGGAGAGGTTGAAATGTGCCACTCCATGCTCTGGCCTTTTGGTTTCTTCTGGTTCTTTGGATTATCTTCAACTGATCCCTCAAAGTCAAGACCGTTTCCTTCCTGAGTTCTTTTCGGCTTTGGGAAAGGTTGTTCGGAACCATTTTTGCCCAAATTTTTTCTCATCGCCAATTTATCAGTCGAAATTTGATGAACGGAGGGGTGATTCAAATTCAACGGTCATTCTGACTGCACAAGATCCTGGGCTTTTTTAACATACTCATCGGAGTTAGCTCTCCTTGGTTCATCTTAAATTCCTCTTCCTGCTGAAAATGCCTTAAGCTACCAACAGGACCTGATCCCTTCACGAAACACTTTTTCCATAGCCCTGTCGAAGTGTTTCAAATGTTTCTGTAGCATTTTGGTCGAGTTAGAAGCAAAACTTGATAGCTCAAAATTGATGCATTATATACGAAAACTGACACTACGGACAAACAAATCAATGTAGCGAGTTCAAACTCATGCTGAAAGCGTATCACATGTGCACCTGGCGCTTTTAAAAGCTTTTCGTGCGAAAGCTCAATACCAAATACCAGTCTCATTACTTTATTTACAAAGTTCCTGTTCACGTAATTCTGTGTACAGGATGTCCCATTTTCGATGTTTTGGTACTTCATGTCTGTGAAATATTGCAGATATAAATGAAGAAAAATGACTCCCTCATTTCCGTTCTCGATTTTTGAGGAAACTTTCAAGGTGAAAACAGATCATAATTGAATTTTCCTCAAAAATCGAGAACATGGATGGGGATGTCATTATTATCTATTTGCAGTATTTCACATAGCTGACGTACTAAAATATCGAAAATGGGACATCCTGTACTTTTCTACATGCTCGACACTCGCATGGAAACTGATAAAATGTCTTATCAATACAAATTTTTCAATTTCTCGTAACTTGTATGAACAACACATACTTCACATGAACAAAAGTTATGAAGAATCAAAACATACCAAAAAAAATGAATTATGTGGATTTGATTTCAGCAATCGGAAAAATCCGCGTAAATCCTTCAGTTGAATCCAACATTATTCAATTAAGTTGACGATTTTGAAACGAAGTTTTCTCGATTCGCTTCAGCTCAACTCGAAGCGATAAACTCAGTTATTTCATCAATCAA
Organism: Cryptolaemus montrouzieri; assembly: GCA_013387265.2. NCBI lineage: Eukaryota > Metazoa > Arthropoda > Insecta > Coleoptera > Coccinellidae > Cryptolaemus > Cryptolaemus montrouzieri. The sequence goes on from JABFTP020000103.1 coordinate 22,373,532, forward strand.
GTAATTCTGAAGGCCTTCAGTGAAATGACATTCGCACTTTCGACTGAATGCCAATCGCATATTCCCGGCATTTTATCGTGTATATCCGACGAAATTCTTACCATCGTGGACGGAGATTTCAAAAAAGTATTCAGTGAAACGTTTTCACAGTTATCTCGATTCTTTCATGACGAACAAGAACAAAGGCGATTCATAAACCCGAATTTCGGAAAATTCGGATCCTCACATCTTTCATGTGAGGAGCGTAGCTCGAAATGTTTCTACGAAAGTTTCCTAGCACAGAAATTGGATGTATAGTCAAAAAACCTGAAAAAATAATTTACATATGAAACAGATGTACAGGGTGGGCAGATTTCGACAATTTAGTACTGGAGATATGTGAAATACGTTCTGAAGACAAGTTAATTATAAGGAGTCACTGGGATTCAGGTATAATCATTTCATATTTTCGGTGTTTCTAATGAACAAAGAACTGAAAAAAAGACCTTCAAACTCTTCCCATCTACTTCAAAAATCGTTATTTTGAAACAGAAAATGACGAGATATTCTATTATATGGAATGAAATTTAATGGAAATAATCATTGTGGGTATTCAAATGTATTGCCATTATGTTGTATGCATAATTCACAATGCCAGAGAATATTCGAAATTTCGATATTGATAACGAACAAATCCGGGGAACGGACTAGTCATCTTACTGGCCTCCTAGTTCAACTTGAGCCAAGTAGAACAGCAACGGCCATAATTTAATGAAAAGGAACTCTATCAAGTTGAAAATCGACATTTCTTTTAACAGCAAGAGACAGTTCATCGAAATATTCGTCGATAATGTTGTTAATTACTATTTCATGATATAACTCAAAAACGAAAAAAGGCTAACTTGAATCTGTTTGTGACAGTGGATTTCTCATACAAAAAGAAACACGAGGGAGAGCGTCCATTTTTCTGTATTCACAATCTTTCACATAGTTAAAGTACTAAGACCTCGAAACCTGTCCACCCTGTACTGAAGATTTGTAAGACTTGACTGAAATGTAAATGCTGCAAATGCAACACTTGGCTCTACTTTGGTTATTGCTGCTACTAGAATAGCTAAATAGTTTTTGTGGCATACAGATAAATATACATTGTTGCCTTTATGAAAAGCTCTCTTTGAGTAGAAAAACGACAATATCTCGAAAACCGTACCCAGTGGCAAAAACTGAATACGTCACTTGATTATTCACAGATATATTCAGGAAAGACCGTTTCATCTTTTCCAATATAGCTCAGCACGAGGAAAAAACAGACAATGACAAATTTTCAAAATCACCCTGTATCACAGAAACTATGATAAATAAACAAGATCTGATGTGGCATCTATGGTTTCTCTGAAAAATAATATGGTGTCGCGAAATCCTAATTGCTTTATTTCTATTCATAAACTAGATACCTCATAATTCGAAGATGGGACACCCAGTACATCTATCTTATTATACAGTTGTGCGTCAAATGACCAATTTCATGCTTGCTCGTTTATTCCCTTCATATCACTTTTATTATCCTGCTGGCCATACTTTGGACAATATTGACCCTATTTGATACAGTGGTGAACCGAAAGATTTTCTTTTTCAATGTAGTTTATCGTAGATTGAAATCAATGGAATTCATGAATGAAGAAACTGAATCAAAACATTTTTCAATTCATTTTGTCGGCTATATTTAAGTATAATTTGTCTAAAAACGATTTTTAACAATATCTTGCAAAACTGCAGAAATATTAACGAATCCTCAAACAAATTCACTAACCATATATTCTAAGATAAGTAACATTCTGATTTAAACTCGACTATATAGTTCATCATTATGTCATTGGAAAAATAAACAATTCGGAATATCCGAACTGAAACATCATCCGCAAAGTAAACTTAAATAAATAAGTACGAGCATCTGTTGAATATTTCGATTGCAGATTCCAACAGTGTATTCTTGATGCATTGATCTTTTCACACAGTCAAAGTTGAGAGAAAATAACTGTTATTTAGTGCATAACTAGAGCATATACCCCAGATAATGTGAATGATATTGATGAAATATAGGGGAAAGTGGGGGAATTACGCGCACTTAAGGAAAAAGGTTCGGTAAAATTCATCTGAGCATAGAAAAATCTTCAAAATTTTTCCAGGTAAGGATACATATTCCATTCATTCGTTACACTACTAGAGAAAAATTACAGCTAACGACATAAAAAATAACCCACATGTTGTGTAATACCGCGCGGGCCATGGGATAATTCTGCGCAGATGAGAAAAATTTGAGACGACCACAAAATATAAATTTCTATTAAGACAAACGAAAAAGACAAATTTTCTAAGAGAGACAACTGAAAAAGGAATGATGCTTGAAATAATGTTCTTAACGTAACCATGTCATTTTCAATTTTTTTTGTCCTGATTTCAGACACAAATCACATGTGCAGTTGACTGCTGATTCCCGACCACTACATTCTGCGTGAGACCTAAATGAACAGATAACACAGCGATACCAAATTTCCTTGTCACATAATTGACTTTCATCACAACTTTCAGATTCCGAATCATCAAATTAAAGTTTTCTCACACCTGGTTTTTTAGTCAAGCTTTTTGGTACAATCGATTTTTCTACGCTCTCAACCTTTTTCTTTCCATTCTTGTCCTTTTTTATTTCTTCAGCTTCTTTCCTCAGATTTCTTTTCTCCTGTTTTTTCTCTGATACCGATTTCAGAGGTGTTGTTGTAAATATCTCAGAATGTTGCTTCGCACGTGATTTGTTAGTTTGATTTGTTTTCAATATTGGAACTGGTACTAGAGTTTCTATGGGCACATCTAATCCTTGATTTGTTTCCGATGATCCAGGTATCAAATCAACTGGAGTTTCAATATTGACTTCCGTTTCGTTCAAATTGGTATTTCGATCGCTGTAGAATTCAGTTTCATTTGGACCAAAGTCATCTTCAGAAAATTTGTTCGGATCAAAGGGCCATATCCTGCAGTACGAAAGCCAGATATGCCTTTATCCATTGTTGCAACTTTCACATATGGTTTATCACAAATAGCAGCAAGTTCATAATGGGTAATTTTTTCACGGCAATGAGTTATGTGGTATAAGTCTCATTCTCGGTTTAAAGCATTCTTAAGTGGCCCGAAAAAGGTTAAATCTTATGGGATGTATGGGGAGGTAGGGATACCATGACAATGCCATGACTTCTCCAAAAGTTGTGCATATCTAAGGAAATATGGCTCCCATGGTTATCCAAGATAATGCTTTCACGTGAATAATAAAAAACAAGTACTGTGTGAAGTTGAAAATGTTACATTCACTCAAAAAACAAATCTTCTTTGATTCAGCCATTTTTGAGCATCTGTATATTGCCCCAACAAGTCCATTTCTCGTCAGCTGGGCATTCATACGAAACCTCAGAAATATAAACATCGGTGGGATGAAATGCTCTACTGCACTAACAGCACAGACCACTTTTACATTTTACCCTCTCTCCCAAGAGATAAGAGTGTTCTTTTGGCGCCAAAATTTTTGCTGGCTTCTGTACAATCGAGATTCCCATTTCGTCAACGTTAAACATTCACCCTTCACGGAATTCAAACTTTTCAATAACTGACAGCAGGTTGCTGAAAAATCTATAAACTTCAGGTTTATTGAATGCAGCAATACAATTAAGGCTGGTGTCTTCAGGTTTTCGGAGGCTGATTTGTAGATTACGTTTCAAAAATAGATCAAGCCAATCTTGATCAGCCATTTTTTTCTCATGGCAGAAACGGTGTTTCATTTTGTTCATTTCAGCAAACCGGTATGCTAAGCGCCTCAATTCAGTTGGCGTAATTCCAAAAAAAACACATTAGCTAATTTTATGACATGATTAGCTATAGTGTTTTCTTGTTCCTTATTGAAAACAGGCTTCCTTCCTATTCACAATTTGTTACTCTGATTCCCATTCAATTTTTACCGAAGAGTGCTTTCTGGAATATTCAAAAACGACTTACATCCCTCACTTTTCAACCAGATCGCACCGCATTGAATGCTTCTTGCAGTTTGGATTCCAGCCATTCGTTCTTTTCCGATTTTCTGATGTGCTCACGAGGCATATTATGGAATATGGAACAAACAATTATGATTTGTTTGAAAAAATTATTTGCTTGGGGTAACACCGCGCAGCACTGGACTGTGCTGTATTACCCCTACGTAAATCCGCGGTATAACCCCAACCAGCATCGAATCACATAACCTATTCATAGTAGATAACAAACTTATTATATTTGAATGTAAATAGCAGGCTAATTATTTAGATATAACAAGTGAAATCTGTATGCGAAATTTATATAAAACACAATTAATATTGGACACTTACCTATTATTTAAGTTTGAATCGAAATTACTTCGAAACGATAGAAAACACACCACTCACCATAGAATATAAACACATTGTGCAATTCAGCCAGCAGTTAAAGCGGTTATTCGGGAGTTTACTAGTAGATCACACCTTAAGTCTGGAGCTTACGAAACTATTTGGTGGCTGCGATAAGAACGGTATTCCCCCGCTTTCCCCTAACCTACAGAGAAGAAAAATTGAAAATAATTCCTAAATTATATGAGGTTTTTTAAATATGCGTACCGCCTTCAAGTAATGATTTGCAACTAAACTAGATTAACTAAGAATGAAAAATACTGACATAAAAACCCTTTTTAAAATAAAGATTTCAATAGATTTAGAGTTATTCTTTTCGTTATCGAAGAAGAAATTGAAAACCATATTTTATGATGACGTTCAATAGTTAAGAATTATTCAACAAATCTTCCTCACCTGTCAATCTGTAGATACATGGAAACACCCCGTATATCGGGTGTTGATGATACTGTAATAGCCTGAAGGATTTTCATCGGTATGTCACCTTAGAAAATACCATAAGTTGACCTTAACCTTTCATATGGTAAACTCATATTTTTTGCTTTCAATCACTTATTCAATTTTAAGTACCTTTTGTGGAAAAAATATCACTGTGATGAAATTTTTTTGTTCTAAAAAGTGTTTTAGTTAATTCGGAAAACTCACATTATTTCGTATTCTAGGTAAGAAAATACACAAAACATAACATTCGCAATTGATAACGAGGAATTATGACAGATTAGGAACTTGCCCGCTAATTCTAGTTATTATTTCGGTTCGCGTCTTTTTCACGGAGACTAAATAAGTATAGAAGACGAACATGAAGTTGATGACATGATAAAAGCCTATTTTCAATGAGACTTTATTAGGAATGATTTCCAGAACGTGATGACCCAGAGTGCAAGAAGTTTTCCAGACCAAAAAACGTTCTAGTGCTTTCATCACAATTTAAAAAAATCACCCATTTTACATCGATGTATTGGAAATGTAAGTTTTCTTTCAAAATTTTTCGTAATTTCTTTATTTCCTCAAATAACAGGGTTTTAGGTGATACTTTTTTAGCAGAAGGTATTCAAAATTGAATAAGTAATCGAAAAAAATTAAAATATGGATTAACCGTTCACAAAATTCAAAAGAAGATCAACTTCCAATATTTCCGTAAGTAACACCTATTAATGTTTTTCAAAATAATTGTTTAATATAAATCGATCGTCAAATATAGAAGCTGTAGGTTGGGGCGTTCTTCACGGAACACCCGATAGATCAGATATGTTGGTTTAACTGAATTTCGAAATTGATAATCTCATGCAAATTCAGTCAAAATTTCAATAAATTCTTGTGTCGGATTCTCTTTTCACCACGTTTCAGAGTTTTAAATTTTGCAGAGCATTAGTATAAGTCAAGAACCATTTTTTAGAAACATTTTTTTAATGAGAATCAAGAGAAGAATTCGACTAAAACTTTGGTATATTTGCTGTTTCATTAATTTTATGTTGATTATTCTTTTAAACATTGAAGATTTTTATCCGAGGAACAATATTCAACCATCCGTAGAATGTATCATTTCATGAAGGAACTGGTTCTCGGATCCACTTTTAATAATCATCGTCAGCCAGGTCCACATAGCAGTGGTTCAGTATGGTCAGATGTCATTAATAGAAGCAACAGACTGCCAATTTGGTCTCGTTTGACCTTGTCAGTGTTGCACATCCATTCACAATTATTTTGTTATACTTATATTAAATTATTATATTATTAGTATAAAGAGATTCAAAATGCTGCAAAATTATTCGCAATATGTAATGATAGACAGCATCTGCTCAATAAAAGTCAAGAAGAATTCTTAAGCTTCGAGATATAATTTGTATTAAATGATGAAGAGCAAAATATAATCTGCTTCAATATGTCCGAACGAGAATTTTGTTTTATCTGAGCGCACTTACACTATAGTTTGCATCAGTTTATGATGAATAGTGAATATGAATTCTTGTGTTAACGCTATACTTCTAGAAATGAAAACAAACAACTTCAAATAATGATATTTTTATCTGAGATTGAGGTTATTTCGACTATTTTTCTGACTTCATTCTACCTACAAGAATGGTTCAACCGTCATTGGTGACTTCTACGTAGCGTTATATTGCATCGAGTTAATAGTTACCATCTATCAACAAAAATTATGGTAATTGGCCCCGATAATGCAACCTCAATTCATCTGTCATTGCGATGGCTCAAATCAACGTCCACTGAAATCTTCAGCTACTATCATCTCATCTAAGCTTCTATACATGTAAGAAAGGGATCGTGAGTACGACAACCTCAATTTCGACCATCCAAATTTTTCAAAGAAGGTGACTCTAGGATTATTCTGGCTAACCTACTTCCATTTCATCCCATGACCCTTATGATCTATTTTAGGGTTTAGTCTTGGAATACTAGTGAACACATTTGCTCTGCTGGTAACCTCGAGGCTCTCCAGTACTTCTGGACGCTCTTTGGCTAGACCGTCTGCTTCAATGTTGCATTCTTCGTGGCTCTCCAATCAATAAACTCGATATTATTGGTGGCAGCCGCTCTTGTCAGAGCATCGAGGCATGTCATACTGAATGAGATATATGCATCTACAAGGATTGTGTACTATATGTGTAGATTTATATGGTTTAGCTCTTCCTTTTCCTTCGGATTATTTCTGGCGCGACTGGAATCAGAGCTCTGAACTCTGTATGCAACACTGCTCTGTTAGTTAGTGTTCTAGTGTTAATGATGATTATAGACATAGATACTTCCTACCTTCAGCAGCGGTATCTCAGTATTCGCTGTGCTCCATAGATGCTGTCACACTTTCCTCAAACTTAAGTCAGGTATTCCACCCACAGGCTATATCATGGTTGCCAGAGCCATCTTCTCTAAAAAAGATAAGTCAGTTTTCTATTTGATACCAGACCACAAGACGACAACTCCCTTGATTATGATATGTCATAAGAAGCAGTGTCCTGAGCTTCAAAATTAATAACGTAGACAAATTTGTGAACAACCAGGAAGTTATCATCATTGTGAAAAATATTTGAAGAAGATTGACAACGTCTTAAAAATGGTATCACTGCAAATGGAAAATCGCCATGTCTTTATCAGACTGGAAACAATTCATATCATCATCATTTGAATCCCGATTACTATATAGTTGTGAAAATATTGCTTGCAAATATTTCCTTTCTCACTCACATCTTGAAATGTATGTACAGTATCCCTCAAGATGCTAACATTTCAGCAAAATGTTGAAAACTAAAATATATATAACATTTCAGTATAGTAATTGTTGATTATTCCCGAAAGGTATTGCGATTGCACAAAACTTCTCACAAATGTTAGTAAGGTCAATATTCAAGCAACATACAGGAAATTGTCTCTTAGAACCAACCCTTTCAGTATAATTACTTGATTAGTTTGCTCGCAGTATTGAGTAAACATTTACACTTCATCCATGTTTAATTATAATTTAATGGAAAGTGTACTGCCACATCACTACCATCCTCATTTGATATCTTAGCTTCTCCGATTAAACAATCATTAGATCTTGAGAAATTCATCAAAATTTTCTATCGAAGAAAATAATGATGAAGAATTTGCATTGCGGCTTCTTATATAAACAAAATTATTGCAATTAGGTCTATGAAGATCCAAGATCGAATATTTTGTGAACTAATCGATATGTGGTTTGAATCAAATAACAATAAATAATGCATTTCTTACTATTGAGTTGCCCAGTTTGAATATCGTGGCAGACTTATTTAAATTCTAGAAATATTAGTTGTTGAATATTGTTTCCTGAATAAATGTGTTTACACATATAGCGAAAAATTTTGCATGTTATCGTTATTGAGATATGATGTACACCTGGTCAACAGCCAGACAAGCTCCTTGACCGTAAACTCTACGACAGATCGCATCTTGCAGACACAGTGTATAGCGTCGTAGATAGTCGAAATTTTCTCGAAGTTTTCTGTTTGATCTCCCCTTTGTATTTATCATTTCGCAGTGGCGCTGGTATTAGCCTCTGTTTCAGCCTGTGGAGCCAATTGTAAATGTATTTCATTATATTTTAAAAGTTCAGAATCAATTCCCCATTTTGTCACGCATCCTTCAATAATTCACTGAGCATCAAAAGCTTTAAGTAATATAAAAACGAAAAATAATATTCGAAACACTCAGACCCTGCTTCGATGAACAATTCGAAAAAAGATCTTTTCCTATTTTATTCCGTTCGAACTGGGAAAAGTGATCGAATGAAGTAGCTGAATCTCCCCTGTGTTGAGACATGGATTGAATTTTTCACCATTTCCGCTTGAGCTGCATATATTTGCATCTATTGATTACTTCTTAGGGGTCGGAAAAACAAGAAAGAATTTAGCTTGGGTTTAAAGAATAGTATTTCGAAAGACCGCGCCTTGGCTTTTAGCGACTTTTTAAGTCATTACCTTTACGAGAATAAGCTTCGAAAGCTTTAGTGACGTCGCAATCGTCAGTTGAGATTATATAACACGCACCTGCAGGTATTATCATATTTCAAAGGCGAATGGCGCTTGCAATCTTTCAAAATGAAAATTCTGAAATTCGGAAAATTTCAAAACATTAAATATAATGTTGTACACTGTTCAACTTATATTGATAGCGATGATACTTCATTCTGACAGAGATATTAATTTATTTTCAAAATGTAAAATAATTTGAGAAGTTTCCTAAACGAAACTTCGCGTCACGCTTATGCACATTTTGTCACATGAGGAAGCAGAAATACACTCCCCACAAGAACTGTCGCATCACCCTACTTTTACGACAGTACTATATGAACTTTTAGGTTGGTCATTCAAGAATCGCTTGGTAACTTTCAGAAGTGTAAAATAAGAAGATATCAAAAGATTCAAAAGAGATGAGTTTATGATGGAAAAAATCAACAATTTTCGAGTTAATGAAAAATTAAAAAATTCTACCATCTTCAAACATTCACGAAGAGACCAAACAACTAGCATCGAATGGTTGTTAATCATTTTCAAAATCGAGTGTTTCCTCCCCGGGCCCTAATTACTGCCAGTATACGTCTCGGAAACCCCTCAAACAAATTATGGATGTACTCTTGAGTCACTGAGTTCCAAATTTCAGGAAGCCGATTTTCTAGTTGTTGGAGTGTTCTACAAGGCATCCTAAGTTGCTGAATTTGCCACCCCATGTTGTCCCAAACATTTTCTATGGGATTCAATTCGGGATTTCTCGCTGGCCATCTTAAAATATCGATTTCGGCATTTTGCAGCAATTCTGTAACTACTCTAGTTACAACTAACTTTGAACATCATTGTTTTAATTAATTGATTAATATATGTCATAGAACAATTTTAATTCAAGGAACAATATTCAATCTTCCGTAGAATGTTGAATATCCTTCCCTGAAGGAGCTGGTTTTCCCGAGGGGAAAAGAAGATTGAATATTGTTCCTTGAATAATAATTCTTCAATGTGTCTAAACATATAGCGATGATTTCGCTAAGTTGTAATTGATGAGATTGTGCAATATATATACATTTTCATCAAGTAACGATCCTCAATTAAATTAAACAAGCGTCTTACTAAACAGGAAAACATATTAATAAGTATATAAAAACAAGGGATGCAATTCCTCCCAAATTTTTACGAGAAAACCCAATTTTCTAGCCCCACAACTAAATTGCAGTTTACACAACGATACTGGTAAAATAATTGAATCAACAATAAACCAATTTTTCTTTCGTCCGCATTTAATAAATTGATTATAGAAAATGAACCTTCAACTTACTTTCTAACGAAGAATAAATCCACATTTAAGAGTAGATGCTAATTGAAAATAAATCCAGTGAAATCAATAACAAATTTGCACTCTAATAATTTTCGTGATAAGTCCCGAGTTTTCCGTCTAAGCGAAATGCAAATCTGAAAGGCTCATAAATATGACTAAAAACGGACTTAAATGATGATATCTTTTCAGTTATTATACAAACGGAGGGCAGGAACCAGATATTTTGTTATTCATTTCTAAGTAGGAGCTTGCGAGTTCAAATTGGCATTTAAAAGGGAGTCGAGTGTTGAGGGTTGAGCAAATAACTGTGCGGCTTTCCGTTTATACTCTAGTAAAACTGAGACAATTTCCCGGGAGATATAATAACGAATTTCAGCCTTCCTACGTCTATTTAAAGACCTGCAAAATGGCTACTAAGACTATTTCGAATCAACACAATTCCAAATGTTATAGTAAAACATGAACTGTGGTTATGATTATTAGTAGATTGTGAAAATTGCACATGGTAGAAAAGGGTTACTATGAAAATTGGAGAGAATTTTCAAAATCTTCCTGAAGGGAAAGAATACACATTTCAAGAGTAAATTCGGAATGCTGAATGCATCTCGAGATATAGCACAATTGTACGTCATAGTTGTAGATTTAGGGAAATCCACCGGTTAGTAAAGTCGATTTTTTAGCTTCAAGTGAAAAGGAAGGACATTTCACATCAGACAATAAAGATCTATTAATTAATGCATGGGGCCTTAGAGTCATTCTCCTTAAGCAATTCTAGCTTCAAAGCCAACTATGCCGCCAATGGTACCACACAGAGTATGGCACCAAAAACCACAAAACCTGCTCTTTGTGATATTTTTAAGTAATTCTACCTATTAAGTATGATGCATAATTTGTTTTGCAAGTTTTACTATTCAACTCACCCACGGATCTTAAGCCATCTTATCCACTGGGAAGGGTGAGATGGATTTTTAATACATTTTTATTTTGTTATTTTTAGAAGAAATTATAATTTTTGTTGATATTTTGGATTATTTATTGCTGATGATTAAATACTGTTTGACTTAATTCGTTATTTATTTCAATTTGATTGTTCATTCTCTTATTTTTTTTATGCGTCCTTCCCAGGAATAGGCTAACCTATTATACCCCTTGAGTGTGCGCCTGGGTAGAATTGAGGTGTCTGTTTACTCGCTTCTTGAAGAGGGCCAAATTGTAGGATGTTGGGAAGATGTTGGACGGAAGCGAGTTCCACAGGTCACCGGCTCCGTAAACGAAGGAATTCTTATAGAGAGAGGTTCGAGGGGTCATTAAATGTACCACCATATGATGAGAACTCTTTGCCAGCCTAGTGTTGCGGCAAAACATGAGTTTTCCCGGAACAAGATCTTTCTGCTCCTTAGAGCATCTTCCGTGGAAGTATCTGTAAAACAAAGAAAGGTCAGCAACTTGTCTTCGAAGAGCCAGCAGTTGGAGATCGTGGGTGTTTTTCGGGTGGTCGGTGAGGCGCATAGCCAGTTTTTGTTTTGGCGCAGATCCTTATACATGGGAATAATATTCCAAAGAAGGTCAATTTTGCGCCTTATTCAGAAGCAACAGCTGAGATAACGTGAAGTATCGCTTGGCTCTGAAAAGAAAACTGAGTTTAGCTGATGGCGACTTAGCTATTGCTGATACATGTTCATGCCAGCAAAACCTGGAGTTAACCGTAATTCCGAGAAGGTGCATCGAATCTTTGGATGCAATTTGTTGACCTTGCATCATTAGAGTAGGTTCTCAAACAATGGTCTCTAATCTGGTTTCCTCTTGCATTCCTCTTGTGAAGAAAAGTTTGATGATATCCTTATTCCACTGCTTTATATAATGGTTGAAATATAAAAGATAAAAAACACTTTTGCCATTTTTTCAAGTTTATTTGTTATACACGATCGCTTTTGACCCTTCGGTCATTTTCAAATGCTGAATACTAACTTTTTTTCCTTAAATGTCAAGTAGGGAAGAATTATTGATTTCAAGTTAGGTATTAAGAGTAGAATGATGTAGGGTTTTCCTGAATTTATTAATTTCCAAACTTTCTTCCTTTATTGCATTTGTAGAGAACTTTGAGAATGTCTAAAACTATTGTGTGGTTTGTTGATTAGATGTGCTCAAGTATTGGAGATTTTCTATCTGAAGATATATGCTCTTTGAACCTGCATTCAGATATTCAACCTTTTTGACCTACATGAGCTGAAGGTCATTTTTATACATTCGTCTTTGTAAATGCTAGATTGTTTGAGTTTATCTGTTTTCTGTTGTGCATCAAAAAGTAATTTGCTAAGTGTAGGACCGCTTGGGAATGAGGTGGTTGTTTTGAATTTTGAATAATAATGTTTAATTTTTTGAAGATGGCATATTCTTTTTTCGGTTTTTTCTTGAATACAAAATAATAATTGTTCAATTTTGTTCTTTTCGTCTAATGAATGATGCTGGTATATTGTTGTTGGAGGCTATTCTTTTCATCGTATTCATTCCAGACTTAAAATATAGAATTGAGAGAGGAATAGTAAAAGATAGGAAGACCATAGAATTTTAGGCGCCCAGTTTATGATTTGGATGATTGAATGAATCCATGGGGATTGTTGCATCTATGAATGATTCTTGTCTATAGATATTATAAGTAAGAATATTGCTTATATTTGTTATAGTTAAGCCTGGAAAAATTTATGTTATTACTTTTCATGTATCTTATTGATTATTCGAGCCATGAAAAACAACCGAAAAATCATCAACGTACCAGAACATGATTTTTGCCTAGGTCGCTGTTCAGTATTGATATGCTTTCTAAGTTGCCTGTTTTCAATAGCTTGCAAATTGTAAAGTAGATATGTGTGAATGTCTTGGTTTTTGTTAAAAATATCTGGAACGAAAGGTTTGACATTCATGTGTTGGAATGTTTGGGCACATATTTTTCACATCATAGAAAACAAGCTTGATTCATGACTGATTTTAAGTAGGAAGAGTTTTCGTATGAGTTAGTTTGGAATTCAAAATGGTATGTTGTGAACAAAAGTTCATGAGTTCTGTAAACTTATGGATTGAAAATTTGGCGAAGTTGACTAAAGTAGAGTTAATGTAGGATACTACAAATCTAGCAGATTTTTCGTCTTCATGTATCGTGATCAGTCCATACATTTTGGATAATTGAGGTTCATCGATAAGAGTTTTCGTTATATATATATATATATATATATATATATATATATATATATATATATATATATATATATATATATATATATATATACATTTTGGATAATTGAGGTTCATCGATAAGAGTTTTCGTATATATATATATATATATATATATATATATATATATATATATATATATATATATATATATATATCATCAAACAAAATATAGATGATTCTTGCCGTAGATGTTTCTGTTCTTCAGAAACAGTTTTTCATATATTATCATCTTGCTCAGTCCTTGCTTCAACAGATTATTTAGAAAGACATAATGCCGTCGCTAATATTATTCACTTCAATCTAGGAATTAAACATGACCTAATTCCCAAAAAAAAATTTCAAAAATATGAACCTGAGATTATTTGTGAAAATGACAAATATAAACTTTATTTTGATAAAACAATTCTGTGCAACAGAGCTGTAAAACACAATAGACCAGATATCGTTCTTAATGATAAACAGAATCAAATAACATATATAATTGATATTGCTATACCCGACACACATAATATACAAAATAAATACAATGAAAAATTTCTAAATATATGATGCTTGGCGACGAGATTAAAAAATGTGGAAAATGAAGAAAATATTTATTCTACCGATTATTATTTCTACAACAGGCGTTATTCCTAGAAATCTTCACAAAAGTATTGAGATTTTGGGTCTGAAGAAAAATTTGTTTGAACAGTTACAAAAGATAACAGTCATCAAATCTTGTAATATTCTTCGTAGGTTTCTTTCCGAAAATAATAATGAGGTAGAGTCATAGGTTTTCTCTTTAGTTTATACTGCTCAGAATCTCATTTCATATTTTATTTATTTGTTTATATAAATGTAATATAATTAACTGACAATTTTGTCATATTTATATTCAGAGCAGTATTCTATTCGATCGTTCACCACTTCACACAAAGGAAACTATTAATGAGTAACATTCAGTGTTACTTGACTAAGGTCCGTACACTGAATTTTTCCGGGAGAAAGCCTCTGACACTACTCGTTGGTACATTGATATCATTGTCTGATGATGCTATAGTATGTATATATTCTGGTAGATTGATATATTCTCATAACATTTAACGTTATCCTAATATATAATTACTCCAGGATATGTTTTGATTATAATCATTGCCTGGCAATGGTATTAATTACCGGGTGGTGGATTTATATTTTTCATGAAATCAGTTTGATTGCATGAACAGATATATGGGCAACTCGTCGGGTAAAACCCCTATATATATATATATATATATATATATATATATATATATATATATATATATATATATATATATATATATATATATATATATATATATATATATAAAAAACGGGAAAAACGAGCGGTGTTGAGAGATGTGACCGTTCCACTCCATGAGAACCTCGAGAAGGCGTACGCAGAGAAGGTGATGAAGTATCAGGATTTGGCTGTGCAGCTGAAGGAGACGTATAGCCTCAAATCTGTTTTTGTTCTACATATTATAATAACAGTTAATGACCTAGCGATTGATAGATAACAACCTATCCCTTGGCCTTGATAAAAGAATAATCTCCAGCGCACAGAAGTAGATGTTGCTGGGTGCCGTGCGGATTGTCCGAGGGTTCCTCGTTGGTTCTGGGTAACCCCTTGACGCTTTATGCATCCGGGGTCACTTCAATTCCCATGAAAATGGTGTAAACAAAATATATATATATATATATACATTCCGTAAAAGATTACCGGAATTGATCAATGATACATAAAATATTTATTTTTTATCCACATTTATTGTATCTCCTTCAAAGTAGACACCTTCTGAAACGCCAACGAATAACCCAATCATCAAAACATTCTTCAAATGCAATCGACTTCAGTTCCAACCGCGAATTCTCTGTTATGTATTCTATCTACTCAAAATGGCTACCTCGAAGTGGCAATATTAAGTGAATACGGTGGTTTTGCTATGATATTTGTTGAGATTTTCGTCAGAAATTCATACACAATGATACCCTTGTGAGATGGTTCATTATCGTGGTGGAAAATCCATGAGTTGTCTTTCCACAAATCTGGCGTTTTCGACGAATTTGCTTTCTCAAATGCCGTATAACGCTCAGTTAATATTAGTTATTCACTGTCTAACGTACTGGCAGGAAATCCGAGTGCACAACACCTCTATAATCAAAGAAAACAGCAAACATCAGCTTGACTTTTGATCGACTCTGATGTGGGTTTTTCGGTTTCGGTTCAGTAGGAAGACGCCATTCCAAAGCGTGTTGACTGGTTTGCATGTCAAATTAATAAACCCATGTCTCATCACCAGTTACAATGCGTTTTATAAATGTGAGGTCGAAATTTACTCGTTCTAGCATCTCCTCAACGACCTGTACGTGAGTCAATTTCCGAAGAAAATTCAGGTTTCCTAGAACTAGCAGCAACGCGTTTCATGCCCAACCAATCATTCAAAATGGTACGAATTGATTCGTGAGACACTGAAAGTTCATTGCCTATCTTTCTCAAAATCTCAAACATGATGGTTTTCAATTAACATTTCCTTCACTTTATCCATATTCGTACTTCAGTTGGAGATGTTGATAGACGACCAAATCCAGGCAAATATTACACCACACCTGGAAAATGGCGAGAATTCAACCGATCCCAATGAAACGAAAGAAGTCCTTACCCCAAAACTAACTCCCTGTTGCACTTCTTCCCATTATGCCCAAAGTGATGAAGAAAGTCATAAATAATGAAATCATCAAATATCCTGAGTTACAAGAAATTATTAACGACCGTCAGTATGGATTTCGCAGGCAAAGATCGACAGGAGATCTGCGCGCCTACGTCACTCATGTTTGTACATCAACGATGGAAAAGCATGGGGACTCTAGAGCAATAGCCCTCGCCATCTCTAAAGCCTTGGATAAGGTTTGGTATGCAGCCTTGTTGAATAAACTTGCTGCATATGGATTTCCCAAAAAATTGAGGGGTTGGATAAGTAGCTTTCTTTCAAATAGACCAATACAAGTTGTCGGCGGTATAACATCTGATTGTTTCCAGTTGCAAGCAGGAGTACCGCAGGGATCCATTCTTTCACCAACCTTGTTTCTGTTGCAGATAAACCATCTACTGTCATCTACAAAGAACAAAATCTTCGGTTTTGCAGATGATTTAACAGTGGTTTCGTATTTCATTAGTCTGCGGCCGATTACATCTGCGAAATCTCAGCGTCAGAGTTGTCAACAAATCAATAACTTGAACTCTGACTTACAGAGGATATCCGAGTGTGGTCAGTTGAACTTGGTGAGCTTCAACGCGAGCAAGCAGCAAGCAACTACGTTTTCTTGAAAGGTCCCCTTCTGAAGGACCTCCTATTATGATGCAAGGCCAACAAATTACATACAAAGATTCGATGAACCTTCTAGGAATAATGGTCAACGCCGGGTTCTGCTGGCATGAACATGTATCAGCAATAGCTAAGTCGGCATCAGCTAAACCTAGTTTTCTTTTAAGAGCCAAGCGATACTTCACGTTATCTCAGCTGTTGCTTCTATATAAGGCGCAGATTCGACCTACTTTAGAATATTGTTCCCATGTATGGGGATCTGGGTCCAAACATTCGTTGCTGATGTTGAATAGTGTGCAAAAACCGACTGTGCGCCTTATCGGCCACTCGGAGATCACCCGCGATCTCCAAACGCTGGCTCTCAGAAGACAAGTTGCTGACCTTTCTCTGTTTTACAGATACTTCCACAGAAGATGCTCCAAGGAGCTGAAAAACCTTGTTCCGGGAAAACTCATGTTTTGACTCAACACTAGCCTGGCAAGGAGTTCTCATCATATGGCGGTACATTTAACGACCCCTCGAACCTCTCTCCATAAGGATTCCTTCGTTTGCAGGGCCGGTGAGCTGTGGAACTCGTTTCCGTCCAACATCTCCCCAACATCCTACAATTTGGCCCTCTTCAAGAAGCGAGTAAACAGACACCTGCATTCTTCCCAGGCCCACTCGTGTGGTGTAACAGGTTCGCCTATTCCTGGGAAGCGCTCATAAAAAAATAAAATTTTGGCCGCTGCTGAATGCACTGTGCACTTCATATGCACGTATTTCAATCCATTTTAAAAATCGCAAAAACACTTTTGAGAACTGACAAAATCGAGCTCTGCAATATATATATATATATATATATATATATATATATATATATATATATATATATATATATATATATATATATATATATATATATATATATATACAGGGGTTTGAATTAGAAACCTACGGTGACCTTGACCATGAACTTTACAGACATTTGGAGGTTCGCTCAAAAATTTCAAACGGAACCGTATATTTTCGACACCAGGCATCGAAAGAGCAGAAAAATCACATTCAAATTCACCCTTGACCATGTCAAATACCTTTAGTGGCCAACTTGAAGATTGTGAATAGAACCTCGTATATCTCATCCTGGAAATAAAATGAGCGAAAGGTAATGGTGATATCAGACAAAAGTGAAGAAATTTAATCAAATATTTTCTCACGAAATAAATTCAATGGAAAAAATTTTCTGAAATGTCGAATGGTGGCTTTGTATTTGACCCCAACCTTGTCCTAAAAGTGAAAATAACGATACTTTTATTTTCTTTTAATTTTACTGTGACATATACCAGAACTTCCAATATCATTTCAAAAAGAGGACTTTTATATTTGCCTCCAGCAATCGATTCAGTGTCCCCGAAAACCAAGAATATATTGACATAAAATTATCTTGCCAAAAATATTAGAATGAAATTATTCTAACGAAAAGTATTACTTAGTTTTCTCATTTTTTTTCATACTTTGAAATTTTTCCATAATTACAGTTATCTAAAATCTTCTAACACTATTTGGTTTTCACGTTTTGTTTGGACTGATTTTTACCTACAAGCTTCGACGCAACACTCAGTGTCCGAACCTAATTGGCACTTTGCAGATTTTTCAATTGATAAACTTCATTTCAAAACTACTAAGAGTTACAGATCGAAAAACAAGGAGTTTTCAAAATGATTTATATGTCATACTATATTGATATTTTTAATAGAAATAATCTGGAACAAACAATTGGGATCAATAGCAAACAGAAATGTTCAAAATATGGAAATGCATCAATCTAGCAAAAAATGAAACCCTTTTGGATTATCTTCATATCGCTATCGTCCCTAGATGAAATTTACTCTGGAAGAATTATTTTTCCGATATTCAATCTGTGTTGCTTTTATTTTCACGTTTCAACGAAAATATTATTCTATAGAATAATAAATATACGCACCGTTGTTGCAGACCAGGCTTTAATAAATTTTTTTTCAAAATTAAATACATCAGCAGCTGTGCATGATTAAAACTCATTGAAAACAAACAGCGCGAATTGTTTTTCATTCCTGGTTGGATAGATTTGTTATATTACTCTCTCTTGTTTGACATTATAACCAATCAAATGTGAAAAATATTTGAATTTCATGCAAAAAATATGTTAACACTGCTACAGAAACGATTTTTCCGGAGACTAAATCAGACCACTATAATACGTTGTGAGATTTTATATAAATATCAAGAAATTTTTGAGATGAATTATGACGAATTCAACCCATTCTAATCTTCTAATATTAATTCATATGTTTCATAAGTATTCGAATTTAGTCAATTATATATAACTTAATTAATATTATATAATGTTATATCCATTTTCAAACATTGTAAATATTTGAAATCGTGGCAATGGCCACTACGAAGTCGAGACATGTTAATTTACTTAAAAAAAACGTGAAGAAAACGATTTCAAAGCAGAGGAATATAATGAAATTTGGAAGATGGCTCCCTTGGTTGTACTTCGTGATCAATTTGAAATTACACCGCACAACAGCAATTCTAATGATTCACTCTTGGCGCATGATATAAACTAATTTTTCATGACGATTTCAAATGTGCTTATAATTGATCTTATTTTATTAAATTCTTAAAGGCTATTGGAAGGCACACATAATGGCTGACAATTGTTGGAGCATTCAGAAAAGCTCACTCACTACAACACTGCAAGTAATACTTGCAAGAAGAATTGATTACGGACTCATATCGTATAGCAGCGCTAGGAAGAGCTACCTTAAAATAATGAAACCTATAGAAAATAAAGCTCTTTGCATAGTTTCTGGAGTTTATCCCACTACTCCAACTCACAGCTTCTACCAACTACTCAACGAGCTACCTATAGAATACCGAGTTGAGAAACACATAGTCGAATATGGAATAAAAAGATGATGCATCCCTCAGCATTCAAACTATCAACTTATCTTTTCAGACCAACACAAAACAATATATGAGAGCAACCCAAAAATAATTCCTTCATTTTACCAAAGACTAAACTCTTGTGTATAAGAATTGAACATAAATATTACTGAAAACTTTCACATCAACAATACTCGCATACCTCCAGGGATCTCACCTGCAGCCAACATTACCAGCGAACTATCAAAATAGAATAAATCATTCCTCAAAATCAGAAATGACAAATTCGAAACAGAATTCATATATACGGACGCATCCTCCGTCGATCAAGGACAAAACGTTGGACTCTCGGTGATCAGTTCGAAAGAGAAAAGAAAGTATAGAATACAGAACAGTAATATTTTCACAGGTGAACTCCTTGCGACCCACCATGCTTTGTTAGAAATTTTGAGTGATCAAAAGAAACAAACTCGGTATGCG
Organism: Cryptolaemus montrouzieri; assembly: GCA_013387265.2. NCBI lineage: Eukaryota > Metazoa > Arthropoda > Insecta > Coleoptera > Coccinellidae > Cryptolaemus > Cryptolaemus montrouzieri. The sequence goes on from JABFTP020000103.1 coordinate 22,393,723, forward strand.
GTGGTCTCATACTCCCTGAGCGCCCACCAAACAATCAACCAACTGTACCCATCACATACAATAGCTCATCAAATCATTAGCATCAGACACTATTTAGATCCGAACCGGAAAGTCTGTCAATTCATTTACGTTCTATCCCATATGAGTATTGATGGAAATGAATTAGCCGACTCAGTTGCTAAACAAGCCCTCGACTCAAATGAATTTCCAATCGTCAAGCTGGAAATCGCTCAGGATGAAAAAAATGAAATCCACAATAAAATCACTAAGTCATGGGAAGAAGACTGGAGGAGAACCGAGTCCTTGCTGAAATACATCAAACCCGAAGGATCCAAACATCTCACAATTCATAGAAGCGAATTGAACATGTGAAAATTTCAGCCAGCCATCAGTGTGCGTTCCAGTAGCCTTGAAAGCGTTCCTCCATAGTCCGATGGGCGTGGTGGAATCCCCCGCCCTGTTCTTCACTTAGATCCTTAAGATTAGGATGAAAAGAGTGTAACTCGATGCTCACGTTACATCCAAGCAGTCGAAAGTGACTCACTAGTTATTCAACGTGTTCAGATAGTCAAAACTTTTCTTATTTCACAAAAAATTCTGAACAAGCCAAATGAATTCATTTCATGCATTTTTCTCAATTTCTGTCATAGTTCTCGTAAAGCTTGTTTCTTCCATTAATAATCTACTCTGTGGCCCATCAAAGATCTTTTCTGCACTCAGTTTTGGGAACTTTTAGGACAAGAAAAAGAAACGATATCCATTCTTGTTGAGAGCTTTGACAAATTCTTTCATGAGTCCTAATTTAAGATGCAGCATATGCATATTTTGCATTTTTCTCTCCTTGATACTAAAGGTGGATTTATCACTTTTTTTAATTACTTTTATTCTTCGACCTCGAAGGGTCATTAGCATATTATATTGTTACATTTTAGATCTGTTTGAACACGTTTATATCTTTCAAAAAAGCCATGGTGTTCTTTAGGTTAGCGGGATCGTTACCTAGTCCTGATGTTATCACTCAAATTGAATTCGTTACTTTCCTTGCTATACTTTAAACACTCGCACAACAAATGTTCCACTGTGATTCGCACATTGCACTTGCCGTATATTGGTGGCTTACCTAGCGAAAATACAAAACTGTGTGTGATGCGCGTATGCGCATGTTCAATTCGCTTCTCTGGAATTGTGAGATGTTTGAACCCTTCGGGTTTGATGTATTTCAGAAAGAACTCGGTTCTCCTCCAGTCTTTTTCCCATGACTTAGTGATTTCATTTTTTTCATCTGGCACTGACAGATTTTCCGGTTCTGATCGAGTTGGTGTCTGATGCTAATGATTTGTTGAGCTCTTGTATGTGATGGGTACAGTTGGTTGATTGTTTGGAGGGTGCTCAGAGAGTATGAGACCACCGCATACCGAGTTTGTTTCTTTTGATCCCTCAAAATTTCCAACAAAGCATGGTGGATCGCAAGGAGTTCACCTGTGAAAATATTACTGTTCTGTATCCTATACTTTCTTTTCTCTTTCGAACTGATCACAGAGAGTCCAACGTTTTGTCCTTGATCGACGGAGGATGCGTCCATATATATGAATTCTGTTTCGAGTTTGTCTTTTTTGACTGCTCTATTAATTGGTGGTTTGTCCCGCGTTTATTGTATTTCGATAGTTCGCTGTTGATGTTGGCTGCAGGTGAGGTCCATGGAGGTATGCGAGTATTGTTGATGTGAAAGTTTTCAGTAATATATATGTTCAATTCTTGTACATAAGAGTTTAGTCTGTAGTAAAATGAAGGAATTATTTTCGGTTGCTCTCATATATTGTTTTGTGTGATCTTTTTATTCCATATTCGACTATGTGTTTCTTAACTCGGTATTCTAAAGGTAGCTCGTTGAGTAGTTGGTACCAGCTGTGAGTTGGAGTAGTCCTGAAACTATGCGAAGAGCTTTATTTTCTATAGTTTTCATTCTTTTAAGGTAGCTCTTCCTAGCGCTACTATACGATATGAGTCAATAATCAATTCTTGAACGAATAATAGACTTGTAAATGTTCATAAGGCTTGATATGTGTGCTCCCCACTTTTGATGTGATTTTCACTCCTTGATACTAAACGTTTTGTTGTCCTGAAATTGGCGCTTCCCAGATAGGCTAATTGTTTTTAACGCAAGCTATGAAAACAGTAATACTTAATGTAACCACTTTGTTCTCTTAAAGAAAGTTGATCATTTTTAAATCAACACATATGAGCCAATTGTTTTTTGTATACCTAATTTTGTCCAAAACCTAAGCAATAGATTCCTATTCTCCTTTTACTTCACTAGAATGTGAAATCGGCAACGACTTATTTATTCCTGTTGTGTAAGACAACATATTTTAGACTCCGTTTTGACGAATCTATGAAAAAAACGCTATTCATTACTAGCCTAATTTCAAAAATTCCACTGCAGGTATTAAACCAGATACATCTTTACTAAATACAAAATCATCTTCGTCATAAAAATATTTTGGAAATTCTGTTCTTTGGTGCGGTAATAAAAAAATTTAATTCCTTTCGTTACTTAGTTCCTTTCTTTTGACCTAAAAGCGATGAATTCTGAAGCAGACTTGACAATCCCAGATCTCTGATCAGGTCGTTTAAATCATCTTAATTGACTAATTTCGGCGATTGCAGGTCACATTCAAAGTCACTATCAGTTTCGTCCCAATGTCAATTGACTTCTTCTGTGAAACATTAGCTTGAAGTTCTAGGGCCCAGAATTCATCTATATCTATGTGCTTATTGTATGGATCGATTTTTTAGGTTAATGTTAGTAATGTTCAACAAACAAAAAGCAGTCATCATGGTGGTTAATGGGTTCTTTTCAGATAATAGCAGTTTCATACAGAAAAGTTTTCCTTTTCTTATTCTTCCATAAACGTAAAAATTCAATGGCATTCTACAAACCTTTTGAGAAACCCAAGACTTATCACGCATTTCCAGCGAATGTCCTAAGTAATTTTCATAAGCTTCAATTATGAATATTGTCACATTTAAATGGTATTCTTCAAATATATACTCTCCGCAAATTAAAAAAAAAGCTATTTTAGTCATTCACACGAACTCTTCTTGACGATGTATATCCATTATAGCAAGTTAAATCAATATAATTTCAATCAACACCAAATTATTACGGTAATTAGGTGTTTTCTTAGTAAATGTTATACCTCGTAAACGATAGCTGCTAGAACACCAATGAGATATTTAGAATCACAGACATCAATAAGTGTGACATAAATCATCCATCAGGCGAAAAGTGCAAATTTGTTGTATAGTATTATCTACTCTAAATTCATAATTATTCATTTTCTGCTCCTGCATCCTGTTCTTGTTGATAATTTGTATTTAGTCTCATAGCCATGATTTTGAAAAACCTGCCGTTGATGGTTTTGCCATTTGATAATGGCTGCTCGATGTAACGGAAGTATTAGAAAGTCAGGAAATGAACAGCATACCGAAAAGTGTTGCAACATTCCGCTACTTAATGATTCCGAAAACAAGCAAAATAACTTTTAGAATCATCGATGGCGAAAAGAACAATAACGGAGGCATAATATATTTGAACTTCACAATCATCCCTCGTATCAAACGAAATTCCAAGATAATAAGAAAACCTTAAGGTTTATTATTGAGACCTCGAAAGATATTAAAGTGCTTCACATGTCGTAAAAGTATTTTCCGTTGAATTTGCCAATTTAGATTTATGATGAAGAAAAGAAATGATCGTCAATTGACTAGGGAAGCATTCACCAGAAAATCAATTTATTCCCAGTCATTAAACATGAAACCAATCTCAGCTGGATTTTTAGGTGTGAGATATTTCGAGCACCCTCACAATTCATCGCCTAGAAATCTGTAGCGGTACAGCTGTCTATTGAGAGCTTGAAGAGGGTCGATGAGGACAAATGAAACGTGGGCTATCGTTAGACGAAAATGTGATGGTAGATCTTGTCTAATAACTTCCTTTTTACTGATAATATCACTCTAGTATATTACTCTCTGCGAAGAGATTATGTTGGAGGATTATTTTTCCAGTAATCTACCAGCACTGATAGAACTTGAAATTAAACTAATAATGAAAACTGTAAAAACTTTGAAAAAAATCAGAAAATCAGTTAATACCGCATGTTTCCACCCACATCGACAATTATTGCAAGACATTTACGATTCGTAATTAATGACCTTATAGCATTCTGATCCATTTTTTCATATTAGAGATACTCGCGTGAGGAAAATGAATCGTATTATGTCTGGACGACACCGCGAGTACCTGAAAAGAAGAGACGGTTAATATTTCGCTTGAAGGCTAGCAGATTGTAGTCATGGGGAAATACGTTACGTGGAAGAGAGTTCCAAAGTTGCGCAGCTCTGTGGAAAAAGGCCTTCTGGTATAAAGAAGTTCCAGGTATCTTAATTTCAACCACGTAAGGATGGTTGGCATTAGTTTGACTAATTGGCCTTGCAACAGAAACGGAGCGGAGGAACAAGCGTAGAAATTTCCTCAGAGCATCTTCCATGAAGATACCTGTAAAAAAGAGAGAGCTCACCCACTTTCCTGCGATGTTCCAGTGGAGGGATGGAATCTGTAAGAGCACAGTTACCGATCAACCGAATCGCCCTCTTCTGTATGGCATCCAGGAGTTTCAAGGTGTGTTTAGGGGCAGAACCCCACACGTGGGAACCATACTCTAAAACGGGACGAATTTGAGATTTATAGAGAGTTAGGAGTTGAGTCGGAGTGATGTATCTTCTGGCACGATACAGAAAACCCAGTTTTTGTGATGCTGACTCAGCAGTGTTCACAACATTTTCGTGCCATGAGAAACTGTCTCCGATGGTTACCCCAAGCATTGTTATGGAGGAAGTAAGTGAGATAGTCTCGTTGTTCATTACTATATCTGGTACAGTAGTGTTAACCTTCCTAGAAAACAAACAAGCTTGAGTTTTGCTAGCATTAAACTCCACCAGGTTTGCAGAGCCCCAATCGAGAATTGCTTTTAAGTCATTATTGATTTTAACACACTGTTGCAGACGTATTTCGTCTGTAACTTTGGATGATAGAGGTTTTCTCGACCAGAAGGATGCGTGGAGTGTACTGTCGTCCGCAAAACTGTGGATCTTACAACATGTAACAGTAAGCAAGTCGTTTATATGGAGTAGAAACAGGGTTGGTGCTAGAATCGAGCCCTGAGGCACACCAGCATTAATGACAAGTATGTCAGAAGTAACTCCATCTAAGACCACACTGAGAGATCTACCTGAAAGTAAGCTTGAAATAGGTATAGGTGTTGAGATAAGTCATATGAGGACAGCCTGCCTAGCAGACTCCTATGCCAAACCCGGTCGAAAGCTTTCGGAATATCGACCAACAAATTCTAAATATTTGATAAGCTCGATATTCATGGCTTTTCTATCACTTTGGAAATCACAGGTAAAAGGGATATTGGCCTATAGTTGGTAGGGATGGTTTTTCTCCTTTTTGAAATTGATTGGATTCTAGAAGTTTTCCAGTTTGAAGGGCAAATGCCTTTATTATAAGACGTTGTGAAAAGTCCACAGAGAATAGGTGTCAATTCGCAACCACATAATTTCAACACGATACAAGGTATTCCGTCGGGCCCATCTGCCTTATTAGTGTCAAGCTTAGGCAGTATTTTCCAGGCTGTCTTCTGCCTGAAAATAATATCAGGCATATGAGATCCGATAACACAACCTTAACACAAAAATAAAGTTCGCCTATTAATTCACGTGAAAGCGGTTATCACCGGTGATATCGTGATGTTGAAGGTAGTTCCGAACTGGATGAGATCTGTCGTTGTCATGCATAAACATAAAGTACCTACCATATCTAGGTAAAAAGTTGCACTGGGCTTATCTCTCATTTCGAGGTCTATTCACTAGAGAACTTCGATCTCAATGAAAAAGACAAAATCTTTACTCGTCTGTGAACAAAACTCCCTCGAAGTCAGCTTCTAACCAACCGACATGTTCCCAGGCAAAATTCAATCGGGCTCTTCGATGTGCTGCGGTTAGAGCTGGGGCTCGAGCTGCAGCTTCGAACCAAACTCCCTAATACGTCATATCGTTTCAATGCTAATTTGCAGTTCACTGTTCTATCTAAGATTCATTTTAATATTTCTTGCATAACGAAGCGTTATCTCAAGTGGGAAATTCTTAAATAACGGCCATGAATCGACATTGTTATCATGACTACCAGTCTCCCTGAACCTGCGGATCATGCTGGA